>OY856415.1:553646299-556046299 GCA_963693085.1 Alisma plantago-aquatica | reverse complement strand
AATAGTTCATTCTCATAGTACAAGTATTCTATCAAACAATCACAATACAAGAACACATTCTTGTAAATCAATTCAAATACTTGAGTTTCATCTTTTAGTTGAATTAAACTACAATTATGTACATTCCTTAATCCCTCATTTGAGATTGTTATTAATTAGCACCATCTAGCTCAGCATTTTAGGGTTAGAGTTTGTTTCTTAAATTCATCTACTAATTCTCATCTTTGTCCTTCAATTTCATATTCATTAATCTCAACTTCTCTCATGTCATGTTCATTAAATTACTGGAACCAATCATTTGTAACTCACTTGACATACAATACTTCTATTTTCATTGATATCCATCAAAGTCTAGTTTTAGTATGTTTCATTCAATTTGGATTAAGCCACATGTAATTAAAACAAAGGATTAAAGTATTAATAATAATAACTTCATTGGTTTCATCTTTAACTTGCCATCACCATCAAGACATTTTTTTTCTTCATATCATTCCTATATTTAGATAAGTGTACCATGTCATTGACATCTAATGTCATTCCCATAATACACAATGATCATTCCTTATTATACAAAAACAAATGCATTAGACTTAGATGATATTAATAAGACTCATCATATTCAATTGAAGTATTAATACTTTCAAATTTAGTATTTGATCACATTTACAATGTCATATACAAGTTCTAGCTTTATCACTCATAATATTCTTAATAATAAAATTTTAGGGTTTTCCAGAAGTCATTCCTCAGTTCAAAATATCATAAGAATCATATCATTCAGTAATCCAATCATGACTCAAGGGTTCATTAGGGTTATTCACAAACATGGAAACCCTAGTTTCCATTTTCACACATTTCATTCATCAATCATAAGTATACATTGATCAATTGACTCATTTGATTCAATTCCTCAACACAAATCCTAATCATGATATGTGGTCATTCAAATCTATTTACATTCAACAATACACTTGTATAATACAATCTAATACAATTCAAATATGAATCTATCCATGTTAATTCAATTCCAAACATATCAGCCATTAGGCTAGCATTTAGGTAAAATTTGCATGAAATAGAATTTTCATCTATCCGTAGGATTCTACATGGATCCTCAATCAATATACCAGGAACGAATCAAGTTTTAATCCATGAGAAATAATCAAAATCAGTAGAAGTTCATACCCTAATATCTTTCCCAAATCAAATCCAGTCGCATACATATACAAGCAGGGTTTCTGCTTGTTTTAGCCAGATGGAATTAGGCATCCAACATGAATACAAAGCTTAGGATGGAGAAAAACACTCACCACAGGTGCCAAGCACTTTAAAAATGTAGGCCAGCCTCTGAATTTTTGGAAACGCAATCAAACTCTAGCAAAAAAATCCAATTCTTTCTCTTCTCAACTCAGATCCCTAGAAATGGGGATTAGAAGAGAAAGGGTGAGAAAAGGGGGAGATTTGATGTGATCTCAAATCAAATCAGAAGGGACGGAATCTTGACATGTGAGAGAAGATTCACCATGAAATGCTATGCAAAGAAGCTAAACTTACTTGATTTCATCATATCGTGGATAGAGAAACCCTAGGTCAACATCTCCACCACTTTCTCTACTCAAAACCCTAGCTCTCCTCTCTCTCAAGAATTTCATTTCTTTGACAGGAATGACGAGTTATGAGAGCTCCTTGTGTGTTAGGTTAGTCATATAGATGAATTGAGGTGCTTATAACATTTGCAAACAAGCCCCTCAATGTATTGTTATTTTTCTCAGACGGGTTGGTTGACTGAGTTATAAACTCGACCGAAACCACATGTTTCAAAACTTAAACCTCATCAAAAAATTATGAAACCTTAACCCAATGTATGAAATTGAGTTTATAAGAAACAATAAAAATTTATATCATTTTGAGTTACCAATAATTAATTAAAAAATCAAATACTACATTGCTATATTGCAGTCAGCAGCATGGTCGGTCGAGTTTGTCCTTCACAGAACTCGACCGACACCCCTCTCTGTAGAGATAAAAAATCAACCAAAAATTACACCAATTTAATATGGTATCTATAATGGAGTTTAACAACTACATTTAAAATTTGATATCATTTGGATATACCAATAAAAAGATAAAATTCAATTTCCAAACTACAATATCAATCTAAAAATATGATCGATCGAGTTTGAAACGTGACCGAAAAACAGTTCATAAAATTCTACAAAAATTCTGATATTTTTCAAAAGTGTTCACATTTGAAATATACAAATCATATGAAAATTTTGTATAAATAAGAGTTACACATAAAATACTAAAAATCATTTAGTGAGACACTATATTTATCAAATTATGTATTCATATGTCATCAAAACCCTAATTTGGGCCGATTAGGGTTTCCAAACCTTAACCCTAATGATGTGAATCAAAGTATGATTAAACCTTCTAATTATATTTAAAATATAAAAAATTAAGTACCATCACTAATCAAGCTTTAAATAATGATCAACTTAGTTAAGCATACAATCATCCACGTAAACCCTAATTACATGACTAATTTGAAAATGGGTCATTACAAATTATTCCCTCCTTTTAGGATTTCATCCTGAAATACAAAAAAAAGATATGGAAGAATATCATATCATCTATCTTGACATCCAGTTAGAAAGTCTTCCATTTTATCTTTCTTTCATATGGTTTTTTTTTGCATTTAATGGATATTTCATCCCTTGTCATCATCATCTCTCCTTGAGTATTGCAAACACTTACTTCAAAGATATTAGTAATACATCATTTATCAAGATCTGATTCACAACACCTTTCTCATCCTTTTAAAAATTTTATTGTGTATCTCATGGATAAGATTATGACTCATTCACATATTATCATCTGCATTCATCAATTTCTTTTATGAAGAAAATCATCTAGTGTGCATCTTAGTTCGTAAGTTTTTCTCACAATTTCATATTTCATACTCAAATTCAAACTCATTAGATTTTGTCTTCATAATCAATTAAGATTTCACATTTCTTGTATGAAATTTCATGCTTTCCATAGGTTCCGTATTGAATTATAAAATATTTTTCTTTTTCACCATTTTATCATCATGCATCTTTTTATACTACCAACTGTGTTCATCTCGATACTTGGTCAAGGCATCCAGAAGAAGTACAGTTTGCAAATCCATACTATCTTAGCTCAATACCCAAATACTTGACTAGAGTATCTGGATACTGAATTCAGTCAGTATGTACATCATTCAGGTTATATTCAACATCCACATTATCATTTAGTCCTAGACCCTATTGTCCCTACAGACTCATCTAACCTAGGCTCTAATACCATGATTGTCGGGACCCACTCTTTTGATCAGTATAAATACCCAATCATTAGAGATAATCTCAAAACCTAAACCCAGATTATGAAATAAAACAATGAATTCTCAACAACGGTGAATAAACAATATACAAAAAACACATATAAATTTTTCCTTTTTCTTTGTTCACAAACTCATAAATCAATATCGAATCAAGGACATCACATTCAGATATCACAAATCATATTCAACTCCATTAAATCCAAAATCAAATCTTCTTCTCATATGCAGTTCAGTTTACATCAGATACACGTACATTGTTGAATAAACTTAATCTACAACCCATCCCGGGAAAGAGAGAGTACAGGGACATTTTAATCTATCTAGATTATTCTAATTATATATTCTTTTTCATGACCTCTCCACTGGATAGTATTATACCTAAAAACATTTGAAACAACCTCATGAGACTCATATAGAGCCCCAGTGAGTGGATACCTCCCACTCAAGCTAGGTACATGCATCAGCATCAGATTAAGTATAATAAACATAACATAAACATGTAGATATTGAAAAGTCTAGCAGATTGTTCTATCATGAGTCAAATATAGCATGCAATGGTAATCAAATCCAACATATAAGGTAATCACTTAAACCAATTATAAATTTGAAACATCTTTTAAAGCATGTCTATGAACAAATCAACAGATACTTCTTAGTTCAGATTAAGAATCCTACTTCATGAGTAATAAGTCAAGTTCTTAGCATTTTGAATCAATACATAACTATAACATTATATTTGTGACATTCCACCATTCGGACCAGGAACACATCCTATAGTCCTGAAGCTGGAGTACACATAATACATATATACCAAGCAATACTATCAAATAGTAGGCAATTTAGCTCATATTCAGAATGGATATAAATCCCATCATTTATAACTTGTCAGCATAACATATCATAATATGAAATAGAAAATGTCCATAGCAACATGATCACTTTCCACAACACGAAGCTTAATCAACAATGACAAATCATCAACTAGCAGTACAAGGAATGCAATAATCATTCAAATCATGTTCTACACAGCTTATCATCTTTTATTCATTTGCCCTGAAACTACTTGGCTTGTACCTCACTAAGTAGAAGTCTCCATGCCTGATTCTCATGTCAATGACACACCGTCACTATCTTAGGGTTCATTCGTCCACCCTAAGATATCAACAACTGACCATGGCCACCTCAAGGTTGACTAAAGAGACTCACGTCCTCATCTCGGGTACACGAGATAGGAGCCAGCAAAATAGTATATCACATATCACAATATTTCACATATTTTTCATTTCACATTTCACATATTTCACTTCAACAGAGTCTATTCCATCTGGACATAGACTTTCACAGCAAGGATTTTGGGCCAGAGCCACTCCAGATGACTCACTCCTAAATCTTGGTGGTCTAACCTTTAAGGTCTCAATCCACACTATGAAAATCCTTCTCATAATTCATCAATTACTACAAAGAGATCCATTTTGTTTCCCCAGTGTGGTCCTCGGGGGAAATTCATGGTGTTCAGGGCACCTAACTAGATGTTCAATCATTTCACTTATTATTAATCTCTTTTACTCATCTTACAAGAATTCAAAACAACATATATCATATCTTTGTATTCTTGCGTAACTAGAATAACATGAAACAGATCAAGTTTATCAATAAGGACAATAATCAAAGTAAGAATCAAAATAAATTTGTACATTGCAACACACATGATTATTTCTATCTTCTACTTCATCTCATAGCAATCATCAATAGTGGGCTTTCTGCCAAAGACATAATCTTATTGTCCAGCATTTACCCCATGAAGGTTTTATCATCATCAGTGGACTTTCAACCCTAGACATGATCTCATTATGCAATATTTACCCTTATCAGGGTTACTCAATATGAAAGGAGTGCATATTAAATTCAATTTCAACACATTCCTTATCAGTTCATTGTATATCATAGTTCTTAACAAATATTAGCAGAGGCATTAGAACTAGAAATAGTAAAAGCATATAGACATCATGTATCATTCATCATATTAAGAATAGATTTATCATACAACATATGCTTGTTCCATCAAATCTCAATAGATTCAAATAAATTTAATGCATATACATGCATAACAGACTTAGTTCTCTTCTTCTTTTATTTCACATTCTTCATACGGGTTACTAATCAACACATGTTGATTATCATTTAAATTCCATCAAAATAGTTCATTCTCGTAGTACAGATATTCTATCAAACAATCACAATACAAGAACACATTCTTGTAAATCAATTCAAATATATATATATATATATTGATAGATCCTTACCTTATCCATACTTCTATTATCGAAGTATTTATCCAATCATACCGGAACAACTCTATAATATCATCAAGAAAAATAAAATTCTCAAAGTCCCTCCCAGCTGCATCTTTTGTTAAATTGACCAACATATGTGATCTCGAGCTTTAGTTGGCTAAGTATCAACACAAACATTTATATTTGCTTCCCAATTCATTGAATGTAGCTTCAGGAATGAAAGATGGCTTGGGCATAGGAGGATGACTAGTAGAATTTTTACTTTTTGGTTTACAAACCTGTTAATTAAATTACATACTTATATTACACGAGTTCATATATGCAGTCAAATATGAAAAATATGGTAGAAATAAGGTATACCTTGTCATTGATAACCAAGTGTCTAGGCCAACCCACCATAGCACCCTCAACTTCTTCAACTGTACTATATTCAGGATTAGGTATGGGTAGTGGTTTGTCCCCCATTCCGTCATACACAAGATGGATGGACACACGACAAATGTCATCAGTAATTTGTTGGCAATGCAATGTACCACCAAGGTTGTACACATTGCCTGCTGCCACAACATTATATTATGGAACCTCCACTACAAGTTTATAGTTCATACCAACCTAGATTGAAATAATATAAGTTATATAAGAAGTAATAGAACAGATACCTGTTACAACTATATATATTATCATATATATATCATACTAATAACACAACATATAGAACAAAAACTTACTGTAGATTGTTGTGGTGGGTCCTCGGGAGTGCTCCCATGACCTTCTACAACTGGAGCATGGGCTTGTACCTCATCACTTGACAGACGCACAGTATGAATAGGTTGAGAAGGTTGAGTAGGCTGAAATGAAGACATTATTTCTTTTACTTTCTACGCTACTAATGCTTCAACCTCCTCTTGTGTAAGATCTCCTGCACGACCTCTTTTAGATTGCGAAGGGCCAAAATAAGACTTGAATCCTATGCCAGCTCCTAATCCCCTAACACGGCCAGGATGCTCCTTCGTACCAAGAGCAACTGATAGTTCATCCATGTGGCCAGTTGGGATGAACTTTCCTTCCTTCCTGTGCTCGTGGAGATCAATCTATTCATAGTTAATAAAAATATTAAATCACAATTTCAATTAGATATAAATAAATCTAAGTTTGTGGGAGTTACTCTTTACTTAGTTGGGATAAACCTACCATCTTTTGTGCCACCTCCTTAGTTAAAGGGTTGACAATTTCACCTGCTCGATTCTTTCTAGCATCAATGCTGGTCAAGTGTCGGGGTGGACGCTCAACTTGAGTTGTACTAGATTCTTCTCCAGAAGTGGATTGCTTCTCTTGTAGTTGGCGGCGGAAGGCATAACCACTGGGCCCCAAGCGATGGTCATGCACATTTTTGGCCCATCTTTCCTTTTGAGCCTGGTGGATAGCCTGATCATTTAAAATGAGGTATTGCAATTTAGACTTGGCAAACATGTATAAAAAGATTCACCTCCTTAATTGTATAAAATTAAAGATTCATACAATACATCATAATCTTTATTACCAAAACTCTTCCGATCTCCTAGCTGCAACAAATCTTTCCCACACCTCAGGATCTATAAAAATATATACATCTTTTGCTTTCTTCTTTTGCTTAGGATTATCTAGAAATTCCCTTACGAGATATGTCTTAAAACCCCTCCATCGTACACCACAATGTTGTAGCACTCTTTTCTTGTGATCTTTTTCATTTAGATGAAAAACACCCTATACATACAAAAGAAGCAATTAATAATGTTGTTTTGAAAAGGAATTAATTCCAAGCAAACTAAATTAGAATCAATAGATAAAAACATATTAAAATAATATCACTTCCACTCACAGATATATCTTTCCATATGAGGTCTTTTTTGGCATTAGGAACATCATGCCAATTTTCTATATCCATTGGCACCTTATTGCATGTGGTCGCCCCTACATAATGCTTGAAAGAACTAGCATGTTCCCCAGCAGGTGCTCCTGTGATATCAAATTGGACTGGCAATTTGTCCCCTTTAGCCCTGAGCTCCTACAGCCTACGCATCAGTGTGGGACATCTACTTTTCTTAGCATCACCACTACCATCATCATGGTGCTCATGCTCATGCTCAGAATGTTCATCTTCACTCACCATTTTAGAACCTGCAAGTATACAAGATAAAAAAAAAATAAGTGATAATAAAAGCACAAGTGATAAGGTATACATGATATATGATGTATATTAAAAAGATTACTTTCTTGAATGATAATAAAATAAATAATTCAAAGAATACATGCCTTTAGTATTGGTTGAGTTGTTAGTCAAATAAAATTCCTTCAGCAGGGTCATAACGTTTATAATATTCATCGTTGTTATCTTCAATATTTACACTTGTCAAACCAACTGAGAATGGACTGGAATCATCATACTTTTCGTAGTATTCTTCTTCATTTATAGGATCTACAGTAAACTGTCTTTTTCCATGAAGAATGACAGACCAATTTTTATTTGCACGGTCATCAATATAGAATACTTGTTTTGCTTGGTCTGCCATGATATCAATATAGAAGGTAAACATCAATATCATTTCCAGGTTGCTTGGGCCCTGATATCAATATTGACAACATCACATACTTATTTTTCATACACAACCAAGGAGGAAGATTGTATATAACAATCATAACAGGCCACATGCTATGTTGGCTGCTTAATGTACCATAGGGATTCATTCCATCTGTACAGAGTCCAAGTCTTAAGTTTCTTGGTTCTTTAACAAATTTAGGGTATAAAAAATCAATTTTCTTCCATTGTGGTGAATCAGATGCATGTTGTAGGATGCCATCATCATTGGCCTTTAACTCCCCATGCCAAGACAAATTTTGTGCATCTTTTGTATTAGCAAATAAGCGTTGAAATCATGGTATTATTGATAGATACCACATCACCTTGGAAGGAGAGCCATTTTTAGCCTTAGCTGAATTTGTGGTCTTATACCTAGACGCACCACATTTTGGACAATTTATCAAATTACTATAGTCCTTCTGAAATAACACACAATCATTTGGACATGCATGAATCTTCTTAGCCTCCATTTCCATTGGGCACATTATTTTCTTTGCTTGATATGTTGAAATTGGAAGCTTGTTTCCTTCAGGAAGAATTTCCTTTAACAAAGACAACGGTGAAGTGAAACTCTTATCGCTCCACCAGTTTTGAGCTTTAAGAGTATATAATCGCATCACAGCACTCAATCTCGTGAACTCAGTACAACCCTTATATAATAGTTTTTCAGAATCATGGACAATGTTTGCAAATAAAGAAGGTGGATTAATGACATTGTCCCGACAACTACGTAGCATCTCATCAACCATATCATCCTGAATCTGGTCATCTTGAATCGGTTCATCATTAACATTATCATCATTATCTATATCTTCTATGCCACAACTATTAGTATCGACATTTTCTAATCCATAATTAAATTTCTCTCCATGCCAATACCATTCATTATAACCTTGTATGATCCCATTGCATATGACATGATTCTTAATTTCCTCACCAGTATCAACTTTCAAATTCTTACAACAATTTCTACATGGACAATATAGCCTATATGTAGGTAGTTTCCTATGTTCCTCAGCAAATATGATAAATTCATCAAGACCTTTGGAAAACTCTGGACTACAACGGTTCTTGATAGACATCCAACTTCGATCCATTTTCTATATCACATTAAAATTAATTATAAAACTAACTGTTTAATATTGATACTATAATATGTAGTTTTTATTGATAGGAAGTTAATTACTTATATACTAAAGTGTACCACCTATCCCATTTTTGAATATTTAATCTCACTAGTAACTGTATAATATATGTTTAGTTTTGAAGAAAATTTCCGGAGCATTTCCCCTAAGTTCTCCAAGTACACCGCTGTAAATGGCAAATAACCACTCACATATGTACCCAGAGAACAAATGAGGAAATCCTACTAAAATTTTCTACAAAACTAAACATACATTATACAGTTACATCCTAAGTGAGATTAAATATCCAAAAATAGTCCCAAATCGGGGACTATCCAAAGTTTACTCCTAATGAGTAAATTTTGAACGGGTTTCTAAGTTAATATATAAATGCATTATTTTCATATTTATATATTAAGTTAAACATCATGCATCAACCCTAAAGTTTCAATCTAGGAATACACGTCTAATCTCATATTAATTTCTAGAATTTATATAGTGATTACATATGCAAAAATACATGTTTTTATTATTGGTTGGGTTATCAAATCATATAAAATGGAAAAACAATATAATTGTGTAGTTAAAGGAGCGCAGGTCCACTCTCGGTCGACAATTAGTCGACCGAGAGCCCACATGCGTGCGGCGTCCAGGTCCACTCTCGGTCGACGAATTCTCGACCGAGAGTGGACGTGGATGCTACCGTGACGGCGGAAACGAACTCGGGAACGAGGGAAGCGGCGACCTTACTTGGAAACGGCGGCGACCTTCGTGGAGGATGTGACGACCTTAACAGAGAGGCAGCGACCTTCGTTGAAGTGTGAAGAGGCGGCGACGATGAGCTCTTTTTGCAAAGAGGAGGCAAGGGCTTTGGCGGCGTGGAGAGGTGGCAAGGGATTCACGGACACCACGATCCTCTTCGAACACGATGACGAGCTTCTTGGCAAAGGCTTTGCCGGTGCAGCAACAATGAAAAGTGATGACGCGGGAGAGAAGAAGAGAAGGTATCGACGGCGGAATGACACAAGGAGAGAAAGAAGAAAAGGTATCGGTGCTACGGGAGATAAAAAGATAATGAAATTTATGCTTCGTGGTAGAGAAAGACTAGGTCTCGGCCACTTCAAGCCTCGGGCCCGACTTGTAGCGTCAGTTAAAACAAAAAAATTGACGCTAGAGATAAGCATTTCCCGTGTCGGGTTATTTAAAAATACTCAATCTCATTCTCGGTCGACGAATTTCTCGACCGAGGGGAGCTATATGGTCGATTAAAAGTAAAAAAACTAATGCTTGAGGTGTTTATACATGTGTGAACTAAACTGGATCCAAAGTTCATCTCGGTCGACAATATTGTCGACCGAGGGCCCTCTAGGGTCGGTTATAAGGAAAAAATTGACCCTAGAGGTGCATATACACGCACGAAAGGAAATCTGGCTCTCCATCTTGGTCAATCAATTTGTCGACCGAGAGGTTATCGGTCGACAAATTCGTCGACCGAGGGAGCTCTAAGGTCGGTTAAAAGTAAAAAAAACGATGCTAGAGGTGCTTATACATGCGTGAACTAAACTGGATCCAAAATTCATCTCGGTCGACAATATTGTCGACCGAGGAGCCCTCTAGGGTCAGTTATAAGGAAAACAACCGACCCTAGAGATGCTTATACACGTGAAATCTGGTTCCTTCTTGGTCGACGAATTTGTCGACCGAGAGGTTATCGGTCGACAAATTTGTCGACCGAGGGGAGCTCTAGGGTCAGTTAAAAGTAAAAAAACTGACACTAGAGGTGCTTATACATGCGTGAACTAAACTGGATCCAAAATTAATCTTAGTCGAAAATATTGTTGACCGAAGGGACTTCTAGGGTCGGTTATAAGGAAAAATCCGACCCTAGAGGTGTTTATACATGTGAAATCTGGCTCCTTCTCGGTCGACGAATTTTTCGACCGAGAGGTTATCGATCGACAAATTCGTCGACCGAGGGGAGATCTAGGGTTGGTTAAAAGTAAAAAAAACGACTCTTGAGGTGCTTATACATGCGTGAACTAAACTGGATCCAAAATTCATCTCGGTCGACAATATTGTCGACCGAAGGGACTTCTAGGGACGGTTATAAGGAAAAACCGACCCTAGAGGTGCTTATACATGTGTGAAGGCAAACTGGATTCAAGATGTCTCCCGCATTTTTTGTAGACATATAAGGTCGGTTATTTGGAAAAACCGACCGTATAGATTGAAGCGCGAAGCCAAAATCGAGCGAATTTTTGCCGTGGGAAATTGTAATTGGCTTTCTAATCCAATTGTCTATAAGGTCGCTTATTTTATGAAAACTGACCCTATTGAGATACACTACAAGGTCGGTTATTTTAAGAAAAGCGACCCTAGTGGTCTTAAGTGGTGTTCGCATTTTTTATATACATATAAGGTCGGTTATTTGGAAAACCGACCCTATAGAGTTACACTACAAGGTCAGTTTTTTTAAGAAAACCGACCCAAGAGGTCTTAAGTGGTGCCCGCATTTTTTTAGACATACAAGGTCGGTTATTTGAAAAAACGACCCTATAGGAAGTGATGTTATAACCCATTTCTGTACTAGTGTTGTAATATTGTTTATTTCCTTTCATAGATGATGTAAGGGGCATACTTAGAAATAGATAATTCAAGTAGGATCTTTCAATGATTGGAGAATCAAAAGGTGTGATTGAGATCTCAAATTTGTCATATTATTCAAAAATAAACTTTTATAAAGAGGCAATATAATCAATTGGGATTTGCCTTTTGTAACAATTTACTTTATCATAAATGAGTGTCCAAATTTGTAGTCATATTCAAGGTTATCTAACATGATATGTAACAAATAGGGGGGAAGTTTGCTTAGTCATGTTTGAGGTTTGATCAACAATAGGGGAAAAATAGGTTTAATATATAGACACCTCACAACTTCTGAGGTATCAGGCATGAGTTCTCCTTATCTCATCATATTAAGGATCATTGTTATTTACCTTAAACATAGGAAGAAAATAAGTAATATTTGGTAACAAAACGTTTGCATGATCTGAGGGATTATACTTGAGTGGTAAACTTCAAGAGTACTTTAACTGGTCATAATATGTTTTCAATATTACAATCAGATAAAGGTATAAATATCATTATAATCAACTTTTAAAAATTCATTTGAAATTTCATTTTTCCATGCATAGGTTGCCCATAATTGAGAGATTGTACGATTAGTTGTCATGAGAGAGAAATCACATGAGGATATGAGAAACTAATTAATTATAAACTAATTAGGTATCTTGGGGAAGTCCTTAAAGAAGAGATGAGATGCTAGAACACTCCCTCAACATTATAGGGAAAAACCCTTAATCCAATCTTCGATTCACTTTATCTAGGTAGGTATACAGAGGAGGCCTCAAACAGCATAGTTAGGTGAATAGGATACATATATCCCCCCTGCATTGGCTGGCCTAGACACCTCTGACTCACCATTATGGATATAGATTTTCCCTAGGTTCATATGAATAACTGAGTTTTAATCATGCCTAGAGGATATGTGATTGCATTTGATACCATTTTTCACAAAACCATTTACTACTTGAATTCAAACTCCAAATGACTAGAAAGTTGATGGCGAGAGGACTCAAGTGTTCATCCCTAGAATGAAGCAAATTCACATAAAATATGCATGATTAAAACAACAACATCAACAACAAAATTGTAAGCCATAAGGTAAGAACAACACATGGTATATGCATAAAAGAAACTAACTAGTACATGACAATAAAATCATATTCCCTTATTGATTATTAAACCATATGGAGATTTTATTTGTACTGTGTAATGATCATCAAAGGTGTAGCAGTAAATATCATATCAGATTGGAATGAATGATAACTTTATACCTTATACCTAAAATAATGAAATGGGTACGCATCAGCACAACTATGTTGAGTATGTTATAAAAGACATAAAAACACAGGTTTATGAGAATAGATATTTCTTGTATAAAACATAATATAATGACAACAAGGAAAGCAACATCATTAAATGAAGATTACATGGAGGGTGACATGAAGATGTGTATAATTGGAGGAGAGAGAAAGTCTTATTTGTCACACAAACTCTCATATGATGTTGATTCTGAAGTTGAATGTCCCCCAACATAGTAACAATCTTCATCCAATATCTTTAAATAATGTCATCTTCAAGGTCATATCAAAGAAACTGGCTGAGCACATCAAGCCCTACTTGAATGATTGGATACTCCCCACCCAATTAAATTTCATTTTGGGTAGGAAAACTAGTGAAAATATCCTACTTCTATAAGAAGAAGTCCATGCTACGCATACCAAGAAGGGGAAGAAGAAGTGGATGACAAGAAAGATCAACCTATCCATAGAATTTGATCACATTAATAGGAATTTCATTGAAGACCCTATCAAAATAACATGTTCTCTTTCTAATCTTGTGATCTTGCCATGCAAATCATCAGTTTAAGGAATCATGTGTTATTTGGGAAAGGTCTCTCTTCAATGATTCAAGACCGCATCTGGGGTTAAACATGGAGTCCTCTAAGCCCCTATGTTTTTGTCGTATGTATACAGAGATGTAGCCAATATGTAGTACTGGCGGTGGATCTCTATATTTGGAAACCAATCACTCTTAGATAAGGGTGACTCCCCTCTTATGCTTGTTTGCTTTGTTAATAATATCCTACTGATGGTTGAATCCTTTGAGAAACAAGTCATAGCCATTTCTAGAGTTCTCAAAGCCATCTCTCTTACCTCTAGCTAGTATGTAGTGTGTTAGGAAAAATCATTTCGTTCCCCTCCTCTAATGCATCTTCACCTAAAAAGAGGTTGATTAGAAGAATGTTGGGATTCCCCTAGCCTGAGGTCCTTGGTAAATATCTGGGATTCCTAGGAATCCATCAAAGAGTCAAAAAGTTCACACATGATAATCCCATCGAGTCCATAAAGAATAAGATGAATAGTTAATTGGTTAAGAAACTCTCTCTAGAAAGGTACATCATGTTGGAAAAATTCACCCTACCATCTATATTAGCATACACAATGTAGACGGATCAGCTCTCCTTGATGCTTTGTGATGATAGAAACCACCATGTGTGAGGCTTTATATGGAATGGAGTGGGAACATACATATTCATGAAAGAATATTACCTTTGAAAGATAGGGGGCTTGAGAATCAATGGCGGACATGACCAAAATTAAGCTTTGATGTTGAAGGATGTGTGTTTCTACCTTACCTAACCCTATAACTTATGGGTTTAGATATTATGGGAGAAATATTCCACAAGAATTGATAGGGACACATAGTCATGCATTGTAGCATGGATCATTATTTGATATCATATCCCACTTGTCACTTATGTCACTATGCCAATAATCTAGGATGGACAAAGTATATGAGTACAAGAAATATAGGTGCCTTGCAGAATGAAAGGAAACAAAGCTTGACCCAAAAGCCATAGTTTCTCCCAACCTTGGCGATCTAACTGTAGATTGCATGAAGATTGAAAACATGAGTTGGGATTGCAATTTCAAACATTCTTACCTCCCTAAATATATCTAGAATGTCATTAACACTATGCCATGCCCAGATCCAGCAGCAAGAATATACCTCTTGTCCTGGACGCTAGAACTGAGTGGTGAGTTGTAGGCTAAGGGCACATACATATGGATTGGGATAGCCAAGGAGCTTAACTTTTTGGGTAAGTGGTGTAGAATTTGGAATGTTCACATATCACAAAAAGTAAAAACCTTTATTTGGTTTTTGGAACATCATACCATCCTCAAAATGAGGAGAAAGCATGTCACCAATTGAATCCTCATGATTGTGCTTAGGATGTAATGGCAACCTAGAAACCATTCTACATTGCCTTTGAGACTATGAAGTTATAAGACCCCTGAACTGAGTTTTGGGGTAACCATGTTTTCTTTGGCTTAATCATGTGCTTAGAACCTTTCTCTAATCTTTTGAGATGTAAATAGGGCTTGCGGAGATCTTAAGTCTCCAGTTTGAGCTTGTTTAGATGATGTTTGTGCTTTATGTGCTAGTTTTGGTGCAAATTGCAATTTACCCAAAATGGGGGGGTGATATGCAATTTTCCACCTCTAGAGTGTTCCTTCTCTCTCTTTGTTTCATGAGAGAGAGATATTTGTGCCTTGGGGAGCCTTGTTTGACCCTTGGTTGAGTGGTGTCACCCCTAGTGGTGGTTAGGGTTTCTAGGGTTGGTGTGCCTTGACCTTGTGACCCTTGTTGGTTTGTCTCGACCTAGGTCATGACTTAGGGCTTGGTTGGAGGGTTTTGTTGTTGAGAACACCTTCACTAGGTGTTGTTGTCGCAACTCAGATGGTCTTGGGTCGAGATGGGTGCTCATGTGAAGAGTGTCTCGACCTAGGGTTTGTGGTGACCTTGTATCACGACCTAGTGGTCCTTGATGATGTGTCGTGACCATGGGTGACTCCCTTGGTGTGTTGCAGCCGCGACATGAGAGTTAGGTGGCCCAGGTGGTTGAGATACAACCTAGAGTGTATCACCATGTCTTGCATGCATGGTTAAGGTGGTTCCATTTGGGTGCATGTTGGTCTTTTGTGTGGAAAAGTGACCCTTTGGTACCTTGGAGTGTTGACACCTCATATTTTACATTCTCTCTCATCTTCGTTGCTATATAACCCCTTATCTCTCCATGCTTGTAACCTTTTCGTCCCTCCATATTCTTCCTTCTCTTTTTCTTGTCCTTGGAGCTTGGTGGAGCAAGGAGATCTGACCTTGGAGCTCCAGTGATCGATCTCTTCTTGCATGTAGTGCTTGTGGTCACCATAGCCCATCCTCAACCCTTGGTAAGTGTTTACCTTTCTAGATGGTGTTTCTTTTGATATTTTACCTCCATATTCAACCTTTTTCTTGGCCCTAGACTATGTTTGGACATAGTGGTCATTTTTTAGAGTAAGCTCCTCATCACAGGTGTAACAGGCCCCATTTTGACAAGACGACACCCAAGTGAGAGGGAGTTTCTTCTCTCTTTTCCCCCTTCTTTATTTTGGTTTGTCCTTGAACTTCTTTCCCTCTTTCTTGAGCTATCCTTTGACCTTGATGTTTTGTCTTTCTTGTGGTGATTTTGTGGCCAAAAGTGGAGCTTCTTCAACCCTTTGATCGTTTTCTTGGAGCTCATAATCTTGGAGCTTGGGATTCTTGGTGGTGATCTTCTTAAGGAGGGTTATATAACACTTAACCTGCTCTATTATAGCACTCTTTATGCTTGAATGTTATTGTTCTCCCTCTCTAAAGTTTTGCCTTATCATGTTAATAGATAATGATAATCTCTAGAACTTTTTTGGTGGTTATATCTTGCCTGGTTTGGTGAGAATCTAAAACCCTAATCTATTTGCACCTCTTTTTTATGGTTGATATGTTATGTGTAACATCCCAGGATTTGAGGCCTCGGATAACATGATCTTAAAAGGAATTATTGGACTACCCATATCACCAAGGTGCACCTCCTCTTCCGGGAGCCCATCACTAAAGAACTCTATAGTTAAGCGTGCTCAGCTTGGAGTAGTACTAGGATGGGTGACCAGTCGGGAAGTTGACCCCGGCTTGCGCGTGAGTGAGGATAAAGCGCGCAGTTAAGGCTAGTGGTGATCTGTGGGGCCATTCATCATTCCTAAAACTCTACTAGAGCCTTTGACAGTGGGTCCAGGCATTTACAAATGGTATAAGAGCCATAACCCCTCCTGTAGGTGGGGCCCACATGGACATGGCATGCCAGTCTTGAGTTGTGCGGTCCAAGCATGTAGGAAAGGGTTGTCCATGGTTGACGTAGCCACCCTTGCACTGGTATTTCGTGATCGGGAGCTGGGTGTCCATGGGCCATTGTGGGTCTACACTGAAATGGGGAAGAGATTATGAAGCCTTATAGTTGAGCCTTGACGAGGACGTCAAGAGCCTAAGTGGGGGAGATTGTAACATCCCAGGATTTGAGGCCTCGGATAACATGATCTTAAAAAGAATGATTGGACTACCCATATCACCAAGGTGCACCTCTTTTTCTGAGAGTCCATCACTAAAGAACTCCATAGTTAAGCGTGCTCAGCTTGGAGTAGTACTAGGATGGGTGACTAGTCGGAAAGTTGACCCCGGCTTGCGTGTGAGTGAGGATAAAGTGTGTAGTTAAGGCTAGTGGTGATCTGTGGGGCTAGTCATCATTCCTGAAACTCTGCTAGAGCCTTTGATAGTGGGTCATGCATGATGGGCATGTCCCAAGATGTTGGAGGGAGGTTAGCATCTGTTTTGGGTACCTTGACCATGGTTTCTGCTTCCTTAGACAAGGTTCTTTTATGGTACTTTCTTGACCCATGCCTTAGGGTTTTTGGTGATCATTTTCTTGAGACCTTCCTTCATGGTGACCTTGGTTTTCTCCTCAGTTTTGGTTCTATTTTGAGACCAAGATGTCATACCATAGGTGTTGCAACCAAGACACCATTCATGTTGTGATTGTGACATGGTATATGTGATGTGGTTGCAACCTAGTGGTTGGATGGTGGTCGAGACAAGCATGAGGTCAAGAAGTTGTTGGTTGGTTAGAACCCTAACCCTAGATGTCGCTGGTGCGACATGGTCTAGATGGAAGGGGTCATGACCTATTAGTATGAGGGGTCGTGACACCATAGGTGTTGTGTTCATGACATGGATCAGGTTGGGTGATTGTGAACTAGTTTCTATGTAGTCAACACATGATGATGGTGGTTGAGGGGGATACTCTTGTACGTGTGATGAATAGGTCATGTATAGTGCTATTTGGAATAGCATCTAATAAACTCTAATGATGTCCTTTAATCCTAATATACTCCAAGATAATGGGAGGTGGTGAATCTAGGGTTGATGGTTGAACCTTGCTTTGTAAAGCCTAGTTGGTTAAAAAAAATCCTAACCCTAATAATGTGAATTGAGACTTGCTTGTTTCTCTCTCTCATGGAATAGTTATGATGTTATGTAGTTATCTCTCTCTTTTTTCACTAGCAACATGACCTGTACCAAGTTGGGTTTGGACTTTCACTGTTTGACTATATGTCACATGTTGCAGTTGACTGATATCTCTCTATTATGTACTAGTGTACTAACCATGAGGTTTGGTGAGGTCATAGATTATGGCTCTCTCATTGACCTTCTATGGCACCAATTTTGACTTCATAGTGGTCAGATGGATTTGGGTGGCATGACTCAGATCCTCAGGGCATAATATAATACATAATCAGCAATGTAATATACTTGCTTAGGATCAAATACGAAAACATAGGATGAGGCCTTGTTTACTTTTGTACAGTATAGCTAGTAGTAAATATGCATGTTCTTCATATTCATTTTATGATGATAAGATGTTTCACAATCCAATTGTAATTGATTATACTACTTAGTAAGGATTATCTACTTATTGTAAATGTAGTTTTACTTCCATTCTTTATTTACCTAAGTTGCATTAATAATAATGTTGGTGGAGAGTTATATCTCCTGCTGAGATTTGGATCTCACCCCGTGGGTTCTCCACATCTTGTAGGTGGACGTGCATGAGGAGGTAGAGATCGTGCATCTGAGGCAGAGCAGTAGGAAGAAGGACAGAAGCTGATAAGGTTGGAAGTATTGGTAGTCTTCTGGTATAGAGTCCTAGAGTCATCCATGTACACTCAGGTCTTGGGGGTGTTTTCGATGTGTATTGTAGTTATGTTACTATTACGAGGTTTTTGGCATGTGTTACTGTTGTTACATAGTTTGGTATATGTACATGTATATGCATATGCAACAAATATCTCATGTAATAGGTTGATGATAGGATCTAAAATGTAAGCACCTTATGATACACATTATGTGATTCAAGGGTCCTGTGATGACTCACATGTAAAGTTTTTTTTAGGTTTGTTGCTTAATGGAAATGGTTTTAATTCTTAGTGATTCTGGTAATTCGTTGGTTTAGTTTTGTGTCCATGTTTAGTTTGGAGTCATCTTGTTCGTTCGTGGCGTGGGGAGTCACGATTTGGCTGGTATCATAGCTCTAGGTTTGTCGAGTCTACAAGGACCTAGGACTAGGGTTTGTGTCTATTCTTCTGTCCTCCAGTTTGTCTTATAGTGACTTTTTCTTATGCAGAAAAAGCTGAAAAGATCAAAGATGTATGGAGAACATGAAGAACATGCTACTGAAAGTAGTGTTGCTGCATGAGGTGGTGGTACAAGGAACCAGGCATGAGAAGATTGAGTGCTTAAGGTCCCCCAGTTTGACCCAGCCAAGCTTGAGAATCTTGCTTTTCAGTCTCTTTTTGAGCATTTCATGGTTACTATGACACATATGGTGGACAGGATGCCCGCACCTCAGCCGAAGGAACTGATTTCTAATGTGGAATTTTCAGGTACTGGAAAGACTTTTGAGTGGATTTTCCACATTGGGGCAGTGGAGTATGTTGGGATAACTATTCCAATGGATGCGGATCTGTTGCTAACTGAGCTTGAGAAAGCCTTCAAGATCCCTAGCATTCTAGAGGATGATAAGGTGAAACATGTAGTGTACCTTCTAAAACGGAGTGTTGGCCATTGGTGGGCCATAGAAGAGGAGAAGAGACTTGGTACTGAGGTAGGTTGGGAGGAGTTCTGGAGTGACTTTGTCAGTCAGTACTTCCCAGGGACCTATTTGGATGAGAAGATCATTCAGTTTGAGCGTATCCGGTAGAGGTCCATATCTATCAATGAGTAGAGGCTAAGTTTATGGAGCTTCTTTGTTTTTGTCCGCACATGGTAGCTACAGATGATGAGAGGATTCGTCGTTTTGAGAAGGGGTTGAATGATGAGTTGTCTACCCCAGAGGCTGCTATGGAGAATCGAGAAAGGTTTGCCACATTTGTGTATTCTATTCAAAGGATAGAGAGATCTGTGATAGAGAAGCAAGAGGCGAGTGCTAGAAAGAGGCTTGCACGTTCTCAAGGATAGTCATTAGGAGGCTTTAAAAAGTTGAGGTTTTCTACATCACCAGCACCAAAGAGGTTCAGTGTGCAGATGCAGTGGTCATCATGTAAGGCAGACGTCATAGCCTTCCACCTTCTAGAGCTCACAACACAGTGTCATTGTCAGTGACGGGGCCATCTAGGCCATAAATTGATACTCGAGCTTTCCAAAAGTGTGGGAAAGTAGAACATGTAAGGCAAGAGTGCCCAGTGAGAGATGATGAGGTGACCCATCAATCGAGGCAGAGCCAGCAGGGATCACAGAGGTAGAAGTTCAGCACTACAGGAGGATGAGGATGTGGTCAAGCATCACAGGTTGGATCGTCTACTTAGGGAAGCAGAGGACGGGGGCAAAACTAGGAAACATCCAAATTCTATGCTATGAGTCAGCCGGAGGCAGTGGTTAATCCACAAGTAGTGATAGATCATATGGATATATTTCATTCTAATTTGTCTTCTTCTTACTTTGTATCTATTTTGGTTGACCCCGTTGCAACACACTCTTTAATCACTTGTGAAGTGCTTGATAGTTGTCTTTTTCCAGTTAGTCATAGAAGAGATAGTTTGCTGTTAGAAACCCCGTTAGTTGGTTTTGTAGTGTTGCAGGAGGTGTGTCCTTCATGTGTCCTTTCTTTTTCAGGGAACAGTATTCAAGTGGATCTCATACCACTTTATATACATGGATTTGATGTAATCCTTAGAATGTACACCTTAGAGAAGTATAGAGTGGTCTTGGATTTTGGTTCCAAGCAGGTAATGTTTGTAAATGGTGGTAAGATGTGGATCTTTTAAGGAGATAGGAAGATTATTTCGACGTGTCTGGTGTCGACGATGGTGGCGAGAAAACTGTTGAGGCAAGGTTGTGAGGTGTTCTTGGCACATGTTCTAAATACAGAGGTGAGAAATCCTATTATTTAGGAGGTTCTAGTTGTCAAAAATTTTGAGGATGTGTTTCTTGATGAGTTTCTAGGCGTTCCCCCACCCCGAGAGATTAATTTTGAAATCAATCTAGTTCCAGGAATGCAACTGATAGTTCGGACATTGTATAGGATGGCTCTAGCTGAGATGGAAAAGTTGAAGAGATAGTTGCAAGAGCTGGTTGAAAATGGTTTTATCAGGCCGAGTACGTCACCATGGGGTGCTTCGGTGTTGTTTGTGAAGAAGAAAGACATGTCCATAAGGTTATTTATAAACTACATACAGTTGAACAAGGTGACGATAAAGAATAAGTATCCCTTACCAAGGATAGATGACATATTTGATCAGTTGCTTGGCATGATAGTGTTCTCAAAGATAGACCTAAGGTCAGGGTATCACCAGTTGAGGATCAAGGAGGATGACATATCTAAGTCAGCTTTCAGGATGAGGTATGGTCATTATGAATTTGTGGTTATGTGGTTTGGGCTAACCAATGCACCGACAGTGTTCATGGACTTGATGAATGGAGTGCTCCATCCGTTTCTTGATCAGGTTGTGGTGGTCTTAATAGATGACATCTTGATATACAGTTTTGATAGCTAGTTGCATGAGTAGCATCTCCATCAGGTGTTGAACTTGTTGAGACAACATCAGCTTTATGCCAAGTTTAGCAAGTGTGAGTCCTGGCTGAAAGAAGTGGTCTTTTTGGGGTAAGTTATCTCTGTTGAGGGTGTTCGTCTGGACCCCAAGAAGGTTGAGTTCATGATAGAGTGGGAACAGCCAAATACACCGACAGAAGTGTGCATCTTTCTGGGTTTGGTAGGATATTACATGAGGTTCATTAAGAACTCCAGCGCTATAGCTCTACAACTGACTAAGTTGATGAGGAAGGATGTTCCTTTTGATTGGAATAATAGATGTCATCATGCTTTTCAGATGTGGAAGGAGAAGTTGACAAGTGTATCGATTTTGGTATTACCTGAGCAAGGAAAAGGATACATCGTCTTCAGTGATGCATCTATGAATCGTTTGGGTTGTGTGCTTATGCAGGATAAGAATGTAGTTTCTTTTGCTTCTCGACAGCTTAAGAAATATGAGAAGAACTACAAGACCAATGATTTGGATTTGGCTACCATGGCTCATGCCTTAAAGACCTGGAGACACTACCTTAATGGCGAGTAGTGTCAGATCTTCACGGATCATAAGAACATGAAGTATATCTTTTCACAGCAAGAGTTGAACATGAGGCAGTAGTGCTGGATGGAGTTAATCAAAGATTATGAATGTACGATTGGTTACCATCTTGGGAAGGTGAATGTCTTGGAAAATGTACTGAGTAGGAAGTTCTCTTTGTTGTCATATATGGAAAAGTGTAGTTGTGTTCCTTAGCATGCCACAAGCAAGACATGTTGATCTCCCTATGTCAGATGAATGTTAAGCTAGAAGTTTCATTGCTAGTAGGATTGTTACCACAGTTGCAGGTGAAGCCCACACTGAGATAGCATATCAAAGAGGCACAACATGTTGAATTCATGATACAACAAATTAGATTAGAGTTTGGTAGTGAGAAGTGTAATGGCTTCCACGAATCAAATGACAGGATAGTTTCTTACCATGGCAGAGTTATGGTCCTAATGAGGATGATCTAAGGAAGATGGTTCTGGAGGAGGCTCACTCATCCATGTATGCTATGCATCTAGGTATCACCAAGATGTATCACAATATAAAAGACATGTATCAGTGTCCTGGATTGAAATAGGATGTAGCTAAGTTCATTGCAAGATGTGTTGTGTGTCGGCAGGTTAAGTCCGAGCACCAAAACCTTGTAGGGGTGTTGAAACTATTGCCTATCCCATAATGGAAATGGGATCATGTGACTATGGACTTTTTGTTTGGCCTTTCTAGTATGTCCAAAGTCCATGACTCCATATGGGTTATCGTTGACACGTTGACCAAGTCAGTGCATTTTCTTCTAGTAAAGACAATGTATACAGCTGAGAAGCTTGCCTAGATCTATGTTGATGAGATAGCATGTTTGCATGATGTTCCAACAAGTAGCGTGTCTGATAGAGGTCCTTAGTTCACAATTCACTTTTGGGAGAGACTACACGCAACTTTGGGTACATAGTTGAGGTTCAACACTGCTTTCCACCTATAGACAGATGGTAAATCTGAGAGGACCATTTAGACCTTGTAGGATCTGTTGAGAGCATGTGTTCTTTAGTTTTTGGGTAGTTGGGATGTAAACCTTGGTCTGATAGAGTTCATCTATAATAACAATTATCAGTGAAGCATCGACATGGCACCTTCTAAGGCATTGTATGGGAGACATTATTGGTCTCGATTATGTTGGTATGAGACGAGATGATACCAACTTCTTGGTCCTGAGCTTGTACAGTAGACGACAGAAAAGATCAAAGTGATTCAACAGTAGTAGAAGGTAGCACAGGATAGGAAAAAGTCGTATGTTGACAATCATCATAGACCCTTAGAGTTCTAAGTGGGAGACATAGTGTACCTCAAGGTCTCTCCTTGGAAAGGTGTTCTAAGGTTTGGGAAGAAGGGTAAGTTGACTCCCAGGTTTATAGGACATTACCATGTGGTGGCACATGTTGGAAACGTGGCCTATAAGTTGGAGTTGCCACCTGAGTTACACAGGTCACATCCAGTGTTTTAGGTGAGTATGTTGAGGAAGTACCATCCTAATACAGAGTTAGTATTACATCCTATACTGGTGGAGCTTGATGAGGATATGTCCTATGTGGAAGGTCCAGTTTTGATCCTTGATTGAAGAGTAAAGAAGCAAAAAAAGAAATACATAGTGCTTGTGAAGGTTCTATGGCATCACAAGGTGTTTAAGAATCCACATGGGATCTCGAGGAAAAGATCAAGAGGAAGTACCCCTCTCCTTTCCCTTAGGATTTTGGGGGTGAAATCCTTGTTAGGGGTTTATGGCTTGTAAGACCCCTAACCTGAGTTTTGGGGTAACCATGTTTTCTTTGGCCTAATCATGTGTTTAGAACCTTTCTCTAATCTTTTTAGATGTAATTAGGTCTTGTGGAGAGCATAAGTCTCCAGTTTGAGCTTGTTTGGATGATGTTTTTGCTTTATGAACTAGTTTTGGTGCAAACTAAAATTTACCCAAAATGGGGGGTGATATGCAATTTACGACCTCTAGAGTATTCCTTCTCTCTCTTGGTTTCATGAGAGAAAGAGAGAGAGTGGTTCCTTGGGGAACCTTGTTTGACCCTTCGTTGACTGGTGTCACCCCTAGTGGTGGTTAGGGTTTCTAGGGTTGGTGTGCCTTAACCTTTGACCCTTATTGGTTTGTCTCGACCTAGGTCGCGACCTAGGCCTTGGTTGGAGGGTGTCACAGATGAGACACCTTCCCTAGGTGTGGTTTTCTCAATCAAGATGGTCTTGGGTGTCTTGGGTCGATATGGGTGCTCATGTGAAGAGTTCCTCGACCTAGGGTTTGTGGTGACCTTGTGTCACGACCTAGTAGTCCTTGATGGTGTGACATGACCATGGGTGGCTCTCTTGGTGTGTTGTAGACATGACATGAGAGTTGGGTGGCCTAGGTGGTCAACATAAGAGTGTATCACCATGTCTTGCATGCATCGTTAAGGTGGTTGAATGTTGGTGCATGTTGGTCTTTTGTGTGGACAAGTGCCCCTTTGGTACCTTAGAGTATTGACACCTCATCTTTTACCTTCTCTCTCATCTCCCTTGCTATATAGCCCCTAATCTCTCCATTCTTATAACCCTTTCATCCCTCCATCTTTTTCCTTCTCTTTTTCTTGTCATTGGAGCTTAGTGGAGCAAGGAGATCTGACCTTGCAGCTCTAGTGATCGGTCTCTTCTTGCATGTGGTGCTTGTGGTCACCATAGCCCATCCTCAACCCTTAGTAAGTGGCTGCCTTTCTAGATGGTGTTGCTTTTGATCTCTTACCTCCAACTTATTCCTTTTTCTTGTCCCTAGACCATTTTTTGACATGGTGGTCATTCTTGAGAGTAAGCTCCTCATCACAAGGGTAATAGGCCATGTTTTGACAAGGCGACACCCAAGTGAGAGGGAGTTTCTTCTCTGTTTTCCCCCTTCTTTCTTTTTGTTTGTCCTTGAATTTCATGTCCTCTTTCTTGAGATATCCTTTGACCTTGGTGTTTCCTCTTTCTTGAGGTGATCTTGTAGCCAAAGTGGAGTTTTTGGTGGAGCTTTTTCAACCCTTGGATCGTGTGTTTGGGGCTCTTGATCTTGGAGCTTGGGATTCTTAGTGGTGATCTTCTTCAGGTGAGTTATATATCACTTAACCTACTCTATTATTGCACTCTTTCTTCTTGCATGTTATGGTTCTCCCTCTCTAAAGTGTTGTGTTATCATGCTAACAGATAATGATAATCTCTAGAACTTGTTTGGTGACGATATCTTGTCTGGTTTGGTGTAAATATGAAACCCTAATCTACTTGCACCTGTTTTTTATTGTTGATATGTTATGGAGGTTCTTCCCTATCTTTTGACCTTGATCTTGCCCTCATGCATGGTGGACATGTCCCTAGATGTTTGAGGGAGGTTAGGTTATATTTTGGGTACCTTGACCATGGTTTCCTCTTCCTTAGACAAGGTTCTTTCTTGGTAGTTTCTTGACCCATGTCTTAGGGTTTTTGGTGATCGTTTGCTTGAGCCCTTCCTTCATGGTGACCTTGGTTTTCTCCTCAGTTTTGGTTCTATTTTAAGACCAATATGTCATCCCATAGGTGTCGCGGGCAAGAAAAAATACATTTTTCAGGTGTGATATGGTCTATGTGATTTGGTCGCAACCTAGTGGTTGGATGGTGGTTGAGACAGCCTTAAGGTTGAGATGTTGATGGTAGGTTAGAAATATAACCCTAGATGTCATGGGTACGACATGGTCTAGGTGGAAGGGGTCACGACCTATTGGTATGAGGGTTCGTGACACCATATGTGTCACGGTCATTGATGCGATGATTTTGAGTCGCATTTATAGACTTGTTTTACATACGTTTTATGTGTTTATTGGCCATTTTGGTGGTTAATATTGCATGATTTCCTTACTCTAGTCTATATTCCTTTTTAGTATCAAATCTCCCATATGTTTTCTTTTTTATCATAAATGATTATAATAATGAGTTTTATTTCAGCTGATTTGGCTTTGTCTTGCAATTTCAGGAAAAATGAATATATACAGTTGTCAATACCATCGACATCCGTCGATAGTATCGACATAGTCACAGGTAGAAAGCCGCAAGAAGCCACTCAAAGTCGATACCATCGACTGGGAAGTCGATGGTAGCGAGTTACCTTCAGGTTGCCAGCGATCAGCCAGTCGATACTATCGACACAAAAGTCGATACTATCGACGCTCTACAGCTTCAGTGTCGGAAAGGTGACAAAACTGACGCCTAAGGGTGTCGATACCATCGACCCGTGTCGATGGTATCGAGTCAGCATCTGGCGGGATGACAGAAAAGAAGGAAGGCTTGCCGATATCGCGAGGGGTCAATACCATCGACCCACGTCGATGGTATCGACACTGTCAGATTAGTGTTTGTTTCAGATTAGGCTGAATCCAACGGTGGTGATATTTTGGCAACCAAACTTGGTGTTTATACCTAATGGTGGTGGCCTGGAGCCATCTATGACGTCATTAGCCATTGCACACATCACAAGGAGAGGAGAAGAAGATAACGGAGCCAAGAAGCACGCCCTGACCGTTCCGAGAGCCGAAGAATACGTTTTCCACAACCGACAGGCTGTAGATTGCGCATTCTACGTCGAGGAATGCTTGGATCTTCTCCGTTCAGGGGTTTACATCACTTCATCCACGTTTTTCTCCATGTTTCTCCTTTCTTCAATCATGTCTTGCTCTGAGATGAACATGCGGGGCTAATCCCCTTTGTCTTTAGGACTGGGAGTAGCCCAGGTAATCATTGTATGACATTTTTATCATAGTAATTCATAATTTGTCTCTTAAATCTGTGGTATGATTTCATTTTCTCCATTATATCATTATTCTTGATCACCCTAATGATAATCTAATGCCTTTAATTGCTTTGAAAAAGGAATTAATGGTTGAAAAGAGACGAAACTCACATTAACTTATAAATTCCTTGAACAAGGTGATGTACGGTTAATGGTGGAAACCCAGAGGTCGATTTTAATGCACCTAATTTAGGGTATAGGTTACTACAACGGTGGAATCGACCTAGATTTAGGTAGTGCATTGTATCACGATAGTGAACAATTCTGACTACAAGCCACTACCCGGATTGATAGATGAACGTGTTTAACTATATAGAAAGTCATACAATGAGAACCCGTGGTGAAACCGCAATCCTAATGCTTCCCATCTAAATTGATTAAACTCAACATTTAATCGATTGCTTTGCTTTCTTTTATTTATTTTTTCAATCAACTCTTAAAACCTTTTTAACCAGTCTAGCTGATTACGAATAGTTAGTAGTAGTCCACCGACGGTTCAGTGTCCCTGAGTTCGACTTGGGCCTCAAAAAGGCGTATATTACATTGACGTGTGCACTTGCGTTATACGCACGGTAAAATCGTGTCAAGTTTTTGGCACCGTTGCTGAGGACACAGCAATTGTCGGCATTACGAGTGCTGCAAGCGGCCACTCTAGGCCACTTTTTATTTTATTATTAATTTTGAAATTCAACGCTTATTTTATATATATATATATATATATATATATATATATATATAGCAATCGTCTTGCACTGTACTGAACCTAAATTATTACTTTGGAGGTACTAGTGCATGGTGAGGACGTGTAGCACAGACTACATGCAGCCATCACCAGAGGTTCCACCACTGGGATCAGACAAAGAGGAAAACAACACTCAAGATCAGCCTGAGGATATATATTCAGACTCTGAACCAGAAGCTATGGCTGAGGAATAGACAATTTGGGAGAAGATCAAGGCGTATTCTACATCTGCATCTAAAGGGTCGATCAAGAGGCAGGCTGTCAACATTCCCAATTATAAGATCGATCCAGGCCTAATAAATTTGGTCAAATCAAATGCATTTCACGGGCTTAAAAACGAAGACCCAGTGACTCACATTAGCCAGTTCGTGCAGAACTGTGACATGATCAAAATTGACAGGTTCCCGCAAGAGATGCTCTATTTGAAATTATTTCCTAGCTCACTAGCGGGAAATGCCCGAGAATGGTTGCAGAACTTGTACGACGAGTATGTGGAGTCATGGGATCATATGGTCGAAGTGTTCTTTGAGAGATTATTTCCACCCGAGAAGACCAACAATCCGGTATGGAAGATCCATAATTTCAGCCAGAAAGCCGGAGAGACCTATTCTGACACTTGGGAATGTTTCCAAATAATGCTGAGCAGGTGCCCACATCATGGGCTCGACAAGGAGAAACAAGTCAAGATCTTCTATTTTGCTCTTTCTGAGCATGATAGAAGCAACCTTGATTCAGCCAGTTCGGGGTTCTTCTTAAACAACACAGGCACGAGGTGTTGGGATATTTTGAAGAACATGGAAAAAAAAAAAGCAATCATGGGGTGACAGAGACGCAGTAGAGTAGGTTTGACCTACAGGTGAGTCAAAGGCCATCAAGGAGCTAAATGAGAAGATGGACCTTCTAGCCAATAAATTGCTAGCAAAAGAAGATACAGAATCTGATGAGGAAGCACAGGTGAAATTTATGCGCCAACACCAGGGGTACAGAAACAACGACTATTCTTGGAGGAAAGAAGAAATTTTCATGGAAAGACCCGAACAATTTCTTGCAGGACCCTGATGCAAAACCACAACCGGCGGTAAAGGATAAGAGCAATGAGTTGCTCAACCAAGTAATAAAGTAGAATCAAGAACTCATGAGCACGTTTGGCCAACAGATTAAGCAACAAGGAGAATTTATGAACCAATTTGGGCAGACTTTACAAAATCATGGGGTTCAGATGAGGACTATAGAGACATCGTCAGCACAGATGGAAGCTGAGATAGAAAATCTGAAAAAGCCAGCACAGCAAGGTTTTCCCAGAAATACAAACATTCTAGGAGGAAACCAACAAGCTAAGGCAATTTTGCTAAGGAGTGGTATGAAGATTTTAAACCCCAAGGCCGATGAACCGAGCACGCCCCAGCCAGAAATCGTAGGTGAGGCCACAGAGGAGGTTTCAATTCCAATCACCGAGCCAGTAGAGAATGTGGTAGAGGATGTTACATCAGAACCCATTGCTGAGGAGGAGACATTGAAGAGTACACCATATGTGCCGCCACATCAAAGGGCACAGACTGTCCCAGTCCCCTATCCAAACAGTATGAAAGCCAAGAAAGTGGATGCTCAGTTCAAGAAGTTCCTAGATAGTTTTAGGAAGCTTTCTATCAACATTCCACTTTTAGAAGCAATAGAGCATATACCCTCTTACGGCAAGTTTCTGAAGGACATAATCACAAAGAAGAGGAAGATTCCTGATACCAAGGTCGTGGTTTTTAAATAGCAAGTGAGTGCCTTCATTATGGGCACATTGACGCCTAAAAGACAGGATCTGGGCTGCTTCAATGTTTCATGTTACATCGGTAAAGTGAAATTCGGTGAAGCATTATGTGATTCAGGGGCAAGTATAAATTTGATGCCTCTCTCTACTTTCAAGAAGCTAGGACTGAAAGAATCAAGACATAGAAATATGACAATTCAGTTGGTAGACAATTCTGTGGTCAAGCCGTATGGTATTTGCGAGGATGTTTTGGTTAAAGTTGACCGATTTTTATTTTCCAGTAGATTTCGTGGTAATGGAAATGCAGGATGAACAAGGAAATGAGCTACTCCTTGGAAGACCCTTCCAAGCTACTACAGATATGATACTTGAGATGGGAAGAGGCCGTTTGACTTTGGGAATCGCTGATGACCGATTTGAAATGGTTATGCCCTCAAGCACAACACAATCAAATGCAAAGGAGCAGTGTTGTATGGTGAAACATTTTGATCAGAATATTTCTCTATGTCTAGGGAAGTCGTTTCTAGATTTGGCTCATGTAATGACCAAGGTAGAGAAAGGGACACTGGTTGTAGACATTATGGAATAGACCAAGGTTGTTTCTCTTTGCAGGGTTGTGGGTTTTCCGAATGATGAAGAGGAGGAAATCCCTCTTTCTACTGAAGATGATGCCATAACAAGTTCTATCCTCGATGCATATCTAGAACTACCTCTTGAAGCTTGCCTAGTCAATATAACGCATGACTGGATGAGAAGCAAGTCATTACAAGAATGTGTCAAAATGCTTCAGGTGCTGTCGTGTTATTATGTGAAGTATTATGAGGATCTTGGGAAACTCCCACCACCACTACAGTCATCGTTGATCAGTCCACCCGAGTAAGAATTGAAGCCACTGTCGCCTCATTTGAAATATGCATTCCTAGCCAATGGTGAAAAGTTTTCGCTGATTATCTAGGCATATCTGAGTGTCGAGGAAGAGGATCAATTGATGATCGTGCTGAAGAACCACCGCAGCGCATTCGGGTGGTCGGTCATGGACATCAAGGGGATCTCCCCTACACTTTTCCAGCACAAAATCCAGCTCGAGGAAGGAGCCAAACCTATAATCCAGCCACAGTGCAGACTCAATCCAAGCATGATGGAGGTCATCAAGAAGGAGGTGATCAAGCTCCTTTCTGTAGGAATCATTTATGCTATCTCCGACTCGACGTGGGAAAGCCCCACACAGGTAGTCCCTAAAAAGGAGGGAATTACTATTACTCATAATTTGTTAAATGAGTCAGTCATGACCCATTTGGTAACCGGGTGGCGTGTGTGCATTGATTACCGTAGATTGAACTCTACCACATTAAAAGATCATTTTCCTCTTCCGTTCATTGATCAAATTTTAGAGCGATTAGCAGGTCGATCTCATTTTTGTTTTCTAGACGGTTACCCGGGCTATAATCAGATTTCCATTGATCCTAAGGACCAAGAGAAGTCCACCTTCACTTGTCCTTATGGAACATTTACATATCGTCGTATGCCCTTTGGTTTATGCAACGCACCAGCAACCTTTCAGCGTTGCATGCTTGCCATTTTCTCTGATATTGTTGAGCGCTGTTTGGAGATCTTCATGGACGATTTTTCTATCTATGGTGCTTCTTTTGATGAATGTTTATATAATTTGGATAATTTACAACGATGTGAGGACACGCATTTGATTCTCAACAGGGAAAAATGTCATATGATGGTTAGTGAAGGGCTTGTTCTTGGACATAAAGTGCCTAGCAAGGGGTTGGAGGTAGATCCAGTTAAGATTGAGGTTATTTCCATATTACCCCCACTGAATACGGTCAAAGGGGTAAGGAGTTTTCTCGGTCACTCGGGATTTTATCGCTTCTTTATTAAAGATTTTTCAAAAATCGCTAAACCATTATCTGAACTGTTGGAGAAAGAGATGGTGTTTGATTTTAATGAAAAATGTTTGCATGCTTTCAATGTGCTCAAAGAGAAATTAATTTCTGCACCGGTGGTGCAAACATCGGATTGGACAAAGTTGTTTGAATTAATGTGTGATGCTTTGGATTTCACAGTAGGGGCCGTTCTAGGACAACGTGTTGAAAACAAACCCGCTGTGATTTTCTATGCATCCAAAACTTTAAATGATGCACAACTTAATTACACTACAACTGAAAAAGAACTTCTCGTCGTCGTTTTTGCATTTGAAAAATTTTGGTAATATCTTGTGGGGTTAAAAGTAGTGGTATGGACGGACCACGCCGCCATAAAATATTTGATGGAAAAGAAAGATGCCAAACCTAGATTGATTAGGTGGATCTTGTTGTTACAAGAATTTGACATTGAAATTAAAGATAAGGCGGGAATAGAGAATGTGGTTGCGGACCATTTGTCTAGGTTGTAACGGGTAGATGAGAAGGACATTAATATACCCATTACTGAGACATTCCCTAATGAGCAGATCCTTTCTGTAAAATCCAAGGATCCATGGTTTTCTTATATTGTTAATTATCTTGCTTGTAAAATTATCCCAGAAGAATGGACATATCAAGAGAAAAAGAGTTTTTTCCATTCTTTGAGATATTTTTTCTGGGATGACCCCATTTTGTTGAAGCAATGCCGGGATGGAGTTTTGCGTAGGTGTGCACCAAAGATAGAATATGACAGTGTACTTCGTCATTGCCATACTCTACCGACTGGTGGACACAATGCTAGTTCCAGAACGGCAGCCAAGGTGCTTGAGAGCGGCCTTTATTAGCCTACACTGTTCCGGGACGCATACGATTATGTGCGACGCTGCGATTCCTGTCAAAGGGAAGGTAATATTTCAAAGCGATAGGAGATGCCACTCAACGTGTTTCAAGAAGTTGAGGTGTTTGATCTATGGGGTGTTGATTTTATGGGACCCTTTGTGTCCTCGAACTCTAATTTGTACATTTTATTGGCTGTTGATTATGTATCGAAGTGGGTAGAGGCAATACCCACAAGGACTAATGATGTTGTTGTAGTGTGCAGGTTTGTAAAAGAATACATTTTCTACAGATTTGGTATACCGGGGATGATTATCAGTGATGGGGGTACCCATTTCAGAAATCAAAAGTTCACTGGGTTGTTGAGAAAGTATGGGGTAAAGCACAATATTGGTACCCCGTAACACCCGCAGACACAAGGATAGGTCGAAGTGTCCAATAGAGAAATTAAGAAAATCTTGGAGCACACAGTGGCTTCGACAAGAAAGAACTGGAGTACTTTGCTACCGGATGCTTTATGTGTGTATAGGATGGCATTTAAGACACCTATAGGCACTACGCCTTTTAGGTTGGCTTATGGGCGGGCCTGCCATTTTCCGGTCGAGTTAGAGCATAAGGCGCATTGGGTGCTAGGAAAGCTGAACTTGAATTATGATGAGGCAGGGAAGAAATGCTTGCTAGAGCTAAATGAGCTAGATGAGCTGAGGATGAATGCCTATGAAAGCTCAAGGATTTACAAGGAAAGAACAAAGCTGATCCACGATCGACACATTCAATTGCATGTCTTCAAGAAGGGAGATCGTGTGCTATTGTTCAACTCGAGGTTGAAGTTGCATCCTGGGAAATTGAAATCTCGGTGGAGTGGACCTTTCATCATGGAGGAGGTATGGCCACATGGTGCCATCATGGTGCATGAGAGATGACATTTTTGGTCAATGGACAGAGGTTGAAGTTGTACTTTGGTGAGGATTACATAAGGAAAGTGCATGAGGTCAAACTCATAGCACTTAAGGATGTATGATAAGCTTGATTTTGTCTAGCCTAAGACGCTAAATAAGGGCGCTTGTTGGGAGGCAACCCAACCATTGGTAATTTTGTCTATTTTCGTTCGCATTTACAAGTTAGTTTGGTTTCATTTTGTTTTTAGTGTAAAAAGGGTACCTTGATCGTTTGTTCAATGTGCAGGGCTGAGGCAGAGTCGATACCATCGACCATTGTGTCAATGGTAGAGACATGGGTACAGTTAGGCGACTATAGAAATTTTTCTAAGTCGATACCATCGACGGATTCATCGATGGTATCGACCTACCATCAGTAACGTTGAAGAAATCGCCAGATCGGGGTCGATAGTATAGACATGGGTGTCGATACTCGCGAGATCCCTAAAGATTTACAGACAATTTTGTCTCAGTGAAGTCGATACCATCGACGGGCCTGTCGATGGTATCGACCCAACAACAGGCAGAAAGTGGTGGTTGGGCCTCACGAGCATGTTTGACCTACACAGAGTCGATACCATCGACCCGCGTCGATGGTATCGACACGACATGTCACCAATCTGTGAGAGGAGATCAACGGCGATCGCTACATCTGTAACATCCCTGACCTGGGTTATGAGTTAACCCTAGGTGTTTTGCCTAAATATATAATTAAATCCTTGTGATTAACTTTGGGCATGTAATTAAGTTTCTCAGAAACATATATTTTAGTTTTGCCCCTTTTTATATAAAGTTGTAGCATTGTTTTGTAATACAGGGACCTATGTGCAAATTACCCAATTAGAAGGGTTAACTTGCAAATTGCACATGTTGAGATGTTCCTCTGATGTTGAGACATCATGAGAATGATGATGGTAAGGTTTGAGGGATTTCCCAAGCTTGGGCACCAAGGTGCAGCTGTGGAAGCAATCCCGGTGCTTGAAAACCCTAAATTAGAGAAAAGTGCAATTTACCCAATTTAAGGGGTGCAACTTGTAAAATACATCATCTAAAATATCTTTTAAGACTCTTGTCATCATTTAGAGAAAAAATGATGAAAGGTCACTTCAATTGATTAATCAAGTTATGAAAAAACACCTTTGTGATTGAATAATCAAGGTGTATGTGCTATAGCCCTTTTATGTGTATGCTTAACTAATAGGTTGATCTTCTTTGCCTTCATTTCTTGACCTTAGAAGAAGGTTTGTCCTTAGAATTAATATGAAGGGACTAGCATAGAAGGATGGAGGGACTTAGTTGAAAATATGGAGAACTTATGAATTTATGTTAAAACCTCACCCCAAGTATATATACTCTCCACCTCTCTAAGCAAGGGAACTTTCCCTTCGTTCCTTTCACTGTTCTATTCACCCAAACCGACTAAAGAGGAGTTGCGGAGCTCAGGAGGACGACCAAGGAGGACAAGGTAGGTTTGAATCCTCCCTTTTGCTTAAGTTCATGGTTAGAACTCGAATTCAAGGTCAAATTGATGGCTAGCTCACAAAGCTCTACCTTTCTAGCCATCTCTTCTCGACTTTCCTTGGCAGGATCACCTTGGCCGACATGTGGAAACTCAAGGACGCCATTAAAAGCCTGGAGCTCGATAGCTTGGAGCTCAAGGAGCAAGCTTTAGGCGGGTTTTATAACTCTAAACCTATGCTTTGTTATATACATCTTGTTTATGCTTTTAGATGATAGTTCTTCTTCTTCTCTACCTTCCTTTGCTACCCTGCAAGAAAATCCGTGAGAAATCGTTGCTGTTATTGAGATAGGAGATGAAGACGTTATTTCCAAAGTTAATCCACTACTTTTCAATTTACTAAACAGTCTCCACAAATTTCTCTCTCGGTTTGCAAAACCGTGTAGTGAGCAAACGGTCTCAGGACCGTGTAAGGGCAAACGGTCTTCAAGACCATTTAGCCGCATTGACCGAGCATGGACCGTATAAGATTTCTGTTCATAATTATGTAGGCTAATCACCCACAAAATTTGAGATGATAACTTCAAAGTAATCGTGAGATATGGCCTTTTTAATCAACAACTTTAATTGAATTTACTCCTGATTTCCAATCTGTTGAAATCGCCCTTTTTGGGCAAACGGTCTCAAGACCGTGTAAGAACGTTGACCAAGCGTTGACCGTATGAGATTACTGTTCAAAATAATGTTGATTAACAACTCACCAAATTTTATGGACTAATTCCAAACGAGCTAAGAGTTGAAGGATGATTACTAGGGTAAACCCTAATTGAAATCTCAATGAATAACTTAGTGTTTTTGGGTTGATTGACCCAAACGGTCTCAAGACCGTTTGGGGATCAACCAAACAGTCTCAAGACCGTGTGGGGAATCAACCAAGACTGTGTGGAGGTCTGGGGTCAAGTATAGTTGACCAATTGAATGTACAAAGATACTAAATTACATTGCAATTAAGTATTAATATGTTAATCAACTCAATAGATCCAACCTTGAAGAATTTACACTAGAATACAAAAGTTGGATGGGCAAACGGTCTCAAGACCATTTGGAACTCATCCAAACGGTCTCAAGACCGTGTGGTGACAACCCAAGACCGTTTGGAGGTCTAGGGTTAAGGTAATTTGATCAATTGAGGGCCCAATTGCAATAGGTTATTGAATTAATCAAAATAGTGAATTGAGACTCAATCAAGGTTCAACTCCTATCAAATCACATTAGATTTTGATGAAATCTTGGGCAAACGGTCTCAAGACCGTTTGGAGTTCATCCACACGATCTCAAGACCGTTTGGGCCAAGTTTGGGCCCAATTGGAGCTCAATTGAAGGGTTCAACCTTGTGTTGATTCACATTGTTGAGTGTTGATGGTTGAACGTTGATGGACCTTAATTGAACCAACTTCAACCCTAATTGGATAACAATTGAGGGTCAATTGAGTGACCAATTGGTTAAGCATAACCCTAATTAACTCAATCTATAAGTGGTTACCATGGCTTTGACCATTTAAAGTCTTCAACATTGATAATCATAAACGATTGAAATCTTTGAACCATGTTGGAGGTCCAAACGGTTTGAGACCAAGTGGACCAAACGGTCTCAAGACCGTTTGAGGCCTCACGGTCTCAAGACCGTGTGAGGCCTCACGGTCTCAAGACCGTTTGAGGTCACATGGTCTCAAGACCGTGTGAGGCCTCACAGTCTCAAGACCGTTTGGGGCCAAACGGTCTCAAGACCGTTTGGACTCAAACGGTCTCAAGATCGAGAGACACCAAACGGTCTCAAACCGTGTAAGCCCTCTCGGTCTTGAAGTCAAACTTGTTAAATGGTCTACACCCTCACACGGTTTGGGAAAACGACCTTGAAGGTCACACGGTCTTGGAATCAACCCTAGCAAATGGTCAACTCATCCAAACGGTCTCAAACCGTTTGGAGGTTGAAGGTTGAAACCGTTTGAGGTTTTCAAAGGTTGATTTCACTTAATCAATTGAAGGAGTAAATGGTTCAATAATGCTCTAACCTAAAACCTAATGGTAACCTAGTACATTAGAGGACTAAGTGACTAATGAATTAACCCATGATGGTGATCAATGGGGTGAATTACCAAAATACCCTTGAGGGGTTCAATTGAGTAAAACCTTGTTCAAATCAAACCCTAATTACATGATAGTGGTGTTTTGGCTAATGTTAGCCCATGAGGACTTAACCCAACCTGATCTAGAGTAGTGTTATCACCATCTACTAGTATGAGGAAAGAGAAAATATCTTAAGAGAGAGAAAGTACCCTTTTTGGGTGGAAACTCAAGTAAAGAACCTTCAATACACATGAATGTGCATGATTAGGGTATGATCCACCTATGTGAGATCATGGAAACCCCAATTATGATATATGATGAATCTTAAGCTAATTGGAGAGCATCAATGATGATGTTCCTCATACATGATGATGTTATGAGTTCAATTCACCATGTGATGTGAATAGTAAACCCTAATTCAAGGGTAATGACATGTGATGTGAATAGTAAACCCTAATTCAAGGGTAATGACATGTGATGTGAATAGTAAACCCTAATTCAAGGGTAATGACATGTGATGTGAATAGTGAACCCTAATTCAAGGGTAATGACATGTGATGTGAATAGTAAACCCTAATTCAAGGGTAATGACATGTGATGTGAATAGTAAACCCTAATTCAAGGGTAATGACATGTGATGTGAATAGTAAACCCTAATTCAAAGGTGATGACATGTTATATGAGTATTAAACTCTATTTGATAAGAATCAAAGAACTTAGCTCTTATGACAAGAGTGGAAAGTATAATCATTGTTTTGAATTACCTTTATTAGTTGAATTAACCATGCAGGTTCTGATATGGAGGTGATCATATCCAGGTATGGATGATGATACTATATTCATTAAAGGCATGTTGATAGCTTTGTGAATAAGTAAAGTATCCTGATGCCTTGTCAGTGGCATTCTATGATAATAATGGGCTGTGAGAGCCATGAATACCATCAAGGTCATGCTTTAGAGATGACTTGTGATGAGTATAATGAGAAATGATGATTGATGTGAGTTAGGCTTGTTACATTTAGTATTCTCCTTTTATAGCTATTAAGCTACTGTTATTGTTTGAAGAACAATGTGTGATGTTAAATGAATACTGAATGTACCTAACTAATCAAGTATAATATCGAGCCCTGATCATAGACCCATCATTGTCAGAGATCAAATGATGGTGAAACAGGTTTTCCTAAGGGAACTCCTGGATCACATACTATTGAGTATGTGGGGTATATGGATGTGTAGAACCTTACATCCTAGTATAGGAATTTGATGTAGATATGTAATCCGTCAATCCTTCACTACAATCCTATACCGTATCAGTAGTAGGTAAACATGAAACCTCCTGATGATGAAGAAAACATAGATATCTGTATCAGTGGAGATAAACATGAAATCTCCTGATAACGAAGAGAGTACAGAACACCACTGTAACTCTAAAATAGAGAAGGACCAGTTTACCCTGGTGAGCTATAATAGTAGAGACACAAGATGTCCTACAAGTGATCCTCTTCCTGACTGAGGAAGGTGAAGGTCATGAGAATCCGACTCTCTTAATGACCTATGTATGATACTGATATGACTTCTTAGCAATCAGTTGGAGTATGAGTGGTATGCCTCATCTCCACAGGGCATAATATTGTTTGTAAAACATAATCAACCATGTAGTATACATGTTAGAGATAACTACGAGTTATTTGATTGATGATACACTGTAATATTGCTTATATTCTTCATGTCTCATAAATGTTGAGCTCTTATTTATAGCTGCGACTGCTATTAAATACTTTGAAAGCTTTACTGCTTAAGATTTTCTGTGATGTTATAATAAAGCTTCTGGTGGAGAGTTATAACTCTCGCTGGGACAATTATGTACAATTGTCTCACCCCGTAGACTTCAACTTTTTAGGTGGACGTCGGAGACGGAGGAATCGGTCTACAGGTGACTAGTCCCAGCAGCAGTAGCACCAGGAGCAGCAGTAAATCTCAGGTGGAGATTTAGCCTACCATGTGGTGTAGTTAGAGTCAGTCCTATGTGTCCTCTGTACTCTCAGGTCTTGGAGTCTTTTGTTATGAGTTCTTGAGATTTTGTATCTTGATGTATATAATTACTCAAGAAGTAATTATCATGAGATGTAAACAGTTTATCTCTTGTTATGAAAGAAGCTTTTATGGATTCAAGCTCTTGTTTCGAAAAGTTTTAATTTCCCGTGATTGTTGTCTTCCGCTGTTAATCGAATCGCTTCCGCTAAGTTTGAATCGTGTTTATATCGTGGTTTGGAGGTCAGAGCCCACAATTAGTGGTATCAGAGCTCTAGGTCAGTTGAGTCTACAGAGGCATAGGACTTAGGATGTCGAGTCTATCTTTAGTACTCCTTCCTTATCTAATAGAATCTTCTACTCCTCAGGAGAAGAAGATACATAAGGATGGCTGAGCCTCATGATGAGTACGTGGCAGAGAGTAGTGCTAGTGCACCTCAAGACGGTGCAAGGGTTCCAAGAATAGAACAGCCTGCACCAGAGTCACCAAGAGAGCCACCCCAGTTTGACCCAGCCGACATGGGTAACCCAGCTGTACAGACAATGTTCGAGCAGTTCATGACTGCCATGACACACATAACCGACAGGATGCCCATGCCTACACCTAGGGCGCCTGTCCAACCTGAAACACAAGGTATCAGTAAGACGTTCGAATGACTTCGTCGTGTCAGAGCTACCGAGTACTTTGGGACTGCCGACCCCGCAGATGTTGATTTATGGATGACAGAGTTGGAGAAGGCTTTCAGGATTCTTATTATCCCGGAAGCTGAGAAGGTTAGACATGCTGTCTATCTTCTCAAAGGCAGTGCTGGTCACTGGTGGAACATGGAAGAGCAGAAGAGACCTGGAATAGAGTTCTCATGGGAAGAGTTTCGTCGGGAATTTATCAATAGATATTTTCCAAAGACCTTCCTAGATGAGAAGATCTCTCAGTTTGAGAGATAGAGGCAGGGCATGATGAACATTAGCGAGTATGAAGCTAAGTTCATGGAATTGTTGCGGTTTTGTCCGCACATGGCTGCCACAGATGAGGAAAGAATCAGGATATTCGAGAAGGGTTTGAATGCTGATATATCAACCCCTGTGTCTGCCTTAGAAAACCGAGAGAGATTCTCTACCTTCGTTGAGTCAGTCCGAAGGATAGAGAGATCTGTGGTTGAGAAGAGGCAAACCCAGAAAAGATATCCACAGTTCTAGGGTTCTTCATCTAGGGATTTTAAGAAACCTAGATTCTCTGCACCTAACCCTCCACCACCCAGATCGAGTTCTCAAACTCAATGGTCACCAAGCAAAGGTAGAGGACAGAGTCAACCGCTTCAAGGGACTCACAGTTCTGCATCGATGTCAGTTACTGGACCACCCCGACCACAACAACAGGAGAGGAGATGCTACAACTGTGGTAAGGTGGGACACCTGATGAAGGATTGCCGTTCTAGGCCTGTCAGTGTGACACAGCCTCCGAGACAGAATCAACAAGGATCTCAGAGAATGCAATCTCAAGGACCAGCTCGAGGACGTGGACAAGCGTCTCAAGCTGGATCATCAGCACCACCTCAACACCAGGCAACAGCAAGGTTCTATTCTATGAACCCACCTGAAGCAGTGGTCAATCCACGGGTAGTGGCAGGTCATATGAAACTTTTATATTCTGATATGTCTACATCCTATGTTGTATCTGTTCTGATTGACCCGGGTGCTACGCACTCTTTCATCACTCGTAGAGTGATTCGCAACTGCAATATGATTGTTAGTCATAGGGCAGATAGCTTGTTTTTGGAGACTCCGTTGAGTGGGTCTGCCGTTTTGCAGGAGGTATGCTCTCCCTGCATCCTCTTCTTTTCTGAACATCGCATTCAAGTGGACCTTATACCACTTGATATGCAAGGATTTGATATAATCCTCGGGATGGATACCTTAGAGAGGTATAGAGTTGTCTTGGATTGTGAATCCAAGTTGGCTGTGTTTGCTGATGAAAGCAACACATGGATCTTTCAAGGAGAAAGAAAGATTATGCCCACCTGTCTTGTGTCAGCTATGGTTGCTGATAAGTTGTTGAGGCAAGGATGTTATGCATTCTTAGCCCATGTGGTAGATGTTACTAAGGAAAGGTCCAATCCTGCTGAAGTTCCCATAGTCAGGGAATTCGAGGATGTGTTTCCTGAAGACTTCCTGATATACCACCACCTCGGGAGATTGATTTTGAAATCAATCTGATCTCAGATACGAAACCCATAGCCCAGACTCCGTATAGGATGGTGCCTGCCGAGATGGCAGAACTCAAGAAATAGCTTCAAGAGTTACTTGAGAAGGGCTTTATCCGACCAAGTACTTCACCTTGGGGTGCTCCGGTCTTGTTTGTTAAAAAGAAAGATGGGTCAATGTGGTTGTGCATCGACTACAGACAACTCAATAAAGTAACAATAAAGAATAAGTACCCTCTGCCGAGGATTGATGACCTCTTTGACCAGTTGTGTGGTGCAACCGTATTTTCCAAGATAGACTTGAGGTCTGGATATCATCAACCCCGTATTAAGGATAGTGACATATCCAAGTCTACCTTTAGGACAAGGTATGGTCACTATGAGTTCACGGTTATGTCGTTTGGACTAACCAATGCACCAGCTGCATTTATGGAACTCATGAATAGAGTTTTTCGACCTTTCCTTGATCAGTGTGTTGTCATCTTCATAGATGACATTCTGATCTATAGTAAGGATGCTCAGCAGCATGAGCAGCATCTTCGCCAAGCTTTGACCTTGCTAAGAGAACACAAGCTGTATGCTAAGTTTAGCAAGTGTGAGTTCTGGTTGCCGGAGGTATCTTTTCTTGGACATGTGATATCTGCCTCGGGAATTCATGTTGACCCTACAAAGGTAGAATCTATTCTACAGTGGGAACAACCGAAGACACCGACGGAGATTCGAAGTTTCTTGGGGTTAGCTGGCTATTATCGAAGGTTCATTAAGAACTTTAGTTCTATAGCCTTACCTTTGACCAAGTTGACCTGGAAAGATGTTCCTTTTTCTTGGAGTGATAAGTGTCAACAGTCTTTCCAGTTGTTGAAGGAGAGGTTGACAAGTGCACCTGTGCTTGTACTACCTGAACAAGGAAAAGGATATGTAGTTTTCTGTGATGCTTCCAAGAATGGACTAGGATGTGTGTTGATGCAGGATAAATAAGTGATTTCTTTTGCTTCCCGACAGCTTAAGAAACACGAGGAGAATTATCCAACACACGATCTAGAGTTAGCTGCCGTGGTTCATGCCTTGAAGATCTAGAGACATTATCTCTACGGAGAAACATTCCAGGTTTTCACAGACCACAAGAACCTTAAGTATATCTTCTCTCAGCATGAGCTTAACATGAGGCAACGTCGTTGGATGGAGTTAATCAAGGACTATGATTGTACAATTGATTACCATTCGGGCAAGGCCAATGTTGTTGCAGATGCCTTAAGTAGGAAATCAGCAACATCAACCATGAATAGAGCACAACTAAACCCTTTAGTATGCTCTAGGAGAGATATGCTTATCTCTTTAAGGCAAGACAATGTACAGTTGAAGGTGTCATTGTTAGCCGGGTTGTTAGCTGAGATGCATATTAAACCTACCCTAAGAGAGCAGATTAAGGAAGCACAGCTAGGTGATGCTGCAGTTCAGCAGATTAGATCTGAGTATGGAAATGAGAAGCGAGATGGTTTCCATGACTCAGATGACCAAGTAGTCTGTTATAATGGAAGGATGATAGTGTCGGATGTGGATAACTTGAGGAAATTAGTCCTGGAAGAAGCTCATTCTTCCATGTATGCTATGCATCCAGGGAGCAGCAAGATGTATCAAAATTTGAAAGATCTGTATTGGTGGCCTGGAATGAAGAAGGATGTTGCAGAATTTGTTCTGAGGTGTCCTGTGTGTCAGCAAGTTAAAGCTGAACACCAGAAACCTATAGGAACAATGCAACCTTTACCCATACCACAGTGGAAGTGGGACCATGTGACCATGGACTTTGTTGTTGGCCTACCCAGGACAAGTAAAGGACATGATTCCATTTGGGTAGTTGTTGAAAGGTTGACTAAGACAGCACATTTCTTACCTGTCAAAACAACCTATTCTACTGAAAGGTTATCAGAATTATATGTTCAAGAGATAGTGCGTTTGCACGGAGTTCCTGTCACAATAGTTTCTGACAGAGGTCCTCAGTTTACAAGTTGTTTTTGTGAACAGTTACACAGAGCCTTAGGCACCAAGCTAAGATTTAGTACGACCTTTCATCCACAGACTGATGGACAGTCAGAAAGGACCATATAGACCTTAGAAGACTTGTTCAGAGCATGTGTTCTCCAGTTTACCGGGAGTTGGGATCTACACCTAAGCTTGATAGAGTTTGCCTATAACAATAGCTATCAGTATAGTATTGATATGGCACCTTATGAAGCCTTGTATGGTAGATGTTGTAGATCACCTCTGTGTTGGTTCGAGACTGGTGAGCGTCAGTTGTTAGGTCCTGATCTTGTGCAGCAGACCACAGAGAAGATTAAAGTAATACAACAAAAGATTAAGACTGCACAGGATAGGCAGAAATCTTATGCTGACAAGCATCGTAAACCCTTAGAGTTCCAGGTTGGAGACAGAGTATATCTCAAAGTCTCGCCTTGGAAAGGGGTCCTTCGTTTTGGAAGGAAAGGGAAGTTAGCTCCTAGATTTATGGGGCCTTATCCAATCATTGAACGGATTGGAAAGGTAGCATATAGACTAGAGCTGCCACCAGAGTTACAGAGGTTACATCCTGTGTTTCACATTTCTATGCTGAAGAAATGTCACCCAGACACCGAGTCAGTTCTACAACCTATGGAGGTAGAATTGAATGATGATATATCCTATGAGGAGGGACCAGTGTCAATCCTTGATAATAGAATTAAAAAGTTAAAGAAGAAAGATATAAGTCTTGTGAAAGTCCTTTGGAACCACCGTGGTATTGAATAAGCCACTTGGGAATTAGAGGATGAGATGAGAAGGAAGTATCCTGCCCTTTTCTCTTAATATGTCTTATCGATTTCGGGGACGAAATCCTTGTAAGGGGTGGATAATTTGTAACATCCCTGACCTGGGTTATGAGTTAACCCTAGGTGTTTTGATTAAATATGTAATTAAATCCTTGTGATTAACTTTGGGCATGTAATTAAGTTTCTCAGAAACATATATTTCAGTTTTTGCCCCTTTTTATATAAAGTTGTAGCATTGTTTTGTAATACAGGGACCTATGTGCAAATTACCCAATTAGAAGGGTTAACTTGAAAATTGCACATGTTGAGATGTTCCTCTGATGTTGATACATCATGAGAATGATGATGGTAAGGTTTGAGGGATTTCCCAAGCTTGGGCACCAAGGTGCAGCTGTGGAAGCAATCCCGGTGCTTGAAAACCCTAAATTGGAGAAAAGTGCAATTTACCCAATTTAAGGGGTGCAACTTGTAAAATACATCATCTAAAATATCTTTTAAGACTCTTGTCATCATTTAGAGAAAAAATGATGAAAGGTCACTTCAATTGATTAATCGAGTTATGAAAAAACACCTTTGTGATTGAATAATCAAGGTGTATGTGCTATAGCCCTTTTATGTGTATGCTTAACTAATAGGTTGATCTTCTTTGCCTTCATTTCTTGACCTTAAAGAAGGTTTGTCCTTAGAATTAATATGAAGGGACGAGAATAGAAGGATGGAGGGACTTAGTTGAAAATATGGAGAACTTATGAATTTATGTTAAAACCTCACCCCAAGTATATATACTCTCCACCTCTCTAAGCAAGGGAACTTTCCCTTCGTTCCTTTCACTATTCTATTCACCCAAACCGACTAAAGAAGAGCTGTGGAGCTCAGGAGGACGACCAAGGAGGACAAGGTAGGTTTGAATCCTCCCTTTTGCTTAAGTTCATGGTTAGAACTCGAATTCAAGGTCAAATTGATGGCTAGCTCACAAAGCTCTACCTTTCTAGCCATCTCTTCTCGACTTTCCTTGGCAGGATCACCTTGGCCGACATGTGGAAACTCAAGGACGCCATTAAAAGCCTGGAGCTCGAAAGCTTGGAGCTCAAGGAGCAAGCTTTAGGCGGGTTTTATAACTCTAAACCTATGCTTTGTTATATACATCTCGTTTATGCTTTTAGATGATAGTTCTTCTTCTTCTCTACCTTCCTTTGCTACCCTGCAAGCAAATCCGTGAGAAATCCTTGCTGTTATTGAGATAGGAGATGAAGATGTTATTTACAAAGTTAATCCACTACTTTTCACTTTACTAAACGGTCTCCACAAATTGCTCTCTCGGTTTGCAAAACCGTGTAGTGAGCAAACGGTCTCAGGACCGTGTAAGGGCAAACGGTCTTCAAGACCGTTTAGCCGCGTTGACCGAGCGTGGACCGTATAAGATTTCTGTTCATAATTATGTAGGATAATCACCCACAAAATTTGCGATGATAACTCCAAAGGAATCGTGAGATATGGCCTTTTTAATCAACAACTTTAATTGAATTTACTCCTGATTTCCAATCTGTTGAAATCGCCCTTTTTGGGAAACGGTCTCAAGACCATGTAAGAACGTTGACCAACCGTTGACCGTATGAGATTAATCTTCAAAATAATGTTGATTAACAACTCACCAAATTTTATGGACTAATTCCAAACGAGCTAAGAGTTGAAGGATGATTACTAGGGTAAACCCTAATTGAAATCAGTACTGAAATCTCAATGAATAACTTAGTGTTTTTGGGTTGATTGACCCAAACGGTCTCAAGACCGTTTGGGGATCAACCAAACGGTCTCAAGACCGTGTGGGGAATCAACCAAGACCGTGTGGAGGTCTGGGGTCAAGTATAGTTGACCAATTGAAAGTACAAAGATACTAAATTACATTGCAATTAAGTATTAATATGATAATCAACTCAATAGATCCAACCTTGAAGAATTTACACTAGAATACAAAAGTTGGATGGGAAAACGGTCTCACGACCGTTTGGAACTCATCCAAACGGTCTCAAGACCGTGTGGTGACAACCCAAGACCGTTTGGAGGTCTAGGGTTAAGGTAATTTGATCAATTGAGGGTCCAATTGCAATAGGTTATTGAATTAATCAAAATAGTGAATTGAGACTCAATCAAGGTTCAACTCCTATCAAATCACATTAGATTTTGATGAAATCTTGGGCAAACGGTCTCAAGACCGTTTGGAGTTCATCCACACGATCTCAAGACCGTTTGGGCCAAGTTTGGGCCCAATTGGAGCTCAATTGAAGGGTTCAACCTTGTGTTGATTCACATTGTTGAGTGTTGATGGTTGAACGTTGATGGACATTAATTGAACCAACTTCAACCCTAATTGGATAACAATTGAGGGTCAATTGAGTGACCAATTGGTTAAGCATAACCCTAATTAACTCAATATATAAGTGGTTACCATGTCTTTGACCATTTGGAGGCTTCAACATTGATAATCATAAACGATTGAAATCTTTGAACCATGTTGGAGGTCCAAACGGTTTGAGACCAAGTGGACCAAACGGTCTCAAGACCGTTTGAGGCCTCATGGTCTCAAGACTGTGTGAGGCCTCATGGTCTCAAGACCGTTTGAGGTCACATGGTCTCAAGACCGTGTGAGGCCTCACGGTCTCAAGACCGTTTGGGGCCAAACGGTCTCAAGACCGTTTGGACTCAAACGATCTCAAGATCGAGAGACACCAAACGGTCTCAAACCGTGTAAGCCCTCTCGGTCTTGAAGTCAAACTTGTTAAACGGTCTACACCCTCACACGGTTTGGGAAAACGACCTTGAAGGTCACACGGTCTTGGAGTCAACCCTAGCAAACGGTCAACTCATCCAAACGGTCTCAAACCGTTTGGAGGTTGAAGGTTGAAACCGTTTGAGGTTTTCAAAGGTTGATTTCACTTAATCAATTGAAGGAGTAAATGGTTCAATAATGCTCTAACCTAAACCCTAATGGTAACCTAGGACATTAGGGGATTAAGTGACTAATGAATTAACCCATGATGGTGATCAATGGGGTGAATTACCAAAATACCCTTGAGGGGTTCAATTGAGTAAAACCTTGTTCAAATCAAACCCTAATTACATGATAGTGGTGTTTTGGCTTATGTTAGCCCATGAGGACTTAACCCAACCTGATCTAGAGTAGTGTTATCACCATCTACTAGTATGATGAGAGAGAAAGTATCTTAAGAGAGAGAAAGTACCCTTTTTGGGTGGAAACTCAAGTAAAGAACCTTCAATACACATGAATGTGCATGATTAGGGTATGATCCACCTATGTGAGATCATGGAAACCCCAATTATGATATATGATGAATCTTAAGCTAATCTGAGAGCATCAATGATGATGTTCCTCATACATGATGATGTTATGAGTTCAATTCACCATGCGATGTGAATAGTAAACCCTAATTCAAGGGTAATGACATGTGATGTGAATAGTAAACCCTAATTCAAGGGTAATGACATGTGATGTGAATAGTAAACCCTAATTCAAGGGTAATGACATGTGATGTGAATAGTGAGCCCTAATTCAAGGGTAATGACATGTGATGTGAATAGTAAACCCTAATTCAAGGGTAATGACATGTGATGTGAATAGTAAACCCTAATTCAAGGGTAATGACATGTGATGTGAATAGTAAACCCTAATTCAAAGGTGATGACATATTATATGAGTATTAAACTCTATTTGATAAGAATCAAAGAACTTAGCTCTTATGACAAGAGTGGAAAGTATAATCATTGTTTTGAATTACCTTTATTAGTTGAATTAACCATGCAGGTTCTGATATGGAGGTGATCATATCCAGGTATGGATGATGATACTATATTTATTAAAGGCATATTGATAGCTTTGTGAATAAGTAAAGTATCCTGATGCCTTGTCAGTGGCATTCTATGATAATAATGGGCTGTGAGAGCCATGAATACCATCAAGGTCATGCTTTAGAGTTGACTTGTGATGAGTATAATGAGAAATGATGATTTATGTGAGTTAGGCTTGTTACATTTAGTATTCTCCTTTTATAGCTGTTAAGCTACTGTTATTGTTTGAAGAACAATGTGTGATGTTAAATGAATACTGAATGTACCTAACTAATCAAGTATAATATAGAGCCCTGATCATAGACCCATCATTGTCAGAGATCAAATGATGGTGAAACAGGTTTTCCTAAGGGAACTCCTAGATCACATACTATTGAGTATGTGGGGTATATGGATGTGTAGAACCTTAAATGCTAGTGTAGGAATTGGATGTAGATATGTAATCCGTCAATCCTTCACTACAATCCTATACCGTATCAGTAGTAGGTAAACATGAAACCTCCTGATGACGAAGAAAACATAGATATTCATATCCGTGGAGATAAACATGAAATCTCCTGATGACGAAGAGAGTACAGAACGCCCCTATAACTCTAAAATAGCGAAGGACCAGTTTACCCTGGTGAGCTATAATAGTAGAGACACAAGATGTCCTACAAGTGATCCTCTTACTGACTGAGGAAGGTGAATGTCATGAGAATCCGGCTCTCTTAATGACCTATGTATGATACTGATATGACTTCTTAGCAATCAGTTGGAGTATGAGTGGTATGCCGCATCTCCACAGGGCATAATATTGTTTGTAAAACATAATCAACTGCGTAGTATACATGTTAGAGATAACTACAAGTTAGTTGATTGATGATACACTGTAATATTGCTTATATTCTTCATGTCTCATAAATGTTGAGCTCTTGTTTATAGCTGTGACTGCTATTAAATACTTTGAAAGCTTTACTGCTTAAGATATTCTGTGATGTTATAATAAAGCTTCTGGCGGAGAGTTATAACTCTCGCTGGGACAATTATGTACAATTGTCTCACCCCGTAGACTTCAACTTTTTAGGTGGACGTCAGAGATGGAGGAACCGGTCTACAGGTGACCAGTCCCAGCAGCAGCAGCACCAGGAGCAGCAGTAAATCTCAGGTGGAGATTTAGCCTGCCATGTGGTGTAGTTAGAGTCAGTCCTATGTGTCCTCTGTACTCTCAGGTCTTGGAGTCTTTTGTTATGAGTTCTTGAGATTTTGTATCTTGATGTATATAATTACTCAAGAAGTAATTATCATGAGATGTAAACAATTTATTTCTTGTTATGAAAGAAGCTTTTATGGATTCAAGCTCTTGTTTCGAAAAGTTTTAATTTCCCGTGATTTTTGTCTTCCGTTGTTAATCAAATCGCTTCCGCTAAGTTTGAATCGTGTTTAAATCGTGGTTTAGAGGTTAGAGCCCACAACATCAAGGAAGTAGATCCGTGGGATGGGTCGATACCATCGACGCATCATCGATCTGGGCCCCCACATCAGGCTATCGACAGCCGTCGATACTCACGAAACCCAGACTGTGCTACAGGTGTCGATACCATCGACACCCCATCGATGGTATCGACGGGTCCACAGCAGCGACGAACAGAGTTATAAAAGGAGGGATTGATTATCAATTATCTTCACACTTTCAGAGCTTCTTCCTTCTACTTGTGCATTGTGCATTGTTGTGCGACCGGATGCCTGCTACGAGCGTACAAGGATCACGATCTCTTCACCGAGCCCTGCACCGAGCGGAGATTATCTTCTCCGACCTTCACCGAGCTCCATCTCCTATCCTTTTCTTTTCTCTACGACAATGGTGCGGACAGACAGAGCATCTTCTTCACGGACGGTTTCGATGGAGATCCCAACCTTCGTTCCTTCGCCACTGGGATTCATTCTTCATCCAAGGATTGTTCATCCTTCCACGGAGGTCCAGAAGGTTTACGAGGAACTGCTCAAGAGGAAGATTGAACCCACCCGCTACGTCGATCGGGCAATGATCCGTGACATGGGGTTCAATGACAATCTCGCCTATGTCCTGCAGGGACAGGCAAAGCATACGGGCAGGAGGCCCGACGAGATGGAGTACCACGCGGACGGCCAACCATTTTTCAACAAGTGGCCGACTTACAAGGAACTCGTGGCAGAGTTCATGGCATCATTGGATATCAATGTCGTGCCTAATGACTTAATTGCCACCGATAGGGAGTGGAAGAAAGGGCGCGTGTCTTTCAGACTCTACAACAACAATTACACCCTCACTCTCACCCAGTTCAATTCTGTGTATAACTGATATCATGACCCTTACCAGCACCGGAGGCCAGACAACCAGACTGATTACGACGACATCTTCGCCCAGCTGGTAACTACGCCTCCCGGAAAGTCTGTGAGCTACCAAAATGTTGTCGTCGCCGACTTTGAGCATCCTTTTGTGCAGATTCTACACTGCATGCTCTGTACGACACTTTTTGCTCGCGGTGATCTGTCTCTTAGCAAATTCCAAGAGATGGATTTATTCTTTCTAAATAAATTGCTAAAGCGCGAGGAGTGCAACTGGGGCGCGTTCTTTTTGACACACATGTTGGTCGTGAAGAGAAGTACGTGGAAGGCTCCTATCCACTTTGGAGGGCTCATCACACCATTGGCCCTCTACCTTGGGTTGGATTTTTCCCAACTTACTCCGCTTTCCAATAGGAACAAGGTCAACCTCCATCATCTGCACCGCTCCAACCTCCTCCTGCTCCGTGATGGCTTGGATTATGCACATCGCCATGTCAATCACGAATATCAAGAATGTGTGTTTTCGGACCCCGTCTTCAACATTGAGGGAGCTCAGCATTTTAGGTGGCCTATCATCGCCATTGACGACTCTGATGAAGACGGTGGTGATGATGACAACAATGATGACGGCGACGAGCATGAAGAGGAAGAGGAGTCTTTCACTCCTCTTCGGGCATGAGTAGCACCCCGGAAGCATCCCTGCTTCCACCCGGGTGAATCATCCTCTTCACAACCTCCGCCACCTCAGCCCTCTCACCAAGGAGAGGATGTCTATTCGATGCAGGGGATGTACTCGATGTTGCAGGAGATTCAGCAGACCCAGTAGCAGCATACTACTTCCTTCGCTGGTATTTAAGATACCACGAACCGGCTTTTCGAGAACCAGCAAGCTATTTACGAGAATGAGCGCCTCCTCCTCACCAACCAACAGAATATCCATGACAGGTTGCATAGGATGGAGATGCAGCAATAGCCCTTCTACAACAACTACTGGAGCCAGAACTATTTTGGGGGGGTATCCTCAACCTCCGTCGATGCCCCAATATGATCCGAGTTTCCAGGGCCAGCACCCATCTTGGGACCCCACAGCTCCGCAGTACCCGCCTCCACGTGACCAATGATCGGTATCACTGTTCCATCGTTTAAGGTTGTTTTTGACTATGAGGCCATAGTCGAATTCAAGCTTGGGGGGAGTTGGAATAGTTTCTATCCTTTATTTTTCTTAGTTTTTATCATTTCTTGCTTTGTCTTTTGTCATTTATTTTTCTTAGTTCTTAGTTTTCTGTAGGATCCACACTCTATCTAGTGTAATTGTGGATGTCTAATGTCATGTGTCATCTATGTGTTTGTACATGGGAATCAGGGGTAAATTTGAAATTTTTAGTGCTTTTGCAAGCTTGTGTTGTTCAACCTTGAGCACATGACTTAAGAAAGTAATTGGGTTTGTCAACTTTAAAACATCAAACCACAACTGTACATTCCTATGATTCACGAAGAGTGGACGGAATTGGTTGTTTGAGCCTAAACTGACCAAATGATAATGAGACCTTAATCTGAAAGAAGAGAGAGAAACCTCTTAATTTTTACACAGGTCGGTAAAGAGGGACACATAATATTTTCTAAAGGTTCAGTCAATTAATCTTGTGATCTATCCACCACCATTGTTTTCATACTCCACCATAAGAATTGGAAGCACATTATGGTTTTCATCTTTTGATTGCATAGCATTTAGGTAGGATTGCATTTTATTGCATTGTAGGAAGATTGTGCATAAAAAAATTGAAAAAAAATGAAAAATTTTGTAGAGATATCATGCATGCGTACATTCATGAATGCATGTCATCCTTGTGCATAATTGATCTCATGTAGTTGCATTTGAACATACTTTTGAGCATGTAGTATAGTATGTGCCTTATTTCCTCTGAAAAATAAGAGAAGCAGGTGACTCGTTCTATACTCTTTGAAATACAGTGTAATGCCTTAACTATTACAGTTATGTGAAAGAAACCCGAAAGAAAAAAAAAAGAACAAAACAGGAATTCGAAAAAATATTCTACATGTTGCAATTTGAGAACAAGGGCTTGAAAAAAAATAGAAAGAAAAAAAGGCTGATTTTAGAGGGAGAAAAGAGCTTGTTTCACTCGTGTAATAGGAAGAAGAAGCACATAATGTAGTTTTTACACATTCGATCCCATATAAGGTGGAATTGTAGGAATATGCATCATTCCACCCAAAATGTAGGCATTGGGGCATTTTCATTTGCATACTCATCATTTAGGTCATTATTGTTTCTTGTGCATGTTAAATTGTATTGTTCTTCCATTTCTTCGACAGCCACCTATTCCATCCACCTGTTGCTCGAAGTGGTAGGCCACCATGATATTCTCCTCACTCATTAATACCAGGAGAGCTGCTTCCATCTAGATGGTAGTTAGGATGAGCAACGTAGATATAAGATCACAAGATGCACCGAGTCTGGACCGAAGGATTTTATTATGTTAACTGCTTTATGTGATAGTGTTCATCAATTTTGAGGTAGATATCTTTTATGGAAGATCATTGTCGCCTTGAGGGTAATTATCATTCTGTGGTTAGTGAGGGTCGGCATGTGAATGTCTGGCGGGGATCATATGGCGAAGTCTGTTGTGATAATCTGTTCTTTAGTTGACCCTCACAATTCTATTTTATAGTTTTGTTGCTCGAGGACGAGCAAGGTTCAAGTTTAGGGGAGTTTGATGCGATGATTTTGAGTCGCATTTATAGACTTGTTTTACTTGCGTTTTATGTGTTTATTGGCCATTTTGGTGGTTAATATTGCATGATTTCCTTACTCTAGTCTATATTCATTTTTAGTATCAAATCTCCCATATTTTATCTTTTTTATCATAATCGATTATAATAATGAGTTTTATTTCAGCTGATTTGGCTTTGTCTTGCAATTTTAGGAAAAACGAATATATACAGTTATCGATACCATCGAAATCCGTCGATAGTATCGACACAGTCACAGGCAGACAGCCGCAAGAAGACACTCAGAGTCGATATCATCGACTGGGAAGTCGATGGTAGCGAGTTACCTTCAGGTTGCCAGCGATCAGCCAGTCGATATTATCGACACAAAAGTCGATACTATCGATGCTCTACAGCTTCAGTGTCAGAAAGGTGACAAAACTGATGCCTAAGGGTGTCGATACCATCGACCCGTGTCGATGGTATCGAGTCAGCATTAGGCGGGACGACAGAAAAGAAGGAAGGCTTGCCGATATCGCGAGGGGTCAATACCATCGACCCACGTCGATGGTATCGATGCCGTTAGATTAGTGTTTGTTTCAGATCAGGCTGAATCCAATGGTGGTGATATTTTGGCGACCTAACTTGGTGTTTATACCTAATGACGGAGGCCTAGAGCCATCTATGACGTCATTAGCCACTGCACACATCACGAGGAGAGAAGAAGAAGAGAACGGAGCCCAGAAGCACGCCCCGACCGTTCCGAGAGCCGAAGAAGATGTTTTCCACCCCCGACAGGCTGTAGACTGTGCATTCTATGCCGAGGAACGCTTGGATCTTCTCCGTTTAGGGTTTTACATCACTTCATCCACGTTTTTCTCCATTTTTCCCCTTTCTTCAATCATGTCTTGATTTGAGATGAACATGCGGGGCTAATCCCCTTTGTCTTTAGGATCGGGAGTAGCCCAGGTAATCATTATATGACGTTTTTATCATATTAATTCATAATTTGTCTCTTAAATCTGTGGTATGATTTCGTTTTCTCCATTATATCATTATGCTTGATCACCCTAATGATAATCTAATGCCTTTAATTGCTTTGAAAAAAGAATTAATGGTTGAAAAGAGACAAAACTCACATGAACTTATAAATTCCTTGAACAAGGTGATGTACGGTTAATGGTGGAAACCCAGAGGTTGATTTTAATGCACCTAATTTAGGGTATAGGTTACTACGACGGTGGAACCGACCTAGATTTAGGTAGTGAATTGTATCACGACAGTGAACAATTCTGACTACAGGCCACTACCTGGATTGAGAGATGAATGTGTTTAACTATATAGAAAGTCGTACAATGAGAACCCACAGTGAAACCACAATCCTAAAGATTCCCATCTAAATTGATTAAACTCAATATTTAATTGATTGCTTTGCTTTCTTTTATTTTTATTTTTCTTTTCAATCAACTCTTAAAACCTTTTTAACCGGTCTAGCTGATTGTAAATAGTTAGTAGTAGTCCACCGACGGTTCAGTGTCCCTGAGTTTGACTCGGGCCTCACAAAGGCCTATACTACATTGACGCGTGCACTTGCATTATACGCATGGTAAAATCATGTCAGTCATGACATGGATCAGGTTGGGTGATTGTAACCTAGTTGCTATGTAGTCAACACATCATGTTGATGGTGGTTGAGGGGGTATGCTTGGACATTTAATGATATTGTTGTATGTGTAATGAATAGGTCATTTGTAGTGTCATTTGGAATAACATCTAATCAACTCTAAGGAAGTCCTTTAATCTTAATATACTCCAAGATGATGGAGGTGGTGAAGCTGGGGTTGATGGTTGAACCTAGGTTTGTAAACCCTATTTAGTTAAAAAGAAACCCTAACCCTAATTTTGTGCAATGAGACTTTCTTGTTTCTCTCTCTCTCTCATGGAATGGACATGATGTTATGTGGTTATCTCTCTCTTGTTTATGAACTTCTAACCATGCACATGTTATGAGATTAATAATCATAGTGAGTGTATGCTATGGTGATTAGGCATGATATAGGTTGAATGAGCCTTCAAGAGGCATACTGAAACACTTGTGATACAAGAATGATGAGTTGAGGGATTGATATCCCATAGCATGTGACTTTAGTATTAATGATGTGGTGAATTATAATAATACAAGCATCATGTGGTGATAGTGTTACAAGTTCACACCTTCTATGTTGATATCTTTTGGAGATGTGTTATGCCCTTATCTTTGTAGAGTTTGTTATGACTTTATACGTTGTAACTTGATTGATGCTAAAATACACTTAATTGTCTTAACTAATCAAGTGGAACCTAGTCATGTAGTTTTTTCCTGTGCCATAGATCAATCCCAATGTCAGCACTAGCTGGATGGTGAAATGGTCTTTCCTTAGTGAAAGTTTGGAGTCATATTTTGTTAAGTATATGCATTTTTAGGATTGGTTGTAGGCCATACCCTAGAAGGAGTGCACCTACGGGCTGTAGCTCAGTGATATGGTTTCACATGATTGGTTGTAGGACATACCCTGGCCAGAGTGTTGTTGCGGGCCATAGCTTAGTTTCACTAGTGTCATAACCTGTACCAAGGTGGGCTAGGACTTTCACTGTTTGACTATATGTCACAGGTTGTAGTTGGTTGATATGTCTCTATTGTGCACTCATGTACATACCATGATGTTTGGTGAGGTCGTGGATTCTAGCTCTTCCATAGACCTTGTATTGCACCAATATTGACTTAGTAGTGGTCGGTTGGATTTGAGGGGTACGACTCGAATCCTTGGTGCATAATATAATATGTCATCAGTTGTGTAGTATACTTTCATAGGATCAAATATGAAAAACATTGGATGATGCCTTGTTTGCTTTTATACAGTATAGTTGGTAGTAAATATACATGTTCTTCATATTCCTTTTATGATGATAAGATGTTTCACAATCCAATCGCAATTGCTTATACTTCTTAGTAATGATTATCTACTTATTGTAAATATAGCTTTACTTCCATTATTTATTTACCTTACCTGTGGTAATATTAGCGTTGGTGGTGAGTAATATCTCCCGGTGAGATTTGGATCTCACCCCATGGGTTCTCGACATCTTTTAGGTGGACATGAATGAGGAGGTAGAGATCGTGCAGCTGAGGTAGAACAGAAGCAAGAAGGAAAGTAGTTGATAAGGTTGGAAGTGATGCTAGTCTTCTGGTGTAGAGTCCTAGAGTCGTACATGTACACTCAGGTCTTGGGGGTGTTTTCGACATATTTTTTAGTTATTTTACTATCACAAGGTTTTTGGCATGTGTTCCTATTGTTGTATAGTTTGGTAGATGTACATGTACATGCATATGGGACAAATATCTCATGTAATAGGTTGATGATAGGATCTATGATGTACGCACCTTATGATACACATTATGTGATTCACGTGTCTTGTGAGGACTCATATGTAAGGGTTTTTGCGGCTTGTGCTTAATGGAAATGGTTTTAATTCTTAGTGTTTTCTGGTAATCCACTGGTTTGGTTTTGTTTCCGCATTTATTTTGGAGTTATCTCATTGGTTTGTGATGTGGGACGTCACAGAAGTAAGAAGGGTGACATGTCTAGGACTTAATACCAATCATTCCTTCTTTATCCTTAACAAAAAAATGTGGATAACTAGCATCAAATAAGGTAGCTAGAGTGTTCTACTTGTTAAATGTGTTGGCATGGTCTAGCACCTCTTGACGATCTGAATAAACATGTCCATGCAGGGAATATCATAAGACTTGAAGTGGTAATGAGGTTCATTACATAATGATCACTTATGATGAAAAGTATTCCTAGTTCCACTCATGTGCACATGGAACAGGTTGTTTGGTAGATATGGGCAAGGGCACATAACTTCTTTGTTTGCACTAAAGTTGCATTTTAGATGGAAAATAAGGATGCATCCTTTGCTTACATAGTGAATAGGTAGAATAGATCACTAATGTATGCCACTAGCAACACCACAATAGCATAGTAGACCTTAGAAGCATACCTTATAGAAATCATCTAATCTATGGAGAATATTGATGAGCATAGGTGGCAAAACACTTTGTTGGCCACAAAATCACTACATGCAATGAAGTTGCTACTCTCATGCAGACCTAATTTTTTCAATCACCTACCTTAAAAAAGGTGTTGGTCCATTTGTCTCTTAGGTCTCCCTTGGTATGCCCGGTCTACATACCCTGAGAACTCAATGTCATTGTTGGTACCATTGCAAAACATACTCTTAAACACAACTCTAGTCTTTCCTTTTCTTATGTTGGTCCTAATTGGATTTTGAATGACTTCAATGTTAGCATGTTTTTGCATGATGTAGGGTGCATGAAGAATAATAATCTTTATTTCTCATAAAAAATATGAATCATATATTCTATAATCACTTTCCCCATGACATACACCAAAGTCCAAGACTTTATGTGGCACATGATTCAGATCCTATGAGCTATATTGAGTTAGTTAGGGGGGACTAATATTATCTGATCTGATTTGAACTTGGTTTTTGTTTGGAAACCTAGTCTGATTCTATTTTTCTAGAAGTCCAAATGCAGGGTTCAGTCTTAGTATAATCTCATTCTAATCTTATTGTTTGTCTAGTAGAAAGAATTGCATGGTTCAATCTTAGCACAGTCTTATCCTAGGATATTTCTATTTGTGTAGCAGTTAGAAATGTAGGATTTAGTCTAATTTTTTTTTATTCAATTTGGATAACAACCTAAATTAGAAGGTTCAGTATGATTGTATACTTGGTTTTTCCATTAGGCTAGATGGTTCAAACTATATCAGCAAAACATCAAAAAATAGGTCATGTAATTAGCATGAACTTCAGGTGCATAATGGAGAGTGAAACCATATTTGTAACAATTAAAATATGATAATTCAGACTAAAATATAATTTACCATGGTCGTGTTACAATTATGAGCATCATAGTCACTTATCAAGCATACATTGTTGATCCCATTGCTTTAAAATATGGCCACCAAATATGTGTCATTATTTCTAGGTCAGGATTAATTTCAAGTAATTTTTTCCTCACTTGTATATAATGTTGTATAGGTCTACAATGACTGTGCACCAAGTCCCCCATTGACTCCCAGAATTTCTTCATAGAACATCGGTATCATCCGGCCCCATTATAATACCGAATGATATAATATGTTGTGTCTTCACAAACTTCTGTAACAAAGGTAATGTTATTTATACAAGATCTTATACTTTTATATGAGTTCGCTTGAATGAGATCTATTGGCATGTGTCTATCCATGTGATATTTTCCATCTATATATGAGAAAATTAATAATTACCCATTACCAATCCACCACGTCAATTAAAGTAGATAACTAAAATACAACATAATTGAGAATCAAATATATTACATTGATTATGAACTTGTTTAGGTGTAATTAGTACAGGAAATTCTATAGTACATATAAATGTAGGGCTCATTTATCCATTGAGTCATAACTCATTGGAGATGATATCATGAGCTTGGTTATTGAGTTTGTGGAAATTGTAGTGGTTCAATTTATCTAGTTTGTTAACTTCATTATATAGAACACAATACATGTCTATGCATGCTCAGTATTCCATTTTAGCATTGATGTTCATATCAACAACATAATGGAAGTTCATTGTTTGATGCCATACAACATTTCACTCTTCAAAAATCAACTTAATACCTACTGGTAGTGATTTTATCATATGTGTAATTTTGGCTTCTCATTATAATAAGAACAACTCTTGATTCTCAATGTGGGCAAATTGTGTGATTTGTTGCTATGATTTGTGTTTTAAATATTGCATCAAGTTATGAACAAGTCTTACCGCACAAATACAATATAGCTCCCCATGTCTCTCACTTACCACATTAACTAGAAAGTAGTTGCATCTTCTATGTTAAGTGTGAGTGTGAAAGTTCTTATGTAGCTGCGTTGTTGACCATTCAATGTCATAGGTAAATGTTTATGCCATTGGATTGCAATATTTTATTAGAATACTTGAATAACCTTGACGCAAAATACGCATACAAGGAGAACTAGTATGAAGTGTTAATATGATATAAAATATAATGCATGGATGTCTAAAATAATATACATTGCATAAAAATAAGGTGAAATTATTTCATAAAAATGGTAAATAAACTACCAATACATGGCAACAATATAATTTTGTTTTAGGAACTATTCCACCCATCCTCATCACTAGAGTTTTCAATACTACTAGTACAGTCTAGTTTTTAACATAGGTAGACACCCAAACTACGCAACTCATATATATATATATATATATATATATATATATATATATATATATATATATATGTGTGTGTGTGTGTGTGTGAGAAGCCTTGTAGTGTCTACTTTTGTATAAGTAAGGTGACTAGAAAATGTTGAGCAGTTAGACCTAATGCTCCTTACAAAAAGGAGTTGGTTCATCATCATTTTCCTCAATGCCTTCAAAGTTGTCATGTTGCACTGGTAACAATGTATCAATCCCTCATTTTGTAGGTGTATGGAATGAATCCCTAGTGGAAAGTGTAATATGGAATTTGATGATTTTTGTCTTTAAATATACCATTACTTGCATCACCTTGGTCCATTTAGAATTTAATAATATAAGTAGTCATCACATAATATTATTAATGCAATGATAATGTAAAGTATTGTAATAGTTATAGAGTTTGTGACATACATACACATACATGGAAAACAACATAGTGCCCAAAAGCACCCTCCAAAATAAGTCTTTTTATAAATTGACATGTTATTTGGAGATATATAGGGAAACAAATTGAAGCGACCTATTGTGTATCCCACATATTGGTGACTATAGCTTCCCCCTTGAGTTGTAAGTTATCATGTTTATTCTATCCTTCCTAGCTTAATTCATCCATTTCATCTTCCATATCAACAATTACATCTATTAGTTGATGTGTGTTTATAAAAGTGTGCAATACACAACACAAAATAATGATGTTGATTATTAGGGTGACCCAAACATCACTTGTTGTATAAGTATACAGAACCCCCTCTTAAACATGCCAAATGCCATCTCAACAACATTTCCTACAAGTGTGTGTCTATATTTGGACATTTCTTGTTTGTCATTCTATGAACGTCATGCATCCACCAATGGTATTCACTCTGAAAAGAGTAGTGAGTGTTGTCCTTCAGGGTCTTCTTCCATTGATCATGGGCATTTGCCCAAGCACTTTACTCAATGGCTGAAGAAGAAGTCGAAGAAGTGGTTGTTTGATTTTAGCATTTCCATTTCATAATGTACTTTCCCTTCTTGCAAAAAACATCATGGATCAATTATGTCAGTTTTTGTTAACCCTTTTAATTTTAATTAAAATATTCAATTCAAGTTTATAAATGATTATGAGGTTTTGTACTCTTCAATTTAGAATCAGAGTTCTAAGTTTGATCTTCGGGAGATTTTTGGTGGATTGGTGGATTCCCTCATTTTGTGTGTTGATTTGAATAGTGAATCACAGTGATCCTCCATCCTAGACTCAAAGTCCTATCTCCCTTGGGGTGTGAGTCGGCATTGGTCACACATATAGTGTGATTTTGTCAAGGAAAAGGACATAGAGTCCCCTATTTTTGGAGATGAGTTTGTCCTATAAATAGGGTTTCATCCCTCATCTTTTCAACACAACTGGTTCTCTCATGACTCAGGTCATGGGAGAGAAGTAAATGTGGCAACACATCCCACTATCACACAGACAGCGAGGTGTTACGCAAAAACGTGCAGAAATCACCATAACCACATATTATTGAAAACATGGGTTAATTAAAACCGTTTGCGGAAAGCTGATAAACTGAGAAACTATTACCTTCCAGTCCTCATCTTGTAAGGAAACAGGTTATATATATACATATACAAGTTCTGGATACATGTCCACAACTTAGAGTAACATTTGTCCTGTCATATCATGAGTTCATCACCTATTCATACATATAGAGGCCCGCATCCGGCCAACCGGATATACAAAAACATCTACAGATGTACATCGTGAAACAACGTCAGAACATCTCCAAGGACCTGAGAGTACAGGGATGACTCTAGACTCTACTACAAAACACCAAAACAACTGCATGTCCATCTCTTGCCTTCTACTGCTCTTCTTGCTGCTCGGGCGCAACTCCATGACCACCACCGCGTCTAGCACGAACACCTGAAAACCAGCGGAGTGAGACAATCGAACATTGTCCCAGCGAGAAACATAACTCCCCGCCGTAACTACAGAACCTCAAGAAGATAAAGCTATAATAGTAGATATCTGATAAGAGGTATAACACGAGCAGTATATGTAAAACAAGGCTATTCTTACCGACAAGCTTACCAGTTGTACAAAAGGCATATAACCAACATCTCTCAATGGAACATGATTAATAGGATAAGATATATACATTGCCACATATCATGAGGTATATAGAAGTAACTGTAAGATATAACAGATTAACTACACAAACAAGGCCTCAACCAATGTTCCGTGTTTTTCCTCAAGAAGTAATTACTATACGGCTGAATTACATATATTATGCCCTGAGGAAGTGAACCGTATCGTTCAAATCCAACCTTCGGCTGTGAAGCCCATAGCCGGTGCCATACAAGGTTAATGGAAGAGCCAGACTCCACAACCTTTCCCCTCGTAGTCAGTGTACGAGAACAACACAAGCAGGACCGCAGTCTCATGCTTAAGTGGCCTCAACCACAGGGTCAGCTCCTCAGGCTACCCTTTCTCTAGCCCGCCTTGGTACAGGTCACAGCGCTAGTAAAACTGAGCCACGGGCATGTTCATCGTGCTCTGAGCCATGAACGCATTCATGCTCATAATATCACATATCTGGAGCCATGGGCATGTTCACCATGCTCATCACACATCTGAGTCTGCAACTGCAGCTGCACTCGTTTTCCCTCTCTATTTGAGGCTAGGAGAAACCTTGCATATTCAAAAATATGCGCTCCGGGTTAACCTACAGGAGAACCCGTTTCACCATCACCAAGTCCTAACGATGATGGATCTATGGCCAGGGCAAACTACATGATATATTTCACTGTAATTAATTAGTATCTTTTAGATGGATTGCAAGATTCAACCAAGTTGTATAACATACAAGATATAATACAAAGTAAACAACATAAACTCAACATTTTGCTATTATTGTAATCACATCAATCTGATCCATCATAAGGATCCAACATCACATGTTATCACTTGGCCTCTTTCCAATCAATCTAGATCCATCACAAGGATCATCACATCCCATGGGGTCTCAATCCCTCATCATATAGTACCACTGCCTCTCAAGGCTTACATCATCATCATCATGGAACAAACACATCATGTATGCAATCTCGTCCACAAGAGTAATTTATTAAAGTGATGTTACTCACCACCTATTTCTCATAGCCCTTTCATGACTAATCATCACCTGCATGGTTAGAGTACTCAATAATCATAGTTTTCAACATAAGGACTATGCTTACTATCATGAGAGGATATTCAGGATGCTACACTTATTAATTATTCATCAACTAGTGATCATGTGCACGAGACACATTATTAAGAAACCATTTATATACTTATCCTTATCTCATCATTATGTAGATAATAAAGATGACCACTTAATGCATGTAGTCATGTCGGATATGAAGGACAAGCTTTGCCATTATCATCACCATTATATGAGCAAGGAGTAACCATCGTTTGGAAGTAGGGACAAGAAATATATAATCAGACGGCTTCTATGCATCGTGGAACCCTCGCTATATGAGCGACAACCCTCACTAGAGAAGATGTATTGGGAAACCTGCCCTCACCCAAGGTTCAACACACACGGGCATCTCACAACGTTGCGTTGCAACCAGCAGCAGCGCAACACTCCGTCTCAATAAAAAAAGAGTAACGTGCGTCAAGAGGGAGTGTAACGGGCACATAGTGCTATCGGGCGACGCCCATTGCGGTTTAGTGTTACATGTGATGCCCATCACAAGGAGCTCAACAATGCACAATACAGGGTTGTCGTCCAAGTCATCTCAAGGAAATAACAACCAAGAGAGAGAACAAATCTACAAAATGGCCAACAACTTGGTCAAGGCCTAACGGCCAACACGAAGCAAAGGAAAGGGTGTGATGCCCATCACAAGAACAAGGGTTGACGCCTGTCAGGCCTGTCATCCAGCGCACACTCACCCATTGGTAACGTGCAAGGCTAAGGTAAGGGGGCTGTCGGACAACACATCAAGATACCACTCACAAGGTCATCTTCTTCCTCAAACACAAAGGCACTCGAAAACCCTAGGAAGATGGATCACCTCAATCGACTAAGAAGGAGGGGTTTTGCACATCAACCATCACCAACGAGCTCACCCTTCTAGCCCAAGGTGAGAGGAGAGTGTTGCTTGAGCAACTAGGACATAAACTCACCTCAATCGGTTAAGGGAAAGAGGGGTGTTGCTCATGACACTAGCAACTCAAACTCACTCCTCTAGACCAAGGGGAGAAAGGAGTATTGCTCCCTAGATCACAAGAGATACTAGACCACATGGTGATCGGTCAACAAGGGTACTAAGCAAGAAACTAAGCTACTAACATGTAAACAAGATCATAGCAAGAGATAAGGTAGCTAGGGTTAGAAGTTATGCAACCTGCCTTAAGCTCCAAGCTCCAAGGAAGAAGAAGAGCTCCAAGCTTCAAGGGATGTCGACCACCACTTTCTCCTCTAGGGTGTGTCGGCCACCAAGCTGCTCCTTTAAGGGGTGTGTCGGCCGACACAAGCAAGGAAAGGAGGGAGTGTCGTGCACTCAAGGTGGAGGAGGAAACAAAGGACCAAAAGGGACCCTAAGCTAAGGAAAGGACATGCCTATATAGAAGGAAAGGGAGGAGAAAACAAGGTGGAGCATGGCAAGGTGTCACTTGCATAGGGACACTTGTCCTAGAGCTCAAGCCACTACTCTAGCAAGCTCCATCCACATGGCCAAGATATGCACCAACTGTCCACTAAACAAGGTCAAGGTTAGATCAAGCACTATGGGCGACACAACAAGCTTGCAACTTGGGCGACACACTTCCATGTTGGCCGACACAAGCACTCCTAGGCCGATACACTCACCATTTGGCCGATACAAGGCTCAACCAAGCCCAAACAAGGCACCTCAAGGCCCAAACAAGCTCAACCAAGGCCCAAAGAACTCAATCGACGAGCCCAAACCTTCCTCTCTACACAAGAGGAAGCAAAGAGAGGGGAAAAAACACCTCACTAGGTGGCAAACTTGTCCATAAAACCCTAGATGTGGGTTAGTTGTAAGTAGAACCTCCAACTCTCAACAAAGCACAACCAAACCCTAATCACCATTAAAGGTGATTGGCAAGCACCAAAGCACCAGGGTTAAGCAAAGCAAACAGGGTAAGCCCTAAATGAAGGTCAGGGTCCTTACAAGCTAACCCCCGTTAAGGGATTTCGTCCCCAAAATCCGAAGAGAAAAGCGAGGGGTACTTCCTCCTCATCTCTTCCTCAAGCTCCCACGTGGCTTCCTCAACACCACGACGCTGCCAAAGAACCTTCACAAGAACCAGGTCCTTCCTTTTTAGCTTCTTGACCCTTCTGTCGAGGATCGCCACAGGACCTTCCTCATAGGTCACATCTTCATCAATCTCAACCTCAACTGGCTGTATCACTGTTCCTGAATCTGGATGACTTTTCTTCAGCATACTGACATGGAACACTGGATGTAACCTCTGCAACTCTGGAGGTAACTCTATCTCATAAGCTACCTTCCCAACACGCACTATGACTGGGTAAGGCCCCATATACCTAGGTGCCAACTTACCCTTCCGACCAAACCTCAGCACACCTTTCCAAGGCGAGACTTTAAGATACACTTTGTCTCCTACCTCGAACTCCAATAGTCGTCGGCAATTGTCTGCATAAGATTTTTGTCTGTCCTGTGCCACTTTCAACTGTTGCTATATCACTTTGATCCTTTCTGTTGTCTGTTGTACTAACTCAGGACCCAAAAGCTGATACTCACCGGACTCGTACCAACACAAAGGAGATCTGCACTTCCTCCCATACAAAGCCTCATAAGGAGCCATGTCAATGCTCCGTTGATAACTGTTGTTATAAGAAAAATCTATCAAACTCAGATGCACATCCCACCTGCCTAGGAATTGCAAAACACAAGCTCGAAGGAGATATTCCATAATCTGAATAGTCATTTCAGACTGTCCATCTGTCTGTTGGTGAAAAGATGTACTGAACCTCAACTGAGTTCCCAACACTTTGTGCAACTGTTCCCAAAAGCGACTCGTGAACTGAGGACCTCTGTCCGAAACTATTGTTGCTGGCACACCATGCAAACGTACTATCTCGTCCATATACACTCGAGTGAGCTTCTCAGTTGTATACGTCATCTTTACTGGTAGGAAGTGGGCAGATTTTGTCAATCTGTCCACTATCACCCAAATGGAATAATGATTCCTAGTTGTGCTGGGTAGACCAACTACGAAATCCATGGTTATATGATCTCATTTCCATTGTGGTATCGGCAAAGGTTGCAACGTACATGTCAGTTTCTGATGTTCAACCTTCACTTGCTGGAAAACCGCACATCTTGCTATGAACTCAGCTACATCTTTCTTCAAACTGGGCCACCAATACAAGTCCTTAAGACTATGGTACATCTTGGTGACACCTGGATGCATAGCATACATTGACGTGTGGGATTCCTCGAGAACCAACTTCCTCAGCTCATCATCAGGAACCACCATCCTATCACGATAGCAGACCAGCCCATCCTCGGACTCATGAAACCCATCACGTTTTTCATTGCCAAACTCTGATCTGATCAATTGTACTGCATCATCTGTCTACTATGCATCTTTGATCTGCTGTCTCAACGTAGGCTTGGCTTGCATCTGTGCTAGAAGTCCAGCTAATGAGGAAACCTCCATCTGCACATTCATCTGCCGCAAAGAGACAAACATATCCCACCTATGGCATACTAGAGAACTCAACTGTGCCTTCTTTGAAGAAAGAGAAGAAGACTTTCTGCTAAGTGCATCAGCTACCATGTTCACCTTACCCAGATGATACTTGATAGTGCAATCGTAGTCATTGATCAACTCCATCCATCGACATTGTCGCATGTTCAACTCATGCTGCAAAAAGATATACTTCAGATTCTTATGATCCGTAAAGACTTGACATACTTCCCCATACAGATAGTGTCTTCAAATCTTTAATGCATGAACCACTGCTGCCAACTCCAAGTCATGAGTCGGATAGTTCTCCTCATGTTTCTTAAGTTGTCATGAAGCAAAAGAAACCACATGATCTTCCTGCATCAGCACACAACCTAAACCTTTCTTGGAAGCATCACAGAAAACAACATAGCCCTTCCCAGGCTCTGGCAGGATTAACACTGGAGCACTGGTCAGCTTCTCCTTCAAACTCTGGAAAGCTCGCTGACATCATTCATCCCAGACAAAAGATACGTCCTTTCTCGTCAACTTTGTCATCGACAAAGCAATCGTACTAAAGTCCTTGATGAACCTCTGGTAGTATCATGCTAAACCCAGAAAACTGCGAAATTCTGTCAGCGTCTTCAGATGTTCCCATTCTGCAACAGATTCCACCTTCTTCAGATCTACCTTGACTCCTTCAGCAGATATCACATGACCCAAGAAAGTCACCTCTTCCAACCAGAACTCACACTTACTGAACTTGGCATACAACTGATGTTGGCAAAGTAGAGTCAACGCTCGTCGAAGATGTTGCTCATGCTCTCGCCTGTCCCGACTATAGATCAAGATGTCATCTATAAAGACTACAATAAACTGATCTAAGAACGGACAAAACACTCTGTTCATCAAGTCCATGAAAGCAGCAGGTGCATTGGTTAGCCCAAACGACATAACCACAAGCTCGAAATGACCATACCTCATCCTAAAAGCTGACTTTCGTATGTCATTCGCCTTGATCCTAAACTGATGATATATGGACCATAGATCGATCTTTGAAAACACTGTAGCACCGCGCAACTGATCAAATAGATCGTCTATCCTCGGCAATGGGTACTTGTTCTTGATCGTGACCTTATTCAACTGCCGGTAGTCTATACACAACCGCATCGAACCATCCTTCTTCTTAACGAACAACACGGGAGCACCCCAAGGCGACGTACTTGGTCAGATAAAACCTTTGTCCAGCAACTCTTGCAACTGCTTCTTCAAATCTGACATCTCAACTGGAGCCATCCTATACGGTGTTTGTGCAACTGGCTGTGTTCCTAGGACCAGATTGATCTCAAAATCAATCTCTCGGGGTGGGGGAACACCAGGAAACTCCACAAGAAACACATCTGCAAACTCTTGAACAACGGACACCTCCTCAAGGCTAGGACCTTTTTCCTTGGTAACCAAAACGGTATCCACTACGTGAGCTAAGAACGCCTCACATCCTTGTCGTAACAACTTCTCTGCCACCATAGCTGATACCAGACATGTTGGAAGAATCTTCCTATCTCCCTGGAAGATCCACTTCTCTCCATCATTGTAACATACCGAATCTTAAACCCTACCCTAGAACTTTGATCCTTTTGGTCTTAGCCAAACAAGTTTGAGGTTAGAGTGATCCTAATAATCTAATGTGCGAATAATTTATTCTAATATGTCATACAATTCATTTGGTGATAATAAGATGATAAATAACTTAATTGGATGCATAATGTTGTTAATGGGCCTCTAATGGGCCTAATGGCATAATCCATGTAATAAAGCCTCAAAATAAAGAATAGACTTAAAATTCGTAATCTACACATCAAAATAAGCCTACATGTCAATTTTCATTTAATTTGGACAACCTTGGAATAATATGGTAATTTAGGAGAGAGAAATTACCTAAAAGGTGTAATAATAAATAAATATAATAATTGACTCCAAAAGAGTAAAATAATGTTATATTCGTGATCTACATAATAAATATATCCTTTGGGTGAATGTTCATCCAATTTGGAGAAAGCTTGCTTAAAAGGTGAAATCAGGAGAGAGAAAGTGTGTAAAATCTTCAAGATATTAAATAAATATGCAAATATATCCAATATGTAAAATTAATGGCAAATTCGTGTTCAACACATTAAATATGACTTGTGGGTCAAGTTTCATAAAAATTGGATAATCTAATACCATAAATGAAAGAGGAAAGAGAAAATATGATTTGATTTATTTAACACATGAAAAGTTTCCAAAAGGCAAAACTAAGTGCAAAATCGAAATCTACATGCCTTTATTGGCCTCTGTGCAAAATTTGGTTTTATTTGGATAATGTTTGAACCCTCAAATCAAGAAAGAGAAAATAGGGAAATAATGCTTTCCATCTTTGGTTTAATTGGTTTTGATTTTGGTTTATTTTGTCACGATTTTCCTTCTTATGTGCCTCTTCACAGTGGCTGTTGGATCTCAGATGGATGACATCCAGTCGTCTCCTACCTTGAGTAGGAGTGCCTCCGTGCGTGTACAGTGTCGACACAAAGGGTGATCTTGTGGCCCCTTTTTCTCGGTTGTTTCTCGATCATTTTCCCTGATTTTTCTTGCATTGGTTTTGGGAGAGATTTCCACACACTCTGAGCTATTATACAACTCCTCTCGTGCCCTATTTTGGAAACACCCAAATCTCCTTCTTTCCTTCTCAAACCGTGACTCTCTAAACTTTCTGGCGGCAAACCCTGCCTATATATTTGGGTTCCCTCGGCTCCGTCTGGACTCCAAGATTCATCCTCACCCCTCAATTGAACTCGTAATGGAGCTATGGACCTCCGCCAATCAGGTTTACTCTTTCATCTTGCGATGGCGTGTGCGGGTGGTGGACACCATTGCTCTTCCAATTGTCCTCGGTTGTAAGTTCATGGGCACTTGTTCCTTCATTCTCAACTCTCTTTTCCTCACTTTGCGCTGCGTTCAGTTTTCACCCAAAAATTTCCACCTTGACCTACTACTCTGTTTCACGGTAATGGTGTCGCACAATGCGACGAGGAAGATGACCCCTTGGGAATGTACCTACCTGCCCCTCATCTCTCTGTTGTTTCTTTTTTTCCGCCAAGGGTGCTTTAGTCTTTTTCTTCCGTTTTGTTTGGCTTAGACGAGTCAGGGTCAAAGGTTGACCCGATGACTAGTCTGGCCCTGATTGGGCCAAGTCATGCGAGCTGGCCTGCTTTTCCCTTTGTTTAGTGGATTTTCCTTGCCTATGTGGCTTTATCGATTTTCTGGATTGGTCGGTTTTGTAAAATTGATAACTAATTATCTGTTTGGCCAAAAATTACAAATAAATATTCGTTGGATTCAGAAAAATGCAAGCTTTCTTATGGTATTGGTTTTATCGCCTGAATCTAATGTTTTAAACAAGTGTTTTTAATGGATCTAATTAATGATGCATTAACTTCTAAAATTCATAACTAATAATTTATAAGTCAGAAAAATATAATAAAATATGTTTTGAACTCAGGAAAATATAATATAAAATATGGAATCGTTTTGGAAACCTAATTCACATAATGATAAAAAGGTGTTTTTAGGGTTTTGAATAATTAATGGAAACCTAACCCTAATCCCATATACATATGCTAATAGGTGCTTTGGAGGCTAGGCTTGGACCTAGATGTGACTTTGGACCTGTTTGACTCTGAAATTGAGGTATGTTGTGTCTCCTATTTATCTATGTTGAGCAATTCACCTATCTTATCTTTCTTTTGACTTTTGCCTACACAAAATGTCTTATCTCTTGTTATCATGGTTCGTATGAACTATCTTACTTTTTATGTACTCAGATAATTTCTTGATATCATATCTTGTGCCTCTGTGCATGTTGATCTCTTATATTGTTATGTGCCACATTTGAAGTGGATTTTCTTATATGTTTGAGTTGTCCATTGTGTGATGGCAACCTTGATAATTCTGACTAAACTATTTACTTGCATCTATATTTACATGCAATGTGATTCAGTAGCACTAGAGTAGTGTAAATTACAATGGTTTTGGGTGTGTGCCCTTTATGTTTATGGGATGGTGGTGGTGGTGCCCCATACCCGAGTTTCAAGGATGTGAAGCCTTGGCTCAACTTTTACATATATTGGGAGTTTGACGGTGAGTCATTCTCTATCAGGTTTTCAAGGATGTGAAGCCTTGGCCTCCTTTGTGTTTATATTGTTCTAGTGTTATGCATATCTCACATGCATGCAGGATATTGATTGTGGGGTGTGTGCCCTACTTGTTCTTTGTTTCCCACCATGGTAGTGGATTTATTTATGGCACAATCCTTTTATATGTTGTTTTATGGCAAGTATCCCTTTTTGTTGTGATCTTTCACTTGATACCCGTTTGGGTGATACTTATCTCTTGCATGGGAAGCCTTGTATATTTTGATGTCCCTATATCCTTATATTGCTCAAATTGTTTTTAGTATGCACATACCAGCCTTTGCTGATGTTTCCTTTTGTTTCTCTTTTGCTGGGGTATGCTTCCAACCCTAGGTGGAAGACTTGGATGCATGGCATGTTGACCTGGACATAGTTTGTGATGATGAAGCTTGGAGACAATCTTGAGGTGGTTTAGATTTCCTCTACATGGATCCTTGTGATGTAATTTTAAGTTTGCAACCCTTTGTTTTATAATTGAATATAGTCATGTTTTTATTCCGCTGCTATACATTGGTCTTTTGATTACCATTATATAAAGATTTGAAAATTTTACACCCACTCCATCACACCTTTTGAGTGTGTTTGGATTGGAGGTTCTATTGTTCAATTTTTTTAGTAGAGAAGTGGTTTCACTTCTTTACAGCGTGGTATCAGAGCCCATGGTAGTCGGAATTGACTATTTCAATTTTGTCTCCCTTTAGAACCCTTGACTTTTCTAGATAGCTCTAAGTGAGATGTTGACCTTAGAATTTATCAATGATGATCTTTTATGCAATAAGGTTTGGTTTGAGGATAAGAATGTGTTAGGAGATCTAAATATGGAAATATTGTGACTCGGTTCTCGTATTGATTTTTGCTAGCATGTTGGTTTTACATCGCAAAGTTTTCATCAACAAAAATATTTTCAAATATATTACTATATGTACAAAAAAAAAATTCTAGATTTTATCGATGTTTTCTTGAACTAAGTCACAATGAAGAGAAACTCTAGTTTGAGTAGAATTAACCCTAGTTTGTAACTAGGATTGATATAATGGTGTAGTTGACCTACCCTATGACTTTTTGGATGATCATGTAGGGTTGATAGGTTAGAGACACAAGGACCTAAAATCTCAACCCTAGATGGTGACTATAGTTGGATACATGAATAATAAAAGTATCTAGAACTTTCACAACTAAGAGATGTGGGTAGCTCTAAAAAGTTGTTTAGTTTGACTTGTTAAGTTGAACCCTTTAAGGGGTGGAGAATAGTTGATAGTTGATGTTTGGATCTTTAGATTTCGAGGACGAAATCCTTTTTAAGGGGTGGAGTGCTGTAACATACCGAATCTTAAACCCTACCCTAGAACTTTGATCCTTTTGGTCTTAGCCAAACAAGTTTGAGGTTAGAGTGATCCTAATAATCTAATGCGCGAATAATGTATTCTAATATGTCATACAATTCATTTGGTGATAATAAGATGATAAATAACTTAATTGGATGCATAATGTTGTTAATGGGCCTCTAATGGGCCTAATGGCATAATCCATGTAATAAAGCCTCAAAATAAAGAATAGACTTAAAATTTGTAATCTACACATCAAAATAAGCCTACATGTCAATTTTCATTTAATTTGGACAACCTTGGAATAATATGGTAATGTAGGAGAGAGAAATTACCTAAAAGGTGTAATAATAAATAAATATAATAATTGACTCCAAAAGAGGAAAATAATGTTATATTCGTGATCTACATAATAAATATATCCTTTGGGTGAATTTTCATCCAATTTGGAGAAAGTTTGCTTAAAAGGTGAAATCAGGAGAGAGAAAGTGTGTAAAATCTTCAAGATATTAAATAAATATGCAAATATATACAATATGTAAAATTAATGGCAAATTCGTGTTCAACACATTAAATATGACTTGTGGGTCAAGTTTCATAAAAATTGGATAATCTAATACCATAAATGAAAGAGGAAAGAGAAAATATGATTTGATTTATTTAACACATTAAAAGTTTCCAAAAGGCAAAACTAAGTGCAAAATCGGAATCTACATGCCTTTATTGGCCTCTGTGCAAAATTTGGTTTTATTTGGATAATGTTTGAACCCTCAAATCAAGAAAGAGAAAATAGGGAAATAATGCTCTCCATCTTTGGTTTAAATGGTTTTGATTTTGGTTTATTTTGTCACGATTTTCCTTCTTATGTGCCTCTTCACAGTGGTCGTTGGATCTCGGATGGACGATATCCAGTCGTCTCCTACCTTGAGTAGGAGCGCCTCTGTGCGTGTACAGTGTCGACACAAAGGGTGATCTTGCGGTCCCTTTTTCTCGGTTGTTTCTCGATCGTTTTCCCTTATTTTTCTTGCGTTGGTTTTGGGAGAGATTTCTGCACACTCTGAGCTATTATACAACTCCTCCCGTGCCCTATTTTGGAAACACCCAAATCTCCTTCTTTCCTTCTTAAACTGTGACTCTCTAAACTTTCTGGCGGCAAACCCTGCCTATATATTTGGGTTCCCTCGGCTCCGTCCGGACTCCAAGATTCATCCTCACCCCTCAATTGAACTCATTATGGAGCTATGGACCTCCGCCGATCAGGTTTACTCTTTCATCTTGCGACGGCGTGTGCGGGTGGTGGACACCATTGCTCTTCCAATTGTCCTCGGTTGTAAGTTCCTAGGCACTTGTTCCTTCATTCTCAACTCTCTTTTCCTCACTTTGCGTTGCGTTCAGTTTTCACCCAAAAATTTCCACCTTGACCTACTGCTCTGTTTCACGGTAATGGTGTCGCACAATGCGACGAGGAAGATGACCCCTTGGGAATGTACCTACCGGCCCCTCATCTCTCCGTTGTTTCTTTTTTTTCCGCCAAGGGTGCTTTAGTCTTTTTCTTCCGTTTTATTTGGCTTAGACGAGTCAGGGCCAAAGGTTGACGTGATGACTAGTCTGGCCCTGATTGGGCCAAGTCATGCGAGCTGGCCTGCTTTTCCCTTTGTTTAGTGGATTTTCCTCGCCTATGTGGCTTTATCAATTTTCTGGATTGGTCGGTTTTGTAAAATTGATAACTAATTATCTGTTTGGCCAAAAATTACAAATAAATATTTGTTGGATTCATAAAAATGCAAGCTTTCTTATGGTATTGGTTTTATCGTCTGAATCTAATGTTTTCAAACAGGTGTTTTTAATGGATCTAATTAATTATGCATTAACTTCTAAAATTCATAACTAATAATTTATAAGTCAGAAAAATATAATAAAATATGTTTTGAACTCAGGAAAATATAATATAAAATATGGAATCATTTTGGAAACCTAATTCACATAATTATAAAAAGGTGTTTTTAGGGTTTTGAATAATTAATGGAAACCTAACCCTAATCCCATATACATATGCTAATAGGTGCTTTGGAGGCTAGGCTTGGACCTAGATGTGACTTTGGACCTGTTTGACTCTGAAATTGAGGTATGTTGTATCTCCTATTTATCTATGTTGAGCAATTCACCTATCTTATCTTTCTTTTGACTTTTGCCTACACAAAATGTCTTATCTCTTGTTATCATGGTTCGTATGAACTATCTTACTTTTTATGTACTCAGATAATTTCTTGATATCATATCTTGTGCCTTTGTGCATGTTGATCTCTTATATTGTTATGTGCCACATTTGAAGTGGATTTGCTTATATGTTTGAGTTGTCCATTGTGTGATGGCAACCTTGATAATTCTGACTAAACTATTTACTTGCATCTATATTTACATGCAATGTGATTCAGTAGCACTAGAGTAGTGTAAATTACAATGGTTTTGGGTGTGTGCCCTTTATGTTTATGGGATGGTGGTGGTGGTGCCCCATACCCGAGTTTCAAGGATGTGAAGCCTTGGCTCAACTTTTACATATATTGGGAGTTTGACGGTGAGTCATTCTCTATCAGGTTTTCAAGGATGTGAAGCCTTGGCCGCCTTTGTGTTTATATTGTTCTAGTGTTATGCTTATCTCACATGCATGCAGGATATTGATTGTGGGGTGTGTGCCCTACTTGTGCTTTGTTTCCCACCATGGTAGTGGATTTATTTATGGCACAATCCTTTTATATGTTGTTTTATGGCAAGTATCCCTTTTTGTTGTGATCTTTCACTTGATACCCGTTTGGGTGATACTTATCTCTTGCATGGGAAGCCTTGTATATTTTGATGTCCCTATATCCTTATATTGCTCAAATTGTTTTTAGTGTGCACATACCAGCCTTTGCTGATGTTTCCTTTTGTTTCTCTTTTGCTGGGGTATGCTTCCAACCCTAGGTGGAAGACTTGGATGCATGGCATGTTGACCTGGACTTAGTTTGTGATGATGAAGCTTGGAGACAATCTTGAGGTGGTTTAGATTTCCTCTACATGGATCCTTGTGATGTAATTTTAAGTTTGCAACCCTTTGTTTTATAATTGAATATAGTCATGTTTTTATTCCGCTGCTATACATTGGTCTTTTGATTACCATTATATAAAGATTTGAAAATTTTACACCCACTCCATCACACCTTTTGAGTGTGTTTGGATTGGAGGTTCTATTGTTCAAATTTTTTAGTAGAGAAGTGGTTTCACTTCTTTGCAGCATGGTATCAGAGCCCATGGTAGTCGGAATCGACTATTTCAATTTTGTCTCCCTTTAGAACCCTTGACTTTTCTAGATAGCTCTAAGTGAGATGTTGACCTTAGAATTTATCAATGATGATCTTTTGTGCAATAAGGTTTGGTTTGAGGATAAGAATGTGTTAGGAGATCTAAATATGGAAATATTGTGACTCGGTTCTCGTATTGATTTTTGCTAGCATGTTGGTTTTACATCGCAAAGTTTTCATCAACAAAAATATTTTCAAATATATTACTATATGTACAAAAAAAAAATTCTGGATTTTATCGATGTTTTCTTGAACTAAGTCACAATGAAGAGAAACTCTAGTTTGAGTAGAATCTAACCCTAGTTTGTAACTAGGATTGATATAATGGTGTAGTTGACCTACCCTATGACTTTTTGGATGATCATGTAGGGTTGATAGGTTAGAGACACAAGGACCTAAAATCTCAACCCTAGATGGTGACTATAGTTGGATACATGAATAATAAAAGTATCTAGAACTTTCACAACTAAGAGATGTGGGTAGCTCTAAAAAGTTGTTTAGTTTGACTTGTTAAGTTGAACCCTTTAAGGGGTGGAGAATAGTTGATAGTTGATGTTTGGATCTTTAGATTTCGAGGACGAAATCCTTTTTAAGGGGTGGAGTGCTGTAACATATCGAATCTTAAACCCTACCCTAGAACTTTGATCCTTTTGGTCTTAGCCAAACAAGTTTGAGGTTAGAGTGATCCTAATAATCTAATGTGCGAATAATGTATTCTAATATGTCATACAATTCATTTGGTGATAATAAGATGATAAATAACTTAATTGGATGCATAATGTTGTTAATGGGCCTATAATGGGCCTAATGGCATAATCCATGTAATAAAGCCTCAAAATAAAGAATAGACTTAAAATTCGTAATCTACACATCAAAATAAGCCTACATGTCAATTTTCATTTAATTTGGACAACCTTGGAATAATATGGTAATTTAGGAGAGAGAAATTACCTAAAAGGTGTAATAATAAATAAATATAATAATTGACTCCAAAAGAGGAAAATAATGTTATATTCGTGATCTACATAATAAATATATCCTTTGGGTGAATTTTCATCCAATTTGGAGAAAGTTTGCTTAAAAGGTGAAATCAGGAGAGAGAAAGTGTGTAAAATCTTCAAGATATTAAATAAATATGCAAATATATCCAATATGTAAATTTAATGGCAAATTCGTGTTCAACACATTAAATATGACTTGTGGGTCAAGTTTCATAAAAATTGGATAATCTAATACCATAAATGAAAGAGGAAAGAGAAAATATGATTTGATTTATTTAACACATTAAAAGTTTCCAAAAGGCAAAACTAAGTGCAAAATCGGAATCTACATGCCTTTATTGATGGACACTCTTTTCGAAGCAACGAAGAACCATCAAGAGGGGTTTCTAACGATAAACTATCCTTCTTATGACTAACAGGTAAACGACAGTTCTCAAGCATAATATAGGCGATAAAAGAGTGTGTAGCACATGGGTCAACCAGAACAGATATAAAGCAAGAAGAAGACATATCAGAATGAAATAACTCCATCTGACCTGTCACTACTCGCGGGTTGACTATTGCCTCCGGCTGATTCATAGCATAGAATCGAGCCATTGATTGCTGTCCTCGTCCTCTGATTCCTTGAGCAGACGATCCATCTTGAGATGCTTGACCGCGTCCTCGACCTCTGCTACCACCGGGCTGCTGTCCATCTGATCCCTGTTGATTCTACCTCGACTGCTGTGTCACCTCAACATCTCTGTAGGGACAACTCAACTTGACATGCCCTATCTGACCACAGGCATAGCATGTCCTAACATCAACTCATGGCCTGGATGGCCCTGTCACTGCTACAGAAGCCGAACTTTACGCCTTAGATGGTGGAGATACATGACCTCTTCCTTTACTCAGAGACCATTGAGACAGTCCACCAAAACCTCTCATCACTGCCGGTGCCGAAAACCTGCGCTTCTTGAAGCCACCAAACCTCGGACCCTGGAACTCAGCAGGTCTCTTCTTAGCCATAGACTCTCTCTTCTCCCTTATTGATCGTTCAATCCTCTGGACAGATTCCACAAACGTAGCAAACCGCTCCCAGTTCTCTAACGCAGAAACTGGTGTCGTTAGCTCAACACTCAGACCCTTCTCGAAACGTCTGATCCGCTCCTCATATGTCGCTGCCATGTGAGGACAAAACCTCAACAGATCCATGAACTTGGCCTCGTACTTGGTGATGTTCATCGTTCCTTGTCACAAGCTCTCAAACTGACTGATCTTCTCATCCAGATACATCTTGGAAAAGTATCTGGTGACGAACTCGTGCCTGAAAACCTCCCAACAGATCACCTCACCGGGCCACTTCTCTTCCTCGATAGTCCACTAGTGACCAGCACTACCTTTCAGGAGGTAGACAACGTGCTTTACTTTGTCAGCTTCAGGGATGTTGAGGAAACGAAAAGCCTTCTCAAGACTTGTCAGCCACAGATCTGCATCTGCTGGATCAGCCGTTCTAGCATAGTCCGAAGCTCCGACTCGGCGAAGCCACTCGAAGGTCTTCCCAATACCCGATGCTTCTCCATGGGGAACTAGTGCTCGCATAGGAGGCACTGGATATCGCTCAACCATGAGATTCATCGTAGCCATCATATACCCCATGAGTTGTTGGTAGACAGGATGTTCAAGAATGGCTGGGTCAGGTTGGGGGACCTCAGGCACCCGATCTCCCTGTGCATGTCCTTTAGCTGAAGGAGCATTGTTGTACTCAGCTGAGTGTTCTTCATGGTTTCCAGACATCTTGACTTTTCTTCTGCTGAGGGAAGAAGATGATTGTAAGAAAATCTGGACAACACACAAGAACAGACGACCTAGTCCTAAATCCCTGTAGACTCAGCGAACCTAAGGCTCTGATACCAAAACTTGTGGCAACACATCCCACTATCACACAGACAGCGAGGTGTTACGCAAAAACGTGCGGAAATCACCATAACCACAGATTATCGAAAACACGGGTTAATTAAAATTGTTTGTGGAAAGCTGATAAACTGAGAAACTATTACCTTCCAGTCCTCATCTTGTAAGGAAACAGGTTATATATATATATGCATATACAAGTTCTGGATACATGTCCACAACTTAGAGTAACAGTTGTCCTGTCATATCATGAGTTCATCACCTGTTCATACATATAGAGGCCCGCATCCGGCCAACAGGATATACAAAAACATCTAATCATGTACATCGTGAAACAACGTCAGAACATCGCCCAGGACCTGAGAGTACAGGGATGACTCTAGACTCTACTACAAAACACCAAAACAACCGCATGTCCATCTCTTGCCTTCTACTGCTCTTCTTGCTACTCGGGCACAACTCCGCGACCACCACCGCGTCTAGCACGAACACCTGAAAACCAGTGGAGTGAGACAATTGAACATTGTCCCAACGAGAAACATAACTCCCCGCCATAACTACAGAACCTCAAGAAGATAAAGCTATAATAGCAGATATCTGATAACAGGTATAACAAGAGAAGTATATGTAAAACAAGGCTATTCTTACCGACAAGCTTACCAGCTGTACAAAAGGCATATAACCAACATCTCTCAATGGAACATGATTAATAAGATAAGATATATACATTGCCACATATCATGAGGTATATAGAAGTAACTGTAAGATATAACAGATTAACTACACAAACAAGGCCTCAACCAATGTTCCGTGTTTTTCCTCAAGCAGTAATTACTATACGGCTGAATTACATATTTTATTATGCCCTGAGGAAGTGAACCGTACCGTTGAAATCCAACCTTCGGCTGTGAAGCCCATAGCCGGTACCATACAAGGTTAATGTAAGAGTCGGACTCCACAACCCTTCCCCTCGTAGTCAGTGTATGAGAACAACACAAGAAGTACCACAGTCTCATGCTTAAGTGGCCTCAACCACAGGGTCAGCTCCTCAGGCTACCCTTTCTCTAGCCCGCCTTGGTACAGGTGACGGCTCTAGTAAAACTGAGCCACGGGCCTGTTCACCATGCTCTGAGCCATGAACGCATTCATGCTCATAATATCACATATCCGGAGCCATGGGCCTGTTCACCATGCTCATCACACATTCGAGTCTGCAACCGTAGCTGCACTCGTTTTCCCTCTCTATTTGAGGCTAGGAGAAACCTTGCATATTCAAAAATATGTGCTCCGGGTTAACCTGCAGGAGAACCCGTTTCACCGTCACCAAGTCCTGACAATGATGGATCTATGGCCAGGGAAAACTACGTGATATATTTCACTGTAATTATTAGTATCTTTTAGATGGATTGCAAGATTCAACCAAGTTGTATAACATACAAGATATAATAGAAAGTAAACAACATAAACTCAACATTTTGCTATTATTGTAATCACATCAATCTGATCCATCTTAAGGATCCGACATCACATGTTATCACTTGGCCTCTTTCCAATCAATCTAGATCCATCACAAGGATCATCACATCCCATGGGGTCTCAATCCCTCATCATATAGTATCACTGCCTCTCAAGGCTTACATCATCATCATCATGGAACAAACACATCATGTATGCAATCTTGTCTACAAGAGTAATTTATTAAAGTGATGTTACTCACCGCCTATTTCTCATATCCCTTTCATGACTAATCATCACCTGCATGGTTAGAGTACTCAATAATCATAGTTTTCAACATTAGGACTATGCTTACTATCATGAGAGGATATTCAGGATGCTATACTTATTAATTATTCATCAACTGGTGATCATGTGCACGAGACACATTATTAAGAAACCATTTATATACTTATCCTTATCTCATCATTATGTATATAATCAAGATGACCACTTAATGCATGTAGTCATGTCGGATATGAAGGACAAGCTTTGACATTATCATCACCATTATATGAGCAAGGAGTAACCATCGTTTGGAAGCAGGGACAAGAAATATATAATCGGTCGGCTTCTATGCATCGTGGAACCCTCGCTATATGAGCCACAACCCTCACTAGAGAAGATGTATCGGGCAACCTGCCCTCACCCAAGGTTCAACACACACAGCCATCTCACAACGCTGTGTTGCAACCAGCAGCAGCGCAACGCTGCGTCTCAAGAAAAAGAGGGTAACGCGCGTCAAGAGGGAGTGTAACGAGCACATAGTGCTATCGGGCGACGCCCGTTGCGGTTTAGTGTTACATGTGACGTCCGTCACAAGGAGCTCAACAACGCCTGACACAGGGCTGTCGTCCAAGTCATCTCAAGAAAATAACAACCAAGAGAGAGAACAAATCTACAAAATGGCCAACAACTTGGTCAAGGCCTAACGGCCAACACGAAGCAAAGGAAAGGGTGTCACACCCATCACAAGAACAAGGGCTGACGCCCGTCAGGACTGTCGCCCAGCGCACACTCACCCATTGGTAACGTGCAAGGCTAAGGTAAGGGGGTTGTCGGACAACACATCAAAATACCACTCACAAGGTCATCTTCTTCCTCAAACACAAAGGCACTCGAAAACCCTAGGAAGATGGCTCACCTCAATCGACTAAGAAGGAGGGGTTTTGCACATCAACCATCACCAACGAGCTCACCCTTCTAGCCCAAGGTGAGAGGAGAGTGTTGCTTGAGAAACTAGGACATAAACTCACCTCAATCGGTTAAGGGAAAGAGGGGTGTTGCTCATGACACTAGCAACTCAAACTCACTCCTCTAGACCAAAGGGAGAAAGGAGTATTTCTCCCTAGATCACAAGAGATACTAGACCACATGGTGATCGGTCAACAAGGGTACTAAGCAAGAAACTAATCTACTAACATGTAAACAAGATCATAGAAAGAGATAAGGTAGCTAGGGTTAGAAGTTATGCAACCCTCCTTAAGCTCCAAGCTCCAAGGAAGAAGAAGAGCTCCAAGCTTCAAGGGATGTCGACCACCACTTGCTCCTCTAGGGTGTGTCGGCCACCAAGCTGCTCCTTCAAGGGGTGTGTCGGCCGACACAAGCAAGGAAAGGAGGGAGTGTGTGCACTCAAAGTGGAGGAGGAAACAAAGGACCAAAAGGGACCCTAAGATAAGGAAAGGACACGCCTATATAGATGGAAAGGGAGGAGAAAACAAGGTGGAGCTTGGCAAGGTGTCACTTGCATAGGGACACTTGTCCTAAAGCTCAAGCCACTACTCTAGCAAGCTCCATCCACATTTCCAAGATATGCACCAAGTGTCCACTTAACAAGGTCAAGGTTAGATCAAGAACTATGGGCGACACAACAAGCTTGCAACTTGGGCGACACACTTCCATGTTGGCTGACACGAGCACTCCTAGGCCGATACACTCACCATTTGTCCGATACAAGGCTCAACCAAGCCCAAACAAGGCACCTCAAGGCCCAAACAAGTTCAACCAAGGCCCAAAGAACTCAAGCAACGAGCCCAAACCTTCCTCTCTACACAAGAGGAAGCAAAGAGATGGAAAAAACACCTCACTAGGTGGCAAACTTGTCCATAAAACCCTAGGCGTGGGTTAGTTGTGTGTAGCACCTCCAACTCTCAACAAAGCACAACCAAACCCTAATCACCATTAAAGGTGATTAGCAAGCACCAAAGCACCAGGCTTAAGCAAAGAGAACAGGGTAAGCCCTAAACGAAGGTCAGGGTCCTTACAGGAAATATTGGAGATCTTACTCTTACAGTGTCCTCCCATCAACTTTTCCTTGATGCAACATTGTATTATTGATCTATCTGAGAGAGATGAAGTCAAGATGGGAAACTTTGGTGTGACTCGTGATATTTTTCTTATGGAATATATCCCTCTGGAAAGGGAGTTAATGTCAGTGACAATCTACTTCTAAGATCTACTGAATCATACCTTTTGTTTTGGCGATGTTGTTATGACTTCCACTTTGGAGGATGTGGCTAAGATTCATGATCGATGGCATGCTATATTGAGGAAATCGATCTAGGATGTCAAGTTGGTGGGTCTTCTTGATGTGAAAATATCCCTAGCGGCTCGATGCTAGAGTGGTGACAGTCGCATCATTCAGATGGGCTCGCTATAGGAATTGTTTAAGAGTAAGGTGCATCATGGTATCAATTCTCCTGATATGCCTTGCCTATAAGCATATACTTTAATCATCTTGGCAGGTATGTTCTTTGGAGAGACTGTCAAGAAAGTGATGGCCACTACTTTTATAGATGTAGCCTCTCTTTGGAGAAAAGAAATTGTTGTCCCTTTGATTATGGCAAGATTGTATGAGTGCTTGGATGAAGCACAATTGACTGGAAGGATAAGGGGACCCTTCCAAGTTTTGTAGATTTATTTGGGAATGTGCATAGGTCCTACCAGATTGACAGAGTCTTTGATCCTCATTACAACATGGAGAAGGATTTTTTTAAAGCACATTTAGATAGGTGAGCCTCTTCAGCTATATGGAAATCTGGATCATGGGCTTGTTGGTTTAAAGGTTGTGGATTTGCATTGGGGATGGATGGAATTTCATGTTGATAACTTGGCCTATGGCATGGTGATGTCTGATTTTTAGTGGTTGATCATCTTTCTTGCTCTAGAGGGCTATGTTGCATACTACCATGTACCAATGTTATTGTAGTTCATCCATCAGTAGTGTGTGTATCAAGTTGAAGTTCTTCCCTCGTTCTTCAAGAAGTTGGTGCTAGATTCTTAAAAGGTTCATGAGAAGGTTGTAGAAATGTGGTTGAATCAGAAGAGTTTGACCCTAGATTCCTTTCATGTGGGTTGGGATTGCTCTTGTGAGTACCTAGAGTGGCTTGTATTTAAACCTTTGATGGTAATGACATATGATTCTTCTAGAGAGCTATAGTATTTCTTTTGGTTTGTTTGGTTGTTTGTTGGCATAAGGTGTTAGAGTTTTGTAATGAATTTATTTTTGAAATAAATAATTTGGTTCATTAGATGTGGAATTAGTTGTGTGTACTCCCTCCATGATACCTAGAAATGTGCATTGGACTAGGGTCCTTAAGGTGCATACGACTATGAAATCCTTTTTGATAAATCATCTGATTGGGACAATATAGAACTCATGTCTGTGTGTTCTTAGGATTCCATGGATAGCTATAGGGTTTATATGTCAGGGTCACCTCGTTCTCATCCATCTCCTTGCATGAAGTTGGAAGGTTGAAACCTCAAGTGCTTTAATCTATCTCTCATCATGTTTTGATGATAGATGTTTCCTCCCTCTAAATGTTTGTGGCCCGTTTTTCTATGACGGTAGACCTTATACTTGGGGGAGATGGAAGAAGCTCTACTAGACTAGGGTATCATGCTAAGAGCTAAAGTTGTGTCATGTAGTAGGTGCATTAACATTGATTCCCTACCCAGTTGGGCCAATGTGCCATATGTGACATCCTCGGATTTTCTAGAACTTAAATTCACGTGTGACGTGCAAACTGAAATCTCACCTCAATATATGCATATGATTTCATAAATTTCAAGACTAAATAACTTCTTGTAGGAACATCAAAACCTCATGAAACTTTGATCATAGCTTTATTATCATCCAATCTACCTCCCATCCAACTTTGGTGTCAACACTCAACTATTTGACTAATCAATTATGTACTTCAAAAGAGCATGAACTTATGGATCATAATCACAGTATCAACACAACTAATCATCCATATTTTATCAAAGAACTTGGAACCCTTCAAAATAACTCAAACACATGGATCAAATTATCTCATTAGGTATTTACAAACTTCAAAAGTTCACTCCATCACATCCTACACACCTTAAAAGAAATTTCATCCTCAAAATTAAGCCAAAATCTATTCCTTCACATCCCTGTGACGTCCTTGGATTTTCTAGAACTAAATCCAATGTGTGACATCCAAATTGAAATCTCACCTCAATATATGCATATGATTTCACAAATTTCAAGACTAAATAACTTCTTCTAGGAACATTGAACCTCACAAAACTTTGATCGTATCTTTATTATCATTCAAACTACCTCCCATCCAACTTTTGTGTCAAAACTCAACTATTTGACCAATCAATTGTGTACTTCAAAAGGGTATGAACTTATGGATCATAATCATGGTGTCAACATAAATAATCATCCATATTTTATCAAATCACTTGGAACTCTTCAAAATAACTCAAACACATGGATCCAATTATCTCATTAGGTATTCACATACTTCAAAAGTTCACTCCATCACACCAGATGTCAAAGACGTCCTGGTAGGCTTCACTAAAATACACCTTAGAGTAGAAATTGACCATGAACATATGTTTTCCTATTTAAAGATTTTTATAATTATTTCTTTTCTTCTGAAGGTGCCCACTAGTAGCTGGTCTTTTCATTTAAAAATGTTTCTTTGGCATTGATTATGAAGGCCTTAGTGTGAGAGCCAAGGGTTCCATGGGGGTGAATAAGGATTTCCTAGAGAGGGTATCCCATTTCATGAATCTTGAGTTAGCTCATTTGCATATTGGTCTCACCTTTTGTCATAAGGAGACACATGTAGCTGTAAGGGGTTTTCAACCTCCATCCTTCTCCTGACGGTCCTTCCTTTTTAGGTTAATTATGGCAGATAAAAAGGTTATGACATCTCCCTAGATAGAGATGTCAAGATGTTGATTGTGAGCATCGTATATGACTTTCCTCTGGGGACTCATAGTTTCATCCATCCTCTTGTTTGATCATGGGGCTTGTCCTATATTTATCCACAATCATAAACATTTTTTGCATTTTTTATTCTAGTTGAACTTAATTTAAGGAGTTATTTGTAGATTGGTGAATCATTAGGGCCTCATGATAACAGTTGGGATCCTTCCATCCTAGGCCCTAGTCTCTGCTTGACCTTATTACTTTAGGGAAAATAGTGGTACGTACTCAGGTATTTAAGTAGATTTTAATTTTTTGGAAGGATGAGGTCATTTGGCTCCTTTACATTATTTTTTCTCATCATATTAGTCTAATTAGTGGTAGCAATGTTTGAGGAAGATGGTGTTTGTGTGATGAAGATGAATATATCCATCTGTGTATTTTAGTTGCATGTCACCCAATCATAGATGATGTGGATGATTTAGGGTCCTTCTATTTAGGGCTGGACTTGCCTCTAGAATCAGCATTCTGGATGACTTGTAATACTAGGTTGCACTTTTGGAAACCATGTGGTCAAACCTTCTTGTTGAATGTTCAAGACATTCTTACTTGGTAACATTGTGCATGGTGTAAGGATTTTTCCCATTATTCTTCAAGAGTCTATAGAAAGTAGACTCAATCTCGAAGCCATTCGGTATTCAGAATATCTACTTCTTATAATATATATGGAGAGATGGGATTTTCATTTCAATGGGAAAGACTGCCTCCATCCCATATACTAGGGAGCATGGTGTATCCCTTGTTGAATTTTTAATTGAAGTGTGGTAGGCCCATAGAGCCATTAGAAGATGATCATGCAAGTTGGCATCAGAGTTGACTGTCCTCTTTAGAATCTCGATCAAGTTTTTATTAGTAGCTTCTACATATCCATTCATCTGAGGTCAATATGGTGAAGTTTGATGATGTTTGATCCCCAACGAGCTCAGATACTCTTCCATTGTCTTGGCGACAGAGTTCGTCATGTTATCTAAAATGATCTCATGTGGTATCCTATACCAGCTTATGATATTGTTTTTGAGGAATTCGATGACTTGTTGGGTTGATGCATTAGTGATGGACACTGCTTATACACACTTGGTAAATTGATCAATTGCAACTAGAATGAAGCAATTGTCATTCAATGCTTTAGGGTTGATCTTGTAGATCATGTTGATGCCCCAAACTGAGAATGGCCAAGGCATGGCCATGTTATAGAGTTGATTTTTAGGTGTATAGATATAGGTCCCGTGGATTTGATAGGCTCATAATTTGTGGAAACATTGGTAGCTAAGTACTTCCATGGTGTTCCACTATTATCCCAAGAGCTATATCTTCTTGGCTAGCATGACTTCGTTCATGTATGTGCCACATGATCCTACGTGTACCTCCTTCACTAGAGTTGTCACCTCTATCTTGTTGTTGAATCAAAGAAGAGTATGCTTGTAAGATGTACGATATAGTTGTTCTACCCCTAGAACATACTACATGGCTCATCTTTTGATTTCTAGTTGCTCTCTCAGGGAGAGGTTCTCGAGATTTACTTTGTTTGATACATACATCTTGATGTCATGAAACCAATCCCTTTCTTCATTGTTGGGTGCATTGTCGATGACCATGTAGTAAGTCGGTTGAGTAAGCATCGAGATAGAAGGTTTGAGTTTCTATATATTGATCCATGAAGAGGGCATTTCTAGTGCATTAGCAAAAGTGTTCTTCTCTCTTGATGAAGTGAAAGGAGATATGATCTAAGCCTCGATCTAGAGAACACATGTGCTCCTAGTACGGTACAAAATTATAATGGTGCATTCTCTGGTTGTTCTAGACTCAGGAGATAACTAAGAGGGAGGAACCATAAACCTATAGGTGGTGTTCCCCTTTCTTTCTAGAGAGCAAGAGACATAGAACACGGGCTTCATATTTGGCCAAATTTATTGTGGCCTCAAATTCTAGTCATCTTGCCACAGGTAGTTGATCCGCCTGGAGTTATGCAGGACCACACCTATTTTGGATCCCTTCGATTCATGGCTCCCTCAAAGATGATTGTCCATGTGTCAAAATCTGGAGGGATCCCCATGTCTAGTAGGTTTAACATCCCTATGTCTTCATCTGGGAACTTGTATTCATGACTAGCTTCTTCTGATAGTGGGTATCTACTAATTACTCTATGAAGGCTTGTGCTTTAACCGCCTTCATAGGGAGATAAGTAATGTTGAATTTTGATAATATCACCTACCATTGAGCGCATCACCCAGTCAGTGTTGGATGATCACAAAAATAGCATAGTGGATCATGCTTAGTGACTAACTTTAGAGAAATGTCATTAGATAGTGGTGCAGCTTCCTTATTGCATGGATCAGATCCAGGAAGTATTTTTCAATTGTTGTGTAGCGAGCCTCTGTGTCATTAAACTTTAAGGGTAGGTACTAGATGGCATGCTCATTGTCAGTTGTTGATTGACTCAAGACACCACCCATCGATGTATCACAGATAGATAGGAATAGGATAAGAGGATAGCCACACACAATTGGCCTTTATATTGGAGGATTGACGAGTTTATCTTTAAGAATCTATAGTGCAGCCTCAAATTGTTCGTTACATCTAGTGGCAGACTTCTTCTTTAACAATTTGAAGATTGGCTTGCATATATGTGTGAGTTTGTCAATGAAGTGATAGATGTATTAGAGATGCCCAAGCAGGAGTTCTAAGGTAAGGCATTTCTCAGATGGCATGTGCTTTTCAAGGATTTGATTTGATCCCTCTCTAGATAACGATATATCCCAATAGGTTACCAGATGTAACCCCAAAGGTGCTTTCTATGAGATCCATGCATGGGGAGAATTGTCATAGTTGTTGTAATAGTTCTTGAGGTTGGTGAGGTGGTTTCTAGGACTTTTAGATTTAGTGAACATGTCATCCATGTAGACCTCAACCTCTTCATGCATCATGTCATCAAAGTGGGAAACCATCTTCCTTTTATATGTAGCTCTGGCGTTCTTGAGACTAAAAGGCATGACTTGATGGAAGAACACTCCCTAGTCCATGATGAATGTGGTCTTTTATTTGTCTTATTTAGCCATCTTGATCTGATTGTAGCTGAAAATTTTATCCTTGAAACTTAGCAGCACATGGTCAGTCATTGCCAATAGGTATGCCTATGTGTGGAAGCTAGAAGTCATCTTTTGGGGGTGCCTAGTTGAGGTTGTGGTAATTTAAAAACATCTATACCTTGCCTTCTTTCTTTAGAACTGGTACAATGTTGGCGAGCCATGTAGAATAGTTGACCAGATCTAGGAAACCAATACTGGGCTGATTTTGAACTTCTCCCATGATCTTCATGCTCCTATGAGGACACAACCATCTAGCCTTTTGTTTGATGGGATGAACACCAAGGATGATGGGTAGTCAATGGATAGTGATTGTTTCATCCAACCCAGGAATGGTGGCGTAGCTCTAGGAAAACATGTCGATGTAGTGGCATAGAAGATCTATCAATTTGTTTTTGATGTGTTAAGGTAGATACACCCCAACTTTGACTATGCATGGCTCAAAGCCTGAGATGAGGTTGATCATCTCTATCTCGTATTCAATATGAAAAGAATCGATGCTCCTTTTTCATATATTATAGTATAGGGATGTCTTCAGATTGAGCGTCTTCCTTTTTGTATCCACCTCTATGAAGTAGCTGGCAAAATCTCAAAGAGCCTGCTTGTCTTTAGATCCTTTTGAATTTTGTAATTTTTCTATTTTTGTGTATCTTACAATATTTTTAGATATTGTCGTGATAAGTAGGGATGTAGTAGAGTGAGGCAAAACAACCACTCTAGGATCTCAACCACATCAAGATTTCATTCCTCTAACTATATTTTTTTGGGTGTGAGGGGAGACCTAGCCGTCAAGATGTTGCGGTCATTCACATGCCAATTTTGGAATTTCCCTCCTTTCTGGATAGGATGAATGAGAGTATTTGTGAATTCCATAGCTTTGAAATCAAAGATTGCGTTGACAACCCATCCCTCAATCATGTTGTAGGTGTCATCCTAGTCTTCCTATGTGACGTCATAGTCTTCTTCTGTAACTTTAGCATCTATGATCTTGGGTGGGCATGTCGGGGCTGACCTAGAGAGGATTGTAGCCATTTGGTTCAGGTAGTTCTTTCACCCTTTATAGGGTTAGGTCAATGATCTTTGTCTGGCCAACATGGTCATCTGGATGATGTGTGATGCTTTTACTAATTTCTAAGTGCTCAGAACAAAACTTATTGAAAATGAGAATCAACATTGTATTGATCATGTACTTGTTTAAAGGGATGACTCTATTTTCATATGATTAATTGTTATGTACGGTCTACACACCATGGTCTTCATTGGTGATGAGGATGATCTCCCTAATGCTGGAAGAAATCCCAACATAGTCCCCCTAGTCATTGTCATCAACCTCTTATATAAAGTAAGGAAAAATCATGGGAATGATTCCCTTCGTTGCATCTGAATGATCTTCATTGATTGCCACAATACAAGGAAAATATGGGTGTAGACCCTTAAACTTAGGACCGAGATCCCATCAGTATAATACCTTGAGTCAACATTCTTCTTCTAACCAAAGGCATTTGGATTTGTGGCTTAGATCTTGAGTCATCAGTAAGATGTTAAGGTATCCTCTTTTGTTTAAGTCCATCATAGTGGGCCACAATGTTGTGGGCTTCCAATACAGAATCCACCTGATGAACTAAGGTTGTTTGTAGGATGGGTCATAAAACTTGAGGCCCACCCCTTTCTATCTGGGGTGACCTAGATGATCTATGTATGACTCTATCATTGGGATTCCATTCCTATATCTAGATGGATATTCATATCTTGTAGTTGTTGTCGCAAATAGTATGGGGTTGTACAGTAGATGAAGTATCCTCCTATGTGGGGGGCACCCAGCTAATTTTGGCAACATGAAACATCTTGAAGCAAAGAAGATGATGTCTCCTTTGGTGCATGCTATGGTACCAAGATTGTCGGCTTGGACTGTGAAAATGGCATGGCCTAACCGGTAATTTAACTTCTGATGTAGTGATGAGGGAACTACTCAATTGTGATGAATCCAAGGCCTCCCTAGGAGGAGGTTGAAGGAGGGACTCGTCACCATGATGATAAAAGGGATGGTGAATTTCTAGGGCCGAATTTGAAGCCTCCAGTGTGATTTCTCCCAAAGAGATCTTAATTGATCCATCAAAGGAGGTTTCTTTCTTTGTCTGTGATTGAAGGTTGGAGGGATCCCTCTCCAGGATGATTAGTGTCTTTAAGGTGCACACATTGAGGAATGCACCATTGTTGATAAAAGCATGAGGGCATTGTTGTATATTGCAGTGATCAACAAGGGATTGTTGTGATTTCCTCATGCCAGAATCACATTCTCAGATATGAGATCAGGTGTGAGGTTGTGATCAACCTGATGGTGGCTACAAAAGCTTCTGGTTGTACATCTTTAGATATGTAAGCTCCTTCTATTGTCTGCAAGATTGTATCCCGGTGTGTGGGGGGATTTTGCATCCCTTCTGTGACTGATACTTCTCCTTCTAGTTCAATAAGGAACTATATTGTGTTTGAGCCTTCAGGATCAGTCTCTGCGCTAAGCTCAGGTTTCAGTGCTACCTTGTTGGTATCTACGGGTGGAATGGAAACATTGTCAGCCTGCTCTTTTATGACACTAGTAGGGACTCTTATGTAAGTAGTTGTCTTTTCTTTGCCCTTATAGAGGGGCAACGGTACCTATGTTAAGGCTGAGCATTATTATATGTTTGTTCTGATAGGTCAAGTCTTTATGATGATATCACAACTATAGGGTGAGAATTTTGATGGACTGCTACATTTGGGACCTAAACCTTGTACATCTTTGATTTGGAATCACCATAGTTGTGTTGATCAGTTGTGCCTTCTTCCCCTGGTGGGCCTCTGATATGATGATTGGTTGTACTTTTAACCCCTAGTGGCAATCAATATGATAATTCACTTCTTAAGGTTGGTTGGTTGCTGGCTTCTGTTCTCGGACTGAGGCAACTATCTGAGCACTTTGGGACTATTTTTTATTGCTTTCTCTAGTAGAAGAATGATTTTGCATGGTGATTCCTCTCCTGATAAAATCACAACCACTATGTTGGAGGATGAAGGAGGCTCTTATGAAGTGATTGTGTATACCTCCCCAACATCTGATAGATCTTGTAAGGCGTGTTTGAGCGTGATGTAGGAATCTATCTTGTGGAAATCTACTTATTGGTAGTCACAAAAGGCGTTGTTGTTGTAGCTTTTGGTAAGAGATTTGATTGATCCCTTATGGTTGGAAACTTGACTATATGCTTTTTATCTGAAGTATTGTGATGAGGGAAGCTCCCAAGGGTGTGAACTTCCTCTTTGGTTTAGATGGCTCCTCAGACGATGGAGCAGTAGTTGTTGGTTCTCCATGATATGTTGAATTACTCATTGCTGGAGGAGTTCTTGTGATTGGTTGTATGTTGCATTGTCATTTGAAAAGGCGGACGTGAGTATCCATAGTAGCTGTTTGGCGGCCACGCATATTGTGGGGACATGTACTGGGGCTGAGAATTGGATGGCATCATGTGAGCATGTTGTGGTTGAGATATTAGGTCATGAGAAGTTTGTACGTCCGATGTCTATACTGACGAGACATATATAGTTGGTGGTTATCACTTTTCCATCCTAGAGGGGATGAGTACGACTCCCACCATAGCATATGATGTCTTTGTTTTTCTCACTTGGACTTCTAATTGGTCGCCAAGGAGGTTGACAATGGTTGGAATGTGAGGCCTATGTTTTGGTATACCTCTCTCTTGATTGAATTATTAATCCATATACCTACTTGTATGAGCTCTGTGAAGGTAATGTACCTTTTTAAGGATAAGAGAGTGGTGAATTATGGTGTGGCGGCTCAGATCATCGTGTCCAAAGACTCCTTTCTATTGGCTTGAATTTTAGTAGAGCGGAAAGCTCCCTCCACTGTCTGATGAAATTAGAGAAGCTTTCATCAGTTCTTTGCTACAGTGATTCCATGTCCTCCTTAGTTGGGACTTGGTCTAGATTCCAGTCATATTGATGGATAATCATCTCAGGCATCTTGGCCGATGTGCTAATGACGTTCATGTCATATTTGTTCTACCAGGCCAATGTGGGACCCATCAAGGTCCATGTGAAATAGCATATTACTACTTTGTCATCATTCTAGACTTCCGCCATATCTGAGCAAAACGCCTTGACATGGGTCGTGGGGTTCCCCTCCAGAGTACTCATGGGATTTTTGCATACCAAAGTTGTTAGGAAGCTTTGTGTCTATAAAGTGGAAAAATTCATTGAATTACTTCCCACTATCCTTCTTCCCTTCTAGTAGTTTGATCTTTTATATGATCTAATCAATAGGAGGTCTGCAACAATGGGTTCATGTGAGAGATATACTTGATGTGAGACTACCAGAGGTATAACTAGCATTCGATTATCATTGTTGGCACCTTATGTAGGGGTGGTGGGAATCCATTTCCTCCTCCTATTTACGGGTGGAACTAAGAATGAGGTGGTGGATGCATCGAGTCTAGGTTGGGGGTTGGTCCTTAGCCATTTCGATTTTGCATTTGAATTGTCATACCGGTGCCAGCCTTCTCATCTGCTTGTGGTTCTTCATATGTTCTTGTAGCTTCACTTTCTTTCTTCTTTCCTTTGGTTTCTCCCTTAATACTTATAAAGGTTGTTGTTGCCTCCTGAGGGATCATGACCGGCCCAATGTTCAGGAATGTCGAGCTCTGATAGAGCCATGGATAGAATGCTTCTGGATGACATGGGTGGGAACCCAAAATGTCATGCAGGAAGAATGACGTAGATGACCTAATAGTTATAGCTCCTTGTTCAAAGAACCCTGGGTAGTGCCACCCTCATGTGTACACTGAGCTTGATGGAGTCATAAAAGGCATGTTGGAGAGCTTCTCAAACCGATGTCCTTATTGAGTGTGTATGGCTCTAGGAATGGTAGCATCTTTCATGCATTTCTTCACCTCTTTGGATTGTATTGCTTGTTGTAGATGGCCTCCCCCTTGGAGGTTCCATTAGATTGATGGTCTGTACTACTACTCCTGACCATTTGGATTGATCGATGGCAAGATCGGGTGACGTACTGGCTCCTTGCTGCTCTTGTAATGCCCTAAAATGAATACAAGAGGAATTCAAAATTATGGTGTAACATCATGAGAAAATATGTATGTTTTGAGATGAGTCCTTCTCCTCATTATGTAAGGCAAGAAACTAAAAGGGTTTCCTCCTTAGAGAGGGAAGCATATGCAAGGGATGCTCCTAGATTTGTTGTGATCTTCTCATAATGAAAGGCACAAGTAGTTTTTTCTTATTATATATTTTTTAGTGGTTGTTCCTTCCCCTAGCTTGGGCTATATGATGGAAACTATCCACTTCCGTACAAGACGCGCTTTCCAATGCCATGAAAGAAAGGAAAAGATGGTGGGTTTGTTGTTCCTTTGAGAAATGTTCCAAACAAATCATACAAAGTAGGATGGAAGGTGGGGTTTTGAATGGTTGATTGAGATTAAGGGTATCCTCATTGATCCAATGATTGTTCTTCGTCAAATCCTTTTCTTCCCTAGATCATCCTCCTCTAGTGGGGTTACCAAACTGAAGCCCATAGCAACATCTATTACACGTTAGTTTCCTCTGAGCTCAAGGGGTTTCTCCAGATAGTTCTTATGAGGAACAGTTGCTAAGGAGGAAGCCTCGACTTGGCCTTTCCTTTTCATGGTGTTTAATGAAAGGTTTCAGTCTAGTTTTAGGTCATAGTCCAGGACCTTATTTAGGAAGATGAAGTGTATGACTGGGCCAATCTTAGGTCGTGCACTAGGACCCAAAAGGTTTTCAAAGTTGAAGTGGTGTTAGTTTAAGGTCATAATCTAGGACCATTATGGGGCAGACCCAATATTGGAGAATGATGACTTACAGGACATGGAGGAACCCTGTTATTTTCTCAAGTTTAGGGGACGGATCCCCTTTTGGAGATTTAAGAAATTTTTTTGAGTTGCTATCTTTGAAAAGAATTTCTTTAAGTTGGATATTATTAATCTTTGAAAAATATTGTTTTGAAATTTGAGTTTGAGATAGTTAACCAATGACAGGTCTTGTTTTGAAATCTATGTTTGAGATTGTTAATCTTTTGAACATGATTTCTTTTATTTGAGTTTGAGATTGATTATCTTTGAAAAAATATTGTTTTCAAATCTAAATTTGACATTGTAAATATTTGAAAGAAATTGTTTGAAATATGAGTTTGAGATTGTTAACTTTGAAAAAGATTGTTTTGAAATTTGAGTTAGATATTGTTAGTCTTTGAAAAAGATTGTTTCAAAATCTGAGTTTGAGATTGTTAATATTTGAAAAAAATTCTCTGAAATCTAAGTTTGAGATTGTTAATCTTTGAAAAAGATTGCTTTAAAATTTGAATTTGAGATTGTTAATATTGTAAGAATATTTTTATGAAATATGTACAAGAAAAGGGTTAGCAACGATCTCCATAATATTTCTGTAGCAAAGACATGAAATATCCATACAAAGAAGATATCCCCCTTTTAGCCCACTAGTTTCAACATACGCTACTTCCTCACTCAAGCATGACATATATAGGAGGGGTTGGTTCTTATATTCTTTATGGGTATATGGCACTCATCAAGGGGTATCTTGGTTTTAGTGGATAAAGGTACTCCACTTAATACACCTTATAACTATGGCAACCATAATCATTCATGAGTTCTAAGAGAGTGGGATATTTTCAATGCCTTTGGATGTCTACCTTAACAATTTGTAGGTACCTTTAATGCCTTCCTGCATCATTTCTAGGGATCCAATGTGAGGTTGGCACCCATTCCATGATGTGTGGTTTGTAGGAGTCTAGAGTGCATCTGATGGGTTTTAGTAATTTCAAAAGCAGACCCATGATTCATGATAGTTACAGATATGCAAATAAAGAAATAACAACAACATGCTTCTAGAAAAGATCAGATCTCATTTCTAACTTACACCTGTTATCCATTCTTTTTTTGTTTTTTTTTATTATATGTTTATTTTAAAATGACGGAAGAGAAAACAAATTCTAGATAGGAAGTGCAACCAAAAACCTGATCAATAGGGGATGGAGGAGTCCAAAATGGCAAAAGTAGGACTAGGTTAAAAAAACAAAAAGCAAAAAAAAAAATTGAAAGGGCCAGGGACAACAGATCACCTCAATCTGCACACCCAGAGGGGGCGGATCAGGGTGATTTGTCACCCTCTTCCCAACTGAAAAGAAAAAATTTGATAGGAAAAAATATAAACAATCCTTGAAAAAATGCTCAATCCTCAAAATGGAATAGTGGGAGTTTGGCTCAGATCCACTTGGCCTCCATAGTAGAGTCATCAGTCTGTCGCACCCCACTCAAAAAGGGGATGAAAACAATAAAGATATTTGGGAAATGAAACTTTATACTTTTCAGTAGTGAAACTTCACATAAAAAAAGTGTCAGAGTCGCCACCACATTTTGTATGAAATAAGAGGAAAAATGATAGATCATGACATTCACGATGTAAACTGAGTGTTCATCCATGATGGATAAGAAAATAGAAAATAACAGCAAAACTATAGATCAAATATGGAAATTTAGTTATGAGTGGGGACAAATTATCACCCTAGTCTCTCCCAGTAAACCGATATCAAAACACTATCAGGTTGCTAGGAAATTGAGCAATTTAGGATAGTCAAATGAAAGAAAACAAGAAAATAAGATAAAAGGTGAATTCTATTATGGGCGGGCTTTTGAGGCTGAAGATAATTGTGGCCTTTTTGTCAGGACCCCAAAATCCTAATCTTTCTATTGTGTTATGGTCTTGATCACCTTCGTACCTCCCACAATGGAGATCTCTCATTGGTGACCAGGACCAATGTGTAGGATGTTATAGGATGATTGGTAGAGGTGTGCCTAGAAAACTAGATATGATTTTTTAGAAGAAGTAAAAAGATGACAATTGTAAGAGCAACAGAGCAGTTATAATGGATAATAGATCATATGTCGTAGTGGATCAGGTCAGGTGCAATAGTTATAGATCAGGTAGAAATAGATAGAGAATTCAGTAGTTAGGTGGAGCAGTTAAATCATCTTACAGTTTGAAAGATCTAGCAGAGTAGGTGGTGTTAGAGGACGGATCTTCTAATCACATATAGAAAGTAAAAGAGGGAGATAGCCATTTCTTTGGTTTTAGGAGAGACAAGAGGGTCTTGTAATACATTGGGTATGGGGATCTATTTATAGATGGATTTTAGAATTTGGGAATCTAGGAAGAATCTTTTGGAAGAGGTTGCGGATCAGCATCGATGCTCCACATGGGGCTTGCGGGTCAATTCTTTCTTCCATGTGGCATGTGGTGGGTATCTGTGACCTGTCTGGTGTCCTGAGATAGCAAGGAAAGATAATCTTATTTTCCCAGTAATTTCAGGAATGTTCTAACAAAAACCAAAGAAAACTTGCATAGAAAGATAATTCAGAGTTCTTTCTCATTTTTTTCTAGAAAAGTAGTTGAAAAGAGGAGTATTTAATTCCTAACAATTCAACTAGGCAATTTTTGAAGAATATCCTATTAAATATAGAATTGAATTACAATTGTATTTTTACTTTGAAAGAAGATTTTTTTGTAGAAGAACCCAATTTGGGTGAAAGTTGACAAAAATGGGTGATTAAAATAGGAAAAAAATTGGAAAATGTGGGGGAAAAGGTATACGTTGAAAAATGGGTAGGATGTGGAAAGGATCCCATCATTAGCCAGATTATCGACATTAATCGTGAACTTCTTTTGATTATTGAACAAAAATGGGGTGTTAACACATACCAACACACTAATCAAGAACAAATAAGAAAAGAAGGCTCTGAAGGACATTGATAGAGATCATGGGATGTGGGAATTTAGTGAATATCAAAATTGAGATTTTCTGCGGACACCACATTAAGTTGATCTGAAACAACTCTAACATGATAAAATGATGTGGTAATATTAGCATGAGATGATTGATTGTTAATTATGACCTAAATAGGAATTCAAAAAACTAATGTGGTATGTAGCCAAATGACGTTAAGAATAAATATGTATCATGCATATGATTTTTGTAATTGAGAACATATAGATAATAATAAAAAATCATGATATTGATGAAGACAATGGGATGTGGGAAAGTACTAAATTCCATAATTGAGATTACTACCACATTAATTTGGAATGAATGAAATGCAAAAAATCATAATTTTTGGACATAAAAGAATTAGATTATAGTAGCACTATGAATTAGGACAACATATGAATCGAAAAACTAAATGAGTATGGTACGTATTCAAAAACCATGAAAATATATGTGAAACATGCATACACATAGTTTAGTTAGTGAAGATAAGAAATATAGAAAATTTAGGAAACTAACAAAGATCAAGGTATATGGACATGTGGTAAATCCCCAAATTGAGATTTTTTTAGGGATATCACATAAAGTTGAACTCAACCAAGAACAAAACCATAAAATGATGTGGAAATAAAATAGCTTGAGATCGTTGACTACTGATTGGGATCCCAATATGTATCAGCAAACTAAGAAGTAGTATGGTATTTATTCCAATAACACTGAAATAAATATGTATCATTCATACCAACCAACAATCAAGAATGATTAAGTAATAAATAAATCTCATGATACTAATGAAGATCATGGGATGTGAGGAGTAGCAAATCCCAAAATTAAGATTTATTGGGAATACTACATTAATTTGAAATGAAACAATTCCAACACCATAAACTGGTATGTGATAATAGCATAAGATCATTGATCCATAATAGTGTATCTCAACAAGAATTGGCAAGCTAAAAACCATTGCAGTATGTAGTCAAAAAAATTGAAGATAAATATGAATCATGTGTATCAATGTAGTAATCGATAACAACTAAGAAATAAACAAACCTCAACACACCGATAAAGATTTTGGGATGTGGGAATGTCATAAATCTCATAATGATGTCTTTTGAGGATACACGATTAAGTTGAACAAAAATAAACTCCAACACTAAAAACTTATGTGTTGATGATATAATGACAAATTAAAAACCAGTGTGGTATCTAGTCCAATAACAATGAAAATAAATTGTTATCAATCATATGAAGACTATAATGAAGAATATAAAAGTAATAAATAATCATTAGGACAATGATGAAGACCATTGGTGTTGGAATGTAGTAAAATTGAGATATTTGGTGCTACCACATTCATTTGAAATGAACCAAATGGAACACCATGTAAGTGGAAAGTTGTAAATCTAAAAATTGAGATTTCAAATAGGAATAGACTAAGTAAAAACCAATATGTCATGCACTACAATAACATCAAATCATATAAACAAAGACCAATGTCAAAAATCAAATAAGGAATACAAAGCACATGAGACATGTAGACATCACATGCAATGTTTACCTCAGATCATTGCTCTCAAAATTCACATGACTTGGGAAACAGATAAGCATGTATAACACTAGAAAACCCATTGGAAAAAAACATTATTATATGACAAAGCACATAAATATTAAAACCAAAATCACACACACCACATTGCAAAAATATTGTTCAAGCAAAGGGAAAATTAAATAATGACAAACAAAGTTTCAAGCTTAGGATCCCAAGTTCATGTGTCCAACAAAAAAATTAGGAATTCTAGGGCCAACACATGAATGTGATTGCATGGGGAAATAAATTCAATTGGAGGTCGCACATGAATGTCAATCCATGGACAACAAACATTCTAAAAAAACAAGTGAAAAATTATATTGATTGAGGGTGGCAAACTGTAAGGAGTGGAACCCAGAGGGGATCCATTCCCCACTAAAAATTTGAAGAATAGAATCTCCAGTCCATACACACTCAAAAGGTATCTTGGAGTGGGTGTAAAATTCTCAAATATTAATTAATGGTAATCAAAACAACCAAAGTGTAGTAGCAGAATAAAAATAAAGACTATATTCAATTATTCACAAAAGATTACAAAAGTACATCATAATCTCCCACATAGGGTTTACATGGAAGATACAACATATGGATCTAAGTAGAGGGAAATATAAACCATATCAAAATTGTCTCTAAGCTTTAACTCCTTAAGATAAGTCCATAACTTCATGCCATGTCCTCCATGTCCTTCACCTAGGGTTAGAAGCATACCCTAGCAAGAAGAGAAAATAGATGACATCAACAAAGGCTGGTATGTTTATACTAAATAAGAAATTGAGTAATATATCGAATAAAGGATAACAAATATAAAGGCTTCCCATGAAAAAGAAAAGGACTACGCAAAGTTGGTACAAAAGAAATGATTCAGCATCACATGATAAAAGAGGTACTTTCCATAAACAACACAAATAAGATTTGTTCCATACTAGCACATATAAAGAATTAGGGCACACACTCCATATCATCAACTTGCATGCATTTGAGATAAACATAACACTAGAGAAATATAAAAATAAAGGCGGACAAGCCTCACAAACTTGAAACTTGATAGAGATGACATACTTCTAAACTCCCAATATATATAAAAGTTGGGCAAAGCCTCAAAAACTTGGAAACCTACATATGGGGAACCACCACCTCCATCCCAATAATAACAGGGGCATAATGCCCAAAAGCCAATGCAATTACACTACTCTAGTGTTACTGAATCACATAACATGTTTAATGAAGAGACAAGTAAAAAGCATAGATAGAATTTACAAAGTAGTAACCACAAAAGTGACCAACATATACATCACATGTTATCATATAAAGTTCCATCATGAATAAAACATAAGAAAAGACCAAAAGAATGTGCAAACATAATCACAAGATCAGCAACAACATAAGGTACTTCATGTAACGACCCTGACCTGGGTTATGAGGTAACCCTATTTGTTTTGACTAATAAAGTTGCTTAGAACTTTAATATAATCCTATAAGGTGTTTTGTTATCATGTGACACACTCATGTTTCAAGTTTGGTCCCGATTGAATGTTGTTTGAGCAATTTTCCTTTGTTCTGGACCAAAGTGCAATTTACCCAAATTGAGGGGTTATAACGCAAATTGTCACATGTGTTTTACAATCATAAGAGAGAGAATGATGTTAAGTGGTGGCTCGTGCAATGCCTAAATTCCAAGTTTGAACTTGATTGAACAATGTTGGAGCATTGTGCACCAATTTTGGTACAAATTGTAATTTACCCAAAATGTGGGATTAATATGCAAATTACCACATCTAGAGTGTTCCTACTCCATCCTAGAATCATTTAGAATAGAGATAAAGGAGGATACACCATACTTGATTCCATTATGAATGATGGTAATCTTGGTGAAGAAATGACCAAGAAAAGGGTTGAATTTGAAAGCTTAACTTGAGTTGTATCAAGTTGAAAAGCTTATATATGAGTGCCTATCGGCCATGGAGCCCAAGGAGGTGTCCCATATCGTTTTGTGGACTCTTTCCAAAGTCCATATCGTGCAAAACACCTCAAGGAGGTGGGGTGTGTCAGGTTACAACTTCCTTAGCAAAGTTGTGATGAGTTGTGAATAAAGTGGTGATTTTGTTGATATATCTTATTCAAAGAGATATGTAATGGATGAATCTTTATCCCTAAATGATTCTCAACTGTTTTTCAAGACAAGATAAATGTTTATGCATGCATGTACACGTGTCACCCATGCATGACACGTGGCACCTACTAGCTCAAAATGTTGACACCTCATTTTTGCCTTCCTTCATGAACAACAAGTATATATACCCCTAGTTTCACCCCTTGGTGCAATTTTGTGACCCTTACCACCCTCCTACCTTGTGGTATCGTGCATGGGGCTCTTGTATCATGCAGGAGAGCAAGCATATCGTGCATAGGCCCTTGGATATCACCCATAGCAAAAGCATATCGGCCAAGTAGGTGAAATTGGCCATATAAGGTGATATCGGCGAATAGGGTGAAGAGTTGAGTGCCATATCGTGCAAGTGAGTGCCATATAAGGTGATATCGGCAAATAGGGTGAAGAGTTGAGTGCCATATCGTGCAAGTGAGTGCCATATCGTGCAAGAGGGTTGGCATATCGTGCAAGGGCACAAGGGTATCGTGCATAGGCCTTGGGTATCGGCCATAGAAAGTGTATCGGCCATACCATGTTGATATTGTCCATAGTAAGTTGATATCGGCCAATTGAAGTGATTTTGGCCACAAGTGCGGGGGGTATCGGCCACAAGCAAGGTTGTGTCGGCCAATAGGAATTCCATGTTGCCCAAGAGTGGTGGGGTGTCGTCCAAGGAGCTAAGGAACTCAAAACTTAACCCTAAGGTGAGGATAAGATAATCTTCAACATTGGTTTGAAGCATGAATTTAGGGTTTTGATCTTCTTTTCTTTTCTTCTTCTCCAATTGCTTATCCATGGTGATTCTTTTCATATAGAGGAGTTGTGAAGTTCATCTTCAACCTTAGGAACGTGGAGCTTTAGAGCTTGGAGATTTGAATTTGTTCTTAAGGCGGGTTATATAACTTGAACTCAACCATGTTATTATTCATCACCTAAATTGCTGTATTTAATGATCTACTTTTAATTCCAAAATTTCCTGAAATAGTTGATGAAATTATGAGTTCTAGTAGTTTCTTAGACCTGTTGACATGAACTATAATAGTTAGAACAAAGGTCTAGATCTTGAAGATGATGATATTACCTTATAAAAGTGATATCGGGTGCAAGCAGACAAGTAAGCACCTTTAACCCGATATGATGATGCACCTTCTTCACTTGAACGATATGGATATGAATGAATACATTGTTGCACGATATGGAGGTGTAGTATACACCTCTTGCACGATAGCGAGTCAAGTATAGACTCCATGCATGATACAAGGTTAAATGAATACTTATAAGTTGAAGTGAAACCCTAATTTGGGCAACCAAATATGAGTAAACAATAGCAAGTGCTATTGCACGATATGGTAGCCCGATACACAACCCTAGTTGATGTCTATCCCAACATGGTGATGGCTTAATACCTCATGCATGACATGGGTAACACATACAAACACCTTGAGCCCGATATGAATGGTGTGTATATACTTTCTAGCCCGATATGGTGAGTGCTCATATACTTACAACCCGATATGATGAACATATGCACACTTCTAATCCGAGATACCTTGTAAAGGTGAGGGCAAGACACTCTTAGGAGTGATAAGAGTAACACCAAGTTATGGTGTGGCTAATACCTTTATAGGTGAAACACCTAAAGTGGTTGATAATGGACAACCTTATATCAATAGTGCCTTAATCCGAGATGAGTCCATATCATTGATGATAGCTGGGTGATTCAAGTGTATGACTTATGGTCAATACTTTACAAGATTAATATGATGGGATAGTGGATAAAGTATTAGGATGGGAAATACCCTAATACAATATAAGTTGATGAACTTAACTAAGTTAAAAATGATGAGGGAAGTGATACACCAAGGTATGGTAAATATCACATCCAACACTTTAAGGTTGCTACACCTTGATGCATTTTAAATCCAATATGTATGGATGAGTAACACATGAAGTGTGTCATGCCAATTGTTACATTGAAATGTAATGAGTTTAATGCACTTTGATAAGTGTAGGCCAACATACCTTGAGAAAGGGTTAAGCCAAAATAATAAAGTATGATGTAATCAATATCCTAGAGAGGATGAGAGAGAAACTCGTACCTTGTGTTGGTAATCATTTAATGATAAATGTTGAGAATAAATAAGTATGATTGGACACTTATGATAGCAATGTATGCTCCTAGATGTGTGGAGCAATGAGTTAGGGTTTGGATCAATAAAATAAACATGAAACCCTAATTGGTCATAAAGGGGAAACCCTAATCCCAATGATGGGATGGTTGTAATTCTCTTATTGCATAAGCCTTGTAAGGCATGTTAAATACTTGTATAAAATTATAAAGAGGTTATGGACTTGTGAGCCATGTGATAATTTGTTTCCTAGTGAGAGGTTACAAGATGTGTTATGGCCTTGTGAGCCATGTGATAATTTGTTGCCTAGTGAGAGGTGACAAGATGTGTTATGGCCTTGTGAGCCATGTGATAATTTGTTGCCTAGTGAGAGGTGACAAGATGTGTTATGGCCTTGTGAGCCATGAGAATAATTTTTTGCCTAGTGAGAGGTGACAAGATGTGTTATGGCCTTGTGAGCCATGTGATAATTTGTTGCCTAGAGAGAGGTGACAAGATACTTAATGGGCCTTGTGAGCCATGAGGATAGTTGTTGCCTAGTGAGAGGTAACAAGGTGTTTATAAAAGTCTCATGTAAGAAATGATAATATTCAAAATAAACTATGAAATGGAAACTTAGTAATATAATGATAATAATAAATGGATACAATAATAATAATGAAATCTTGATCATACATGCTTTATGCTTATAGCTAAATAAGGGCTATAGTGTTTGAAATATATGAGAGGGATACTTGTTTATAGAAAGGATGTGAATAAGTATGATGGCTTGGCCAAGGTATAATGCCTAGTAAAATTGATGTGGTATTCAGTGATGTTTGCACAAGATTGGCATAGTCCAATGCCTAAAATAGTTTCACAGGATTGGCATAGTCCAATGCCTGAATATAATATAATGATGTATACTCACATGACTGGTACAATTAAATATCTGGTTAGCAGATTGGCTGAGGCCAATAAATAGAAATAAGAATGATTCATGGATAACATACCATGATAATGAGTTTCATTGGGTAAGCTTGAGATGTTGATATAGTATGATGAGTAAATGATATACATGTTCTTCCCATTCCTTATAAAGAGAATAAATGACTTACTGCTCTATCACAGATAGTTGCAATGCTTTAAAAGATGAGAATATTCTAAACTGCTTATCTTCTGCTCAGTTTTATACCATTTAAACTGTGATAATAATATTGTTGGCAGAGAGTTATATCTCTCGCTGGGGAAATTTACAATTGTCTCACCCCCGTGGGATCCAAATTTTTAGGTGGACGTGCACGAGGAGGTGAAGACCTTTTTGTAGAGGAAGAACAACAGTTGAGGCAGCAGTGACAGCTCAGGTTGAGTGTATTGTCTGTCCTGTCTTGTAGATATGAGTCCTATGTGTCGTCTCTGTACTCTCAGGTCCTTGGAGTTGGTTCGTACTGGTTTCATGAAAAATATGAGATTTTGGCTTGAATTCCTCGAGGTTTTATGTTGCTCCAGTATGTGTTTTGATAGAGCAACTGATATATGTTGTCCTCGAGATGAGATGAAACAATGTTGTACAATGTCAATCATGATATGTATGAGTTTTGAATCTTTTGGTAAAAGTTTTCTATACAAGGATCTCCTTGCAAAATAGTTTTAAACTTTAGTGATTTTTGTTAATCCGTTGTTTATGTTTATTCCGCTTAATTAGTAACGATTTGTTTGTCTGTTTGGTGACTTTCGTTACAAGTTTGGTATCAGAGCTTAAGGTTCGCTGAGTCTAGAGAGACATAGGACTAAGGTGTTGAGTCTGTGTTAGTGTCCTCCAGTATACCCTATAGTGATTTCTGCTTATGTAGAATAAAGGGTAAAGTTTATAAATGACTGGGGAACACAAGGAACACATTGCTAAGGGCAATGTTATTGCACCAGGAGAGGGTGCATGGGATCAGGCAAGAGAATAACAAGTGCCTGAGAATTCCCATCTTGACCTGATCAGGATAGAGAATCCTATGTTTATGCTCTTGAAGGGTAGGTTAGGACAATAGTGATGCATATAGAATACTGGATACTAGCATTACAACCTAGGTTACCAGTCCTTAATGCGGAAACTTTAAGCTTTGAAGGGGTTCCTGAATGACATGGTCATGTCAGAATAGTGGAAATGTGGGAAAGATTAACATATGGCGAGAAAGTAGACTCTGCCATAAGTTTAGACAGATAGTACATCTGTGATGGTAGTACCCAAGGAGGGGCAATAAGCTGAGATTTAAGGTAAGGCCTCTATAATTTTAGAGACATTTGCCTAGTTGTTTGGAAAAGCCAAAGTTTTTGGTACCACCAGTGCAATAAATGCCTAGTGCACCAGGGCAGTAGTCATTATGTAAGGGCAAAGGTCCTAACTTTTCACCTATAAGAATTCATGGCATAGCATATACATCGGTAATGAGACTGATAAGACCATGGTATGAGGATAAGACATGTTATGGATATGGACTTGTTGAGCATACTAAACTCTTTTCTTTGAAAAGAAGGGAGGAAATGACTCAACAACCGAGGTAGACCCGGCAAGGCTTGTGAAAGTTACAGCCCAATAACGTAAAAAGGCAAAAGCAACAACATGAAACAACTAGACTCTATGTGTTAAGTCGACCTAAAGCAGTAGATGACCGCGAGGGGTAATAGTCAGATGAAATAGATTCATTCTGATATTTCATTTTCTGATTCTATGTGTTAAAAATAAGAAAGTAGTTGTTTTTGAACTTCCTTTAACCAGTCCTATAAGGATACAAGGAAGAAGAGAACTTACATTTTACTTAGTGCTCCTTAAAATGCTTTATAATCTCTCTTATCTATGTAATAAAAGATGAGATATTGAAGCAATATCTGAAGAAAATTCAAAAATGAAAAATCATGTGTGTATAAGGAGATGAGAAGTGAGGAATATGATAGTAAATAAAGTACATACTACCTAATCTCAATACTTGTATACCCTGGCCAGGTATATGATTATTGAAGATAAGGCAAGTATGAAACTCTTAGATTGTTGTCTTTTTTATTACTCTGAGCAAGTAGTCATTCTGAAACAATCTAGAGAGTATAACCCAATTAAATAGGAAAAGTTGTGTGATCATTCCTAAATGGGAAGATCTATGTGAACATTCCCAATTAAATAGGAAAAGCTATGTGATCATTCCTAAATGGGAAGAGCTGTGTGAACATTCCCAATTAAAAAGAAAAAGTTGTGTGATCATTCTTAAATGGGAAGAGATGTGTGAACATCCCAATTAAATAGGAAAATTTGTGTGATCATTCCTAAATGGGAAGAGATGTGTGAACATTCCCAATTAAATAGGAAAAGTTGTGTGATCATTCCTAAATGGGAAGAGCTGTGTGAACATTCCCAATTAAAAAGGAAAAGTTGTGTGATCATTCCTAAATGGGAAGAGTTGTGTGAACATTCCCAATTAAATAGAAAAAGTTGTGTGATCATTCCTAAATGGGAAGAGATGTGTGAACATTCCCAATTAAAAAGGAAAAGTTGTGTGATCATTCCTAAATGGGAAGAGCTGTGTGAACATTCCCAATTAAATAGGAAAAGTTGTGTGATCATTCCTAAATGGGAAGAGCTGTGTGAACATTCCCAATTAAAAAGGAAAAGTTGTGTGATCATTCCTAAATGGGAAGAGTTGTGTGAACATTCCCAATTAAATAGGAAAAGCTATGTGATCATTCCTAAATGGGAAGAGCTGTGTGAACATTTCCAATTAAATAGGAAAAGTTGTGTGATCATTCCTAAATGGGAAGAGTTGTGTGAACATTCCCAATTAAATAGGAAAAGTTGTGTGATCATTCCTAAATGGGAAGAGCTGTGTGAACATTCCCAATTAAAAAGGAAAAGTTGTGTGATCATTCCTAAATGGGAAGAGCTGTGTGAACATTCCCAAATAAATAGGAAAATCTGTGTGAACATTCCTAAATGGGAAGAGCTGTGTGAACATTCCCAATATAAAGGAAAAGCTAAGTGAGCATTCCCAATTAAATAGAGTTTTGCTAAGTGAACTTTTCCAAACGAATAAAAGATTGTTGAGTGAATTATCTCTATTAGATATATATGTTTCCCTTTTGATAAATATTCTTGGGTGATGATAGAAGTATGCCCTTTTATCCTTCTTCCTTTCAATAATATGGACATCATATGTTAGGGGTTTATGCTCTGCATAAACATAAACATTGATAAGGTTGAATTAGTGAAAGGAACTTTGTGTGAACTACATATCTATGGTATCTCCATAACATTAATAAGTTATGTGGAGACTTGAGGGCATGATTAATGAATAATTTGTTCCTCCCTTTTCCTAGGATTTTGGGGACAAAATCCTTGTTAGGGGTTTATAACTTGTAATGACCCTGACCTGGGTTATGAGGTAACCCTATTTTTTTTACTAATAAAGTTGCTTAGAACTTTAATATAATCCTCTAAGGTGTTTTGTTATCATGTGACACACTCATGTTTCAAGTTTGGTCCCGATTGAATGTTGTTTGAGCAATTTTCCTTTGTTCTGGACCAAAGTGCAATTTACCCAAATTGAGGGGTTATAATGCAAAATGTCACATAATGTACCACATGTGTTTTAAAATCATAATAGAGAGAATGATGTTAAGTGGTGGCTCGTGCAATGCCTAAATTCCAAGTTTGAACTTGTTTGAACAATGTTGGAGCATTGTGCACCAATTTTGGTACAAATTGCAATTTACCCAAAATGTGGGATTAATATGAAAATTACCACATCTATAGTGTTCCTACTCCATACTATCATCATTTAGAATAGATATAAAGGAGGATACACCATACTTGATTCCATTATGAATGATGGTAATCTTGGTGAAGAAATGACCAAGAAAAGGGTTGAATTTGAAAGCTTAACTTGAGTTGTATCAAGTTGAAAAGCTTATATATGAGTGCCTATCGGCCATGGAGCCCAAGGAGGTGTCCCATATAGTTTTGTGGACTCTTGGAAAAGTCCATATCTTTCAAAGCACCTCAAGGAGGTGGGGTGTGTCGGGTTACAACTTCCTTAGCAAAGTTGTGATGAGTTGTGAATAAAGTGGTGATTTTGTTGATATATCTTATTCAAAGAGATATGTAATGGACCAATCTTTATCCCTAAATGATTCTCAACTGTTTTTCAAGACAAGATAAATGTTGATGCATGCATGTACACGTGTCACCCATGCATGACACGTGGCACCTACTAGCTCAAAATGTTGACACCTCATTTTTGCCTTCCTTCATGAACAACAAGTATATATACCCCTAGTTTCACCCCTTGGTGCAATTTTGCGACCCTTACCACCCTCCTACCTTGTGTTATCATGCATGGGTCTCTTTTATCGTGCTGGAGAGAAAGCATATCGTGCATAGGCCCTTGTATATCGCCCATAGCAAAAGCATATCGGCTAAGTAGGTGAAATTGGCCATATAAGGTGATATCGGCCAATAGGGTGAAGAGTTGAGTGCCATATCGTGCAAGTGAGTGCCATACCATGCAAGAGGGTTGGCATATCGTGCAAGGGCACAAGGGTATTGTGCATAGGCCTTGGGTATCGGCCATAGCAAGTGTATCGGCCATACCATGTTGATATTGTCCATAGTAAGTTGATATCGGCCAATTGCAGTGATTTTGGCCACAAGTGAGGGGGGTATCGGCCACAAGCAAGGTTGTGTCGGCCAAGAGGAAGTCCATATGGCCCAATAGTGGTGGCGTGTCGTAAAAGGAGCTAAGGAACTCAAAACTTAACCCTAAGGTGAGGATAAGATCATCTTCAACATTAGTTTGAAGCATATATTTAGGGTTTTGATCTTCTTTTCTTTTCTTCTTCACCAATTGCTTATCCATGGTGATTATTTGCATATAGAGGAGTTGTGAAGTTCATATTAAACCTTAGGAACGTGGATATTTGGAGATTGGAGCTTTGAAGTTGTTCTTAAGGCAGGTTTTATAACTTGAACTCAACCATGTTATTATTCATCACCTAAATTGTTGTATTTAATGATCTACTTTTAATTCCAAAATTTATTGAAATAGTTGATGAAATTATGAGTTCTAGTAGTTTCTTAGACCTTTTGACATGAACTATAATAGTTATAACAAAGTTCTAGAGCTTGAATATGATGATATTACCTTATAAAAGTGATATCGGGTGCAAGCACACAAGTAAGCACCTTTAACCCGATATGATGATGCACCTTCTTCACTTGAACGATATGGATATGAATGAATACATTGTTGCACGATATGGAGGTGTAGTATACACCTCTTGCACTATAGGGAGTCAATTATATACTCCATGCATGATACAAGGTTAAATGAATACTTATAAGTTCATGTGAAACCCTAATTTGGGCAACCAAATATGAGTAAACAATAGCAAGTGCTATTGCACGATATGGTAGCCCGATACACAACCCTAGTTGATGTCTAGCCCAACATGGTGATGGCTTAATACCTCATGCATGACATGGGTAACACATACAAACACCTTGAGCCCGATATGAATGGTGTGTATATACTTCTAGCCCGATATGGTGAGTGCTCATATACTTACAACCCGATATGATGAACATATGCACACTTCTAATCTGAGATACCTTGTAAAGGTGAGGGCAAGACAATCTTAGGAGTGATAATAGTAACACCAAGTTATGGTGTGGCTAATACCTTTATAGGTGAAACACCTAAAGTGGTTGATAATGGACAACCTTATATCAACAGTGCCTTAATCCGAGATGAGTCCATATCATTGATGATAGCTGGGTGATTCAAGTGTATGACTTATGGTCAATACTTTACAAGATTAATATGATGGGATAGTGGATAAAGTATTAGGATGGTAAATACCCTAATACAATATAAGTTTATGAACTTAACTAAGTTAAAAATGATGAGGGAAGTGATACACCAAGGTATGGTAAATATCACATCCAACACTTTAAGGTTGCTACACCTTTATGCATCTTAAATCCAATATGTATGGATGAGTAACACATGAAGTGTGTCATGCCAATTGTTACATTGAAATGTAATGAGTTTAATGCACTTTGATAAGTGTAGGCCAACATACCTTGAGAAAGGGTTAAGCCAAAATAATAAAGTATGATGTAATCAATATCCTAGAGAGGATGAGAGAGAAACTCGTACCTTGTGTTGGTAATCATTTAATGATAAATGTTTAGAATAAATAAGTATGATTGGACACTTATGATAGCAATGTATGCTCCTAGATGTGTGGAGAAATGAGTTAGGGTTTGGATCAATAAAATAAACATGAAACCCTAATCGTTCATAAAGGGGAAACCCTAATCCCAATGATGGGATGGTTGTAATTCTCTTATTGCATAAGCCTTGTAAGGCATGTTAAATACTTGTATAAAAGTATAAAGAGGTAATGGCCTTGTGAGCCATGTGATAATTTGTTGCCTAGTGAGAGGTGACAAGATGTGTTATGGCCTTGTGAGCCATGTGATAATTTGTTGCCTAGTGAGAGGTGACAAGATGTGTTATGGCCTTATGAGCCATGAGAATAAGTTGTTGCCTAGTGAGAAGTGACAAGATGTGTTATGGCCTTGTGAGCCATGTGATAATTTGTTGCCTAGAGAGAGGTGACAAGATACTTAATGGGCCTTGTGAGCCATGAGGATAGTTGTTGTCTAGTGAGAGGTAACAAGGTGTTTATAAAAGTCTCATGTAAGAAATGATAATGTTCAAAATAAACTAAGAAATGGAAACTTAGTAATATAATGATAATAATAAATGGATACAATAATAATAATGAAATCTTGATCATACATGCTTTATGCTTATAGCCAAATAAGGGCTATAGTGTTTGAAATATATGAGAGGGATACTTGTTTATAGAAAGGATGTGAATAAGTATGATGGCTTGGCCAAGGTATAATGCCTAGTAAAAGTGATGTGGTATTCAGTGATGTTTGCACAGGATTGGCATAGTCCAATGCCTAAAATAGTTGCACAGGATTGGCATAGTCCAATGCCTGAATATAAAATAATGATGTATACTCACATGACTGGTACAATTAAATATCTGGTTAGCAGATTGGCTGAGGCCAATGAATAGAAATAAGAATGATTCATGGATGACATACCATGATAATGAGTTTCACTGGATAAGCTTGAGATGTTGATATAGTATGATGAGTAAATGATATACATGTTCTTCCCATTCCTTATAAAGAGAATAAATGACTTACTGCTCTATCACAGATAGTTGCAATGCTTTAAAAGATGAGAATATTCTAAACTGCTTATCTTCTGCTCAGTTTTATACCATTTAAACTGTGATAATAATATTGTTGGCGGAGAGTTATATCTCTCGCTGGGGCAATTTACAATTGTCTCACCCCCGTGGGATCCAAATTTTTAGGTGGACGTGCACGAGGAGGTGAAGACCTTTTTGTAGAGGAAGAACAACAGTTGAGGCAGCAGTGACAGCTCAGATTGAGTGTATTGTCTGTCCTGTCTTGTAGATATGAGTCCTATGTGTCGTCTCTATACTCTTAGGTCCTTGGAGTTGGTTCATACTGGTTTCATGAAAAATATGAGATTTTGGCTTGAATGCCTCAAGGTTTTATGTTGCTCCAGTATGTGTTTTGATAGAGCAACTGATATATGTTGTCCTCGAGATGAGATGAAACAATGTTGTACAATGTCAATCATGATATGTATGAGTTTTGAATCTTTCAGTAAAAGTTTTCTATACAAGGATCTCCTTACAAAATGGTTTTAAATTTTAGTGATTTTTTTTAATCCGTTGTTTATGTTTATTCCGTGTAATTATTAACGATTTGCTTTTAAGTTTGGCGACTTTCGTTACACTTCACATGAAGCATATTTCCCAAAGTAACAAGATATGGTGTAGGCTAATGTCCATAAGACCAAGAGAAAGAAGAAAATAGGTGAATTTCTCAAAAGAATAATAGGGGATGCAAATATACATTAAGAGAGGAAATAAATTTATTGACCAATATAGAAATAATATGGGATGCAATCATACATTAAGAGAGGAAATAAATTTATTTCTCAAAATAAAAATAATATGGGATGCTATAATACCTTATACTTCATTCTTAGATATACTCTTCACCAATCTAGTTGTTTCCAAGATTGCCTTTGGCTAATTACAAATTATTTTCATGTATTAGGGTTTTGAAATTTCATATAAATGTAATGAAACCCTAATTCTAGACCTTTCAGCAAAGCTCAGATTTTGGACTCAAAACCTATACCAAATGATTCCTTATAGGTTTTTGATCAAGAAAACATATTTATTTATTGTATTTGAAGTTAAGATAACTTAGTTACCAACTTTAGAACTTTTTATATTAATTAATTGTATCCTCAAAAATACATATATAAAACATGGAAACTATTCTTTGAAACTATTTTTATTAGAAAGTACGCATTTTTTTCAATTCCAAAACATATTTATTTATCATTTTTGGATAAGTGGTTCAAAAGATATGATTTTTGTAAAACCAATCAATCAGGAAATTATAAAATCCAACTAAGCAAGAAAATAACACAAGAAAGAGAGAAAGAGAGGGACTCACCATGTGACTTGTCCCAATCGAGGGAAGCCAAGTCACTGGTCAAAGGCCAAGTAAGCCACTCCCAAAGCAAAAAAGAAAACAAGTGTTAAATGACGTATTTTCCCTTGGGTGAGAGAACAAAGAAAGAAGGGAAACTAGGGGGTAGAAGAGAGAAATCGCAAGGGGAAATCATCCCCTTCCTCTTGCTCATGCCATGGCTGCTCCACAACATGCCAAGGCTTGTGAAGATTTGGGTACTTCCACCACACGCGATGATTCTTCAAAGTGAGGGCAAAGAAAGAAAGAAGAGAGTTGCACAAACTTACCCTCAAAATCAATTTGCAAGCTGCTGAAGCACCATGGCATGGAGATATATGTAAGCTAGAGGAGAAAATTGGTTCGGCAGTTGCTGTGTGAGAAGATTCAAAACAAGTTTCCATGAGAGTAACACTGCATTGGTGCTAGAGGAGGTCTGGGTGCCAGCATATATAGGTGAGGTTTTCTTTAGGGCCTTGGAGATGGGTATCTTTGAGAAGCTTGGTGGGGAGAATAGAGCATTTCATAGAAAAGGAAAAGTAGGCCATGATATATGGTTCAAAATAAATAGAATTTGCTCACAATTTTAAAGGAAAAAGAATCGAGAAATTTTGTGTAGTGTGGACCAAGAAAACCCTGCCGAAAGAATCACCCTGGTCAGAGTCACTGTTCACATGTGTGGACCTCTCCTACTTGATGTAGGAGAGACAGTTTCTACATTATCAGATGATAATCAGACGACCCATGATGGGCATGAGAAAAAGAAACAAAGAATGACATTCATACAAAGGAATCATATGAAATTTGCAATACATTGTTAATATAATCGAAATATTAAGCAAATTAAATGCATTTCCTTTCCTAATTTATTTGAGGGTTCAAGCCAGTTTTCAATAAACTCAAATTTGATAGGTTAGCTAATTTTTGGGTGAGCAATCTGATTTTGGCATTAGTCTTCAGTTTTGGAGATTCTAGATATTTTATTTAATTCTTTTGAAGAAAATCATATTTTCTATTTCTTAATGCATTAATGACACAATGGTTATCCAAATTTGATGAAACTTTACCCACAAGTCACATTAAGTGCCTTGTATACAAATTTGGCATGAATTTTATATGTTGAATTTGTTTGTATATTATTTAATATTTTCGAAGGTTCTACACTCTTTCTCTCTCCTAACCTACACATGACCATTAAAGATTATGCAAATTACACAAAAATTCATCCAAAGGCTATTTATAATGTGTAGATTTTGAATACAAGATTATTTTCCATTTTTTGGGTCATTATATATTTTATTTCATATTTTGGAGAAAATCACTTTTTCTTTTCAAATTAAAATAGATATAGTATTTAACATCCTAAAACTATAAAACTTGTCCTCCAAGCCAAATCAAACCTAAGGGAAATGAATTTCAAGTTATTCTTATCCAATTAGTCTTCCTTTCATGAATTTTATATAATTAACATTTGTGGCCCATTATTATTTTAGTTAACTTATTATTTCATCATTATTATTATCATTCTTCCAATTGTATCCCATATCATTACATTACCACCAAAAGGATATTATATTATTATTGTGCACAAATTTCTTTATGCTCTACGTTTGGAGGATTTGTGAATTCCTCCTGCTTATTCCAAAACTTTCCAAGGTCCACCTCACGGTATCCAAGTTGAAAGAGATAAATTGAACAAATATGGTCGTCCCCTATTGGGATGTACTATTAAACCAAAATTGGGATTATCTGTGAAAAACTACGGTAGAGCGGTTTATGAATGTCTTCGTGGTGGACTTCATTTTACCAAAGATGATGAAAACGTGAACTCACAACCATTTATGCATTGGAGAGACCGTTTCCTATTTTGTGTTGAAGCAATTTATAAATCACAAGCCGAAACAGGTGAAATTTAGTTATGTATCAAAATTCTCAATTATGGACACCTAGTCCTTCTATGCACATTATTTCCCTTCATCAATATTATCACATGTGACATATTTTATTGGTCTAAAGATTATTATTGAAGCATTGGGTCATACTTGTTTTCATGCAAATATGTTATGGTGATTTATTCATGCATTAACATGTTAGGGCTACAATTAACTACTATTAGGTATATCTTAATCCTTGTTTGGCTAAGACCAAATAACCAAGTTGACTATCCTCCAAGACATATGATTAGGGTCAAAAGTCTAGATTTTAGTTCATTGTAGCACTCGACCCCTAAAAAGAATTTTTTCCTCGAAATCTAAACATCCATACCTCATAAACCAATTACTCTCCACCCCTTTGAAGGTTTAACCGAATAAGCTACACAACATCTATGTACTATGGTTACTTTTATATTTTTTAGTTGTGAATATCTTAAGTTTTTTATGTATCCAACTAAAAAATCAGAACCATCTAGGGTTGAGTTTTAGGTCCTTGAGTCTCTAACCTAACAACCCTATAAACATCGATAAGTTAGGGGGTAAGTCAACTACACCTTCATTACAAGACATAGTTTCCTAGTCATCACACCATCATCAAAACTAGGGTTATATTCTATTTTATCTAATTCTAGGGTTTCTCTACATACTTTAGTAAATCTTCATTGTGACTTAGTTCAAGAAAATAGAGACAAATCAGAGAAAAATTGTGTACATATAGTAGTATAATGAAAATAGTTTATGTTGATAAGAAACATTGGAGGTAACACAAAGATGGTACAAAATCAATGTGATAAACCAAGTCACAATTTCCATAATAAGATCTCTTCATCCTACTAGTACCTCATCCTTAAAACATGACTCCTTCCTTAAGCAAACACCTCTTCACTTTATAGATGTCATCGTTAACTTATATGGTAGGGTAAGATCATCTCATGAAAAACTTAAGCAAGATCTAGGGGAAAACATCTCACCTAGAGGTCACTATCCAAGTCAAGGGTTCTAATAACAAAGATAAAATTGAAATAGTCAGATTCCAACTATCATGAGCTCTGATACCATGTTGTAAGAAGTGGGACCCAGAGAGGATCCACTCCCTACTAAAAATGTGAAGAATAGAACCTCCAGTCCAAACACACCCAAAAGGTATCTTAGAGTGGGTGTAAAATTTTCAAATCTTAATTAATGGTAATAAAAACAACCAAAGTGTAGCAGTGGAATAAAAATAAAGACTATATTCAATTCTTCACAAAAGATTACAAAAGTGCATCGTATTCTCCCACATGGGGTTTAAATGTAAGATACAACATATGGATCTAAGTAGAGGGAAATCTAAACCATATCAAAATTGTCTCCAAACTTTTAACTCCTTAACATAAGTCCATGACTTCATTCCATGTCCTCCATGTCCTTCACCTAGGGTTGGAAGCATACCCCAGCAAGAAGAGAAAATAGATGACATGAACAAAAGCCGGTATGTGCATAATAAATAGGGAATTGAGAAATATATGGAATAAAGGATAACAAATATAAGGGCTTCCCATGAAAAATAAAAGGACTACCCAAAGAGGGCATAAAAAAATGATTCACCATCACATGATAAAATAGGTACTTGCCATAAACAAAACAAATAAGATTTGTGCCATCTAGCACATAGAAAGAATTAGGGCACACACCCCATATCATCAACCCGCATGCATGTGAGATAAATATAACACTAGAACAATATAAAAATAAAGGAAGCCAAGCCTCACAAACTTGAAACTTGATAGAGATGACATACTGCCGAACTCCCAATATATATGAAATTTGGACCAAGCCTCACAAACTTGAAAACTTGGGTATGGGGCTCCACCACCTCCATCCCCCAATAATAATAGGGGCATACTTCCCATAAACCAATACAAGTACACTACTCTAGTTCTACTGAATCACATATCATGCTTAATGTAAAGGAAAGTAAAAAGTATAGTCACATTTTGCAAGGTAGTCACCACAAAAGTGACCATCATATACATCCACATCACATGCCATCATGGACAAAACATAATAAAAGCCAAAAAGAATGTACAAACATGACCACAAGATCAATAACAACATAAGGTACTTCACATGAAGCATATTTCCCAAAAGAGTAAGATATGGTGTAGGCTAATGTCCATAAGACCAAGAGAAAGAAGAAAATAGGTGAATTTCTCAAAAGAATAATAGGGGATGCAAACATACATTCAAGATAGAAATAATATGGGATGCAATCATACATTAAGAGAGGAAGTAAATTTATTGCTCAATGTAAAAATAATATGGGATGCAATCATACCTTAAACCCTAGCCTTAGAAATACTCTTCACCAATTTAGTTTTTTCCAATGTCACCTTTGCCTAATTACAAATTATTTGCATGTATTAGGGTTTTGAAATTTCATATAAATGTAATGAAACCCTAATTCTAGATCTTTAAGCAAAACTCAAATTTTGGACTCAAAACCTAGACCAAACAATTCTTTGTGTATTTTTTTATTAACATAAGATATTTATTTGTTATATTTAAAGTTAAGATGAAATAATTACGAATTTTAGGGCTTTTTATTAATTAATTAGATCCTCAAAAATCCGTCATTGAAAATATGAAAACCAAGCTTTAAAACTATTTTTATTAGAAAGAACACATTTTTCTAATTCCAAAACATATTTATTTATAATTTTTGGATAAGTAGTTCAAAAGATATGATTTTTGCAAAATTGAACAATCAGGAAATTAGAAAATTGCAACTAAGAAAGAAAATAACATAAGAAAATATGAGAGAGAGGGACAGGGACCCACTGTGTGACTTGGCCCAATCATGAGTAGCCAAGTCATTGGTCAATGACCAAGTAAGCCGTGCCCAAAGATAAATGAAAATGAGGGCTAAATGACGCATTTGCCCAAGAGAACAAAGAAAGAAGGGAAACTATGGGGTAGAAGAGAGAAATCACAAGGGGAAATAATCCCCTTCCTCCAACTCATGCCATGGCTGCTCACATAGTAGGCTGAGGCTTGAGGAGATTTGGGCACTTCCACCACACAATGATTCATCGAAGCGAAGGCAAAGAAAGAAAGAAGAGAGTTGCACGAACATACCCTCGAAATAAATTTGCACTCCACTGAAACACCATGGCATGGAGAACACCGCAAGCTAGAGGATAAAATGGGTTTGACAATTGTTGTGTGAGAATATTCAGAACAAATTGGCATGAGAAGAACATCACATCGGTGCTAGCGGAGGTCTGTGTGTCAACATATGTAGGTGAGGTTTGCTTTAGGGCCTTGGAGACGGGCATCTTTGAGAAGCTTGATGGGGATAATAGAGCATTTCAAAGAAAAGGAAAACTAGTCCATGATATATGGTTCAAAAGAAGCATAATTCGCTCATGATTTGAAAGGAAAAAGAATCAAGAAATTTTGTTTAGTGTGAATTGAGAAAACCTTATCGAAAGAATCACCCTCGTCGGAGTCACTGTTCACCTATGCGGACCTCTCCTACTTGAGGTAGGAGACAGTTTCTACACCTCAGTTGATGATCGGATGGCCCATGATGGGCGTGATAAAAAGAAACAAAGCATGACATTCATACAAAGGAATGATATGAAATTGTAGTAGATTGTTAATATAATCAAAATATTAAGCAAATTAAATGCATTTCCTTTCCTAATTTATTTGAGGGTTCAAACCAGTTCTGAATACACTTAAACTTGATAAGTTAGCTAATTTTGGGGTGAGAAATCGATTTTGGCATTACTTTTTAGTTTTGGAGATTATAGATATTTTATTTAATTCTTTTAAAGAAAAACATATTTTCTATTTCTTAATGCATTAATGACACTATGATTATTTAAATTTGATAAAAATTCACCCACAAGTCACATTATGTGTCATATATATGAGTTTGCCATCAATTTTACATGTTGAAGTTGTTTGTATATTATTTAATGTTTTTGAAGGTTCTACACACTTTCTCTCTCCTAACCTACATATGGCCATTAAATATTATCCAAACTACGTCAAAATTCACCCAAACGCTATTTTTAATGTGTAGATTACAAATCCAAGATTATTTTCCCCTTTTTGGGTCATTAAATATTTTATTTCATATTTTGGAGAAAAATCACCTTTTCTTTTCAAATTAAAATAGATATAGTTTTTAACATCCTAAAACTATGAAACATGGCCTCTAAGCCAAATCAAACCCAAGAAAAATGAATCTCAAGTTATTCTTATCCAATTAGTCTTCCTTTCATGAATTTTATATAATTAATATTTGTAGCCCATTATTATATTAGTTAACATATTATTTCATCATCATTATTATCATTCTTCCAATTGTGTCACATATCATCACATTACCACCAAAAGGATTATATATTATTATTGTACATGAATTTCTTTATGTTCATGATTGAACACATTAAATTCATTGATTCCTTGTTTATTTGAGTTATGTATCAATACTCTCAATTATGGACACCTAGTTCTTCTATGCACATTATTTCCCTTAATCAATATTATCACATGTGACATATTTTATTGGTCTAAAGATTAGTTTTGAAGCATTGGGTCATACTTATTTTCATGCAAATATGTTATGGTGATTTATTCATGCATTAACATGTTAGGGTTACAATTAACTATTATTAGGTATATCCTAATCCTTGTTTGGATAAGCCCAAAGAACCAAGTTGACTATCCTCCAAGACATATGATCATGGTCAAAAGGCTAGGTTTCGGTTCTTTACACAAACCCTCAAGAACAAAAAATGTATCACATAATGTAGGCGTTAACAGAACCCAACCCAAGATAAACATATGAGGGAGTAACATTTGATGTTGAATATATGAGCACAATCAAATATTATCGCCATTAACAATAAACTTCCATAATAATAAATCATCACTTCAAAAAGACAAATGCAGCAGAAGATTAGAGGCACTATAAAAAATAAATTGGGTGATCATCATTGGGCAATGTTGTTCATAGTAGTAAAAAAAACTAAAATCATCATTGGTCATGATATAGTAGCCATGTGCTACAAAATGACTGAAGAAGAAGAAGAAGGAAGGTGAGTATGTGAAAAATCAACAAAACAACTAATTATTCATATGGAATCAAGTATGATGAACCTAGGTTTGAATCCAACATTGTCCTAAAGGAAATTCTTTGTCCTTAAGTTCCACGTTACCAGTCCAGACCAAGATGAAATCTTACAACCTTGATGCACAAATGCTCGGACAATGGACAAAAAATACCACCTTATAACTGCACACTACTATCAATATGTTCACGTGACAAGATCAAGTAACTGAAATGGTGTATGCAACCACAATCAAATCAATACTAATCACAAACAACTTATTAATATTGGTACATAGTTGTTGCTCTTTGTACCATTGACCCATGAGCATAGTCAATCCAAGAACCACATCCGAAGAATTAACTAAGCAAGGAATGCCATTCATGAGGAAAAAACATAAGCAAGTCAATAACAAAACAAGATTAATCGATCACAATATAGCAATAAAATAAAATGAAAAACAAAGACTCGCCTTAGTAAGGATTGTCACACTATAGTGCCTTCGTTTTCTTCACCTTCACGCGTAGCAAACTTAACATCAATGAGGAGTGCGAGTAGGTAGCAGAAAATCAATCGATATAAATTGAGGTTGTATCATTACAAAGCTAATAATGTGCGTGAAAGTGTTCTCCCCCAAATGAAAATGACAAATTCAAGTCAATGATGATAAAGTTAAGAACGAACATTATCGTAGGTTAGGGTTTGGATAATATAGTTATGTCTTGATTCAACAATGTAGAAGTGGCAATACAATGGAAAAGAAGAGACGGACCATAGGAAAATAAATATACATCGCGATTCTCATCCAAGTCACGTGACAAAGGAGGCAAAAACCTAGTGTTACCACCCACTAGCCACCACATGCCACAACTTCAAGAGCAAAGCCACACACTATTGTGGAAACCACAGTCCATGATAGATGTCACGGGAACCGCCAACACAGTCGTGGCACGACGGGAGGAACAATGACTGTGTTGCCCTTGCACCATGGGAAAGGAGGGGAAAACGAGAATGTCGGGATGGTCGCGGGGTTGAGCATAATTTATTTGAAAAAAATTACAAGTTTCTACCGTGCGTGTTGGATTAGAGTTCAATCCCAAATCCTGCTCAAAGAGGGGTTGGGCTGACTTCAGCACAAATTTGGGATTCCGTTGAAACTAAAAGGGTGTGTAATACTAGCTCTAGTCAAATATCACCAAATAGGAATCAAGATGGACAAGAGTTCAATCCGTCCTTGTTAGCTCAAAACCAAAAGCATAAAGTCGGATTGAATCATGTGCCAAACAGAGGTCGAGGCACATCGAGAGGTGTAATACCGGTTCTAGCCGGTTTTTACCACACACGAATTAACCCTAGATTGGGTTTCAACCCGTCCTTGTTGGCTCAAAACGACATACATTGAGCCGGACGAGTCCTTTGTCAAAGAAAAATTCTTGACATAACCAGCCACCCATCCGCTGGCACACCCGGTTCTCGGGAATACTGAATTGTTGCGTGTTCTGAGATGTATTAAGATACAGTACAGATTCTGCATGCTTGTTCATACAAAAGTCATGCAAAAGTACCGCTGTGATGTCCCACTGCCCCACAAAATCTGACAGACACTCTTATTTGAAATTTCATTCCTTGCGTACAGCTTTTCAATTTTCAAAATTTTTATTGAATTATGTTGTCTTCCTGCTTCTTCGCTTTGTATTTCTTCACAAATAAGTGAGTATTGTACTTTATCCTTTATATTGAACTGTCTTATTTGTATTGTTTTAACTATCGTAATATTATTTTATTTATTATTACAAATGCATTACCTACCTTGTTTTCTGGACGTAAATATACTACTAAATAGAATCATCTATAAAATGCATCCATATAAATGTTTGTTCAGATGACCAATGTTGCCATGAGATTCTGTAGGTACTGTGCTTATACTTCTAGACCAATTATACAATTATGCTTGATTTTATAATTTGTTAAGTATTGTACTTATGCTTGAGTAAATGAGTTGAAACTAACAAGTGGGTATCGTACTTATGGATGCATTTTATAGCTGATTCTTGATCTGGTGTGAAATGTACTTTTGAGATCATTAACAAGTGGGTACTCAACTTATGGCTGCATTTTATAAAAAAAATATGTCCAGATGTCAAATGTTGCTATGAGATTCTGTAGGTATTGTGTTTATGCTTCTAGATCAGTTATACAATTATACTTGATTTTGTAATTTGCTAGATACCATAGTTATGCGTCAATAATTGAGTTGAAATTAACAAGTGGGTATAGTACTTATGGTGTCATTTTATCACGGATTTTGTAATTTGATAGGTATTGTACTTATATTTGAGTAACTGAGTTGGAATTAACAAGTGGGTACAATACTTGTGGATGCATTTTATAGTTGATTCTTGACCAGATGTGTACTGTACTTTTGAGGTCATTAACAAGTGGGTACTCAAGTAATGTTTGCATTTTGTAAAAAAAAAATTTATTCAGATGGCCAATGTAGCTATGGGATTTTGTAGGCACTGTGCTTATGCTTCTAGACCAATTATACAATTATGCTTGATTTTGTAATTTGCTAGGTACTGTATTTATGCTTGCATTTTGTTAAAATATTTTGTCCAGATGGCCAATGTTGCTATGAGATTCTGTAGGTACTATGCTTATGATTCTAAACTAGTTATACAATTGTGTCTGATTTTATAATTTGCTAGGTAGTGTACTTATGCTTCAGTAAATAAGTTGAAATTAACAAGTGGGTATCGTACTTATGGATGCATTTTATAGCTGATTTTTTATCTGATGTGCACTGTACTTTTGAAATAATTAACAAATGGGTACTCAACTTATGTTTGCATTTTGTACAAATATTGTTATGGGATCCCGTAGGTACTATGCTTATACTTCTAGATCAGTTATAAAATTATTCTTGATTTTGTAATTTGCTAGGTATTGTACTTATGCGTCAGTAATTGAGTTGAAATTAATAAGTGAGTACAATATTTGTGGATGCATTTTATAGCTGATTCTTGTACATATGTGCATTGTACTTTTGTGATCACTAACAAGTGGAGCGCGGCTGCGGGATTGCGGCAGAGTGCAACTGCTGGAGAGTCAAGGTGCGGCGGAGCGTGGCTGCAGGAGAGGTTAGTTTCTCACATACTATACTGGAGAAGGTGAACGAAAGAAGTTAAATCGGAGTAATGTACGTCTCAAAGAGCAAGATTGGTGAGAGATGTGGAATGAACGTAATATACTGATGTGGAATGAACGTAACGGAAATGTTGTTGGGTGAAATAAAGCTGGAGAGAAGAATTATAAAAGAGAAAACAAATTAATAAAATAAAGATAAGAGTTGGAGTGGAATAGAGAGAAAATTTTGAAAATCTTCATTTGTTACGTGAAATGAATTGGTACGGAGATAATTTGCATTTGAAGAAACAGTTGAGATAGGCTTTTGCGGACTCCTAGGAATCTGGTGTGGCAGCAGCACAAGGTGGTTCATGTCCGTCATCTGTCCACTAACTAAGATATCAAATTTGCAAAAAGTGATGCGAGTCCAGTTCCCTGTCCATTCTGTCATCTCTCCCCGTACTTCTCCTGTTAAGGCAATGCCACCTTTCTCCTCGCGACTTTTTGGATGGAAGAGTGGTAGCTAGCATTCGTAAGCTAATATACCATGTTTCTACATCTTTGCGTGATATTCCATGAGCTAGTTGACGCAACAAGAAGGAATCAAAACAAGATTGTATGATCTAACCAGGTAAGACATTAACAACGAAACTCGGACTTCCGTTATGAAAACACACTCCAAGATTGAGTTGTACACCCTTATCCAAAACGAAACCAATTTTCTCTGGTCAACACATCCTAGTTGAGCCACAAATCATCACACCGCATTAACTAACAATACCTTTCAGATTGATAACTAGCCAGCTAGACATCTACATGAGAGTACTACCATCGCCGTCCCGACCCAATTCATACCGATGTCTATTTCATGATAATATTGATCGCGACAGTGAAGAAGGTCTGAGTGTGAAGTAACAATACCCACAAGAAGCCTAGAAAATTCGGTTCTTGAAAAAGGATGATTACCCGAATTAACATCATCAGAAAAATTGGTAAACATGATGATTAATTGATTACCCAAATAAACATCAGTTCTTGAAACAAGACGATTACCCAAATTGGCATCATCAAAATTTTTAATGAAATTCGCAACGAACTGGATGGTGGTGAAAGCGGTGGAGAGGGTAGACTATTGAAAAGCAACATTCCTTTTCGCCAAAGCATTATATGAAGGGGCAGAAAATCAGGAAAAATAAAAGCATTCAAAAAGCAACGTGACGAGGACTCAGTCGTCGCTGTCGAGGCCCCCAAAAGGCAAGGCACGAACTTACAGGGAGAAAGAGAAAGAGGAAGAGGAAGACGAAGAGGGATAATAGATATCGAGAGGAGGACGGTGAGGAGTGCCAGGCGTGTGTTGTGCTTCTTCTTCTCCAGCCATTCATGGCTGGTTGGTAAATCAAGGGAGGTGGAGGAAGAGGGTGGAATAACCAGTGAAGGTAGAGAGAGAGACTCAGAGAGAGAGTGGTGAGAGTGGTGGTGGTGGAGTCATCCACTTGATGAAGGTTGAAACTTGAAAGTTTGAAGCAACAAGCAGCAGCCGTGGCTTTCTCTCTCTCGCTACCTCTCTCTGAGCTGAGATCACCAGAGATCTTTGTTCGGTTTTCTGACACGGTCCCCCTTTACCACTCCTGTCCCCCTCCCACGTCCATATCATTCCAGTCCCTCTTCCTTCTCTACTAGTACCCTCTCTCAAGCTCTCCCCACTTGACCCTCTCCCATCCCCCTACCCCTCCTGACGTTGCCGGCGGAGATGTGAAGGTGGGACTCCCATGCCATCCATCCCTTTCTCTTTCCTCTTTTCTGTTCAAAACCCAAACTGTCTCTTTGATTCTCGCATCGAGTGGTGAAAAGAGTAGGGAGGCAGGCACCCATCATCATCCAAGTTGGGATTTTGACTTGGGTTTTTGGTTTTGGGAGAGGCGGAGGAAGGTTTGCTCGTACTCCGCAACGCCGCCTCCACGGCGGGGAGCAGAGTTTGCTGGCGTGTCGTACTTGCTCCGTGTTGTTTACTCCTTGTCACATCACGCGAAGCAGCTAACTCCTCCTCCCGACGACGTCCATGGGCTCGGGCTCGGGCTCGGTGGAAGAGGGTACCTTTTGAGGGGTTAGAGGTTGTACTGTGAGTTCTAGAGCCATGAGTCGGTGTACTGGAACTAGATTAGATTATGTTAGGAGCACAGTAGTTTGGAGGTGTAATGTATGGTAGATGTTCGTCTTTTTGCCTCTTTATGTGTGTTGGGTCTGTGCTCGCCTTTTTTCGATTAGTTTATTTGCCTGGCTCCCGATTTGTTTGCAGGGAGTGTGGTGGGCTTGCCATGGGCTGGGGGAGGAGCTCTTGGTAATGGACGTTGGGGTGGCTGGCGAGCAGCAGAAGGAAAGCGTTTGCAGAATAGACCACTGCGACAGCCGCCGCCGCCGCCAATCAGCGGGAAGAGGAGGAACCAAGGGAGGTGAGCATCAATAGGCATTGAAAGCTGGACGGGCTCGGAGGGAGGAAGAAGGGCCTGGATCCCCACAGGGCGCCCCAACCCCACCACCACTTCCCTTTCCAGAACCCGGATCAACAGCAGCCGGGAGAAGAAACAGGCCAGCAGCAGGAAAGAGATTCCCGGCATCAGCAGCGGCGGCAGCAGCAGCATCAGGAGCAGCAGCTCTTGCAGGGATTCAATCTCTACCAATCTCACCACCACCAGCAGCACCTCCTACATCAACAGCAGCAACAGCAGGAGCACCAGCAACAGTTATCAAGGAAGCGCTCCCTTTTTCCGCTAACCGGGCCCTCTTCCTCCTCCACGGCTGCCACGGCTTCCTCATCCGAATATGCGCTTTACTCCGACAGGATGGTGGAGCAGCAGCAGGCGCAGCAGTTCCTCTTCCATCATCACCTGCAGCCCCAGGCGACGGCTGCCGCAGCGATCCGGCCCAGGCTCGGCTCATCCAGACTGGGCGGGGTGAGGGGCAGTGGCGGCATGGGGGAGATCGTGGAGGTGCAGGGCGGGCACATTGTGAGGTCCACGGGGCGCAAGGACCGTCACAGCAAAGTTTGCACCGCCAAAGGCCCGCGTGACCGCCGCGTAAGGCTCTCGGCGCACACGGCTATCCAGTTCTATGACGTCCAGGACCGGCTCGGGTACGATCGACCTAGTAAAGCCGTCGACTGGCTTATCAAAAACGCCAAGGCTGCCATCGATGAGTTGGCTGAGCTACCTCCTTGGCGTCCCACCGCAAACGCCGGCGCACCCAACGCTTCCCAGCAGCCTGATTCGTCGTCCCTGCCTTCCTTGCCGTCGCTGCCTGACAACAACAGCCAAGATCCGTCTCCCCCACATGACGCAGCTGGCGGACACATCGCCGACTCTACCGGCAAGAGGGTCGTTGAGCAAACAGCGGGAGACTCGTCCCCGCCAGGAACGGCATATGGGTATGGCAGTTCATCCAGTTTCCTCCCGCCGTCGCTCGAAGCTGACTCCATAGCTGACACCTTCAAGTTCTTCTTCCCCGTCGCCGGCGGCGCTGGGCCTTCTTCCTCCACACCGTCCATTGCCTTCCAGAGCTATCCACCAGACCTTTTATCCCGCTCCAGCGGTTCCCACGTCCAAGACCTCCGCCTCTCACTTCAATCCTTCCAAGACCACCAAGCATCGTTCCTCCACCAGCCACCCGCAGCCGCCGCCGCCAATCCTGCTTCCGCAGAGCACGTTATGTTCTCCACATCCTCCTCCGCGTCCCTAGCCTTCGACGCAAGTGCCGCCGGATGGTCCGAGCAAACCCAGAGAATCGCCTCGTGGAATGCAGGAGACACCGGCTCCGGAGGAGGAGGCTACTTGTTCGGCATGATGCAGCCGCAGCTGCCACAAGGTGTGCCGCTTCACCAGGTTCTCGGCCAAGGCCCTTTCCTTACTCAGAGGGGACCCCTTCAGTCCAATATCCCGCACCAAACCCGTGCGTGGAACGACCCCACAGCTGCTGCTGCCGCCGCCGCCGACCACCATTCTGGTGGCGGACATGCGACGGTAATGCACCAGCTGGGGCATTCTGATCCGGCTATCGGATTCAACACAGGTGGCTTCTCCGCCTTCCGCATCCCGGGTCGGATTCACGGGGACGAGGAGCAGCAGCCGCCCTCCAACTCCCCTGGATCTCGCCGCTGATCGACACGGAGAGGTCACCAGAAAACTCCCAACTGCCATCCTGCCACTGGTAATGTGCTGAAATCCCCACAAGCAAGCAATTCTGCTGACTGTTCTTACATTTCCTTTGCTAAGTCGGGGGTTTCTCCAATTACTCACTGCCGTTTTTTGCTGCTCGCAGAGTTACTGTTCCATTGCCTCTTGAGGAGGAGGAAGCATCTGCACTCAATATCAAAGACCGGCGTTGGTTGGAAGCTTTTGAGACTTTTTTCTACCAAAGATTTGATCTTTCTTTCTTTCAGTACCCGTGACTACGACGCACTGTGGAGCCATTGATGGGTGTGACCAGCAGTTCTGCTCTTGTTTCTCCCAGCTCTCTCTCTCCTCTGCTAATTAGGTTGATTGTTAGATGTCGTTTTCTTTTTACTTGTGTTTTGTTGGACACCAGCTTCATCAGTCTTTGTTAATCCTTGTTGCTTTCATTGTTCACATTGCTGCTTTTAGTTTGTAATTGGTCCGTTTTGCATGGTTGCTTGAGACAATTGGTCTTGGGTTTCTGTAGGAGATCTTTGCCATTAATAAAGGATAGAGAGGTAGGGTTGATGTGAGATGAGGAGACTTGCTCTCGCTTTCCCAACACCAAAAACTGCGGGACAAGAGTCTGTTTGTAATATGTTAATCTGTGGCGTCTCATTTTATCCATAGCAGCTCCCAATATGGCTGTTTATAAGCTGGATTCTGATCAAAGCTGTCTTATAAGCAGTTTAATATAATATATTCGGTTTTGGCTTAGGAATCTTTGAGCTGTTGTCAGGTTCTTCTAGTTAACAATTTTTTTTCTTTTATGCATTTTTTAAGGGTTTTTATCGTATGTATTAAAGGCGTGACACTTTTTAGAATAAAGACATCCGCAGCAGATCACGTTTCTCGGTAGTGGCTTGGCAGGAGGGATGGGAAGAAGCCAACAATGGTAGGGCAGGGTGACTGTTCCTTGAAGTGACTGACCAGCTTCGTTGATAATGATGGACTCCCTCGTCTACCCAATTAGGTGCTTATAATAAATGGATTTAGATTCTTCATCAAAGTTGCCTTATATGGCCCGAAACAAACTACTGTTTTTTGTGACCAGAATGGATCATATGAGTGTTGCACCTAGACTGCGGATTGGGGTTTGTGGCCATGTCATCATCCACTTATGTGGCTTTTATGATCAAAGACCAGGGACATACGGGGGTATTTAGGAGGATCTCTTGAGAGTAATCCTTGTCCTCCATCCCCAAGAATCCCCTCAAGATTCATGTGCACAGTGCATTCATTGTGCACACGGATCTTGAGAGGACTTTTGCGGGGATGGAGGGCCAGGATCGCCCTTAAGACATCCTCCCAAATGCCCCTATCAACACTACATATGGGTTGGGCTTTTATAGTCTACTAGCGGAAGACATGTGTTACACATGTTATACAAATAAAACATCCTAATGGAGACTAATATATATATATATATATATATATATATATATATATATATATATATATAGAGAGAGAGAGAGTCAGGCTAGAATACACTCGAGTGTACGGATCACACGAATACACTCAAGTGTGTTTGCATATCAAGACTATTTTTTGCAAAATGTAAACCGTTGATATTCACTGTCATACTATAACTAGGCTACATACAAATTTTGAGCACATTTGGATGAGTGTAAGTCACTCATCCAAGGGCAACAAAATCAACGCGCGAAACTAATTTGAAATGCATAATTTTTGCGGTCTTCATAACATGAGCTATACATATCCAAATGTGCTCAAATTTTGCGTATGAGTTGTTCACAAGATGTTTAAGAAGATCAACGGATTAGATTTTCAAAAAAAATATTGCATCATGGAAAACTACTTGAGTGTATTCCGCTCCGGATACACTCGAGTGTATTCTAGCCTGACTCTATATATATATATATATATATATATATATATATATATATATATATATAAAGTCAGGCTAGAATACACTCGAGTGTACCCGGAGCGGAATACACTCAAGTAGTTTTTTTCATGATGCACTATTTTTTTTTGAAAATCTAATCCGTTGATCTTCTTAAACATCTCGTGAACAACTCATACGCAAAATTTGAGCACATTTGGATATGTATAGCTCATGTTATGAAGACCGCAAAAATTATACATTTCAAATTAGTTTCACGCGTCGATTTTGTTGCCCTTGGATGAGTGACTTACACTCAACCAAATGGGCTCAAAATTTATATGTAGCCTAGTTATAGTATGACGGTGAAGATCAACGGTTTACCTTTTGCAAAAAATAGTCCTGATATGCAAACACACTTGAGTGTATTCGTGCGATCCGTACACTCGAGTGTATTCTAGCCTGACTCTCTCTCTCTCTCTCTCTCTCTCTCTCTATATATATATATATATATATATATATATATATATATATATATATATATATATATATATATATATATATATATATATATATATATATATATATATAGTCAGGCTAGAATACACTCGAGTGTATCCGGAGCAGAATACACTCAAGTAGTTTTTCATGATGCAATATTTTTTTTTTGAAAATCTAATCTGTTGATCTTCTTAAATATCTCGCGAACAACTCATACGCAAAATTTGAGCACATTTGGATATGTATATCTCATGTTATGAAGACCGCAAAAATTATACATTTCAAATTAGTTTCGCGCGTCGATTTTGTTTCCATTGGATGAGTGAATTACACTCATCCAAATGGGCTCAAAATTTGTATGTAGCCTAGTTATAGTATGACAGTGAAGATCAACAGTTTACATTATGCAAAAAATAGTCTTGATATGCAAACACATTTGAGTGTATTCATGTGATCCATACACTCGAGTGTATTCTAGCCTGACTCTATATATATATATATGGTATTATTGACCAAGGTTGATTTTTTTAGAATGATGGTGTCCGATTTACAACTAATATTACACTGACATACATTAATTCTACTTTAAGATACGACTGGAACATGATATGTGCACAAAGCACATATAAAAAGTGTGGTCTAGAAAATAAACATACGATAAAAATAGTCAAACAACTCATGACACTATTACACAATAGAAATATTAAATTAAAAAAAAAATCTATGCAAGTCAATAAATATGCAAACTCGCAAACAAGTTGCATGAAAAATAAATACATACACCTTAGACAAAAAAGCTGCTTTATAATATACAATAAACAACAAGAATCCATAAACTGACGTCATCTATCATGATATCAAGATTCATAATGTAAGATAAAGTTTTAGCAAATTGTGACAAGTAAATATGATAGTTGTTAGGAACTAAGAAATAAAAAGCAAAATGTAAGATGTTCGAAATAAATACACCTGGAGAAACAAACAAACATGATGATATATAAAAGCAAATGTTGCTAGTGTTGTTCCTTTTTATGAGGTAGTTATGTATAGACTAATAATAATATACATATTACCTTTTAAAAGAGAACAACTCGTCTAAATACCAACTGACTCCTTCAATATGTAGTGTGTCATTACAAAAATTACATGTGTTTTCTTTTTAGGCGTATTTATATCTAATATATAATTAGTAATCCATAGTAATTTATATACCGCAAACAAAAAACAACTCGAATAATTATTTATTGTCTCTCTCCAGTCTAAAGTGTCTCATACCAAAACCACATGTGCTTTTCTCTCTAAACATGTCAATTAATGACTAATATATAATTCATACTCGATATTTACACATAGTTCATGAAATTAAACTACCCTATTATATCAATTTACTCTCTCTAACCAGAAGTATGTGATTATCAAAATTATCTTTGATATAAAATAACAGTAAGCAATTAAGCAAACATACAAACATGACCACTAAGACAAATTAATTTTTTTACATCATTGTCAAGCTCTCAAAATACTACTGAGAAATAAAACATACACGTAAGTAGTTGTCTGTCATAGAACCTTAGGTGACAATCTGTGAAATTTTTACGAACTGAACCAACTATCAATGTCTTAGAAAAAAAGCTAGAACTGCAATGGTCAAAGCTTTACTCCACATAAAGCTTTGTTCCTACTTTGGCTTATAACAATTTGTTGTAAAATAAACAATATTAGAAGAAAGGAAGAGCAAAACCACTTGTTGAAACAAACAATCTAATTGGTCGATGAACAAATACACACATAGGTGAACCTCCTTAAGTAAAACAACATTTTGAAGCAAACAACTTAATTGGTCGATAAATAGATACACACAGGTGAACTCCTCTTATTATAGAGATAATTGACACAATCACAAACCTCTTGGTTTGAGTGGCTAATTAGGATTCACAATTACATCCTGACATAATAGGATATGCAACAAGCAATTATGCATCTCACCTTGGGTCCCTTTTCAATAGTTTTTGTAGGGTCACAAGTGTATGTCACGAGAAAAAATCTTAGTGTAGGTGGGACTACAAAGTGTGATTTGGCGCTACATACACATGTATGATTATTTTTGTTTACAACATGAAAGTTAGTGGGATATTTTGTGTATGTCATGGAAGTCAGCGGGATATTTTATACTTCGACAATTTTATTGTTATGTTTCTTTCAGTATGAGATAATGATTCCTCATTCTAATGTCCTAAGAATACTTAGACTCAATGATATGATTTTTGGTTGAGGATTTAAACATGAAATCAGAGTCTTCATTCTAATTTGGTCCACTATAGGATATTGTGAAAATTAAGATAACAACAATACATCAAGACTAGTGTGTCAAAAAACTGAAGACTATGTCTCATTAGTCATTATATTTGTTATCAAGTACTTTGTATAGACCCACCTTAGAAATGATAAGTTGAGACCATGTAATGGCCTATAATCATGTGCAGGGATCACATGTTATTCATTGTACTTTAACACTACTCAACGTGATCTTGAATAAGGATTGCCATAAAAGTTGTGATTGGGTGACATATGTATTATTGTCAGTGATGTAGATAGAATTATTTTCTTTTATTGGAGTTACATTCTAACTGCTTGAGGAGTGAGAATATGAAATGCATGACAATATTCATGTGAATCACTTTGGATATTGAGCTCATGTGTATCTCAATAGTCTACTCCAGATCAAGAATCATATATTAAATATTAAGAGAAAGACAATTCCATGCCTCATATTGAATCTAGTTATGTGGTGATAATACTCATTCACAATATAGGGAAAAGGTTTGCAGTGTATTGATAGCACATACACAACATATGAGTAAAGAGGGCATCAATAGTGCCATCAACATCTAAGAGCATTTAGAAAACCAAATTAAAAGTCTAAGCCTAATAGTCAATAGTAAAGACAATATACCACAAGAAGTTTTTGGAAGTTTCAAGTACGTAGGGGTGGGATACCATAACTACATCCCACTTTCATAAGTGATACAAAAACATGCAGATGAGACTATAAGTCATCATCATTGTTAGAAGAAACAACAAAAATCATCATCATCTGAAGTAGTATGTTGATGGGCCAAGTGATGACTCAGGGATTAACAACTTCCTCTAGAGATTGGATCAAGTCAGCTCTTCAAAGGTGATAATACCAATCAGAGTTGATGTATCAATATCATGGTAAATGGAGAAGACTTTGTGTGCAACCTTACTCTTAAAAATCAAACCAACATAACTTATCAATAATATTTTTTCTTCAAAAACTAAATGAAGAGTAGATATTGGCTAATGTCATATACTTATTATTACCTTTTTGAACTGAAAATTGTATTGTTTCTTTGAACCAAGATGTTCCAAAATATCCATGAATCTAATTCACTTCTCATATTTTTGAAGTTTGGTATCTACAAGATTTAGGGTTACACAAATGGTTTGTAGTGTAATCATAATCATATGTATTGGTGTTATTGTGTTGATATAAAAAAATGTAACAAAATGTCAATAAAGTAAGGATAATCAAAGAAGATGTGACTAGTGCTCTTGTTATTTATAAAGCATAGAGAGAACAAAAGTCCTATGAAATCTGTGTTTCATGAACTCTGTCCCAAAAAAAAGTTTTGTGTGTCCGTTCAACCATATTAAATGGACTTTTTGTGGGAATCTAATTTTCCAAAAATGTGATTTGTAGAGGCTCAGGTGTACATGTGTGATAAAAATTGGTATGCTTTGTACACTATATATTATGGACCCCAAGTCCACCTAATAACATGCTCATTTTATGGTCTACATAGAGAGATCTCGGTATCCTCAATATGTTTTGTGTAATTGAGCATATTCATATGTAGATTAAGCACATATAGTAGACTAGAATTAAGCATATAAAGGGCTTTGTCTAGAGAGGTGTGTCCAATACTATGTGGCATGTTTCATTATGACCGATATGTGACCAGTTGTTCATAAAAACAACATAGAGTCCCAACAGATTGGGAGGAGGGATATGAATAAGATGAGATTTCCTATTTAGGTACCTTTAAAAATGTGATAGCTTTTTGATATTTTGGATATGTTTCCAAGGTGGTTATTTTTTTTACAATATTTATTTTTATGAGTTGGTTCCTTGTGTATTCTTTATGTTCAATTGAATTACCATAACTTTGTTGAAATGACATTGGGAGTGTAGGTATAAGTTGATAGTGCCCCATCCACTAAGAAAATTGGGCTTATATATGGTTGTTTCATTAGTCAAGTATTTTACCATTCTTATGGTGTGCTACCCCAAAGGAAATTGTACTAGATTATTTTATTTTGTATTTCCACCTTATTAGGTGAAGGGATGCAACTAAGGAAAGATGAAGGTATTCCAAATAGTGTAGCATTAGGAAGTATGAGATGACTAACTTTGTTGAGACGTTCCCTCCTCTAACTTATCCAATTACATTGATGGCTATGATGCATTTCTAGATACCACTCATTTCTTGTGAAGTTGTAATGTGATTATAGACATCGCTACCAATATAATGTGAAATATATAGGGTCACAAACATAGGATGCACATAAAAGAGGAGTATAATTGTAGACATTATTGGAAATGTTCCACTCTAAATTGGATTTTCTATACAAAAATTTAGACAACTAACTACAACTATACTAAGATGTCTAGATGCCTAGACGACCAGGTAGAGGCTTTATATAGTCAAATAGATGTAAGACAACTAGTTACATGATTAATTGAATGGCATATTGTGACACCCTTTTCCACACAAAGCAAAATTACTCAAAACTTCAACCATGATCAACCATTAACAACAGATTACCAAAAATCATTGGAAATTAAAACCGATTTGCAACAAGCACCATGAGATGAGAATTATGACAAAAGAGTTAATACTTACATTTCATAACATATATTCAAGGTGTTGCATCATAATATTCCAATCAACCTGTTACATAAGATATCAGTTCCACATGTATATACATACTACCAGAGACACACAAGCCAGAAATCACATATCGATCCTCATGTCTACAAAATACATCGATAACACCCCAAGGACCTAAGTGTACATGGACGACACATCAGACTCCATTACTAGACACTTTCCATGTACCATGTTCCACCAGGTATAGTTTCCTCCTCCTATTATCCTCAGTCACATGATCCTTAACTTGGCATGCACGTCCACCTAAAAGGATATTTAACCAATGGGGTGAGACACACACTCTTAATGAGAGATATAACTCTCTAACAACTTTATTATTATCATAGATAACTAAGTAAATAGATTAACGTACTGAGCAAATTGAACAAAATGACATATATCTCATTGGATGAAGTAAATAGAGAAGTAATATGCACTTGCCAATGAGAAATAGAACAATTAATAGTTTAAAAAGAAGTATGAAGAACATGCATGATTGTTATAAACTAAACAATATAAAATCAAAGCAAGGCTTTATCCAATATTTCCGTGTTTGACCCTATATGTGTACACTACACGACTGATTACATATTTATTATGCTCTGAGGATTTGAATCATACCATCGAAATCCAACCGACCACTGATAAGTTGAAATCGGTGCAATATAAGGTCTAGTGGAAGAGCCAGAATCTACGACCTCACCTTCCTCGATCAATACGAGTAAACATGCAGTGACATTACAAGTCAACTACTTCTAGTGACATATAGTCTAGCTATGCAAACCTAGACCGCCTTGGTATAGCTCACGGTGCTAGTGAAACTGAGCTACATCCTGTAGCCACACTCTTCTAGGGTATGGCCTGTAGTCTATCCTATGAAATCTCATAAACATAACATCACTGAGTCCACAACCTGAAGCCGCACTCTTTCTAGGGTATGGCCCATAGCCAATCATGTATCACATATCCTAAGGCATGATCTGAGGCTCACGTATGGCCACAGTCACCCTCAATTACTTGATATTAGGGTACCAAGCAGTCCCCACATGCTCAACAATATGCGCTCTGAGTTTCCCATACAAATTACTCATTTCACCATCCAGCAAATGCTAATGCTGAATGGATCTATGACACAGGGCAAACTACATGATTAGATCCCACTTGATTAATTATACCAATTAAAGTGTCTTTTAGCATCAATCAAGTTATAACATACAAACCACAAACAAATCCTTCAAAGGAAATGACATAATATTATAACAGCAGGTACCATTCTTTAAACTACAAACTGATTCCCATCATCTCATAACACTATATTACTACCAGCTACAAGGCTATTGTATCATTTCCAGCCACCAGGCTATCATCATCAACATACTATCATGGGATATTGATCCCTCATTTTAGTTGTGATTCATGGTTATATCATCATGACTCATTGAGCATATATGTATTAATCATGCCACATCACTCATGCTACATCACATGTACTTGCCATAGCAACCATTAGCCATTATGTTCAGAGAGAAAATATGCTAAACATATTAAACACCTTTAGTTAAAGCAAACAAAGCATCATAAGATCTTTAATCTAAGATTAGGCTTCATGCAAATTTCACATAAGGTCCCCAAGAATCATTTCACCTCACATCTCTGGCATGCACTACCTCCCATAAATTGGAGTGTATAAAGCTAAGAATTAATTAGTATAACCAAGTATGCACATTGACATATTCATACTTCATGTGTTCCCTTAACCAAAGCTTGATATTGTTTAACCATTTTCATAGTTTTTGCAAGTTATAACACCCAATTAATCCATTAGGTTATAGTCATGCATTTTAAGAGGGAGAACAATATCATGCTTTCCATTCATACATATTCAATATTATAACATGTCCTCAGAATTATGGTCAATGCTCTTCACATAGAACCGGTTAGGGTTTTATTTCATGGTTACACCACCAAACCCTAATTACACCAATTCCCACTTTCTTGAGATGGATTTAGGTTCTAACAACATTTTTTGATATGAATCAATCATCATACCATAAGTATCTAGTATCACCCTTTCATAAATGCATATGTACTGTATCGTCTTCATTAAGTTATGTGTGGTTTACAACAATGCATTATATAAACATGTTGTCTATTGCACCAATATGACGTTTCATCATTAAGTGACTGATACATTATTACTTATTACAAATCATTAATCACATATCCTACTAAGGAGAGTTGAACTACATAACTAGAGGGTTTCACTTCAAACTATCCACAAGGAACCTATAAGGTCATTAGACTTGTTTATACGATTTCTTCACAAATGTTGTCACCTTTTATTCCCACAAGGCTTATCACCACCCTCATGTATATTCACATAGTTGTATCATTAACCTTACTCCACAAGTTAAGATTACATGAAAAGGAAATATAATTGGCACTTGACATGAATTATAATCTTTCATTATGGTGAGCACATGGGTCATATCCTACCATGATTAAGGTTAACATATGGATACTCAACCATTAAACCCTGCATCCATTATTTCGTACAATGTTGGAGAGTTTAAGGCTAATATCTTTAGTTAAGGATGGATCACTCCTAGTAACATCATCCTATGGTGCACTGGATTTTGTAGAAGTAATTAAGATTGCTCATACATTATCCAAAATGATACCCTTCTATATCATGTATTGCTCATACGTGTACATCATTGAGTATCCAAGCATACCCTTCAACCTTCACCAAGTGATATCGGTTTCTCCTCATCCACTTGTGTTGGCTTGACTACATGATGGTGTGTGGGGTTAGCTCATCCAAGGTATCCGTTTGGACCCTCTTGGGGTGTATCGGTTTAACCCACCTTATAGTGTATTATTGACCCTTCTTGAAAGTGTGACGGTTGTCACCTCTTGAAGGTGTGTTAGGAATCAACTCTTGAAGGGGTTTCGGGCATCACCTCTTGAAGGGGTGTTAGGCATCACCTCTTGAAGGGGTGTCCGACATCACCTCTTGAAGGGGTGTCGGGCATCACCTCTTAAAGGGGTGTCGTGCATCACCACCCTATGGTATGACGGGAAATGCATGGTGTGTTGGGCATCCCATAGTGTGACGGGTTTCTTAGGGTTAGGGTTATGGTTAGGTCATGCCAGCCTATTTCACCTTCAAGGGTGTCATGACTTCACACACCAACAGACCAGCTCATATAAGATGTCCTCCAGGTCATGATGGGCTAGCAGGGCATATTGCCTTAACCCCATCTAGGGAATGTCGGGTAGCACCCATCAAGATTATTAGTTTGACAACACATAGATATAAGCACCTCTAGAGCATGATGGATTAACTCCTCATCAAGGCATTTCGGCCTAACTGTTCATATCGGTTTGGGAACCTTCTAGGGTGTGATGGTTTATCACTTTTCCAAACCTATCAACCTAAGCACTCCCAAGTCATGATGACTTGCAACATGTTGTGTTGGTTTAAGCATCATGAGCCATGACGACCATTCACTACATAAGTGTTGACTTAATCATATTCAACCTTAGGAAACTTGGTCACTAGTCCATCTACTTAACAATGCAAGAAAGAGAAAGATGTGGGTAGCAACTTAAATGGAGTTTGTTCATCAAAATAGTCTTCAAAACGATCACTAACTACTAACATATAAGAGGCACACGATGTAGAGATGAAGAACAATTTAAGCATATAAAGAATGATAATAAAAAAGGAGGTTAAGAGTTATATAGACTGCCTCAAGAAGGTCTCGATGAATAGTCCAAGCTTACAAGATCAAAGCTCCAAAGCACACATTCCTCAACTTGAAGATGATCCATCAAGAGTCCTAACTTGGTTTCAACATCACCCCAATAAAGAAGAAGAAGATGCCATGGTTATGATAGCTCAATAAGAAAGGAAAGAAGGAGAGAGAACCACGTCCCAATAAACCTTCATCTAAGGTATGGTACATGGCCGAGAGTAGAATAAGAATATGAAGAAGAGAGATTAAAGGAATGGCCATCAAAGAAACATAACTCACCAAGATGGAAGTTGAATAAGAAATTAGATTGAGCAAGGAACTTGACCTCCCAAGCTCCATGTGGCTTACTCTAGATCCTAAAGCTTCCAAGCTCATCCACCAAGAAGAGAGGAGCAGTGATGGATGAAATGGTTTACTTGTGTGAAGGAGGAGGGGTTATATACTTAAGGGAAGGAAGAGATATCAAAGGAGAGGTGTCATCAACTTAGGAGCTTAAGTGACACTTGTCCAAGAGAGAAGAAGTACATGCAAAACCATTCAAGTCATGGTGATAAGATCTAGGCTAGATATCGTCCCCTAGGTCTCCTTCCAAGATCATGGATGATATGCTAAAGCTCTACACCCTTCACAAACTGATATGGCAGAATCCAACATACTCACAAATTGATAAAGCATACTCCACACACTCACAAAACGACAAGCACAACCCCACACACTTCACAAACCAATAGGGTACAACCCCACACACCCACAAACTGATAGGGCACAACCATACACACCCACAAACCGATAGGCAGCCTCTCTAACGTTCTCTAACTCGAGATAGCCCATCAAAGAGAAAGGCACATGTAAAGAGGCGAGATCACCTCCTTACTAAAATATAAAGGAAGTACAAAACATCCATCTTTTTAGAAAGACAAAAGATATTGTGGGATGCATGTATAATATTCCAAGTAAATAAGCATGCACCAGATACATTACAAAATGTCAATAGAAGTGGAAATTAAAGAACTAAGCCTATTACATGGCTTTCATTGTTCATTACATGATTGTTCTCAAAAGATAAAGATAAGAGAAAAGGATCTAGCTATAGCAACCTAGACATCCTTTCAGATAGCTTGAGATCTACTCCTGAGATGAATTCCTTCAAACTTGTTCTTCTCCTTACTCAGCACCAACACCTGGGTGGTTGGGAAAGCACCCAACAAAAGGGGAAAGAAAATAAGGTATGTGTCACAAAACTAATCTAGGCTATCAAGATAAGTACAAAAAAAGGCTAGGGTTCATCATATAATGAAGATAACAAGAATATGAGGCTATATTCAAAAGAAACTTGCCATTAACAATTATATCAAAAAGGATTTGCATGTAAGATAATTATGTCTACCTAACTAAGTAGGGTTGAGGCACCTACCAGACCTCTAATCTTAGGTGAGGGGAAAATAAGACATTCCCAGTCACCTACAATATTATGGGGAGAATAATACATTCCCCAGGGTGATTATTTACATGCCCTCTGTGGGTGGTTGTACATAAGTACCGCTACTTTAAATTAAATAGAACATAAATCCACATGCTAGAAAAGTAGTCATGGCAGGAGTAGTCATAATATTCAGTAAGCATGGCAGTGGGGTATAAGACCCAAACAAGAAGAAATTATAATCTAATTTGAGGCATGAACAACATTAGGATTCAAGAATAGGATATTTAGGGTTCATTTAAGCCTCATTAGGGAAATATAGGGTTTGGCTGCAATTATCCCAACATAGGGTGTAAGGAATGCACATACCTCTCTTACTGATATCAATTACTAACTTTCACCACTTTAATTGAGTCCAAGTTCCACTTTGCCTATTTTCAATGTATTAACATGTATTAGAGTACATAGTGAACATTAATATATAGAAGCCCTATTTTTAGAGCTTTTTATAAAAATTCGGATTTAGACTCTTAAAACATCACCAATAAACTTATTAGGTTTTCCCGATCAAGAAAACATATATTTTTGTTAATTTTGGAGTTATGATGATTAAGATGTAATTTTTATGGATTTTATGCATTAAATTCGTTTTACAAAAATCACCCTTCGTCAAATCATGAAATAAGACCTTGAAAATATTTTTATTAGATAGAGATTAATTTTACAATTCCAAAATATATTTATTTGTCAATTTTGGATAAGTGGTTTAGAAGATATGAATTTTGCAATATTGACGAATAGGAAATTGCCACATCATTAAACTGATCGAGATAATTAAAGAGAGAGGGAGAGGGAGAAAACACCATTCGACCAAGATCAGGTTTGAAGTTGCATAGGCAATCAAACTAGAACTTCTAGAGAAGGTAAAACAGCAAGAAATCAAAACCTTAGAAGAGCATGGTAAAAAGAGATGGAAATCATGGATTTTCAACATAAAAGCATGAGTTTTAAGCATGTACTAAGCAATATATGAGAAGGGTGTTAACCAAACTTGCCTCTAGGAAGGTAATAAGTTTCAAATAGAAAGGATTACGAGATTAGAAGGTCTGGTTTCTCCAAGCCAAGCTCCTTTCTTGAGCAAAGATCACCTTCTCCACTTTAGAGGTGCAAACCCTAGCAAAAGAGCATGGAGATGAGATGTTTTAGGGTTTTAGGTGGAGTTTTACCATGTACGGTCATGGTTCCGACCTAGAAGAAGGTTTAAGGAAGACTAACAGTATGAAAATAGGGAAGGAATGGAGAAAACTTACTAGTTTTGGTCGAATTTACCAAGGAGGAGCTTTAGAAACCCTAATAGAGCAATTTGGAAGCCCTAGGAGCCTTCTTCACCAAGGTAGGCTCCCTCTATTACCTTGGGGCAGAAACTTCGTGGCCAAATACAGAAGGAACTATTATGTAAGCTAGAGGAAAGAAAAGGAGAGAAAGATTTTTCGAATTGTGAGTTGGGAAGGGGTATACATGGCTATATATAGAAAGAGGTGAAGCATGAGGAGTCTTAAGGGACTTTCCATGTGTCTTTAGCCTAGGGATTGATGGCCATGCAAGAGGATAGCTCATAGAGGCTTCATGCATATCCAAAGTCGGTTCTAAGGGCCCATATATTATTCTAGGCCATCCCCACCATTTTGCAAGAAAGAAATAACCTCATTGGTTGATAGCTTTTAAGGATAAGCATATTTATAAAGAGGGTAATCCCTATAATGCCCTTGGAAAGAAATACCATCAAACCAAGGTGAAACTAGGTTCTCCAATGGTTTCAAATCTCGTTAATGGTAAGGGAATATCTAAGGATTAAAATTCAGGTGATAACTTGCAAAGAAAACCTCCCAATTGGGTAAATTGCATAAAAGTCCAGAATGTGCATATAATTGCATAACTTGCACAAACAGCATCCAAATCAAACCAAATTTGAAACTTAGCCTCATATTATGTTTTAAAATCATATCAAAAAGTTATATTAAGGTTTATAGAACTTAAGTATGGTAATTAAGCTTTTACTGAGGTATTTGTGCATAAACCCTTATATTGGTACAATTAGTGAATAAATGTTCACTAAACCACTATAAATTCCACTAATTAAGCATAAATGACTTAAAGGATAGAAATGAGAGGGAAACTTGGGAAAAGGTTTACATGGATATTACATCTAAGATTCATTATGTTACATCACATCTCACACATGTGATCTAGATATCACCAAAGATATTACCACACAACCAAGATCCAAACAAGGGTCCCACCTATTCATTTCTCATCTAGATGATGCCAAGAGAGGGAAGGAACACTTTAGAGGTGGTAGATTTCATATTATCCATTCACTTTAGGTATATTGCAATTTATACCAAAACTAGCTCATAAAACACAAGCATCAACCATACAAGCTCATCTTGATACTTAGGCTTTCCATAAGCACCCCATAGCATCATTCTCTCTCTTATGGTAATAAAGAACTAAGGGCACACTCATCATGTGATATGATTCAACCCTATTTTAGGGCTCCATCTTGTGTCATTTTGCATTTCAATCACATCTATACCTGTTAGATTACATGTTATTTCTCCCAATATGCTTATTTGTGTAAAATGCACTTATGGGCATTATTTGCATGTTTTTCAAGAATTTGGACCACACTTGATTGAAGAGAGAGAGTGAAGGAGTGATCATAGGGTTTCTCTACCCTTGGAGAGGCCCAAAGTGAAGTCTGATGCTCCCTCAACCTACCCCTAGTGGCCAAAGATCCATCGAAGCAAAGATGTCCAAGAAAATCCAAAGAAGAAAGTCAAAAGGTTGATATGTGACCCAACACGGCCGAGGTACCAAAGAACGGCCGTGCTAGGTCACTTGCAAAATCAACATAGTCACCCCCTAGTCAAGATGAAATCACCACGCCCGTGCCACACATAATGGTCATGGTGAACTGAGCCAGAATGACCGTGCTGCACAACACGACCGTGCTACAACAAAAGCAGAATGGCCGTGGAGCAGAGTATGACCTAGCTACATGTCACCCACCATGACCGTGCTACCCATCACGGCCATTATCCCATGCTCCCACCACGACTGTACTACCCCAGCACGGTCGTGCTACCAGCCTTCATTCCACCATCATAAACCTATAATTTTTGTCATTTTCCACCATGACCATTCCCATCCACCACGGTCGTTCCATAGGCCACCCACCACGGCTGTGATGCCCAGCACGACCGTGCTACATACAAACCTAGCTGCTATTTTTGCACTAATTTTCCTATTCTACCCCCACTTAACCTAGTGCTTCCCCCCACACCTATATATACCTAGGTGGAGGCTGGGGCAAGGGGTTCGCTACCCTATATCCACTCTAGCCTCCCCATTTCATCCTCCATCCATTACCACCTCATTCCACCTCCATTTTACTATTTCCACCATCAAAACCCTACTTTCCTTCCATTTCCACCCTTTTCCACCATACATCCATGCCATTCACCTACCTTGGAGGAGGAAGATCGAGCTACAACTGCTAGGAGGTGGAGAAGGAGGAGTCTTCACCGAGCTCATCATGACTTTTCACTCCTCTATTCATTCTTTCTCCTTTCTTTTTGTATTTTCCATTTCTATGAGTAGCTAGGCCCCTTTTGGTGGGTTGTTTGGGGGAAATTATGTTACTTTGATACCATGTTGGAGTAAAATGACATGTAAACTTTGTAATTCCATTTGTTAATGATTATGTTCTATTTCTATTTCATTCTCCATGAATTGCTTGTTGGTTTGTGTGTGAAATCACCTAGGAATTTAGGCAAATTGCTTATATGTGTGAATTTTGGGATTTGCCCCTAGGTCCAATTCTTGGATCCCTAGGTTGCCTCCCATCTTCCTACATTTTAACCAATCTTCATAAACCTAAGTGAGAGATCTAAGTAGCTAGATTAGATAATTTTAGTACAATTAGCATGGATCCTTCTCAAGGCTAGAATGTGGGGGAATTAGGGTCCAAAGCCCTAATTTCACCTCCCATTTACTACCCTCGGCCCCTAATTTCCCTAGGAATGTCTAATCTAGAAACCTAGACTTGATTAGACTCTAATTGAATTGAACCTAATCCCTAACCCAATTGAGCCTCGTAAGGGTAGTAGGGGGTGTTAGGGACTAGTTCCCCTATACACAACCTAGCATATCCATGGCTTGTTAGTAACTTAGGTTAATTCATTAGACTCTAACTTGTTGTTTGGTTTGGATGATTTAAATGGAATCATAATGTTCATATGTCACCCCCCAACTTAAGTGATAAGTGCAACCCCTAAACAGCCCACACCTTCATTAATTGCTTTAAAACCCTAGTTTTCATCTTGCTTAGCTAGTGTTAGTTTAGTCAGCTCTTTTCCTGCTTAGTTAGCTTCTTGCCCTATTTTTGCCTTGTTCTTACTAGTTTAACTCTTTACTCATTCTTGTGCTTTTCTTTTTCCTTCCTTAGTGTAAATTGCCTTTTCATACCTAGCTTAGTCTTTTCTTGCAAATTTAGTTTTAATCTAGTCTAGGGTTAACTTAGATTTCATTCTTGCCTTTAGTTTCTTTCTTGCTCACCTAGTTTAACAATCAAATCACCTTTAAAACCTCAACCCTAGTCTCCGCAGTAGGAACCCAGCCAAACTAACCTAGCTCTAGTGTCCCCTTTTCTCCCTGAGGATCGACCCCTATGCTTACCCTTCACCTATGCTACAATAGTACCCCGTGCGCTTGCGGGTGACCTATTTGGTATTGTGATTGATTGTGTTAGGGTTAATATAAATTTTGAAACACCCACACGTGTGTTCGAGTCCCGTGGAGTGCATATAGTCACCCCTTATTGGCTAGTGTGTACACCTCTGGCCCGATGCACCAAGCTTTCTGGTGCCATTGCCAGGGAGAAAGGCACTTGACCTAGCTAGTTAGTTTTGCTTTAACTTTTCCTACTGTCCTCATCATTTCTATTATTTATTCATTATTCTTTGAATTCTTTGTGTATATTGGTTTTCTAACTTGTTCTCTTTTGTTTGGTTGTGCTTTGTGCATGTGACAAGCCACTCGAGAGGAAACAAGATGGAAGGCCAAAATGCACCCCACAAGCCGCTTCAAGACTACTTCATGCCTAGCAACTACAAATCTCCAATTGCTAGCAGGGTTGATCAAATGTCAGGGGAGCAATTCTCCATCCCTCCAGGTCCTCTTGGGCTCCTGCCCATCTTCTACAGCTTGGAGAGTGAGAACCCCTATAAGCACCTAGACTCCTTTCTTGAAGTATGCTCCACCTTTAGGATGCCGATGGCGAGTGATGATACAATCAGACTGACTTTGTTCTCCTTCTCCCTCAAAGACAAAGCCAAAGAGTGGTTTGATTCAAGAAGGGACATCATGAGTTGGGGGGGGGATGAAAAATGCTTTCTTGAGGAAATTCTACTCTACAGAAAAGTTGACACAAATGTGGCGTGCCATAGCAAGTTTTAGTCAAATAGATAATGAGCGATTCTACGAGGCTTGGGAGAGATTTCAAAAGATGTTGAGAGAATGTCCACATCATGAGATCCCTTTGTGGCAGCTAGTTTAGTCCTTCTACTCCGGTCTATCTCATGCAAGTCAAGCTATAGTGGATTCTTCTTATGGAGGAGTTTTTATAGCTAAACCACCTGAGGAGACATGGCCCTTATTTGAGAGTTTGGTAAAAAATTCAAGGATGAAAGATTCTAGTATGGTTAGAGGCAGTGACCTATCTTTTGGTGTGACATCTCCAACTCACGATGATTCAAGCCCACAATTGATGAAAATGTTTGGTGAAATGGTGAGCTTCATGAGAAACCACATGACCAAACCTCGTTGTCATTCGGTCAATGGTATTAAGTTCTATGGGGAAGAAAAGAAGACACCTCACTCCTATAGCTACCAGGAACCACAAAGTCCTACATATAGATCAAGGTTTGATGAAGAGGTTCTCTCTAGATTGAAAGTATTTGATGATGTTCAAAGAGATGTTGCAATGTTAGAGGAGAGAATAGAGCAACTATCTTCCATAATCACTCTCCAAGAAGAAAAATTGTCTTCAAAACCCATCATGAGCCACCATGAAGCAAGTGGACCTATGCCTTCTTCCCACATTTTCTAGAGTCCACCCCCATGCAAGTACATCCCATTCACTCCTTCTAAGGCTATTCCAAGCCTTACACTCCTCCACCACCTCCCTCACCTCAAATTTCGCAAAACTTCACTTTCGAACCCCATTTCTCTCCCCCCTCAATTCTCTTCTCCACTTCAATTTCAACCCCAAGTGTCACCTCTACCTCCTCCACAACCACAACATGTTCCCCCTCTCCATCATGAGAAAGATAGTTCTGTGACAGTTCTAAGGAGTGGGAAAACTCTTGAGCATCCCACAGGTCAAAGGAAGGTTGATAAAGTAAAGTAAAGGCAACCAAGTGGTGATATTGTGATTGATATTACTGAAGATGATGTTGTGATACCGCATGTTGAGTTTGGGAATCCATGTGATCCACCACATATCTCTTTTGTAGGTCATACCATCCCTAGTGTTCCGCCTCAAGTTCTTGCAAGTACGGAAAAAACTAATGATCCTCCATTCATTGAAGAACTAGATGAGCCACAAAAATTGAAAAGGAGGCAAAAGAACAATGTTGATATTCTTGAGGTATTTTGCCAAGTGAAGGTGAACATTCCACTTTTGGATGCTATCAAGAAAATCCCATCATATGCCAAGTTCCTCAAGAACCTATGAAATGTGAAAAGAAGGTCAAAGGGGAGGATTCCAAAGAAGGTGAGATTGATTAAACAAGTGAGATCCATCATACAACATTCACTTCCCGTGAAAAGAAAAGACCCAGGAGCCCCACTTATACCTAGTTACACAGAGGGACATCACATAGACATATTCTTACTTGATTTGGGATCTAGTGTGAATTTGATGCCATACAATGTCTATGTTGAGCTGGACTTAGGAAAGTTGAAGTCGGCACATTGCACTCTCCAATTAGCCGATAGATCCATAAAAGTACCTAGGGGTAGAGTGGATGATGTCTTGGTGATGATAGACAAAGAGAAAGATGTAGTGTTCCCAGTGGATTTCATTGTACTTGATATGGAGTCAGAGGATAGGAGGATCCCCATTATCTTGGGAAGGCTGTTCTTATCTATAGCTGATGCCAACATTCATGTGCGCAATGGCATTCATGGACATCAAGATCAACATCAACATGTACAAGACCCCAACTTGGTGAGTCTGAGATAGGGATATTGGACATGATCACTTCACAAGTCCAAATGGGCATTTGAGAGAAGGATACCAAGGTGAAGAAATTGGTGATAATTGTTATGATGAAAGGGATGAGGAACCTAGACTGAGTGAAAAGGAGGGATGCATGTTTTGCAAGAATGGACACATGAGAATTCTGAATAGATGAATGAATGAAGAATCACCAAGAAGCCTAGATGAAGGCAAGAAACTCAATGCTTGTGGGAGGAAACCCACCTAGGTTTGGGAATTTTTGACCCAACCTTACATTTTTTTATACTTTTGCTTTGTTTTTACATTTTCCCAACAAAACACACACACACACATACTTGTATTTGATAGTTTCTGTGTAGTTTTGAGATGTGCATGTGAGAACATAGTGAAATGAAGAAGAATGGACACAATTTTGACAAGGAATCAATGAAAGACCAACTTGAGATCAAAGTCTTAAGGTTTGGACAAGATTTAAGTGTCATGCTATAGTTACAGTGCCCACCACGTTTGTGGTGACATGGAACGACCGTGGTGGTGTACTCATTTTCAATAGGGAAATCATTAGAATTTGAGAAAATCAACTAAGTATAGAATTAGGGCAGAACAACCATGCAAGGCAGCATGACCGTGCTACCTGAAGCCACCACGACCGTGCCGCAGCCCGATTCCAGCAACTTAAGTCAGAATTTTGCAAAATTCCAAGTCACTTGCTCATTTCTCTGAAGACCCCATGCCCTAGCAATTGTGCAGCCTTCCGCCCACCTTCTCCAACCCTCAAATCTTCACCAAATCACCCCCAAATCATTCCTAATCATTCCCCCACCATTTCCACTACCTTAATCTCCAGATTCCACCCATTTCCATCCACAAAATCACCATTTTCTTTCCATTCCACCCCAACAACCCCATTCTTCTGAGAAGTTCAAAATTTGTTAATTTTACCTCCATATTTTTAGCAAGGATGAAGAAATTCACAAGGAAAGCAGTGGAGAAGACTAGGGGTATCATCTCCTATCAAAGGAAACTGAAGAACAACAACCCCCAGTTGACGGAGGCTGAATTAGATGCCTTAGTGGATTCTATCATGCAAGAGACCTCCGTACAGCCACAGCGGGGGACACCGTCATCATCGAGAGCATCACAACCACTGCTGTCTATTTCTCAGACCTATGTTTCATCTGAGAGACCTTCAGCTTAAACACCATGACCATCCATTTCTTCGGCAGTGCAGCTGTAGCCAGAGCTGCAGTCGTGACCACATCGACGACTCTTGCTTGATGAGGAAGAGGATGCGGAGATGCCAGATACTAAGCAGCATGAGATACCACAACAACACCCCCATCCACAGCCCGAGGTCACTACTGGTAGGGAAAAGGAACCTAAGCACCCAGAGTGTTTGACGCTATGCATGCCAAGCAACAATGGAGGCTATGGGCTTCTATGCCTATTTCCAGGGCCTGATGGAGAAGATGGGATTATTTGAGATCTTAACGCTGTAGCAAGAGTCGTATATTGAGATGACTCGACAATTCTTTGCTACACTGGAGAAAGTGACTAATGATGGAGAGAATGCCATTAAAGTGATGATTGGGGATAAGAGGTGGAAGATAACCTCAAAGCTTCTGAATTAAATTTTTTCCCCAAGTGAAGAGATGACAGTCCTCCTAGACGGAGGAAAGATAGAGAATGACTCCAGTTCCACATATCTGACAATGTGGAAATACTTCACCGGCTAGAGTACTTTTGTAGCGGGGAAATCCAAGATGAGTGCTATCCATAATCCATTCCTCCGCTATGTTCAGAAGGTGTTAGCAAACACCATCTTTGGCAGGTATGAGAACCAAGACAACTGCACTAAGAAGGATCTTTTTGTACTTGGTTGGATGACTAAGGTGAAACATGTGAACCTTGGAGATTTTTTGATTGAGCATCTGAGGATGATCACTTCCAAGAGCACAAATCCTTTTGTAATGGGAGGGATAGAGACGTCAATAGCCACTGCCTTAGGACATGACGTGATAGGTTACACAAAGGTAGATGGAGGAAAGTTGGTTGACTTGCATTACTTGGCCTGCTCTTCCATGATCATAGTTGTGGATCAGAATATCATCTACCAAGTTAACCCACCATACCCATGAGTCCCCTTGAAGCTACCCTACCATGCTCCACCCCTCATGGCATAGTATGGACACACTCATGGTTTTTTAGAGAAATTGAGGAGGTATGCGGAGGAGAACCCCAGAGGAGATGACATCCCTGAGGTGATTCTTGCAGAGGGCCTAGGAGAACCCTCACATGTAGCTGAGAAGAGACGGGTGGTGGAGGACAGAGCGGCATGACAAGTGAGACACATAGAAGAGAGGATAGGGGCGTCAAAGCCATAAAAACCCTCAATGAATGCATATGATATGGGTACCATTCATGCACAACTAGAGGGCATTCAGACGACGCATGATAGGATACTACAGGCACGGGAGGGCTTTCAGTAGACACATCATGCCATGTGGTTGGACCATCAACATATGCATTACCATGTCAACCATCTTTACCAGTTCCAGAATACCCATGCCCAGAGGAACCCATAGTGGGGTGAAGACTGGTGGAGTTCTTTAGCAGCTTTTCAGGACAGTTATCTGCCTCTACAGTCAGACTACTTGGGTGCCTACTATAGACAGGGAGGAGCACCCCCACCACCGCCACCACAATGATCGTCTACCCTATCATCCTAGACTTTAGTGTCATGCTGAGGACATCGTGATTCAAAAGTTTGGGGTGGTAAGGCGGTATGCCCTTATTCCATTTTCACTCTTTTTGTATCTCACCTGTTGTTTACTTTTTGTTTGTTGTTTTTCCCCTTTTTGCTTGTTTTTCTATATAGTTTAGAGTTTACTTCTTTGCATACATACATGCCATGTAGTTTACTTTCTTGTCATTTTTGCATAATTTTCAAAAAATTTGCTCTTTTTGCCATGCATTGCACATCATCTAGATTTTTGATAATTTTTACATGTTTTAGCTAGGATTTGCTTTTTTACTACTTTGAGTTCAATAATATAGGCTTACATGTGATTGAAGGCAACTTGGCACTATTTTGGCCAATTTTGCCCAAATTTGAGATTTCTTGTCTAAAAGTGTGTTTCAACCCAATCTCTACTTTTTGGATAAAAAATGATGACCTTTGGAAAATGCAAGTGATTTATCATTGTTTATTGCTAAATGGTATCCATTCTTGACTTTTTACATGTGCATCGCCTCTCTTGTGTTTGTGGATGATTTGGTTGAATTGTAATTTGAGGAAGCTATGAGTGCTTAGCGCCTATGAAATCATTTGATTGAAATATCAATTTTAGGTTGTTCATTCATGTGGTGTGACATTGTTGGATGAAGTGTTGGATTAATTTTCATGCAGGATACCTTATGTTGAGAATCACGCCAATGACCCCTCTTTGACCTGATTCTTCACTCACCATCTTCTTACCCCTATGCCTCATGAAAGGATGCCAAATTGCTCATATCAGCGATGGCCACCTCCAAATGTTTGGGGTGGCCACATCTACATCTCACCACTTCACTCTCATCACCATATGCCCTATCTACTCCAAGGGCAAAGAAAAAGAAAAAAAATGCAAAAATAAAATAAAAGGATGCTCCTGTTTAAGAGCATTCAAATAAAGAAAAGATGAGTGCTCGATGTAATAACACTCTAAAATCTCACCGCAACCCTTTATTCCATCTTTATACCCATTGAGCTAGGAAACATCAAACCTAGCTCATTTTGCTCTTTTCTGCAACCACGTGGGTCATTTGGTGTGGTTTGAAACATAAGGTTGAAAGGATGAAGGTGAAACAACACTCTTGGTCATCCTTGATTAACACCATCATGAAATAGTTTACCCAAAACTACATGAAAGAAATATGAATAGCTTGTGTGTTTTATGCACTATATTTGAAGTTCATATGCTTTGTGCTCTTTTCATGATTGGTTTGTGAAAGCAGGAGAGGAGAGAGGTGGAATGCATGTACTTAGTCACTATTGATCCTATTCAGAAATAATCATTCTTTACATTGCATTTGTCATTTCTTGCTTGTGAAAGTTTTACAGAGATATTGAGTTAGAGCATACTTGAGGACAAGTATGTTTCAAGTTTGGGGTGGTGATTCAGCCCTATTTTAGGGCTTCATCTTGTGTCATTTTGTATTTCAATCACATCTATACCTGTTAGATTACATGTTATTTCTCCCAGTATGCTTATTTGTGTAAAATGGACTTATGGGCATTATTTGCATGTTTTTCAAGCATTTGGACCACACTTGATGGAAGAGAGAGAGAAGGAGTGATCCTAGGGTTTCTCTACCATTGGAGAGGACCAAAGTGAAGTTCGATGATTCCTCAACCTACCCCTAGTGGCCAAAGATCCATTGAATCAAAGATGTCCAAGAAAATCCAAAGAACAAAGTAAAAGTGTTGATCCAGGACCCAACACGATTGTGGTACCAAAGAACGACTGTGCTAGGTCACTTACAAAATCAACAGAGTCACCCCCTAGTCAAGATGAAATCACCACGACCGTGCCACACAGAATGGCCGTGGTGAACTGAGCCAGAACGACCGTGCTACACAACACTGTTGTACTATAGCAGAAGCAGAAGCAGAACGGTCGTGGAGCAGAGCATGACCTAGCTACATGTCACCTACCACGACCGTGCTACCCAGCAAGACCGCTCTCCCATGCTCCCACCACGGCCGTGCTACCAGCCTTCATTCCACCATCATCAACCTGTAATTTTTGTCATTTTCCACCATGGTCATTCCCATCCACCACGACCATTCCATAGGCCACTCACCACAGCCGTGCTACATACAAACCTAACAGCTATTTTTGCACTGATTTTCCTATTCTACCCCCACTTAACCTAGTGCTTTCCCCCACACCTATATATACCTAGGTGGTGGCTGGGGTATGAGGTTAGCTACCCTATAAACACTCTAACCTCCCTATTTCATCCTCTATCCATTCCCACCTCATTCCACCTCCATTTCACCATTTCCACCATCAAAACCCCACTTTCCTTCCATTTCCACACTTTTCCACCATACATCCATGCCATTCACCTACCTTGGAGGAGAGAGATTGAGATACATCTGCTAGGAGGTGGAGAAGGAGGAGTATTCACTGAGCTCATCATGGATTTTCACTCCTATACTCATTCTTTCGCCTTTCTTTTTGTATTTTCCATTTCCATGAGTAGCTAGGCCCCTTTTAGTGGGTTGTTTGGTGAATATTAAGCTACTTTGATACCATGTTGGGGGAAAATGACATGTAAACTTTGTAATTCCATTTGTTAATGATTATGTTCTATTTCTATCTCATTCTCCATGAATTTCTTGTTGGGTTGTATGTGAAATCACCTAGGAATTTAGGCAAATTGCTTATATGTGTGAATTTTGGGATTTGCCCTTAGGTCCAATTCTTGGATCCCTAGGTTTCCTCCCATCTTACTACATTATAATTAATCTTCCTAAACCTAAGTGAGATATATAAGTAGCTATATTAGATAATTCTAGTGCAATTAGCATGGAGCCTTCTCAAATCTAGAATGTGGGGGATTTGTGGTCCAAATCCCTAATTTCACCTCCCCATTACTACCCTCAACCCCTAATTGCCCTAGGAATGTCTAATCTAGAAACCTAGACTTGATTAGACTCTAATTGAATTGAACCTAATCCCTAACCCAATTGATCCTCGTAAGGGTAGTAGGGGGTGTTAGGGACTAGTTCCCCTATACACAACCTAGCATATCCATGACTAGTTAGTAGCTTAGGTTAATTCATTAGACCCTAACTTGTTGTTTGGTTTGGATAATCTAAATGGAATCATAATGTTCATATGTCATCCCCCAAATTAAGTGATAAGTGTAGCCCCTAAACAACCCACACCTTCATTAATTGCTTTAAAACCCTAGTTTTCATCTTGCTTAGCTAGTGTTATCTTAGTTAGCTCTTTTCCTGCTTAGTTAGCTTCTTGCCCTATTTTTGCCTTGTTCTTAGTACTGTAGCTTTTTACTCACTCTTGTGCTTTTATTTTTCCTACATTAGTGTAAATTGCCTTTTCATACCTAGCTTAGTCTTTTCTTGCATACTTAGTCTTAATCTAGTCTAGGGTTAACTTAGATTTCATTCTCACCTTTGATTTCTTTCTTGTTCACCTAGTTTAACAATCAAATCACCTTTAAACCCTTAACCCTAGTTTCGGCAGTAGGAACCCAGCCAAACTAACCTAGCTCTAGTGCCCCCTTTTCTCCATGATGATTGACCCCTACGCTTGCCCTTCACCTATGCTACAATAGTACCTCGTGCGCTTGCGGGTGACCTATTTGGTATTGTGATCAATTGTGTTAGGGTTAATATAAAATTTGAAAGATCCAAACGTGTGTTTGAGTCCCATGGAGTGCATATAGTCACCCCTTGTTGGCTAGTGTTTACACCTCTGGCCTGACGCACCATGACATATTGCAAGATAACCCCTCATCTTGGGTAAATTACACTTTGGTTCAAAATAAGCAATCATTGCTCAAACATCATTCAAACATGACCAAACTTGAAACATAAGTGTGTCACATGATTAAAAAGCACATAAGAGGATTAGATTAGAGTTATAAGAAACTTACTTAAGCAAAACAAATAGGGTTAGCCCAAAACCCAGGTCAGGGTCCTTACAAGTTATAAACCCCTAACAAGGATTTTGCCCCCGAAATCCCAGGCAAAAGGAGGTGGATATTACTCCTACATAATACCTTCAAACTTCCACACAGTTGTTAGGGTGATGTCACAAGACTTGACATACAATAATATTCTTGCATCCTAAATTAATACATGATCTGTTGCACATGACACATATTCGACTTATCCTTTCCATTATCAGTTGTGGAATCAACCTTATGCCAGGTGATACTTTCTTAGCCAAAGAAGCACTATACATACTTATACAACTCAGGTGTCAATTATTTCTTATGTATTACCTCCTAAACTTATAACATCATATGATAAGCTTCTTGATTCTGGGAGTTTACCATACCTTCCTAAAACCTCAACATGTCTCTTCCAACAAAAGACTAGAGATACATTTTGTCATCCACTTGGAACTACAAAACCTATCATGCTTCCGTTGCGTTACTCTGATCTGTTGGCTCAAAACTAGTCTTACTCTTACCACCTATCCTGCCAACATACTCACTCTCAGTTGTACCTTCTCCTATCATAAGAAGAGTCCACTTATCCAAGAAAACCATCTCACAAATAACTCAAGATGTTATATGTCACCTTAACTGACCCAGATAGGGAGTGGAAACCCTTCTTATCCATCATTAGCCTAGGCACAATCTTTTTGGAACCTTTCATACTTGTAAGCCTGATAGTAGCACTCCAAGATATTATACTTAGTTTAAAAAACTTTACCCAAGCAGATCTTACAACTGTCTCTTCAACTTATGCATCCTTGTCGATGTTATATTTATGTGGACCATAAACCCTAACATGTTATATCCATATTATAGGTTAGGTACTTGCAACCAGATTGATCCAAAGTCAACCTTTCCAAGTAGCCAAACACCTTATACATCTTATCAAGCGACATGTTCTCACTCTCCCATACAACTGGCACTACTTGGATGCTAGGATTCCTTACCTTGGTATCCATCACATATGTTAGAAAACTCATCATATCCCTATCACAACCATCTTCTATTGTTTTTACCCACACCAAAACATGTCAAAAGGATCTTTCTTTCATCTTGAGACATCTCTTATCACAGATATCCCTATCTTGGAACAAAAACCCAAAACCAACTGACACTTACCAGAGTATCCATCTTAAGATCACGTCTAAACTATACACATCAAGTGATATAAGACCCACTTGACTGCCGCATCCTTGAAAGGACAGAACACAAGGGAACATATTCCTTTTATCACTACATCATTACCAGGGTTTGATTATCAAGGTGAAGGGATTATCACTTTCTTTGATTATTTCACAAGTTTTCAAATGTTTATGTGTCATTTTAACTTGTTCTCACCTAGGGTTCTGTTACAACCCCAATTTTTGGGTTCATTTGGTGATAAATATAATTTCTCCTATTAAAGATGTTTGAACAAATAATGATATGATTTGTTTTGAATAAAATCCAAAAAATATTTGGGTTGAGAAAGACAAAGACCAGAAGAGGACCGAGAAACTTCAATGCCAAGAAAATACCGCAGAGAGCCAAGGTCTTTGGTAACAAAGTGTTTCTCCAGATAGCACTTGGTAGCCTGAATGCCTACAGTCTTTAGTAACAAAGTGTTTCTCCAGATAGAACTTGGTAGACTGAGTGCCTCTTGGGTTCCTTGGATCCCAAGGAGTCCAAAGTTGCAAAGATAATGCAATAAGAAAAGAAAAGATCAATTAAATATTTCTTTATTAAGAAAGAAATTGGAAACAATGATAAAATGTGGGAAATAAGTGGAAAGAGGTATGATTGAGTCATCTTTGGTCGATTTTCATATCCATAAGGTTTATAATGTTAGAAGGAATTCCAATAAGTAAAATAAAAAGAGATATAAAGAGAAATCCCCAAAAAGAGATATTTTAATAAAGAAATAAGTAAAATAATGAGAAATAATGGATATAGATGCATCTAGAAGGATAATAAGTATCCACTAAAAAGGATTTCGAAATATTAGAGTTTCTGGGAGTCCAAGGAGCCCCAATGGAGAAAAAGAAAGAGAAAATACAAATAATACAAAATAAGAGGATAATGTGATACATAATTAATGATTTTTGTGGTATTGTTAAAAAGAGGTATTTTCTACTATAAGAAAGTATAATTTTGTGCCAATGGATTAAAAGACAAGCATAAAGAGAATAAGAGAGAGGATTTTCGAATTCTTAAATATCCAATAAATATGGTTTACTAAGAAGATAATTAGGAGAGAGAAAATTGCTTCTCAATGAAGGAATAGGTTTCCTTTTTGGAAAGGGACTTGTTAACTCATGGATAGTCATCCTAGGGCTTCATTACCCTCCCCTGTATAAGGGTAGAGCCCATGGCTGAGTCCGAGGAGATCCCACGTGTTTCGATCTCTCTCTCTCTTCTCCTTCTCTTTTGCATGCAAAACCTAGTGAAGAGGGTAGTTTGAACCCTGGAGTTTCAAGGGAGCTAGTTGGGATACGATGGCAGCATGTTGATCTTGCGATGACTGGAGGAGGATCAGTTATCATCTCTGAAGCTTTAACCTCGCGCAACCACCTGTTGCAGACCTGCATGACGCAGTGTCGCAGACTTGGTGCACTTGAGCTAGTCACCTAGGTCACGAGCTGGGCGGTGCCCCAGGTGCGGTGGAGGACAAAGGAGCTTGGGTTGCCATTGGTGGCGGTCCGTGAACCCTAGGAAGGGGTGGGTAGCCCTGCGTAGGGCTGCAATCGGTGCCAGGTCAGACGTCACGAACTTGAAGACAACCAATCGACGGTTGGACATTTTTACCCCTCCGGGGTGTGAAGAAACAACAACTTACACAAGGGAAGTATCATAATCTGGTTATATTTTCAGCCAAACAACGTATTGCATGAGATTACTGACGTGTCAGTATCCCATTGGCCCAAGTAAGTATATAATGCAAAATTCGTATCTTTTTATTGGTAGCTCGGATCGATACATGTAATATATCAATTTTGCTCATACGAATGCTAGGAATCCACTAAAAATAGATTTAGAAGATAATTCCTCTTGAAATTTGAAAAGTAGTGGAAGTTATCAACCTAAATGCATTAATGATTAAGAAACCCTAATTTGAGATGATTAATGTATTGAGAAGGGTTATGTGGATGATTAAAGTTGATATTAACCTGTTTATTATAAAAAGACACATCAAGATCTAAAAGGATGAACTTTACATGTAATTGGATTAATTTAGAATTCCATGTACATGAATGAGCTTTAATGGGCCTTGAAACCCTAATGTTAGTAATTATGACTCTTAACAGCTTTAATTGTTCAAATTCGTGAATAAAACTGAGATATGATGGTTCTAAGCTATTTTGATTATAAAATTTCCTAATTGTGGATAAATACCCTTAATATGGTAATTAGGGTTTTCTAATGGATAAAGGTGGAATTAATAATAAATAGAGTTCATATGTGAATTAGACCACAATGAACTATGAGTTGTTAATCTGGAAGGAACCAAAGATGATAATTGGGCCTAATGATCGTGTCATGACTTAAAAGGATAAAAATGGTAGTTTTAATGTAAAAGAGGCATAATAGACTTAATGGACATTTAATTGTGCCTTTAATCTGAAATTAGGGTCATATGTCGTTAAAAGGTAACCTTAATATCTTTCATAAGGAGTAGATGAGATAATTAGGGTTTGTGTGTAATTGTGTAAAATTCGGGTTTAAAATAGTATAAATGAAGTGAATCCCTAATTGCAATGGAAACCCTAAAAGTGGACTAGAAACCCTAGGAAGCGAGCTACGTTTAATAGACCTTGATTGCTTGATCAATGATAGGAGAATTGGATGCATATTTCAGGATCATCTTGTGTGTTTACTGGATTTCTTGCTTAGTTGGATTATTTCTGCACTCAAGTAAGCCCGAAATGTATGTGGTTAATTATGGTTAATCACATTATTTTCCCAAAAGTTTTCCGGATGATTCATCACTTTGAATGCAACCTATCAGTTTGGATGTTCATACTTGCAAATCATAAAGTCACTATGATTATCACAATAATAATATAAGTGTGTATTTTCACACCTACATGCCACCCTGATGGATGATGCCAAAAGCTCAAGCCCAGGAGGGAAGACCCATGGGCACCATGAGTGGTGACCCCAGACACCAAGCTCGGGATTGAGAAGGTGGTCTTTATTGCATGACTCATGGGCACCATGAGAGGTGACCCCAGGCACCAAGCTCATGATTGAGAAGGTGGCCTTAAGTCATTGGCAAAAGAGAAACCGTAAGGAGGGTATGCCAGGGTTAGGGCAAAAGTGGTGGAGAATGTCGCATTGAAAGTGTAAATTGGCTTGTTAATTAACTTGATTGTGATATTTAGATTGTTAGCCATATGTGTGAAATTTTGGTTGTCCCCACATATCGGCATATTCCTATATGCTGACCGACATTTTGTATGTCGACATTTTAGGTACAAAGTTGAAAAGGACAAACAGTAAAATGACATATTGTGAAAGTAAGAATTAAAGTGAAAGCAGGATTAGTTAGAATAGACTCCAACTGGGGATAGAAGTAGATATCCATGTTTTTGAAAAAGGTATGCAAAGTTTTATTTTATTCCAGCTTTTAGTATAGTTTTGGTAGAATTTTATAATAATTATTGATTATTTGTCAAACCATTGATCCTGAGAATTTGGGATAATGGCTCGGACCTCTTGGTCTCCCTTAATTGGGGGTTACCGGGAGGTGGGGTCATTACATTTGGTATCAGAGCATATGTTCCTCATTTAATCTTTAATAATTATTAAATTTTACAAACTCTGTAGAACCCAAGGGAGTTATTAGAGGATTTTCCAAAAGACAGAGGTGTCTAGAAAATGATCACGTCTGGGGGCTGACAATATTTTCCTCCGCACTGCTAGTCATAATATGAGGACTCCCAGATTTGTGTGACTTCCTGGCCAATGTCTTAGGATCTGACTCAAAATAAGATACCTTTAGGACTCTCTCATCTATTTTCATCCCTTCTCAACCCTAATTCTGTTAGGATTATAAGGTTTAGGGTTTTCTCTCTCTTCCTCACCCTCTTGAGGATAGAGTATGCATGATAAGGTTAAGGAATCCTCCACCAAAAATTAATAAAAATCATGTAAATAAGATGTCATGGACATAAGCTTAATAGTTTAAGCATAAACTAAAGAATAGTTGCATGCTTAGGTCGTATGACATCAGTTGTCATGAGAGACAATAGGTTAGACCCTCTGGTCAGGAGGATGAGTAGAGAGTTGGTTTTGGAGGCAGAGATCTCCATTAAAGGTAGAGACCTGGTACATCCTCTGAGGATGAAGCTAACCCTAACCCTAAGTGGTGGTTAGAGAGAGATGTCATGATGAGTTAGATGTCATGGTCAACCATGTGTGTGGGTGGACATGCTTTTGGTTTAGATACCCATGGCGATATGAGCCATGTGAGGTTGGATGACCTAGTGCCTTTGGCAACCCAACCCTGGAAAGGGTCGTGCATGTTAGAGTGAAGGATAGCTCCTTCAATGATGAGGTTAGTGAAGAACCTATAGAAACCCTATGGGCTTATAGGAGCATGGCTTAGTATGCACCCATAGTACGTCAGTAGTGCGGGCAGTAGGTTGAAACCCTGGCCAGGAGAGTATGTTGGATAGCTTATGAGATAAGCATAAAGGGTTATGGATAATCTTAAGCAGACATAAGTTTGAACATAGGCTTCACCCATGTAGGTGGTCTGCTTATGCCTTAGTAGCTTTCTAGGGTCAAGCATGCTCATGTGGATGTAAACCCTAGACATAAGGATGTTTGTGACCTTTGATGTAGTTTCCTCCCATCCTGGGAGAGGGACCCTTTTGTTGGTTTTGAGGTAACCTAAAGAGGTCTCATAGGATCTTGAGTAGCTAAGTGAAAAGTACATGGTAAGAGAATGAACCTGTAGACCCATGGATAACCATCTCTAAGTGCATGTATATGTGTTACCATGGAGGTAACCGGTATGGGGCTTGACCAAGGTAGGCAGGTCGCCATGACCCTTATGAAAGGATGAAAGTCAACCCTTGAATGTAGAGAGAGATGATGGAGACTTGGGTAAGGTTCTAAGTTGAACATGTACTATGTTAGAATCCTAAGTATAACCTAGGGTCAGGCACGGATAAGACCGATGGAAGTAGGAGTTGCCTGATTCCCTAGTTGCACATGACAATAGGGTCAGGAGGTAATAACTGTCATTGTCTGAGGGCCATGGGTTAGGAGATTGATCACCTTCATGAACTCATGGGACCCAAAGGGCAGATGAGGAGGGCACTCTCTGGATGCATAAGGGAAGAGGGATAACCCCAAAAGTGCCGACACCCTACAGACCTAGAGGAGATGACCAAGGATTGTGTGCTGACCCAAGTGGGTTCGAGACTAGTTTTCCATGGAAGTAACCTTGATATCGAGATTTTCATGAGGTAGAGACATATGTTGCATGTTTCAACTTAGATTTGAAGGTGTACTGGCAAGGTGGGATGTACCATCTCTACTCTTGGAATACGAAGAACTATATATTTGGACGGCCTCCAAATGCTTATTTCCTCTTGTTATGGGAGTGAGAGATAGGACAATATGCATGCCATACACCAAGGATAAAGATGATGTGAGTTGGAACGTTGCTATGAGGTATGAGGACAGAGATGATAATGTACCCTTGTGGAGTGAATGATGCATGGATGGTTTACAAACATCAAGAGAACTAAGGTAGTCATCTTGTGAGGATGTTTTTTATCATGAGCTATGTGGAATAAATGAGATATACCATGTTGAGTTCGATAACCAAGAAGATGAGCTCTAAGTTTTCTTATTCAAGATAGACCTAAAGTCTGAGATGAGATGATAAATGGAATACATGGAGGTGTATGTCGTCAACATTACCGTACACATAAGGATGTGAGGTGGTAATGGTTGCTCTTGTTGAGATGTAGCTGCCTATTCTAGCTAGTGGAAAGGTTGGGAGAGGTGGTTAGGTGAACCCTAAGTTTGTGAGATATGTTTGGCTAACACTCTGAGGTAACGAGATTGTTGATCAAGTTAGTAGTTGCTTGGTTAGCCAGCCTAGGCCTTGATGCAATAAAAGGATGGCTGTAGAACCTCAGATGCACTTCTCTGGAAAAGAAGGTGATGAAACCCCGACTAGAGTGGTTTAGGGTTTCTGAGGAATCAATCTTGAGGAATCATGACATACAGGAGATCATGATTTTAAGTTCATCATACACCGTGGTACTACTAAGATAGTAAGTGACAGTAGTACCTTGGATGCCTAAGATGAAGTTGCATGTGGCTTGTCACCATGCATGTCAGGAGGTGAAGGACAAACACCAATAACCCATTAAGTTGATATAGAGGATAAAAGTCCCTGAGAGGGAATGGGAGTTCATCACTATGGATGTCGTGGTAAGTATCCCTGGACCAAGGAAGGTCAGGATGCAATATGGGTTATGGTAGATCACCTTACCTAGATGACATGATCTAAGAAAAAGAGAGAATACTTTCGGGAGACAGATCCGACTAAACTACATGTAAGATAGATGGTTCAACTGCACCAGGATGCAAGTTTAAAAGTTCTTGAATATCACCTAAAGATTCACTTCCATAAGGTGGAAGTAGATACATGAAGAACTCAATGTGAGTACAGCTTATCACCCCTAACTAATGGTTAGTATGATCCAGACAAGAGGGTCTGATGAGAGCATGTGTGCGCATTCAGGGTGATACATGGGGGGCAGTTCTTGCCCTATGAGAAATGTGATGATAACCAACATAGCTAGTATCAGATGTAAAGAAGCTCTGTAAGGGAGGTTGTGTCGGTCATCACTTCATTAAGATAATGATAGTGAAGGGACCTCGTGAAGGTCAGAAAAGGACCACAGTGTGTGCAGATGAAGTCGCTTTGATCATGCGAAGGCTGAGGAAGCCCAGGGGTGACATGAGTCATGAGTTGACGTAAAGAAGACTGACATGCAGTTCACTGTGGGAGAATATGTGATGTGAAAATCCAACCCCTCTAAGCTACAACTGAGAAAGCTGAGTCCCCGATATATGGGTCCATTTGAGAAGAATTGGTGGAGATGGTTATGTTTAGTCTTACCCCTCAGGATAACGAGATGCATTCCACGAGTCTGATCTAGAGCACTATGTGAGGTACCCAAGCCATGTGCTGAGCCATGAATCCATTTAGCTTTGAGAGAAACTGAAATGTCCTGAGTCACTTATGAAGATACAAGATACCAAGGTGAGAGAGAACTCAGATGGAAGAATATAAGATGATGAAGGTTCTTGGGAAGAACCATGGAAAGGGTGAGGCCACATGGGATCCATGATGGACATAAGAAAGGCTTATCCTGTTTTTTTATGTTCCTGGTGGTATTTTTGGGAGCAAAATTCCTATAAGAGGGGAAGGATGTTACAACCCCAATTTTTGGTTTCTTTTGGTGAGAAATATAATTTCTCCTATTAAAGATATTTAAACAAATAATGATATGATTTGTTTTGAATAAAAGGATTTCGTTTACAATAATCTTGTTGGTTGTTTTGTGGGCTTTATTGGCTATTGGGCCCAATAACAAGGAAAAGACAAAGGAAACTCCATTATTATATGAGTAAATAAGAAGTGGAGAAAAGAAAGATGTAAAAACCTCTAGAAGGCAAGGGAATATTATCCAAAGGTGGATTTCATGCCTATTGGGTTCCTTGGGTCCCAAGGAGTCCAAAGTTGCAAAGATAATGCAACAAGAAAAGAAAATATCAATTAAATATTTCTTTATTAAGAAAGAAATTGGAAACAATGATAAAATGTGGGAAATAAGTGGAAAGAGGTATGATTGACTCATCTTTGGTGGATTTTCATATCCATAAGTCTTCTAATGTTAGAAGGAATTCCAGTAAGGAAAATAAAAAGAGAGATACAGAGAAATACCCGAAAAGAGATATTTTAATAAAGAAATAAGTAAAATAATGAGAAATAATGGATATAGATGCATCTAAAAGGATAATAAGTATCCACTAAAAAGGATTTCGAAATATTAGAGTTTCTTGGGGTCCAAGGAGCTTCAATAGATAAAATGAAAGAGGAAATATGAATAATACAAAATACTAGGATAATGTGATACATAATTAATGATTTTTGTGGTATTGTTAAAAAGAGGTATTTTCTACTATAAGAAATTATAATTTCGTGCCAATGGATTAAAATACAAGCATAAAGAGAATAAGAGAGAGGATTTTTGAATTCCTAAATATCCAATAAATATGATTTATTAAGAAGATAACTAGGAGAGAGAAAATTGCTTCTCAATGAAGGAATAGGTTTCCTTTTGGGAAAGGGACTTGTTAACTCATGGATAGTCATCCTAGGGCTTCGTTACCCTCCTCTATATAAGGGTAGAGACCATGGCCGAGCCCAAGGAGATCCCACACATCTCTCTCTCTCTCTCTCTCTCTCTCTCTTATCCTTCTCTTTCGCATGCAAACCCTAGTTAAGAGGGTAGTTTGAACCCTGGAGTTTCAAGGGGGCTAGATGGGATGCGATGGAAGCCTATTGATCTTGCGATGACCAGAGGAGGATCAATTATCATCTCCGAAGCTTTAACCTCGTGCAACCACCTACTGCAGGCCTGCACAACACATAGAGCGTCGCAGGCTTGGTGCACTTCAGGTAGCCACCTAGGTCGTGAGCTGGGCGGTGCCCCAAGTGCGGCGGAAGACAAAGGAGCTTGGGCGGCCATTGGTGGCAGTCCGTGAACCCTAGGAAGGGGTGGGCAGCCCCGCGTAGGGCTGCAATCGGTGCCAGGTCAAGCGTCACGATCGTGAATATGACCAATCCACGGTTGGACATTTTTACCCCTCTAGGGTGTGAAGAAACAACAACTTACGTAAGGGCAATATCATAATCTGGTTATATTTTCATCCAAGCAACGTATTGCAAGGGATTGCTGACGTGTCTGCATCCCATTGGCCCAAGTAAGTATATATTACAAAATTCATATCTTTTTATTGGTAGCTTGGATTGATACATGTAATATATCAATTTTGCTCAGAAGAATGCAAGGAATCCACTAAAAATAGATTTAGAATGTAATTCCTCTTGCAATTTAAAAAGTAGTGGAAGTTATCAACTTAAACACATTAATGATTAAGAAACCCTAATTTGAGATGATTAATGTATTGAGAAGGGTTATGCAGATGATTAAAGTTGATATTAACCTATTTATTATAAAAAGGCACATCAAGATATAATAGGATGAACTGTACACGTAATTGGATTAATTTAGAATTCTATGTACATGAATGAGCTTTAATGGGAACCCTAATGTTAGTAATTATGACTCTTAATGGCTTTAATTGTTCAAATTTGTGAATAGAGATGAGATATGATGGTTCTAAGATATTTTGAGTATAAAAGTTCCTAACTGTGGATAAATACCCTTAATATGGTAATGAGGGTTTTCTAATGGATAAAGGTAGAATTAATAATAAATAGAGTTCATATGTGAATTAGACCACAATGAACTCTGAGTTGTTAATCCGGAAGGAACCAAAGATGATAATTGGGCCTAATGATCGTGTCATGACTTAAAAGGATAAAAATGGTAGTTTTAATGTAAAAGAGGCATAATAGACTTAGTGGACATTTAATTGTGCCTTTAATCCAAAATGAGGGTTATATGTCGTTAAAAGGTAACCTTAATATCTTTCATGAGGAGTAGATGAGATAATTAGGGTTTGTGTGTAATTGTGTAAAATTAGGGTTTAAAATAGTATAAATTGTAACATCCCTAACCTGGGTTATGCTTAAACCTAGATGTTATGCTTAATAAAGTTGATTATATACTTTCTCTTATCTCTTGAAAAGTAATTAAGGTTCAAGAGGAACTTATATTTCAATTTTAGTCCTTTTTGAATAATGTTGAAATAATATTTTACTTGTTTTGGGCTAAAGTGCAAATTACCCAAGTTAAGGGGTTAAATTGCAAATGTTACATGGTGAAATGTTCCTCTAGTATTGAAGCATCATAGGAATGAGAATGATGCAGAGGTATGTCTTGTAGGGGCCTGAATAACAAGAAAGAGCCTGTTGAGCAATGTTTGTGCATTAAAACCTAGTTTTGGTGTAATGTGCAATTTACCCAAAATCTAGGGTTCAGTATGAAAAATACCACTGCAATAGGGTCCCTCATGATTCTTGGCATCATGTAGAGAAAATAATTTGAGAGTAGTGCCTCATTTGAATCATTTTGGGAGAAGGAGAATCTTGATATTAAAATAATCAAGATTTAAGCATAATTGGAACTTTACTTCAAATTAATGCAAAAATAAATATGTTAATCGAAGTGCCCATCAACCAAAAAGGTAATGGTTTAAATTAGATAAGGTTGGACGAGCATGTGCCTTGAAAACACACGAAAATATCTAAGTGAGTGGAGAACCCACTCACATTAGTTAAATCAAAAGTAATATCCACTAAAAATGGGATATTAGTATTATATGATTTAAGGTGCTTAATTGGCTTTTCCTTAATTCATGGATAATGAAGAGGAATTAGAATGAGGGGAAGATGGATTTTCATGCAAGGAATTGATGGGGGAGAGGTGGCACCAATTTTGGAATGAAAAGGATTTTATAAAATATTTTCTCTCTCATTGAATTTCTTATAAAAACACCTTTTACAACTCAATTGAGAGGCTTTTTCAAAACCACTTCCACTATTTGCTTGAAAAACGACCAAGGGATCTTTGGAGGATCAGGAGCACGACTCCCAACCTATTGTTAAGCTCCATGACCTCTTTTCACCTTGATTCCATGGTGGAAATTGAAAATCAATGCATGATTTCTTCTTATCTCCATTCCATCTTCAATTCTAGCCATTCCTTTTCACTCAAAGCTTAAGGACGAGCTTGGGATAGTGGAAGGTGTTTCTTTCACCATTAAAGATGTGGAGGTTGAAGCTTTGAAGCTCAATTGAAGGCGGGTTATATAACTTGAACCCTTGAATGTTATTATTGATTTCATACCTCTATCAATTGTTGATCCTTTCTTCATTCTCAAAATTTTATTTGGTTGATTGATGAAATAACCATGAAAATCACAACAAGCTTCATGGGTTTATATCTTGATGATTATGACATCATCATAAGAACACACCTCCACAAATATCTATTGCAAACAGTTTCAAAATTTGAGTCCAATAGGTTTCAATAAAGTTAGCCAAACAGTTTCATCAAACCGTTTGAAATGGAATAGTTGACCACAGTTGACCGTTTGGAGTTCATATGCTGATGTTGATGGTTGATGACCCATTAAATCCAATTGATTGGTTTCAAAGGGTTCATCAGTTAAAGGTCCATCAAGTATCAAACCCTAATCGGGTTGAGTGCTAAAATTCTCAATTGATTGATTTGATTTTTTGGGTTGACTAACCCAAACAGTCTCAAGACCATTAGGAGGTCATCCAAATGGTCTCAAGACCGTTTGGAAGTCTATGATGAAGTATGATTAGATGGTTGAAGATCCAGTGATATCAAATTGAAATACAATCAATAACTCAATTGATGATTTATTCTATGATGCAAACCCTAATTGAATTTCACAAATTTCAATGATGGAACTAGTCAAATAGTCTCAAGAACATTTGGAGGTTAAACAAACAACCTCAAGATCATTTGAGGTTAGGTCATGACATGGCTAAGTGGTGATGCAATGATTTCAATAGAAATAGTCCTACAATGTCAACAATTGAAGATATCTCGATTTCAAACCCTAATTCAATTAGGTTTAAACCCTAATTGATGGTTTCTTAAATTTAAAAACCTAATTGATGGTTCATTGAAGGGTGATTTAATGGTTCAATTTAGGTTAATTCAATGTTTCAATTGATAGGTGGATTCAACAGGTGAAACCCTGAAGTCAATTTAGTTTATGGATATCTTTTTGGTCCATTCAGTTTTGAGAGGGTTTGGACAACACGGTCTTAAGACCGTTTGAGTCCAAACGGTCTCAAGACCGTTTAGGATCAAACAGTCTCAAGACCGTTTGGGACCAAATGGTCTCAAACTGTTTGGAGACCCAAGTTCATTCAATTTCAAAATGTTTTGTCTAAACAGTTTTATATGTCCAATCAGTTTCAACTTGATTTGGCTAAACAGTTTCAAACCGATTGGATGGCCAATGTAATCAAGACCGTTTGGAGGTCTAAATGGTCTTAGACCATTTGGAGGTTATTTTAGTAAGACAGTTTGGAGTCTAATTGGTCAAGATTGTTGGGATCTAAGTGACCAAGACTATTTGGGATTTAATTAATCAAAACCGTTTGGATGTCTAAGGTGATTGAAGGTCAATCAACTACTTGATTATTTATGATGAAAATCAATGATGATTACAATGGTTGTACCTTTAAGGTACTAGAGTGATTGGTACCCTTAGTGGGGTTAACCTTTGATGCATATTAATGCAATAGCCCAATACATTATGATAACCCTAATTACATGTATTTTAATAAAGAATAGACTCAATTTGGTTAAGATTGGAGTAGAGAACATCCTAGAGAGGATGAGAAAGGGAAATTCATACATGTATAATAATCATGTATCAATAAAGCCCAACACATTCAAAATGAATGGGATATATAATTAGGGTATGACTCTTGATAAAGAGATTATAAAACCCTAATTGAGTTGATTGATGAACTTAAACCCTAATTTAGGGCAATACTGAGTGAAACCCTAATCTAGGGGAATGATGTGACCCTAATATAGGATAATGACATGAAAAACCCTAATTCAGGGCAATTTTGAGTGAAACCCTAATTCACGGTAATGATGTGTAAATCCCTAATATAGGGTGATGAATGTGATACAAAACCCTAATCTAGGGTGATGTTATGTAATGTTACAGTAAACCCTAATTCGGGTAAAAGGACATGATAAACCCTAATCTAATGTGAATAGTGCATCCTAACCCTAAATTGGGTAATATGATATAATAAACCCTAATACATGGTAATGCTATGTGAAACCCTAATACAGGGTAATGCTATGTGAAACCCTAACACAAGGTAATGCTATGTGAAACCCTAACACAAGGTAATGTTATGTGAAACCCTAATACAGGGTGATGCTATGTGAAGTCCTAACACAGAGTGATCCTATGTGAAGCTCAAATACAAAGTGATGATTTATGAATGTAATAAGAAAACCCTTGTATTGCATGGTACTGATATATAATGGATATAATTGCTATCATGAGTACTAATCATGCAAGTATGTTGAGATGATGAGCATAGCCAGGTATGGGCTATGATGCTCTGTATATTGAAAATGTTTTATAGGCCTTATAAGCCTTCATATGCTTTGTTTCTTAGTGAGAGGTAACATGAAATTAATGAGCCCTGTGTGCCATATGATGTTTTAATTATTGGAATTGTTTATGGGCTTCATAAGCCATAATATGTCTTGTTGCCTATTAAGGGGTAACAAGAGGTGATATGAGCTTTGTGAACTATGTAGAATTCTTGTGTACAAAGAATCATAATTACCTTGGTTATATGACCTGAAGGTATTAAGTTACCTAATAAGTGGTAACAAGTATTCTATGATGAATTGAAGGTCTGAATACCCATATTCTATAATCTAGATGATGACCTTGTTAAGAAATAAAAATGTACCAGATGAGATGAGGGATTAAGATCCTAATAATTCATTAAAATGGTATGGCTACAGGCCATGATTCCATAATACAATCCCAGGCATTAGCTGTGTGATCTAAGCCTAAAGTGAGTATATGTTATGGCTATAACTCTATAATGAAGATGTCAATATACCCTGGCAAGCTAATTGTAGTTTGATACATGATGTCTCTGCCATATAATCTCATACTGACTGAGAAGGTTGATGTTACTTTGCTTAGCATATCCTAGAAGCATAAATGTTATACATGTTCTTTAATTCCTCACTAAATAAATATCATGCCAACTTATCAAGTTATAGCTGAAATGCTTGGAATAAGAATACTACTTTAATCTATTTAGACATTGATCTATCTGCTATTAAATATATAATTCCTATGCTCAATGTTAATTCAATAACTGCAATAATAATGTTTTGGCGGAGAGTTATATCTCTCGATGGGGCAATTTACAATTGTCTCATCCCCCGTGGGATCCACATTTTTAGGTGGATGTGGACGAGGAGGCAGGAACCCTTTAGTAGGTGAAGGACAGCAGTAGCACCAGGAATAGTAGTGAATTCTCAGGTGGAGACACTGGCTATCAAGTTTTGTATATGTGTGAATAGAGTCCTATGTGTCATCTCTATACTCTCAGGTCCTCGGAGTCCGTAGTTGGTTTTAATAAATCGATCTGAGATTTTGGCTTGATGCCTCAATGTTCTTATGCTATATGTATATAGTTTAATAGAACAATTGATGTTGTAATCCTTGAGATGAGATGATACAAGATATGTACTAGTGAAACAAAATGAAATCAAATTACTTTAGTTCTTTTTGAAAGAGTTTTCCTTTGTGGATCTATTTGAAAAAGGTTTTAATTTTTAGTGATTTTCAGTAATCCGCTGCTAACAAACGCTTTTGCTTAAGTAAATTATGTTTTTGTGATCGGTGTGCCACAATTTAGTGGTATCAGAGCTCTAGGTTCATTGAGTCTACAGAGACATTGGACTAAGATGTTGAGTCTGTTCTAGTGTCTTCCGGTTTATCTGATAGTGACTTCTGCTCATATAGGAGTAGAAGAAAAACTTGAAGATGTCTAGAACACACGAAGAACACGATGCTGATAGTAGTGTTGCTGCACCAGGAGGAGGTGCAAGAGACCAGATTAGGGAAGGGTCTGTACCTGAACAGCCCCAGATTGACCCAACTATGATAGAAAACCCAGCCCTCCATGCTCTGTTTGGAAAATTCCTGACAGCCATGACACACATGGCATACAGGATGCCACCACATGCACCTTGGGCACTGACCCACAATGAGGGATATGGAGCCGACAAGACTTTTGAGAGACTTCACTGGGTTGGACCCATAGATTATGCTGGTACAACTGATCCAGTAGATGTTGATTTGTGGCTGACTGAGCTGGAGAAGGCTTTCAGGATCCTTGATCTTCCTGAAGTCGAGAAGGTAAGACATGCAGTGTACCTCCTAAAAGGGGGTGCTGGTCACTGGTGGATTATAGAAGAAGACAAGAGGCCAGGTGAAGAAGTTGGATGGGAGGTATTCCGATGAGAATTCATCAGTAGATACTTCCCTAAGATGTATCTATATGATAAGATCTCTCAATTCGAGAAGATCAGACAAGGACAGATGAACGTTTGCGAGTATGAAGCTAAGTTCATGGAGCTATTGCAGTTTTGTCCGCATATGGCAGTTAATGATGAGGAAAGAATTCGACATTTTGAGAAGGGGTTGAACGCTGAACTGACCACTCCTGTGTCTTCTTTAGAGAATAGGGAGAGGTTTACCACTTTTGTGGAGTCAGTAAGGAGGATAGAAAGGTCTGAAATCGAGAAATGACAGACCAGTGGTAAGAATGTATACACTCAGTTTCAAGGACAAAGATCTGAAAGTTTTAAGAAGTCGAGATTTTCTACATCGGCAGCACCATCGAGATTCAATACCCAGATGCAATGGACATCAAGTAGGGGTAGGGACCGTAGTATTGCTCCAAGTAGATCCCCCGACATAGCATCAACATCGGTGACTGGATCTCACAGACCCTATTTTGCGACTAGGGTCACTACAACAAAAATACCCATTAGTGGCTTTTATTCCAGTGGCTTTTCTAATAAAATGCCACTATCTATGTAATGCAGTGACATTTGTAATTTAAATGCCTCTAAACCATGTACTATGGAGTTTATAGAAAAGACTTACCAATTAAGGCATTTTTATAATTAATTAGTGGCATTTCAAAATTGCCAAATCAAATGAGCGAGCCACAATTAGTAAAATTTTTCTGTTCCCGCGCGGCTTCCCTTGGCATGCAAAACGGTTCCTCTTCTCCACACGTTAGGGCAGAGACATTTACTCCTGACGTTTGCTCTGCTCGCAGAACCTGCGAAGTCAACCTAGCTAGCCTTTTCGCCCTAATCTGCCAGACCGTGGAAGCTACCTGCTAGAATGCTCTCTGCTCTTCTCCAAGGTGTTGGTGATGTTGCCAAGGGTTGGAGGGGACGCAGAGGAAGAGATCAGTCTCCCAACTTGCCGGTGAGGACTGCGGTGGGTTGCCACCCTGCTGCTTCGGCGTGCGACTTGCCGACAAGGACTGCAGCGGTTCAGTGGCGGAGGGAGTATTTTGCACAAGGTGAGGCACCACACAAACTAATAGCACGTCAATAGAGTCAATAGACCATCCATTGTAAGAAGTGGCAGAGCCACTTGTGGGCCGCATGAGGCATATGCATCTCCCACATTTTAGAAATTTAACAATAGTCTCAAATTAGTTATGGCATGGTAACATTAAAATGTAACATACTGGGTCGTCATTCCATGTCAATTTTGTTGGGCGGCTACAGAAATAGCAAGACCGTGCCTTCATCCGTGGCTCCGTGCCCTACGTCCCTGGACTCCTCGTATAAATTTTGGGTGATTGACGATGACCTTCAGCATATACGACACCGGCCGTAGTGACAACTTTGTGCTTCAGGTCATTAAGCAAATCGCATACAGAGCATGCTACAAATAGGTTTGATTCTCGTATTTGCACATTTGAATCGTTCACCCTATTAGAACTGATTTCCTTCTCCCAATTGTCCAATGCACATTAACCAAATCTATTTTGACTTGTTTACATTATACTAAGTGGTGTTTCTTATTTAGGTTCTCCTTTTTTGTAGATATTGCTAGACGATAGTCGAATCCCCATCATTTTTGTGGGATTTTTTGTTGTGTTGATATGGAGGAAGCCTTGCCGTGCAAGGATAACGTGGTGGAAAGTTACTCATTCGTGGAAAGTCTATTAATGTGAACTGTTATTGCAAAGCTAATCTTTAGCCGGTGTTTTTGCAAAAGATTTTCCCTTCCCCGCAAATTGGTTCACCAAGGGCTATGAACTTATGACCTCCTGTCTAATAAACCACTCTAAGAATTACATTCTAATCTGAAAAGGAATACACTACAGTGCCATCTCCTTGCACATATAGGTGTCAAAAAAATTGTTAGGCTTAGATTATATGCAGTTGCCAAATAGAATATGTACATCAGGGTGTATGCTTCTCCACGTTCACATGATACAATTAAATTATGTTGTCTGTTAACCTAGTAAGCCAATTATATGCAGTTCCATATACTATCATTATATATACTTACAATTGTTAGTAATAATATTTTGCAGTCTCTGTTCACCCACAACAGTCACTATGGCCTGGGCATCTACCCCCACTCCTTTTCCCTGAAGCAGAAAAGCTGGATATCACCCTAGACGAGCGTACACTTGCACAACTCACCATTCCCAGACATTGGTGTCATCTGGACGGAAGACGCTACATGGCTGGTCAAATGACCTTAAAGTTTGGGAACTCGATAGATGTATTCGAGGTTCAGTATGATGGTGATGACAATCTGGTATCCACAACCAATTGGCGTGGGTGGATTGGGAGAATGGGAATTGGTCGTACGAACCAGGTTTTGCTTCGTCCGATTGGCGACAATACCATACAGGATTATATACATAACTACAACAACAATTTGCCTTCTCACCTGAGACGTTATATGTACGATCCAGGATGTACCGAAACTGAGGAGACGTCATTCGATGAATTCGGCATGCCTGAGGTGCAATCCTTGCCCGTTGGTACCGCCTTGTATCCCATAACCATCAGTCTAGATTCATCTTCCAGTGACTCCATCCTTGACACATCATCATCAACAAAATGGACACGTTACAGTCATAATGGCCGTCACAATTTTTGATGAATTTTTTTAACTTTTAAATTAGGAAATAATAAAAAAATGTAATTTGTGTTGCATTACTTAATGAACATTAGTAATCAATAAAGTACTATGAATTTAAGGTACCCAATGTGATCTTGATGATGGCTTGTAAATGTTTTTCTCTGGTGTGGTTTTGAGTGACGTTTTTCTTTGAGGATTTCCTCAAAGTGATGTTCTACTTTTATCCTTATTATAACTATGTTGTTTGTATGACATACTTACTCATAAATGTTATATTTTTTTTACTATTTTTAAGAATGGATAATTGTTGGATGGCAGAGGATGACCGAACGAGTAGTAAATACCTTTTATGTTGTTCAATTTTGTTTTAAGTGTCTTCATTTTTGTGTCACTTGATATACTCAGGATGAGAGAACAGTTAAGTGACATCTTCCATAATAAGACAGCTACATGGAATGATCAGAACAACATCATTGACTCTTGTACAGGGACTCATTTACCTAGCATTACTCCACAAGGTTGTTGGAAAGCTTTGAACCTGTCATCCAGTAATCACTCCAAAAAAAATTTAGCTTCCCTTCCACCTAATGTTCAAAATGATAGACTAAGGAAATTCAATAACACTGTTGCTAGCTCTGCTGTTACAAGAACACCTTGTGATGGACAAGGTAATCATATCATCGCATTTATAGTGCTGCATTTAATGATATATAATTTCTGTATATGTTGTATGCTTTATGAATGAATGCTCAGGTCAAAGACATCGACAACGGGTGCCTAATGGAAATGCTTCAGTGTCCAATCATTCAAGAAGAGTAGACAGTAGAGCTGCCAATAGTCAAAATAGCCATGCATTTCATGATCACATGGAGCAAAATGGCCTATCTGATCACCATGATGAGTTGTTAAATGCTACAACAACACCTTCTGATGGGCTAGGTAATCGATTAATTCATTGCATATATAGTGCTTCCTTTAGTGATATATAATTTCCATTTATGTTGTATCCTTTATGAATGAATGCTCAGGTCAAAGACATCGATCACGGGTGCCTAATGGAAATGCTTCGGCATCCAATCATTCTAGAAGAGTAGACAATAGAGCTGCCAATAGCCAAAATAGCCATGCATTTCATGACCACATGGAGCAAACTGACCTCTCTGATCACCATCAAGAGTCGTTGAATGCTAAAACAACACCTTTTGATGGGCTAGGTAGTTGGTTAATTCATATCATTGCATTCATAGTGTTGCATCTAAAGATATATAATTTCCATTTATGTTGTATCCTTTATGAATGAATGCTCAGGTCAAAGACATCGACCTCCGGTGCCTACTGTCAATGTTCTCGTGTCCAATCAATCAAGAAGAGTAGAGAGTAGAGCTGGCAATGCCAAAATAGCAATGCATTTCAAGAAACCATGGAGCAAAATGACATCTCTGATCACCCTGATGAGTCGTTGAATGCTACGCCAACACCTAATGATGTGCTAGGTATTCAGTTTATTCATATCATTGCATTTATAGTGCTGCATCTAATGATATATAAATGAATGCTTAGGTCAAAGACATCACACACGTGGCCGAACACAATGTTTGCAAGTCTGGAAAAGAAAGGTCGGCGATCAAGTTCCCATTGAGATAAATCAATTTGGACAACCAGTGGGTAAAATCCAATGTCACTTATCAAGTTTTTTGATAACCATTACAAGAGATCCCAATCTTTGTCCATTAAACTATGAGGACTGGAGACAATTTCCAGCAAATAAAAAAGAATCCATATGGAATTTTGTTAAGGTACAATATTAAAATTTATTTTTAAATGGTTAAATGAAGCTTCTAATTGATATCCTTATTGTCAGTAGAGTAAATTCATGATGAACATAGAATTAAAGGAGTGGACAATGAAGAGACTGGGAAAGAAATGGAATGACCATAAGTGGGAGTTACAGAAACTATACTTCATAAAAGATAGTCCATATGAACAACAACTTGAACAAGTTGTTCCCCACGTGGAAACTACTCAATGGAAATTTCTTGTGGATTACTGGAGGAGCAATAAAGGAAAGGTAATTTTTTGTATCTATTAATTGATATTTAATTTACCTCACAGATAATTACTATGGACAATACTGCAATTTTTTTTCACAGAGGAAGTGTATAACTAACAAGACAAGCAGAAAATTTCAAAAGGTTAGCCACACAACAAGAACCAAGTCATTTGCTTGTCTGAAACATGATGTAAGTTAGACTATATTGTGATCCAATTGGACAATTTGGAGACATCCATTTAAATGATGTTAGCAATAACCTTGTTTGAATGATACCGTTGTAGAAGGAAATAGGTGGGGAAGTTGATCCCATTGAGTTTTTTGAGAAAACTCATCGTAAAAAAGATGGGAGCATAGTTGATATTGAATCTGCCAAAATTTTGGTACAAGGATTCCTATCCTATAGTATTATGTTACACTTACTACATGGAAATATTTATATGCTTGGTATAAAATTCATCTCCTATGTTATGTTGTGTGTAGGAAAAAATTTCTGAGGTAGGTGACGAGCTGGGAAGAAACCAACCTGATGTTACTTCAGCTGAAATTTATAGGCAGGTTATGGGAGAAGAGAGACCAGGATATGTTTGTGGTTATGGACTTGGACCATCACCTTCTGATATCTGGGACAAGAACCGTAAATCCCAAAAAGTTGATGAAGCGCAAAGGAAGCATTTCCAGGATCATCTTGAACAACAACGAATGAAATTTGAAGCTAAAATTGAAGAACAAAATGCAAAAATAGAGCATATACTAGCCTTGTCTAGAGCAAGAAACAGTCAATCAGCACAACATGTACACACTGGCCAGGTATGAATACATTTTATATGAGATGTGTAGTATCAATTATTTTCCATGTTGAATTTTGATGGCCTTATGAAAAAGATAAAATAATTGTGAAGATCGGAATGAGACATTCAACAATTTATAAGGGACAAGTATGTTTGTATTTGTGTAAATTGCACATCATTCTACATTTATATAATTTTTTTATTTAAATTGTATTTTGTTTATAGGAAGTGTATGCGATGAGTATCGTAGATGCAGATGATAAAGTTGCAATCGGTCGAGTATCTGAGGTTGACCCCTTGCAAATGGTGGGAGGTGCAATTTTAGGCTCATCATGTGTTGGTGTTTATGTAGAGGTGTGGTGATGGCCAACGAACCTCTAGTCAGACCTTCTGAGCAATATCAATATATGGATGAAATTATTGGCAATGTCATAACATGGCCGAAATCACATTTACAGCCAAAGTGAGCTTATAGTATTGCTTATAATATGACATAATCGAAAACAAAACTAGTATCTAAAGTCGTTTCCATTTGTTGCAGGTCATGAAGTGTAAAGATGGATAATTGCATTCTTGGATACTGTGTAGACCGATGAAAGCTATAGTTGTGTTTCTTTGGTCCATTTTTTTATTAGTACATAACGATCTAGATATTGTTGTTTCATGTCCATTGTCGTAGACAATGTTTCCAAATGACAATCCTATTTTGCTTTTAGCTATGAGCAGTGTCTTACCTTCTTGTGTACGACATTTACACAACATATTTTGTTTTGACCAGCTGAATGTGAATGTCTTTTTTTTCTTCCTAAGTCAATAGCTCTCTGTAAATTTTTGTTTCATAACTTGATCACATGTTGCATGATAGCTTACTAAGTCAATATTTCTCTGAAGAATTGTGCATTTTGTGCCTTCCACAACAAACAATGTGTCACTATGTAAAAGGCTAGTTTTTGGAGATCAGAGGCCATTCTCGAGAGCTAAGGTTGTCAGCTCATCTCTTGTGAAAGGCTTCTGCTCAGTTCTTGATGTATTCCAGCCTAGCCAAAGTAGTATCTAAAAGTAGTATCTAAGGTAGTATTGCAGCCTAGCCAAGGTGGTTTTTAGCTATGAGCAGTGTTTTTGGAATCTTGTGTGTGAGATTTACACAACATATTTTGCTGTGGTGATTCGCCTCAAGATGGTTTGTTGTTGAGCTTCTATGATTGCTCAATATTTAGGCTATTAAGATGTCTAAAATGTAACTGAGATATTTTATTCGCATGCTTCTATGCATCCTAATTTCTCTACAGAGGCACAACAAGTCATTTTCAACATTTCCATGGTACAACAAGTCATTTTCAACATTTCCATACTCTACTTTGGTTAAGAAGTCAAGGAAGAAGCCTCAAGAAATAATGGGTGCTCGTAGTAATATCGGTTCCTCCATGTTCCCTTAATTGTTAAAACAACATCTACAATAATACCCTTTCTGTAACATGTGGTTGTGATGCCGACCCTAAAAGCCAATAACTATGGTAAGGATCCTCTACTAAGATCATGTACAGAGAATGACCTTAAATATCCAAGTACAGAGCTGCTGTTAGGACTCAAAAAGGCATGTTTTTGGAGATTAAAGGCCATTCTCGAGAGCTAAGGTTGTCAACTCATCTCTTGTGAAAGGCTTCTGCTCAGCTCTTGTGATTGGCCTTTAATCTCCAAGAATAGAGCTGTTGTTAGGACTCAAAGATGGGATTCCTCACCCTGGAATTGGTCTTACATGCAATCCAACAAAATGGTGCATGCTTACATGTTCTTGATGTATTGCAAACATTGGTTTCCAGTTTTTCTTTGGGTTGTTTTAAGGATTCCTGGATAAGGTATATTTCACTACTTCACTTTGCTTTTTTTCAATTGAAGGGGATAGTGAATATGTTCTAGAAACTCTTCTTGCTTATCAGGGGATAGTGAATCTAGTCATGGTGGCCATGTTAGTATAAATTTGAAGACCTGAAGCCTCCTGCTGATCTACATAGTCAACTTGCATGTTTTTCTGTTAGTTGTTTATTACATGTGGTGGTTGCCATGACTGGTGATGGTATCAATGATGCATCTGCTCTGAAAATGGCAGACATTGGTATTGCCATGGGAATTGCTGGAACTGAGGTAAGTATATTCGCTATATGTCAATTTGTATATCTATCTTCTTGTCTTTTAGTAATTATTATCAATAATGATTGTTTCTTCTCTTTTTATGTGTCAGTCCAGGTTACCAAGGAGGCTTCAGACATTGTTCTTGCTGATGATAACTTTAGTACAATAGTTATTGCAGATGGCGAAGGGAGATCTATGTATAACAACATGAAGGCCTTCACCAGGTTCTTCTCTTATTAATCATTATATGCTTTCTTACCTTACTAAAATTCTTTCAACTTATTATGTATAGACTATAGTTTTATGAGAAAACTGGATGAGATTAAGTTTGAATATAATCTTTTGCTTTTACATAATTGTCAAGATTGTCAGCTTTGCCCCCTTTCTATAATCTACTTAGTTGTGTGCTTAGCTAAATGTCTAAAGCTTTGATGCGTGTCAAACTCTATTCAGCTGACATAATGTGAATGGTACATTTGAAATTATCACCCCTGTCAAACTTATTAGGAGTGGTGAGAAGGTGGGTTCTTGTGAGGTTGCCCTTCTTGCAAAGCTCGACATTAGGCCCTTCTCATATGGACTGGTTGTGATGTCAGTTTATGACAGTGGATCTGTATTCAGCCCTGAGGTCCTTGACCTTACTGAATATGACCTTATTTATAAATTTGGCAATGGTGCTATCTTCCTTGATACTATCTTATTGCATGCTAGTGCTGTAAGGTTTTTTGTCTTACATTTGCATGCAAGTGCTCAACCTTTTGCTCACTTCATGGCAGGATCCTAGCAAGTTTGCAGTTATTGTTGCCCCTATTGCTGCTTCAGGCTATGCAGTTGCACCTGGGGCTTCTGCTGCCAAGGTGGAAGAGAAGAAGGAAGAACCTACTGAGGAATCTGATGACTTTATGGCAGAATTATCATATGCTATCACTGCAGCTGAGAAGAAGGATGAACCTTCTTGTCTTTTAGTAATTATTATTGATAATGATTGTTTCTTCTCTTTTTATGTGTCAGTCCAGGTTACCAAGGAGGCTTGAGACATGGTTCTTGTTGATGATAACTTCAGTACAATAGTTATTGCAATTGGCGAAGGGAGATCTATCTATAACAACATGAAGGCCTTCACCAGATTTTGCTCTTATTAATCATTATATGCTTTCTTACCTTACTAAAAATCTTTCAACTTATTATGTAGACTATAGTTTTATGAGAACCCTGGACGACATTGAGTTTGATAACCATCTTTTGCTTTTTACATAATTCTCAAGATTGTTAGCTTTGCACCCTTTCTATCATGTGCTTAGTTGTGTGCTTAGCTGAATGTCTACAGCTTTGCTGCATGGCAAACTCTATTCAGCTGACATAATGTGAATGGTACAGTTGAAATTATCACCGTTGTCGAACTTATTAGGAAAGGTGAGAAGGTGGGTTCTTCTGAGGTTGCCCTTCTTGCCAAGCTCAGCATCAGGCCCTTCTCATATGGACTGGTTGTGCTGTCAGTTTATGACAGTGGATCTATATTCAGCCCTGAGGTCCTTCACCTTACTGAAGATGACCTTATTGATAAATTTGGCAATGATGTTATCTTCCCTGATACTATCTTAACAACATGCTAGTGATGTAAGTGTTTTTGTCTTACATTTGCATGCAAGTACTCAACATTTTTCTCACTTCATTGCAGGATCCTAGCAAGTTTGCAGTTGCTGCTGCCCCTGCAGCTGCACCTGCTACTTCTGCTGCCAAGGTGGAAGAGAAGAAGGAAGAACCTACTGAGGAATCTGATGACCATATGGCCGTAATGCTATCACTGCAGCTGAGAAGAAGGATGAACCTTCATTGCAGTGTATCTGGTCTACTCTTGTAGAAGCTCACAACTACTTGGAATGCTAGAATGGAGTTGTATGTTTTTGTAAGAAAATGAGTTTGTATTCCTTTGGGGGGGTCTCCAAGTGCAAAATAAGTTGTTATCTAGTTAGTGTTCATGTATACAACATGTACCATATATAGTCATATGTGATGATGTTGTATTCAATACAAGGGGCAAGGTAAAATGTCCTCCCCATGTAATTGTCATTTGATTATAAATAAAAAAGTTCAATACTTCTGGAATGTGTTCGGCTTCAATTGGTATTCAATTAGAAAACTTGATCATGAACTACAAATTGACTGACTAAAATCCATAAAAAATTAGTAATGCAGAACTAGTATGCCATTAGTGGATTTTTTCATAAGCCACTACATTCAATCAAAACTGTTTTATACAACAACATTATACAAAATAGTGACATTTGTATAAAAGCCAAATGATGGATAGTGGCTTTTCTATAAATTCCAAATGATGGTTTAGTGGCCTTTATGTGGCATTTATTCGAAGCCACTAAAGAAAAACCTTTAGTGGCTTGTACAACTTAAGCCACTATCTTCCTAGTGGCATTGGCGCTAGAGGCATTTTTTTAAATGTCAACAAATGCCACTAAACCTGTTTACTGGCTTTTTTTAGTGGCATTTCTAAAAGGCCACTAATGAGTATGTTTGCTGTAGTGGGTCTGTTACCAATGTAGACAACTAGGACATCTAGCAAAGGATTGTCTAGACAGGAATTCAATGGTGACTCTACCTCCAAGGCAGAGTTAGAAAGGCTCACAAAGGAGGCAGTTTTCTAGTAACAATAGAGGACGTGGACAAGCGTCCCAAGCTGGTTCATCAACACCTATCAATCAAGCACAGCGTCAACAACAAGCAACTGCGAGGTTCTATGCAATGAATCAATCTGATGCAATAGTCAACCCTCGGGTTGTGACAGGTCAGATGAAATAGATTCATTTTGATATTTCATTTCATGATTCTATGTGTTAAAAATAAGAAAGTAGTTGTTTTTGAACTTCCTCTGACTAGCCCCATAAGGACACAAGGAAGATGAGAATTTATATTTTACTCAGTATTCCTTAAAATGCTTTATAATCTCTCTTATTTGTGTGATAAAAGATGAGATATAGAAGTGATGCCTGAAGAAAATCCAGGAATGAAAAATCCTATGTGCAAATGATATGAAAAGTGAGGAACATGATAGTAAATAAAGTGCATACTACCTAATCTCAATACTTGTATACCTTATCCAGGTATATGATTATTGGAGATAGGGAAAGTATGTAACTCTTAGATTGTCATCTTTCTGATTACTCTGATCAAGTAGTCATTCTGAAACAATCTAGTGAGTATAATGAAACCAAATAGGGATTGCTGAGTGAACTTTCCCAATTACATAGGGATTGCTGAGTGAACTTTCCCAATAACATAGGGATTTCTAAGTGAACTTTCCCAATTACATAGGGATTGCTGAGTGAACTTTCCCAATTACATAGGGATTGCTGAGTGAACTTTCCCAATTACATAGGGATTGCTAAGTGAACTTTCCCAATTACATAGGGATTTCTAAGTGAACTTTCCCAATTACATAGGGATTGCTGAGTGAACTTTCCCAATTTTATAGGGATTGCTAAGTGAACTTTCCCAATTACATATGGATTGTTGAGTGAACTTTCCCAATAACATAGGGATTGCTGAGTGAACTTTCCCAAATAACATAGGGATTGATAAGTGAACTTTCCCAATTACATAGGGATTACTGAGTGAACTTTCCCAAATAACATAGGGATTGTTGAGTGAACTTTCCCAATTACATAGGAATTGCTGAGTGAACTTTCCCAATTACATAGGGATTGCTAAGTGAACTTTCCCAACTAATGAGGAATTGCTAAGTGAACTTTCCTAACTAATTAGGGATTGCTAAGTGAACTTTCCCAGCCACATAGGGTTTGCTAAGTGAACTTTCCCAACTAAATAGGGATTGTTGAGTGAACATTCCCAATTACATAGGGATTTCTAAGTGAACTTTCCCAACTAATTAGGGATTGCTAAGTGAACTTTCCCAGCCACATAGGGTTTTCTAAGTGAACTTTCCCAACTAAATAGGGATTGCTGAGTGAACTTTCCCAATTACATAGGGATTGCTAAGTGAACTTTCCCAACTAATTAGGGATTGCTAAGTGAACTTTCCCAGCCACATAGGGTTTGCTAAGTGAACTTTCCCAAACAAATAAAGGATTGCTGAGTGGATTACCTCTGTTAAATATATATGTTTCCCCTTTGATAAACAACCTTGGATAATGAATGGAATATGTTCCTTTATGTTTCTTCCTTTCATTAACATGACAATCAAGTAAGTATTATGACATTTGATGTACATGGATTAGAAATAATCCGTTGATTGATACTTAGAAAAGTATCAGTTTGCTTTGGACTTTGGTTCCAAGATAATGATATATGGAACAAGCAGTGTCCTAAAATAAAAGAAATACCTTGTGCATGTATATCTTCGGTGGTAACAACAGAGAAATGAATATGATAAAAATGAGATGTGTTCTCAACACATATGATGAATACCAAAGTAAGGATTATGGTACTTGAGAAATAATAGATGATTTATGTTGGTTACCTATACTGGACAACTATGAAATGAATCTAGTTACATAAAATAATATGGACATCATATGTTAGGGGTTTATGCTCTGCATAAACATAAACATCGATAAGGTTAAACTAATGGAAGGAACAATTGTAATTGGTGGAAAAGTTTATCAAGCTAAAAATATTTCCTTAGAATAACCCTGTGTGGAAGAACTTTGTGTGGATTAAAGATCTATGGTATCTCCATGACATTAAGATGTTATGTGGAGACTTGATGGTATAATAAATGAATAAAATCTATCTCTCCTTTTCCTAGGATTTCGGGGACAAAATCCTTGTTAGGGGTTTATAATTTATAACATCCCTGACCTGGGTTATGCTTAAACCTAGATGTTTTTTTTTAATAAAGTTGATTATATGCTTTGTCTTATCTCTTGAAAAATAATTAAGGCTCAAGAGGAACTTATATTTCAATTTTAGTCCTTTTTGAATAATGTTGAAATAATGTTTTACTTGTTTTGGGCTAAAGTGAAAATTACCCAAGTTAAGGGGTTAAATTGCAAATGATACATGGTGAAATGTTCCTCTAGTATTGAAGCATCATAGGAATGAGAATGATGCAGAGGTATGGCTTGTAGGGGCCTGAATAACAAGAAAGAGCATGTTGAGCAATGTTTGTCCATTAAAACCTAGTTTTGGTGTAATGTGCAATTTGCCCAAAATCTAGGGTTCAATATGCAAAATACCACTTCAAGAGGGTCCCTCATGATTCTTGGAATAATTTAGAGAAAATAATTTGAGAGGGGCGCCTCATTTGAATCATTTTGGAAGAAAGAGAATCTTGATATTAAATTAATCAAGATTTAAGCATAATTGGAACTTTACTTCAAATTAATGCAAAAATAAATATGTTAATCGAAGTGCCCATCAACCAAAATGGTAATGGTTGAAATTAGATAAGGTTGGACGAGCATGTGCCTTGAAAAGGCACGAAAATATCTAAGTGAGTGGAGAACCCACTCACATTAGTTAAATCAAAAGTAATATCCACTAAAAATGGGATATTAGTATTATATGATTTAAGGTGCTTAATTTGCTTTTCCTTAATTCATGGATAATGAAGAGGAATTCGAAGGAGGGGAAGATGGATTTGCATGCAAGGAATTTATGGGGGAGAGGTGGCACACATTTTTTAATTAAAATGATTTTATAAAATATTTTCTCTCTCGTTGAATTTCTTATAAAAACACCTTTTACAACTCAATTGAGAGGCTTTTTCGAAACCACTTCCACTCTTTGCTTGCAAAACGACCAAGGGAGCTTTGGATGATCAGGAGGACGACCCCCAGCCTGTTGGTAAGCTCCATGACTTCTTTTCACCTTGATTACATGGTGGAAATCGAAAATCAATGCATGATTTCTTCTTATCTCCATTCCATCTTCAATTCTAGCCATTCCTTTTCACTCAAAACTTAAGGGCAAGCTTGGGATAGTGGAAGGTGTTGCTTTCACCATTAAATATGTGGAGGTTGAAGCTTTGAATCTCAATTGAAGGCGGGTTATATAACTTGAACCCTTGAATGTTATTATTAATTTCATACCTCTATCAATTGTTGATCCTTTCTTCATTCTCAAAATTTTATTTGATTGATTGATGTAATCACCATGAAATTCATAGAAAGCTTCGTGGGTTTATAGCTTGATTATGATGACATCATCATAAGCACACACCTCCACAAATATCTATTGCAAATGGTTTCAAAATTTGAGTCCAATCGGTTTCAATAAAGTTAGCCAAACAGTTTCATCAAACCGTTTGAAGCCAAACAGTTTCAAAACCATTTGGAATAGTTGACCACAGTTGACCATTTGGAGTTCATATGCTGATGTTGATGGTTGATGACCCATTACATCCAATTGATTGGTTTCAAAGGGTTCATCAGTTAAAGGTCCATCAAGTATCAAACCCTAACCGGGTTGAGTGATGAAATTCTCTATTGATTGATTTGTTTTTTAGGTTGACTAACCCAAACGGTCTCAAGACCGTTTGGAGGTCACCCGAACGGTCTCAAGTCCATTTGGAAGTCAACCAAGACTGTTTGTAAGTATATGATGACGTATGATTAGATGGTTGAAAATCTAGTGATATCAAATTGAAATACAATCAATAGCTCAATTGATGATCAATTTTATGATGCAAACCCTAATTGAATTTCACAAATTTCAATGATGGAACTAGTCAAACAATCTCAAGACCATTTGGAGGTTAACCAAATGACCTCAAGACCGTTTGAGGTCAGGTCATGACATGGCTAAGTGGAGATTCAATGATTTCAATAGAATTAGTCCTACAATGTCAACAATTGAAGGTATCTCGATTTCAAACCCTAATTCAATTTGGTTAAAACCCTAATTGATGGTTTACTAAATTTAAAACTCTAATTGACGGTTCAATTGAAGGGTGATTTAATGGTTCAATTGAGGTTAATCCAATGTTTCAATTGATAGGTGGATTCAACAGGTGAAACCCTGAAGTCAATTTAGTTGATGGATATCTTTTTGGTCCATTCGGTTTTGAGAGGGTTTGGACCAAATGGTCTCAAACCGTTTGGAGACCCAAGTTCATTCAGTTTCAAAATGTTTTGTCTAAATGGTTTTATATGTCCTATCGGTTTCAACTTGATTTGGCTAAACGGTTTCAAACCGATTGGATGGCCAATGTAATCAAGACCGTTTGGAGGTCTAAAAGGTCTTAGACTATTTGGAGGTTATTTTAGTAAGACTGTTTGGAGTCTAATTGGTCAAGATTATTGGGGTCTAAGTGACCAAGATTATTTGGGATTTAATTAATCAAAACCATTTGGATGTCTAAGGTGATTGAAGGTCAATCAACTACTTGATTATTTATGATGAAAATCAATGATGATTACAATGGTTGTACCTTTAAGGTAATAGAGTGACTGGTACCCTTAGTGGGGTTAACCTTTGATGCATATTGATGCAATAGCCCAATACATTATGATAACCCTAATTACATGTATTTGAATAAAGAATATACTCAATTTGGTTAAGATTGGAGTAGAGAACATCCTAGAGAGGATGAGAAAGGGAAATTCATACATGTATAATAATCATGTAGCAATCAAGCCCAACACATTCAAAATGAATGGGATATATAATTAGGGTATGACTCTTGATAAAGAGATCATAAAACCCTAATTGAGTTGATTGATGAACTTAAACCCTAATTTAGGGAAATACTAAGTGAAACCCTAATCTAGGGGAATGATGTGACCCTAATATAGGATAATGATATGAGAAACCCTAATTCAGGGCAATTATGAGTGAAACCCTAATTCAGGGTAATGATGTGTAAATCCATAATATAGGGTGATGAATGTGATACAATACCTATTACGACCCCGCCTCCCAGTAACCCCCAATTAAGGGAGACCAAAAGGATAGAGCCGTTAACCAATAATCCAGATCAAAGGTTTGGCAATTAACTAAGAACAATTATTAAATTTTAACAGACTAAACTGAAAAGTTGTAAGAAAATAAACTTTTCATACCATTTTTTTCTTTTGAAAACTTGGATCTCTAAACTGCTATCCACTTAAGGATTCTACTCTAACTAATCCTCCTTGTATTTTACTTCATGTATTTCCCAATATGATGATTTACTATTTGATCTTTTGGCTTGTACCTAAAACGTCGACAAACAAAATGTCAGTCAGCCGAAGCTGGTATGTGGGGTAAACACTAATAATGCAATTATTCTTAACAAAGTAATCATTCAATTCATCATTTAACAACCAAGATTACATTTTAAGCCATACTACTCAATCCTTACCTATCCCCTAACTCTGTGCTAACCCTACAGTGGACTTGTATGCTACCTCTCTTTAGGTAGATTCTTACCACCATGGTCCTACCTTACAGGTAGCCAATACATTGGGTAATAGAGTCACATGGAACCACCCGAAGGTAACCCAATATCTAACTCAATGTGACTTGATGGACCTACCCCATTGGTAGCCATGTACTAAGTCATCCAATGACATGATGGTCCTACCCCATAGGTAGCCATATACTAGGTCAACTATTAAGCCACAGAGGGGACCATGATCTGAGCTAGTAGGCACATATATTATGTGATAGTCATATCCACATTATAGTTTGCATGAATTAAAATCATCCAACAATTAATTCATGACATCGATGAAGACTTCGGTAAACATCGGAAAACTAACTTGAGATATTCATAAGCGTAACCACATACCTTTGATTGCAGATTTGAGACAGAAATAACCAGAACATAGAACTCCCAATCAAGCAACCAATCATGCATAGAATCCTGAAATAAATATACCAATTTCATTTTATTAATATTTATCCAATATCATCATCATCCTTAGGATTTCTATTCCAATTTTAGGGTTTCCTTGGAAATTAGGGTTGTGCCTCCATTCTTAGTTATTAATAACCCTAATTCATCAAATCTACTTAAAACCTTTAAATTCTCTCATTTTAATATTCTTAACAGTCTTAGGATCATCATTTAGTAATTTACTTCCTTAATCTGAAATATTATGGTTTTCCTCTTCTTTTACCCCAATTAGGGTTCCCATATGAATTATTCTTCATTTATGGATTAAAACCCTAAAACTACAAATTTTGTATACAAAACAGATGAAAACTCTATATTATTAATCAACAGGTTAATATCTTTCAAATTAACCTATTAGTCTTCAAAGATGTATCCTTTATATTCAATTTAGGGATTCTAAGGTTTCCTACAAAACCCTAACCATCTCAATTATCTTCATTAAGAATTATCTAATCCAAACTATGTTTAATAATATATTATAGTTTTATTCTTGCAATATCATGTTATGACCACTAAAACTCATATTTACTCAAATCAGGGTTTTTAGTCTATTAAACCATGTTCATGATCATAAAACCCTAAAACCAACATACTAATCATATTTTTATGATTTTACCATTCCTTTTATTCTTAACAAGTTAAGATTGATCAAAAACATATAAAAGATTCATCATCTTCATTTTTACATCATTGTAGGGTTTTTCTATCAATTAATGCATCAAAAGATGTAAAACCCTATACTTTTTGAGTTTAAAGCAGAATTAGGCTTCATACATAATTTCTTTGTGTTCCTCTCATTCCGAGGATCAATTTTCATATATAACTTATCTAAATCCGAGCTACCAATGATTAATTATGAATTTTGTAAGATTTCACTCACTTTGACCAATCAGAAGCCGCCACATAGCTTCCTCCATGCAACGTTGCTCCGCTTTGTTGAAAAAATAACCAAATTACTATTATACCCCCGTGTTAGCTGTTGTTTTCTTCACACCCCAGAGGGAAGAATCATCCAAAGCCCACATCTTCTTCTACCTTGCGCGACCTAGAGCTGGACGCCGTCCAGGTTGGTTTACGGGGAGATTTTAACCCCCTCCCGTGGCCGCACGCTTAACCTCTGAGGTCCATCGACCTCCGCCCTTCTTCGCCACCCTCAGATCATCCTTCATCCATGACCAAGGCGGCCAGAAACTCGAGCTTTGGGTCTGCCAACTCAGCCCCTTCCGACAAGCTGCAGACGACCAGGGCAAAGATTTCCTTGAGATAGTAACTTCATAGCTATCTAAACTTGAAGGGGATGTCAGGGATCCCTTCGAACTCCTTCTGACGCTCCTGGGCCGCTCAACTCCTTGTAGTTAGGGTTTTCACAAAGAGAAGAAGAAGAAGGAGGAGAAGGAGAGAGGAGTATGTGGAACTCCCTTTAAAAACGTCCCTGGGCTCTACCCCTTTTATAGGGGAGGGTAACGAAGCCCTAAGATGGCTTGCCCACAAAGAAACGAAGCCCCTTTTATAAAGGAATCATTTTCCTTCAAGGAGAGGAAACCTTCTCTCTTTTCCCTAACTTTGGCAATTCCTTACTACTTGGATATATTAGAATTTCGAAAATCACTTCCTTTATCCTCTTAGCACTTTCCCATTAATCTATTGGCATGGAATAATGTTTTCTTTTAATAGAAAATACTTTCTTTTTATCAATATCACAAAATTCATTAATAATGTATCACTTATCCTTTTATTTTGCAATTTTGGTATTTTCTCTTTCTTTCCTATTTATTGGAACTCCTTGGATCCCAAGAAACTCTATTATTTCAAAATCCTTTTTATTGGATACTCATTATCCTTCTAGATGCATCATTATGCATTATCTCACATTATCTTTTTTATTTCTCATTAGAATATCTCTTTTTGAGGATTTCTCTTTATTTCTCTTTTATTTTCCTCATTGGTATTCCTTTTATCATTGGTAATCCTTGGGATACGAAATTCCACCAAGGATAACCCAATTATACCATTTTCCACTTATTTCCAACATTTTAACATTATTCTCAATTTCTTTCTCACTAAAGAAATACTTAATTAAACTTTTCTTTTATTATTGCCTTTTCTTTGCAACTTTGGATTCCTTGGAACCCAAGGAACCCAAGAGGCACAAAATCCATCCTTGGATTACATCATTTTTCCTTCTAGAGGTTTCTATTTCATTCTTTTCTCAAATATTCAATTATTCATTTATTAATTGAATTTTCTTGTTATTTGGGCCCAATAGCCAATAAAGCCCACAACACAATCATCAATGCTATTGTAAATGAAATCCATTTATTTGAAGCAAATTATATCATTATTTGTTCAAATATCTTTAATATGAGAAATTACATTTCTCACCAAATGAACCCAAAATCAGGGTTGTAACATCCTTCCCCTCTTATAGGAATTTTGCCCTCAAAATTCTATCAAGCAAACAAACAATTCAGGATAAGACTTTTCCATGTCCATCATTGGCCCCTATCTGGCTTTACCGCACTCATGGCGCTCCCAAAGAACCTTTATCATCACATATTCTTTTCTCTAAGTTCTTTCATCCTGACGTCTATAAATTGTACAGGTGACTCAGGCCATGTCAGCCTCCCTTGGGGCTCACTAGGTTCATTGCTCAGCACATGGTAGGGGTACCTCACATAGTGCTCTAAAAACTCATCACACATTACTTTATCCTGAAGGGTAAGGTCAAACTTAACCTTCTCCACCAAACCATGTCAAAAGAACCCATGCATCAGGGACTCAGCTCTCTTAGCTATAACTTAGAGGGGTCGGATTTTCATGTCAGATATTCTCCCACAGTGCACTGCATGTCAATCTACTTTGCATCTGCTCATGACTCACGTCATCTCTAGGCTTCTTTCAGCCATTACATGATCAAAGCGACTTCATCTACATGCAGTGTGGTCCTTTTCTAACCATCATGTGGTCCTTTCACCAACATCACCCTACTGAAGTGGTGACCGATACAACCTCCCTTACAGAGCTTCATATAAAACCCGATACTGGCTATGGTGGTCATCGTCACATCTTTCATAGGATAAGAATTGTCTCTAGATATCACCCTGAATGAGCACATATGCTCTCATCAGACCCTTTAGTCTGGATCATACTAACCATTAGTTAGGGGTGATAAACTGTACTAACATTGAGTTCTTCATGTACCTACTCCCACCTTTTGGAAGGGAGCCTTTAGGTCAAACTCAAGAACCTTTATACTCAACCTCATGGTGTAGTTGAACCACCTCTCTCTTATGTAGTTCAACCTGATCTGTCCTTTGACAAAATTCTTTCTTTCTCATGTCATCTAGGTAAGGAGGTCTACCATAACCCATATTGCATCTCGATCTTCCTTGATCCAGGGGATACAACATCCATAGCGATGAACTCCCTTTCTCTTTCGGGAACTCTTTATCCTCTATGTCAATACACTGGGTTACTGATACTCATCCTTCACTTTCTGTCATGCATGGAAACATATCACATGCAGCCTCATCTCCAGCATCCGTAGTACTACTACCACTCATTATCACAGTAATACCATGGTGTAAGGTGATCTCAACATCATTATTTCTTATATGTCATGATTCCTCCAGATCGATTCCTCAGAACCCTAAACCATTCTCATCAGGGTTTTATTACCTTCCGACCCAAAGAAGTGCATCTGAGGTTCTACCACCATCCTTTCATTGCATCAAGGACTAGACTGGTTAATCAATCAACCATTAACTGATCTCATTACATTAGGGTTAGCCAAACATATCTTCCTTTCCAAACTTAGGGTTAGCTTAACAACCTCTTCTATCCAAACTAGGCAGCTATATCTCAACCAGAGCATCCATTACCACTTCACATCCTTAGGTATTAGGTAACATCTCATACACTTCCATGTATTCCACTTATCATCTCATCTTGACTCTAAAACTATCTTCATCGATAAAACTCCAGGCTCATCCTCATGATGATCAAACTATACCTTGCTTCACTTGCAAATTCCACATAGCTCAGGCTAACAACATCCTTATAAGATGACTATCTTGTCTTCTCTTTAGTGTTTGCAAACCATCCATGTATCATTCACTTTACCAGGGTATGTTATCTGCTCTGTCCCCATGTCTCGTGGCAACGTTCCAACCCACATCCTCTTTATCCTTGGTGTATGGCATGTGTACTGTCCTATCCCTTACCCCCATAAGAAGAGGAAATAAGCATTTGGCTACAGTCCAAATACAGAGTTCTTCATGTTCCAAGAGTAGAGATGGTACATCCCACCTTGCCAGTACACCTTTAAATCTAAGTTGAAACGTGCCACATATGTCTCAACATCACATTCATCTTGATATCAAAGTTACTTCCATGGAAAACTGGTCTGGAACCTACTTGGGTCACCACACAATCCTTGGTCATCTCATCTAGGTCTATAGGGTGCCGGCACTTTTGGGGTCATCCCTTTTCCTTCATGCATTCAGAGAGTGCCCTACTCATCTGCCTTTTGGGTCCCATGAGTTCATGAAGGTTATCAATCTCCTAGCCCATGGCCATCTGACAATGATAGTTGTTACCTCCTGACCCTATGGTCATGTGCACTAGGGAATTAGGCAACTCCTACTTCCAACGGTCTTATCCCTACCTAACCCTAGGATAGACTTAGGATTCTCTTACAGTACATGTTCAACTCAGAACCTTACCCAAACATTCATCATCTCTCTTCCTGCATTCTTGGGTGGTCTTTCATCCTTTCTCAGGGATCATGGTGACCTGCCTACCTTGGTCAGGCCCCATACCAGTTACCTCCATGGTAACACATCCATATGCACTTAGAGATGGTTAACTATGGGTCTACAGGTTCTGTCTCATGCCATGTACTCTACACTTAGCTTCTCAAGATCCTATGAAACCTCCTTAGGTTACCTCAAAACCAACCAACTGGTAAACTTCCTACCAAAGGGTCCCTCTCCTAGGATAGGAGGAAACTACACCTTGATAACAAAGGTCACAAGCGTCCTTAGGGTTTACATTCACATGAGCATGCTTAACCCAACAGCTATTAAGGCACAAGCAGTCCACCTATTAAACCATGCTAGGTCATGCTTGTTCTCTTTCCTCAACGTTAGATAAACTTAGTTGTGAGGGGTTCATCAAACATACCTTTAACTTAATGGGTTTCCTTTACCTATACCCATGAGGAGTACCATGCTCGAAACTATAGAGACTCAAATCTCATCATGAGTATTGGGTACACTGCTTCCCCTCTTAGGACTAGGAACCCTAGGTTCACCTTTGGGTGTCCAACTGCATGCTCAATCTCTTAACCACGAATCAAGCATGTCTAAGATATGTCATGTACTTCTATGAACCTTTTACTCGAGCAACACTTCGGAATTGAGTCCTCTTCCAGGACAACCAACTAGGTATAAAGCCTCACAATTGGTTACTTTAAACCTCCTCAGGGTCTAAAGCAATCTTTATCTCATCCAGTAGGTAATCACTTATACCATAGGTACTAGAAGCATCATCCTCTCTTTAGGGTTTGGTTCCTCTAAAGGCAACCAAGATATCATCAGCCTCTAGGGATCAAGCATAAGGAAACCACTATCATCCACGTAGGTCACATCATCCTCAACTCCCCACTATTCCTCAAGTTTTAAGGTTTTAGGCTTCCAATCTCCTTGTTGGGGTCCTACTTCCTCTCTCTAGAGCTAATTCCACCTCCAACCATACTACTCGAGGTCCCTTCTCTATGAAGGCTCAACCTCACAAGCATACCCCTATGTAGGTGAAGCCTATGCTTAAACTTATGTTTGCTCAAGATCATCCTTATCCCCTTATGCTTATCTCATAAGCCATCCATCATGACCCCTTGTCTAGGGTTTCATCCAACTATCAATACTACTGACGCACTCTGGGTGCAATCTATATCCTACTTGCAACAGCCCAAAAGGTTTCTATAGGTTCTTCTCTAACCTCATCCATGACAGAGCTATCCTTCACTCAAGCATGCACGACCCTTCCCAGAGTTGGGTTGCCCGAGGTACTCGGTCATCTAACCTCTTATGGCATCCTAAAGGCATGTCCAACCAAACACTCGGTCAACATCTAGCTCATCATGTCATCTCCCATTCTAACCTTCACTTAGGGTTAGGGTTAACATCATCCTCAAAGGATGTGCTAGGTCTCTACTTGCAATGGATATTTCTATCTCCAGGACTAACTCTCTTTATCTATCCTCCTGATATGAAGGTCTAGCCTCAGGTCTCTTCTGAGGGCATGACAACTTATGTCATACGACCTAAGCATGTATATATTCTTTAGTTTACGCTTAATTTATTAAGCTTATGTCCATGACATCTTATTTACATGCTTTTCCTTTAATTTGGTGGAGGATCCCTTAAACCTTATCAATCTTACCCATGCCTCAAGATGGTGAGGAGAAGAGAGAAAACCCTAATCCTTAAGGTCCCTAATAGAATTTGTGATGAGAAGGGAGGAATAAGATGAGAAAATCCTAAAGGTATCTTATTTCGATTCATACCCTAAGACTTTGGCCAGGCAGTCACACGGATCTGGGAGTCCTCGTATTCCGACTAGCGGTGCGTAGGAAAATATTGCCAGCCCTCGGTCGTGATCCTTTTCTAGACACCTCCGTCTTTCGGATAATCCTCTAATAACTCCCTTGGGTTCTATGGAGTTTGTAAAATTTAATAATTATTAATGGTTAACTGAGGAATCGACGCTCTGATACCAAATGTTACAACCCTGCCTCCCAGTAACCCCCAATTAAGGGAGACTGAAAGGACAGAGTCGTTAACTAATAATCCGGATCAAAGGTTCATCAATTAACCAAGAACAATTATTAAATTTTATCAGACTAAACTGAAAAGCTGTAAGAAAATAAACTTTTGCATACCTTTTTTTTTCTTTTGAAAACTTGGATCTCTAAACTGCTATCCACTTAAGGATTCAACTCTAACTAATCCTCCTTGTATTTTACTTCATGTATTTCCCAATATGACGATTTACTCTTTGATCTTTTGGCTTGTACCTAAAACGCCGACAAACAAAACGTCGGTCAGCCGAAGCTGGTATGTGGGGGAAACACTAATCATACAATTATTCTTAACAAAGTAATCATTCATGTAATCATTTAACAACCAAGATTACGTTTTAAGCCATACTACTCAATCCTTACCTATCCCCTAACTCTGTGCTAACCCTACAGTGGATTTGTATGCTACTTCTCTTTAGGTAGATTCTTACCACCATGGTTCTACCTTACAGGTAGCCAATACATAGGGTAATAGAGTCGCATGGCACCACCCGAAAGTAGCCCAATATCTAACTCAATGTGACTTGATGGACCTACCCCATTGGTAGCCATGTACTAAGTCATCCAATGACCTGATGGTCCTACCCCATAGGTAGCCATATACTAGGTCAACTATTAAGCCATCGAGGGGACCAAGATCCAAGCTAGTAGGCACATATCTTATGTGATAGTCATATCCACATTATAGTTTGCATGAATTAAAATCATCCAACAATTAATTCATGACATCGATGAAAACTTCGGTAAACCTCGGAAAACTAACTCGAGATATTCATAAGTGTAACCACATACCTTTGATTGCAGATTTGAGATAGAAATAACCAGAACATAGAAATCCCAATCAAGCAACCAATCATGCACAAAATCCTGAAATAAATATACCAATTTCCTTTTTTTAATATTTATCCAATATCATCATCATACTTAGGATTTCTATTCCAATTTTAGGGTTTCCTTGGAAATTAGGGTTGTGCCTCCATTCTTAGTTATTAAGAACCCTAATTCATCAAATCTACTTAAAACCTTTAAATTCTCTCATTTTAATATTCTTAACAGTCTTAGGATCAACATTTAGTAATTTACTTCCTAAATCTGAAATATCATGGTTTTCCTCTTCTTTTACCCCAATTAGGGTTCCCATATGAATTATTCTTCATTTATGGATTAAAACCCTAAAACTACGAATTTTGTATACAAAACAGATGAAAACTCTATATTATTAATCAACAGGTTAATATCTTTTAAATTACCCTATTAGTCTTCAAAGATGTATCCTTTATATTCAATTTAGGGTTTCTAAGGTTTCCTACAAAACCCTTACCATATTAATTATCTTCATTAAGAATTATCTAATCCAAACTATGTTCAATAATATATTATAGTTTTATTCTTGCAATATCATGTTATGACCACTAAAACTCATATTTACTCAAATCGGGGTTTTTAGTCTATTAAACCATGTTCATGATCATAAAACCCTAAAACCAACATATTAATCATCTTTTTATGATTTTACCATTCCTTTTATTCTTAACAAGTTAAGATTGATCAAAAACATATAAAAGATTCATCATGCTCGTTTTTACATCATTCTAGGGTTTTCTATCAATTAATGCATCAAAAGATGTAAAACCCTATACTTTTTGAGTTTTAAGCAGAATTAGGCTTCATAAATAATTTCTTTGTGTTCCTCTCATTCTGAGGATCAATTTTCATATATAACTTATCTAAATCTGAGCTACCAATGATTAATTATAAATTTTGTAAGATTTCACTTACTCTGACCAATCAGAAGCCGCCACGTAGCTTCCTCCATGCAACGTTGCTCCGCTTTGTTGAAAACATAACCAAATTACTATTGTACCCCCGCATCAGCTGTTGTTTTCTTCACACCCAAGAGGGTAGAACCATCCAAAACCCACATCTTCTTCTACCTTGCGCGACCTAGCGCTGGCCGCCGTCCAAGTTGGTTTGCGGGGAGGTTTTAACCCCCTCCCATGGCCACACGCTTAACCTATGTGGTCCCTCGACCTCCGCCTTGCTTTGCCACCCTCAGATCGGCCTTCATCCATGACCAAGGTGGCCAGAAACTCGAGCTTTGGGTCTGCCAACTCATCCCCTTCCGACGAGCTGCAGACGACCAGGGTGAAGATTTCCTTGAGCTAGTGACTTCGCAACTATCTAAACTTGAAGGGGATGTCAGGGATCCCTTCGAACTCCTTCTGACGCTCCCGGGCCACTCAACTCCTTGGAGTTAGGGTTTTCATGAAGAGAAGAAGAAGAAGGAGGAGAAGGAGAGAGGAGTATGTGGAACTCCCTGTGAAAACGTCCCTGGGCTCTACCCCTTTTATAGGGGAGGGTAACGAAGCCCTAAGATGGCTTGCCCACAAAGAAACGAAGCCCCTTTTATAAAGGAATCATTTTCCTTCAAGGAGAGGAAACCTTCTCTCTCTTCCCTAACTTTGGCAATTCCTTACTACTTGGATATATTAGAATTTCGAAAATCACTTCCTTTATCCTCTTAGCACTTTCCCATTAATGTATTGGCACGAAATAATGTTTTCTTTTAATAGAAAATACTTTCTTTTTATCAATATCACAAAATTCATTAATAATGTATCACTTATCCTTTTATTTTGCAATTTTGGTATTTTCTCTTTATTTCCTATTTATTGGGACTCCTTGGATCTCAAGAAACTCTATTATTTCGAAATCCTTTTTATTGGATACTCATTATCCTTCTAGATGCATCTTTATGCATTATCTCACATTATCTTGTTTATTTCTCATTAGAATATCTCTTTTTGAGGATTTCTCTTTATTTCTCTTTTATTTTCCTCATTGTTATTCCTTTTATCATTGGTAATCCTTGGGATACGAAATTCTACCAAGGATAACCCAATTATACCATTTTCCACTTATTTCCAACATTTTAACATTATTCTCAATTTCTTTCTCACTGAAGAAATACTTAATTAAACTTTTCTTTTCTTATTGCCTTTTCTTTGCAACTTTGGACTCCTTGGAACCCAAGGAACCCAAGAGGCACGAAATCCATCCTTGGATTACATCATTTTTCCTTCTAGAGGTTTCTATTTCATTCTTTTCTCAAATATTCAATTATTCATTTATTAATTGAATTTTCTTGTTATTTGGGCCCAATAGCCAATAAATCCCACAACACAATCATCAAGTCTATTGTAAACGAAAACCATTTATTTGAAGCAAATTATATCATTCTTTGTTCAAATATCTTTAATATTAGAAATTACATTTCTCACCAAATGAACCCAAAATTAGGGTTGTAACAAAACCCTAATCTAGGGTGATGTTATGTAATGTTACAGTAAACCCTAATTTGGGTAAAAGGACATGATAAACCCTAATCTGTTGTGAATAGTGCATCCAAACCCTAAATTGGGTAATAGGATATAATAAACCCTAATACAGTGTAATGCTATGTGAAACCCTAATACAGGGTAATGGTATGTGAAACCCTAACACAAGGTAATGCTATGTGAAACCCTAACACAAGGTAATGCTATGTGAAACCCTAATACAGGGTGATGCTATGTGAAGTACTAACACAGAGTGATCCTATGTGAAGCTCAAATACAGAGTGATGAGTTATGAATGTAATAAGAAAACCCTTATATTGCATGGTACTGATATATAATGGATATAATTGTTATCATGAGTACTAATCATGCAGGTATGTTGAGATGTTGAGCATAGCCAGGTATGGGCTATGATGCTCTGTATATTGAAAATGTTTTATAGTCCTTATAAGCCTTCATATGCTTTGTTGCTTAGTGAGAGGTAACCTAAAATTAATGAGCCCTGTGTGCCATATGATGTTTTAATTATTGAAATTGTTTATGGGCTTCATAAGCCATAATATGCCTTGTTGCCTATTAAGGGGTAACAAGAGGTGATATGAGCTTTGTGAACTATGTGGAATTCTTGTGTAGCAAGAATCATGATTACCTTGGTCAGATGACCTGAAGGTATTAAGTTACCTAATAAGTGGTAACAAGTATTCTATGATGAATTGAGGGTCTGAATACCCACATTCTATAATCAAGATGATGAACTTATTAAGAAATAAAAAATGTACCTGATGAGATGAGGGATTAAGATCCCAATACTTCATTAAAAGGGTATGGCTACATGCCATGACTCCACAATACAATACCAAGCATTAGCTGTGTGATCTAAGCCTAAAGTGAGTATATGTTACAGCTATAACTCTATAGCGAAGATGTCAATATACCCTGGCAAGCTAATTGTAGTTTGATAAGTGATGTCTCTGCCATATAATCTCATATTGACTGAGAAGGTTGATGTTACTCAGCTTAGCATATCCTAGAAGGATAAATGTTATACATGTGATTTAATTCCTCACTAAATAAGTATCATGCCGACTTATCAAGTTATCTGAAATGCTCGGAATAAGAATACTGCTTTAATCTATTTAGACATTGATCTATCTGTTGTTAAATATATAATTCCTCTGCTCCGTGTTAATTCAATAACTGCAATAATAATGTTTTGGTGGAGAGTTATATCTCTTGCTGGGGCAATTTGGAATTGTTTCACCCCCATGGGATCCACATTTTTAGGTGGATGCGGACGAGGAGGTAGGAACCCTTCAGTAGGTGAAGGACAACAACAACACCAGGAATAGTAGTGAATTCTCAGGTGGAGACACTGGCTATCAAGTTTTGTATATGTGTGAATAGAGTCCTATGTGTCGTCTCTGTACTCTCAGGTCCTCAGAGTCCGTAGTTGGTTTTAATGAATCTATCTGAGATTTTGGCTTGATGCCTCAATGTTCTTATGCTATCTGTATATAGTTTAATATAACAGTTGATGTTGTAATCATTGAGATGAGATGATACATGATATGTACTAGTGAAACAAAATGAAATCAAATTACTTTGGTTCTTTTTGAAAGAGTTGTCCTTTGTGGATCTCTTTGAAAAAGGTTTTAATTTTTAGTGATTTTCAATAATCCGCTGCTAAAGAATGCTTTTGCTTAAGTAAATTATGATTTTGTGATCGGTGTGCCACATAAATGAAGTGAAACCCTAATTGCAATGGAAACCCTAAAAGTGGACTAGAAACCCTAGGAAACGAGCTAGGTTTAATAGAACTTGATGGCCTGATCAATGATAAGAAAATTGGATGTATATTTCAGGATCATCTTGTGTGTTTACTGGATTTCTTACTTAGTTGGATTGTTTCTGCACTCAAGTCAGCCTCACAGGTATGTGCTTAATTATGGTTAATCGCATTAGTTTCCCAAAAGTTTTCCAGATGATTCATCACTTTGAATGCAACCTATCAGTTTGGATGTTCATACTTACAAATCATAAAGTCACTATGATTATCACAATAATAATATGTGTGTATTCTCGCACCTACATGTCACCCTGATGGATGATGTCAAAAGGTCAAGCCCAGGAGGGAAGACCCATGGGCACCATGAGTGGTGACCCCAGACACCAAGCTCGGGATTGAGAAGGTGGTCTTTATTGCATGACTCACAGGCACCATCAGAGGTGACCCCATGCACCAAGCTCGGGATTGAGAAGGTGGCCTTAAGTCATTGGAAAAAGAGAAACCCTAAGGAGGGTATGCCAGGGTTAGGGCAAAAGCGGTGGAGAATGTTGCACTGAAAGCGTAAATTGGCTTGTTAATTAACTTGATTGTGATATTTAGATTGTTAGCCATATGTGTGAAATTTTGGTAGTCCCCACATACCGGAATATTCCTATATGCTGACTGACATTTTGTTTGTCAGCGTTTTAGGTACAAAGTTGAAAAGGACAAACAGTAAAATGACATATTGTGAAAGTAAGAATTAAAGTGCAAGGAGGATTAGTTCGAATAGACTCCAATTGGGGATAGAAGTAGATATCCAAGTTTTTGAAAAAGGTATGCAAAGTTTTATTTTATTCCAGCTTTCAATATAGTTTTGGTAGAATTTTATAATTATTATTGATTATTTGTCAAACCATTGATCCTAAAAATTTGGGATAAAGGCTCGGACCTCTTGGTCTCCCTTAATTGGGGGTTACTGGGAGGCGGGGTCGTTATAGGTTCCTTACCATTAGCATAGGAACTGTAAAGACGATTACATATCATAACTCTTTTTTTATTGTTGTTCTTCATGTTCATGAACATTTCCTTTTTTTCCCACATTTTTCATCTTTACCTCATGAAAAGGATCAATATTATTTATATATTCTTTATTGAAGAGGGATCAGCTCCCTTGTTTCCTTTCACATATCATGAGGACTACACTTTATACTTTCTTATACTCATGGGTTGGTCTGAGATTAACTTAGGTTCTATCTTATTTATTCATTATTCATTCTCATTTGTCTTCTTACTTCATCCTTGTTTCAAGAATATTCTCCATCTTTATGTGAATTTTACACCTTGACTTACTTGATTAGCACATATTCACCTGCCTTTTGCTTCATACATTTCTTGAAATTACATCTTTAAGAACTTCTCTTGTCATACTTACACTTAGATTTAGATTTCATGGAGCCGTATCCGTCTCTTTAATCACCAAACATTCAAGTGTTAGTGAATTATGGTGTAGTTCTTATATCTTTTCATAGTATGTCGGAGGTATTATCATCATAATTCCTAATTATTATGCTCTTTAGATTGTTCCAAAATGATTACTTGATCTGAGTCATAAAAGAGAAATCAATCTAAGAGCTCCATAGTTACCTTCTCTTTAACATGTGAATACCTTGCCAGGGTACTCAAGTATAGAGATTAGGCAGTATGCACCATATTTTATACCATGTTCTTATCTTAGACACCATCCTAATCCTAGTCCTAGTGTCCCTGTAGACTCAACGAACCTAGCTCTAATACCATCAAATGTGACACCCTTTTCCACCCTGAACGAGATTATGCAAAACTTAACCATTAACAATGGATCACCAAAAATCACTGGAAATTAAAACCAATTTACAAAAAGCACCATGAGCGGAGAATTATTACACAAAAGCCAATACTTGCATTTCATAACATATATTCAAGGTGATACATCATCATATTCCAAACAACCTGTTACATAAGATATCAGTTCCACATGTATATACATACTACCAGAGGCACACAAGCCAGAAATCACATATCGATCATCATGTCTACAAAACACATCAAGAACACCCCCAAGGACCTAAGTGTATAGGGATGACAAATAAGGCTCTATTACTAGACACTTTCCATGTACCATATTCCACAAGGTGTAGTTTCCTCCTCATATTATCCTCAGTCACATGATCCTTAACTTGGCATGCACGTCCACCTAAAAAGATACTTAACCAACGGGGTGAGACACACAGTCCCAGTGAGAGATATAACTCTTCGCCAACTTTACTATTATCACAGATAACTAAGAAGATACATTAACATACTGAGCATATTGAATAGAATGACATATATCTCATTGGATGAAGTAAATAGAGAAGTAATATGCACTTACCAATGAGCAATAGAACAATTAATATTTTAAAAAGAAGTATGAAGAACATGTGTGACTGTTATAAACTAAACAATATAAAAGTAAAGCAAGGCTTCATCCAATGTTTTTGTGTTTGATCCTATATGTGTACACTATACGACTACTTATGTATTTATTATGCCCTGAGGATTTGAGTCATACCACCCAAATCTAATCGATCACTGCTAAGTCAAAATCAGTGCTATACAAGGTCTAGTGGAAGAGCCAGAATCTATGACCTCACCTTCCTTGGTCAGTACGAGTGAACATACAGTGACATCACAAGTCAACTACTTCAAGTGACATATAGTCCAACTGTGCAAACCTAGCCCACCTTGGTACAAGTCATGACACTGGTGAAATTGAGATGCAGCCCACAGCTGCACTCTTCCAGGGTATGACCCAGAGCTAATCCGTTAAAATCTCATAGACATAACATCACTGAGTCTACGTCCCAAAGCTACACTCTTTCTAGGGTATGGCCTATAGCCAATCCTATGCCACATATCCTGAGGCATGATCTGAGGCTCACGCATGGCTACAATCACCCTCAATTACTTTTTATTAGGATACCAAGTTGTCCTTACATACTCAACAGTATGCGCTCTGAGTTTCCCATAGAAGTTACTCATTTCACCATCTAGCAAATGCTGACACTAAATGGATCTATGGCATAGGGAAAACTACATGATTATATCCCACTTGATTAGTTAGACCAATTAAAGTTTATTTTAGCATCAATCAAGTTATAACATACAAACCACAAAAAATTCTTCAAAAGAAAGGACATAATATTATAACAGCAGGTATCATTGTTTAAACTAAAAATGGATTCCCATCATCTCATAACATTGTATCACTGCCATCCACAAGGCTATTGTATCACTGCCAGCCACCAAGCTATCATCATCAACATATATCATGGGATATCCGTCCCTCATTTCAGTACCAGAGGATATCACCACAACCAGACATTTAGCCTTTACTAGGTCCTAAGACCCATCACATCACACTTGTAATTCATGGTTATCTCATCATGACTCATTGAGAATATATGTATTACTCATGCCACATCACTCATGCTACATCACATGTGCTTTCCATAGAAACCATTAGCCATTATGTTCAGAGAGAAAATATGTTAAAAATATTAAACACCTTTAGTTAAAGAAAGCAAAGCATCGTAATATCTTTAATCTAAGATTAGGCTTCATGTTGATTTCACATAAGGTCCCCAAGCATCATTTCACCTCACAAATCTGACATGCACTACCTCCCATAAACTGGAGTGTATAAAGCTAAGAATTAATTAGTGTAACCAAGTATGAACATTAACATATTCATACTTCCCGTGTTCCCTTATCAAGGTTCATAACCAAAGCTTGATATTATTTAACCATCTTCATAGTTCTCACAAGTTATAACACCCAATTAATCTATTAGGTTATAGTCATGCATTTTAAGAGGGAGAACAATATCATGCGTTCCATTCATACTTATTCAATATTATAACCTACCCTTAGAATTAGGGTCAATGCTCTTCACATAGAACCGGTTGGGGTTTTACTTGATGGTTACACCACCAAAACCTAATTACACCAATTCCCACTTTCTTGAGACCGATTTAGATTTGAACATCATTAGTTAGATATGAATCAATCATCATACCATCAGTAATAGGTATCACCATTTCATAAATGCATATGTGTATCAAATTCATTAAGTTATGTGTGGGTTACAACAGTGCATTATATAAACATGTTGTCTATTGAACCAATATGATATTTCATCATTAAGTGACCCATACATTGCTACTTATTACAAATCATTAACCACATATCATACTAAGGAGAGTCGAACTACATAACTAGAGGTTTTCACTTCAAACTATCAACAAGGCACCTATAAGGACATAGACTTGTTTATATGATTTCTACACAAATGTTGTCAGCTTTTATTCCCACAAGGCTTATCACCACCCTCATGTATATTCACATAGTTGTATCATTAACCTTACTCCACAATTTAATATTATATGAAAAGGAAATATAGTTGACACTTGCCATGGACTATAATCTTTCATTAAGGTGATCACATGGTTCATATCCTTCCATGATTAAGGTAAACATATGGATACTCAACCATTAAACACTACATCCATTATTTCCCACAATGTTGGAGAGTTTAAGGCTAATCTCTTTAGTTAAAGATGGACCACTCCTAGTAACATCATCCTATCGTGTAGTAGCTTTAGGATAAGCAATTAAGTTTTCTCATACATTATCCAAAACAATACCCTTCTATATCATGTATTGCTCATATGTGTACATCATTGAGTATCCAAGCATACCCTTCAACCTTCATCAAGTGATATCAATTTCTCCTCATACACTTGTGTTGCTTGACTACATCATGCTATGTTGGGTTAGCCCATCCAAGGTATCGGTTTGGACCCTCTTGGGGTGTATCAATTTAACCCACCTTATAGTGTATTATTGACCCTTCTTGAAAGTGTGACGGTCGTCACCTCTTGAAGGTATGTCAGGCATCAACTCTTGAAGGGGTGTCGGGCATCACCTCTTGAAGGGGTGCCAGGCATCACCTCTTGAAGGGGTGTCCGACATAACCTCTTGAAGGGGTTTCGGGCATCACCTCTTAAAGGTGTGTCGGGCATCACCACCCTAAGGTGTGACGGGAAACACATGGTGTATCGGGCATCACATAGTGTGACAGGTTGCTTAGGGTTAGAGTTATGATTAGGTCATGCCAACTTATTGCACCATCAAGGGTGTCACGACATAACACACCAACAGACCAGCTCATACAAGATGTCCTCCAAGTCATGACGGGCTAGCATGGCATATTAGCTTAACCCCATCTAGGGCATGTCAGGTAGCACCCATCAAGCTTATTGGTTTGACAACACATAGATCTAAACACCTCGAGAGCATGATGTGTTAACTCCTCATCAAGGTATGTCGGCCTAACCATTCATATCGGTTTAGGAACCTTCTAGGGTGTGACGATTTAGCACTTTTCCAAACCTATCGGCCTAAGCACTCCCAAGTCATGGCGACTTGCAACATGTTGTGTCACTTTAAGCATCATGAGACATGACGACCATTCACTACCTAAGTGTCAACTTAGTCATCTTCAATGATAGGAAACTTGGTCACTAGTCCATCTACTTAACAATGCAAGAAAGAGAAAGATATGGACAACAACTTAAATGGATTTCTTTCATCAAAACAGTCTTCAAAACAATCATTAACTACTAACATATAACAAGCACACGATCTAGAGATGAAGAGCAATTAAAGCATATAAAGAGTGATAATAACAAAGGAGGTTAATAGTAATATTACCCACCTCAAGAAGGTCTCCATCAAGAGTGAAAGATTCCATGATCAAATCTGCAAAGCACACATTCCTCAACTTGAAGATGATCCATCAAGAATCCTAACTCGATTTCAACATCACCTCAATAAAGAAGAAGAAGATGACATGGTTATGATAGCTCAAGGAGAAAGGAAATAAGAAGAGAGAACCAAGTCCCAATCAACCTTCACCAAAGGTATGATCCATGGCTAAGAGTAGAAGAAGAAGATGAAGAAGAGAGCTCAAAGGAATGACCATCAAAGAAACATAACTCACTAAGCGGAAGTTAAATAAGAAATCACCATGAGTAAGGAACATGAGCTCCCAAGATCCATGGGGCTTCTTATAGATCCTAAAGCTTCCAAGATCATCCACCAAGAAGAGAGGAATAAGGATGGACTAAAGGGTTTACTTGTGTGAAGGAGGAGGGGGTTATATACTTGAGGGAAGGAAGAGAGATCAAAGGAGAGGTGTCATCACCTTACGAGCTTAGGTGACACTTGTCCACGAGAGAAGAGACACTTGCAAAAACATGAAAAGCATGGTGATAAGATCTAGGCTATATCTCTTCCTCTAGGTATCCTTCCAAGATCATGGCTGATATGCCAAAGCTCTACACCCTTCACAAACTGATATGGCAGAACCCAACATACTCACAAACTGATATGGCAGAACCCAACATACTCACAAACAGATAGACCATACTCCACACACTCACAAATTGATAGGCACAACCCCACACACTTCACAAACCGATAGGGAACAACCCTAAACACCCAAAAAACAATAGGGCAGAACCCTACACACCCACAAACCGATAGGCAGCCTCTCTAAGGTTCTCTAACGTGAGATAGCCCATCAATGAGAAAGGCACATCTCACACATGTTCTCCATATATCACCAAAGATATTACCAAATAACCAAGATCCAAACAAGGGGCCCACCTCTTCATTTCTCCTCTAGATGATGCCAAGAGAGGGAAGGAATACTCTAGAGGTGGTAGATTGCATATTAGCGCTTCACTTTAGGTAGATTGCAATTTATACCAAAACTAGCTCATAAAACACAAGCATCAACCATACAAGCTCATCTTGATACTTAGGCTTTCCACAAGGCACCTCATAGAATAATTCTCTATCTTATGAGTCTAAAGCACTAAGGGCACACTCATCATGTGACATATTGCAAGATAACCCCTCATCTTAGGTAAATTGCACTTTGGTCCAAAATAAGCAATCATTGCTCAAACATGACCAAACTTGAAACATAAGTGTGTCACATGATTAAAAAGCACCTCAGAGTATTAGATTAGAATTATAAGCAACTTACTCAAGAAAAGCAAAAAAGGTTAGACCAAAACCTAGGTTAGGGTCCTTACACATATGATTAGTAGACTGACAAAATATCCATCTTATTGTAACTCCTAGATAGTCGATTAGATGCATTAGCTGAATGTCTAGTTAATAGACAGTCAAAAAGTGGGATTAGTTGATTTTAATACTCGATGGCATGGTTTTTTTGAACCTTTTGAACCTCCTCATTAGCAGGCTTGACCTACTATTCAATCTATAACAAGTCTGCAAGCATTAATAGAAATATGGTATGCAACTCTTCATTTATTGAATTATATATGGAGACCTTATTTTCATATCCCTAGTTTGAAGGGGCATGTCATTCATGTTGTTTTACACATTTTTCACATTGGAATTCCCAATAATCATTATCTTAAAGGAAAGAGATAGGATGATATGGAGTGATAGTATCACAACACAAAGAGTTTGCTTTTTCTCAATGGTTCACACTGTGTTTAGGAGTTTCTTGTCTTCTATGTAGACTGCATGAGGATGTAGGTGCCGAGCAACTATATTAGGAGGAAGACATAAATGACCATTCATGAGTATAGTGGTTGATGCATGTCATCCAAAGAGAAGAACATCCTTGGATATGCTCCAGGAAAAGGTATACCTCATGTACGAGCACCTACCACACAAGAGCAAAATTACTCCAAGCAAAATGATAATTATGCTAATCATCAACATCAAGTAAAAAATTATGAAAAAAAACATAATAAATGATTTTATTCCATTTTAGACAAGATTTGACAAATGCCAAGCTTTGATTCATATTTAACATGTTAACTTTACAACCTATAATTTTGCAACCAGTGTCACTAATGCAATTTTTATCACACAACAAATTCCCTAGGGATGAAATCCCTAAGTTTTACCTTAACTAATGAATGCCAATCCCACCCGCAAGTGGACATATCTTGTTGTAGTATAGTTCATGACTGAACCTAGATGACAAAAAATTTAAGGATTAACCAATCAAATTAACCTCACTAGACTATTATTAAAAACAAAAGGTGGTTATTTTTTTATTATACTAAGATTGCAAATAATCAAAGGGTTGAATTAAGGTTGAATAACAAATTATGTAAACACTAGGGTTGATGTGTTTCACCACTTCTATTTATAATTAATTCTCTCACTACATCATAATATGTATGAACATACATATTTTGAGGTAGATTAAATCCTACTTTCGATGTTAAGATTAAAATCATAAAGTATTACTCTAAATTAACGTCATGTTATCTAGAAATCATTTAGTTGTTGTCTCTAAAAACACCTATATGATGTTCTCATCAAGGTTTTAACGAAAATCAAATGATATGCTAGATCTTAGGCTTAGAGTTCTTTACGTCTAAGATATGATAAATAAGTAAAAATGTTGGCTGAGTAAGATTTGCAAGCAGTGAAATAAACCCATAACAAGGTGATATTCATATAGACATAAACCCAGTGGAAAAGAGTAAAATTAGGAAGTGGGACTACTCCTCGTACCCCAATGAGAGGACTAATCACTCATCCCAGCAATAACAAGATTAATACTGGAAGAAGGGATGAAAGATATCATCACAAAAAACAACAAAGGAGTATCCATGGCTTTTAAATGCCCGTGTTTGAGTTCAATGATGATAAAAAAAATAGTGAGATGACTCCTTAATTTTTGTCAGTGTAGGTCTTAAGGTTGTACTCTCCTTGTTACAGTTAGGATCAGTATGCTTGTAGGTTTGGCAGAAGAGGAGGTGGAGGTGTTGTCCACTAATGGAAATGGTTGATTGGGAAGAATTGAATACTTGTCATCTTATCTAGGGAAGTATCATGTTTGGGTTTCTAGGCTGCATATGGTGAGTTCTAGCCATTTGTTTGTATCAAAAAATTGTCAATTTGAGGTGTTAGTCTGAATAAGAAGAGTAAGTGATGATCTCATGCATGGATGCAAGAAGAAAGTTATATTCTAAGATGGCTTTATAATGGATTTTACTCTAAAAAAAGATTAAGATAAATGCAATGTAGAAATGGAATGATAATATCATAAGTTACAAACAAACATGTGTGCATAGAAAGTAGAATACATACCACCCACCCTCCACCACACTTGAATATTTACTCATGCTTAAGAAAATATTAAATCCAAGATGGAGGGGAAAATTGTGTTGGTTGTACCACGACTATGTGTGCTATCCATTTAGTCAAAGTCAACTACCTACAATCTCAATTGTTAGAAATAGTGATCTTATCACAAGATGCCCTATCTAATTAATGTAAATAATAAAAAAGCACCTAGAAATGGAAGTAACACTTATATTACCTCCTAAAAAGTTTATTTTTTTAACCTCGACTACTCAACTCTTGAAGCTCAGTCATGATACGTAGGGGGAAGGAGTGTGTGTGGCTGGTTGACCTGCATATAGTCCATTGTGAAGTAGAGTTTGAGACACTATCCATTTACTTCAAATTCCTAATTTTTTATCTCCAAAATATAACAACTCCATGAGGGATGATATGCTTAGTGAGGAATGGACCCGAGCATCAGGTCCTTCTATTTCATGGGAAGAGTTGTATGTGGGAATTGTGTAGTAATACTTGATCTCTAACATGTAAATCTTTCCTCTTCAAGTGGGCACATGCCACATCTTTGTGTGCTCCTTGTAAATGAGTGCATTCTTATACATTGTTAGTCATAACTCCTTAAGTTCTTGTTGGTGAAGAAGTCAATTTTCTTTTACCATGTAGAGATCAAAGTATATCTATTCGATGGCCCTCAAGCTTTTATTAAATATCCACTAGTAGGTGACAAGAATGCTCATAAGTTAAGAAGAAAGGTGTGGTGTCCAAGGGATCTTGTAAGCAAGTTTGTAGGCCTAGAGTGCATCATTTTGCTTGTGAGCCCAATCTTGTCTTGTCATGCCCACTGTCTTCTTGAGAATGGATTTAATCTTATGATTAGAAACCTCTACTTGACAACTCATCTGAGGGTAGTATGGAGTAGCCACTTAGTGAGTGACACAATACTTGCAAATGAGTGCTTAAAATTAGCGCTCAAGAAAATGGGATCCTCCATAAGAAATGATGTTGTGGGGGACACCAAAACATGGAAAGATGATGTATTTTAGTAACTTGATTGGCTTGGAGTCACAACAAACTATGAGGATGGATTTGACTCACTTGGAAACATTATCGACATCAACAAGGATGTACAAGAATCCTTAAGAAGAGGGGAATGGACACATGCAGTGCACACTCAAAATGTCAAAGAATTCCATTTCTTGCCAAAGATTGAGTGGAATCTCATCCCTATTAGAAATACTACCAGACCACTAACATTGGTCGCAAGACTTGACATACATGTCAACATTCATTATAGTTTGCCAAAAGAACCCACAATGAAGGACTTTGATTGCATTCTTTTTGAAAATCATTGGATGTAGTTGGAATAGTGATAATGTTTAGGAATGAGAGGAGCTTCTCCTTCATAGATGCACTGGAGGTAAAGACTATCTGAGCACAATATGAATATATAAGGCCCATACCGATAGTAATGATTGATGTATAACATGAACCTCTTCTTATGTTCACTATACAATCTGGATGAAGGACACCCGCAACAAGGTAGTTGTCAAATACTGCATACCGTGGGTTGAATGCGTACAACTTTAGCAATTTTTCATCAGGCAAAGAGTCATTAGTAGGGACCATGTCACTGTCTTTGGTGTGCATCTGGATAAGATGATCATCAATAACATTGTTGGTACCCTTATTGTCCATGATTTTTAGATCAAACTCTTGCATGAATAGGATCAATCTGATCAACCTGAGCTCCACATCTTTCTCTGACACTAACTACTTGATAGCAACATGATCAATACAGACAATCAGTTATGAGCCTATTAGATAGGAGAAAAACTTGTCAAAGGCATAGAAGACAATGAGAAGCTCCTTTTCAATGCTTGCATAATGCCTCTATGTGTTATCTAGTGTCTCGATCATGTAGTAAATGACAGACACTTATTGTCAACCTACTGCCTCAGAACTACCCCTACAACATAGTCATTGGCATTACATATGATATCAAAAGGAAGAGACCAATTTGGGGCACAAAGGATTGTGGTAGATATGATATATACCTTTAGGGCGGTGAAGCTCTTCATGTAGTCAAAGTCGAAGATGAAGTTAACAACCTTCTGGATAAGATTTGTAAGAGGCTTAATGAACATTTTGAAGTCTCTAATGAAGCTCATGTAGAATATGATGTGTCCCATAAATTCTTAAACTTCTTTGATAGTAGTAGGAGGAGAAAATCTGGCAATCACTTAAGTATTTTCCTTGTCAACCTCTATGCCTCTATAGCTAGCATGATGTCCAGGAACAATTCCCTCCTTCATCATGAAGTGGAATTTTTCCCAAATAAGCACTAGATGTGCTTCTTCATGATATTCTAGGACTATGGAGAGATGATGAAGGCATGAGTCAAAAAAGTCTCCATAGACTGAAAATTCAGCCATGAATAGTTACATTATTGTCTCAGTGAGAGCGGAAAAGATAGAGGGCATTCAATGCTGGAAGGTGGAAGGCACATTGCATAATCCAAAGGGCATCCTACAAAAGGTATATGTTCTAAAGGTACACATTGAGGTATTCTTTTCTTGATCATTTGGGTGGATGGTTATCTGGTATAAGCCTAAGTATCCATTCAAGTAGCATAAGAAATCATGGTGGATGAGTCTCTCTAGGAGTGATCAAGAAATGGGAGAGAGAAGTGATCCTTCTGAGTAGCATTGTGATAATCGATGCACATGCGCCACCTGGTTACCATGTGGGTATGGATAAGCTCATTCTATTCATTTAAATCAAATGTAGTGCCTCCTTTCTTTGACACCACTAAAACATGGTCACCCATCCAAGTACTACTCTGCTCAAGCACATAGTTCTTTAGTGATGGGATCCCTCAAAATGACGTGCACATTGGTGATATGGGTAGTCCAATCATTCCTTTTAAAATCATTTTATCTGAGGCCCCAAATCATGGGACGTTACAATCTCCCCCACCTAGACTCTTGACGTTATTGTCAAGGCTCAATTATATAGCCTCATAACATTTCCCCATTTCAGTGCAGATCCAACACGGCCATGTACACCCAGCTCCCGATCTCGGATACTAGCACAAGGGTGGCTCCATCGTCTCAGATGAGTTGTGATTAAAGGTGAAATGCCACTCAAACCCAAACTAGTTCTACCCAAATGCATTGAGACACAAAAGTTGACTGGACAGGGTAGGGTAACATTTCAGTGTGGGACGCTCTCCCTATCCAACATGACTAGACCACATGACTCAAAGACTAACATACCACATGCCTATGTGGGCCCCATCTACCGGAGAGGTTATAGCTTTGATACCATTTGTAATGCCCGGGCCCACTACTCAATGCTCTAGTAGAGTTTTAGGAATGATGACTGACCCCACAAACCACCACTAGCCTTAACTGTGTACTTTGTCCTCACTCACATGCAAGCCAGGATAAACTTCCTGACTGGGTCACCCATCCTAGTACTACTCTGTGTTGAGCACACATAACCACATAGTTCTTTAGTGATGGGCTCCCTGAAAAGGAGGTGCACCTTGGTGACATGGGTAGTCCAATTATTCCTTTTGAAATCAATTTACCTGAGGCCTCAAATACTAAGATGTTACACATGTTGAGTTAGAGATGGGATGGATGATCCCAAAAAGAAGCATTATCACTTTGTTACACATGGCCTCTTTTATAATCAGGTTCATCTTCCATTGAGGGTCAATGGAGGGCTTGTAGTTGTCAATCATGATGATTGTGTACATACATAGGGCTTGGCTCACTCCAATTAAGCTAGTCATTTTGTATCCTAATGCCTTCTTCCTTCCTTAGTTTTGTCAACAACCTATCTTCTTGCTCAATTGTGAGATATACTTTGATGATGATTGGGCATACCTTTTTCTTATCTAGGTAGACATATTTTAGCCTCTCAGGTAGAGTCTTCATCTCTGGTGTGGTGGGACCTTGTTTTTTTCTTCAGTTATAGAGATATATCAGAGTTCTTCAAACTTGGGTTCATGGTCTTCCTTGGCATTATCTAAGTGTAAGAGGATTTTCTTTACTTTCTCATAGTTTAGTCCATAAGCACTAGGGTTGACAAGAGTTGTCTCTAGAGGGTCTTTAGAAATAGGCATCTCATGTGACAGTTGGGCCATTTTATCAATAATGTCAATGATTAAGCATTTATTCTGGAAAGAGGGACCATTGAGACTCTCAAAGACTTTGAATTCAAGAATGTCCATTCTAAGCCTTAAGATTAATATTATGAATTCAACATCAATAAAGATTCTGGCTATTGCAAGAAAATATTTCCCAAATATGAGAGGACATCGAAGATCCTCCTTGATGTCCATGATGACCAAATCATAGGGGCAATAATATTTGGGACCCACTTTCACATGGATCTATTCTATGATCCCCATAGATGTGTTCATAGAAGAGTTAGGAAGTTGAATCACAATGCCAGTACTAAATATGTCAGTGGTGAAGCTTAGTATTTTGGACAAGCTACATGGCATGATAGAAATACTTGCCCCAAGGGTAGACATGCCTTTCTAAAATTTAGAATCCCCAACTAAGCATGAGATGCCAAAGGATCATAGATCCTTGAATTTTTGTGGCATCTCTATTTGAATAATGTTAGATATCGTCTTTTCCATCTTCACAGTCTCATACTCCTCTATAGTGTACCTCTGAGTGAGGAGAGCTTTAAAAAACTTGGTCCATGAAGTGATTTCTACCGGAGTGTCAAGGAAGGGAATGTCGACATGTATATTCTTCATTGCTTCCTTGAACTCTGTGAATATAGAGTCTAGTTGGGTTTTTGCACTAAATGACTCTAGTAAGGGGCACTCGATTTGTAGATAGGCACCACTAGGCTAGGAAGAGTCATGTGTGTATCTTCTGATGCCTTATAAAGTTTGGGTGTGTTTCTTGTGTTAGGAGCATATGTATCACCTTGCTTTGCCATTTTAATCACTGGTTTTATAGGTCCAACCACCGGAATGACTTCATCATCATCATATTCAAGAAGTAGATTTCTATTGGATACATGGACTAGTGGTTCCGGTGGATAGTCCCCGAGTGTGTGGTAACAAACTTCAACTTCTCCTCCAAATGCATGAGGTTGTTTTCATGTTGACTGACAAATAAACCCGCTAGAGGGGGAATGCTTGTAGCAATATAAATAAGTGACCCTCCATATCTTTGATATGCGCATGTTGGATTGCTAGTATTTTATTTATGGAATCCAAGTGAGCTTGATCATTGAAAGAAGACATGTTTTACTAGTTGCCCTACCCTAGGAGAAATTGTCCCTGATTATCATAGGGATGATGTCCTGATTTGTAGTTGTTTCCTTGGTTGAAGTTATTGCAATATTATCTAGTAATGGAGCTGTTATGGAGGTATGGTTGATTTTGGTGGAAGATAGCAGACCCCAAACTCATTTTTTTGTTGGGTCCTTGCTTGAGATGATGTGCATTTTCTGCTCCATCTGGATTCCATATTGGAAGCGTGGGTGGTTTCACGATCACTTAGAGTCATAGTACCCCTATCCTTGATTGGAATTGACATCATCGACTTCTTTAATTAAGAGAATGTTGTTAAAATGAGGCCAACACATGTTTTGTGTGGCCTGGTAGAGGTGATTGCACTCCAAACTTGTATGCTCCTCTGCACTACAAACTAGAAAGACCTCTTGGACTGCCCTAGCTTGGGAGGAGGATGAACCTCTGTGTCCATTCCTCTGGAGAGATGACTTGGGGTGTCTTGTTTGAGGTCAAAATCCTTCATATAATCAAAAATTTTACCTTCATCTTAGATTTTTATTCTACCATGAAATCATTGAGAAATCCTCTCTTGCATGACAAACCCCAAATATCTTGGTATTCCACTCCCCTACTCAAAACTTTCCACGTGTCATCAAAGATCTTCCACATAAAATCTCCATTGGAAGTGGCATTAAGAAATTGTTTGATGCCACGATCGATTCACCTATAGAATCACTCAATAAGATATGTAGAGGGATGACATGATGACATCATTTATGTAGAAGCTCTTTATATCATTCCCATGCTTTGAAGAGGGTTTTAGTTGTTCAAATTGGTTTATTTGCCCTTAGATTTGGTAAGTGAGTGGGGTGGGAAGAACTTCTTTAGGATTATGTTATAAATTTTGTACCAAGTGGTGAAGTTTCCATCCTCTAGGGAGTTGTAACACACCCTAGCTTTTTCAGTGAGGGAGAAAAAGAACAATTGTAACTCGATGGCTTCGTCAAAAATGTCAACTTGTTTGCTCAATCCAAAATGATATGTGAACTTCTATAAATATTCATGCACACTCCCATTGGCTCTATAAAAAAGTATTGGTTTGCCTCATATTCGTCTAGTGGATCTTAATTTTGAAGTTTTTCTCTTTGATGGTAGGATGGACATATAGACAGTGAATATCTGTACATTTAGGAATGATGAAATCTGAAGATCTCTTTGTCGTTATATGTCTTCATCTTCTCATAACTCCTTCTTGCAAAACAACTCTAGATTCATCCACAAGTCTATCTCTTTATGCTGCAAGTGCAGATTCCACTCTATAGTTGAGTAAAACAAATAGTCCTAACTAATCCAAGTTAGGCTACATTAAATTGTTTTGTCTCCGTCTACAATACCAAAATTTGATGTGGTAATTATCACATCAAAAATTCCATGTAGATGGAAACCCTCAGTTTTACCTTAACCAATGTGCGACAATCCCATCTGCAAGTAGATATATATTATCATAGTATAGTTTACAATAGAACCCAAAGGGCTACATTTTAAATGATTGAATGATCAATTTAGCCTCAAAAGAATTAGTATTTAACATAAAAGGTGATTGTTTGGGCATTGTACTAAGATTACAAATAATTAAAAGGGATGAATTAAGATTTGATTATCAAATTATGGAAACACTAGAATGGATGTGTAATTTGCTCAATTTTAGTGTAATTGAATAATATAAATATAAGGTGTGATTTGATAAATGTTTTCCCTCTTGGTGTTATAGATGGAATAATAATGTTATCCACCTTGTGAATGGGTTCAACCCATGGACCATAAGCCCATGAGACTATTTGCTTTGAAAATAGGTCCTTGGGGCACAAGAACAGGAAATAAGAGAAATAGTTCATAAATAAATAGAAATGACATTATGAATTATTGGAAAACAAAAATATGATATAATATGAAAGTTTCCCAAAAGAAAATAATAAATGTGATGTTATCTAGCCAAGAATGGCAACCCAATGTTTGAGGCATTAGATAACATTATATCAACTGAACCTTTGTATACTTGAAAGTAATAATGAAAAGGAAGAGAATTCTAGAAATTGGGAGGAAAAGGGATTTCCATATGAAAATGATAATTGTTTAAAATAAATGTTTAAAAGGAACACAATTTGTGTAAGATATTCCAATAAAACCCCACATTTGGATATACGTGGGGAAAAAATTGATGAGTATCTATATTTGAGTTAATGAATATATTGAAAAGAGAGGGGTAAAGAACAATCTAGTATTCAAGCCATGAGGAGTTTCCTATAGGGTTAATGAATGCAAACCCATTAGGTGGCTTGTTTTATAGATTTTGGGTTTGCCAGACCAAGATGTTATGGTGTCTAAGAGAGGGTTGGACAAACCCAACATGGAAAGATTTTTCTTGGTAGTTTTCCTAATAGAAATATCTAAATGTAACTTGAAACCAAGATGTATAGATTGTTAGTGTTATCCATATCAATAGATCACAACTCTCTCACATGTGGTTATGAGAAAGGAAACTCATGCTTTCCATGATGTCATCCCATGCCTTATGATCAAAGGGGAAACAAACCCTAGCTTACCACCATCTCTTCTCTTTCCTTACCATCCTCCTCAAACCCTAAAGAACCTCATCTAGTGGCTATAAAAGAAAGCATAGGATACTTCACCTCTAGGAAGATTTAAGCAAGACTCTGCATACCAAGGTGAAGCTCTGAGTAGAATCACTACTACCTAAAACCTTCACGATTCCATCAGAGGTGACATAAGGTTGTGTATTAGTTACTAGAGGAAGACCTAGGCAAAGGAACTTCTCCTCTAGCCATCCTCATGTCCTGCTCGTCGCACAAGGAGCATGAGGAGGAGAGTCAAGGCTGACCTTGGCACCACTTGAAACAGTGATGTGTAGTGTGTGATCACTAGCTCGCAGGTATGGGTACTTTCTTTGTATCATTTGGTTTTGCTATTGTAGAACCATAGTAGACCTCGACCCTGAGTTCTTGACCACCGCTGACCATAACCATGGCCTGGCTAGGACCGACGAGGGCCAGCAAGGTCACTCTGAATCCCTCCATCCTTCAGTCCCAAGAACCTGGGGGAGGGTTAACATGGTAGGGATCGTGAGGGTGGTCTATTTCTATCGTGGGGGTAGGGGGTGACTTGGGGTCAAATGACCTAGAAGCCCTTGACCCAATATGTGTAAACCAGAAGGGTACAACAAACATTTCCCAAAATCTCCAGCCATCCCAACAAGAATTAGAAATAAGGCCAATTGCTGACATGTTATCCGTTGATTAGTCAGCTAATGTTAATCTTGCAAATATTTTTAGAAAATACTCAGATGAAAACTAATTATATATGAAAATTGATTATAAAAGTGAGAGGAGTGTGACTTAAATATATGTATTGCCTGAATCTGATCCCAATTCTAAAAGTAGTGCAAATATGTGTTAAAATGGTGATTAATGCATATAAACCCTAGTTTTTGATGAATTCGTTGTTGATCATACTAAATATGATTCCTTGATATGTAAATAGATGATTAGGAATATAATGGTAATTTAACATGATTATGATCATAATGATGATAGTTAGGGTTTCTAAAGCGGATAATCATGCATACAAAGAATTCAAGTTAAAGACCATATTTTTCTACATTGTTAATGAACTTAATGTGTAAGTGTTCCTAATGAAAGGACATGATGGATATAATGATTAGGGTTTAGAATCTAATCTTCTTCATCATTAGGATCTTACGTTGCATAATATAACATAGTTGCTACTAATGACATAAAAGGACTAACTTGATAATTAGGGTTGCACATGACGTAAGATGTGAATTAATAACTTTAATAAAGTATTATGCCATGGAATTAGGGTTTGTGCCCTTATTTCTTACTCAAACTCTAAACCCTAGATTAGGACTCAAGTAGGGTTTTATCTGAATAATATGATGATGACACTTAAGTATTTACATAGATGCATGTTTAATGTTGAATTGCTCGGATCTGTTGACTGGATTGATTAAATATACGCGCAATATATATTGAATGAAATTTGCATTGTTCTACAAAATTTATGTGGCTACACTTATGACTATGTGAAATATAGTTTGCCGATGTTTTTGAGGATTTCTCGAGGATTGTTGAACAAATAAACTGTTGGATGTTTATTTACATTTAGTTCAATTATAATGCCACTATGAATATCACATAAAGATGAGAGTATGTGAAGAAAATTCCAGTTCTTATTTGTAAATAATTGAAAGATTATATGTTGTTATATTATTTACACACTTTTTCATACACCCCACGTACACATTATAGCAATATACTGAGCTGCATTTTTGTTTCATGGTGTTTTAGGTACATGCTAAATCCAAAGATATCCAGATATGTGATGAACCAGATGAAACTACCTAAAGGAGGTAAAGACAAGTAAAGGAGTATCAACTAATACTTCATCTCATATGTGTAATTCTTGTATAATAAATTCACATAACACCTTAGAGGAGCATCTTGTAAAGAATATTTGAATTAATGGAAATTATTTGTTATTATTTATTATTTGGTTAAATTTGGATCCTTGGGTATTTTAGGTAAGGACTCTCAATTTTTTGGGTATTTCCTTAATTGGGTGATTACATTTGGTATTAGAGCCCCACAATTTTAAATAATATTGAATAGCTTATAATTTCAAGTAATCAGTAGAAATCTAAGGAAACTTATTAAGGCATTGCCTGATGGCAATGGTGTCTAGAAGGAGTCAATGCTTTGAGGGATGACAACATTTTCCTCCGCACCATTACGTTGGTTTACGAGGAATCCCTTAGACACAGTGAGACCTGCCTAGACAGAACATAGGGTTTTCTTAAAGTAATGTTTCCTCTAAGTCTTCTCATATCAAACTTCATCCTCTTCTCATTCTCTTTCTTAACAAACCTTAAGAGATACTTCCCTCCTCATCTTAAAGATTAGGGTGTTTGAGAAGAAGTAGAATTAAGGCATCCACCGCCAATTAATGTACATGTAATGTGTAAATAATGATAAGGTAAGGAAAAATGTTTTATGGGTTTCCCCTTATAAGGGTAGACCCTAGATGGGACTACGGTTGGGTAGGGAAAACCCTAGTGTGTCAAGGGACATGGAAATCGTAACAAGCAGGGTGTATTCTCTAACCCAAACCCTCAACCCTAATCCTGGGAAATAGGAGTAGAATGGGTAAAATGGTAATGCTACCCATCTGAAGCCTAACTAGGATGAAAAGGGGAAAGAGGAAATATAAATGAGTTCGGGTGACCCGACCCCCATGCATGAATGTGGAGAATTTATGCTTGGTGTATCTGAAAAGATTTGAATATACATGAGAGACGTAAGTAGACAATGGTTTTACATGAAATTGAAAATATGAATATAACTTGCTCATTGCCCTAATGTTATCTCTAGAGGAAAGGAGGAATAAATAATACTCTCGAGTGGGTATGCTATGAAAACTACCCCCAACAAGTGGGTATGTTAATGATAATACCCCATAGAGAGGGTATGCTACCCCTAGCAAGTGGGTAAACTAATGAGGCTACTCTCATCGAGTGGGTATGCTATTGAAACTACTCCCAGAGAGTGGGTATGCTATTGAAATACCACTAGCAAGTGGGTATTCTATTGAAATGCCTCATAGAGTGGGTGTGTTATCCCCAACGAGTGGGTATGCCATTGAATTACTCCTAGAAAGTGAGTATGATATTATGGACACCCCTAGTGAGTGGGTATGATTAAGAGATTATTCCCAACAAGTGGGCATGTTAATAGATTTCCCCCAATAAGTGGGTACATCATAGAAATACTCCCAACGAGTGAGTATAATATTGTAAATCCCCCAGTGAGTGGGTATACAATAGGGATTGGGAAAATATAGGTTGAGCAGTTATAACTAAAAATGTATGTTAGAAAATATGAAACCCTTAATACAACTTTTAGTGTTGGTGTCCCGACCTGAGGTGTGTTATAACCTCAATTTTCATAATTTTGGATTGAAATGTAATTTCTCCATTTAAGATATATGAGTATGAAAATTGGATGATTTGAATTCTTTATATGGATTTCTTTGCTTAATGTTTTCTATATGTGCGGCTCCGTGGGCCTTGTTGCATAATGAGCCCAATATCAAAAGAGGAATAAAAGAAGAAAAGAAATCCTAAATAAAGGTGGTAGAAACACCTAGAAGGCTAAAAGTTGGCTTAACATGAGGGGATTTCGAATCCCTAAGGTTTCTTAAGTTACAAGGAACCCAAATAAAGAAGATAAAAGAGGAAGAAAGAGAAAATATGAATAAATTATGCCTTAATAAGTGTTAACTTGTATAAGAAGAAAACCCCTCATTCCTTTCGAGTTTTGGACTCAAATTTGGTAAACGCGTATATAATATCAATACAAAGTTTCCTTTAAAATTTGGATTAAAAAGGATAAAGTAATAAGGAGTTATGAATTTTATAAGATTCATAAAAGAGAAAGGATAATCCTTTGAATAAATCAAATATTTCAATTTATTGGCAACAAGGGCAATCGAAGCCCTAGATCACGTGATCCTGCTTGATCAAATGACGCTAGGTCATCGTCAAATTCCCAGCCCAAGAGGGAACTCTATTAGATTTTCTCTCTATCTTTCTCGATCCCTGATACACGAGAAGAATTGGAAACTTGATCAACAAGTTCAAGAGATCTTTCTGAGTCTAACCATCACTGGATTCAGGTGGTTTTGTGATGAAATTGGGGAAGTCCTTAAATCGTCTGGAACCTTCTTGGTTACCCTATATATAGGGGAGAGGTCTTGGTAGCATGAGAAATCCCCTAACCTATCCTCTCATGACTGGAGCGCATCGGCGGAGCTTTTGGTACCCTCAATTTGAGGAACAAGCCTGATATTTCCACTCGTTGAGGAGCAGACATCGTCAAAGGAGTCACAACAAGATGGTAGTAAAGGACTAATGAGGAGGTCCAATTGACGGGTCGAGCAGGTTCACATGAGGAAGATTAAGCTTCTGGTGGACTCCGTTTGCTTGTAGAGGCCCGGGAGCACTGAGTCAACCGGTGGTTTGACCCCCTTCTCGCACAACGTAGAGCCTGAGGTAGAAGACGACACTCAGTGGATTTACGCCTTTGTCCCCGAGCCCACAGTGTTGAGGTAAGGGCCTTTTGGTCATTTTGTATCTTTTTCATTCGTGAGAGCACGTGTTGAGGCGGGAGTCTATTGTCTGTGTGGTAGGAGCCGAGTGGCTCCGGCCTGACCCGCTGGCACAGATTATCCAAGTGGATAATCCACGTGACATTTCCTGATTGGTGGGGAATGCATTTATTTGTAAAAATCATAGAAAATTATAGGAGCATCGTACAAAAATAAATTATATATGAAATCTTATCATAAAATCATGAAGAACCTGTTAAAAATGATATTATAGCTTGAATACGTTTCTAATTTCAAATGTGCTTTAAGTTTACCATGATATGAATTAAACCATGATTAAAACCCTAATTGTGTTTGGGAATCAGATTTAAGGTCTTAAATAGGTTATTTTGAGATATAGTAACCTGTTGAGAAAAATAATAAGAATTGAATCTGATTAAGATGATAATATGCTTGTTATAGTGTTTTTACACATGAATATGTTATAATGCACATAGAAATCCTAATTTAAGGGTGAATAGGGTTTAATGTGGTTAATTCAAAATTCCTTAGAAGAAAGTAGTATTGAGTTGATCCTAAGCCTATTGGGAAGGTTTTAACAAACTAATTAGGGTTTGCAACCAGTTTTGCTGTTTTAGGGCTTATAGTGATAATGATAAAGATGAACCCTAATGAAACCCTAAAAAGAAGCAGGAAACCCTAGGAAGTGAGTTCAAGTTGAATAAGATAGAATCTGATAAAGTGGGTAGTAAATAGAGTACATGTACTTTTTAGGATTCTTTCTTATGTTGATTAAATTTCTTGCTTGGATTCGCTATTAGCTTGTTGAATCTACTGAACAAGTATGTGGTTAAAATTTTGAATAATCGTTGTATGGTTCACGACATTTTCATGAAAATTATCGATTGCTATGAAACCTAAACTATTTGATTGTTCAATTCTACAATCTCATAAAGTGGCTATGTGTATAACAATTAAGTATAAGTGTACTTCTCGAACCTACATAATATCCCTAATGTATGATGCAAAACCAAGCCCCGGAGAGAAGGTCTGAGTTGGTCAAGCCCCAGAGAGAAGACCATTAGGCACCAAGAGGTGACCCCAGGAACCAAGCTCATGATGGAAAATGTGGCCTTATGTCCATTGCAAGGACAAAACCCTAAGAGAGGGTAATCCAGGGTTTGAGTAAAAGCGGTTGAGAAATTACATTGAAAATGTAATTTGGCTTGTTCATCAACTATTTGCTATATTTAGGTTGTTAGAGCCTATTTGTGATGTTGTGATTGTCACATACCACTATAGAAATATACTGACTGACGTTTTGTTTGTCAACGTTTTAGGTAATATCTGAAATTGGACAAACAGTAAAGCATCACCAGTGAAAAATAAAGTTAAAATAATAAAGGAGGATTTAGGAGATAGAATTCTAGTTTGGGTAAAACTCCCAGTTACCTAATTTTGAAGGTATGTTAAAAAAATTATTCTAGTTTTCAATTTAGTCCTTAGTAGAATTTACTAATTATTTTTTATTAATTACAAAACCACTGATCCTATTTGGGATAATGCCTCTGGCCTCTTGGTCTCCCTTAATTGGGGGTTACCGAGAAGTAGGGTTGTTACATTTGGTATCAGAGCCAATGGTTTCTCATTTAATCCTTAATAATTACTAAAGTTTACAAACTCTTTAGAGCCCAAGGGAGTTATTAGAGGATTTTCCGATGATGGAGGTGTCTAGAAAAGGATCACGATTCTGGGGCTGGCAATATTTTCCTTCACCCATCTAGTCATTATATGAGGACTCCCAGATTATGTGTGACTTCCTAGCCGAAATCTGATGAATTTACTCAAAATAAGATACCTCTAGGTCTTCTTATCGAATTTTGTCCCTTCTTTACCTCTTATTTCTAGAGAAACATTAAGTAGTTAGGATTTTCTCTCTCTCCACCACCTCCTGTGTTTGGGAATTCAAAGTGTTAAGGATTAAGGAATCCTCCAACAAACAATAAATTGCATGTAAATAAGAGGACATGGACGTAAGTTTAAGCTTATATATCTTCCAAGTTATAAATTTGTGCTTAAAGGATTTTTTACTTGCGTGAAACAACATGGCTCGAGTGAAGACCGTAGCTACTCCCGTCGAGGCCACTGAGAACCCTGCTAGGGGATGGCCTCCCCACAAGAGGAAGGGATCTTTTGAGAAGAGGAAGAGGGACCATGGTGATGAGTCCTCAAAGAAGAGAAAGAGACCCGAGGGATCAGATGAAAGCTCAGACTCTAAGCCGGTTCCCTTCGACAACCCAGAGATGGACTAGGAAGATGAACATATGTCCGAAGATGAGGTCAAGTTTGAGGAGAACTTGACCGGTGGTCTAGGACCTGTGATGGTAGTTCACACCCCTGATGCCCTATGGATGGAACAACAAAAGAAGCTAACTGAGGCCATTAGTGCCCTGGCCCTCAGGGATATAGCCAGAGATGAAAATGGTGAGCCACTTTCCGTTCGTCCTCGACTTGGAGTCACCATTCTGGACTTCATCAAGTTGAATATTAAGAAATTCTAGGGAGAGGATAAGACTAAAGTGGTCGACAAAGCAGATGTTTTGCTGTTGGTGGTCGAGAATGGTTTCTGCATGCTAGAGGTACAACCAAACAAGAATGTCCCTTTTGTTGCTCACCTCTTGGAGGGAGCAGCCAAGATCTGGTGGGAGAACCACATCATGGGTCGAGATCTGAATGAGGAGCTGATGGCATGGACCAACTTCAGGACTATCTTCACAGCTAGATTCATCCCCACCTCAGCTAAGAAGGAGAAGGAAAGAGAGTTCACCAACATGATCCAAGGTAGCATATTTTTTGCGGACTTTGGCCACAAGTTTCACATCTTGGAGCATTTTAGGCACATGATGACTGAGGAAAGATGGGTGGACCATTTTGTAGAGAGTCTTCACCCTGCAATCAAGTCTCATGTGATGGCGAGTAAACCAATAACCTTCATTGAAGCCTACAAATACAACACCGCCTTAGACATGGAGCGGATGGTGATGCCTGCTCAGAACCCGTCCAAAGGATATTTGGGTTTCACTGAAGGTACCCAAGAATATAAAAAATGATCACAAGAAAGGACAAGGATGTAACCACACCAAGGAAAAGCATGGAGGCAAAGGGAAGCCACATGGTGAGAGTCACTTTCAGAAGTGCCACACCTATGTACAGACACATCCTGGGAAGTGTCGCTTCAAGAAGAGGGTGTGCTTCCATTGCCAACAGGAGGGACACTTCATCGCGAATTGTCCTCTGCCTGATCCGAGAGGTCCTATGGCAGCAAAACCAGTGGCAGTAGCACCCCTAGTAGGAGGAGGACTACCAACTAGAGGTCCACCTGTTGGATATAGGAGACAAGCCAGAGTGTTCGCCATCAATAATGAAGAAACTCAAGCGAATGCTAATAGGTTGATAGAGGGTAATAACCTGTAGTGTTTTCCTTTCAGTTGAGTTTGATTATGTAATAGTAGTCTGATACAGTATGAAACTATGTAGGCATGCTTGAAGTCATGGGACAAAATGTAAAAGCTCTTTTTGATTTTGGTTCTACTAATACTATCATTTTGAGAAATCTGGCAACTATGTTTTGTTTGGACATCAAGGATTTAGGCTATGTTTTGGATGTCACAACCCCGAGTGGTCGGATATATATGTCTTTTTAAAAAACCCCTATCTTTCCAGTTAAGTACATGAGTCACGAGCTTCCTACTGACTTCATCCTCCTTGATATGAATGATTTTGATGTTATCATTGGTATGGATTGGCTTTACACCTATAGAACACAAATTGACTGTAGAAAAAAGAAGATCCTTATTAGGAAACTTGGTCATCCACACTTTACCATTCGAGGAAGGAGAGATGAGACTACCAGCCTATATGTGTTGGCTCTGAAGGCCGAGAAGATGATATCCAAAGGCTATCAAGCTTTCTTAGCAATAGTCATTGAACCGGAGCCTAAGGTGTGATCTCTTGAGGATATAGAGATAGTCAAGGAGTATGCAAACGTTTTTCCAAACGATTTGCCTAGAATTCCCCCTGAGAGAGAGGTAGACTTTTCGATAGAGCTACCTCTCGGGATAAACCCTATATCTAAGACACCATATTGGATGGCCCCTGCTGAGTTGCTCGAGTTGAAGTAACAACTACAGAAATTGCTAGATAAAGGTTTCATTAGACCCAGTGCATCACCACGGGGAGCACCAGTCCTTTTTGTGAAGAAGGATGGATCACTCTGGATGTTCATTGATTACCAGATGATCAATCAGCCGACCATTAAGAACAAGTACCCTCTACCCAGGATAGATGACCTTTTTTATCAACTCAAATTGGCCTGAGTCTTTTCCAAAATTGATTTGACATCTGGATACCACCAGGTATAGGTCAAGAGTGATGACATCCCTAAGACGGCTTTTCAAACCCGTTATGGCTACTATGAGTTTTTGGTTATGTCGTTTGAGTTGTCCAACACACCTAGTGTATTTATGAACCTCATGAATAGTGTGTTTCAAGCCTTCCTTGAATCCTTTGTCATTGTGTTTATACATGACATTCTGGTGTATTCTGATGACCTAGAGAAACACCGTGACCATCTGGGTAGATTCATTGATATCCTGAGAAAGCAGAAGTTCTATGGGAAATTCTCAAAATGTGAGTTTTGGATAGACCATGTCATATTTCTGAGACACATCATATCCGGAGGAACGATCGTCATGGATCCAGCTAAAGTGTCGGTTGTTTGAGACTGGCCTGTACTGAAGAACCCCTCCAAGATCTGTAGCTTCTTGGGGTTGGTTGGATACTATTGGCGCTTCATCAAGGATTTCTCAAAGACTACTTTGTCGCTCACCAAGATAACCTGGAAGGATGAAAAGCTTGTGTGGTACGATGTATGTGAAGCTCACTTCCAAGAACTAAAGGAGAATTTGACCACCACTCCAGTATTGACCTTGCCTTTCGTTAATGAGGGTTTCATGATCTTCACGGATGCATCAAAGATGGGGCTTGGCTGTGTGTTGGAATAGAATCGGCATGTGGTTGCATATGCTTCCCGACAACTCAAGCCCAATGAGGTGAATTACCCAACACATGACTTAGAGTTGGCTGCTATCATTCATGCTTTGAAGATATGGCGACATTACATGTATGGAGGCACTTTTGAGATCTTCACCGACCATAAGAGTCTAAAGTATCTCTTGATGTAGAGAGACCTAAACCTACAACAACGAAGATGGATGGAGTATATGAAGGACTATGATTTCATCATTGCCTATCACCCTGGAAAGGCAAATGTCGTAGTTGATGTGCTTAGTCAGAAATAGCTCAGATGCGTAGCTATCTTGTCTATTTAGTGGAGGAAGCTAGAAGATCTTGTGGAGTGGACTCCACAACCGTTAGAGGACCGAGTTCATTTGGCCAATATTCAAATCAAATCATATTTGTTGAGCGAATTAGTGGCTGCTCAGTTGGCCAGTTCAGAACTTGGAAAGATGAAAGGTCTGTTAGAGAAACCTCAGACCCATCTCTCAGTGGGGGTGGATGGTGGAATCTGTTATAAGAGTCATATTTGGGTTCTAGAGAATTCACCTTTGAAAGAATGTATCTTGCAAGAGGCTCATGGTTCTAAGTATACGATACACCCATGCACTACAAAGATGTTTAAGGATCTACAGAGGTATTTCTGGTGGCCAAGAATGAAGAGAGACATTGTGGCATATGTGGCCAGCTATCTTATGTGCCAGATGGTGAAGGTGGAACACCAACGACCTGGCAGACTTTTACAGTCAATAGAGATTCCAGAGTGGAAATGGGAACATATCACAATGGATTTTTTGGTGGGTATACCCCAGACCAAGAGAGGTCATGATGCGATATGGGTTGTGGTAGACCGCCTTACCAAGTAAACACACTTCCTTTCCCTAAAGACCACTTCCAAGGTGTCAGGCCTAGCTAAGTTGTACATTAGAGAGATAGTACGGTTGCATGGTGTAACGAGTTCGATCATCTCCGCCCGAGACCCAAAGTTCACTTCCAGATTGTGGAAGCAGGTACAAGAAGAACTTGGTACAAGGTTGAAGTTTAGTACCTCTTATCACCCCCAGACTGATGGATAGTCAGAGAGGACGATTTAGACATTAGAGGATCTGTTGAGAGATTGTGTGTTTGATTGGGGTGGATCATGGGAGTAGTACTTACCTTTAGCCGAGTTTTCCTACAACAACAACTACCAAGCCAGTATCGGGATGTCTTCGTATGAAGTTTTATATGGGAGACCATGTCGGTCACCGCTTCACTGGGATGATGTCAGTGAGAGGACCTTGTTGAGGTCAGATGAGGTCCAAGTGTATGCAGATAAAGTTGCTTTGATATAGAAGAGGATGATTGAGATCCCAGGATTGACAGAAGTCATATGCGGATGCGAAGCGGACTGACATGCAGTTCATTGTGGGAGAACATGTGTTTTTGAAAATCTGACTGCTCCAAGCTATAGCTAAGAATAGAAGAAAGTTGAGTCCCTGATATGTGGGTCCGTTTGAGGTGTTAGAATGGATTGGTGATGCTGCATACCATTTGGTGTTACCCCCTCAGTATAGTATGATGCACAATGTTCTCCATGTGTCCAACCTGAAGCGATATGAGCACGATTTGAGACATGTGCTGAGCATTGAACCAATAAAGCTTTAAGGGAAGCTGACGTATCCTGAGTCATCTTTGCAGATTCTATATACCAAGGCAAAACAACTCAAATGTAAGAATATAGAGATGGTAAAGGTTCTTTGGAAGCACCATGGAGAGGATGAGGCCACATGGGAATAGAAGTGGGATATTGAAAATGTAACGACCCCGCCTCCCGGTAACCCCCAATTAAGGGAGACCCGAAGGTTAGAATCATTATTTATTTAACAGGATCAAAGGTTTGACAAATAATCAATAATAATTATGAATTTCTACTAACTAAACTGAAATCTGGTAGAAAATTAAAACTTTACTTACCTTTATAAAACTTTGGAAAACTATCTATCCACAGATTGAATTACTCTATCTAATCCTCCTTGCACCTTATTTCTCAGTTTCACAAAGTGTCACTTTACTGTTTGTGCTTTTCAGGGTTACACCTAAAACTTCCACAAACAAAACATCGGTCAGCATATCGAAATATGCCAGTATGTGGAGGCAACCAAAATCTTACAAATATGGATAACAATTTAAATATCACAACCAAGATATTTAGCAAGCCAATTTACATTTTCCATGTGACATTCCTCACCGCTTTTGCCCTAACCCCAGAATTACCCCCTTTAGGGGTTCTCTTTTGCCATTGACTTAAGGCCACCTTCTCATTCCCGAGCTTGGTGCCTGTGGGTCACCACTTATGATGCCCATTAGTCATGCAACATAGACCACCTTCTCAATCCCGAGCTTGTGTCTGTGGGTCACCACTCATGGTGCCCATTGGTCTACCCATCCAGGCCTGGCCTCATTGCATCCATCATCCATCAGGGTGGCATGTAGGTGCGGGAATACACATTCATATTAATTGTGATAATCATAGTGACTTTATAATTGCAATATGAACATCCAAACTATTTAGTTGCATTCAATACGATTAACCATCTGGGAATCCTTCGGGAAACTAAAGTGGTTATTCATAATTAACCACATACCTGATTTGTAGATTCAATAAGCAAATAACAATTCCAAGCAAGCAAGTTATCCGAAAAGCAGTTCAACAATCACAGAATTCCTGAAAAGCATATGTAACCTATTTACTACACTTTACCAAGAATATATCTATATACTTGACTTGGATTCACTTTCTAGGGTTTCTAATCCGAATTGGGGCTTTATTAGGGTTCTTTTTTATCTCTTTACAACTTTCCTCATTTATACCCTAGAACAGCAGTTCTAAGTGCAAAACCCTAATTACTCACATATTCACACTAGATTCTTTTTATCATCTTAGGTTCCTTCCGGATTAACAACTCATAGTTCATTATTATCTAATTCACCTATGAATTCCATTTATCATTAATTCCAACTTTATCCATTAGAAAACCCTAATTATCATATTAAGGGTATCTATTCATGATTAAGAACTTTTATATTCAAAATATCTTAGAACTATCATTTAACAACATATTATCATATTTTTCGAATTAAATATGAACTTATCCTCTTTCACCCTAAATTAGGGTTTCTAAGTGCTTAATCATTCATAATTGGTGTAAAACCCTAAATCATGCAAGAAACATCTAGATCTGGTTCAAGTTCATCATTAATTATTCAACAGTTTGCTATTACTCAATTTCATCAACTAAGCAACATGAACTTAACCAATATGTTCAATTAGGGTTTCTTAATCTAATACATTAGCACTTTTCATAAGCTTAACCCACTTTTGCAAATAAGAACATATTCAGGCTCTCAAACCAATTTCATTATTTTCCTCATATTTTTCTAAGCAACTTTCATGTTTTAACAATATCCATTGGAGGTTCCTATAAAAAGTTATGATTTTCGCAAGTAAAACCCTTTTTCTGGAATATTTGGCGGAGAGGAGATATCTACCAAAAAAACTAGGCCGCTTGATTAGTGCTCCCCAGGACCACGTGAGATCCAAGGGCCCGCGATCGCACGCCTTACTTAGAGATCAAACTTGAGGAAAAGGTCAAGAATACCCTTACCAGGCAGTGCGACCATGAGGGCAAAAGGGGTCTTTACCCCTATTGCTTCTTCTACCTTGAGATTTCTGTCTCTCGCGAGCGAAGCCCAACTAGGGTCAGCACCAGGGTTGACTTCGGGATCTAGTCCCTCTCGACACTAGACTAGGCCACCACGATCTCTGCCGCACCTCCACAAACTCAACCGTGGCTTCATCTATGCCCGAGCCGGCTAAAGTTGCTAGAACGACTAGGAGGAGTCGGCGACGATGGTCCAAAGAAGGTTGGCCAAGAAGGAGAGTGTTAGAGGAGGAATTGGCGGCAAGGACAACTTCCTTAAGCCATATGTTATCCCGCATAGAGGCACATAGCCTCGCAGAAGGGGAGCATCCCCTTTTATAGCCCCTGGCTATGGAGGAGGCCGACCAATAAATTGAAAAATGGCTTCCTGAGTACCCCTCCCAAAGGTACTAAAACCTAGGATGAAACTGAGCGATTTCCTCTCCCGGTTTCATTGAAGCAACTTCCAGATTTGCTCATCGATTGTACAAAAAGGAAATTGGTTTGGAAATCCCCAAGAAACGTTCTTCTTTTTTGTTCCCACTTAAGGTAGACGAGAATACATCTACTGTTGGATCTCAGATCCAACGGCTGTCATGACATGCGCCAAAAATGAAAGTGACAAATTATATATATATCCTTTATCCTTTCCACTTTAGGAGATTGTGTAAAAATCATAACTCTCAGACCGATTATCCAATCAATACCAAATTTTAAGAGAAAGCCTATAAAGACTTAATGCACGTATGTACCAAATTTGAGACTCAAACTCGAAAGTATGAGATGTCTTTCTTTATATACAAGTTATCACTTAATTATATATATTTCTCACATATTTTCTCTTTCCCTTGCCATTAAATTATTATTCTGAGTTCCTTGAACCTCAAGGAACCTTAATGGCTCAAAATCCCATCTTGGGAATATTCCTTAGCCTTTTATTTATATTTTATCCATTATTTCTCATATCATATTTATTTCTTATTAAAATATCTCTTTTTGAGGATTTCTCTTTATCTTTCTTTTTATTTTCCTCATTGGCATTCCACTTATTATTAGGAATCATTTTGATACAAAAAATCATCAAGGGTAACTCAATTATACATCTTTTTACTTATTTTCCACATTTTACCATTGTTTTCAATTTCTTTCTTAACAAAGAAATACTTAATTGATCTTTTCCTTTCTTATTGTATTTTCTTTGCTTATTTGGATTCCTTGGGACCCAAGGAACCCAAGAGGCATGAAATCCACCTTTGGATTACACTCTTTTTCCTTCTAGAAGTTTCTACATCTTTCTATTCTCAAAACTCAATTATTCATTTACTAATTGAATTTCCTTGTTATTGGGCCCAATAGCCAATAAAGCCCACAAGTAAATCAACAAGGCTATTGTAAATGCAATCTATTTATTCAAAACAAATTATATCATTATTTGTTCCAATATCTTTAATATGAGAAATTACATTTCTCTCCAAATGAACCCAAAAATTGGGGTTGTAACATCCTTCCCCTCTTACAAGAATTTTGTCCTCAAAATTCCATCAAATAAACAAATAGTTTAGGATAAGCCTTTCATACATCCATCAGGGATCCCATGTGGCTTCACCCTTTCCATGGTGCTTCTCAAAAACCTTCATCATCTCATATTCTTCCATCTAAGTTCTTTCTTACCTTGGTATATCGTACCCTCATAGGTGACTTAGGACATTTCAGCCTCTCAAAAGCTGAATCAGTTCAAGGCTCAACACATGGCTTGGGTACCTCACATAGTGCTCTAGATTAGACTCATGGAACACATTACACATCATGTTATCCTGAGGGGCAAGGCGAAACACAACCATCTCCACCAATCCATGTCAAATGGAACCATATATCAAGGACTCTGCTTTCTTAGCTGTAGCTTAGAGGGGTCATATTTTCACATCACATATCCTCCCACAGTGAACTGCATGTCAGTCTCCTTTGCATCAGCTCATGACTCATGTCACCACTGGGCTTTCTCTCTACCATTGCACGATCAAAGTGACTTCATCTACACACATTGTGGTTCTTTTCTGACCTTCACGAGGCCTCCTTCACCAACATCATCTTAATGAAGTGGTGACTGACACAACCTCCTAGAATTTCTTGCATCCCGATAAAGGCTATGGTGGTTAACGTCACATCTTAAGAACTGTCTCTTTGTATCACCCTGTATGAGCACTCGTGCTCTCATCAGACCCTCTCGTCTGGATCATACTAACCATTAGTTAGGGGTGATAAACTATACTATCATCGAGTCCTTCATGTATCTACTTCCACCTCATGGAAGTGAACTCTTAGGTTATACTCAAGAACTTTTGAACTCGCATCATGGTGTAGTTGAACCATCTCTCTCTCTTATAAGTAGTCCAACTCGATCTGTCCCTTGATAGTACTCTTTCTTTCTCATGTAATCTAGGTAAGGCGATCTACCATAACCCTCATTACATCTTGACCTTCCTTAGTTAAGGGGAGACTTACCACACATCCATAGTGATGAACTCCGATTCCCTCTTGGGAACTCTCTTTATCCTTCACATCAATGCACTGGGTTACCGGTGTTCGTCCTTCGCCTCTTGTCATGCATGTCAACATACCACATGCAACTTCATCTTAGGTATCAAAAGTACTATTGTCACTCTTCGTAGTACGGTGTATGGTGATCCTAAATCATGATCTCCTGTATTCTCATGATTCCTTAAGATCGATGCCTTAAAAACCCTAACCCACTCTAGTCGGGGTTCCTACACCTTCTTTTCCAAAGAAGTGTATCAAACATCCTTTTATTGCATCAAGGCCTAGGCTGGCTAACCAAACAGCTACTAACTCGATCAACTGATATCATTACATCTGAGTGTTAGCCAAACATATCTTTTTTCTCATACTTAAGGCTAACCTAACAACCTCATCTAGCCTCTAGCTATACTAGGCAGCTACTTCTTAACCAAAGCATCCATTACCTCTTCACATCCTTAGGTGTTAGGTAACGTTGAAGACATACACCTCCATGTATTCCACCTATCATCTCATCTCGGATTCTAAGTCTGAGCTCATCCTTGTGGTTATCAACCTCGCATGACTTGCAAATTCCACATAGATCGTGATAAAACATCCACACAAGATGACTACCTTAGTTCTCTTGATGTTTGTAAACCATCTACATATTGTTTATTTCCCAAGTGTATGTCATCATCTCTATCCTCATACCTCATAGCAACATTCCAACTCACATCATCTTTATCCTTTGTGTATGACATGCGTACTGTCCTATCTCTCACTCCCATAACAAGAGGAAATAAGCATTTGGCGGCCGTCCAAACACAAAGTTCTTCCTATTCCAAGAGTAGAGATGGTCCATCCCACCTTGCTAGTACACCTCCAAATTTAAGTTGAAACGTGCAACTTATGTCTCAACATCACAACCATCTTGATATCAAAGTTACTTCCATGGAAAACTGGTCTCGAACCTACTTGGGGTCACCACACAATCCTTGGTCATCTCCTCTAGGTCTATAGGGTGCCGACATTTTAAGGGCCATCCCTCTTCCCTTATGCATCCAGAGAGTGCCATACTCATCTGCCCTTTGGGTCCCATGAGTTCATGAAGGTGATCAATCTCCTAACCAATGGCCCTAAGACAATGATAGTTGTTACCTCCCGACCCTATGGTCATGTGCAACTAGGGAATTAGGCAACTCCTACTCCCATCGGTCTTATCCCTACCTGACCCTAGGATAGACTTAGGAAGCTAACATAGTACATGTCTAGTTTATAACCTTACCCAAGCCTTCATCATCTCTCTCTCTGCATTAATGGGCTGACTTTCATCCTTTCATAAGGGTCATGGCGACCTACCTACCTTGGTCAGGCCCCATATTGGTTACCTCCATGGTAACACATCCACATGCACGTAGATATGGTTATCTATGGGTCTGCAGGTTCATTCTCATACCATGTACTCTTCACTTAGCTTCACAAGATCCTATGAGACCTCTTTATGTTTCCTCAAAACCCACAAAATTGGTAAACACCCAACTAAAGGGTCCCTCTCCCAGGATGGGAGGAAGCTACAACTTGATAACAAAGGTCACAAGCATCCCTATGTTTAGGGTCTGCATCCACATGAGCATGCTTAGCCCTAGCAAGCTACTAAGGCACAAACAGACACCTACTAAACCATGCTAGGTCACACTTGTCCTCATCCTCAACATTGGATCAAGATCATACCTTCCCATGTCGTCAACTTATCTAGGAGGGGTTCCTCAAACATACTTTAACTTAAGGGGTTTCCTTTTTCCTCTATAGATGAAGGGTACCATGCTCAAAACTATAGAACTCAATTCTCGTCATGAGCATTAGGTACACCACTTCCCCTCTTAGGCCTAGGTTCACTTTTTAGGTGTCCAACTGCATGCTCAACCTCTTAACCACAAACAAAACATGTACAAGGTATGGCATGCACTTCCCATGATCCTTCTACTCGAACCACACTTCAGAGTGGAATCCTCCTCAAGGACAACCAACAAGGTATAAGGCCTCACAACCTAATACTAAACCTCTTCAGGTCTATGGAACTCTTCTTCCTATCTCAGAAGGTAAACATCTATACCATAAGCACATAGGTACCATAAGCCTCATCCTCACTCTAGGGTTCGGTTCCTCTAATGGCAACCAAGATATCACCATCATTCAGGGATCATGCATGAGCAAACCGCAACCATCCACCTAGGACACATCCTCCTCAGCTCCCCACTGTTCCACATATCTTGGAGTCTAAGCTTCCAACCTCCTTGATTGGGTCCTGCTTTCACTTTCTAGAGCTAACTCCACATCCAGCCTTATTACTAGAGGTCCCCTCTCCATGAAGGATTAAGCTCACAAGCATACCTCTACATGGGTGAAGTCTATGTTCGAACTTATGTTTGCTCAAGATCATCCATGGCCCTTTATGCTTATCTCATCAGTTATCCAACATACTCCCTTGGCCAGGGTTTCAACCTACTTCTCGTACTACAGATGTATTTCGGGTGCCTACTATGCCATGCTCATATAATCTCATGGGGTTTCCATAGGTTCTTCTCTAACCTCATCAATGAAGGATCTATCCTTCACTCAAACATGCCCGACCCTTCCCAGGGTTGGGTCGCCAAAGGTACTCGGTCATCAACTTCTCATGGCTCATATGGCATCCAAGGCATGTCTATCCAAACACCCAGACAACCATGACATCTAATCATCATGTCATATCTCTCACCAACCTTCACTTAGGGTTAGGGTTAACATCATCCTCAAAGGATGTGTCAGGTTTCTACTTGTAATGGAGATCTCTATCTCCAAGACTAACTCACTTTACTTACCCTCCTGACAAGAAGGTCCAGCCTTAGGTCTCTCTTGAGGGCATGACAACTTATGTCATACGACCTAAGCATGTATCTACTCTTTAGTTTATGCTTAATCTATTAAGCTTATGTCCATGACATCTTATTTACATGCTTTTCATTAATTTGGTGGAGGATTCCTTAGACCTTATTAATCTTACCCATACCTAAAGAGGGTGAGTAGAAGAGAGGAAACCCTAATCCTTAGAGAATTTGAGTTGAGAAAGGATGAACAAGATGAGAGAGTCCTAAAGGTATCTTATTTTGAGTCATATCCCAAGACATCAGCCAGGCAGTCACACAATCCGGGAGTCCTCGTATTCTGACTAGCGATGCAGAGGAAAATATTGCCAGCCCCCAGACGTGATCCTTTTCTAGACACCTTAGTCTTCCAGAAAATCCTCTAATAACTCCCTCAAGTTCTATGGAGTTTGTAAAATTTAATAATTATTAAGATTAAATGAGGAACCTATGCTCTGATACCAATTGTAACAACCCCGCCTCCCGGTAACCCCCAATCAAGGGAGACCCGAAGGTCAGAGTCGTTATTTATTTAATAGGATCAAAGGTTCGACAAATAATCAATAATAATTATGAAATTCTACTAACTAAACTGAAATCTGGTAGAAAATTAAAACTTTACTTACCTTTATAAAACTTTGGAAAACTATCTATCCACAGCTTGAATTACTCTATCTAATCCTCCTTACACCTTATTTCTCAGTTTCACGAAGTGTCACTTTACTGTTTGTGCTTTTCAGGGTTACACCTAAAACGCCGACAAACAAAATGTCAGTCAGCATATCGAAATATGCCAGTATGTGGAGGCAACCAAAATCTCACAAATATGGATAACAATTTAAATATCACAACCAAGATATTTAGCAAGCAAATTTACATTTTCCATGTGACATTCCCCACCGCTTTTGCCCTAACCCCAGAATTACCCCCTTTAGGGGTTCTCTTTTTCCATTGACTTAAGGCCACCTTCTCATTCCCGAGCTTGGTGCTTGTGGGTCACCACTTATGGTGCCCATTAGTCATGCAACATATACCACCTTCTCAATCCCGAGCTTGGTGTCTGTGGGTCACCACTCATGGTGCCCATTGGTCTACCCATCCGGGCCTGACCTCATTGCATCATCCATCAGGGTGGCATGTAGGTGTGGGAATACACATTCATATTAAATGTGATAATCATAGTGACTTTATAATTGCAATATGAACATCCAAACTATTTAGTTGCATTCAATACGATTAACCATCCGGGAATCCTTCAGGAAACTAAAGCGGTTATTCATAATTAACCACATACTTGATTTGTAGATTCAACAAGCTAATAACAATTCCAAGCAAGCAAGCAATCCGAAAAGTAGTTCAACAATCACAGAATTCCTAAAAAGCATATGTAACCTATTTACTACACTTTACCAAGAATATATCTATATACTTGACTTGGATTCACTTTCTAGGGTTTCTAATCCGAATTGGGGCTTTATTAGGGTTCTTTTTTATCTCTTTACAACTTTCCTCATTTATACCCTAGAACAGTAGTTCTAAGTGCAAAACCCTAATTACTCACATATTCACACTAGAGTCTTTCTATCATCTTAGTTTCCTTTCGGATTAACAACTCATAGTTCATTATTATCTAATTCACCTATGAATTCCATTTATAATTAATTCCAACTTTATCCATTAGAAAACCCTAATTATCATATTAAGTGTATCTATTCATGATTAGGAACGTTTATATTCAAAATATCTTAGAACTATCATTTAACAACATATTATCATATTTTTCGAATTAAATATGAACTTATCCTCTTTTACCCTAAATTAGGGTTTCTAAGTGCTTAATCATTCATAATTGGTGTAAAACCCTAATCATGCAAGAAACATCTAGATTTGGTTCAAGTTCGTCATTAATTATTCAATAGGTTGCAATTACTCAATTTCATCAACTAAGCAACATGAACTTAACCAATATGTTCAATTAGGGTTTCTTAATCTAATACATAAGCACTTTTCATTAGCTTCACCTTCAGGTTCTCAAACCAATTTTACAGCGTTCCTCATATTTTTCTAAGCAACTTTCATGTTTTAACATTATTCATCGGAGCTTCCTATAAAAAGTTATGATTATCACAAGTAAAACCCTTTTTCTGGAATATTTGACGGAGAGGAGATATCTACCAAAAAAACTAGGCCGCTCGATCGGTGGTCCCCAGGACCACGTGAGATCCAAGGGCCCGTGATCGCATGCCTTACTTAGAGATCAAACTTGAGGAAAAGGTCGAGAATACCCTTACCAGGTCAGTGCGAGCATGAGGGCAAAAGGGGTCTTTACCCCTATTGCTTCTTCTACCTTGCAATTTTTGTCTCTCGCGAGTGAAGCCCAACTAGGGTCAGCGCCAGGGTTGACTTCGGGATCTAGTCCCTCTCAACACTAGACTAGGCCACCACGATCTCCGCCGCACCTCCACGAACTCAACCATGGCTTCAGCTACGCCCGAGCCGGCCGAAGTTGCTCAAACGACTAGGAGGAGTCACCGGCGATGGTCCAAAGAAGGTTGGCCAAGAAGGAGAGTGTTAGAGGAGGAATTGGCAGCAAGGACGGCTCCCTTAAGCCTTATTCTATCCCACGTAGAGTCACATAGCCTCGCAGAAGGGGAACATCCCCTTTTATAGCCCCTAGCTATGGATGCAGCCGACCAGCAAACTAAAAAAGGGCTTCCTGAGTACCCCTCCCAAAGGTACTAAAACCTAGGATGAAACTGAGCAATTTCCTCTCCCGGTTTCATTGAAGCAACTTCCAGATTTGCTCATCGATTGTACAAAAAGGAAATCAGTTTGGAAATCCCCAAGAAACGTTCTTCTTTCCTGTTCCTACTCAAGGTAGGTGAGAATACATCTACTGTTGGATCTCAGATCCAACAGCTGTCATGACATGTGCCAAAAACAAAAGTGACAAATTATATATATATATATCCTTTATCCTTTCCACTTTAGGAGATTTTGTAAAAATCATAACTCTCAGAACGATTATCCAATCCATACCAAATTTTAAGGGAAACTCTATAAAGACTTAATGCACGTATGTACCAAATTTGAGACTCAAACTAGAAAGTATGAGATGTCTTTCTTTATATGCAAGTTATCACTTAATTGTATATATTTCTCACATATTTTCTCTTTCCCTTGCCATTAAATTATTATTTTGGGTTCCTTGAACCTCAAGGAACCGTAATGGCTCAAAATCCCATCTTGGAATATTCCTTAGCCTTTTATTTATCTTTTATCCATTATTTCTCATATCTTGTTTATTTCTTATTAAAATATCTCTTTTTGAGGATTTCTCTTTATCTTTCTTTTTATTTTCCTCATTGGCATTCCACTTATTATTAGGAATCCTTTTGATACAAAAACTCATAAAGGGTAACTCAATTATACATCTTTTTACTTATTTTCCACATTTTACCATTATTTTCAATTTCTTTCTTAACAAAGAAATACTTAATTGATCTTTTCCTTTCTTATTATATTTTCTTTGGTTATTTGGATTCCTTGGGACCCAAGGAACCAAAGAGGCATGAAATCCACCTTTATATTACACTCTTTTGCCTTCTAGAAGTTTCTACATCTTTCTATTCTCAAAACTCAATTATTCATTTACTAATTGAATTTCCTTGTTATTGGGCCCAATAGCCAATAAAGCCCACAAGTAAATCAACAAGGCTATTGTAAACGAAATCCATTTATTCAAAAAAAATTATATCATTATTTGTTCCAATATCTTTAATATGAGAAATTACATTTATCTCCAAATGAACCCAAAAATTGGGGTTGTAACATCCTTCCCCTCTTACAAGAAATTTGTCCTCAAAATTCCATCAAGTAAACAAACAGTTTAGGATAAGCCTTTCATACGTCCATCAGAGATCCCATGTGGCTTCACCCTTTCCATGGTGCTTCTCAACAGAAAAAGCATATCCTGACTTGTTTGTTTGATTGCTGAATTTTGTGGGCAAAATTCTTATAAGGAGGGGAGGATGTTATAACCTCAATTTTCATAATTTTGGATTGAAATGTAATTTCTCCATTTAAGCTATATGAGTATGAAAATTATATGATTTGAATTCTTTGTATGGATTTCTTTGCTAAATGTTTGCTATATGTGTGTCTTTGTGAGCCTTTTTGCTTAATGAGCCCAATATCAAAAGGGGAATAAAAGAAGAAATGAAATCCTAAATAAAGGAAAAATTGAGATAATATTAATGAAGGTGGTAGAAACACCTAGAAGGCAAAGAGTTGGCTTTACTTGAGGGGATTTAGAATCCCTAAGGTTTCTTGAGTTACAAGGAACCCAAATAAAGAAGATAAAAGAGGAAGAAAGAGAAAATATGAATAAATTATGCCTAAATAAGTGTTAACTTGTATAAGTAGAAAACCCCTATTTCCTTTCAAGTTTTTGACTCAAATTTGGTACACGAGTAGATAATATCAATACAAAGTTTCCTTTAAAATTTGGATGAAAAAGGATAAAGGAATAAGGATTTATGAATTTTATAAGATTCCTAAAAGAGAAAGGATAATCCTTTGAATAAATCAAATATTTCAATTTATTGGCAACACGGGCAATCTGAGCCCTAGATCGCACGATCCGGCTTGATCCAACGATGTTGGGTCATCATCAAAGTCCCAGTCTGAGAGGGAACTATGTTAGATTTTCTCTCAATCTTTCTTGATCCCTGATACACAAGAGAAATTGGAAACTTGATCATCAAGTTCGGAAGATCTTTCTGAGTCTAACCAACCCTAGATTCAGGGAGTTTCATGATGAAATTGGGGAAGTCCCCAAATCATCGGGAACCTACTTGGTTACCCTATATATAGGGGAGAGGTCTTGGCAGCACGAGCAATCCCCTAACCTATCCTCTCGTGACCGAAGCACATCAGTGAAGCTTTTAGTACCCTCAATTTGAGGAATGAGCCTGATCTGTCCACTCGTCGAGGAGAAGACATCATCGAAGGAGTCACGGCTAGCTGGCAGTGAAGGAATGACGAGGAGGTCCAATTGACAGGTCGAGTAGGTTTGCGGGAAGAAGATGAAGCTTCTGGTGGTCTCCATTTTCTTGTAGAGGCCCGGGAGCACCGAGTCAACTGGTGGGTAGACCCCCCTGCTCGCACAGTGCGGAGCCTGAGGTAGAAGATGACACTCGGCAGATTTATACCTTTGCCCCTGAGCCCACAGCATTGAGGTAAGGGCATTTTGGTCATTTTGCATCTTTTTTATTCGTGAGCGTGCGTGCTGAGGTGGGACCCTATTGTTCGTGTGGAACCTGTTAAATTATATATGAAAGTTTATCATATGAAAGTTTATCATAAAATCATGAAGAACCTGTTAAAAATAATATTAAAGCCTGAATACATTTCTAATTTCAAAAATGCTTTAAGTTGACCATGATATACATTAAGCCATGATTAAAACCCTAATTGTGTTTAGGAATCGAATTTAAGGTCTTAAATAGGTTATTTTGAGATATAGCAACATTTTGGGATAAAGAATAAGAATTGAATCTAATTAAGATTATAATATGCTTGTTATAGGGTTTTTACACATGAATATGTTATAATGCACATGGAAACCCTAATTTAAGGGTGAATAGGGTTTAATGTGGTTAATTTGAAATTCCTTAGAAGAAAGTAGTATTGAGTTGATCCTAAGCCTGTTAGGAAGGTTTTAAAAAGTAATTAGGGTTTGCAACTGGTTTTGTTGTTTTAGGGTTTATAGTGATAATGATAACGTTGAACCCTAATGAAACCCTAAAAAGAAGTAGGAAACCCTAGGAAGCGAGTTCAAGTTGAATAAGAAAGAATATGATAAAGTGGGTAGTAAATAGAGTACATGTACTTTTTAGGATTCTTGCTTGTGTGGATTGAACTGTTTGCTTGGGCTATTTCTTGCTTAGATTCACTATTAGCTTGTTGAATCTACTGAACAGGTATGTGGTTAAAATTATGAATAATTGTTTTATGGTTCATGACGTTTTTGCAAAAATTCTTGATTGCAATGAAACCTAAATTGTTTGATTGTTCAATTTTGCAATCTCATAAAGTGACTATGTGTATAACAATTAAGTATGAGTGTACTTCTCAAACCTACATACTATCCCTGATGTATGATGCAAGACCAAGACCCGAAGGGAGGGTCTGAGTTGGTCAAGCCCCAGAGAGAAGACCATTGGGCTCCTGAGAGGTCACCCCAGGCACCAAGCTCAGGATGGAGAAGGTGGCCTTATGTCCCTTGCAAGGACAAAACCCTAAGAGAGGGTAATCCAGGGTTTGAGTAAACGTGGTTGAGGAGTTACATTGAAAATGTAATTTGGCTTGTTAATCAACTATTTTCTATATTTAGGTTGTTAGAGCCTATTTGTGATGTTGTGATTGTCCCCACATACCCGTATAGCAATATACTGACTGCTATTTTGTTTGTCGACATTTTAATTAATATCTGAAATTGGACAAATAGTAAAGTGGAACCTGTGAAGAATAAAGTTAAAATAATAAAGGAGGATTTAGGTAGATATAATTCTACTTCGATTAAAACTCCCAATTACCTAATTTTGAAGGTATGTTAAAATAAAAAATTTATACCAGTTTTTAGTTTAGTCCTTAGTAGAATTTACTGATTATTTCTGATTAATTGCAAAACCATTGATCCTATTTGGGATAACGCCTCTGATCTCTTGGTTTCCCTAAATTGGGGGTTATCAAGAAGTGGGGTCATTACAAGGTGGGTCAACCAAAGAGTGGGAAAAGGACCTATGGTGTAGGCAAAAACCTAAACTTGTGGGATCGGGTTGTGGCTAAAGAGCCTAACCTCTTATTGAGAGTCAAGAAAACACCCTAGGTTAGGACCTTCCCTAGAAGGGTGAGTTCAAAAATTAGTTTTAAGAATTGAGGTAACCTTAGATGTCACCTAAAGCTTGAGAAATTAAAGACGTGATACCTCAATCAACCCTAGGAATGGTATAGACCTAACTCGATCCCTAAGGTCAAGTAGGGAGGATTAAAGGTACATAAGAACAATGAGATTACGAGGTTATAGTATCCTAAATTCATAAGACCATGGAGTTAGGGGATAGCCATCCATGTTGCCTAAGGCCCATGGACCAGGAGATTGGCCACCTTCATGAGTTCATGAGGCCCAAGGGGTAAATGTGAGAGGCACTCCCTAGATGCATAAGTATAAGATCACTCCAAAGGTGCTTGTACCTCTAGAGACCCTGATGAAATGACTAAGGCTAATAAGACATGAGGTGTAAAAAAAATAAAAGATACAAGAAGTCATGTAATAATGAAATCTTAAATGGAAGTCTACACAAATTCAAGAGAGGGAAAGGTACTTGACTTCATGAAATATAAGAAAATTGTGGAATTAAAAGGTAGGTATGGTTCAGATTCATGTTGAGAATGATTCAACCTAAAATGTGAAATTTTAAGTTAATGTGTGGATATACCATCTCTACCCTTGGAATGTGATGAACTTTGTTTTGGTCTACAATAAAATGATTATTTCTACTTATTATGAGGGAGAGATATTGGGTAGACACATGTTATGCTTAAAATTTTCATATGAGAGGGAATACCCTAAGTTGAGGTTGATGACATGATCTTGGGTTTGAGGTGTTATCTCAACTTTATGAGATGTTGAATGAATAATAGGTTGGAAACATAGGTGAAAAGGTGATATCCAAGTGAAACTAGAATCACAAATGAAAATATAATCACCAAGAGACAATACCATGAAGATACTAAGGGTGTGGATATACCTTGAATTAAATTTAGATATCAATCTTAGTCATAATGTGTGGATTTTCACATAGCAATACAAGATGTTAAAGATAAGCCAAGAAGGGATGCTAACCCTAAGGTTGAACTAATATGAGTTATCTTTCATCCTAACCTTACTAGGATTAAATTTGAAGATCAAAATTCCTTTTATGGAGGGGTGAATGTAGTATCCTGGTGAAATTGAGTAATGTAAATATAAGGCATCATATGATTAATGTTTTCCTCGATGGGATAATAATGTTATCAACCTTATGGCATGGGTGAAACCCATGGCCCATATAAAAGCCCTGAGACTATTTACTTTGCAAATAGGTCTTGGGAAATAAGACAAATAAATAAGATATTTTGTGCATAAATAAATAGCAATGGCTTTATGAATTATTAGAAAACTAAAACATGACATTATATGCAAGTTTCCCAAAAGAAAAAAAGATATCTAATTTTATCTAGACAAGAATGCAACAAAAAGTTTGAGGCATCAGATAACATGAAAAGGAAAATATATCTAATTTTATCTCGACCTAGCCTTTGTATACTTGAAAGTAATAATGAAAAGGAAGAGAATTCTAGAAATTGGGTGGAAAAGGGCTTTCCATATTGTAATGATAATTTTTTAATTAATTGTTTATAGGGAACATGTTTTGTCTAAGATATTCCAATAAAACCCCAAAATTTGGATATAGGTGAGGAAAATATTAATAAGTAACTATATTTGAGTTAAGGAATATATTGAAGAGAGAGAGAGAGAGGTGTAAAGAAAAATCTAGTATTCAAGTCATGAAGAGTTTCCTAAAGGGTAAATGAATGACAACCCATTGGGTGCCTTCCTTTATAGATTTTGGGTTTTCCAAACCAAGATTTTATTGTGTCATAGAGGGGGTTGGACAAACCCATGATGGAAACATTATTCTTGGTAATTTTCATAATAGGAATATCTAACTATAACTTGAAGACAAGATGTATAAATTGTCTTATGTTCTTAATATTAGTACATCATGACTCTCTCACATGTGGTAATGAGAAAGGAAACTCATGCTTTCCATGATGCATCCCCTGCCTTACGATCAAAGGTGAAACAAACCCTGACTTACTGCCATTTCTCCTCCCTCCTCACCATCCTTCTCAAACCCTAAAGAACCATGTCTAGAAGATATAAAAGAAAGCATAGGATCCTTTTCCTCCAAGAAGAATTGACTAGGACTCTATAGACCAGGGTGAAGCTCTGAATAGAATTGCTACTACCCAAAACCTTCCTAATTCCATGGGAGGTGAGAGAAGGTTGTGCATCAGTTACTAGAGGAAGACCTGGATGAAGGAACTTCTCCTCTAGCCATCATGTTGTCCTTCTCTTCACACAAGGAGCAGGACGAGAGTCTAGGTTGACTTGGGCACCGCTGCAGATAGTCATGTAGAGTGTGTGATCTCTAGCTCATAGGTACATGTCATTTCATTGTGTCATTTGGTTTTGTCATTATAGAACCATATAGACCTTGGCCCTGAGTCCCTAACCATCGTCGGTTGTAACCATGGTTTAGCTAGGACCAGAGAGGGCCAATAAGGCCACCCCGGATCCCTCCACCCTTTGAGCCCAGGAACCTAGGGTAGGTTAACGTGATAGTGCTCACGAGGGTTGGAGTATGTTTCCATCGTAGGGTAGGAGGTGACTTGGGGCCAAATGAGATGCAAGCTCACGACCTACATGCATAAAGTACAAGGGTACCATGGACATTTTCCAAAATCTCCAACTATCCAACAATAATTAGAAATAAGGCCAATTGCTAATGTGTCAGGGCTTGATTGGTCTGTTAATGTTAATCTGGTGAATATTTGTATTTGTAGAAAAAAATGGGTAATTCATATGCTTTTTTTAATGAAAATTGATTACAAAAATGAGAGGAATGTGAATATAATATCAATATTGCTTAAATCTATTCCCAATTATAAAAATAGTGCAAATATGTGTTAAAATGGAGATTACGCATATAAGCCCTAGTTTTTTATGAATAGGTTGTTAATCATGCTAAATATGATTCCTTGAGATTGAAATAGATAGTGTGGAATATAATGGTAATTTAACATTATTATGATTATAATGATGATAGTTAGGGTTGCTAAAGTGGATAACCATGCATATGAAGAATTAGAGTTAAAGACTATATTTTGCTATGTTGTTAATGAACTTAATGTGATCAAAGTGTTCTTAATGAAAGAATATGATAGATTTGATGATTAGGGTTTATAACCTAATCTTACTCATCATTTGGATCTTAAGTTTTATAATATAACATAGTTTCTCCTAATGACATAAAAGGTCTAACTTTCTCATTAGGGTCAAACATGATGTATAATGTGGATTAATAACATTAATAAAGTATCATGCAATGGAATTAGGGTTTGTACACTTTTTCCTTACTCAAACTCTAAACCCTAGCTTAGGACTCGAGTAGGGTTTTATCTGAATAATATGATGATGACACTTTAGGATTTACATACATGCAGATTTAATGTTGAATTGATTGGATCTGATTATTGGATTGATTAAACATACTTGAAGTATATATTGTGTGATATTTGTATGGTCTACAAAAGGTATGTGGTTACACTTATGAGTACATGCAACATAGTTTGCCCGTGTTTTCCAAGGATTTCTTAATGATTTTTGAACAAATAAATTGTTGGAAGTTTATTTACTTTTTGTTCAATTATAATGCTGCTATGAGTATCACATAAAGATGAGAATATGTCAAGAAAATACCAATTCTTATTTGAGATTAGTTGAGTGATTATATGTTGTTATATTACTTACACACTTTCTCATGCACCCCACATACACATATAGAAACATAACGAGCCACTATTTTGTTTCACAGTGTCTTAGATAATTGTTAAATATGAAGATATTTAGATATGTGATGAACCAGATGAAACTACCTGAAAGAAGTAAAGATAAGTAAAGGAGAATTAACTAGATACTTCTTCTCATATGTGTAGTTCTTGTGTAAGAAATTCATGTAACTCCTTAGAAGAGCATTTTGTAAACAATTTTTGAATTAATGGAAATTATTTTCTAATATTTTTTCTTTGGTTTAATCTGGATTCTTGGGATTTTTAGGCAATGGCTCTCAATTTATTGGGTCTTTTCTTAATTGGGTGATGTTGAAAAGTGAGGTCATTATAGGATGTGTTTTACCACCACTACATATCATTCAATTACTGATTGCACTGTAACAAGTATGAACACACATATGTTGAGCCATTTTAAATCCCCCTTTTGGTGTTAGGATTGAAATAGGAAAAATAGTACTCTAATCTTGCCATCTCCTTACCTAGAAATCATTTCCTGTCGCCCCAATAAATACATATCCATAGTTCTCATCAAGTGTTTAACATTAATCAAATGATATCCTAGATCTTAGGTTCAAAGTCTGCTACATGTAGGATCTATTAACATGCAAAATTGTTGTCCAAACTAGATTTGCAACCAATAAAACAATTGATCTGTAATAACTGATTCTTATAAAGACATAACAATAGTGGAAAAGAGAAGAGTTGGGTAGAATAGCTACACTCTGCACCCTAGAAAGAGGACTACCCACTCATTACAAAAGTAAGAAGATCAACAGTGGAAGTAGAAAAGAAATCCATTATCATAGTAAACAGAAAAGGAGCAATCATTGTGTTCATATGCCTGTGTTTGAGGTCAAGGGTGATAAATTTTCACACAATAATAAGGTCACTCCTCAACATTTGTTGAAGAAGGTCTTTTGGGTGTTGTCTTCCTTCTTACTATTAGGATCAATTTTCTTGGATGCTTGGTGGAAGTAGAGGTGGTGGTGTCATCCACTGATGAAAATTGTCAATGGAAACTGGAGATGGATCCTCAAAACTGACTTTGGAAGCCTGGTGACATCAAAGGTAGATCATTTTCCATGGAGGAAATGGCCTTGAATCTATACACATATGTTAGGGTTTGGAACACACCTAGTTTTCTTATAGTTAAATTGTCGGTCTCCATGAATATGAAGAGATGGTAGCACAAAGAAGAAGATAATTCTTGTGGAGTTTATTATTTCCTTTAGTTGATTGAGGTAGGAGTCTCAATGATTTTCATGGCAGAAATCCCCTCAGAAGACAGATGAAGAAGTTCCATTAGTTGGCTTCAACATCTTCATCGGTAGGTGAACGAGTAGAAGCTTTGTTGGTTGAGGCACACATGGCTTCCATCAAAATATGACCATCGGTAGGTGACGTCCTAGCTCCTTTGGTACACAATGCTTAGTTTGCATCGGTTGTTAACTGGGGGGGTTGCTTTCTTTGGTTGTTGAGAAGCAATATCCATCAGTAGTCAACTACTGTAAATGTAGACTTTAAGTAAACCAATAAGACTTCAATACAAGTCAAACCCAGCCCAAGGGGTATTGGGGTGTGAAGAATGGCATGCAATGATGAAACACCAACTGACGAAGACCATCAACCAATGAAGGGACGAAAAATAACACAAATCTGATTTGAACCTGCTAGTCAGTTAGTGGGATCACCGTATCTAATGCTAGATCATAAGATATGAAGCTCAAACCTTTCACAAAAAATGAACTAAATCAAAATTCTAAAAATTAACATAAATCTAAGGAAAACCTAAATGCAAACAAGTTCAAATGTAAAATTAGGATAATGAATGCAAAGCAAAGATGAAAATGCAACAAAGACTAGGATGAATATTCATTCATCAGTCACATCATGTATATAAATTATATATGTTCATCGTAGTTACAACATACACATATGTACAGGCCAAGTAAGCCAAAATATGAGTCGTAGATACATTTGATTAAATACATGTTTCCCAAACCTGAGAGTTACATGGATGACTTTAGAAATAACTCCTAAACATCACCACCAAGCTTCAAGCTCTACAACCTTATAGGAAAGGCTCCTCTACATACAAACTAGTGTTACACTATTGGTCTTGTAAAATATTTGGATAACCATGACATTATTCCCATATCCCAACAAATAAGATATAACAACTGATAACATTTAATTCTTACAAATTAACAAGATAATAGATTTAATATAAACAAACCATACAAATTCAATGAATAAGGTCTACAAAGTATGAACTAATTGTAAGTGAAGAATAGAATATGACAAGTAACTACTTTGTTGGTGTACCATAATATTTCATTACTATATAATTTTCCAAGTAAATCCTAAACAAATGCAGTACACATTTGGTATTCTAGCATTACACATTGGGTATTTTGAGATGTACCAAGTCAAACCACATACTAGTAATTGAGAAATCCAATATCCAAGATTATTGAACTCCAGAATACCCACCACGCTTCACTCAATTTGACTCTAAATAGAGTAGTGTACCAAAGGAAAAACTACTCATGGAGTTCTCAAATGCCAGTCCATAAACATTAGGTCCACCTAGGTACAAAGGTATTGGCACTTACAATAGTGTATAAAACCCTTCAAACTATAAATACACATACACACAAATATACATATATATAATAAACATATAATATATATATTATAATATATATCACATTTTTAGGGCATTCCAAATTATCAAATATTATTGAATCTACAATGGTGGCCATGCTCATTCACATCATCATATTTGGATCTTGGATAACACAAATTCCAATCACACACATATACTCAAAAGCATATGACTTTGAATTTCTTCTCACGATATAAGACCACTACATGTTTGTTATCTCAAATTTTGAACATTTGGTAGTTCCTACGCTCCTAGGGCACTACATAGTGCATGTTACACTTGACTAATAAGGTCAATTCTCATGTTTCAATGCTTCAATCAAGGAACAAACAAGACATCAAGATGAATTTATAGAATTAATCAAGTATGTAGAAACTTCAAAATATATAAAATGTATAAAATATATCTAGTACCTATTTTAGATGTTAGAAATCATATTTGTACATAACAAGACGCAATACATATATTTAGGGCACATCAAGGACCAACTCACCATGTAGGCATATCACGTCCAAGTCCACATAGTGACCTCATTTTCACTTGAAAGTTTTCATATGTCCTCACATGATGATAGAAAGACAACACACACAATTTTGAAGAAAAACTCTCAAGGATGTGAAGGTTATGCTAGATACAACATTTTAACTTAAAGCCTTTTGGGGTACAAATGAGCTACTTTTACATAAAGGGTCTTATACAAATAGAAATACAACATGAGAAAAATTAGAGAAATCCTTTAGACCATATTAGTGAATATCTCAAACATTAAGGATTCACATATAGTTCATTCACGATTAACATGGCATCCAAATACAATAAAAGAGCATTTTTAGGACACAAATGTACGTATTTCAAAGATTTATCCCTCAAGCAAGCAATACATGATATTATAAACACAATGAATTACCACCCAAGGTAATGAAGGAGATACAAATTCATTGTCATTCATTTTACAACAAATCATCTCTTATAAACTTCAACTTTAGACACATAAATCATAGCAAATAAGGGTTTTGCATGTACATGTAGGTAAGAAAGTGCATCAACTGGTGGAAGCAAGGATGGAAGGAAGAGCCCTGCACAGAAGATGGTGGGAACACAACAGTTAGCCAAAGAGACCGGCTTGAACATCACTTATAGGAGTATGAGTGATTCAAACCCTAATAGTGGTGCGGAAACCATAACGGCAGAGGATGCAACTGTGATGGAAACATACAACCCATACGATGATGAGGGTAATCCTTTTCTACCAGAAGACACCCCCTAGAGGAGAGTCTTGAACTTGCATGGGAGGAGGAAATGGGGGCACTACAAATCCAGTCTTTATCGAAGATGAACCAGAGGAGATCGTAAATCTTGAAGACATTGAACTCATCAACGTTCATGGATATCTAGAAATCTACGTTGCACCCAAGGCCGAAGAAATCCTCAGCAGACCATTCAAATACTCAGTCATTGTGAAACTCATAGACAGATCGGTGGGTTTCCTAACCATGACAGAGAGGTTAAAACTCCTATGGTAACCTACAAGAAGATTCGAACTTTACAAACTAACTGATCAGTACTATGTGGCCCAATTCTACAACAAACACGATCATGAGAAGGTCCTTACAGGGGGGCATGGTCTCTATTTGGTGGATGTCTCATGGTGTGGCCCTAGAACGATTACTTTGAACCATCGCAAGGTATCCCAGACCATATTGTAACCTGGGTCTGTGTGATAGGGTTGCCTATCCACTACTACAACATGGAAATATTCAACAAAATAGGGAAAGCAGTGGGAAGACTGATCTAAGCAGACGACCATTCGGGCAACAGGACAAGAAGAAGATTTGCTAGTCTGACCATTGAACTGGACACGAGCCTAACAATCAACCCTGCAATCCTGATAAACAGGAGGGAGTATAAATTGGAATATATTTCACTACCCAATTTTTACAGCAAGTGCAACAGATCGGGACACAATGAACAAAACTGTAGGGGCTCATCGGAAGCACCTGCTACAACAGAACAAAATGATATGGAGGAGGCTGCTGGAGTAAGGTGGGTTGACGAAGAGGACAAATCGCAAGTTTACTACGGTAAGAAAATCCTAGCAAGAAGACCACCGAGAAAGAAGGATAATGATCCAGGTCGCAAAGACAAGAACCAAGGGAAAGAACAGAACAACAAGTACCAAGTTCTAGATGAAGAGGAGGAGGGAAATGAAGTATCAGGGGGAGAAGAAACTGAAACCACAGGAAGAAAACAAAGCACTGAAACAAGCTTAGAAATATGGCGGAAGAAACAAAGAAGAGAAAAGGATGATGATGCTTCAACTAAGGAACCAATGGAGACAAAAACCTAGACCAAAACAATAGTAAGCAACATGGTTGTTAGTGAGAGTGTAGTACCAAATGATGCACCGAGGCATATTGTGGTATCACCTGTAGGAGACGAAGTTATTAGGGGCATACCCACAGGTGATGTAGAAGACATCGCAATCTCAAATGAGGGAGAACAAGAGAACACCAAAGCAGTAGAAGAAGCTCAGACAGCCTCAACGAGACATGTTAATAGGAAAACATCTATGGCATGCCAGAAGGCAAAGGAGAAGGGAGAGACTATACCGCCGGGAAGCCCCCACAAACATCATCCTTATAGTACTCAAGTAAAGGCAAAGAGGGGACGTGAAGAGAAAGAGGGGTCAGGAGCCGTCTTTGGCCAATAACCAACTTCTCTTCTGAATCATGTATGCTTAACACAGTAGCGTGGAACATAAGGGGTGCTGGCAAGAAGAAAGCCAGACACTGTCTCAAAAGCATGATCAAAAATTACGCCATCGATATCATATCCATCTATGAACCTCGCATCTCTGGAACACAGGCTGATAAAAGTAATAAATATTTCAAAAAGGAAATCGGTTTCTCAAGTTCACATGGAGTTGAAGCAACATGTTTGTCTGGAGGAATATGGGTCCTATGGAATGAGCAAGAATGTGACATACAAATCATCAAAAGTAATAAATATTTCATCTAATGTAATGTTAGTAACAACACCTACATAACATTCATCTATGCTTCTCCTTCTCTGGCACACCGCCCTATCCTTTGGGAACACATGCTCTGCATTAGTATCTCCATTGAGAAACCCTGGATCACCCTAGGCGACTTCAACTGCATGCTCATCCCAGATGAAAAGATTGGAAGCAATCTATTCAACCTCTGGGAAGCAACTAGGTTCAGGAATACTCCCACTTAGGCATGCCTCACTGACATTGGCAGTTCAAGGTACAAATTCACTTATAAGAAAGGAATCCTCCATGAATGTATCGATCAGGGAGTAGCAAATGCTGTCTGGATCAAAGATTTTCCCAACTTTGTGTGTGAAACCCTCACACATATTGGCTCAGACCACAACCCCATTGCTATTCTCAATACCCGAACCAAACTACAAAAATCTCGATTCTTAACTAAAGATCAATGGCACCATCAACCTATATTCAAGGATCTACTCAATAGTGTTTGGAATCCAGAGAAAAAGTACCACGAAGCTATAAGAGAGGCCATGGAACCTTTGACATACTGGGATAAAAACCTCGCTAGGAAACAACATATAGAAAAGGAAACACTCATCCGAGAGATCATACAAGCCCAGAAGGAAGTGGAATCACACTATAGCGTAGCAGGTGATACACGTTGTATTGAACTAGAAAATGAGCTTGAAAACATTATGTTGCAGGAAGAGGATAGTTGGAAACAATGAAGCCTTATCAACTGGCTCTGTCACAGAAACAATAATAGCAAGTACTACCATGCTTTTGTCAACAACAGGCGCCATTCTAATTGCATCAACACTCTGCAAAATAGCAACGGTGAATGGACCTCAGACAAAACTAAAGTTAGTCGCTTGGTGAAAACTCACTTCAAAGATATGTTCATAGCTCCTGCAAACCAATCCACCACCATCATCAATACTATGTCGGTTAAATTCAAGAAACTCACTCCCATCAAAAAAATGCAACTTGCAGCAACCCCTACAGAGTACGAAATCTGGAGAATCATTAAAGAAGCATATCCATACAAGGCGGCAGGGCCAGATAGATCAAATAATATGTTCTTCAAAAAGCAATGGAAAATCATCAAGCCTTTAGTTATCAAATCAATACGTGAAATGTTAAATGGAACACCTATAGATGACCAACTGGCAAACTCTAACATAGTGCTCATTCCCAAGTGTAGAAATCCTATGAACTGCAACTAACTACGGCCCATTACCTTGAACAACACTGTTATGAAGATTACATCTAAGATAGTGGTTGAACGAGTAAAACACTATCTCCCTAAGTGGATATCCAAAGTCCAAACAAGCTTTATACCTGGAAGGAACATTTCTGATAATATCATTATGGTCCAAGAAATCATCCACAACATGAAAAGAAGCTCCAGTAGACCTTACATGGCAATCAAAGTTGATCTCTCTAAAGCATACAACATGCTCTCTTGGGACTTTATCAAAGACACCTTGAACCACATGGCCTGGACAAGGAACATCCAAAATTATATCATGAATTCACTCCATGCAGGTCGATCCAACATCATGCTAAATGGTGAATCACTAGCTTCTTTCAAAGCTTCTAGAGGCCTGAGACAGGGAGACCCCCTCTCCCCATACCTCTTCATTCTCTGTATGGAAAGACTCACTCAACTTATTGACAAGTCTGTAGAGAATAAAAGTTGGAGACCAGTAAAGTTGTCCCAAAAAGGCCCATCAATCTCTCATATTATCTTTGTTGATGACATTGTCATCTTCGCCCATACTTCCATGGAGTAGATAATGAACATAAACAAGTGTTTTCAACTGTTCGAATCAACCTTGAGATAGAAAATTTCCATTGAAAAATCAAAGATCTTAATCTCAAGATCCATCCCTCAAGCCCTGTGAACTTAAATTTGCTCTTCCAGTGGGATAGCTGAGACATCCGACTTGGGGAAGTACCTTGGGGTACCTCTCTTACATAATAGAGTTTCAAAGGAGACCTACGCATATCTAGTGAACAACATTACCTCAAGGGTTAATGGTTGGGTGGCCAAGACACTCTCTCTTATAGGTAGAATTTGCTTAGCAAAAGTTGTACTCACATCCATGCCTACCTATACTATGCAAATGGAAAAAGTTCCTATGTCGATCTGCAAAAAGCTAGACAAAATCATTCAAAACTTCATATGGGGAGGGGGACATAAAGAAAAACCTATTCGCATAAAGACAGGTGACTTCTAGTATGGACCGGGGAGGACTTGACATTAAATCCATGCCTAATTGGAACAAATCCATCCTATGGAAGAATACTTGGGACCTTCTCAATGCCAAATATTCACTCTAGAGGCAGGGTCTTCTGAACAAATACAAAAATTTTTGTCAAGGTAAAGGATGTCATGCAACTCCATTATGGAAATCTATTGACTTGGGGAAAGATTTCGTCATCTCAAACTGCACAATAACCATTGGTAATGGCATGGTAACCTCAGTCTGGTATGACAATTGGGTACCAGGAGTAGGGAAGCTTGTAGATGTCTACACTCAACCCATTGAGGAAGAAATCAAGGATCTAAAAGTCTCAAACCTAGTCAATCTCAACGACACTTGGGACACATGTTTCCTATAACACTACCTGCCACCGACCTATGTGATGAGCATCACCAGCTTACCTATTCCCAACTGTAATAAAGGCAAATATCTATGGAGATGGAAACACGATACCAGAGGCAAATACTCAACAAGAAAGGCTTATGAATTGATCCACACTGAAGATACCGAACAACCCGATGACATGTGGTTAAAAATCTGGAACATCAGGGCCCCCTCCAAAATCCAGACCTTCATATGGCTTGTTGCACATGATGTGATCATGACTAATGTCAGAAGGAAACAATGAATGTTCACAGACTCGACCATTTGCCCTAGATGTGGGGGAAATGAGGAATCGACTCTCCATGCTCTGAGGGACTGCCCACACACAGGAGAAGTGTCGTTAGCTACAAAGCTCTGGAACATACCCCTGACAGACTCGATTATGAATTCAAGGAACTAGATCGCAATAGTACTGAAGGAAGACATGAACACCCAGTCCATGTTTGCAATCACCTATTAGACTATCTGGAAAGCAAGAAATTCAGTGACTTTTGAAAACAAAACCATTCAACCAAGTCGACAGTTGTTACAGATCACATACCTCCTCTATAAATCAGTTGTCCAAGCCTAGAATAACAAGGAACAAGTTTACAAGGATGAGATATATCTAGAATGTGAGATTCCTGTGAATGAAGGAAGAAGCATACTATGGATGAAAGATGCTTCAGTAGATGGAAACACTGCATTCATAGAGGCTGTAGCAATTGACCACAATGGACACTGGCTAGGGGATGTGCGAGAAAAATCACGGTACAGTCAGTACTTGAAGTTGAAGCGAGGGCACTGCACCTTACAACCGAAGCATGCAAACTCAATCAATGCCCCAGTGTCATTCTAGCATCGGACAACGCTTTAGCAATACAAGCAGTGAAGAACAAAGGGATAAATGCACCTGCAATTCGAGCCTGGATCTTGGACATTCACAAGCTACGACTGATATTGAAGATAGTACTGTAATGAAGGTCAACAGAGTAGCTCTACAACTGGTAGACGGCCTAGCCAGACACCATTACAAAAATTATCAGGATGATCGATTATATACCAATCCTCCCCTCGACCCGGTGGGTCAACCTCTTGTCTACTTCCCCTGTACTAGTAGGAATCCTACCAAGTTTAAGTTTCCATTAGGTACAATGTGTAATCTATGGATGTTCCCTGCCATTAGAGAGCGGGACGAGTAAAACTACCTCTGAAGAGGTTCCTAAAAAAAGTGCATCAAAACTTGAATAAAAGTGATCAAGCAATAACCCTTCTCACCAAGATTCCTCTCTATGAACAAGACAAAAACTCAAACTATAATATGATCCCTCCAAGATAGATCAAGAACAGTATGGAAAAAAGAGTGATGAAAGAGGTATTTCAGCTAGATTAGCTAGTTTCCACCATGAAATCTCAAAGATATCGGCCCAAGGTATAACATGAGAGGGAAATCTATGTAAAAGACATAATAGGGGCTATAACTTACGTGTAAGATGGTAGGTAATAATCTATGGAAGCTAGAAACCACAAAGGAAGGATGAATCATTAACATGCAAGTACATGAAAGAACTTGATTGAAGCTATGGACCTCCAAATAGGGTTATCAATGCTCTTCATATCCTCCTTTTTGCAAAAAAGGTGCATCAATAGATAAAGAGTCTAGAGGGCCAAGGGGTTTGGGTTTATATAGAACAAAGGTTTAAAATTCTTAAATAGACTCACATATAAGTGGTTGTTGAGGGGAAAAGAGGTGTCAAGGTGTATACCCTAAAAGGGTATCTCAATAAAACCTATCGAGGGTCATAAATGAAAGGGGGTTTCAAGGGTCACAACCATTAATCTATAGAAGCTCAACATTAATCCTATCAAGGATCAAAAGGGCTAGGTATTAAGGTGTATACTCTCACAAACTTATCATGTCCAACACAAAGACCTATCCAAGTTCCACTCATCCTATTGAGGATAAAGACATGTTTCTTAGGCTGTAATTGAGGTGAAATGTGTGATTTGAAAACCCTTGTAGACAAGTATTTTTGGTTAAATATAATTATTTAGTTGGATGTACTTAGGAATCTATGAAATTCATTACTATTGTTTGGTTTATGTAGATTTGCATTGGGGATACCATTATTTTGTAACACATCAGGCACAACCGTACAACTTTATGTTTCATTATGGATTAGAGGGTGGCCAACCACCCTGCAATATTTGCAGAAATGATAAAAATAAGACCCAAATGGTCCTCATAAATGGGTTTTTTTTTTCAGATGTCCAAAGGCTGCTTCTGCTGCTCCAGAGCTGTTCCATCCTTCATCTGCCATCCCGAGACTACTGGTCTGAGATCTATACCCAATCACAAGCTAATTTCTCTCTCATCGTCAAAGAAGGTGGGATGAGGAAGATTCATCATCAAGCAACCTACGAAGGGTGAAGATCATTGCTCTCTCTCTCTCCAAGGGGTCGACCTTCCTCCCTCCATCGTGGAGATGACACACACTCTCTCTCTCTTCTCACATCAGGCACAACCGTACAACTTTATGTTTCATTATGGATTCGAGGGTGGCCAACCACCCTGCAATATTTGCAGAAATGATAAAAATGCATCAACTTTTTTTGTTTAAATTTTACTACTCATAGTCAGAGAATTAGTGAGAACTGAGCCAGAGGAAAACATTAGTTGCAGTGGACCACACACAGATTGAGCATAGTACATGTTCCCAAAATTCTCAATCAAATGAGTAATTAGATGCAGTTCTGATTCCACTAGATTCATTTGATTGCATCATGCTAAACAAAAATCATTTCCCAACTAGTCACTTTTCAATTTTACGAAGCAAAAAGTCATTGTAAGAAACATGCCCTAACCCTATCAAGGGTCCTTAAACTATAGGACCCATAGAGCATAATCACATCTAGACCTATTCAGAATCATACTTTGACCTATACATATCTAAAGGAAAAGCTATAGTGGGTTAAAACCAAACCCTATTGAGAACCTATGAATACATTCAACCTCTCCTCATGCACAAACCTATCGAGGTCCACCCATGAGTGGGACTCAATATCTAGACACTCATAGTCCATTCTTTAGCTAAGCTATAAAAGGTGGGAATGATCTAGGCTATTGATTTTCATGGTTCAACCATGACAACTCCTTCATCTAGACTAGGTTTGAAAATTAAGGTTGAACCTCATCCAAAACTAGTTTAAAAGCATCCAAAGGATATATGAAAAATATGGATATGAAATCTTACATGTAGTAGTCAAATTTTGATCTGAATTTATAATTACATTCTAAATTATGGTGGATGTATACAATAATCCATACAATTACACAAAAAATTCATTAGTGTCGACAATGCAAAAATTGAGTCAAATTAGAAATACCACTTAATTAATTGAGTTTAAAACGAAATAAAGAACTAATTATTTACCAAACATGTTTAACCTTACATAGTGCCCCTCTTTTTATATATGATGTTACTAAAGAGATTTTCTCATGAGGTATTGGGAAATTTTTGTTTCTTATGTTGCATTTGAGGACACACAAAATCATTGCAATGATATCATAGGTCAGTCTATGACATACTCAAATTTCAATCTATATGACCATATTTATTTATTTTTGTTATGGGGTTTGAATGAGATGGGAACGTGAAAATTGATAAGATGCATACACTGTAAATCATCCATATACATCACACATTAGTATTTTGTCTTGATGATGGGTTGACTATGGTAATTTTGAACTTTTGAAATGAAAGAACACTCAATCTTGTAGACATTTATGGGGTGATACCCTAAATCTCTACAAGGTGCGGCGTCCCCTATATCCTCACCCTGTAATTGGCCAAGATGATTCCTCAACAAGGGGAAATTTCCCTTCATACCCCACCTTGTTTGTGAATGGCCAAAGATTATTTCATAGGGAATTTTTTTTATTTGCAGTTCTAAAATATACATACATATATCTACACACACATATATATAGATAAATACATACATATATATATATATATATATATATATATATATATTCTTGAGTGTGTAGGTCACCTTTAAAGCATTTTATTTGTGGATGTTTTCATGGTTATGAAGTCTCCATGTTATGTCTGTACATGTTGTGAATAGTGATCAAATCATTTTTTTGTTGCAAATATATTTAGCTTGCATGTCCTGCAGATTACCATTTTATCTCCACTTGTAAATAAAATCATTCCATCTAAACTACTCCCTAATGTAACTCGAGGTTTCCTCATATATAATATAATAGGAATATATGAAGGACTTGAGGTAATGAGACATACTTAAATCTCCAACTTCAAGGAGCATCCATGGAGCCATTCACAATTTTAAAGGACAAATGCAGGATGACATGGGAGTTTGTGATTGCAGATGAGTGAGATAAAATGACCTTAGGTGGATAATAATCATTTTTGTCTTTAAAAGATTGTATTAGTATGGCCATAATAAATACTTACATGTTTGTGGTTTGTGGAAAGTAATGTGTATAAATACATATTATATGTGGTATTTTAATATGTGCATGAATATATAAAACTCCTTAAGTAAAATGTTAAGCTTAATATGACTTACATTGTGAAACACACATTACATCCTTGATTGATATTCTAGGACTTGTAAACCAATATCTGACATCCATCTTGGTGAGATGTGATAAATGATATGTGAGTCGGCCAAAGCAAGGTATAGAACATATTGAGATGTATTTGGGTTGAATTTAAGTAGGTGATTTTAATAATATTAAGCATGTAGAGGTATATTAAATATGATAAAGAGTTGTGTATCCATCTATCCAAGCAAACTATCTTATGCGATAGGGAAATATTGCTTACCAACTTAGTTAAATTGTGGATGATGAGCTAAAATTGACTCATGGCTTGATATATAATAGATCTAGGAAAACTAGGATATTGTTTAATGCATTCTATTGAATGAATAGTGAGGGTTATTTATTTGAGATAAAACAGTGGGATAAATATATTAAATTCAGGTTTAATTAATACTGATAAAAAGTTTTCAAATGAAAAGTGGAATGTTGTAAAATTTTCATATAGATCACATGAGAAACAAAACTAAACACTTCTACTTGGAAGTGGTCTCTAAAATGGAAAATTTTAAGAATAAAACTTCCTAAATTGGTATAGAGCTTTCAAAATTGTTCTCATGCATGAGTGCAAGCTCTATGACCTAGATACATCACTACCATATTAACCATATCCAAATGCACCTAGGGTGGAGAGGAAAGATTACAATTAGCATGCATATGATACCATATATATAATGCCTCATGTTATTCTCATTGAACCATGGTATTCACAAGAAACATGATAACTTGGGTTCTTAAAAGATGGTCATACATCTCATAAATATTTTCTAAGAGCAAGCCAGATAAGAGAGGTATGATGTCTCTAAGGTATTTTTGAAGTGTAACTTGACCTTGGGTGATCCAGTTGGGCCCCACGTTATCAATATGATGAGGTATTTAGAGATCCTCAAAAGAGTAATATTTCTCTTAGGTCAAGTGTTGGTGACATATTTGAGACTACAATCATTATAAGAAACTTATAGCAAATTCATCATGAATTAAAACATGAAATTTTTTGTAAAACCCACGTCAGAGTTGCATGGCATGTTGAGAACATCTGAGACTAAAATGAATAAAGACAAGACCAAATATGTGGTGATGGTTAACAAAAGGGAAGCTAAGTACAGTGGCAAAGACAAAGGCAAGATAAGGTCTAAGACTAGGCAATAGTTCAAGAGTCTTACACTGAATACAAAAGGAGGTGAGGGAAAAGCATGCAAGTTTCACCATTACCACTAGGATAAACATTGGAAAATAAACGTGTCTCTCTACCTAGAGGAATGGAGGAAGAAGATGCAAGACATATAAATCTCTAGTTTAGGTATATATATTATAGATATAAATCACAAGAGTTACCGTATGTGGATCTCCCATATTTTATAATTTACATGATATAAAAGTTTGTAGACCCTTTAAAAAAGGATAGGTGGATAGACATGTTGTTAATGGAGCAAGAGTAGCTATCATGGAAGTAGGAACATATTATTAATCTTTTCCCAATGGGCGTGTAATAGGGTTAAAGGACTGCTACTATGTACATGTCATAGTTAGGAACAATATTTTTACTTGTTGTGTGGACAAGAATGGGTTTGATTTTTAATAAAGATTAGTCTAGTTCCTACTTATAAAGTTGAGATATTTTATGATAGTGTCCCAATGTCTTACAGAATTAATTGTTAGATCTTAGGGAAATCGTACATAGCACAAATAATAAGAAGCTTAAACTTGATGACTCAAACAAAATATATCATTGACACTGTCTATTTCGGCCACATAAGTAATAAGTGCACTTCTAAACTCCACAAAGATGGATACATATGGTCATTTAATGTTGAATCAATAGAGACATGTGAATATTTTCTATTAGATAAGATGAAAAGGACATCATACTGGTAATAGTGAACGAGAGAGTACTTACTAGGACTCATACATACTGATGTATGTGGTCCTTTTAGCACAAATTGCATCGATGGATATCAGTACTTCATTACCTTTATTGATTACCTTACTTGGTATGTCTATTTGTAGCTAATGAAACACATCATAATCAATTAAATAGTTAAACAAATACATGAATTAAGTACATAATGAACTTGGAAAGAATATCATAGAACTTCAATCAGATTGAGGTTGTAAAGACCCAATCATTATGACCAATTTTTTACAAATTGAATCTGAATGCATAAAAATGCTTTATTTTAGAGTCACAAAAGATCATACATAAGAAGTACTAAGTAAAACATACATGAATCCTATTTACTCTTCAACAAATGACATCTCTTTCATACCTCTTCTAGGTCTTCTTCTTTGTACCACATGTCCATGAATTCCCACAGTGAATGAATCCATATGTGGACAAAAAGTAAGGGATGGGTCAGAAAAGTTTGATACAAAATATAATTGTTGAGCTATTTAAATAAATATGAATAGGAGGATATCCAAGGCATTAAAAACTAGGTAACGACTACTTGGTAGATTAAAGTCATCAAGTTAAGTATTTCAAGGATATAAAAGATAAAATCCACAAGAATATTCAAGATAACAAACCTTGCAATAATGTTCACAAAATAAGATGTACACAAAAGAACCCACAATTTCAAGTATCAAAATATCCAAAAATTTAACATTTAAGGATTTAAGAATTGGCACATGCATATAATATTTTATCTTCACCAGGGCTAGGTGCTAGTGTTCTCTTCTCTATGAGAGAATGACACTTTCACCTATGGGAGTAACCAAACTGGTGGATATCTATGTACATTATCCACAATGTAGGGTTGAGGGATACAAACCACCAAATATAGGACCCAAAGATCTACAACAATATATCAATTTCTTGCCAATGTACAAGTCCAATATTTACAACCACTCAACAACATCTTGTTCTCAATTTAGTAGTGGTGACCTTCAAGGGAAAGACAAGGCTAACAAAAAAAAAGTTTGGTTTCACCACTTGTCAAAAATAAATTCAAGATGGATGAAATTGTACAAAATTGAAAAAGAGAGTTAGCACCTTTATTTCAAGCAAGAGTATGGTAGTTCAATTATTTAAGGTTTAGGAAAGCTATTCAAGATCTATCAAGGAGAAACACTTTTTGGTATGTATGCCCAGAGAGCCAATCATATGATGATTGAAATGGCATAATACGTAAATGATTTGATTAATAAATAAAGGCAATCTTCCAATTTTTTCTGTTATAATTCATTAATGAGATAATGATGCAACATTATGAATGTCTAGAGAATGATGTTTACTCAATGACATATGTTTTCAAGTACAAGACTTGAATGATGAGATCATACGAATGTTAAGAGTATACATATACATTCTCATTATGTCATTGATCGGTTGTTATTATGGATGGTTGATAAAAAAATTGTAACATATAAGAACATAGTGTGAGTTGGTTGATGAAAGAACCTCATTAGTCATGATTTGGTAATATCAAACCAAGCACATAATACATGTTAGGGAAAGATGTATTGGATAGACCCACCATGAGACTAGCACATGGAAGCCATAATCATCATAGTCATAGTCAACTCTCATAGTGATGGTAGTGATTGTGGTTCTTAGACCTAAAGTCATTACAATCATCACATATCATTCGGTATGCTTTGACATCATCAAATGCAATCCTGAAACATGGGTTGTCATAAAGATGATGATTGGGTGACCGTGAAACATGGGGATTGACAGTGAGTTATGTAGATGGGATTTGTCCCTCCTACATGAGTTTGATAACCTAGGCCTCTTTATTAGTGAGACTGAGAAATGCATGGCTATGCACATGTGAGTCAATATGTGATATTGAGCTTACATATATTTGAGATAGTCTGCTTTGGTTCAAGAAATAAGATTGAATGTTGAAGAGGATGACCGCTCCATGCCTCAAGTTTAATCTAGATATTAGTGACAAAGGAACTATACAAACATTGTAACATCATACACAGATTTTAGGTTGAAGTTGTTCTCCAACTTTCCATTTCGCATTGATGTGCAACTTGGCACCACTAATTTCTTGTGATGTCATAAGTTGTTATGGACATACATTGCCAATGTAATATGGGTCCTAAAGGGTCACACACATAGGTCTTGGCCTAGAAGGGGAGTTTAATCTTGAATGATGATTGAATTGATTACTAAAGTGTTTGGATATTCAATTCACACAACAGATCAACTGACTGCATTGTCAAATGGTCGACTCACTTAGTGAGATAGCCTTTTGGAGTGTTAGGTTGATTGGAACTGAATTGGTAGAAATTATGCACAAAATAGGAACCAACCAATCCGCTCACTAGGTGAACTGATCGACTCAGGTAGTGCAAGACGACCAGTTCACTTGGTGAACCGACCAGCTTGGTTGGGCCAAAGGAAGGTTCTAGTAGCTTTCAGAATTCATGGGAAAGTTTGATCATTTCAATTTCTCAATTCTATTGATGCAAGGATATGGTATTTAGCATTAATTGGATACGAATTGCCAAATTTTTGCGTGATTGGGAAACATGTGAAATGACTGACTCACTGAGAAAAATGATTGGTTCGCTTGCCAGACAATCACCTTTGTGTCCAGCTGATTGGTTCAGTGCAAGCAGATTATGTAAATTCAAGATCTTCTGATCCCTTCCACTCCCACACAGATCAGGAATCCAGACCCTAACCCCTCCAATAAATATAGAGATATTGGGGGTTTCCCAGAACACAACTCAATTTCCTCTGACAATTGGTGTCCTCTATGGTTCTGGTAACAAATAAAGAACCTGAGAAAGACCTACCCACTAAAGGGAGGGATAGCAAGGGAGAAATAATTATGGGGGAGCAACTTAGTGACTAGTACACTAACAGGAGGGACAACTCCTTCCCATCCATTCTAGTAGGATGACAGGATTTATAGGAGGTTCGTGTGGACTCCATAGAGGTGTGGAGGCTATTCTCTATCGATAGGAGGACAACATCAACATGTAATCGGTGGTGCAAACTAGGAGGCACAACAGTCAGATGAGTCCCGATGCAACTAGAAGATAGTTGCACATCCACAACAATGAGGAGATGTCACTGGACTTGCTCTAGGACTAGTTATATCCTCAAAACCATCCTTCCCATCTTATAGTTATTGATGTGATCTATTGGTTATGGGGAATATGCTAGATAAAATTTTTGTTTCCACTACTCGCTCTATAGCCATATTCCGTATAGTGGTATCAGAGCCATGTCACTCTAATATATTTTAGGATAATCAGTATGATGGTTTTTGTTTTTTTTTCAATTAATTATTGCATATGATACGAATATTTTTTTCCAATCAAATACCACACATAATCCAAACTAATATATATGATATATATATATATGCAATTTACATGTGTGGCCCTAAAAGTGAGTTTTGATGGTGGATGTGTGGCATGGTTATGACCAATAACCCCTATTATATGTGTAAGATTGTGTGGTTGGTTTATCTTATTTATCTTAGTCTACATATCGAGCATGTATCTTATCTTACCAATGTAAAGTTAATTCTTTCCTACCCCTACCCCCCTCGAATGTAACTCAAGGTTTCTCAATAATCATGAAAAGTAGGATAGTTTACTTTCCTGTTATGATAAAGAAGAAAGACGGTCTAACAATGCCAGATGACTGCCTGAGAGATGACCCAACTGACTGGAGGATCAAGTGGATGAGCCGAAGTGATCGGCTGGTGGAGCCTACCAATCGGCTGTAGAATCTAGTAGATGGTGGATAGAATGACCAGATGACCGATGAGATGACCAACTGACCGGACAATAGGTGAGTCGGTTAGTTCAAGGGTTGAACCGATCAAACTAGATTGACAAGCATGGGTCTTCACCAACAATAGGTTTCTACATGTGATGTGAACCCTATATTGTGGTAATTTCTTGTGGCTTCCAAGAATTAAATTAGGCTGGCCATAACCATCACTTTTTGTTTATTGCATGTTTTTGTTGTGGGATATAGCATATATATGATACATACTATATATGTGGTGATTGGATAAAATATATGTATTTGTTAATACAAACTCCCTCAAAAAAATATTAAGCCTTAGATGTTTTCCAAAAGTGGCACACATGAAAACCTTGACTGAGCAAGTGCAGGTTATGCCAAAGTGTGGTGTACTATCTATCTCATGGAACTATGATGGTAATAATGTAGGTTCCGCCTAGCAGGGTGCATTATTATCATGTCGGCTTTTGGGTCAGGCTTAACTGGTGATTCTTAGAGCATCTAGGCCCAGAGGCATGTAGATGATTATTGAAAGGAGTTGTGCATATCATCTATCCAGAATTGCATATGATGCAATTGGCAAAAATGTCCTACCTTGATAATTGACTATGAATGCTAATGTTGGTTGGGTCATAATTGAATTATCTTGGATCTGGTCCACTAGAATATTGCACCCTGCAATATTCTAAATTGATATGTGAGGGCTATCAATTTGAATAAAATAATGGGAGTGGTAATTAATTAAAGACCAAATTATTGTCGTCAAATCAAACCAAATTAAAAGTTTTTGACAAATGCAAATTTTCTCTTATGGAATCAAATGACAAACAAATCTGTATTGCGATCAGTCCTTAAGAAGGACAAACTTGATGGGAAAAATTCCCATGACTGGTTTTGGACTTGGAGAAGGGTTCTCAATGAAGAGTGCAAGTCTACATCCTTGAAAAACTAGTGCCAGAAATACCATCTCCTAATGCGCCTAGGACACAAGAGAATGCTTATTGGAAGCATGCCAACAATGTCTTGGAGATAAAATTCCTTATGCTTATCTGCATGAACTAAGATTTGCATGAGTAGTGCAAGGGCATGGGTGTTCCTTAAATGGTGACACATCTTAAGAAAGTGAAACTAGGCCTAGCAAAGTAAGAAAGATTTGATATCATAAAGGCACTACTTGAGTCTAAAGTGACGAAGGCATCATCATTAGAAGAACATGTACTCAATATGATTGGACATGTGTATCATATTGAATAATTGGGATTCACTTTGAGCCAAGAGTTGTCCACATATATGATTATAAATGCATTGCTAGAATCATATAGACACTTTATTGCATGTTATCATGTAAATAATATGGCCAGACCGATGTCAGATTTGTTTGGTATATTGATACAAGCTGAAGTAAGGTTGAAGAAGGACAAGTCTTTGATAATGATTAGGGAGATGAGTCCAAGGATCAAAGCAAGGCCGAGAATAATTTTGAGGTCAAGCTCAAATACAAACCTTCAACACTCAAGATGGTGAGAAAGAAAAGTATAAGAGGAACTCATTTCTTATACTTGAAGATATTTAGGAACAAGAAGATGGGGATGGGGATCTCCACTTCAGGTATAAATGTTATTGAGATTAATCTGTCTACTTCTTCATCATGGCTGCTAGATACCGTATGTGGATCTCACATATGTTTGAATATGCATGATCTGGAAAGAAGCAAGCCTTTAGAAAAAGGCAAGGTGGAACTACAAGTTGCTAATGGCCTCAAGAGTTGTGGATAGTGCAGTTGGAACATATAGTTTATTCTACCCACAGGGCTTGTAATAGAGTTAACAAACTACTATTGTGTACCTATTATAAATAGAAACATCATTTCTATATCTTGTACGGACAAGGACGCATCTAAATTTCATATTAAAATATTCGATGTTCTATTTTCAAAGATGGGATCTTTTATGGTTGTGGCCCAATGTTGTGTGGTCTTTAATTGTTAGATCTAAAGATAGATGTTTATAATATTAATACCAAAAGATTAAAACTCAACAACTCAAACAAAACATACCTTTATCATTGTCGTGTAGGCCACATAAATGAGAATCACATATCTAGACTCCATAAAGATCGTTATCTAGATTCTTTTGATCTAGAATCAATAGAGACGCGAATCTTATTTGTTGGGCCAGATGGATAAAACCCCTTTCACTAGAAAGAATGAGAGGGCAAGTGATCTACTATGACTCATACATACTTGTGTATGCGGACCTTTTAGAATGAATTCCATAGGTGGGTATTGGTACTTCATTACCTTTATTGATGACTTCAGTAGGTATGGCTTTGTTTATTTAATGAAACACAAGTCATAAACTCTTGAAAGGTTCAAGGAGTTTATGAATGAAGTACAAAACCAACTTGGAAAAAGTATTAAGGCACTTCATTTTGATCTATGTGGAGAATACTTAAACCAATAGTTTGAGGACCTTCTTAGAGCCCATGCGATCATATCCAAGTGGACTCCACCTGGAACACCTCAGCACAATGGTGTATCAAAAAGAAGGAAACACACATTGCTGGATATGGTGCGATCAATGGTGAATTTAGCTGAGCTTCTGACTACCTTCTGGGGACATTCTCTAAAAACTGTCATGTTTACACTAAACCGAGTACCATCTAAATTGTTTCAAAAGACACCATATGAGATATGGACTAGGAAGCGTCCCAATATGTCTTTTATGAGGATTTGGGGATGAGAAGATTATGTTAAAAAAATGTTTTCTGAAAAGCTTGGCCCTAAATCTAATAAATGTTATTTTGTTTGATATCATAAAGAGACAAAAGGATATTACTTTTATTCCCTATCTGACAACAAAGTGTTTGTTTCCAGGGATGTTATATTCCTTAAGATGGATTTCATTTCCAAAGGAATCAATCAGAGAAAAGTGGAACTCGAAGAGGTTCAAGACCAACAAGAACACAATGAACCAATAGATGAACATGAGGAACAAAGAGAATCACAAGGAGTTCTGGAATCTCAAATTCCTTAAGTAACATAAGAACCTTGAAGATCTAATAGGTAACACCTTGAGACTGAGAGATATGGATATCTTGTGACTCAGGAAGGTGGTGAATTGATCATATATGATGATCCAACAACCTATGTAAAAGCTATTAAGGGACCAGAGTCTGAGAAATAGCTTGAAGCCATGAGATCTAAGTTGGAATCCATGTATACTGTCAAGGTATGGACTTTGGTGGATCAATCTGAAGGGGTAAAAACCCATAGGGTGCAAGTGGGTCATCAAGAAGAACACCGACATGGATGGTAAAGTACAAACCTTTCAGGACAGATTGGTGGCAAAAGGTTTTAGAAAGTTCAAGGTGTTGGCTATGATGAAACCTTTTCTCCAGTGGTCATGGTTTCGCCCATCAGGATCATGCTTGTCATTGCATCTTATCTTTACTATGATATTTGGCAGATGGATGTTAAAACAACATTCCTTAACGGAAATCTTCTTGAGGATGTGTACATGACACAAAAAATGAAAATAAAGTATGTAAGATACAAAGGTAAATCTATGGATTGAAGTAAGCATCTTAAAACTAGAATCTTCTTTTGATGAAATAGTTAAAAAGATTGGTTTTATTCAAGATTATAACAAACCTTGTGTGTACAAGAAGATTAGTGGGAGAATAGTGACATTCCTCATACTTTTGGTGTGGAATGACATCCCTACCTTCAAAAGGTAATGACATGGTTAGGAAACATATTTTCTATGAAAGACTTGGGAGAAGATTCCTACATCTTAGGGATAAAGATCTCTAGAGATAGATCTAAGAGGCTTCTTGGACTAAGTCCAAGCACATACACTGACAAAGTGTTGCAGCGGTTCAAAATAGAGAACTCAAAGAGAGGAAATCTGCCCGTGCTACATGGAGTTGCCATCTGTAAAGTTCAAAGTTCCAATTCTTGTGAAGAAAGGGAATGCACGATCTTGATTCCATATGCCTCATCAATTAGATCAATCATGTATGCAATGTTATGTACCCGTTTAGACATCTTATATGCCTTAATCATGATGAGTAGATATCAGTCAGGTCTAGGTGATGCTCACTGGACAACTATGAAGAACATCCTCAAGTACTTGAGAAGTCTTAGTCTACAATGGAGAGGAAGAGTTGGTGGTAAGAGGTTACACTGATGCAAGCTTCCAGACTGATAAAGATGATTACAAATCACGATCATGATTCATGTTTTTCCTAAACAATAGAGTTGTAAGTGGGAAGAGTTCCAAGCAAGAGACAGTTGTCGATTCTACAAAAGAGGCCAGGTATACTACTGCATCAAATGCAATAAAGGAGGTTGTATGGATCAAGAAGTTCATATCAGAACATGGGGTCATTCCAAGCATCAGCGACACAATCGAGATATATTGTAACAATAATGGAGCTATTGCATAAGCTAAGGAACCCAGATTGCATCAACACTCAAAGCATATACAAAGGCAGTTCCATTTCATACAAGAGATCATGTAGCGAGGAGATGTAAATATTTATTAGAGTACCAACTGATAATAATATTGATGACCCATTGATGAAGGCACTTTCACAAAAGAAGCATGATGGACATATTAGATCACTTGGAATATGATTCGTGGGTGATTGGATCTAAGTGCAAGTGGGAGTCTGTTGGTATGTATGCCCAAAGAGACAATCATATGATGATTGTAATGACATAATATGTAAATGATTTAATTAATAAATAAAGGCAAGCCTCCAATTTATTCTATTATAATTTAGTTATGAGATAATGATGTAACATTATGAATGTATAGAAAATGATGTTTACTCAATGACGTATGTTTAAAAAAAAAGACTTGAATGCTGAGATTATATAAATGGTAAGAGTATGCATATACATTCTCATTATGTTTTGATCGGTTGTTATTGTGGAATGATGATAGACAACAGTAACACATATGATCAGAATGTGAGTTGATTGATGACAGAATCTCATTAGTCATGATATGTCAATATCAAACCAAGCACACATATACATGTTAGGGAACAATGTATCAGACATACCAACCATGAGACTGACACATGGAAGCCATTACCATGGTAGTCATAGTCAGCTATCACATTGATGGTGGTGATTGTGGTTCTTAGACCTAAACTCACTACACTCATCACATATTGTTTGATAAGCTTTGAAATCATCAAATGCAATCATGAAGCATGGGTTTTCATAAAGGTGATGATTAGGTGACTATGACACATGGGGATCGACTGTGAGTTATGTAGATGGGATTTGTCCCTCCTACAGTGTTTTAATATCTTAGGCCTCTTGATTAGTGAGACTGAGAAATGCATGGCCATGCACATGTGAGTAATATGTGATATTGATCTTACATATACCTTAGACATTCTACTCTGGTTCAAGAAACAAGATTGAATGTTGAAGAGGGTGACTGCTCCATGCCTTAAGTTCAATCTGGATATTAGTGACAAAGGAACTATACAAACATTGTAACACCATACACAGATTATAGGTTGAAGTTGTTGTCCAACTTTCCATTTAATTTGATAGCATTAAGGTGTGACTAGGCACTGCTTATTTCTTGTGATGTCATAATTTTTTATGGACATACACTGCCAACATAATTATGCGACTTATAGGGTCACACACATAGGTCTTGACCTAGAAGAGGAGTTTAAACTTGAGTAATGATTGAATTGATTACTAAAGTGTTTAGGTATTCAATTCACACAATAAATCAATTGATTGCACTGCCAACCGATCTAATCACTTAGTGAGACAGCCGTTTCGAGTGCCAGATGATTGCAACTGAATTGGCTGAAGTTCTGTAGGAAACATGCACCAACCGATCATATCACGAGGTGAACTAATTGGCTCAAGTAGTGTGATATGACCAGTTCACCTGATGAACCGATCACCTCAGTTGGACTGATGAAGGTTCTAGTAGCTTCCTAAATTTGTGAGAAATTTTGATTGTTTCAACTTCTCAATTCTATTGATGTAAGGATTTGATGTTTGACATTAATTGGAAACGAATTGCCAAATTCGTATGCAATTGGGAAACATGTGAAACAACAATCTTGCTGAGTGAAGCAAAATTATCAGCTCATGTGCCAGACGACCATCTCGGTAGCCAACTGATCGGTTCGGTGCTTGTAGGTTGCAAAAATTCTTCCAGTCCCTTCCACTCCCACATAGATCGGGAACCCAGACCCTAACCCCTCCTATAAATAGAGGGGTATTGGGGGCTTCCCAGAACACAACTCAATTGCCTTTGACAATTGTTGTTCTCTCTGGTTGTGGTAACCAATAGAGATCCTGAGCAATTCCTACCCACTAAAGGGAGGGATAGCGGGGGAGAAACAGTTGTGGGAGAGCAAGTTGGTGTCTAGTACACCAATGAGATATACAACTCCTTCCTATCTATTTTAGTAGGATGACAGGAGTTTGAGGCAGTCTGTGTGGACTTCCATATAGGCATGGAGGATGTTGTATATCGCTTGGAGAACAATGCCAACCTACAGTCTGTGGTGCAGACCAGGAGGCACAACAGTCATACAAGTTCCAGTGCAATTAAAAGACAGTTGCACATCTACAATGATGACGAGATGTCTCTAGACTTGCTATAGGACCATCTATGTCCTCAAAACCATCATTCCCATCTTATAGTTATTGATGTGATATGTTGGTTGTGGGGAATATGGTATATAAAATTTTTGTTTCCACTGCTCACTCTATAGCCATATTTCTCTACAACACTCTAGGTCAATATAGGTTTATTGTCTAGAAATCATTCACTAATTATCATTTGGTAGAAGATCCTTATTCTTTCCCTAAGTGTAATCATAGTTTGTCAAATTATTCCATGATTGACATTAAGTTCAAATATGTCAATCATACATATGAAACTAGTTAGATACATTACACATGATAATTTTTCATATTATCCCCTAGTGTTTGGCTAGAAATGATTTCATTTATAATTGAAAGAACACAAAACTATGTCCATATGCTGGTTCCTAGGTCTCAATTTTTCATATGAACGTAATCATAAATATGTCTATGATTTAGTTCAAGACATGGATAATATAATTGTTAACAGTTGCAAATTCCCTATTTACTAATCATAATAATCTAATATTTTATGTCAGAACATGTTACATTAGAAATGATGAATTGCCTTAATTAATTAGTATTTCTAAATTTATGTTCTTAGAGTATCATTAAATCTTGATATTATAGTTATGTATTAACTTATGAATTACCACCAATTATAAAAGTTACATACTTATAATTTATATTAGTATTATACATATGTTGATGATACATATTCATCTAGGTTCTTATACAATTACTATAGAAATTATTTAATTTAATTTTCATATGGAATTTTAATAGTTGTATGTCATGGTTACCTTTCAGTCTATGGACAAAAGAAGAAAGAGAAAGTCAGAAGGACTTACCAGTAAGAAGTAGGAAAGTTTGTTGGAGTGGAGCTCCCATAGTTTGAGGGTTTCTAACAACTAGAATGATCATCTTCCTCCCGTGAAGATCAATCTGATTATAGAGGCTACAATAAATATAGAGAAGGCGAGTAATAGGTTGCCTTACTGTCAAGAAGTCACAAATTGGTTCACGTCTAGATCAAGTAGGGAGATGTTAAGACTAGGGTTTCTAGGGCCAAGGATGAAGTTATAGTGATCCAAAGATGATTTATTACTATTTTACAATCCATTTACAAGATTTTATTTCTAGAGGGTAGTTTGTGTTCATTCTATAGTTTAGGAAGAGTATGCATGACTAAACATGATCAAGAAATGAAGGTGCCAATATATTCAAGACTTCATGATTTTTTAGGTCCAAATCTGTCAAGGATGGTTATCAGAGAGATGGTTAGGGAGATAGGGTAGTGAGATGAGGATTCAAATGGTGGTCACAATGACTAGCGATGGGCCTTGAACTCTTTCACAACGTATGAACATATTGATAGTGGTTAGGTTTGGTGGGGGCTTCGTAGTGTTGGGAGACATGTTGGGCAAGTAAACATACCTAGCTTGCCTATTCAAGCCCCCAAAACTTATCATGCACCATGTACTTAGGATGTTAAAGAGTGAGGTTGAGTAAGAAATGGTGAGTTAATATTGGGAGTTTGTTAGTGCCTGATTTGATTGTAAAATCTACATTGCTTATGTCCCACAAAAGTGGTGGCAATAATCATCTTGATAATATTTTACCTTATGATCTGATGTAGCCATTATTTACATTCAGAATAATACTTATAAATCACAATTGTTGGAGTTTGGTGCTTGTTGAGGTATCATGTGATAGAACTGTGGTTTCTCAAACTTCAAACCTTCATCTAGAAGGCCCCTACCAAGCATTCATATTATCTCGACAATCCTTATAGCCACCTATGAGGCTTTCTATTTGGTAACACTTTTAGTTGTTTTGTGATATTTTTTTTTCTTTTTAAGTCAAATACATCATTTGAGCTATTGTATAAGATCATCTTTTGAGCCTTTATATCAACAGAAATAAGTATCCAATGTGCATCATGCATAATAGGTATAAATATGAAGAGTGGGACATTGTCCTTGAAGTGATATGTAAGCCGTTGGATCTCTTCCAAATCTTTCTTCTAGATTATGCCCCCCACAATATTGTATAAGGCCATATACACATCATTGATCTTGTCAGCTAGAAATAGCTGACATGTTGACATGACATTGACTGTCATATACCCTCCAACCATAAGTCTATTATGATGGACTTGTCATAGGACTTGAACATTGTCTTGTTAAAAAATGGTGATGATTTAATCTTCTTGAGCCCTCAATTCTTCCATGATGCAAGTCAGATCTTGTATTGACAAACCATAGCAAGCATTTTTGTCAAAAATTTTGAATGGGGTTGTATTATATATGCTGGTTCTAGTTCATTTACAATGTTATCCTCTAGTTAATTGGCTACATAATTTTTATCAGTCCCTTCTTCTTTTGACTCTTGATTGGAGGGGATTGGGGAATCGACTTCTTCATAGTTTGTTGCTTCCTCTTCTACCTCTAGATTGTTGATATCAACTTGAGGTAGGGAAGCAGCTCATGCAGATTCATAAGTATTTGCATATACAACTGTAATTTCTGGATCCACTTGTTCAGTTGTCGATTCTTCTATGAGTGGGTTGGGTGGGATGTTTATTTTTGTATGAGGAGGTGTTAGCGAATTAAACTGGGAGGGGGAACCATCAAGCTATTTGTATTATCTTGTGAAGGAGGGGCTTCTATTTCCTTTTCTAAACTTTTTAGTTGTGCCCTCCATGGGGTTCATTCTGGAGGGGAATGAGAGTGTATATCCTTCTTGGGATGTATGCCATGTGCTCTTCATAGAAGAAACTTCTATCATGGAGGACATACATGATGTACTTCCCTCATAGGGGATGGAAGTCTTCATTCACAATCTTCTCTAGAGGAATTCCTCTCTTCAGCGCTTCAATTGTTCTTAGCTCTATGAATGTGTTGTTTCTTGAATCTTGCATTTGTTGGGGTACACTTCAATCTGTGTATATATACCTCTAGTTGGGATAATACTAGTCTCCTACCCCCTATATAAGATGTTTTATGGAGCCTGCACTTACATGGAGTTGTGTGCACCACTAAAAATTCTAGAGGTAGTTAATCTCTAAGTTTAGCCTTGTGTGTGCTATAATAAGATCTCCACCCACGTATCCTAAGATACGTACAAGTCTTATCGTAGTATAGCTAAGGGTCAAATCCACGATACAACGGTCTTGTTAAGAGTCTTAACTAGATGGAAAATGTAATAATCCTACTTATCCACTTAAAAGTTGATGTTTAGATCAAAGAGTTGATTTGATGGTTAAGCTAACGAGCGGAGAAAGAAAATAACAAGAAAGTAAATTTAAGGTTGTAAACGATATTTGGAAACCACTAGGATGTGATCGGGTTTCACCACCACTATGCATGGATCAAAACATACATCACAATAACATGGCTTTCAAAGAAAAGGGTCTAAACAGTTAGTATCTTTGTAGACTTAGCTTCCTTTCAGATAACTAACTACGAGAAACGTGGGGGTATTACAATGCCAACCATTCCCGAATGAATGGTCACTTACTTTGCATTACTCCCTTCATAAAGTGTGTTCCTCGACCCATCAAAGTTGTACTTTCATACGTCAACTGATTCCATTTCATAGTATGGAAGTACAATGATGGGGGTGAGTTTACTCCACTCTATAAAAAACATTCCTAGATACCGAAACAAATGTATGGTGACTACATACATCAAGAACTAACATGCAATCGGTAATCAAATCTAAAAGCACAAACATAGACAATTCATACTAATAGATAAAAGATAACATAGGTTGGTGATCAAACAACAAGCATTCATTAAGTGATTGATGTTAAACTAAAAAGATGATATTTCTTTATTGCAAATTCATGAATTACAATGCATGAGATGAAAACATGGGTAGCGGGGCTACTCCCCGCACCCTAGTGTATGAGACTACTCGCTCATAGAAAGAACCAAGAAGGAGGCGGGAAGAGAGAGAGAAGGCATCATCTCCATGTAGGAGGGAGGAAGGTCAACCCCTTGGAAGAGAGAGCAACTATCTTCACGCCTTGCGGTCATCTTGATGAAGAATCCTCCACTTCCCACCTTCTTATGTTTATGAGAGAGGAGATAGCTTGGAGATAGAGTATGGATCTTGAACCGGCATCCTTTGGGTGAGGGATGGAGGTGGAACAGCTCTGGAGTGATTGGGGCAGCCTCTGGGCGTCCAAGAAGTTCTTCCTAAATGAGGACTCCTTAGGTCCTATTTATAGGCTTTCAAGGAATCCCAAATGGTCTTGGGATCATTTGGGTCTTTAACAGTTTGGGAACCGATTGGCATCAAATGGTCTCGGGACCGTTTGGGATCATACGGTCTTGGGACCATTTTCCTTCATTCGGTTGCCAAACCGTTTGCTTTTATTCGGTCTTGGGACCGTTTGAGTTCGTTCGGTCTTGGGACCGTTTGGACTGCATTTGGTCTCCATACCGTTCGCCTTTATTCGGTCTCAGGACCGTTTGAGTTCGTTCAGTCTTGGGACCGTTTGGATCCATTCGGTCTCGGGACCGTTTGGCCTTTATTCGGTCTCGGGACCATTTGAATTCATTCGGTCTTGGGACTGTGTAGACTTCATTTGGTCTCCAGACCGTTTGCCTTTATTCGGTCTCGGGACCGTTTGGATCCATTCGGTCTCGGGACCATTTGGCCTTTATTCGGTCTCGGGACCATTTGAGTTCATTCGGTCTTGGGACCTTTTGGATCCATTTGGTCTCGGGGCTGTTTGGCCTTTATTTGGTCTCGGGACCGTTTGGACTTCATTTGGTCTTGGGATCGTTTGGGTTCATTCGGTCTTGGGACCGTTTGGACTTCATACGGTCTCCAGACCGTTTGCCCCTTTTGCAATTTTTTTGGACTTCATAAGAAGAAGAAGAAAAATGTTAGTTTAATGGTGAATTCATAATAACATAGAAAGTAAAGGATTATATCTAAGTTATCTAAGAAAGAGTATGGAAAATTAAGAACAAATAGTAAGATAACATCACAAAAATGGGAGGTTATCAATGTTCCAGGTGTGTGGGGATTTCTTGTATCATCCTATGTTCTATCTTCTCAAAGACCATCATTCCACATGGTAAGTCTTTTACATTGTAAGTATAGGTAATGACCCTCCTAGTGGAAAGATCAGCCACAATCATAAGCCAATGGTAAAAGGATTTAAAAGGGAGAGTTATGAATTGAAGCTTCTTTGTTTTGTGCAAAGTAACTTGCAGCTCTTCAATTTAGGGAGCTTTGTAATTTTCCACATATAGCTGAGCAGTAAGATTTGATGTGGTTCTCAAAATGGAGCCTATTTTGTCCAAGTACATGTATTCTTTGATTATACTTCCAAAGAGGACCTTGAAAAATACTATGCCATGGACACCTTATGTCTAAAGGCTGATCGCATGTCATCCTTTGTCAGATGGTATATGTTGTTTTTTTAGATGATGACTTCCCCCAGTTTATCATTGTCTAGAATATTTTCCAGGACATGGATGTCACAAAGTAACATCCCTGACACTGACATCATATCCATGTCCTTCATTTTGCATGGAAATGGTGGTGGTGTTGCCAGGTTTATATTATCTACTAGTGTTGGTTTGGGAAACAATGGATTGTTTGGTTTTCTTGGGAAATTATTGAACATCTAGTTCATGTTTCCCCTCATCTTCTCAGCAATTGTCTCCTCTATTTCCACCTCAAAATTAATTGGATGAACTCCTTCTTTGATCGGTTCATCCAACAACAAGTTGTTGATAAAGTCTTCATAGTCTATAAGAGGTGGTGGAGAAGTGTACTCCAAAAGAGGATTTAGCCCATTCGTTAATCCTCAATCATTTATGGTGCCTCCTCCCTCACCTCAAGTGAATTCAAGATGATGCCATCTTCACCAGTTGCTTTGATGTCTGTGGAAAGAACTGCTTTTTCTGATATTTTTATGAAACCTTGATCTACTTGTTAATGGGTTCCTCTTCCTATGAATTGTTGGTGGAGTGCCCTAGTGAGGCTGGGTAATTGGTATTACCGTTCTCCCCAGCAAGAAATTATGTGTTCCTCATAGAGTTTTCCTCCCCCTGTTCAGTAGATAGTTATGTTGTGGCTTCTTGTTCTAAGGGTGGTGTAGTCTTGCAAACAACATATCTTCCTTGAACAACACGTCCATCTATGTTGCAGGTGAGGAGGCCTCCTCATCGGCAATCCACTATTGTTTGGATGATGCTTCTTCACAAGAAGGTGATGTTGTTGTTGCCTCCTTCTATTTGCTATTTGACGTGGTATTTTGAACGCACTAACAAACTCACTCGAGGTTGAAATCCTTGAGCTTTTACTAAAACCAAAGTGCAATAATACCACCCACAAGCGGACGAGTCTTATCGCAGTATAGTTAAGGATCGAACCCAAAGGACAACATTTTTAAGAATCTTTGTCAGTCTAGTCTAGTTCGAGTTAAGACTAATATTTAAAATGATAGGTTGATTTGAGGTTAATTAAACTAATTGTAAGAAAGTAAAAGCTGAATTAAAGTTGGGTTTAGATCAATGATATGGAATCGCTGGGATGGTATCGGGTTTCACCACCACTGCTCATGCAAGCACATCCAAACATCAAACATCTCGGCAAGATATAACTATCCAAGTAGAGCTGCTGCGAAACCCCCCATATGGGCATTAGGTCCGCGTAAGCATCACCTTTGGCATCAGATTTCTCATCACCATCCGGATCACATACTTATGGCTATGAAGATAAAACATCCAACTAAGGTTGTGGGCCCCCTATACAGGCGTTAGGCGCACAGAAGCGTCACCGAAGGCTAGATGGCTCATCCCCTCGCGGATCATACACTTACAACCTCAAGGAACCCCATTCTATTTCTAGTTTGGGAGTCAACCGCGCTAATCGATAAGCAAGCAGCCGATTTATATGTGAGCAAACATCAACGATTAACAAGAAGATACAAAATCCAACTAAGGCTGTGAACCCCCTATACAGGCGTTAGGTACACAGAAGCATCACCGAAGGCTAGATGGCTCATCCCCTCACGGATCATACACTTGCGACCTCAAGGAATCCCATTCTATTTCTAGTTTGGGAGTCAACCTGTTAAACGACATTCAGTCCTACATAAAGATATTCTCACAACATAGGAAGAACAAAGATGAAAGCAAGCAATGAATCAAACTATGAACATAGTGATTAACAATGAAATGAAGAGTTGTATACATTGCCATGGAAAGTTTAACAATATAGCATGCTTGCATGGGCAGCGGGGCTAGTCCCCGCACCCTAGCAAAAAGGTACTACTCACTCATGATGCGAGAAACAAGAAGAGTGAGAAAGAGAGAGAAATCTGCCATGGACTCGGTGTAGAAGGTAGTCGCGGCTCGGTGAAGTAGATACGGCCTCCTACGTCGTGTCGGAGCAGATCTTGATGTGAATGGGAGTTTCCAAGACAGACCGGACAGTCTCCCTTGTTCCATCTTTCTTCTCTCCTCAACCTCCTTGGTTGCAACACGGCCAGTAGGTGAAATGAAACAGGCACATACTGGACTGGTTTTGGATCAGATCTGTATACAGGCATCCTGTCGGCGTCCCGGAACCCCCCTCCAAGTAAGGACCCTTGGGGTCCTATTTATGGACATAGGACTGACCCCAAACGGTCTTGGATTAAAAGAGACCAAACGGTTTCAGTTAGTTTAGACCAAACGATCTTGAAATATCTCATCCAAACGGTCTAGAGATCGTTTTCTACCAAACGATCGCTCCAAATAGTTTTGGGCAAACGATCGCTCCGTGCGGTTTTGAGCAAACGGTCGCTCCGTCCGAGGTTCTTCATTCGGTCAATGCCTCAGCCAAACAGTCTTCGCCCCTACTGATCAAATGGTCTGACGTCCGAAGGGGCCAAACGGTCTTGCATCCAGTAGCTTCAAACGGTTTGCAACGATCCCTCGTAGTCTTGTCCTAACAGATCTCACCTCGGCGTCCATCTAGTCTACTGCTCCTTCAGTTTGCAGGTGATCCAAGAGACCAAACGGTCCTGATTCGGTCAATGCTAAAAAAAACAAGCAGCAGACAGTCCGTTGGTAACTCGATCTAGTAGCCCTCCATTCTATCAATTGATCATCAGCCTTCTTCTGTAGGTGCGACGGCCTCGGGGTGACCCCATTTGATAGGTGAACCACCTCCAATCGATCTCGTACAGAAGCTGCAAATAGGTGATGGTCAGAGGTTGAAGACGACGCACCACGGCCGTGGTTAGGCACCACGGTCGTGGTAAAGCTGTTGTCCCACGGTCATGCCGCCTTGCACGGGCGTGGTGGGTGAGAATTTGGCCCTGACGGCATTGAGCCACGGTCGTGGTGTGACACCACGGTCGTGGTGAGGTGGCTGTCACACGGCCGTGCTGCCTCACACGGGTGTGGCGAGTGAGAGGGGGCCAATGCAGGTAGTGTACCACGGTCGTGGCCCATCGACCACGATCGTGGCGAGAGAAAGCTCAGGTCTACCATGGTCGTGGCCGCATCACACGGTCGTGGTGATGGCAGAAGACCACGGCCGTTTTGGACCACCACAACCGTGGTTAGGACTCTACTTTTCGACCTTGAGTTCATGCACTGCTCGATTCCTTGCGGCTGAGTGATGCCTCCAATCGGTCTCTGCTGCTCAAAATGGTTTTGAGACTGCATAGGCTCAAACGGTCTTGAGACCGTACGGGCTCAAACAGTCTTGAGACCGCACGGGCTCAAACGGTCTTGAGACCGCACGGGTCAAAATACCTCGAACTTAAATGTTGCTCGTCCTCGAGTAACACAAAATCTGAAACAATCACCAAATGAATACTTTCAATTCAAGTGATTGCTTCATCTTCACACCACGAATGTTTTCTTTTTGCTCAACATGACTCAGTATCTCAACCTCCTGAGACCACAAAACACATCTTACTGTATCTTCGTTCCTAAGTTCATTTTCCAAAATCACTTCCTCCTCACCTTTTCCAACAACAAGCATGTCAAAGAGCTTTGTAAGAGTTCAGAGACACCCGTAGAACAACAAGTGTACATTTGATCTGACACTGGTGTTTTCCAGGATAGGGTAGGCAATCATTGTGCCATTAGGTAGAAAAGGGAGTGAAAGGTGGTATGGAAGGAAGAAGTAAATCTCTCCTCTATTCGACTCGAGATTTTTATTTGCTTTGCAATTTCATTTATTGCATTTTTATGTGAATCTCTCCTCTATTCGACTCGAGATTGCATTTCTTTTTGTGTGCACTTTTGCATCTTTTTGTTTGCAAATCTCTCCTCTATTCAACTCAAGATTGCATTTTTGGTGGTACGCCCCTATTTATTTGCGAGGGGTATGGAAGAAGCAGATAAAGAGGGAAGTGGTGTGCCACCCCGAACTTAGGGTTTGGCACCTTTTTGGCTAACTTGTTTCTTTTTTATGAATGGAGGGGTATGAAGATGATAGAAGAGGTGTAGAAGAGAGTTCAGATCAGAATGCAACTTGATTTAAAATTCAATACATTGGGTTGTTCTCTTTATCAAACTCTGCTCAAATAATGACTTGATGAGGATCCGGTTTGGATTCCATGCTATTGTTCCAAAAATCAGTTAGGAAGCATGACGTGTTTGATCCCTATCAGTTTGACAGACACCTATCATCTTTGCAAAAGTATCACGATGTTAGGAATCATAGGCTTCACAAGATGATTTCAATCAAAGGGCTTGTTTCAAAAAGTGGTCCTTTTGAGGATTTACTTCGAATAAGGGGGATATAATGATTCAGAATGTATAGCAGGTTAGTTAGTGACTTTTAATGAAACTGAGAAGTGACAAAAAGTGTCAAAAATTCATTAGGTATCTGTTTAATTTCTTTGAAAATCATTAAAGGATTGTGAAAATTTTGAAAATTTTATCAAAAATATCAAAGATGTGATAGAGAAAACTTAAGTATGAAAATGATGGGTGTAGGTGGAAAGTGAGGTACGTACCACCCACCCTCCACCCCGAACTTAGAGATTTGCTCATCCCGAGAAAACCCTAAATCCAAGATGGAGGGGAAAAATCATGCCAGAATGACCACCAGATGTGCTTGCGTTCCAATCAGTGAACATCCTTTTATCTGAAAATCTCAAAGGTAGAGAGCAATTAGATCTTAAAATAGCATCTTGCGATGCTAATTTTATTTAATGAAAAATTATCTAGAAGGTAAAAACAAAATTTGAAGAAACATTCTAATTTGAAAAGGGAAATAAAACAAATTTATTGATCGGGTTGCCTCCCGACAAGCGCCTTTGTTTTATGTCGATGGCTTGGATGGATTTTTCAGCTTCATGGTGGATCCTTAGGGTTGGTGAGTTCCAGCATTTTTTTCAGTGCCTATGTCAATCGAGGTGAAATATCTCTTTAAGCGGTGACCATTTGCCATAAATTTGCCTGACTTTTCACTCCATAATGAGAAGGCACCATGTGGAGAAATGCTCTTGACGATGTATGGTCCAGACCAGCGTGAGCGGAGTTTTCCTGGGGATAACTTCAATCTTGAGTTGAATAGCAGAACTTGGTCTCCCACTTGTATGTCTTTTCTTTTTAGATGTCCATCGTGCCAAAGTTTTGTACGTTCTTTGTAGATTCGTGCATTCTCATAAGCCGTCATCCTGAGTTCATTCAGCTCTTGGAGTTGCAGAATCCTGGCTCAGCCTGCTTCTTTCATATCAAAGTTCAGTTGTTTAATTGCCCACCATGCCTTGTGTTCCAGTTCAACTGGCAGGTGGCAAGCTTTTCCATATATTAATCGAAAAGGTGTAGTCCCAATGGGAGTTTTAGAAGCAGTTCGATAAGCCCATAAGGCGTCGTTGATTTTTATTGACCAATCCTTTCGACTGCATCCTATAGTCTTTTCCAGAATAGCCTTTAGTTGACGGTTAGAGACCTCTACCTGTCCACTTGTTTGTGGATGGTAAGGCGAGGCTACCTTGTGTGTTACACTGTATTTTCTCAGTAAAGCCTCAAATCTTCTTTCAAGGAAGTGGGAACCTCCGTCAGATATCACAGTTCGTGGCACTCCGAAATGGGGGGAAATAATATCTTTGAATAATTTGATGGCGGCTTTGGAATCACTAGTGACGGTTGGTATAGCTTTGACCCATTTTGAGACGTAGTCTACCTCCACTAGGATGTATGAAAATCCATGAGAAGATGGGAATGGACCCATGTAGTCCACCCCCCAAACATCGAATATCTCTACTTCTTGCCATAGATTCAGCGGCATCTCGTCTCTCTTTGTTATATTACCTATTCTTTGACATTTGTCGCATGATAGGACAAAATCATAGGAATCTTTGGATATGGTTGGCCAGAAGAATCCACATTGCAAAACCTTCAAAGCAGTCGTTTTAGAGCTCATATGTCCTCCTACTGCTCCTGAGTGACATTGTTCCAAAATAAGTTGAGCTTCTTCTTCAGCGATACATCGTCTATACAGACCATCAGCATATAGTTTAAAAAGATATGGCTCATCCCAGATATATTGTTTCACATCATGCATAAATTTTTTTAGTGCAGTTCCAGTGCATTGAGGATGGATAACCCCAGTAGCAAGGTAGTTCACAAAATCCGAGTACCACGGTATAACTTATGAGACCTTCATTAGTTGATCATCTGGAAGAGAATCATTGATCGGGGTCTTCTTAGTATCCAGAGTGTGGATGCGACTGAGGTGGTCTTCTACAACATTCTCTGTACCATTTTTATCTCTTATCTGTAAATCAAATTCTTGTAACAGGAGGATCCATCTAATCAACCTGGGTTTTGCATCTTTCTTTGCCAGAAGGTAACGAATGGCGGCGTGGTCAGTGTAGACAATAATTTTCGAACCAATTAGGTAGGATCTGAATTTGTCAAAGGCATACACGACTGCTAGAAGTTCTTTCTCAATAGTTGCATAATTCCTCTGGGCTTCATTGAGATTTTTTGATCCATAATAGATCACATAGTGTTTCTTCTCTATACATTGTCCAAGCACAACACCCACAGCATAAATCAAACTACAAACATAGAGATTAACAATGAAATGAAGAGTTATATACATTTCCATGGAAAGTTTAACAATATAACATGCTTGCATGGGCAGCGGGGCTAGTCCCCGCACCCTAGCAAAAAGGTACTACTCACTCATGATGCGAGAAACAAGAAGAGTGAGAAAGAGAAAGAAATCCACCATGGACTCGGTGCAGAAGGTAGTCGCAGCTCCGTGAAGTAGATACAGCCTCCTACATCGTATCGGAGCAGATCTGGACGTGAATGGGAGTTTCCAAGACAGACCGGACAATCTTCCTTACTCCATCTTTCTTCTCTCCTCAGCCTCCTTGGTTGCAACACGGGCAGTAGGTGAAATGAAACTGGCACGGACTGGACTGGTTTCGGATCGGATCTGTATACAGGCAGCCTGTCGGCGTCCCGGAACCCCCCTCCAAGTAAGGACCCTTGGGGTCCTATTTATAGGCATAGGACTGACCCAAAATGGTCTTGTATTAAAAGAGACCAAACAGTTTCAGTTAGTTTAGACCAAATAGTCTTGAAATATCTCCTCCAAATGGTTTGGATACTGTTTGCTACCAAACGGTCTGGAGACCGTTCGCTACCAAACGATCGCTCCAAATGGTTTTGGGAAAACGATCGCTCCGTGCTGTTTTGAGCAAACGGTCACTCCGTCCGAGGTTCTTCATTCGGTCAATACCTTAGCCAAACGGTCTTCGCCCCTGCTGATCAAATGGTGTGACATCCAAAGGGGCCAAACAGTCTTACATCCAGCAGCTTCAAACAGTTTGCAACGATCCCTCGCGGTCTTGTCCTAACAAATCTCACCTCGGCGTCCATCTGGTCTACTGCTCCTTCGGTTTGCAGGTGATCCAAGAGACCAAACGGTCCTGATTCGGTCAATGCTAAAAATCAATGAGCAGCAGACAGTCCGTTGGTAACTCGATCTAGTAGCCCTCCATTCTATCAATTGATCTTCAGCCTTCTTCTGTAGGTGTGACGGCCTCGGGGCGACCCCATTTGATAAGCGAACCACCTCCAATCGATCTCGTACAGGAGCTGCAAATAGGTGCTGGTCGGAGGTTGAAGATGATGCACCACGGCCGCGGTTAGGCACCATGGTCATGGTAAAGCTGCTGTCCCACAGCTGTGCCGCCTTGCACAGGCGTGGTGGGTGAGAATTTGGCCCTGACGGCATTGAGCCACGGCCATGGCGTGACACCACAGTCGTGGTGAGGTGGCTGCCACACGGCCGTGCTACCTTGCACGGGCGTGGCGAGTGAGAGGGGGCCAATACAGGTAGGGTGCCACGGTCGTGGTGAGAGAAAGCTCAGGTCTACCATGGTCGTGGTGATGGCAGAAGACCACGGTCGTTTTGGACCACCACGGCCGTGGTTGGGACTCTGCTTCGCGACCTTGAGTTCATGCACTGCTCGATTCCTTGTGGCTTGTGATGCCTCCAATCGGTCTCTACTTCTCAAAACAGTTTTGAGACCACACAGGCTCAAACGCTCTTGAGACTGCATGGGCTCAAATGGTCTTGAGACCGCACAGGCTCAAACGGTCTTGAGACCGCAGGGGCTCAAACGGGCTTGAGACCGCATGGACTCAAACAGTCTTGAGACCGAATGGATGGAATTGCTTGGTTAGATATCTTTATCAGAGATAGATATGAAGGTGGACCTTGACTACTTGTTCAGCTTTATCAGAGTATCTCTGGGATACTGGAAGCAGTTGTATTTTTTAGGGGTTCTACCTCATCTACATCTAGATTTACTACCTCAAGAGTGGGGTATTTCTTGTATTTTGGCTTAGTCACCATCGTCTTTGGGAAGTGGATTATCTTTCTCTTTTGTGTCTACTTTGTAGATGTATCTTGTATATGTTTTATCAGTGGCTTGACTGACACTTGTTCACTTAGAGGCGGAAGGGGTTTGGCTCCATTTCATTTTTAAAATGTCATCCTACCCGAATAGGAGTTTTTTGTACTCATAATTTCACATTTCATCCATGGGGAGAAGGTCCTTTGATCTTTAGAATATATAAAAGAACTTCTCCTTATGCCTTGCCAAGACTTTTGTAGCAATTAGATACTTGTCAATGACCAACCTTTCCCTAGAATACTTGAGGAAGAATTCATCCCACTAGGGTATCCTAGACAGTTAGTAATGTGTGTAATGAGGCCATCCATGCAGAAATCACATGAGCCTTTTGGCCTCACTATTGTTGCTAGCATGTCAATCAATATTCACCCAATATTGACTGACTTCTTCTCCATAATGCTTCACAGAATGTTGAGCTCCATTCTAGTCACAATTTTTGTGTGTGTACTAAAAATAGGGTATTTTTAAAGATCTTATGCATGACACACATGATCCCTGAGTGCATCTTGGTATCCTTTGATTTCCCTGAGATGTATTGGCCTTCTCCTAACAGCTTCTCCCATGTTTTTTAAGTGAAAAAGCCTCAAACTTCTCTATCTCCTTTTTCTTTATTGACTTTTTTAGCTTGTTCATCTAAGTTAGTAAATATTGAATTTATCCATTTCTCAGTACGTATATAGTCCTCCTTGATAATTTGATTGCCAATTTATAATCTCCCCCAAACTCTTTGGCTTCTTCTTTTCTAACAAATATCTTCTTTAGAGACAACATGAACTCCAAGGTGAGTTCATAGTAGGAGATGTGGTTTTTAAACCTAATTTTGTACATTCCTACCTTTTCTAGATTTTCTTTCACCCTTTGGTACATCCCCATTTTTTTAGGGTGTTCACATATCAGAGCCATGTGGCCTTAAAGTATTTTTTGGCATGCATTTCTTCTCAGACATCAAGATGGTCATCTCTAGGCATTAAATAGTTATCAGGTTGTTCCTTATAGATGACATTTGTTTCTTATGGAATAACCCTGATGAGAATTACAGTAGTGGTAGTGACTATTGGATGTGGCATTACCTATTCTTTGGTATTTTTCTTCTCTAACATCTTAGCCATTTTACTTGGTTTGTCCTTAGGAGGGGGACTTAGTGCCCCTCTCTTCCTAGGGTTTTGGATTTCAACAGATGGTGTATATTCAAAAGTCTTTATCCTCATAAACTCATCAGAGCTGGAGGACTCTTCAAGAATTGGCTCTGCTAGACTTTTTAGTATGTCTGCTACTAGCATGGCCCTGATATTTTCTAGGGTAGGTTAACATGGATTCTGATATATATAGCAGCTTCATCCTTTAATCTCTCTATTTTGTATGTCTCTTCCTAAGTCATTGTGTCTCCAATCTTGATGGTCTTGCTCACTTGCATGACCCGTCCCTTATGGAGAATCTGCTCTTTACCTCTTTTACCTGCCATTTGAATCTTGGTTGTAGTGTAGATTTTGATATATCTCATGCAGAGGTTAGGCCAATGGGAAACTTTTGAAATATTAAGTCTTAAAATTGGGGATATGTAAGTTGATGGTAGGTTAGAGAAATCTGAAAATTGATGGTTTGCCAAGGTATTTAGACAACCAACGGTTTTCTATAGGGGCAAATGCCTTTAGATGGTTCCGCTAAGCGAGGTTGTTTTCCAATGGTTATTGGAGGGCTATCAGTGGTTGATGTAAAACCAATGGTTGCGTAGAAGATTAGGGAAGAATCAGTCTTTTAATGGTTAAGATTTGACAGTCTCTAGAATTGATGGTTCATAGGGGGAGGGGGCAATTGTCTTCCGATGGTTAGCAAATACGGCTAGAGACATACGATGTAAAATGAAGGTTAGCAAATAGAAAATGAAGAATTGATGGTATGAAAGGGAGAAAGGATGGAGGGTCATCTTCTGCTGGTGAACGATAGAATGGAATTCAACAAACAAGGATGGTGGTAGTTAGATTGTGAATCAAATGAATTGGGAAAAATGAAAAAGGGAGAAAAGAGTGGATATTACCACTTGGCGGATGTGAGGTGTGAGCTCTTTCTTCAAATCCTTCATTGAGACATCAGAGCTTCACGCGTCTGCTTCCTATTTGAGCTCCTTAGTCCTTACATATTATTATTATCAGAGGGATATTTTTATGATTCAACTTGTTTCGATGATAGAGGTTGAAGACAATTGTGTGCCTTCTGATGATGAGCATATTAGCGTAAGTTGATGCTCAAACACGATAGAGTTAGGTGGTTAGGGTATAATTTTTGGTCTACTGCCTTTTCTTTCTTGAATGATTGACATAGGAGTGTCGGCCCGCCACCTTTTTTCTTTTATAGTAGCTTGTCTGAGTGAAGGTGGGACCGACATGACCTTCAGATGTGGCTCTTTATCTTCTGATGGTTCCACTAGGGCAATGTCTTCTAATTGTTAGCAGACCATTTCCCTTTTGTTTTCACAATATACCTTATGTGATGGGATGACATTTGTTGTGCCTTTTGATGGTTTCATGGACTTCTAGGATCTAATGTCTAGGTGGACCCATCTTCAAATGAGAAGACTAGATGTCCCCTTTCTAATGGTTCCAGCATCATGTCTACCACTGGCTCGACAATATTTGTAAACCCAATGGTTGTCCCTTGGTCTAAACTTCGATGGTTGAGTGGCCACCTTACGATGGTGGGTCAATTCACATGCAAGTGTGAAACTGATGTTTCTCTTTTTTTGTAACTAATGGTACCTCTAATGGAGACATGTCTTAGATTATTTACTAACTTTATTCTATATACACTAGAAATTATGAAAGAAAAGCAATTTAATAGCAACTCAATAAAACCTAGGATAGAAATGAGTAAAGTCCAATGACTAGAATTCAACAAAGTATGTTCAAGAAATTCTTGGGTTTCCTCCCAAGAAGTACTAATTTATAATTTTTTGCATGAATATCTTTGGGTGGCATCATCATACTTCCTCAGGTGGTGTTGGTGTTTCATATAACTACACCTCGGCTCTTCTATTAAATCCTTCATCTTCATGGTACCTCTTCACTTTGTGCCCATTTATAGGGAAAGTCCCTATCCTTTCACTAAAAAGTTCCATCATCCCTTATGGAAATATCTTTGACAGGTGAAGGGCCCTGACCATCTTGATCTCAAATTTCCAAGAAAAATTCTAATGCTTGAATTGAACAAAAGAACCTTATCTCCATCACACACATCCTTTTTTTCAAGTGGGCGTCATGCCTCACCTTAGTTCTTTGTTGTTAGATCATGGCATTTTCATAGGCATGGAGCCTAAGTTCCTCTAGTTCTTATAATTAGAGATACCTCTTCTTTTTGGCTAGCTCGAGGTCCATATTCAAGAATCTAGCTGCCTAGAAGGCCTTGTGCTCTAGCTCAACTGGAAAATTACATGCCTTGCCATAGATCAATCTATAGGGAGTGATTCCTATTGGAGTATTATAGGTTCTACGATAATGACCACATGGCATCATCGAGTTTCCTTGACCAATCTTTCTAGGTACGCCTGACTATCTTTTCAGAGATATACTTTATTTGTCAGTTTGAAACATCAACTTGACTCAAGTTTTGTCGGTCATAACGGGTGGCAAATTTATACCTCACTCTATACTTCTTCAATAATGCTTCAAATTGTCTTTCCAAAATGTGGGATATGTCGTCACTAATGATGGTGTGTGGGACTCCATATATGGGAAAGATTACTTTTTCAAACAATTTCATTACAAGATTTAAATCACAAGAGGGGGTAGCTATAGCTTCTAGCCATTTGGACACATAATTAACAATGACTAAGATGTACTGATTTCCTCTTGAATATGGCAAGGGCCCCATATAGTTAATCCCTCAAACATCAAAAAAATTCTACCTCTATCCAGGTGGACATGGTTATCTGCTTCATCTTTGATATATTGTTTGTGTGCTGACACTCTTTGTGAGATTTAACATAAGCATGTGTGTCATTGAACAATGTAGGACAATAAAAGCCAGATTGTGGAATATTGGTGGTTGTCATGTCTTTGCCTAAATGCCCACCATATGGTGAAGAATGGCACTTATGAAGGATTTTCAACACTTCTTCCATTGGAATGCATCAACGACATAGATTGTCATAGCACTTTTTGAACAAGAGTGGGTCATCTGAGTAGTAGTTCTTCAGCTCAGAAAATAGCTTTTTCTTCTCATTATAGGTAATTCCCGGTGGTAATTGTTGACAAGTCAGGTAATTGCATATATCAGCAAACCATGGTTTTAGGTTCAATGGTTTTTACCATCATCATAGCTTCATCTAGGTAATTGTCATTAACAGCTAGAGAGTTATCATTGGCTAGAATAATTCGGGACAAGTGGCCAGCCACAACATTTTCTATCCCTTTCTTATCAATTATCTTGTGGTCTAACTCTTGCAGTGGGAGTGTCCACCTCAGGAGTCTCATCTTTGTATCTTTCTTTTGCAAAAGGTATTTGATATCTCTGTGATAAGTATGCACTTTCACTTTTGACCCTATAAGGTAGGATCTGAATTTGTTGAAAGCATAAACTATTGCCAAGATTTCTTTCTTGGTCATCGTATAGTTGACTTGGGGCTCATTAAGGATTTTTCTTGCATATCAGATCACATGGTGCTTCTTGTCCTTCTTCTGAACAAGCATTTTTTGCATTGCACATAATTACTTGCATGCTCCTAGTCAGGAACTTGAAGAATAGGTGCAGTAGTTAGGGCATTCTTTAAAGTTTTGAAATCCTCCAGACATTCATCGCTGAAATCAATCACAACATCCTTAGTGATGAGGTTGGACATATGCTTAGAAATCTTGGAGAAATCATTAATGAATATCTTGTAATAACCTATATGACACATGAATCTCCTGACTCTGGTTATAGATTTAGGGGGTGGGATCTGGGAAATAGCGTCCACCGTACTCAAGTCCACTTCAACTCCTTTCTCAGGGATCTTGTGACCTAGAACGATTCCTTCTTGAACCATGAAGTGACATTTCTCCTAATTCAACACCAACTGTTTTTCTTCACAATGTTTCAAGAATTGAGATAGGATTCTTGGGAAAATGTCAAAATTGGTGTCATACACTGAGAAGTCATACATAAGCACCTCCATAATGTCTTTTAGAAAGTCTGCAAACATCAAAATCATGCACATTTTGAACATTGTCGGTGCATTATAGAGACCAAACACCATTCTTTAGAAAGCATACATCCTATAGATGCAAATAAAGGTAGTTTTTTCTTGGTCATCCAGGTGAATAGGAACTTGATAAAATGTTGAGTATCCATCCAACAAACAAAACTACAAGTGGTGGGCTAGATGTTCTAGAACTTATTTCATAAATGGTAATGATAACTAATCTTTCTTAGTTGCGGCATTAAGTTTTTTGTAGTTGATGCACATCCTCCAACCTATTACTGTCTGTGTTGCTACTTTGTCACAATTCTCTCCCCTAACCACTATCATACCACCTTTCTTAGGCACTATGTGGATGAGACTCACCCAATTTTTGTCGCTTATAGGGTATATTATGCATGTATCTCTAAGTTTTATAACCTCTTTATTAACTACTTCCCTCAAGTTTTGATGGATCTTTCTTTGGGGTTGGGCTAGAGGTTTCACATTCTCTTCTAGGTGTATTTTTTGCATGCATCTAGCTGGAATCAAGTCTCCTTTGTCTTCTATAGAATACCCTATTGTCTTCCTAGTTAGCTTGAGTTCACTTTGTATCCTTTCTTGTTGATCTTCTTCCAAGTATAATTTATAATTATTATTTTAAGCCTTCAGGGAGATGCTTCAACTCCGGCTTAGGTTTTTATGCTTCTTTCTCTTCTGGAGTGTGTTCTAGAGTGGTGTATTTTACAATCTTTATAACTATATCTTCCTCAACATCTTGAGGTTGATTCAAATAGTCAAGTGTTTCCACCACTCTAGTATTCTACATCTGGAATGGGGTTGTTCAAAGCTCTCATTAGTGGGTTGACTATAGCATTCTTCTCTTAAACTTTCTCACATAATTGATTGTAACTATTCATGAAGTAAATCGAATCAAAGAGAGAATGTCCTTCCATGGAGTCTTGAACATGAAAATTGATATTGTCATTACCCACTCTTGTAGTATTATAACTGCTTCAACATCAATTGAATCTCTTCTACAGGATAGGAATGGTCTTCAAAATATCATTGGATGATATGGATCTTCTATGGTGTATATTATTACTATCACATGGGATGAAGAATCTTCCCACCTTGATGGGGACATCCTCTACTACTTTGATTGGTTTTGTGAAGGAATTGCATGCAAGTTGAATCTACATCTAATTGGAATCATTTGTTTATAAGGCCTAGCCTTTGGGCTACATGAGCGCCATGAACCTTTTACTTGCCCCAGATCAGGTAGTCCTTGTCTTACTTTGTTGTATCCAACATTTAATGGAATAGTAAAGGCTCTGAGATCTTTCTTCTTGGTTGGCATTTTTTCTTGCACAAAGGCACTATACATCTTAGCAAGTCAAATGGTTTCGATTTCACTCCCTCTCCTCCTCTTTGTGATGAGGTCCTTGCAAAACTTGGCATATGTTGGCATTTCTTTTATCACATCAAGAAATGGGATATCCATGTGTAGTTTCTTCACGTCTTTAATGATTTTTTCATATCTCTTTTTGAAATGAGCCTTAATCATCTTGTATGGAAGTGGGATTCTCAATTCATACAGGTCTCTATTAGCTATCGCCTCTTCAGCTCCATCAGGTTTCTTCTCTATTGTTGGTTTCTTTCACTTACATTATCTTTTGACTTGCCCTTCTTGGTGATAACTTCAACCTATGGTTCTTCTTCTATCAAGTCAGTTTTAGGTAGGGACACTGTGACATAAGTATCTCCTTGATCATATTTTCTTTTTTACTCCTCTAGTACTTTTCCTTATCAAAGTGAAGCCATCATTGCACTCTTTGTGGTATAAGGGAGTTTCCCTTGTGGATTCTTTATCATCTCGGGTAATTATGCCATTTTTTGGTCAATCATCCTGGTGTGAACTTGTATATCAGCCATCTAAGCAGTGACACCCCCTAATTGGGTTTGCATTGTGCTCAGTAGTCCCATTTTGTTTATGGCACTTTGACATAGTTGCCCATTCATCGTTGCTTTCCTTTTTGTGAAATCAAACTATTCGGAAATCAGATGTTGTTGATTAGAGTTTATGCTCTGACCTTGACCTTGAATCCACTTGAGTTTATATTTTGGTTCTAGCCTTTTCCTTGGTAATTGTTCTTGTTATGTTGATAATTCATGTTACATGTGAATGATGGTGGTCTGATTCCTCTGTTAAACCTTGCGGTTGCTTAGATGGGTCATTCAACCGGTGAGCATTTTCAACGGTGTCTTTGTTTTTGTAAGAAAAGCAAGGATGGTATGGCCTATTAAAGTTAACATAAGACACATTCTCATATCATCTTCCTGATCATCTTCTTATGGTTGGGTATAGATACAATTATCCACTCCATGGCCTCCTTCTCCACAAGTGACACACTTCATAATTGTTTCATATTTTGTCTTTCCCTTGCTTCGGGAATCCTTCAATTGTTTCACATCTAAAGCATCTTTTGAATCTGACCAGTTATAGATTATAAAGACTTAGAATCAGCAGTTGGCCCTTCGGATGATACCTTCTTAGTTGTTCCCTTGTCATTCCAAACTGGCTTGCGGTCTAGATATATTGTCAATTATCTTTATCGTCTTCTTTGGGTTCTTTCCTAGGAAATCACTACGTACAAGTGCATTTAGTGAGGGTCCTTTAGGTAGAGGTAAGGTCATCATAGAAGGTTGTGACCAGGAATCCTTTATCATAGTTGTGGTTTGGGAAGTTCCTCTAATTCTTGAATCTATCCCATGCTTCAGACAAGTTCTTATTGATCTTCTTCATAAAGTTGGTGATCTTTTACATGTTTCTAAGATTCTTCTCCACCATATAGAACTTTGTCACATAAGTATCAGCCATAGGTTCCTATCCATTGATTCTTTTATCAAGTAGGGAAAGGTTCCGAGATAGATCCTTATCCCTTAGAGTGAAGTTGAATCCCTTGTGGTAGATGACTTCATGTGGAACCTTGTTCATCTCCCTATGACGTAACATATGTTTTTAAAAGCATCAAGGTGGTGATAAGAGCTTCCATCTAAGGAGTTTCCTCCAAAAATCTTGTTCTGGATCATACTAATGACTACTAGTTTCAGCTTAATGTTTGGAGTGTTGAATGATGATCGGGCATCTTGACTCATTCGCCCTTGTAGCAGCCAGATTTCAAAGTGAAGGGCCTCCTTCATCATCATTGTTGTTGTTCCTCCTATTTATTCTTTCTCTATCATGTGGAATTTCTTCCTTATCATTTGGAATCTCTTCTTCTTCTTGGTTGTGTTCATCATGCTCCTCTTCTTCATGATGTGCTTCATCACGACCCCCCTCATGTTCCTCGTGAGGGTCTTCCACCCTTGTGTTGGGATGAATGCCCTACGAGGAGCCATTATCCTTGTAGCTGGTAGTGGTTTTGATCCTATTTACTCAAAATTTCATAAATTAGCCACACAGCCGGGTTAGAAACTAAATGTGAGATATGAGATATTCAAGGTGATTAGAGTCATTGGATTTAAAATGTATAGTTAAGTCTATTACTAGACTTGAGACACATGTGTATGCTAAGTAGACTTGAATTCTTAATAGTACCAATTGGCTTATCCCCGACAATGGCACAAAAAAGTTAATAAGCATGAATCACATGTCCAAAAAGGAGAGGGTCTAGAGTAATCAAACTTTTAAATTTATAACCCAACATTGAGGCCCCCACACTGATAATAATGGGGTCTAGTGTAGTAGATCAGAGAAAACCATAGGGACAAGGTGGTAAGTGTTAAGATCCTTTAAACCTTGGCTTTGTTACACAAAACAAAAGGTAAGGTAAGGTTTGTGTTCCTTATGGAACGGTGGTTCTTCAACAAAAAATAAATAAACAAGTAGAACAAATGAATGAGAAAAATAAAAGAACAAGAATGTCAAAAGATTAGATAACATGTATTGATGGAAACTTGGATTGGGTTTCAAAATCTAAGGTCTCTCATTAACATGATATACTCACACCCATTGTATACCATTAGCAAGTTTATAAGCAATCATCATAACTATATAATCCCTCCTCTATCGAGCATAGGATAGGTTTAGATTATAAGGTTGTCTCTCTTGAGGTGGAAAACAAACAATCACAAGTAAAACCATATGGGAATTATCTTAAGTATTCCAACATTATCATGCATTCATACAACTTTGTAACTCTCTTTTTTTTATTTACTTGGGAACCACCCTTGAGGAGGAGCCACTTTGGTGACCCCACCCCAGTAGTGTAAACCCAAGGGACATGAGCAATGAACTCTTACATGAAGGTTAATACTATTCTCTTGAGGAATTAACAATCAAACAACACGGGATGGTAGTTAATCATGCAATTAAAGAATTAAGAACAAGAATATGGAGATAAACATTGCTAAGAACATATATTCTATAGATATAAGTCTTTACATGTTGGGAGAGCCTTAGTGGCTACTCCGAACCCAAGTTATATGACTAGCTACTCAATGTGGTGAGTATCATGGTGAAATTACAAGTATGGTGAGACATGGAGATGGAAAACGAGATGGAGATGGAAGGGAATGAGAGGGGATGAATAGATTTAGAGAAGAAGGAGAAATATGCACCTACATTGACCATATATTAGTCAAGGTCAATGGAGAGTTTCTCCTCTTAGAACTCAGAGATTGTAGTGTGGATCATTACTCATCTTCCTCCTTCAGTCAAAGAAGAAATATGGAATAGCTAGGTGATGATGGAGTTCCACTAATCCTTAGACTCTCATCCTTAGACTACATGAATTGATGAATGGAAGGTGCAAGTCGTAGGTCAATGGCAGCGTGGCTCAATGGCGGCACTCTGTTGTGACTCTTGTATCACGATCCCCTTCTTGGCTATATGGGGTCTCCTATTTATAGCTCTTCATCTAGGGCTTGAGGCAGTGCTTTGGGGTTCTTAACTTGTACTGCAAGTCCTCTAAGAATGTGCCTTGGGACACACGCTTAATAGTCTAAATGACTAATGTGTGCAGTGTTTCAATTAGTAGGTAGATCACACGGTCGATTCATCATTTCTGGCCATCGATTCTTCTTAACCATTAGTTGATAAGCTCCTAGTCCCTCCATCAGAAGCTTAGGTGGGACATTGGTAAAGTTCTCCCTTGGCTAGCCTTTGATTCTGCCTAGTTATTGGTTGTTAGGCTCCTAGTCCCTCCATCAATCGGCAGGTTAGTAGTTGCGCCATCGATAGAGGCTTCTACTAAGCCATCAGGTAGGGCTTTCATAGGTGAATCATCAATTGATGATTTTTTAGTTTACCCATGGGTCTAGGATGGTCATCATTTTGGGAACTGATGGTTGTTCTATCCATCTTATGACAGTTGGGTAGTGGGTACTTATGGAGGCCATTGATTTTGAGAACCGATGGGTAGTCACCCTAGTGGACCTAGTGATTCTGAGGGTGGATGGTCACCATCGGTTGTAGAATCCAATGGGAGTTCTGCACAAGGGTTAAGACCATCCTTTAGTGAGTTACCTGCATGGAAATGAGTGGTTAACATTGAATCAAGACCAAAATGGTAAACATGAGAAAAATGTGAGAAAGTTAAGGTAGTTCTGCATATAGAGTGGAAATTTACAGATAAAATAAGGCATGAAATATCCACAAAAATTGGATGTTATCATCAACAAACTTCAATTTCTTCAAGATTCCTTATACATATAACCTCGTAGGTTGTACGTTATGTTGGAATGATGTCACATACCTCACATGAAATGAACAATATTAAGCAACACATCATGACTTCATAAGTATTGAATAAGTTGAGAACACCATTAACATGTAAGTGACCATAATTACTATGAGTGTATTATCACTTTGCCATAGATATACAAATTGAAACTAATTCATGGATTTTTCATCCTATTAATGTTTAGTGTTTATTTCATGAGTCATTAAATACTATTGATTGTGAGATCAATGTCATAAATTTACTCTCATGAGCATGGCCATCATTTCATAGTCTCACTTATCAAGTGACCAGGATGTCACTCAATAGGAGGGAAAAATTTCCATCTACATCACTCACATAATCCACAAGTGTCATAGTTCGCCCAATCACTAATTGTATTGAATACCTTATTCAGAGTCACACTGGACAGTGTTAAAGTACAAAGAACAACATGTGATCATTGTAATGACTTCATGTCTAAGGATAACATATACCATTTTCACATTGAGATGTGACTCTGAATGCCACGACATGGATTTTATTAGAGTGTCTATTTACTTAAGTGTTTAGTCTTTTACTTAAGTTACTTTTAGTCTATTTGTAATATGGGCCTAAGTCTGTCCTTGGCCCATTAGAGTTTGGTCTATGTCTGTATGCTTCCTCCCTTCTCCTATTTATAGGAAAGGGTGATTACCACTTTTCTATCAAGCAATAACATGAAAACCCACATGTAAAGGGATCTTCCCCATCATATCAAGTCTTCCACAACTTTCATGTCTAATTATCAAAGTATTTCTATCTAGTACAACTTATTATCTTATAAGTACCCATTTATAAATATTTATATCAAGTATCATGACTAAAGAAACAAAAGCATTATTCAAATACAAATTAGTCATATATGTTATTGATGTCATGTTATATCCACAATAATAATTTAAATGGACATAATAAGAATGAGTACTGTTGAGTACACATATGGTCTCTATTCAGGTCCTCAACCCAAACCATTTGTCATTGAGTCAAAACATTTGTTGGATATTAATACTAAAACAAGCATAATAAGTGGAATGATCTTATATTGATATTACAATAATCATATGATGGTTTTCAGGGCATACTACCAACACTCTCCCACATGCACTATATCTAATCATTCATGAATCAAATTCTAAGTGATATAACATGATGATCATTCTTCTATTGTAAAAGTGTTTTTTCAAGGGATCAAAAATATTTGTTTCAATTGGTACTCTACAAATATATGCATATTGTTGATGTACAATCTCTCGCATGAGATGACATCATTCTAGTATCTGTTTGGAAAACTAATGTGAGTTGGGTTCCCTAGCATGTGCAATGGATCCATTGTAGTCATTAAGCTCTACTACGTTCTCAATAATTGGAATCATCCCAATTTCACTAATGAACTTCTTTATCCATACTACTTCCTTTGATCCATTGGATGTGGCAATATACTCAAATTTTGTTGTAGAAACATCCAATATCTCTTGTTTGAAACTCTTTTAGCTTACAAATTCATCATTCATGCAAGAAAAGAATCTTGACTATGATCTATAGCTGTCCTCTTCAGTTTGGAAGCTTGCATCAGTGTAACCTTTTACAACTAACTATTCTATACATGTATAGCAAGAGTTGATCCTTTGTTCTTCTTAAGTACTTAGGATATTCTTCATGCCAATCCAGTGATTTTGACTGAGATATTATTTTACTTTCTCGTCATGCTCAAAGCATACGAGCCATTTAGATGTGTACATAACATTACATACATCATCGATCCAATTGTAGGCTCATATGGAATCTTACTCATGTTTGCACTCTCTTCCAAATACCTAAGATATTGGGATTTAGAGAGTCTTATTCCATGATACATGGCTAAGTTTCCTCTCTGATAAACATGTATGTTGAACCTTTTCAACACATTGTCAATGTATGTGCTCTGGATTTGGCAGAGAAACCTGCTATATTATATCCCTATAGATCTTGAGTCCTAGAATATAGGAAACTTCACCTAAATCCTATAAAAGGAGATTATTTCCCAACCAAGGCTTAACCATTATAAAGTAGGTATGTCATATCCCATCAATAATATGTCATCTACATATAATATATAGAATACAATTATTCTCCCACTTACATTCTAATAAACACAAGGTTCATCTTCATATTTTATAAATACAAAGTTTTGACTGTCTCATAAAAAATCCAACTTCTAGATGTTTACTTTAATCTATAGACTACCCTTTGTAGCTTACAAACTTTACTAGATTCATTGGAAGTGCCAAAACCTTTGAGATGTGCCATGTACACATCCTCAAGAAGATATCATTTAAGGGAAGTAATTTTAACATCCTAAAACTTGTTTACGATGCGTATAAAACGTAGGTGTATGTGTCGAAGTAATATTGATTAATGAGTTTTGGATATCGATCTCAAGAAATTGTAAATCTAGATACCACTACTATCTAAGATAAAATTATCTAGGTGGAAGGAAAGAATCAATTTTATTGATTACAAAATTAAAAACTAAAATTAACAACACAATTTAATAAATTGGTTGTCAAATTGGAGAAATGTATTTGCTAGGATAATTAGATTTACCAATGTGAAATTTATACTTGATTTTCAATCTATCTCAAAACAAACAATCATTGCAAATAATTAGGGATTTGTGTATTGTCTTATAAACTTTTGTAGTGAGACATACTATTTAATCTAGTCAAAAATTGGCTTTCATGGTGAATAAGTAAAAGATTAGATGATTAGAGATCTCTATCTAGATGCTTAATCTCCCAATTGTTAACCCACTTTTGAAATGTGTTATAGTGTGTTAATTATAAGTCTTCCAATGATTAAACCTTCTTTCATGGTGAAGAAACATCCAAAGCTTAAATAGAGTGCTCATGAACATGGTACAATGAAGCATATTATGATTAAAAATCCAAGCAATGAAATGTGTTTCTGGATAAATATTTTCAAGAACTAACACTAGGTTGTTCCTGAGTCCTAGATAATAGGGGATTGTCCACACATAATGAGACATGGTATCATATTATATTTCAGAGAAGAAGAAAAACAAGAGAACAATTAGATGGAACCAAGGAACGATTAATAATGAAGATTGCATCCAAAGATGAGCATGAATGAATGATTGTTTGGGCATTAAATTTTCTCCTCAGAGGTGTCGAGATGCTCTTTTCTCCATGTTCCTATCTTTTCCTCTCACCTCATATTGGTCTAAGATCTGTTGTCCACCGTTCTATGATGTGTTATTAAGGACTAATATGCCTTAGGTTTTATAGAACCCCAACTCCCCAAAGAAATATCTAGATTGTCGATATTTAGTATAGAATCTTGATCATCCATTTTTATGCTAGTCGCACTCACTTTCCTGAATCCTTGTCCAATCTAGAAAATGTCAATACCACCTACAAGGATGTAAGTGGCACCAAGAAGCTACTAAGATTTTTGGGGCATCATCTCAGTGAGAATGGTTTCTGTGCTAACGACTCTCACTGATATTTCCCCTAAATTGGTTCATATTGGTAGTACCAACTGGCATGTCGGTGACAATGACTTGTTAATTATATTTTAAATGCCTAAAATGCACAAGGTTATATTATTGAGATGTAAAATTATGATTTCATATTGAAAGAAATATGTAAAATTGATTCAAAAGAATGTCACATGCTAGTTGTGTGCAATATGAGTGAAAAAATATTAGAACATATATCATGAAAAACCACATAAAATATCCTATGAAATAACAACAAAATGTATGTGCATTAAAAGCTCCTAAGTTTAATGCTTCTTGTCCTCAAATAACACCACTATTAGATTTAAAATTAGACAACAAGACTAAAAAAATAATGAACCAATTCTTTCTAACCACCAATCGGTCCCAAATTGGCTCTCACCAATAACAAAATGAGTAACTACTCTACAATAAACAATCATGTCTATAATAGACGTCAACAAAAAGGCAAATGAAAAGACAATTAACTTGGAGTGGAAAAAAGCCATGGACAATAGGACACATACTTGGTGCACCATGTGATCTCCTTATCAACATTGCTCTGATAAAATTATGCAATATGTATGGAAGCAGTTCCCTAATTTAAACATGGATGAGGGCAAATCATGATGGTGGCCTACTTTGCGTAGCAATGAGTGGAACGAATGGGTATCCTGAAAATAGGGTTCACAAATAATAATACTAACCATTTGGGCAATGGATAAAATATGATGTGCCTCAATGACGGATGACATGCAAATGTATACCAACTAATTCCAATTTTTATTTTTGGTAGTATGACGCATGCTATGGATGTATCATCCTGATGATAAAAACTTCTACTATCACCTTTTTCATCACTGAGATAGATATGATATTCATTTTATAAATTGATTTCCTCTTCTTAGTTTTATTTTTCCCTCTTTTTTTATTCTCTTCTTCTTGTAATATACAAAAATTCATACTAGGGCTTTCACCTTCAAAAAGGATTAAGGCTAAACATTTTCTCTTTTTCTTGATAGGATAAAAGTGGAAATTTAAAGAAAACACCTTATGCAAAAATGCAATCTAAAATGACATCTGTATGAAGATTTTTTATGCAAAATTAATATGTTTAAATGAAATGATATTCTAAAATTAATAACTACAAGAGGTGGACGGTGCAGAAGCGTACCTATCACATCCCAATCTGAGCCTTGTGTTATGTCTTTCTGCAAAAGGAGTTGCTGCTTGGCTACTTGATAAGAGATGTCTATCTTGTAGATGTTGTATGACTTACTTTTAATGAGATTGAGCTATTTTCAAAAAAAAATATTCTAAAATTAAAACTAAATGAACTAACTATATGCTTTTTACCATGCCATGAAATACAACAAGAAGAAAAATAATTCAGATTAAACATTCCCATTATATGGTGGTGAATGAAGATAATGAAGGTGGATAAGATCACATGGTGAAGAGATAATGTTCGTTTCAACCATGATATGTCCCTCTCCTATAGGGCAACCTTAAAGTCTATTTCTAAAACTCACCTGAGAGATCATGTTATTCTATGATTAGTTTGGATCAAACATCATCATAATGACATAAGACTTAAAGTTGAGTTAGGTCTCTTGTTCATTAATTATGTCTTCAAGCTAAATAAATCAAACAATCCTCCAGTTAATGCACTCAAAACAGTAGCAAAATTAGCTTAAAGAGTACCACTTTCTAGAAGAAAGACAATCTAATTTTATACCATGTCAAAATAAAGACTGAACAAGAATAAATTATACAATTACTATGCACAATTACACTAGGTATATAATGACCCCCTCCTCATGTATCCCCAATTAAGGTGGACCGAGGAGGCAAGGATCATTTTCCAAAAATTACCTTAGATGTCAATTCAAATAAATAGCGTACAATAATATTAACTTCAAACCAAAATATTTTTTTTCAAAAGGAAGACAAATCTCCTCAATGGAATTATAAAGCTCTTAAAATATAGGGAAAAATAACATTTGACTAACCATAAAGAAATTATCTAAAATCCTCCATGGTTTCCTTGCTTAGCATTATTATAACTTGTAGGATGGTCTAGTTCTTCACATCATCAGTTCTACCCTAAAACACCAAGAATCCAAAACATAGGGTTGACATAACATCATATTGTGTACGTGGATGCAATGACAAATGTGCATGTAAATAGAACAACACAATACATCAATCAAATAATTTACAGATATCTTAAATTCTCCTTTTTCAATATATTAAACCCATAATCTTTATCAACTCACTTGGTGTACCAAAATTGGATCTTGGATCAAAGTTTCAAAATGTGTGTCATGTCATTAGGCCTGTTTGTGTATATATCTTCCTTGGACTCTTCCACCTCACTTCTTATGGTTCATTGAACCTTCTCATTTTATTCTACATTCCATTCTTAAAATTGGGTTCCTCCCAAAACTACCATTGTGACGTAACAATTACTAGGTTGTATATTATCTATTAGTTATAATGCATACATATAATTTCATATCCAAAAAAATTGATAACATGCATGACACACATCATCTAATTAGAAGTTTGGCAAACTCATGAATCTAGAAATTTTGATAGAAGAAATTATTCATAATTAACCTACATACCTTATCATGAAGTTGATTAAGTCAAACAATTTCAACAATTCCAAATTCTAATGTGAAAATATCAAAAAACACTTATTGTGTACATATCCTAAACAGTCAAAGATGGGTAATTACATAACTCTTACGGTTATCATAAATTCAAACCTAGTTTTGGGAAACAAATATACTTTCTAACATAATCTTTTATTGGAAGACTAGGGCTTGTATTTATATTAACAATAGTTATTATATATACTCAATTCAATTCTCCAATCTTGTCCCGATTATGGTTCATATGTTTGTAGTTTGTATTTTGCAAAAATATCACATTTTTACTTTAAACAAATATGCACAAGATGCTTCTTTTAGAATTTTCGTGATGACAAGAATAGAATTAGGTCATGATTACATGTTTGTTGCATTACTTATATTTTTTTGAAGAAGATGTACTATTTACTTGTAATTTTGTTTGATTTTATAAGTTAAAGGTATTACTGGATTTGGGTTAGAGAAAGAAGATAATTAAGTGGTAAAAGGAGAGTTGCTTGATCTCTTGTCTTTGTTGACAGGGTTAATAATCTCATGGCTGAGAATTGTCCCATCCACTAACAGGGTTGGCGCAAACATGAGTGACCATGCTCGTGGAATTTGGACTTTAGTCGATGGGTAACCGAGATTCAATGATCTACACTAGCCACACCCACACAATAACCTACATGTGCGATGTTGAAGTCCAAAATGGTGGAGATCATCGGAGAAGAAAAGGCACAACTGTGAGAGGTGAAGTCGGTGAGTGGGAATTTGCTGGCAGTGCCTTTTGATGATGTTCTAAGGCTCTAAGAAAACCCAATTATAGGTCTATATAGTGTGAGGTATATTTGGCGGGATGGAGATTTCTTGAAAGTCAAGGCATGATTTGTCTTCCTTTCATCCATATTCCAAAATGGATTTCATGAGAGAAAATTTATGGAAGGGTTTTTATGAGATGAGGAGATGTAAGGAGGGGGAGAGAGATCTTGACCATATATTGAACTGAAGACATCTCATTAAATTATTAAATTGTGTAAAACCGAGGTGTTCCTATTATTTATCATTTCTATTTAATTTGTAGTGTTCTAAACTACAATCCAATTCAATGTGACTTCGACAATAGGACGCCAATTATGTTTCTCTTTTTTATTTTGTAGATTGACCACAAAAACTTATAACAACATGAGAACTGGTATTCTAATTTAGCTACAAAATTCATTAATATTTCTTACCATTTAAGATTCATATTAACTATTTGTGGACCAAAAAGGAAGTTTATTGATGGCATAACAACTGCTGCAAGTAAGACATATTTTCAAATTAATTTGCCATCGACAAATCATTTAACACTCTTGCCATTTTAAAAATAATAACATTCAAATTACAAGGTCGGTTTCCATGAAATTTGAACTGTTATTTCATTGTTGTGTAAACAATATCCTAACCGAATTTTAACAACAAAAGTCAATGTCTTATAGTCTTAATAAAAATATTATGAAAAGCATATACATAGGTCTCTGACTAGATAATTAATGTAGTTAGACCACCAGGAAAGTCTTAGTGACTTGTGATTCTAGGATATCCTTTATTTCTCTTCCATATTGCTACCCTAACAAATATAGCAACAAAAAAAATGTTGCATTGATACTTGTTTTGGCCTTTACACAATCCTTGCATGCAATTCAAGGAAAAGTCACCAAACTTACACATAATTTTACACAATGTGTAAACCATGGAAATGATTTTCTGAAATAATGTTACCAAAATTAGACATAATCCATAAAACGTATAACCATGGAAATGACATTCCAAAACAATATTACCAAAATTACACATAATCACATAAAATGATTAAACCTTGGAAATAACATTCCAAAATAATATTACTAATAAAATGATCATAACATGTTATATTTACTCCATTAAATTAATACACTAATTAATTGGTGTCCCTAAAAGACACAAGAATAAACATGAAAAAACAATCACACACATATTTCGAGGGTAATATTTTTAATAATCATTTTTAAATTACAAATTCTAGAAAGAAAAAAGGTCTAGAATTTCTAAGTCCTCACATCCTTCTACCCTTAAATGAATTTTACCCACAAACTTTAACTTATCTAGCAAAAGGGGTGGGGTCAATGTTTAGCCCGCATGAGGTTTTATCCTTCCATGATGATTCTTACTTAATTTTAACTCTGGTGCTCCTTCACCTGTGAATACATAACTCTCACAAGTGTCTCTACATATATCCAAATACTTTAGAGCATATAGAGGTTTTTTAATCAACACATGGGCACGTACCTTTACCTGGTTTTAAGTAGGACACAAGTAACTTATATTCATTAGGTTGTATTGATGTTGGTGGGTCAAGATATCAAACAATACCATAAACATATTCCAAGAATTATCTAGACTCTCTTGCCTGAGGTTCAACTCCCGCGATTCATTGAAATGGTAGGGATGGGTTGATTTTTAAGAAACATTATTTTCTTAGTAGATGGGTCAATACATTCATTATGCATCAAAAAAGTTTTTATTGTTGGAATTGGACATCAATCATGTCCGAGGTTTATGGAAAATCATTAGTATCACATATAATAATTCAATCCACATTATTATGTTAAGTCAAAACTATCAAGTGACTCTTTACCAATAAATGAGGATAGATTCAAATAGGGTTTCTATATTGTCATTATTATCCTTGAAGAACGCAATCCTCCTTCAACATGTATAGTTTCAAGTTGGACCTTAAAAGTATCTTAGGATGTGCTCTTGAGGCTTAGGTCAATCAATATGGGGTCTAACTAAGTTAAGACATCTACTCATGATTACATATTATCCTACACTCTTTGGTACCACAACAAGATTCCTGATCAGGGACCAATAACACAAGTATAAGGTTTTATTATGTATCTCCTCTAGGGTCTTGGGACTCTTCCCTCACCCGGATGTATGTTTCATCACAATTGCCTCTTCAAGGATCTTGGAATATGTCCCTCGCCCAAGATGTTAGGTCCATCATGCATTATTGCCATACTCTTTTATCAAAATTCATATATAGAGATTTTGCCCCTCTAGACATCTAAGGTTTCATATATCATCAATTAAACATGAGATGGTGTGCCTTTTCTATTTTAGGAGTGGCTTAGTTAAGGAATTTCATCACATGTCATATTACAATAGAAGGCCAGAATAGAAGTGCCTCAAATATATGTGTGAATGGAAAAACCATATAACTATTGAGGCTAAAATCTCAAAATGATTTCACACAAGTTTCATATATAAAGGTGGCCAACTATTTTAGGTTTTCGTCATGTACCATTTGGGATAAACAACCCCACTTGGATAGGTTATTATAAATATGATTATCAAGCTTTCTAAAAGTTATCATATATATATATATATATATATATATATATATTGTCAGATAATGTTTAGGTTTTTTTATGTAAGGTTTCTCATTAAAGTTTAATCATGAACTGGAGAAGTTAAACCTCCATATATTCTTATCTTATTATTAAATTAGTCTCAAGAGATAATTGCAGCATATGTACAATAGGTTTGTCTACCCAATATCTTAGACCTATACTAAGAAAATTTGTATCTAGATGTAGTCTAAATATAAAAAAAATCCTTATTTTGTGTGTAGAGATGGTGAATCCATATTTAATCTTATATTCTTGAATGTTAGGGGGATTCACATTCAAAAAGTTAATCTTCATATGTAAACATTTCTAAAATTTCAAAGAGTTTTTTAAATAATCTAGGGGGAATTTTCTTCTCTCAAGGCCCCTTAAGTTTAGACACAACTTCCCTTAGGATTTAATATTACATAGGTATTTCTATTGTTTATATATATTCCTCATGCATTATTGACCTTAGTCAATACCATAGGGTTTTTAGGGTGTAGGTACCCATGGAGTTATCTTCTCCTATACCTATGGGCCTTATGGAGTGAGACTCTCTCTTGACCCCTTGGGCCTTTTGTACATCTATAATTTCCCTCTTATCCCTATAGTTGACTTAGGGCACCATCATGCACATGATTAAGTGGGATGTTACTAGTTCTATAATGACTCAATGGTCAGTTCAAAACAAGTATGTTCTAACCTATATCAAGATCTTATGTCCCAAATACTCACCTCAAACTAGGTGTGCTTTCTTTTGATCTATAAAATTTTGATAAAATTTTCATTTCCAATTTCATTAAGGTTTCTCATAAAAGTGTGGCTGCAAACAGTTTTCTACAACACCAAGTCAAAACAATTTCCATACATAATTTATTTGGTGATATGCATGTCTCCCACATGTTACCACTAGGTTATATTGAATATTATCTTTAGGTTTAGGTAAACCTTTATGTTTGGTGATATGTTGTCTATACTTTAGCTTTTTGGAACTTCATTCTGATACGCACACATTATGTTGGCTGGCCAACATGACGTGTTGCTGAAATTTTATTGCATAGTGTTGTATTTCTTTGATTTCTAGATAAAACTATGATGATATTTGAACATGAACTCTAGAGTCCTTGAATAATTACACTCACATTTACATATTGTATTGGAAAAGTAAAAGTTGTTCAAGTAAATAACATGAAAAAAAAAAAATCTAAGCTGAACGGTCGGGTCATCTCCCAAAAAGGTCTTCCATTAGAATCCAAAGTAAGACTCTTCATTTTCTCCAACTTGCACAAGAGAGGAAAATTGAGGCTCCTGGTTTTGTTTTATCTATAGGGTTCATTTTTAGATGATTGGATAAGGATCCTAAAGGATCTTGTTGGATGGAATGGTTGTTGAGCAACTTCGTTCTCCAACATTCTTGTAGGCATGGAAATTTTGTCCACCTTTGAAGAAATTTGTTGAATGGCATCCATCATAAGTTGTCCTTGCTGGATAAATTCTTCATTTTTCTTCATTTGAGATGAAACAAAGTTCTCCAATAGTGACTCAAAGTTGAGTCCTGAATATGGTTGAAGCTAGTTGAAGTTACAGTTTGCATTGTTGTCGAATCCTGGAGGATTGTTGCCTATACATGGTTTGTTCCCCATAGATGGTTTTTGCTAGACTTGTTGTTCTTGAGGATTTTGAGAATTATTATTTTGGAAGAAGAATTTGAGATGATATCTCCAACGTGAATTAATTGAATATGGATTATAATGTTGTTTATTCCCGACATTTCATATCGTATTGCATTGTTTCCAATGTTTCCTCAGATGGAATGAAAGAAGAATAGCTTGAAGAAGATACAATTCCACAAGAATAACTTGTTGCACAAGATAATTTGATCATATGAGTAGGTTAAGTGTTTAGCTTCACAAATTTATAGAGTCCAGCTTTTCTACAATCAAATCTACTGCATCTACAATATGTATGTCAACTTGATTCTCGAAAGCAACATAATAATAAGGTTGTTGTTCCTTTTAGTGCTCCATTTGAAATAATAAATTGTCATGTCTTCATTAATGGCATAAGCTTCTCTATAGGATTTGTCCATCAAGCTCCATTTTTTTTGGATCTATGGATGTCCTTGTGTTATAGAATAAGCCATTGTAAGAAGTTTGAAAAAGAAGCCAATTCCTTAGACCATGGTGTGGACAAAAACGTTGGAGGTCTTTGAACCGCTCCCATGTGTTGTATAGAGTCTCATATCCCTTTGAGAGAAGTTAGTGAGTTGACTCTTATATTGTGAGATCTTGCTTGGTGGAAAGTATTTGGCTAAAAAAAACACTGAGAAGTTCCTCTCAATTGTAGATAGAATTTCTTGACAAAGAAGAGAACCACATCTTGGACTTATCTCTCAAAGTGAATGGGGAAATAAGAAGGCAAGTCCCATCATTAGGAATGTCATTAATCTTATAAATGATTAGATATTGTAGAAATTTGGCAATATGAAGATTGGGATCCTCCATATGAACCCCTTCAAAATTGTTTTTCTAAATCATCTGCATAATTGTAGGATTAGTAGAGAAGTTGTTTGCCCCGATATGAGGGTTGTTGATAGAACCACATATTTTATTGTTGTTGGAATGGTAAACTCCTTAAGAGGATAATCATATTCCATGACTTGTTCTTGACGTTCGAGTAAGATGGTGGTGAAGAAGGCGGTCATGGCTATAATTCCTCTAAATCTAAATGATTTTCACCCCTTGCTCTCTGACAACTGCTAAAAGTGTGTTCAATTTTTGGGTCTAGAAATATGGATGATTCAAGACCCCTCTTCAAAGCCTCATGCAGTCCAAAAAATCTAACATATTAGCAATAACACAAAAGAAGGTTCGTTTCCTACACCCCTCATGATAGTGTAGAACAGACTAACTTCATATAACACCCGTGTACACATACTTAGATTCTGGCTACAAATATTTGTTTGCCAACAATTCCTAGACTCTTGTGTTCAAGGTAGTGCAGCTAAGTTAACATCTCCTTACTCATATGCATATCTTTCCATATTATACAAGAAGCATAAAACATACATACAAGGTGGCCAATCAAGCATATAACTAGAAATCAATACCAATGCACCTTAGAACAGTAATAAAACTAGCATAATATGATTAATTCATGTTCTAAAAAGATATCACATAGAAGTTACTCCCTCGTACCCAAGAACAAAGAGTCTACTTCTCCATGGCTAGAAAATGCAGTTACAATAAGTATTTTATAGTGCATGACATAGTAAGAGAGAGAAAAGAATGAAAATATATGTAGAAGTAGTATAATGGAAAAAGAACTCTGGCTAGAAGTTGAAATTATGTCCTTTATATTATTTCTTCAGCAACGTTCTCTTACGAGTGGATGGAAAGGATAATAGATATATCTGTGGCAATTATTGAAGAAGAATTGGAGAAGAAGATGGTTTTCTCTCGAGTTACAGCTCTGTTATCTCCAAATAACCTCCAGCTCCTTTGGGCTCTGCTTTGGCCATCTTTTGTTTTAAATGATCTGTTGTAACAATCTTAAATCATTTTGTTTTGTATTTAAAATAGTGGAGCGGATTTCTTTTGATTTGAAATGAGTTATAGGTGACACATCGTGTTGTCAAGTTAAACCGACATGTTACTTGTAGTTTCCAAATTGGATTTACCACGATCGAAGGTGACACGGTGTGTGTTGGTGGGCCAACAGTGTGTGTCTCTGCAAGTTAGGGAACTCTAGGAAATTCTAGAATGAGAGGACATGGTGTGTTAAGATAATAGCACATCATGTTGCTGGGATTCAGTGACTCTTGAATTCTTCGGACCTGAAGAGACGGAGTGTGTTGGTATGTCAACAGAAATGTGTGAATTTCTTATTATAGAAGGCAATGTTCCTACTTTAGAAACATTGTGTTGGTCGATCAACACGGCGTGTCACTGTCAGAATTTGTACAAATTCTCTACAAAGTTTGGGAAATTGTTGGGGAATGTGATGAAGGTCAAATATGGTTAATGAATCCTCAGTTTGATGTTCAAACATGGTACCTATACTTCAACCCATGAAATAAGTAAAGAACTAAAAAGGTGATAAATGTAGCATGATTAAGAATGATATTTGGGTGAAATTGATTTGAAAATACAACCAAATGTGATCCCAAAAAATGAAATAAAATATGCATATCACGCAAGTGGCAAAATATACACTTGGATGTTATTATATCCATATGAGAACACACCACTAGGGCATGTATGTTATAAAATAACAAGTTCTACCATTAGAATATCCAAAACAGCCTTATAAGATAAATGTGTGTAACAATGACTTTTGTCTATTACACCCATAATCATATAGGAATGTGCAACAAATGGATCTGTAAAAATGGTAATAGGAGTAATTACATCTACATTTACCTACATCTGATTTATCACTACTAGTTGTGATATGACTCCTTCTACTTGGTTCATATAATAGAATTTTCATGTCACTTCTTTTGGTCTACCTATGTTGGCTTTTGTTTTCTACTCCTTGTGTACTTCAACTTTCTTATCATATTGCAGCTTACTAATTCTTCATTTTGGTTGATAAATTACTAACATCCTTTTAGTCTATGCCCCTTAGACTAAAAGGGTCTTAATTATGTTGTAAGTTTTAGGATAATCCCTAATATAGTGTCATAATTATTCACATGTATAACATGTATATAGGGATCCCAACACTTCCTTTGGAGATAAAGTTTGTATCTGATACATTTTGGAGGTTTCATAACTGGGAGTAGTCAGCCTCTGTGAACTTAGCATAGATGATTAACTGGCACTAGATACTATTTGGGGTTGGTAGCCTCTTCCATTGCCTCTAATACTTGATTCCTTGTCCTAATATGTTAGATCCTTGATGGCACAGTAAACTATGAACAAACCATCCTGATCGGGTATGATGTAAGTCTACATATCCTTTACTATGTACTAGGATCGAGTTTAGATAGCACAAATCTAGATCGCTTATGTGTCTCATCCACCTTCCTGGATGAATTAGCCATTGTAACTCTTTAGCATAATAAATAAAGCACAAAATTTCATGAAAGAATGATGGCCACCTTCTCTTTCATTTTAGTGTTCAGTCTCTCTTTAGACTTTATGATCTTGTCAAAAAAAATTCACACAGTGTTGTAGATAAAATCTCATAAAATCCAAGAATAGAAGCTTGCATTCAGTGACTGACATAATTCCTTTCTTTGTTTTCTTTAACTATCATGCCTTTTATGGTACATAGATATCGTGGTAGTATTGTGCCTCAAAACCATCTGTTACGACCCCACCTCCCGATAACCCCCAATTAAGGGAGACCAATAGGTTGAAGCCGCACCCATTAACCCTGGATCAAAGGTTCGACATATAACCATAAACAATTATTAAATTCTAACAGACTATACTGAAAATGGTAATAAAATTTTTCTTTACATACCTTTTGAAAACTTGGATCTCTAAACTTCTATCCACACCGATACTAATCTATCTAATCCTCCTTTGCACTTTAATTCTCTTTTAGTATCACATGTGCCACTTTACTATTTGTTCTTTTCATTGTACCTAAAACGCCGACAAACAAAACGTCGGTCAGCCGTAGCTGGTATGTGGGGGAAACAACAAACATGCAACTATGATAACAATGTAATCCTTCAATTACTTATTTAACAACCAATATTACATCTTAGATATAACTCCGCGATCCAAGAGTACCCTATCCTCTGTATTGCTCCCATTAAACCCCTCATGATCCACCTATAAGTGAACCAGTTTCTAGGGTTGAGTCACATGGCACTACTCGTAAGTAGACCACTCCTTAACTCGGGATTTGCTGAAGAGTCTCTAACTCACGGTAACCTAGACCTTACTCTAGGATTACCCCTTTTTAGCCTTTTCAAAGTAACAGAGGTAGACCCAGATCTAGCCAGTTATATATGCACATTTATGGTGATAATCATAGTCACTTTATAGTGGCATGAAATAAATAAACATCCAACAATTTAGTTGCATTCAATGCGATTAAACATCTGGGAATACATCGGGAAACTATAGCGGTTATTCATAATCGTAACCACATACCTGATCCATAGTAACTTGATGTTCATGCATTAACATTCAACAGAATTAACAAGCAATCAACAATATCTTGAAAATAATGCATAACATCCAAGTGTCATTGTTTTATTCAAAACATCCACAAGATCAACTTGGATTCCACCTTATGATTTCTAGGCTAACTTTAGGGTTTTATTAGAGTTTTAGCCTTCATTATGCATTTATCACTTTTAATGTTCTTTTAGTTCACAAACCCTAATTTCTGCATCATAGGCACAATTGAATGTCAAATAAGTCTAATATGTTTCTTTTACACTAAAACTATTATCTTTATCCTTTTTTGGTCACATCCAAAACATTAATGCTAATTATCACCTTCGGTTCCTTTCAAATTGACAAATCATATTTTATTATAGTTCAACTCACATATATGAACCTTATTTATTACTATTTCCACTTTTATATACTAGAAAACACTAATTATCCAAATAATTCACATTAAAGATCTTTGATACTCAATTTATCTTCAAATCATCACATCTCTATATTTTATTCTTCGATTTGTACAATTAAAACCATTAGAATTCATGTCAACATAAATTAGGGTTTCTAATCCCATTAAAGCATATTCATACATAGAACCCTAAATTAAACCAACTATATAAAAAGATCATCTTTTAAATCCTATTTTCACTTTTATTAACAACAGGTTAATATAAGCTTGAATTATCCATCTATCATCAAATCTAAGGGTTTTTCCTTAGTTAAATCATTAAAGATGATAACTTTATGTACTTTTCCAATTTCAAGCATATAAACTCTAAATTAGACTAATCACGTGAAAAGTTCTTCTTTTTTTAAACTCGATGTTCCTTTTTACATTTAACAGATTAATATCAACTCTAAAGATCCATTAAACCCTATTAAACACATTAATCATATCAGATTAGGGTTCTTTAATCTTTAAAGTACTAAAGATGATTACTTCCATTAATTTTCGGATTGCAAATAGAATCAGACTTCAAACATAATTTATTTGGATTCCTGTCATTCTGAGGATCAACTTTCATATATAACTTTTTGTCCTCCGAGCTACGAATCTTAAGTTACGAATTTTGCAAGAAAAATACTTACTTGGCCAATAGCATGCTGACACGTCAGCATAGCCATGCAACGCGCCCCTTTGGGAAATATAACCCAATTACAATTCTGCCCTCCGTTAAGTGTAGGGTTTTGTAGCCCGTGAAGGGGCATTCTCGTCCACGAGACCCTGTCATCGTCTTCCTCGCGTCTTCCAGCCGCGGACGCCCTAGAGGCCAAAGGTGGAGCTCCCCCCCCCCTCATCCGGTCCTCATCGGACATCACGGAGGACCTCCCCGCCTCCGACGGCCTCCTCCGCACCCGCCCATGCTGCAGTCGGAGTCCAGATGGTCGGGGGAGGGTGCGGCGCTTGGGCCTGCAACCTGCAACCACGCTGCAGCCCTCCGGCAAACTCACGCAGATCAGGAGCAACAGAACGCTGCTCAAACGTCCACAGGTCGACGGTGGGACTTCATGCTTCCATTAGAACAACACCATGGCCCCTCGTGGCTGTAGGGTTAAAACCATACCCTTATGGTTAGGGTTTCGGTGAAGAGAAACAAGAAGAAGATAGGGAAGACAGTGGGAGGGGTGGAAACTCACTGGAACTCATCCCAAAGTCTTACCCTTTATATAGGGGAAGTCAACGAAACCCTAGGAATACTTTCCTTAAAGGAACGTAGTCCCTCTTCTAATAGGATTCGTTTTCCTTCAAAGAGAAGCCATTCTTCTCTCTCTCTCTCTCTCCTTTGATATATCCAATTACTTGGATATTAGGACTTCGAAATTCCTCCTCTCTTATTTACTTTATAGTTGCTTTTTAATGTTTTGGCACAAATTCCTATTTTCCTTTATAGAAAATATCATATTTTTAAACAATTCCCTATAATTCATTAAAGAAGCAACACATTATCCTCTTATTTTGCCTTTTTAGTATTTTCTCTTTCTTTCCTCTTCATTGGGACTCCTTGGATCCCAAGATACTCCATTATTTCGAAATTCATTTTATTGGAATACTCATTATCTTTTTTTAATGCATCTATATGCATTATTTTGCATTATCATGTTCATTTCTTATTAAGATTTCTCTTTTTGAGAATTTCTCTTTATTTCTCTTTTATTTCCCTCATTGGTATTCCTTTTATCATTAGAAATCCTTGGGATATGAAATTGCCCCAAGAAATCTCATTTATGCCTCTTTCAACTTATTTTCCACATTTTATCATTATTTTCTAATTTCTTCCTTCATAAAGAAATACTTAATTAATATTTTCTTTTCTTATTGCTTTCTTTATGCCACTTTGTACTCCTTGGAACCCAAGGAACCCAATATGCACGAAATCCTCTTTGGATTTGCCTTCTAGAGGTTTCCACATATTTCTTTTCTCGAATATTCAATTATCCATTTACTAATTGAATTTCCTTTATAATTTTCCCTTTTTATTGGGCCCAATAGCCAATAAAGCCCACAAATCAAATAACAAGGCTATTTTAAACGAAATCCAATTATTCTCAACCAAATATATGATTATTTGTTCAAACATCTTTAATATGAGAAATTATATTTCTCAGCACTTGAACCCAAAAATTGGGGTTATAACATCCTTCCCCTCTTATAGGAATTTTGTCCTCAAAATTCAAACAAGCAAACAAACAATTCAGGATAAGACTTTTCCATGTCCATCATTTGCCCCTATGTGGCTTTGCCGTACCCATGGCATTTTCAAAGAACCCTTATTATCACATATTCTTTTCTCTGAGTCCTTTCATCCTGGCGTCTATAAACTACACAGGTGACTCAGGCCATTTCAGCCTCCCTTGGGGCTCACTAGGTTCATTGCTCAGCACATGGTCGGGGTACCTCACATAGTGCTCTAAATTGGACACATGGAAAACATCTCCCATAACTCTATCCTGAGGGGTTAGGTCAATCTTAACCTTCTCCACCCATCCATTTCTAATGGACCCATGTATCGGGGACTCATCTCTCTTAGCTATAACTTAGAGGGGTCGGATTTTCATGTCACATTTTCTCCCACAGTAACTTGTATGTCAGTCTACTTTGCATCTGCTCACAACTCTCATCGTCTCTAGGCTCCTTCCAGCCCTTGCACAATCAAAGTGACTTCATCTACACGCACTGGGGTCCCTCTTTCTAACCATCATGTGGTCCTTTTCACCAACATCGCCTTACTGAAGTGGTGACCGACACAACCTCCCTTACAGAGCTTCATATAAAACTCGATACTGGCTATGGTGGTCATTGTCACATCTTTCATCGGACAAGAATTGTCTCTATATATCACCCTGAACGAGCATACATGCCCTCATCAGACCCTTTAGTCTAGATCATACTAACCATGGTTAGGGGTGATAAACTATACTAACATTGAGTTCTTCATGTACCTACTTCCACTTTATGGAAGTGAACCTTTAGTCAAACTCAGATTCTTTGAACTCACATCATGGTGTAGTTGAGCCATCTCTCTCATATGTAGTTCAACCCGATCTTTCTCTTAACAGAACTCTCTTCTTTCTCATGTCATCTAGGTAAGGCGACCTACCATAACCCATATTGCATCTGGACCTTCCTTGGTCTAGGGAAGACCTATCACAACATTCATAGTGTTGAGCTCTCATTCCCTCTTAGGGATTCTTTTGTCCTCTATATCGATACACTGGGTTACTGGGGTTCGTCCTTTTCCTCCAGGCTTGCATGGCCATAAACCACATGCAACCTCATCTTAAGCATCCAAAGTGTTATTGCCATTTTCCATGGTGTATCATGATTTCCTGTATGTCATGATTCTTTCAAGATCAAATACTCTAAAACCCTAAACCATCTAGTCAGGGTTTCATCACCTTCTCTTCCAAAGAAGTGCATCTGAGGTTCTACCACCATCCTTTCATTGCATCAAGGACTAGACTGGCTAACCAAACAACCTTTAACTTTTCAACGCATCTTGTTACATCTGAGTGTTATCCAAACACCTTTCCTTTTCAAACTTAGGGTTAGCCAAACAACCTCTTCTAGCTTCTAGTCAAACAAGTCAGATGTATCTCAACCAGAGCATCCATTACCACCTCACATCCTTAAGTATTAGGTAACATTGAAGACATACACTTCCATGTATTTCACTTATCATATTACCTCAAACTCCATGTCTATCTCCATTAAGTACACTCTCTGATTTCATCATCATGGTGATCAAACTCAACCTGGTATAACTTGTAAGTTCCACATAGCTCATGATAAAAACATCCTCATAAGGGGAATACCTCATTCCTCTTAGTGTTTACAAACCATCCATGTATCATTCACTTTACCAGGGTAGATATCTTCTCTATCCCCATCTCTCATGGCAACGTTCCAACCTACATCATCTCTAATCCTTGGTGTATGACATGTATAATGTCCTATCTCTCACCCCCATAACAAGAGGAAATAAGCATTTGGCTGTAGTCCAAATACAGAGTTCTTCCTGTTCCAAGAGTAGAGATGGTACATCCCACCTTGCCAGTACACCTTTAAATCTAAGTTGCAACGTGCCACATATGTCTCTTTATCACAAACATCATGATATCAAACTAGCCTTGAACCTACTGAGGTTTATATCCTTGGTCATTTCCTCTAGGTCTATAGGGTACCGACTCTTTTTGGGGTCATCCCTCTTCCCTCATGCATCAAGAGAGTGCCCTACTCATCTGCCCTTTGGGTCCCATGAGTTTATGAAGGTGATCAATCTCCTAACCCATGGCCCTCAGACAATGATAGTTGTTACCTCCCGACCCTATGGTCATGTGCAACTGGGGAATTAGGCAACTCCTACTTTCATCGGTCTTATCCCTACCTAACCCTAGGATAGACTTAGGATTCTCCATTACAGTACATGTTCACTTAGAACCTTACCCAAGTCTTCATCATCTCTCTTTCTGCATTCATGGGCTGACTCTCATCCGTTCATAGGCATTATGGCAACCTGCCTACCTTGGTCAAGCCCCATACTGGTTACCTCCATGGTAACACATTCACATGCAATAGAGATGGATATCTACGGGTCTACGGGTTCATTCTCATTACATGTACTTTTCTCTTAACTTCTCAAGATCCTACGAGACCTCTTTAGGTTACCTTGAACCAACAAAACTGATATACACCCTTCCAAAGGGGTCCCCTCTCCCAGGATGGGAGGAAAACTATCTCTTGACAACAAGGTTACAAAAGCTCTTTAAGTCTAGCGTTTACATCCACATGAGCCTACTTAACCCTAGTAAGCTATTAAGGCATAAGAAGATTACCTACTAAACCATGTTAGGTCATACTTGTCCTCTTTCCTCAATGTTGGATCAAGACCATACCTTTCTTTATCATCAACCTAGCTATGAGTGGTTCATCAAACATACCCTAAACTTAAGGGGATCCTCTATTCATGAGGATTACCATGCTTGCTTCTATAGGAACTCAACTTCTCATCATGAGCCTTAGGTACACCACTTCCCCTCTTAGGCCTAGGAACCCTAGGTTTACTGCATGCTCTGTCTCTTAACTACAAACCAAGCATGAAAAAGGCATGACATGCACTTCTTGTCATCCTTCAACTCGAGTAACACTTAGGGTTGGGTCCTCCTTAAGGACAACCATCAAGGTACAAGGCCTCATAACTCTCTACTGAACCTTTCTAAGGAACTCTTTTTCCTACCTCAGAAGGTAAACACCTATACTGTAGGCACATAGGCACCATATGCTTCATCTTCACTATCTAGGGTTTGGTCCCTCTAAAGGCAACCAAGATATCATCAACTTATGAGGCAACCACTGTCATCCATTGTTCATGGTTTTAGGCTTCCAACCTTCTGGCCGGGTTTCCTGCTCTCCCTAGAGCTAACCCTACAACCAACCTTACCATTAGAGGTCCTCTCTTCATGAAGGATCAACCTCCAAAGCATTCTCTACATGGGTGAAGCCTAGGTTCGCACTTATGGTTGCTCAAGATCATCCATAACCCTTTATGCTCCATCATAATTCCTTATCCAAGGTTTCATCCTACCGTCAGCACTATGACGTGCTCTAGGTTCCAGCTATGCCCTACTGGTACAAGCCCATAGGGTTTCTATGGTCCTTCACTAACACCATCATCTAAGGAGCTATCCTTTACCCTGACATGCACGACCCTTCCTAGGGTTGGGTTGCCAAAGGTGCTAGGTCACCCATGGATCGTATGGCATCCCAAAGGCATGTCCTTTCAAACACCTGGTCCAACTCATCTCTCTCTAACCTTTACTTAGGGTTAGGGTTAACATCATCCTCAGATGATGTGCCAGGTCTCTACTTGCAATGGAGATCTCTATCTCCAAGACTAACTTATCCTCCTGACAAAAAGGTCTAGCCTTAGGTCTCTTCTAAGGACATGACATCTTATGTCATACGACCTAAGCATGTATCTATTATTTATTTTGCGCTTAATCTATTAAGCTTATGTCCATGACATCTTATTTACATGCCTTTCATTAATTTAGTGTAGGATTCCTTAAACCTCATTAACCTTACCCATACCTCAAGAGGGTGAGGAGAAGAAAGAAAACCCTAATCCTTTAGGTCCTTATCAGAATTTTGTGATGAGAAGGGATGAATAAGATGAGAAGTCCTAAAGGTATCTTATTTTGATTCATACCCTAAGACTTTGGCCAGGCGGTCACACGGGTCCGGGAGTCCTCGTATTCCGACTAGCGGTGCGGAGGAAAATCTTGCCAGCCCCCGGTCATGATCCCTTTCTAGACACCTCCGTCTTTCGGATACTCCTCTAATAACTCCCTTGGGTTCTATGGAATTTGTAAAATTTAATAATTATTAATGGTTAAATGAGGAACCTATGCTCTGATACCAAATGTTACGACCCCACCTCCCAATAACCCCCAATTAAGGGAGACCAAGAGGTTGAAGCCGCACCCATTAACCCTGGATCAAAGGTTCGACATATAACCATAAACAATTATTAAATTCTAACAGACTATACTGAAAATGGTAATAAAAATTTTCTTTACATACCTTTTGAAAACTTGGATCTCTAAACTTCTATCCACACCGATACTAATCTATCTAATCCTCCTTTGCACTTTAATTCTCTTTTAGTATCACATGTGCCACTTTACTGTTTGTTCTTTTCATTGTACCTAAAACGCCGACAAACAAAACGTCGGTCAGCCATAGCTGGTATGTGGGGGAAACAACAAACATGCAACTATGATAACAATGTAATCATTCAATTACTTATTTAACAACCAATATTACGTCTTAGATATAACTCTGCGATCCAAGAGTACCCTATCCTCTGTATTGCTCCCATTAAACCCCTCATGATCCACCTATAAGTGAACCGGTTTCTAGGGTTGAGTCACATGGCACTACTCGTAAGTAGACCACTCCTTAACTCGGGATTTGCTAAAGAGTCTCTAACTCACGGTAACCTAGACCTTACTCTATGATTACCCCTTTTTAGCCTTTTCAAAGTAACAGAGGTAGACCCGGATCTAGCCAGTTATATATGCACATTTATGGTGATAATCATAGTCACTTTATAGTGGCATGAAATAAATAAACATCCAACAGTTTAGTTGCATTTAATGCGATTAAACATCCGAGAATACATCGGGAAACTATAGCGGTTATTCATAATCGTAACCACATACCTGATCCATAGTAACTTGATGTCCATGCATTAACATTCAACACAATTAACAAGCAATCAACAATATCCTGAAAATAATGCATAACATCCAAGTGTCATTGTTTTATTCAAAACATCCACAAGATCAACTTGGATTCCACCTTATGATTTCTAGGCCAACTTTAGGGTTTTATTAGAGTTTTAGCCTTCATTATGCATTTATCACTTTTAATGTTCTTTTAATTCACAAACCCTAATTTCTGCATCATAGGCACAATTGAATGTCAAATAAGTCTAATATGTTTCTTTTACACTAAAACTATTATCTTTATCCTTTTTTGGTCACATCCAAAACATTAATTCTAATTATCACCTTCGGTTCCTTTCAAATTGACAAATCATATTTTATTATAGTTCAACTCACATATATGAACCTTATTTATTACTATTTCCACTTTTATATACTAGAAAACACTAATTATCCAAATAATTCACATTAAAGATCTTTGATACTCAATTTATCTTCAAATCATCACATCTCTATATTTTATTCTTCGATTTGTACAATTAAAACCATTAGAATTCATGTCAACATAAATTAGGGTTTCTAATCCCATTAAAGCATATTCATGTACATAGAACCCTAAATTAAACCAACTATATAAAAAGATCATCTTTTAAATCCTATTTTCACTTTTATTAACAACAGGTTAATATCATCTTGAATTATCCATCTATCATCAAATCTAAGGGTTTTTCCTTAGTTAAATCATTAAAGATGATAACTTTATGTACTTTTCCAATTTCAAGCATATAAACTCTAAATTAGACTAATCACGTGAAAAGTTCTTCTTTTTTTTAACTTGATGTTCCTTTTTACATTTAACAGATTAATATCAACTCTAAAGATCCATTAAACCCTATTAAACACATTAATCATATCAGATTAGGGTTCTTTAATCTTTAAAGTACTAAAGATGATTACTTTCATTAATTTTCAGATTGCAAATAGAATCAGACTTCAAACATAATTTATTTGGATTCCTCTCGTTCTGATGATCAAATTTCATATATAACTTTTTGTCCTCTGAGCTACGAATCTTAAGTTACGAATTTTGCAAGAAAAATACTTACTTGGCCAATAGCATGCTGACACGTCAGCATAGCCATGCAACGCGCCCCTTTGGGAAATATAACCCAATTACAATTCTGCCCTCCGTTAAGTGTAGGGTTGTGTAGCCCGTGAAGGGGCATTCTCGTCGACAAGACCCTATCATCGTCTTCCTCGCGTCTTCCAGCCGCGGACGCCCTAGCGGCCAAAGGTGGAGCTCGCCCCCCCCCTCATCCGGTCCTCATCGGACATCACGGAGGACCTCCCCACCTCCGACGGCCTCCTCCGCACCCGCCCATGCTGCGGTCGGAGTCCAGATGGTCAGGGGAGGGTGCGGCGCTTGGGCCTGCAACCTGCAACCACGTTGTAGCCCTCCGGCAAACTCACGCAGATCAGGAGCAACAGAACGCTGCTCAAACGTCCACAGGTTGACGGTGGGACTTCATGCTTCCATTAGAACGACACCATGGCCCCTCGTGGATGTAGGGTTAAAACCATACCCTTATGGTTAGGGTTTCGGTGAAGAGAAACAAGAAGAAGATAGGGAAGACAGTGGGAGGGGTGGAAACTCACTGGAACTCATCCCAAAGTCTTACCCTTTATATAGGGGAAGTCAACAAAGCCCTAGGAATACTTTCCTTAAAGAAACGTAGTCCCTCTTCTAATAGGATTCGTTTTCCTTCAAAGAGAAGCCATTCTTCTCTCTCTCTCTCTCCTTTGATATATCCTATTACTTGGATATTAGGACTTCAAAATTCCTCCTCTCTTATTTACTTTATAGTTGCTTTTTAATGTTTTGGCAAACATTCCTATTTTCCTTTATAGAAAATATCATCTTTTTAAACAATTCCCTATAATTCTTTAAAGAAGCAACACATTATCCTCTTATTTTGCCTTTTTAGTATTTTCTCTTTCTTTCCTCTTCATTGGGACTCCTTGGATCCCAAGATACTCCATTATTTCGAAATTCATTTTATTGGAATACTCATTATCTTTCTTAATGCATCTATATGCATTATTTTGCATTATCATGTTCATTTCTTATTAAGATATCTCTTTTTGAGAATTTCTCTTTATTTCTCTTTTATTTCCCTCATTGGTATTCCTTTTATCATTAGAAATCCTTGGGATACGAAATTGCCCCAAGAAATCTCATTTATGCCTCTTTCAACTTATTTTCCACATTTTATCATTATTTTCTAATTTCTTCCTTCATAAAGAAATACTTAATTAATCTTTTCTTTTCTTATTGCTTTCTTTATGCCACTTTGTACTCCTTGGAACCCAAGGAACCCAATAGGCACGAAATCCTCTTTGGATTTGCCTTCTAGAGGTTTCCACATATTTCTTTTCTCGAATATTCAATTATCCATTTACTACTTGAATTTCCTTTGTTATTTTCCCTTTTTATTGGGCCCAATATCCAATAAAGCCCACAAATCAAATAACAAGGCTATTTTAAACGAAATCCAATTATTCTCAACCAAATATATGATTATTTGTTCAAACATCTTTAATATGAGAAATTATATTTCTCAGCACTTGAACCCAAAAATTGGGGTTATAACACCATCTCTTAAAATCAGGCCATGTGTTGATCTCTTCATCTCCTTGCATCTACTTCCATCCCCCAATGACTAGCACCTCCCTTTAAAAGGTATTTTGCGTTACTCAACCTCATTCTTCTCTAGAACATGAAACAACTTAAATATCTTCTCTGAATCAAATATCCATGCACCCATCTCATATGGCTCAAACTTCCTATAAAGTCAGAAGTTCCAAATTTCATGATCTTTTCAAAATATCTAATATAATCTCTTACTCATCTAGTTGAGGTGTAAGTAGTCTCAGACCACTTTCCACCTTAGTGATGGAAGTTATCATGCCTTGAGCCATGGCTTAAATGTAAGGGATTGAATCATGGTGTTTGTGGCTAGGATGGAGCAACTATCACTTCTTCTACTTCATCTGGTGCATACTTAGCCCCTATTGCTACGTCTACTCTCTCTGTGTGAGATGAAGGAGGTGGCATGGATTGATGTTTGAATTATTGTTCATCACCACTCCACTAGGATTGAAATGTTGGTTCTTATCATGTTTCTTCTAAAAAATAGACCATTTTATTTAGAGAATATATAAATAATATGGGTTGTGGCATAAGAAAAATTAACATATCATATGTTTGTGTAATGGTATAACTCTAAGTTGTAATATCAAGCTTTTATGTGTCGCTCTTAATAATCAACCTAAAAATGACAATTACAAGTGATTCCAGAGTGATAAGAAACAAACCCCAACTATCATCCATGAGAAAATTATTCAAATAAAATAACAATAGGAATTTCATTGGGTGGTCAAAAGAGTATCAATTCACATGCATTTACATATATACTAGATTCTAGGATAATCAACAAATGTCATTTGGAATCATACCATGAAACAATCTAATCTATTCCAAAACCATATGTCAGATGACATTATTCAAATTATACATCCCTCAATAAAAACACTTGTAATGCCCTCAAAAATCCAGTATGTGAACCTCTCTATTCACGCACACCAGGAACACAAACTTCACCTTGTAATGAAGTTGTTAGGTCTTCTAACAGGCAGAGGAGAGCATGAGTCAACCATGGGACCTAAAATAATTGTTTATTTATTGATTAGAATATAAGAACAAGAAAGCAATGTTATCTTTGTTCTATTTTCTAGAGAATATGATTTAATATGATCATTTTACATGAGTTTGTTTTTTTGAAAGTGCACTTGGAATTATAGATGTTATGTCATATAAAAGGAAATATAAGAATATTATGCAGCATATAAGACTATGAGTTTTTCTATTTTTACTTATTGTTGTAACACTTCTTGCCTTGTTTATAACCAAGTATAAGTCATCACAGTTTTCTCATGTACATGACTTATCACCCATGCCTGAAGGTCTATCTAGCCACCATAAGATAATTGACTTGGCCTAGGTATAAAACAAGGCTAGGTAGAAGACCATAACATATCTACCTTCTCATTCTTACACCTTAGTACAAGTTTGGTTCGTTACTTGTATCTTATATCATATTACATATTACATATTACATATTTCACTGATCATTTCACATTCCTAAGGTTTGGGTTTCAATACCTTAATCCTTTATATATCAATTCACATTAATACAGGTGGTTCATCTCTCCTGCCTATATGGATCCCCCCAACTTCCTATAGATTATTGGGATCTAATGTAGTCCAAGCATTCTTTTCATGGATATTACTCCACTACAAGAAAGTCTCATTTACTATCCTAACATAGACATTGGGGAAGGTCACAATGTTCATGCCATATATCTAAGTGTAATTTGGTTATATCTATATACATTTAAGTGTATTACTCATGTTAAGGAATCAAATCACACAATGTGCCTAAGTAATTCATACAAGTGTAATTATCAAAAAGTATATGGTTTTATTGAACTAGAAAAGCATAATATAAGAAATGGATTCTTTATATGTGATTCATCTGAAAATAAGTATATCTTCATATAAACAAATATTTAGACATCCTTCATGTAATTTATACTCTGAAACCATATTCATTTTCATAAATCATCTCAATAACCATCCATAAATGCAAATTCTATTATATTTTCCATTGACCTTCATAAATTCAAGGAGAATACAATGATAAGCATATAATCAAGATCAAAAGATGTGTAATTAGTAATTAAACAATTATAAATCATAGTGTACATCAATAATAGCAAGGATTAGCCTAGTGTTGTCTAGAGGGCGACATAGTGCTAGGGTACAATGGTGGTGAGCGATTTGGAGGAAGTAAGGGAGAGACAACGGAACCATGACCACCTCTTCGATCAAGGGGGAATGATGGTGGATAGAGAACCATAGACGGTAGTTAAGGAGGGAACCTAGTTCACATGTATGGAGGGAGAAGCGAGTAGGTAAAATTAGAATATGATGAAGATCTTTGTCACAAGACTCAATGGAGATCTTTCATGATGTCTCAATGGAGGTTGAATTTGGAAGCATAGAGGGGGAGAAAATTCCATTTCTAAATAAATAAAATCAGAATAGGAACCAGGACAATAATGAAGGAAGGTGGTTGCATACCTCGTATAAAGATGTGGTTGACAAATTCAAGTCACCAGATTTGTTCGAAGCCTTGGACATGGGTTATATGCTTATACCAAAAGATATCATCATGTCCATCAGATGTGGTACCCCAACTATTGACTTGAAAGAGGAAGAAATAGAGGGATTGCTTAAATTGTGGAAGTTTGTAGTTGTAGTGAAACTGATTGCAAGAGAGAGTGATTATCTCACTTTCAAAGATAAGATCCACCTAATGTATAAACCAATGGGGTGGTTAATCTGATTGACTTTGATAATGACCAATTCCTTTTTAAAATTCATTTCAAATAAGACTACATCAGAGCTCTCACAGGTGGCCCATGGCCTCTTTTTGGTGTATACCTTTTCATCTAGAGTTAGCGCCCACTGTTCACCAGGGATAGAACACTACCCTGAGAGAATGGTAGAGTGGATTTGAATCCCCAACCTCCCCATCTACCTTTATCATAATACCTTCCTTAAGGTGACTAGAGATCAAGTGGGTCGAACCATCAAAGTTGATATCAACAACTACGACGCAGAGAAGAGGTTGTTTTGCTAGACTGGAAGTCAAGATCATGATAGGGAAACAAGTGGTTCCTACTATATTCATATTGGGGAGGAAGTACCAGATACAGTATGAGAACATACCAACGATATGTCTCACCTGGGGGAAGGTAGGACGTGTCAATAAAGATTTCCCAATTAGAAATTGTTATACCCTTGCAGAAGTGCCTGATGAGTGCAATTCTAATGATGCACAAAAAAAGAAAGTTTGGCAACATAATAGTTTGCTAATACATCCATGCAAGACCCTTCTTCATGAAGCCAAGAATAATACCACAGAGGAGAAGAGGAAGGGGTGAGGCACCATAACAAATTTGATAATTTGCAAAATTTGGAAAGTGAACATGAGATGGAGAAAATAATGAAATACACATATGTAGCTCACTGAAAAACAATAGAATTTGACTAGAGAGATAAGAAGAAGAACTATAAGAATAATAAGAAAAATCAACAACAGCTACAAGAGGAACTGCAAGTTAATATTAAGACACCTAGGGAAACAAAAAATCACACTCATCAGAAATTGTGGTTAAAACCAAACTAAAGTCATATTGTTGTCAACATGGAGGGGTGCATTGGTTGAAGAAGTTGAGGAATATCCAACCCATTCCAAAATGTCCGACTTTATACAGGAGAAAGTTTTCAAGGGGTTCTTAGATGGGAATTCACTTAAGGAATAGGAAAATACTAACACCACAAGGAAAGTGAAGACCTAATACAAGGAAGAGGGGTAAAAAGTCTCATCACCAGGAACTAGAGGAGGAAGCAAGGGAAATGATGGAGAAGGAGACCCACCCATGGTGGTTGTCTGATGATTGTGATGACTTGGAACATATAGGGTGTCTGTCACAAAGACACTCAACTACCCCTACAAACCTAATTTAGAAATATCAGGTATCGGTTTTAGCAATTGTAGACCCTAATATTAGTGGAGACCAAGATATGAATATTATCAAGGATATAGGATTCAATAGATCACATAGGGTTGAAACACGTGGTTTTTCTGGGGGAATGTCGGTGTTATGGAATGAAGAGTGACACTCCATTGAGGTGTTGCAATCTCACATATGATATTCACTATAGGATAGTTGCTAAGGTCCTTTTTAATTTTATTTATAGTACTACTTTGAGATTGATTATAAGATTACTATGGGGGCAACTTATACAGATCATTTCTAGTTGTGGTGAACCATGGGTAGTAGTCAGCAATTTTAATGCCCACATTCCACCAGAGGAGAAAATGAGTAGGAAAACCTTGGACACATCCAACTGCAAGGAGTTTGTTGAAGCTATGACTAATTGTGAATTGGTCAATCTCGGAGCACATAGCCCCATGATGACATTCAAAAGAGGCTTATTGAAAATGAGGATAGATATAGCATGGGGCAACCAATCGTGGTTGAAAAAATTTAGTCAAGCAACAATGGAGGTGGTCGAGCTTGTTAAATTAGACCATGCCCCAATCCTTATAAACATCATTATGAAGACCCCAAAATTCACCAGAATGGCTTGCATTCAAGCACATTGGTAGGACACAGGGACTTCAAATATGTTATAACAACACATTGGTCAAATCGTGATGGGTTTATGATCAAGGCAACGAACTTCATCAGGGGAGCCATGGAGTGAGGATAATACCACTAGACAAGAAAGGTGGTGGTGGAAGAAATAGATTGTGGTGAGACTTCTACTGGCACCAAAATAGCTTTATAGAAAGCTACATTCTGGAGGTGGAGGATTACATAATTGATCTCAAGATGAGGTGATTGAGATTATGAAATTGGAAGAAATCTAGGGGAGGCAAAAGGCTCGCTATGAATGGTTGAAGTTGGGATATGGAAACAACAAATTCTTTCATATTGTGATTAAATCAAGTATATGGCAGACTTATATCACACGACTCTAGGATGAAGACAACATCTAGATCGAGAACAAAGAAGAGATGTCTACAATGGTGAGTGATTCCATTACTAGCTTATTGACTGACATGTCTCCAGGTTCAAGAGCATGGAAGGAAACAACATTTTCATGGTGTCTTTCCTATCTACAAGACTCACAACATAGGGGCCTTGTAAGGATACCTGAGGAAGATGAAATAAAGGTGAGTCTATTCACAATGTATGTACTAAAGGCCCCGGATCCGGGTGACATCGATGCATGATTCCTCCAAGCTAACTGGTGTTACATTAGGAGAGACCTCATTCCCTTTGTTCAAAATGCCTCCAAAGGCTACCCTCTCGAACTTTCCTCCATGCACTATACCATATTGTTATCCCAAAAATCCAAACCCATATGTCTTTTAATCATATGAGACATGTTTCTTTAAATAATTTTTGTGTGAAATTAATCTCTAAAGTTTTCATGAACATGATAAAACCTTATCTCAAAGATAGGATTTCACCTACCCTAATGAGTTTCATTCCCAGACGGAGTTTGCTTGACAATGTATTGTTGTTGCAGGAGATCATTCACTCCATGGAGAAGAGAATAACCAGGAATCTGGTGACGGTGATCAAATTAGACATTTTGAAATCTTATGAAAAGTTGAGTTGGGAATTCATACTTGATTCCCTCAAAAAAAAACATCTACCGCCTAAAATCATCATCGGCATTATGTAGAACATCATGTTTGGATAGTCCTCTATGATCTGGCATGGCCAAAATTTGAATCATCTATCATCTGAAGCAATGAGATCCTTTATCTCCTTATATTTTAATGATTTATATGGAGTGTATGTGTTAGTCAATACAGTTGGAGGTGGAAAATCATTGATGACATCCAAAGGTGTTTACTAACAAGAAAATAGGGTCCTCACATCTATGTTTTGTGGACAACCTCATCCTATTTGGTGAATCTACCATTGATCAAGCATCATGTCCCTCAAATGTCTTCAATGGTTTAGAATCGCATTTGGTCAGGAGATTGTCCAAGAAAAACCATTGGTCTTCTTTGCAAAGTGTACTCCTTAGGAACCTGCAACACAATTTGTCATAAGTTGAAGATGAAGTAGGTGGACGACAATTGTAATCACCTTGGTGTCCCAATTATCCACAAGAGGAACTCAAAATAGACATACCTCCACCTAGTTAATAGGTTCCAAGGGAAGGTCAATAATTGGGTTACTAGGAACTTATATATGGTAGGGAGAATCACTCTAGCAAAATTTGCCCTCACCACAATAGCATCACTCATCATGCAATCCTCTAAGATACTAGTTTCAATTTGTGGCAAGTTAGATCAAATGACGCTCCATTTCATCTAGAAAGGCAATGCCTAGGACAAAGGTGTCCATTTGTCAGCTTCGTAGAAAATTATTATTCATACTATGAAGGGAGGTATGGAGATTATATCCACAAGAGTGTTTAATGACACATTGTTAATGAAGACTACACAGATTTTTTAATCAAGGAATAGGAAATTTGGAAGCCTCTTTTTCTTGCAAAATTCAAATCAAATAGGAGCATCATATATGGGGATCTAATTCTTGGAAAACCATTATATATCAGTATCATATGGAGAAGGAGAAGATGGTAGTATCATTAGGTAATGGGTTGGATACATGAGCCATGCATCATTGATGGTTGCGAGGGGCATATCACTGCTAATGAAAAATAGTGTCCAAATTCCATAAGATCTGATGGATCTCAAGGTATCAATCATGGTGATTGAGGATGAGGTATGGAATGTGGATTTTCTCAACCAATATATGCAACTCAGATCCATTAATATCATTACTTCAATGCCTATGCCTTTGCAATACTTTATGGAAGATGAATTGTATTGGTTAAACTACATGCATGAATGGTTTGATGTAAAGGAGATGTATTACAAGCTGAGTGACCAGAAGGTGAGGGAGATAGTTGGCGACTGGGATGTCATATGGAAGCAGTGGGTACCTCTACAAGTAAAGGTGTTCTTGTGACTCCTCCAGTATGAGAGACTTCTTACAAATTGATTAAGAAAACTAAGGCACATGATTGACAATGAACACTATGAAATCTGCAACATGGGGGTTGAATTGTACCTCCATGCATTAAGAGACTACCCAAAAATTCATCAAGTAATGAAGTCTATGAACCCTGTACTGGATGGGGATTTCTTTTTTAGTACCATAGTTGATAGTTTGCTAAAAATTAATCCCAAATCTACAGAGGGTAGTACCTAGAGCATCACTTTGTCCCTTGTCTGTTGGAAAGCTTAGACGATCAAAAACAAGCTCATTTTTTAAAATGTATCTACACCCATTAGGGACATTTTCTAGGATATTAGGGTGGTTGAAACTGATATCATCAAGGCATACAAATACTCTTTAGTTTAAGGGGGGATCAAACTCTGAGGTTTAAGATCATATGGGAATCTCAATGAGAAGATATAATACAGATCTCAGTGGACACTGCTACTCATCCAAGCAACAGCCTACAAAGAACAACCTATATCATGCAGAACTTGGATGGACAATGGGTGGAGGGAGGAGCGTCGAAGCACCCTGGGAGAGACCCTCTTGAGGGTGAACTGTTTGCAATTCTTTGGGAAATTCAGGCAGCTAGCAGAGGTAGATGGGGAAATTATGAATTGGTTATTGGTTTTGAAGTTGTGATGAGGTTTGTTGAAGAACCACAGAGAAGCACACCCAAGTATATTCTTATTGTTCAAAGAATTTCAAAGATTAGATGTAGCTTTAGATCCCTTCAAATATTAATATATGATGATAAGCAAGAAGACACATTGAAAAAATGGCCAAATGGTACCTCAAAATCCCTAGTCGGAGTATGTAGACCACCTCATTGACTAAAGAATTGATAGTTCTGTTGCAGTAAGACACACTCCAGAGTTAACTTAGGGTTCGAACTTCTTATGTACACAAAAAATAGAAGTAAGGATTAGAGTATGGGAAATTCCCCTACAGAATGTCTTTCATTTATTTGTTAGCTAGAGTTGCCAGTTTCATTAAACTTGCTATGGAAGAATCTGAATTTGTGCTTAATTGCTTCAATATATGACTGTATATTTACCTTAATTTGTAGGAGACCAAGAGAACGTCCTCACTAAAGGTCCTTGGTCACTATTCAAAAGTTTCTTGATGGTGTGGCCATGAGTCGATTACTTTGAACCTTCCAAAGGTCTCGTCGATTGCATTGTCACATGGATGGGAGTCATAGAATTGCCCATTCACTACTATAACAAGGAAATGTTCCAGAGAATAGGGCAAACATTGGGGCATATGATAAGAGTGGATGAACACTCAACAATCAAACTAGGAGTAGGTTTGTCAGTCTTGTCATGGATATTGATACGAGTAAACCAATTCACCCTGCCATCTTGATCAATGGGAGGGAGTATAAGATAAGAGTATTTACCAAACATGTGCTTACAATGTGGAAACAGGGGCAGTCCTTTTCTAAATTCAAGGGACCTAATGAAGACCCATCAAACCCTACAGCACAAAACAAATAAGATGAGGCAGCAGTTTGTTGGGTTGAAGAAGAAGAAAAATGGCAGGTGTAGTACTGGAAGAGCATATTGACTCGTAGACCCTCAAGAAACAAGGAGGCTACCTGAAAAAATGCCCCTAAGGGGAGTCCAGTAGCGAACAAATATCAAATGGTTGAAGACAAAGATGAGGAGATCATTGAAGAGAAGAACGAGGTAATGAACGTTCAACCGCACACTAAGAGCCAAGAGAATTCTCGGGGACCAAAAATCTAGAGGACTAAACAACGCTTGAGTGAGGAGGAGGATGTGACCATGAGAACTCCACATATTAACTCCAATAAGGATAATGAAGTCATTGTAGCCAAACCTATTGGGAAAAACAAAGAATAGACTGCAACAAACCACACAATAGTCGTTTCGGTGGGCAATGATGTAATCATGGGTAGACCTATGGGAAGAGTAGAGGAAAGTATTGGGAACCTCAAGAATCCTTCTGAAGATACCATGGTAGATAACAATGAAAATCTCAAAAACAAGGCAGTGGGAAACCCTACAATCAACACAGGCCACAAAGCAAAAGAGAAGAAGTCCAATCTAGGCATCAGCAGCCCACAAAAGAGCCATCCCTATAGCACATGAAGTAAAATGAAGCATGGGTGGATAATCATGAAGAAACCACTACCTCCTTGGTCTAGTAATTATACCCATCTTGTTTACCATGATAAACCCAATTACATGGAACATTAGGGGTTCCAACTAGAAGAATACCAAGGAGGTCCTTAAACAACTTTCTCTAAAGCATAAAATTAAGATAGTTTCCATCATTGAACCACATATCTCAAAAGAACAAGCTGAGAAAGTCATTAAGGACATTGGTTTTTTGAGTTCGCATAGGGTGGACGAGAGGGAATTTTCTAGAGGAATCTGGGTTCTCTGGAATGAGGCAGATTGTGACATTCAAATCATTCAGAGCCACATGTATTATGTGCAACATTATGTCAATGGATGTGTGTATCATACCTTCATCTATGCAACTCCAATTCCAGGTGGAAGACCCATTATATGGGAGCATCTAATTCAACACGGCCAGTCCATCAGTAAACCTTGGATTATAATGGGTGACTTTGATAGCATGTTGTCGTTGGATGAAAAGACCGGGAACAATAAGTTTAATTCTAATTAAACAACAAGATTCAATAGCACTCTAGTCCATACGGGGATGACGGACATTGGCAGTACGGGTTATTAGTTCACTTACAAAAAAGGGTCAGCTCCATGAACGAGTTGATAGGGTCTTCGTGAATGCCGAGTGGATTCAGAGCTACCTGAACTTTATTTGTAAGAATCTACCTCATATTGGTTATAGTCATAATCCTATAGCTATCTTTAGAGTGTAGATGAATAAGCAGAAAGGTAGATTTTGAACGAGAGCTTCTTGGCAAGATCACTCAAACTTTAAGAATATGCTTAGGATTCATTGGGATACAACTACAGCCTTCCACAATGTGATGAATAATGTAAAGAAATTGATCTCTAAATGGGATCAAGATATCAGGAAGCAACAAAGCAGAAACAAGAATAAACTCATATCTAATATAACCAAGCTTTAGAAAGAGATTGAAGAATTCTATGATGAAGGAAAAGAATGAGCATGCCTTATAATGAAGGAAGAGCTAGAAGTTGTCTTATAGAAGGAAGAGAAGGATTGGAAACAAAGAAGTCATATTAGCTGGCTTAAACATGGAGAAAACAATAGCAAGTTCTACCATGCCTTTGTTAACAATAGACGATAGATAAATCGAATCAACACTCTGTAGAAAGAAAGTGGTGAGTGGATAACTGGACATACTGAGATTTACATAACTTGTAGCTAATCATTTCCAGAAACTTTTCACAGCTCCATCAATGCCCTTGGCCCTGGTGATGAAGAAGAGGCCAAGAAACTTCATGAGTTTGAATGATTGACAATAGTGTGCTCTATATGTCACCCCTACTGAGTACGAGGTCTAGAAGATCCTAAAAAGCTCAGACTCGTTCAAAGTTGTAGGCCCAGCTGGTACTGACAATATGTTCATGAAAAAAACTAGAAGGTAATCCAAGATTCATTCTTCAAATCCATTAGAATCATGATTAATTGTGAGCCAGTCTAAGATTTGATAGCAGATTCTAGCATTATCTTGATCTCCAAATCCAAAAATCCCATCAACTACAACCAGTTGAGGCCTATCTCTCTCAATAACACTTGCATGAAACTATATTCCAAAGTTAGTGGAGAGGGTCAAGAAATACATCCCACGGGTGAATTTCTCCAGTCCAAATAAGCTTTGTCTCATGCAGAAATATCTCAGACAATATCATTCTAGTCCAGGAATTAATCCATAACATGAGAAGACAATCAAGTACACGACAAATGGCCATCAAGTTCAACCTCTCAAAATCTTATGATAAGATGTTCTTGACCTTTATAGAAAACACCCTCAATAAGATTCTTGGTCAGACAACATCTAGAAGTATATGATGAACTCTCTATTTGCTGGCAATACAAGCATCATCTTTGATGGAGAACCTTTCCCGCCTTTTAAAGCATCTAGAGGCCTTAGGAAAGGGGGACCCTCTCCCCATGCGTATGCTGAGATGGATGTGTGGGAAGACAAGAAAAGATCGTTTGAGAAATGACTATATCAGGAATAAAGTGGGGGTGGCGAGCATTGAGGACAAGTTGCGTGAGGGCCGACTCAGATGGTACGGACATGTGCAACGCAGACCTACTAGTGCGCCTATACGAAGCAATGCTATTGAGCCAAACACTATAAATAGAAGAAGAGGAAGGCCTAAATTAACATGGGATGAGCTTATAAAGAGAGATTTTGAATCTCTACATCTCAATCAGAATATGACCCATGATAGAGCTGAATGGAAACGAAGGATCCATGTAGCCGACCCCAACATAGTTGGGATTGAGGCTTAGATGATGATGATGATGGAATGCTTCACACAGTTGACAAATCAATATCTTGCAAATCATCAATGGATGTCGGTCCAGGTATCTCAGTAAGGGCCACTTATATTACATATCAGCTTCATAGATGATATCGTCATTTTTAAAAAGTTTTCTATGGAAAAAATATCTATTATTAACCAGTGTTTCATAACCATTGAGGAAGCTTCTAGGCAGAAAATATCTGTGGAGAAGTCCAAGATTTTCTTTTGTGCATCTATAAGTCATGCTACTCAAGCAAAAATCTGCTCCACCAGTGGTATATTTAAAACTACAAATCCGGGGAAGTATTTAGGAGTTCCTCTTCTGCACCATAGAGTGAACACAACTGCTTACTCATACTTAGTGAGCAGTCTGGAGGTGATGGTAAATGGATGGGTGGTTCAAACACTTTCCTTGGCTGGTCATATTTGCTTAGCTAAGTATGTCCTCACCTCTCTTCCTACTTATTTGATGCAAACAGATAGAATTTCTATTAGTGTATGCAATAAACTGGATAGGATAATCCGTAAATTTGTCTGGGGGAGGCCACAGAGCATAACCCATATCTTTGGTAGCCTGACGAAAGGTTACTACTAGCATGGATAAGGAAGGACTAGGAATTAAGTCTGTATCTGACTGGACAAAGCACTTTTGTGGAAAAATATCTGGAACTTTATGAACAACAAACTCTCATTGTGGAGGGAAGGCCAAAAACTAAAGTACAAGAACTTCAGAGAACAAAAAGGTTGCAAATCAACCCCTTTTTGGAGGGTCTTATATTCAGGCGACAGCTTCTGTAACATACTGAATTCTGGACATTTTGCCTTTTGGTCCTCTTTTCCATCTTTTCCTCTCATTTCTATCCTCTTTGTGTGTTCTATTTAATTTAGGGAGAATATGATGGTTTAATGAGCATTTGTTCACCTTTTCTCTCAATATTTGGGTTTTATGCACAAATACCTCAGTGAAAGCTTAGTAATGGGTCTAATATACAAAATGTCCACTCAAGTGATAAAAATAATAAATAAATTCGTCCTACAACTTTTTAGTGCTTTTTAGAATATGAAAAAGAAAGAAAATCCCGAAATATACATAAAGGAGATGATAAATGTAATAAATGGAGATAATATGAGATATTTTGGATAAAAGAAGATAATGAGGAATATGTTGTCTCAAAAATCATAGATAGAAACCCACGAAGATAGTTTGGATCATAATCTCATTTTATTCACCTAAAAGAAACTTAAGGGCCAAGTATCATTTAATTTGGAAGATAAATGCATATATTAAAGTCTTTATTAAAAGAAAATAGGAGATAAGCCAATATGGTGAAATAAAATATTTAATGTTCTCAAATTAGAAAAATAACTCCAAATTCGTATTATACATATCAAAATGAGTCTATGTGTGAATTTGTATTTAATTTGGCCAATGTTTAATATTTTATTTTATTCAGGAGAGAGAAAATGACTTAAAGACCAAAACTATTAAATATATGTTAAAAAAATAATTAATGCCAAAATCGTGTTCCACACGTTTATTATTGCTTATAGGCCAAGTTTTACATTTTTAGAAAGTTTCTAGATGCCTCTAATAAATTAAAAAGATAAATAAGTGATAAATTTAAATGAATTAAATAAAATAATAAAAGTCCTTAAAAAATATAATAATGCCAAATTCGTGTTCTACATGTTAAAATATATCTTTGGATGAATTTTGACTCAATTTGGAAAATATTTGATAAGAAGGTGAATTTAGGAGAGAGAAAGTGTATAAAATATTAAAATCATTAATTAAAATAATAAACAACACCAAAAATGGAAATAATGATAAATTCGTATCCAACATACTTAATATGATTTATGGGTGAAGTTTTATTATTTTTGGAGAATCGAATAATCTTTAATGAGAAAGGAAAGAGAAAATAGTAATTTACTTAATTAAATAACCTAACTTTCTCAAAATATAAATATAATTTTATTTTCGGATTCCTCACCCCAAAATCAATAAACCTATAAAATTTGAGTTTATTTGGACTTTGTTTGCACCTTTAAATAATTATAGAAAATTTTATGCATTAAATGCACCAAAAGAACAAAGTTTTGATGTTGTATTAAATGATCACATTTCATCTCCTACCTTGGACACGTGTGAACAGTAATTTTCGAAATTTTTGATATTTCAGATGGCCATATCTCCCTTGTTTCTTGACCAAATCACGAGATTTTTGGCTTGTTGGATTCCTCTTTCAATTTCGCACCACTTTATTCCAAAGTTTTTGTGTTTTGACAAAGATTCGAGAAACCCCCAAACCGTGCGGCTCCTCTCTCTCACCCCACCTAGATAAACCCTAAGCTTAGGCCCCCTTGCCTATATATATCCATACCTCTAGGTTCGCCGTCACCCTAGAAACTCGACCATACTTTCAATTTCACGTTACGTGGACGTTTGGGCCGTCAACTAGCCGCCGAAGCCACAGGATTGTGGCGCCTCTTGCTCCCTTCTTCCTCGACCATCGTCTCAATAAAAGGTATCATCATATTCGTGTTGTTCCAAGCTTCGATTTGCATGCTTAAACATGAGTTTTGGTCGAGTATTCCTCATTTTCCCAAATTGGCAAGTAAGCAGCAGAAGTTGCTCGCCGGTCATGGTGTCTAGTGTGTTGGGGAAGAAGGCCCGCGCACTTTTACGATTTTGTCCTTCATCTTCTCTTCGTGTACTCCTGTTCGAGTAGGGCGTTTAGGACTTTTGCTCCTTTGGTTCGCCTTTGACCGACGCTGAACACTACCCACACGACAGCAGCGATGGGCCAGGTCACAGAGACATGGACCCGCCCTCTGCTCTCTCTCTCTTCTCTTTCTCGATTTTTGAATTTTCGATTTTAAGATTTGGTTTATACGAAATAAATCATAGAAAATGATTCCAGTGGTCAAAAATTAAAAATAAATAGTGTTTGAAATCAGGATAATGAGATCTATCCATTAAAAATATTTGCGAAGTTTGATTCTGATGTTTATGAAAAAGTGTTTTTCGAGTTATTTAAATTACTTAAAAATCATGAAAAATACCCAAAAAGTCAATATCTCCAAAATATATGAAGTTATATGTTATTTTGATCAGAAGAATGTAACTAGGACATTAGTGAGGTTTTCAGAATCAAATTCGATCGTTTGTGGAAAAGTCGATGGTTTTGAGGTTTTAAGCCTTTAATGAATATACATATATCTAATGCATAAATATGATGATCATATTAGGGAAAGTGGATCTGATCTCGTGTAAAAGTTATGAAAAGTGATTCTAGGATTCTAAAGATTAAAGGTATGTGCTTAATACACTTCAGTTGGGAATTATTTGTTCCTTAACCTATGCTTTCCATAATGAGGCTTATTTACACCTCATATTCTATTCTCTTGAATCTATTGTTATACTTGCCTCATAATCAGTTTGGAATATTGTTCTTGGGTCTTGGTACTACCATGTTCTACATATGAGATTCTATTGCTTGCCATTGTTTCTAGCATGTTGATTTTATTAGACTAATTAACTAGTGTAGTGGTACTTATATGTACAACCACCCATAGTTGGGGAATGTGTTATTTCTCCCCTGGGGAACGTGTTACTCTCCCCCACACATAAAATGTGTGTAGGTGACTAGGAATGTCTTATTCTCTCCTCACCCTTTGGTTGAAGGTCCGGTAGGTGCCTCAACCCTACATAGTTAAGATAGTCAATATTAATCATACATGCAATCCTTGGTTATATATTGTTTATGGCAAGCATCTATTGAAATATTCTTTTATATATATACGGCCTCATTCTCTTGATTGTCTTCATCTTATGATGAACCCTAGCCCGTTTTACATGTTTTGCTCATCTTGTTACATTAGAATAGCTTTTTGACACATACTTTTATTTTCCTTCCCTCTTGCTGGGTACTTTCCCAACCACCCAGATGTGGAGCAAGGTGATGGATATGGCATGAAGATCTTAGCGTTGACATGGACTAGCTGATGGATATGTTGCTTGGAGACAAAAGTGGAGTAGTCTAGACTTCCCTCTATCTAGATCCTAGTTGTGTATGATGATGTAACCCTGAAAGGGAGATTTTGATGTATTTTGTACAATCTTTTATGAAGTTGAATTTAGTCAGAAAATTTTTATTCCGCTGCTTTCCAATGAGTTTTGATTATCATATTTTAGTAGAGGGTGATTTATCCCACTCTTTACAGCTTCATTCATTCAAATTGTCTAAAATCATCACTAACAGAGACACGTCTGTATGGACAGATAGTTGGGTACCTGGGTATGATAAGCTCAGGAATATTAGCCTTCTGCCTATAAATGACAATATTCAAGACATGAAAGTTACCAGTCTTGTGAATCTCAACGGTGAATGGGATTTAGCTTTTCTTAAAGATTACCTTCCAAGAGAGTGTGTGGATTGTATTGTAAATCTGCATGTTCCACAAACTTCCAACACATCGGGTACTTGGTGTTAGAATCACGATGCAAGGGGAAGGTATACTACTAGCACAACTTATGATATCACTCACGAAGAAGAGGAGGTACAATTGGAGGGTCCATGGTCCTCTATCTGGCAACTACGAGTCCCTAGCAAGATTAGAGTGTTCATGTGTCAGGTAGCCCATGAAGCTCCCATGATGAATGTCAGGAGGAAACAACAAATGTTCATGGACTCTAGGATCTGTCCCAGGTGTGACAACGAGGAGGAAACTACACTATATGCCTTGAGAATTTGCCTATATGCCATCGATGTGTAACATCAAATGAACTTTCACATGGCTACCATAAGTCAGCAAGGGGATTTGTCTTAAGGGTTGGTGAAGACGAACATCGGGCTAGTGAAAAGCACAAGGAAAAATTTGCAATCACTTGTTGGGTAATTTGGAAAGCCAGGAACACATTTATCTTTTGATAATTAACACAAGCATGGCTGGATCCTATCAATTCCTAGTGTAATGTTATAGCCGATGGATGGAAACTACATAAGATGATGAAAACTAAGGAGCAGGAAAGGGATTCTGGGTTGCTCGACCTACCTCACAGAGGAGTTTTGGTGATGACAGATGCAGTTGTTCGAGGTAACCACGCAGCAATAGTGATTGCTTCTCTCAGTTGGAATGGTAAATTGTGTGGAGGGTGATGTACTGAATAATTGTCACTTTTTACAGGTTGTTTTACTAAGTATTGTGTGCACTTATTGCCCATTTTCATATTAACTGTGTATGATTTATCATTAGTATCTTGTGACACTTAATTGCATCGAATATTCTTATTTTTACTGATCCATATTGATTTATCATTATTTGTGAAATTTATGTTCTTTCTTGTTAAATTTTAGATAAATTGACAAGAATTAGATCGCCTTGGTACTACAGACATGTTTGTCAATGGTACCGACATTGGAAGAAAAGGAACAAACTTGAATCAGAAATTCAACAGAGATGTCAGGAAAAAGTCGGTACTACTGACACCCCTTCCAGTAGTACCGACTTGTCACGATCAGACCAAATTAAAGATTGTAGTTAATCCAACAGTTGTAACTTAATGATGCCCTAAGTCACTTCTATGACTAGGGGGTGAGGCCATACCTTGGGATCACATTCTTTTCCATTGCACGATAACTGAGAGCCAGGGGAGAAGAAAGGAGAGAAGGAATCCACATTCTAGGAGATTTGGGCACCTCCAGTGGACAGATTTGCAGCCAGAGGTTTGTAAATCATCACGTTTGAGAGACAGAGTTATCTAAACCGTCTTCTTTAGGGTTTACTTTAGTTTCTAATGTTTCCCACGTTTTTCTTTTCTTCTCCCATGTATTTGACAATGGAAATTATGCATGACTAATCCCCTTTGTTCCTTAGGACCCGGAAGTAGTCTGGTTTTGCATTGTAATTGATAGTTATGAATTAATATGCATATTTCTCTTAATTTATGGACATGCTACTAAAGTGGGATCACAACTAGACAGGGTAATTGAGAGATCAAACTTCATAATTATATTCTTAATAAGAAATACCATGAAAGTAGGATGTTGACCAAATTAAACATGGTATCACCGTTTGAAAGAGGGTGTTACTAATTTCATATCATCTACTATATGTAACAATTATCTTTTAACAATTGAACAGAATCTAATACAAATAACATCATGGTGAAATGGGAAATCCTAGAGATCTTCATCATCTTGACTTAGAAGCCATCTTGTTTATTACTTTATATTTCTAAATTACTCCCTTTGTTTAATATTTAGTTATAATTCAAACCAAATCAACCCATTTCTTCGGTCTATCTAATTGGAACTAATTAGTAATCGTCCTAAGTATTTACAGTTTCCTGAGTTCAACAACCCAAAACTCCTGTTTCAGATATTACTTCAACATGTATACCTAAGTTTCATACATACAATTTAGTCATGTAAATAACCATTTCTAATTTCCTAGAAATCAAATTATAACTATATTAATAATTACGCATATTTACTATGTCCTACTTAAATTGATTTTGATCTATGATATATTTAATAAATGGTCACTCTTGTATTGTAGATTGAGTATATCCAATATCATATCCTATCATGTGTGACATTCTCCATAGTTGAAAATTTCAGCATCGTGGTATAAACCTTACCCTAATAGACTAAATTATTGAAACTTCAAAAAATAGCATTTCAATTCAAAAATGTCTAATTTCAAAAACATGTTTCCATTCTTTTTAAAACCTCTCAATAATTCAATTCTTATAATTGAAATCTTATATCCATTATTAGACATTATCATAAATACATTCTCCATAGTTGAAAATTTCATCATTTTAATCTTAGACCATTCCACAATAGCATAAATCATTGAAATTTTATCATCATCATCATCATCTAAACCTCAATCTCAAGCATGTTGGATTCAGCTACATGGATCCTTTTCCAATCGCTCTGTTATGGCATACTCTAATCAAGATGTAAAGATTTAAAATCTCTCTTTATAAACTCTTCCCAAGTTTATTTAGGTCTGCCATTGCTTCTCTTAGTTGTGCTTGACTCAAGGATTTATGCAATAAAAAGAGTGACAATTTTATGGTTGGTTGTCAACCTACCACCAACCCTCCTTTACTCGGGCTTAAGATCGGATACATTTGCATAGCATGCAATGTACAAAAACATAAGCATATTTTATGAAAAAAAAATTAAACTAGCATTTTATTTCAAAACATATTTAATTTCATAAAACATGTGTAATTCGTTTTGAAACATTGAACAACTCAAAAATTCTTAGTGTTATCAAACACTATTTCATGAAGCCATCAAATCCATTTTTCCCTAATTGATTTTAAAAAGTAGATTTCCCATTATATATTTGGTACTTCCACTAATTTTGCAATTTTGAAATATATTCTCATCTTCAAAGTCATAATCATGTTTTGTGGAAGCATGATTTAAAATATTGCAGACATGATTCTCCATCATCTAATTCAAAAATCATTACTATGAACATATAGCTTACTGGATTTCCATATTTTAAAACAAGTTTTCCCCTTAAGTTTGTCATTATCCAAAACTGTTATAAAATTCTAACCAATAATAGGAATTCTTATTCTAATTTAAACATACGATTTTTCTTATTAAAATGTGTAAGTGCAATCTTGATCTTTTTGCACTACCTCACCAAGGAGATCAATGTCATTTTTCATATATTCTATATACTCTTTTTTGTCAATTACAACCAGATTTTTTAGGCTTACCGTGTCATAGGCAATAGAGCCTTGGCCACCTATTCCCTTGCATAGATTCTTAGCTAGGTCATCCACCATGGAGAAGATAAAAGGATCATGCGGAATAAGAGTTTATTACCAGTATAGACAGGTAGGCTAAGCTTATGATATGAGGATTTAGTCTGCTGTTAGTGAGAAATCTTTAGTCTTGTTTGACTAACTTAATATATTGCGTATGACGTTTCAATTGGTGTTCAGTCTACTGTATTATATCAAAATCGAAAAGAATACATGTTATGTTCACCAAAAGAAATGTACGTTTTAGCGGACGGAGAAGACCAAAGATGCTTGACAAATCAAAGAGGCGTTTGAATTTTCAGATCGATAGGTAGACAAAGCAGGTTCAAGACAAAACGAAGGGCACCCCGAGCTCTGAGAAAGAAATGTTCCACTACAAGACTCCAAAAATGAATTCTTTCAATCATGTCTGATATTTGATCAAAGTATCATGTTTACAACTATGCATGAATTTATTACTAGTATAAAATCACTAGTTATATTGGTGATAACATAATATCAAGCTAAATCTATTACTTGAGGGGTGTGAGTCCTACATACCTCATTAAGGAGTCACGAGTATGTTAGATCTTGAATTACCAAGGTGGGATATCTGATCTACATCAATCATCTTCTATTTAATTAATCACTCTCAAATCGCACTTCAAATGATTCTATTGATAAAATTGTTTATCTTAGGTCATATCTTCATATGGGGACCTCCTTGTACATGGGCATTCACTCAAGCTTCTTGATTTTTCTTCTTCTACTGTGCTCCTTTTATTCTAGCACAGCAAAATTTGAAGGGCCCACAATATCACTCATGTCATCCTCATAAAAAACTTGTTGTCAAATTTGGGGCAGTCTCAATTTTCATATTGCTCTCTCTCTCATCTCTCTACACAGTCACTCACCCACTAACTAGCGTGGCCAAAATGGAAGACTACCATGTTGTCATTTCTGTTCATGGATGGGTGGGAACAAAATTTCTCCCTTCATCCTAGATCATTTCTCTTCTAATTGGCATTACTATTCCTCCAAGGGGTTCTTCATTACATTAAAACCCCTACAAGATGCATCCTTCCTTGCAACCTCATCAATGATCCTAGATGAGCCTATAAGTCCAAATCTCATTTCCAACCTATGACTTGATCCCCTAACCTCATTTTTCCATGTGGATCATTTTCATTTTTATTATATTATCATAGGTACATTTGTCGTCTCCAACAACCCCAAAAAAAATTGAGAAATATTAGGATCTTAGTAGCATCAGGATATCTTTTGAAAGTAGGAAACAATTGTTGTCGTCTCCAATGAGCCTAATACACTTCTCATTCATATCCACATGAGCAGCTGCAATCTTCCTAGATTCTTCCTCACTGACCCACAGAGTGAAACTAGAAAGCTCTATTTTTTGTCTAAAATAACATGTAGTTTGAATTTGTTGAATTCATCTCTCAAACCATAGAATATATTCATTGTCAAATAAGAAACTGATGGTGTATGGTATTAATTTTGAGTCTTCACTCAAACATAAGGTGCCCTTGTGAATCGTGTGTGAGATATAAGATCAAGACCATATTGATTTAGACTCATGGGTCAAAAGTAAATTTAAAAATAGGGTTCTCTTCTATATCTTATTCGGGGATCTCCAATTATCCAAAAGCGATGACCTTATAGTTATTCACTTATTTTTACATGGTTTACATCCACAAAGCTTGATGAGTAAGGATCAAATCAATAGAAATTAAATCCCTATATCTACCTTATAACAAATACACTAAACAATCCATTATCTCCTCTCAATTTGGAGCCAAAAGACTAAATAATTCTACTATTTGCACACAATAATTTTAATTAAAAAACAAGATCTTGGCTCTAAATCTACATACACCTGGGATATACATAATTCCAATTAAAACACCAAATAAACTAAATTTGGTATGCATAGTCCAGTTATCCAATCTCTTCAATGATGCCTTGAAGAGGTTCAATCATACTCTAGGATTATAACCTATTTAAATTTGAAGCCCCTAACAACTCCATGTGTCTCGTGCACATGTATCTTTGTTCTCTATTACAAATAACCAGAAAAAAGTCATAACAAGCAATTTTGAATGTATTTGCCTTTTTAAATAGACAAAGCCACTTAGGATATAGTCCTCAAAACCAAGATTATCTCTTAGGGGTAGATTTCGTATGCAAACACCATTAAGTGGGCATCCATGGAGCAATTGATGATGAAGATAGTATCTAAATCATTGGTGTCCCAGGGGTCATGGTGAAGGGACCTTGGGATAATGGTTGGAGACAAGGTGTGGGCATTAAATGGCTTGGTAAGCTTGCATTGATGTTGGATGCCTTAACAGATGGATATATCCCTTTCTTAAACAAGCATTTGAAAGGGAGGAAGAGGAATGCATAAGATAGGGGAAGGTAGATCTAAAGGGGCAAGAACATGCACACGAAAAACGGAAGTGGGTTATGATCTTGTCAATTATCTTGCATGTAACAAGAAGGTAAGCATTTACACCAATCAAAGAGGACGAATGGGAGCATGGGGAATAGGCTGTACAAGAACAAATTTATCAAACATAGGAGAAAATTGTTAAAAATTATAACCGTCCAAATAGAATAAAGTTCTCACGTCATTTTGTAGAAGCTTAGAGAGAGAGGGCATGTTTCTCGGGGTATCGTATCATCCGTCCTATTGAATTTGCTTTATTAAACCCAGTAATTAAGTGCTACAGTAGGGAAATGGGCAATATGCTCTGCTCAATCATGTGTTGAATCTTGGCTTTCAACTCTGGGCCATACGGAAGAAAAAAAAACAGCTGCAATGTGTGTTTGGAGGGGTTGGGGTTTCAACAGGATACTTACAGAAATGTTTTTGCAAATGATTTGGATACACCAAAGCTAAATCAAGTAACAGTAGCTCAGGTCTAACAAAAAAATCACCAGCCGTCCTTACTGAAAATACATTACAAAATGAGGGAACGTGTCTCGCGACTGCCTAAAGCCTGCATTTAATCTTGTGCTTCTGAAAGTGATAGGCAATTCACCTGTCTTCTAATACAGCGGTACTCACTTTTCCTAAGGCAGAGTTGAGCAAATGATAACAAGAGGTTTCTTTTGGGCGAAGCATGATCTGACCTGAGGAGTAAAACGGGGTGTCCCTCTTAAAGAAGGATCAGAAGCCAGTTGAAAAGCAGAAGACAGAGCAAGCCGATCTCGCCCCTTCTTTAATGTTCATTCCTCCTTTCTCCTGACAGTGAGTGGGGGCGGCATATTTGCTGCGCACTTAAATGCAGCTCTGTCAGTTGCACATGGGGGGAGGGGAGCTGCTTTACTGAGAACGTTTGGTGAGGCAAAAGGCAAGCACCCAAAATGGGGAATCAGGGAATTCATTCAGTGGGCATTAAAAGAGTAAAGTAGGAAAATGTTTAAATCGTCTGTTATACAAGATACGGCCAAAAGAAATTTGCAGTAATAAGTGCTTATTTTTCAGCTTATCAACCCACTTGGACTGGAGTTTAGTATTGCGAACTTCAAATTACAAATTGAAACAAATTGTTTCAAACTAAAGCCAGTGAGAAACAAATGAAACTGGATTCCTATTGAGTGGGTAACATTAGACAGTCCTCAAAGAGAGTACCATTAAACCAACCCCACCACCCAGTTCGATGCTATCCGCTAGTAAAGTTGGCATCCCAATTTCAAAAAAGAGAGGACCAACTTGAAAGGGTTCTGCAGCAAAGGTTCTTTGAAAAGAGACAGTGAACTAAAGGCAATATAATAACTGCTCTGACTCCTAGCTAAGCAGTCTAGCTGGCATATCCGTTCCAGCTCAGAGGGATGTGCCCCTATCTGACCCTATTCCATCCAAACAAGACAGGATGATACCAAGCCTCCAACTTGGCAATGGGTTGAGATGGCCTCGTGGTTAGTGAATCAAATTCGGTACATGTTCAGAGAAGAGTGACAAACATGCCAAAACAATCATTTTGCTTTCTTTCTGCCATAGCAAGTGGAAGTTATAAACAAAGTACATTCTCAAACGAAAAGAAGGAAAGAAAAGAAAGAAAAAAATAAGGAAAGAAAGAAAGAAAAATAGATTTACAGATTAGTTAAGATATTTCACACACTGAAAGCTATCCAACCATCACGGGAATCACACATTATTACAAGCCCAAGTTGGTACCTGCCTCCAGTGTGATTCACAGAGATGTGATCTACCCGCTTTGTGGATTTGCAGAATTGCTGTTTTTCTCTGGATGCAAAGGTCTCTTACCGGGAAACTTTTCTGAGGATTTGACATTCCCAGGAACATTAGGAGCTTTCTTATAGGCTGGGTCTTGCTTTTTACCATTAGTGCTGGCTAGCTTACTTTGGCTTTTGCTGTGTTTACTGGAAAGCCTGACCTCCCACGGACGTACAGCTATCCAGCGGTCTACCCAGCTCCAACCCCACTTCTCTTGCACAATTTCATACGCAAAACGCCCCAGGTTCTGTCCAGAATTAGGCCTCCACTGCAAGAAGGCATTGATTCACATATATGTAGTGGAAACATAGTATTCAGTAACCCATTTGACCATTTTAGAAATGTACTGGATAGCAGATTTTAACTATGGAAAATACGCACTTGGTGGGAGTAGGCATATGCTAAGGTCCGTTCACGTTTGACTGCAGCTTCTTCTCTCTGTCGTATCCGAGCAACAATTTCTTCCATCGTTTCAGAACCTCCGCACCATTCCACCTGTAAAAAAGTTACTTCTTTCAGTATTCACATAAATTATTTCACGGTCAAGTATACGATACAAGGTAACATGTGGAAACGTGCATGAATAGATCTTTCAAACAATAAACGTGTATGACAATAAACTTGGAGCCCACTAAGGCACTAGAATAATAAGTTCTTCCTTGGCAGTAGGGTCGGCTGGAAATGACTCTTGGTCATGGGTTGATTCTCCAAACTTACTGGAGTTGTTTGGATTGATTGCATTGAAAAAGTCTACTGGCAGTTGCATTGAAGGAAGCTTTCAAATGACTGTGCAAATTTCTTTAGGGCGCATTTGGATAGATCCTTTTAGATTGTTGCAAATTTGTATGGAAAGTGGTGTTCGGGATTGCCATAGTTTCTGCCTTTACCTTTTTTTTTTCTGTCTTCGTCATATCTGCTATGGCGTGGAAGGCAGGATTCTATATCCAACTTGTTTTTACAGAAGACTTAGAAATAAACCAACTAGCCTAGGTTTAATCAAAATAGCATCTGTTTTACACAGCAGCTACAGACCTGCTGCTGCTGAATGGTAGTTTCAAATGCTGTTTAATGTTCAAATTATCAGGCAATATAAAAGTTTCTACACAACTGCATCCTTAAGAACTTGAAGATACAAGGCTGTTAGCAAATCATTACCACTACGTCACCTGCAGAAATACATGGGAGTTAAATGACTTGCTACATATCAGTAGTCCTTTTTCTCGTGATGGTGGTGGGATGGGGATTGCTATCATTTCTGTGCACTCGTGATCTTTTCGTGATTCAAAACAGGTGAAGGAACTAATTAGATAATAGTTACAAGCAGAAAACTACAAGGAGTCCAGGTTAAATCATGCTTTTAGACTTCGTAACATAAGTTCCTGACTCTTGTGAAAAATCAGCGCTCCCAAATGTTTAGTACGATTAATACACTTGTTTTTCATGACTTTTCACCATTTTCCCTCCTTTTAACGATATATATGATTCTTCTGGACTTTCAATGATTTTTCACATTTTTTCTTAAGTCGTTTGCTCTTTTATGCCTCTAAATTCTACATTGTGGTGACTTGTAGCTTCATCAACCCAAAAGCATCAACTCAAAGTACTTATAGAAGACTTCTTCCTCCTTTTCATTTCTCTTTTTTGCTATTGACTCTTTCTTCTTCCCTCTTCCCTCATCCACCTTCATAGACATCCTAAACTCTCAACGCCTCTCGACTTAATATTCTTTTCTTCAATCAGCATGGAGGCAGTCCTCTTAATCTTCATATTTCTTTATTTATTTGCCTCTTATCTCTCACTATATGCTCAATGTTTCGTTAATCCATATTGTCGTTTCACATGTTTCTCTCAAATTGTTATATATCTTATTGTTCAGCTTTTCTTAATTATTATCCTACTTTTTTCCACTTGATGAGATTGTATTTTTAGTGACCTTAATATTTAAATATATTTGATACGTACATACACACATATGTATGTATAAAAATATATAGCCGACTTATTCTTGATTAATTTCGGATCGTTATCCAAATTTTGACTGAATTTTATGATTTTTTTATCAATTTTTTCCGTTTTTTCTTAACCAGCTGAAAAATTGATGAATCCCGAATCCGTCACTATGCTTTTGAACACTATATGTGATAACTAAATTCCTCTAAGTAATTCGCCAAGATCAACTAGATGAATGTCAAGTAGTAATGTAATATAAAAAAAAAATTAATTATAACTTAGCCCAACTAATAGAAGTCTCTCCCCCGGAGCCTGAGAGAAGTGTTTATTAAAGATATTCTGCTAGATATCAAAAAGATAGGCATGGGATAAATCAAATATCAGCCTAGCGTGAGCTATTCCAATCTCATCCATATCATTGTAATATGCAACATGAGCATATATCTGCTTCTACAATTCCTACATAGAATATGCTAGCTAGTTTTTTCAATTTCGAGATTACTAAAATCAATAGACAGTTATCTCTCATGTGCCACGTCCATGCAAAAATGAATTAGATGAGACATTATAATTTGCATATCGCCAACATCAAATTGCATAGCTATTTCTTTTGCACAACTTCCATGTAAAAATGAATGAGTAAATGAGACATTAGCATGAATGTTACCAACATGCCAAAAAAACTTGACATAGCAGAAACTTTCACAAGTTTTGTTGTTAATGATGCACTTGCACAACTCGAGTATCAATTATTTTCATTTGTTTTCCATTGTAAGCTAGAATCACTCATAATATCCTTGAGCCCTTGTTTGGAAAGTTAACCTGGCCCAGACAATTAAACCGGTTGATCAACCACTCAATAGGTCTAATGGGTCGGGTGCGTGTGAACCCGTTTTTGGCTAAGAGCTAGCTTTACCCAATGACCCGGCTGGTTCAACCGTCCATCCGATCCTGAGGTCAAACACATGGCTGAGTTTTGTTGGGTTTTTTAAATCCCTAAATGGTCATGTGACTTATTTGGATCCCCTTCTGCTCAAACCTAGTATTCCATATATCGAATCATTCACTTAATAAATTATTTATAACTTGTTTTTAGCATTGTGAAACAATTGCTTTGTTCATTTAACTTGATTTTATGTTTGATGTTTCATAACATGGCACTCATGCTTTCATACAGTGGATTATATGCATATACATACTACGCAATATGCACATATGACATATAAATACTATACATAGATACACACAAATGTACAAATATATATATATATATATATATATATATATACATTAATGTTTTTTGTGTGTATACAACTATACATACACATACGTATGCAAGTGTGTATAATTATGCTATATATATGGTGTCATGATGAAGACACACACACACATTAATGTTTTGTGTGTATACAACTATACATACACATACGTATGCAAGTGTGTATAGTTATGTTATATGTATGGTGTCATGATGAAGACACTATGCAAACCTGGCAACCCGACAATTGAACTGAAGACATGTGACCCAAAAACTATGTCGGGTCAAACTCTCTGGTTCATTCTTTAAACCTTTCCCTTAATGCAATGTAACCCAACAAAGCTACAAGTAGACACACATAATCTGTCAAATGTCAAATACTAGTGAGATTTTATGAAACAATTAGGGTTTTTGGAACCCAACAGAACCTCCTTGTTCAACTAGTTGAATCAAGAATCGGTAACTGGGACAGTTTGGCTAACTCACAGACTTGTAAGTGGCTTTAAATCGCCCAGAAATCGATCAACCGACCGATTGAATGGTCATTTTTCTCCAACTAGTCAGTTCTTGGTCATATGTACACATTGACACGCCTACCCTTTTGTATTCTCCTCTATCTTCTCATGTATTCTCCCAATCTACTACTATATTCTCCGCCCCGACAAGTTGTTCCCCGTCTCTTCCTCTCGTTTCTGTCACCTCATCCTCACAAACTGAGCAAGACTCTGTCTACTTATGGTTTTCTCAGATCTCATGTTGACCATGTTTTTATTAAAAAGGCGCCCACTGGTATTGTAGTTCTTATTGTGTACATTGACGACATTATTTTATCTGGCAGTGATCTCTCTGAAATTAATGCTACTAAAGCCTATTTATGCAAACATTTTGTCACTAAAGATCTGGGCAAATTGAGATATTTTCTGGGGATTGAAGTTTCTAGGACTGCTAACGCTCTTGTTCTATCACAACGCAAGTATGTTCTTGATCTTCTATAGGAGACTGGCATGATTGGAGCTCGGCCTACTGATACACCTCTAGATCCTAATGTGAATTGGGATGATGATGAATCTCCTTTGTATCCTGACAGTAAAAGATATAGAAGACTGGTGGGCAAACTGATCTATTTGACTGTTACTAGAGCTGATATTTGTACTGTTGTTGGTCTTGTTAGCATGTATCTTGAAAAACCTAAACAGTGTCATTGGGAAGCACTGTGTCATATCCTGAGAAATCTGAAGAAATCTCCTGGTAAAGGCCTGTTTTATAGAAAACATGGTTATTGCTCTCTTGAAGGCTATTCTGGTTCTGACTATGCTGGTAGCAAGATAGACAGAAAATCTACCTTTGGTATTGCACCTTTGTTGGTGGTAATCTGGTTACCTGGAGAAGCAAAAAGCAAAATGTTGTTGACAGATCTAATGCTGAGTCGAGTACCACGCTATGGCTCATACTGCTTGTGAGCTTCTGTGGGTGCAATCTCTTCTAAAAGAACTTGATGTGGGATCATTGTATTAAAAAACGGCCCAGGCGGCTGCTTAAGCGGCCGCTTAATCGGCCAACACCCCCATCTGCTTAATTTTGCCCTTAAACGACCGCTTACTCGGTTTGAAGAAAAGCGCCCGCTTTTTTCCCACTTCACCCGCTTTTTCCCGCTTTTTTGTAGACTTTTTTCCCGCTTTTTGAAAAAAATGTTGTTGCAAGCATGTAATGTTAATTAAATATATAATCCAAGTCTATAAAAAAAAAAAGAGGCACGCTAGGTTCATCAAAATATATATATATATATATATATATAATCCAAGTAGTATTGAGTATAATATATGAAGCTTGTATACATAAAATGTTCTATGATATACCTAGTCCTACTTTAGAATGCAAACTTTGTATGTAAGTTGTATATAATAGGGTACAGTTGTAATATATCCAAGTAAATATTGTATTACTCTATTATACTTCTAATGGTTTTACTGATTTAACTGATTTTCTTGTAGATTTCGTTCATTACTAATTGATACTACTAGTTGGTATTACTGACTTCCTTAGAAATATATTTTTTATATACACATACATGTAATTTTGTATATAAATATATAAGATTTTAAGCATCCGCTTTTTCGAAAATCGCCCGCTTAATCGCCCGCCTGCCGCTTAATCGGCTACAAGGTCCCGTCCGCACGCCTCCCGCTTCACGCTTTTTTAAACATTGTGTGGGATCTTCTGCTCCTATCCCTATGCACTGTGATAATAAAGCAGCTATTTTTATTGTAAATAATCTTGTTTTTCATGAGCGGACCAAGCACATTGAAGTTGACTGCCACTTCATCAGAGAATCTATTCTGACTGGATGTATCTACACTCCTTTTACTCACTCAGAAGACCAAGTTGCTGATATCTTCACAAAGTTGTTGGCCAAGAAACATTTCTGCTCTCTTGTGGACAAGTTGGGCATGATTGATATCTATGCTCCAACTTGAGGGGGTGTGTTAACTAGTGTTTTTATTTAAGTTCTTTATTTTCTTTTGTTATTTTCCTATTCTACAAGGACCTCTCTGTAATTGTTCTCTTTATAAATATACGGGGTACACACGTTGTGTACCCTAACCCTTACAGTCCACTCAAGAAAACTCACTCCTATAAATAGGAGGTTGTACAAGGAAGCGAACTGAAAACCTAATGGACCTCTTTATACAAAGGCCTGTGTTATAGAATAAAGGAAAGACTTAAACATAAATCCAATAAACAGTATGTCCAATAATATATCTCAATAAAAATCATCATCATCATCATCTTCTAAGCCACAATCCCAACTATGTTGGGATCGGCTACATGCAAGGAATGAGGTTTCGGCGAAATTGGCAAAATTTCGCCCAAAAATTTCGATTTCGATGGGCTCTGGTACCGAAACGTGCGACTGTGTCGATTTCGATGAGTTTCGCCAAATTTCGATGATTTCGATGAATTTCGCCAAATTTCGATGAAAATTTCGATAATTGCAATCCTTGTTGTTATTGTTGTTTTTTGAAGAGGAGAAAAGGGGGATTTGAGTTATTTGACCATTTAGTACTTATACATAGTATATACTTATAGTATATCATAATTTCATTGCATTTCCCTAATATTTGCTATTCAAATTATTAAATACTTATGCAATGCATGCTTTTTTAGTTTCTACAATGTAGACGACATGTATCCTAGTGGTGGTTTATTAGACAATGAAGGTGCTAGGAAGCCAACCAACCAACAAATAATGATTTAGCTTGGAAACATTGCACTAGTGTTCTTGGAACCAATGAAATGATTGACTATTGAGTCCATATCAACAACAAACTATCAACCCAAGTAAAATGTGTGGGGATGCCTTACATATCTAATATTTGATATTGTAACACAAATTAGTACATGCATGTATATGGCTCATTCTTGCAAAATTACATTACTTAATTCCTTCATTTTCTCATCGAAACCCTTCATCGAAATCCTCAAGAAATAGGACAGTGCCCTTACCTCCCACATGAAGGACCACCCCCCCAACCTACCCCCACATAAAATTTTATTGCATAAAACGATGCATTTAGGTGTAGAGATCACGCCTGTAAAATTTCATAAATTAATTCGTTCATTTTGACGTCGAAACGGGCACTGTTGCATCTATCGAAATTTTTGTCAAAATTTCAAAATATTTCAGTTTCCATGCTGTCGAAACGGCATCAAAATCGGATACCTCGTTCCTTGGCTACATGGATCCTTCGTTTTCATTCAGCTCTATCATAGGTCATATTCTGGTTGAGATGTAGAGATTCAAAATCTCTCTCTATAAGCTCTTCTCATGTTAATTTAGGTCTTCCTCTTCTTCTATTAATTGTGCTTGACTCCATAGCATTCATTCATATAGGCGCATAAGTTGGTTTGTGTTGCACATGTTCATACCATCTGAGTCGGCCCTCGTGCAACTTGTCCTCAATGCTCGCCACCCCCACTTTATTCATGATATAGTCATTTCTCAAGTGATCTTTTCTTGTCTTCCCACACATCCATCTCAGCATATGCATTTTAGCCACGTTCATCTTGTTGAGACCTTGTTTCTTCACCGTTCAACATTCACTCCCATAGAGCATGGTTGGTCGTATAGTTGTTCTATAAAATTTGCTTTTTAATCTGAGAGGGATCTTCCGGTCACATAATACTCCAGTTGTACTCTATTTCAACCATCCTGCAGTGATCTTGTGACAAACGTCATTTTGGACATCCCCATCTATTTGAATAATAGAACCCAAGTAACGGAATTTATCACATTTTGATATATCTACTCCGTCTAACTTGGCTCCACCATTCACACTGTGAGATTGGCTGAAATTGCAATGCATATACTCAGTTTTGCTCCTACTAATCATCAATCCATTTGATTCCAATGCCTTTCTCCAAAGTTCAACTTTATCATTCAAACCATCTTTAGTTTCATCAATCAATACAACAATGTTTTAGAAATCGGAAGCAGGAGGCGTGCAAACAGCAGCTTGTGGCCGCTTGAGCGCCAGGCGGGCATTTTTGAAAAAGCAGGCACTTAAATGCTTCTATAATTTAATAGAAAAATATACATATTTGTATATAAGTAATATATTTATAAGGAAATTTTATACTTGTCTAGATACCCTACACAACAAATAAAGCACCTAAATATACATATTTATATATAAGTAATATATTTATAAAGAAATTGTATACTAATCTAGACACCATACACAATAAATAAAGCACCCAAAATAGTTTTGAGATAGTTGTAATACCCAAATAGTATATTATTACTGTAGTAAATATATTTATAACTTTATATACTAAAATGCAGTAAGCAATAGATATATAATGTATTAATGTACATTTCAGTGTTTTGAAAAGCGGTAATTGGTGTACGGGCGGACAGGTCACCGAATAGAGTATATACGGTATGCGGGAGTATAAGCGGGAAAATTATCGGTTTCAGTCGGTTTTGATTATAAATATTAATGTTATCTATGTATAAATTATATATTGACCATATACAAGTTTTTTATTAGTCGTATATTAGAATTGTACAACTAAAATTCGAGTAGAATCTTAAAGTAATATGAGATTAATCATGTCCTAAAAGTAGGGAGTTAAACATCATTTGGATTGTAACTAAGCACAGATACAAACAAAATGAACTATATCTAAGTAATCAATATAAAAGATATGCATGTAAGCCAATATTCAATATGGAGCAGCTAATAATAATATTTAGTCATAGACTAATATAGCAGTAATAAGTAATTAGAAACATTGATGATACTAGAGAAAACATCAACAATAAGAACCAATTCAATAACATTTAGCTATAAACTTATTGAGAAAACATGGAGAGAAGACCAAATATGTGAAGAGGGGGAAGAGAATGTAACTGTAATGACCAATAGTAGGTTTAGAAAAGGCTTCTGCAAAAAAAATATTACTGCAATCAGATTTTGAAAATCGCCGATTAATCGGCCGATTATAACCCCGAGCGGCCGATTAATCTGCCCTGGACCGATTAAAGGTCCGATTATTCATATGCGGAGCGGTAGACCTGCAAACCCGATTATTCGGCCAATTGTTCGGCCGATTAGACCGATTTTCTGAACATTGGTACATTATGCAGTAAACAATAGAATATATAGGTTGTTTTATATAATTTATTATTATCCAGCAAATAATAGAATATATATTGTACTAAAGAAAGGATTAATGTATTATATAAGGTAGAACGGTACAAAAATACAGTATGCAATAGATAACTAGATATATAATGTATGTATTAATGCATTATAGAATGTATCATACAATAATGTTTCGTATTATACAATGTACAACAGCAATGTATTATGACATATAGGATTGTATACCATGCATATATATTAAGTCATGCCCATATACAAATACAAAGTCAACATACAGTAGCAGCAACAACATTGACAGCAAAAAAATGAAAAAAGAAAGCAAAAGTACAAAAAACCAGCGCCCAGAAATTATGCGACCAAAAGCGGGCGCCCAAAGCAAGGACCAAGGCGGGCGCACAAGCGGGCTAAGCGGGTCTGAGGTGGTCGCGAAATGGTTGCCGCCTGAGAGGATGCTCAAGGTCCTAACCAGACAGTTGGTCCTCTTGGCCGCTTAGGCGAGCGCCTGGGCCGCTTTTTAAAATACTGCAATACAATATCATCAACAAATAACATATACCAAGGAATATCATCTTGAACGTTCATTGTCAACTCATCCATAACAAGTACAAACAGATACGGGCTGAGTGTGGATCCTTGGTGTACCCCAACTGTGATAGGAAAAGTTGGTGTTTCTCCTCCAAGAGTCTTCACACTTGCAGTAGAGCTATCATACATGTCTTTAATCAAGTCAATGTATTGGATTGGCACACCCTTTTCCTTCAAAATCATCCACAACACTTCCCTAGGTACTCAATCATAAGCCTTTCCCAAATCAATAAAAACCATATGAAGATCTCTTTTGCTTCCTCTATACTTCTCCATAAGCCTCCTTATTAGAAAAATATTATCTGTTGTTGATCTTCCAAGCATGAAACCAAATTGGTTGTTTGATATATGCGTTATAGATCTTGGCCTCTACTCAATAATCCTCTCCCAAAGCTTCATTGTGTGACTCGTCAACTTAATACCTCTGTAGTTTGTGCAGCTCTGAACATCACCTTTATTCTTGTAAATGGGGACTATAGTACTATTTCTCCACTCATCCAGCATCTTCTTGGTCTTTATGATCTTGATAAAGAAATTTGTTAATCACATAACTCCTTCATCCCCCATACTCTTCCATACATCAATGGGAATATCGTCTGGTCCGCATGCCTTTCTCATTTTCATCTTTTTCAAAGCATTCTTGACCTCAAATAGTGAAAAACTTACCGTGTGTAAATGATACCTCTTGTATTCATGTCACACGAGTCTTTAACATTATTTACAGTATCTCCATTGAAAAGCTTAAGGAAGTAATTTCTCCATTGGTTCTTGATATCATTGTCCTTCACCAACAATCTGCCATCTCCATTCTTGATGCATGTTACTTGACTCGAGTTTCTTCCTTTCATTTCTCTTATACGAGCCATTTTATATATATCTTTTTCCCCTTCTCTTGTGTCCAGTTTCTTCTAAATATCATGAAAGTATCTAGACCTTGCCTCCTGAACAACCTTTTTAGCTTCTTTCTTTGCTTGCCTGTATCTCTGGAACGTTGCATCATCTTGAGATCAACAGGTTGTAGACTGACGTCTTTTGACGGAACCACTCTAAATTAGGTGTCTCCTATGGTTTGTATTTTTTATCCATATAACTTGCTTTACAATTCTGTTGCATTATCTTTTTAACCAAGTTGCATCTAACCTCCTTGTGTTTTAAGTTGGAAAGTTCTAGATAGGATATATTTACCCCCCTTTAGATCTATCAGGTGGTATTAGAGCAGGTCTTTAAGGAGCTTTAACAAGTCTTGAAGACTGGGGTAAAATTCTTCAGACAACTCAACCTTGAAGGATCGCACATCAACCAGCTAACTATCTTCAATGGATCCAACCTTGAAGCAAGATATGAAACTCTTATTCAAAGTATTAGTCCTAATCTTTAGAAGATTGTCATCCATCCATATGTACCTCCCACAGGAAATTTGGAGGAATGGGATGCGGCTATGGTAAGAAATGCTATTCTTAATGCTAGAACTGTAGACTTACTTTATAATTTTCTTTTTATTGATAAATTTAATCATATTTTCTTTTGTGGAACTACTTATGACATTTGGAGGAAATTATGTATTATTCATGAAGGAACCGAGCAAATTAATGATTCTAGAATTCATATGCTTACTCATAAACTAGAATTATTTCACATGGAAAAACATGATACTATTTCTAAAATGTTTTCTAGATTTGCCCTTACAATAAATACCATAAATTCGTTTGGAAAGAATATTGAAGAATGTGAGATAGAAGAAAATTTTCATCATATGGTTGAATGCCTAATCACCGAAAATGATGAACAAAGTGACGACTTGCTGAATTTATATCAGATAAAGTTGAAAAATATAAGAAAAAGAAGTTGGTTGATATTGATAATTCCTTAAATATAAAAGTCAATGAGATAAATGATGAATATCTTGTTCTATTTATTTGCTTTAAATTGGTTGTCAATGGCTAAAATTGTTGGCAAACTAACTCTTAGTCAAAGTACAATTCGATCGAGGGGCAGATCAATCGAAATACAATATGACCGAAATACTGACTCTAGGTTTAAAATTTGGCAATCTTGATTTTCTACATGTTAATTTGGTTTTTAAAGTCCGAAATATTTTATCTTACATATTGTAAACGTGATATTTGCTCATGTGTCGGTCAAAGCAGCTCGATCAAAGATGCCTGGTCAAAAATTTGATAATATTAAAATGAAATATCCTGATCGCTTTCTATTGTTGGCATTTTATAATTACAAATTTCTTTGCATGCATATTGTTGTGCCACAGATGGTAAGGTTTTGTTGCATTATTTTTTATGCAACAGAAGCATGGAGGCCAAGCAATAATTATGTAGAGATGTCCAAGTCTCAATAGACTTTGCTTGGCACCACAGAGATGTTTGAAAATTGACAACAAATCATTTTATGTTTGTTTCTTTTTGCTCCTATCAGACACCACAATAGATTTCATTGCTATTTTTAAAAATTGCGGTCAACCAGTGGCCTTTGGACATCCTTAATGAGATGTGATACTTTACGAAAGAGTGCATACAAAAAGCTTCAAATGCTCCATGGAATTGTTTAGCAACATATTCGTAGTTGCTAAATTGTCATAATGAAGTATTAATTTCTTTGTATACATTCCGCTCATTTTCCAGTCTTTCTATGACTGCTCTTAAATCAGGTCAAAAGAGATTGGTCAAAGTTTACAATTTTCTATTGCAATAAATTGTTGAATTCAACAATATATTAATGACTTTGGATGCTTTCTAAATAACATAAAATATGCATTGAATTCAACAATACATTAATGAATTTGGTATTCTTTGGTCAAAAAAAGGTTTTGATATGCATTGAATGTATTGTTGGAATTTATTGGCAACATGTCAACAATTGAGAAATTAAAGGCATTGCTATAATTCATATTGTTAATCTTTTTCCATGTGGTCCGTTCACATTCCGCCGCTGCCCTCCTCTCTCCCTGCCCTCTATTTCTCTCCTTCTCCTGCCCCGCCGTCATCTCCCTTCTCCCACCATCAGCCATTCTGTCGTCACCAATCCCCCTACCAACCCGCCGCCGCCGCCCACCCTTCACCCTGTTGCCGCCGCCCATCACCCCATCCACAGCCTGTTGCCGCCACCACCACACCCCTAATCCCCTTCCCCATTGTCATCCCCTTCAACCACACACCCTAATCTTCACCATCTAGCCTATACTCTCTTCTCTTACCCTCTTTCTAACCTTACGTTGGCTCCGGACAGATATTAAAAATAGCATGTTGACGTTCTAAACAATCTACCTTTGTTATCTGCCTGCGCCTCATGGTAGAGTAACGATTCTCTCCATGGTGGTAGGTTTTCTTCATCTCTATTGCCCCTTTTGCGGGTTTCTAAGATCTGATGCTTCAGATCAGTTATTGCCTTCTGCCCTGTTGTAGGTTTCTTTGGATCTATTGATCTCGTCTCTCTTCTGCCCTTGCCTTGGGTTCTGTCTGCTGCCTACTGACTATTGTTGTTATCTGCTTACTACTGCCATCCACCCTCTATTCTCATGGCTTCCGCTGACTCACTCTGCTCTCTCTGTGTCACAACGATTAAGTTGGATGGCTCCAACTATCATACCTGGTTTGCCTCCTTCGAGCTCTATGTCAAAGCTCAAGGGTGTTACTCCCATCTTATCGTTGTTGCCCCAGTTGTTCCTACTGCAAATGTTGATGATAAAACAAAACAGGCTTATGACCTATGGGCTAAGGAGGACTCCGGTGTTACAACCTGGATGGTCAATAGTGTTGAGCGTAAGATCAATCAGTCCCTTCTTAGGTTTCGGATGCTAAAGACATCTGGGATCATCTTTCCCACGTTTACTCTCATCAACAAACCCAAAGAAAGTGTTTGAAATTTTCAAACACTTGGCCAAGGAGCTCTAATATTGAGTCTATGGGGGACTAATACAACCTATGTTGTGCGCTCTGGAACAAATTCGAGATCTATCACCCACCCTGATATTAAAGAAATCCAACGTCAACGCAATGAACTCTAGCTAGTCCAGTTCCTTGCTGGTTTGTCGCACTCCTTCACTAGCGTCGTCGATCAAATCATGTCCAGTGATCCTCTTCCTACATTGCGTGATGTCCTCAAACGAGTTCAGCGATTGCCATCTGTCTCTCCAATATCTCCTGATTCCTCTTATGCAGCTGCCCTTGCCGTCCGTTCTGCTGATTCTTCTTGTGGTCGTGGTCGTTGTCGTGGTCGTGGTCACTCTGCTGCTGGGCCAGGTCGAGGATCTTACTCATCTGGCTTCGACCCATTCCCCGTTGAACAGTGCTACTGTATCTTCTGTAAGCGCACAAACCATAATGAAGGTCGTTGCTGGATCAAGCATGGCAAACATGCATGAGCCAATCAAGTCATTTTTTACCAGTCGGACACTGCCCCATCCTCGTCCGCCCAGCCTTCTGCAAATTGGATCTACTCTGAATTTGAGAAGCTACTTCAAGCTCGTCTGGCTTCCTCTACTTAAGCTTATACTGATGGAGGTTCTGCTCTACTTGCCTCTTCTGCACAATCCGATAAACATACATGGGTGATTAACTCTGGCGCCACATCACATATTTCTGGCAATCGTACATTATTTTTTGAACTGCATAAGACTTTTATTGTTCCACATGTTACCCTTGTTGATGGTTCTCAAACGCCTGTTTCTGGAATTGGGAATATATGCACTCCTGGTCGACTTTATTGCGCTCAGCTCTATAGGTTCCAAAATTCCCAATTAATCTATTATCGTTTAGTAGAACTGTCAAGAGCCTATGGTGCTCTATTACTTTTGACCCAGATGGTGTTGTCTTTCAGGATCTGCACACAAGGATGAAGATTGGTTCGAGCCACGAGGGACCAGACGACTTATACTAGGATACGTTGAAGACTACTACTCTACTGACTCCTTCTATGATAGGCCTACAGTGGTACTATAGATTGGGACACCCATCTCCTGCTACGTTGAAGTATTTATTGCCTGATATTTCAGATTCTGTTTTTCATTGCAAAACATGTCAGTTGGACAACCAAACTCGTTCTACTTTTTCCAAAAAAAACACGCATTGGCTCAAACATCTTTTTGTTATTGTGCATGCTGACATTTGGGGCCCTTGTTCTGTTCCCAGTATTTCTGGATTTCGTTACTTTATGAGCTTTATTGGTGATTTTTCTTGAACTACATGGTTATTTTTGTCAAAGGACAAATCTCCCATAGTAGATACAATCACAACCTTTTTTATTGAGATTCATACCCAGTTTGATAAACCTATAAAAATCTTCCGCACTAATAATGCCCTTGAATTTATGCAATCTCTGTTAGTCAATTTTGTCGACAAATGGGTACCATTCATCAAACCTCTTGTTCACACACACCCCAACAGAATGGGGTTGTTGAGGGTAAGAAACAACACCACCTCAAAGTCGCTCGTACCCTCCTTTTTCACTATAACATACCCAAATTTTTTCAGCCGAAAGCTATCTCTACTTCATGTTACCTTATTAATCGCATGCCATCTTTTGTTCTTGGCACTCAAGTGTCGTATCAAATCTTATATCCTGATACCCCTCTCTTTGTTGTGCCTCCTCGATTTTTGGGAAGCACATGTTTTGTTAAAAACTTGCACCCTGGTTTGACCAAACTTGATCGTCGTGCAACCAAAGGTGTTTTCTTGGGTACTCTCGGACCCAGAAAGGATATCGTTGTTATGATCCTTCTACAAAAAATGGATGATCAGTGGCGATGTAGTCTTCTTTGAGTATATGACGTTCTACAGTACAGCAGGTTCTACTCTGACATCTGATTTACTAATTGCTACCCCTCTACCTGTGACTGGTGATACGGATTTATCGGATCCAGATGTCGCATTGACTCCTCCGCTGAAAGTATATCAAAGAAAATCGAAAGCTACAACTCCCTCTATGGCCCGTCGAATTCCTCCATCCTCCTCGGCAGATCCACCTATACCTCAGGTAGTTTCTGACCTAGATATTCCTATCAGTTTATGCAAAGGGATTAGGTCTTGTACTCAACATCCCATTAGAAATTTTTGTTCTACTGCTAACCTGGGAATAAATTTTTCCAATTTCACTTCTGCTCTATCTATTGTTTCTATTCTTAAAAATGTTTCTCAGGCTCTTGAGCATCCTGTACGGCGTTAAATTTTGGAAATTGAAATGCAGGCTCTTACTGATCGACATACATGGGACTTGGTTGATGCACCTACTGGCTACTCCTTGCTCACCTGTCGGCTGTCGCTAGATTTTTACGGTCAAGTATCAACCAGATGGCACTATTGAGCAGTTCAAAGCTCGTCTTGTAGCCAAAGGCTATACTCAGACATATGGCGTTGATTATTTAGAGACTTTTTCTCTTGTTGCTCGCCTGAACTCTATTCATGTGCTTATTTTTGTAGCAGTAGATTCTTACCTTTGTTCCAATTAGATGTTAATGTTAAATAATAAAAGAAGGCAACTCGTTGTATTAGATAGGAGAAACCATGCTCCTATAAATAGGAGAACAGGGAAGCGTACATGACATAAGACAACCCTAATCGGCCAAGACACAGTGAGGCCCATATTACAAGGACAATATAAATAACTAATAAACGGACTCTCTAACACTCCCCCTCAAGCTGAAGTTGGGAGAATCCCAAATCAGCTTGCAGATAGAGTCAAACTAGAAAACAAATAGACAGAAATAAAAGGATAAACTAAGCCCATACAAAAATTTTCTCCCCCTCAATATTTCATTAAAGCACTCAAACACTCAGAAACTCCCCCTCAAGTAGATACTCCAAGCAAGCAGACAAGCAGGTCACAAAAGCTTCTCGATCATCTGGAGCAGAAATAAGCAGCAACACAATCATCTGGAGCAAAAGATATAATAGATGATAGGCACCAAGGTCTTCATCAACGTCGTCGTCGTAGTAGCCAGACAGTGTTGGGTCACAGGCAGCAAAGTCCAGAGAGTGCTGGATCACAGGCAGTAGAGGTCAACGTACAAATAAAGTACGGATGGGTCAACGTGCGAAACAGAACACGAACGAGCCATAGAGTGCTGGTACACAGTAGTAGAGAGTCGACGTGTAAACAAGGCACGGACATACCAGAGAGTGCTGGTGCACAGCAGTAAAAAGTCGACGACATAGGTAGATAGAAGACCAATAGGCAGAGTAGCAAGCAAAGAAATAACTCCAGTAGACGAAGCTCCATGTAAAGTCAGCAACAAATGTCTTCATCATCTTCCCTCTTCATAAAGTATCCATCACAGTAGCAGACGTCATAAATCCAGATAGAGTCCAAGTATTCAACTTCACAGCAACAGTCGAGGTAGATGATGAATAAACAATAATAGCAGCAAAATGATCCATATATCAACAATAAAGGTAGCATGAAGATCCATATAGACAGCAGCATATATATCTTCCTCATCTCTCCTCCATCTTATCTCTTCCTCTACTCTTCATCCTCTATTCTCCCCCTCACGCCAAGCACGGAAAGAGTAAAGGAGTGGTTGGCGTGGACAGTAAAAAACAATGGTAGAGGCAAAAAATTTCTATAGGCAAATAGGTGGAGGAGGCAACCGACAACATGCATGGATCTTAGAAAAACCCACGTAGGGGCAGTAGATGAAGAGAAAAACATATGCCAACATGGAGGATCAGTCACTCCACCATGAGGCACAGGCAGACAGAGAAGGAGAAGCTTTTTACGCTGTCAACGTGCCAGAACTGGAAAAATGTCGGGGCTGTCCAGAGATTGTAGCAGATGTACTGTAGCGGCGTACTGTAGCATATGTACTGTAGCGGTGGTACTGTAGCATATGTACTGTAGTGGCGTACTGTAGAAGATGTACTGTAGCAGATGGAAAAAAAACAGAGGGGGGGTTGCGGCTAGGCAATAGGCAACAGATCCGGCGGCCGGTAGTAAGAGCGTAAAGGAACAAGGAAGAAGGCAGGAAACTAGGAAGGAATTCCCTGCGGGCAGCCAAGCACCGCCAAGGGCGGCGGCCGCCCGCAAGGGGGGATGCTCCTTTGGTTCTTGCTCTCTCTCACGTAGGGTTTTGGTCCCTAGGACGACTGCTCTGATACCATGTTAAATAATAAAAGAAGGAAACTCGTTGTATTAGATAGGAGAAACCCTGCTCCTATAAATAGGAGAACAGGGAAGCGTACATGACATAAGACAACCCTAATGGGCCAAGACACAGTGAGGCCCATATTACAAGGATAATATAAATAACTAATAAACGGACTCTCTAACAGTTAAAAATGTATTTTTTATGGAGATCTGCATGAGGAGGTTTACATGGAACAACCTCCCAGGTTGTTACTTAGGGTCACGGGGAGTCTTCTAAAGTATGTCGACTGTGCAAAGCTACTTATGGCCTGAAACAGAGTCCCCGTGTCGGGTTTGACAAACAGAGTACTATTCTTCAAAAGTTTAACCAGATAGCACTATTGAGCGGTTGAAAGCTCGCCTTATAGCCAAAGGCTATACTCAGACACATCGTGTTGTTTATTTTGAGACTTTTTCTCCTGTTGCTCTCTTGAACTCTGTTAGTGTGCTTATTTTTGTAGCAGTAGATTCTGACCTTTGTTCCAATTAGATGTTAAAAATGCATTTTTATATGGAAATCTGCATGAGGAGGTTTACATGGAACAACCACTCAAGTTTGTTACTCAATGTCGGAGGGAGTTTTCTAAAGTACGCTGATTGCGCAAAGCTATTTATGACCTGAAACAGAGTCTCCGTGCCTGGTTTGACAAGCTGAGTACTATTCTTCAAAAATTCAAATTCCGCCAATCTCAGTCTGGTCGTTCTATTTTTATTAAGAAAACTCCATCTGTTCTTGTTATCTTGATTGTCTATGTTAATGATATCATATTATCTGGCAATGATCAAGAAGGCATCCATGCCACTAAAGAATACTTGGAAAGACACTTAGTCACCAAAGATCTGGGCAAATTGAGATATTTTCTAGGCATTTAATTTTCTCGCTCGTCTTCGGGTATATGCTTATCACAACGAAAAATGTTCTGGATCTCTTGTTTAAAACACGAATGCTTGGGGCAAAACATGTTGCTACTCCCTTAGATCCCAATAATAATTGGGATGATGATAGCTCTACATACCCTGACCATCAACAATATCGCAGAATGGTAGGGAAACTTATATATCTTACTGTTACTAGGGCTGATATAACTTCTGCAGTGGGTCTAGTCAGCAGACACCTAAATAACTTCTGCAGACACCTAAATAACTTCAGCAGACACCTAATAATTGGGATGATGATAGCTCTACATACCCTGACCATCAACAATATCGCAGAATGGTAGGGAAACTTATATATCTTACTGTTACTAGGGCTGATATAACTTCTGCAGTGGGTCTAGTCAGCAGACACCTAAATAAATCCAAACAATGCCACTGGGAAGTTGTATGTCATATTCTGAAGTATATGAAGAGCTCTCTAGAAAAAGGCTTGTTTTATAGGAGACATGGGCATTGTAAACTCAGGCTACTCTGATTCTAATTATGCAGGAAGCAAGACAGATCGTAAATCTACATCTGGCTATTGCACTTTTATAGGAGGAAACCTTGTTACCTGGCGTAGCAAGAAACAAATTGCCGTTTCCCGCTCTAGTGCTGAAGCCGAATATAGAGCAATGGCTCATACTACTTGTGAACTCTTATGGGTCCATGGTCTTCTGAAAGAATATGGTATTTCTGATTCTACACCTATTCCCATGCATTGTGATAACAAAGCAACTATATCCATTGCCAGCAATCCTACCTTTCATGAGTGCACCAAACATATTGAAGTGGATTGCCACTTCGTGAGGGAAGCTGTCTTATCTGGCCAGATCTCCACTCCATATACACATACTTCTGATCAAGTAGCAGATATCTTCACCAAGCTTCTTCCGAAGGGCAGATTCGCTGGCATGATGGACAAGCTGAGCATGATTGATATCTATGCTCCAGCTTGAGGGGGAGTATTAGCATATATACTTTACTGGTTTTGTTATGTTATGCTATTCTTGTTCTGTCATGGGCTTTAGGCATGTCTTGTCTATTATCCTTTCTTTTATCCCATGTCTCTTATTCACGTTTTATGTTTTATTCTCTTATCCTATAAAAGAGAGAGCACTGTAATTATTTTCCACACGTAAAATAAAGATATCATATTTTATAATATCAATATGGGCTTAACATCCTTAATATTTGCTCTAGAAATTCTTTATTGACCTCATTGTGCTTAATGGATTCTCTAATTATTTTTGGGCTTAACATCCCTTCAAAATGATTGAGAAATCGGTTTTGGTTTTGTCTTTGATTTTTATAGAAAATCTTTATATCTTAGAGGACTTAACATTTCTTGCATTGATATTGAGATATTCTTTAGAAAATAGTTTTGTCTTTGATTTTTATGGAAAATCATTATATCACGGAGGACTTAACATTTTTGCATTGATGTTGAGATATTCTTTAGAAAATAGTGTTCTTCATGGCATCTCTATATCATGGTGGACTTAACATTCCTTACCATTAGTTTAGAGTATACTGTTAATAATTTGCACTTAGGGGATCTTTTTATCACGGAGGACTTAACAATCCTTTCATTGGTAATTAGACGACTTTTTAATGTTCCTTGATCAAATATGGCTTTTTGTCTATACTTTATATACTTTTTTATGGTCCAATTTCTTTTTGGTACATCCTTGTTTCAATTGGTACATCTTTATAGTTCATTGAGTATATATTCCTTCTCCAAAATGATTATCTTATTGACCGTGAGTGTTTCCTTGAGGGGAGCATTGGTAAGCATAAGTCCATTTTTGATTTCAACAAAGGGGGAGAAAAATCCCATGAAAATAATTTCTACTATTTAAAGGTATGATGATCCAAATTGTTCTATTTTTAAATTATCTTATGGGAATATTTGTCAACATAAAAAAGGGAAAGATTGTTGGCTTTTTGGATATGCCACACTCTAATTTCGATGATGCAAATATTTCCCATTTGTGTTACTAACAGTGAGAATTTAGTATTTCAGGTGATAAAGGAACTTAGATAAGATTCCACATCAAGTTATACCATGAATGTGCCTTGTATTAATACCAAGGAAGAAAATGTCCGATTTCGATGTCGTTTCGGTGGCCACAGAAATAGAATTTTCGACAAATTTCGACAGAAATTTCGATAAGTGTGTTCCTGGCGTTTTGACGGCAAAATAAACGAATTAATTTATGAAATTTTACCAGAATGATCTACTAGTGTAGATCTACTCAAATACGTAATAAAATTTCATATTTGATACGTGGGGGTGGGGTCTCGTCATTTTTGAGTGAATGACCCTGAATTGTTTCGATGGGCACTTCGATGGGGATTTTTGATGTCAATTTTCAATTGTGAAATAAATGAATTAAGTCATTATAGTTTGCAAGCACAATATATAGACTTAAAGACACAAAATTGTGCAAAACAATATACTCTAGGTAGTACATAGTATATGAAAAAGTAGAAAAAAAATCGATGATCTGCCTGTTTCGAAAGTTTTGCCAGTCAATTTCGATATCCGGTTGCCATGGAAACAGAAATTTCGGTCAAAATTTCAACCATTTCATCGAAATTTTGAACATTGATTAATACTTTGTGTACAACTTACTAGGAATGATGTAAAAACAAGTGATGGTCAGTCATATCCTATCCTAAACCTAATTTTTACATGGAATATTTAGGTATCGTTAAAAAATCATTTTATAGGTTTTCTAAAAATATATTAGTGTTTTTACATGGAATATTTCAGTCGAACTCTTCTTTGACCGAGATCAATCCGCAGTCAAAATCTGCATTTTTTTCTAGCCGTTATAAACTTATCTTTAAACTTCTGACGGCTAGTTTAGCATTTATCTTTGTCAAAACACTCCCAACAACTATACTAACCATTCCAAAGTGTTTCTATATATTGGAGTGCCTTTGGAACACTTAATATACATAATGACCAAGGAATGAGGTATCTGATTTCGATGTCGTTTCGACAGCATGGAAACCGAAAATTTTGGAAATTTCAACGAAAATTTTGATAGATGCAACCGTGCCCGTTTCGACGCCGAAATGAACGAATTAATTGAAATTTTACAGGCGTGATCTCTAAACCTAAATGCATCGTTTTATGCAATAAAATTGTATGTGGGGATAGATTGGGGGTGGTCCTTCATGTGGTAGGTAAGGGAATTGTCATGTTTCTTGAGGATTTTGATGAAGGGTTTCGATGAGAAAATGTAGGAATTAAGTTATGCAATTTGGCAAGTATGAGCTATATACATGCATGTACTTATTTGTGTTATAATATCAAATATTGGATATGTAGAGCATCCCCACAAATTTTACTTGGGTTGACAGTTTGTTGTTGATATTGACTCAATAGTCAATCATTTCATTGGTCCCAAGAACACTAGTGCAATGTTTCCAAGCTAAATCATTATTCGTTGGTGTGGTTGGCCTCCTAGCACCCTCATTGTCTAATAAACCACCACTAGGATACATGTCGTCCACATTGCAGAAACTAAAAAAGCATGCATTGCATAAGTATTGAATAATTTGAATAACAAATATTAGGGAAATGCATTGCAATTCTGATATACTATGTCTATACTATGTATGAGTACTAAATGGTCAAATAACTCCAATCCCCGTTTGTTCCTTTTCAAAAAACAACAATGATTGCAATTATCAAAATTTTCATCGAAACTTGGCGAAATTCATTGAAATTTGGCGAAATTCATCGAAATCGTCGAAATTTGGCGAAACTCATCGAAATCGACACAGTCGCACATTTCGGTCCCATCAAAATCGAAATTTTGGGTGAAATTTTGCTAATTTCGCCGAAACCTCATTCCTTGATAATGGCACACATATACTTGAGCAAACTATTACATGTTATCTTTCTCAAAGCTTAGAATTCTATATTGCTATCTTCAAATATAAGCCATAGCTCAAAGTAGTGTCAGACTCCACCAAATATAGCCTTGCCTATCCTTGAGGAGAGATTGATCGTCACTTGTTCATAGAGAGATTCATATTGTGTATCTTGAAGAGTTGTAAATTCCTTCTTCCTCTCTTATTCACCATTGTTATTCTTAGTGAGAGAAGGTTGTAAAGAAGCTTCTTGGTGCTACTACTTACTACTTGCAAGAAGGTTGTGTCCAAGGAAAAGGTTGATCAAATCTACTCCATTGTGTTGTTTCCAACTACTTCTTGGGAAGAAGGTTGCAGGGAAGTGTATTGGAGCTAGTTTTGGTGAGAAAGTTGCGTCTAAAGAGGAGGGTAATTGCGATCTACTCCATAGTGTTACTTCCAACAATTACTTGGGAAGAAAGCTGTTGGGAAGCGTTATTCGAGCTACTTCATCTGAGAAAGTTGTGACCAAGGCGGGAGGCTGGTTGTGATTTTCTCCCTAGTGTAAGGAAACCTTGAGCTAGAAAAGGAGGGTTGTCTTGAGCCACAAAAGACACCGGTTGATTTTCTGTATTTTGTATTGGTTAAACAAAAGGAATAAAATACAGGTTGAAAAACCTGGTTGGGAACAACCAGATAGTGGACTGACGTCTTTTGACAAAACCACCCTAGATCGGGTGTCTCTTGTGGTTTGCCTTTATCCACATAACTTGCTTTACATTTCCGTTGCATTATCTTTTTTAAGCAAGTTGCAATCTAACCTCCTTGTGTGTTAAATTGAAAAAAGTTTTATATAAGATCTATTCATCACCACCACCACCCTCTAGATCTATCATTGTCATCCTACCTAGACGCCCTACCATCCTAGACCATAATATGTTTGCGTAAAATGTATCTTTAAGTTTAAATATTGTGCTTGCAAACTATAATGACTTAATTCGTTCATTTTCACCATTGAAAACCCCATCGAAATAGTTCAACTTCCTTCACTTACACATGAGGACCCCCCCCCACGTATCTAATATGAAATATTATTGCATATTTGAGTAGATATACACTAGTAGATTGTTCTAGTAGAATTTCATTAAATAAACCGTCCATTTCACCGTCGAAACACCAGGAACACATCTGTCAAAAAATTTGTTCCTGAAAAGGACGTTGAAATCGGACATTTTCTTCCTTGCCCATAAGTTAGACAACATCTACAACATCATCATCAAAAGCACCTATACGGACAAAGCCAATCCAATATTTCACTTGTCGGATCTTTGGGCACCAGTTCATGTACCACCCTAGTCAATTTGTGATGACTAAGGGAAAACAAAAATGACAAGTATGAGGATGTTTTCCTAGACAATGAGTCTGGTGTTGACAAGGAGGAAGGTGATCAGTTCCATACCCTCCTATTGAATACTCAGTGCCATTCAAATCTGAATCATGTCGTCGCAGACTCTTTTTTTCAAACGACTGTGTATTTGGAGGATGTGTACACTTGTCAAGAACAGTGGGAGATTTACAAACCTCATCTCTTCTATAATCGATCAAGTGCTTAGATTACACTCAGAACCTCACGCGGCCCATATCGCCTGCAATGCTTTGATCATACAAGTTGACATGTAATATGTATGTGTTTGGATACTTTCTCGTATGATGGAGTCTACAGGGATGCCCTTTATACGATGTGCTACCTCTTGACTAGAGGAATACTATTCTCAGACAACCATGGCCATATAACTTGTGTGCGCAACAAAAATACTTCACAAGCCTACTATTTCTAGCTCTTAAAAGGTACTTTCAGATGGCATCCTCGACAAGGAATGAGGTATCAGATTTTGATGTCGTTTCGACAGCATCGAAATCGAAGTTTATTGAAATTTTGACAGAAATTCCGATAAATGCAACTGTGCCTGTTTCGAGGCCAAAATGAATGAATTAATTCATGAAATTTCACATGCATGAGCTCAATACCTATATGCATGGTTTTATGCAATAAAATTATATATGGGGATAGGTGGGGGTCCATAATGTGCGAGATAAGTAAATGTTACTATTTCCTGAGAAATTTTTGAAATAGGGCAACATGTTTTGCTAATTTTGACATAGCAGTACAATCGCATGATTTCGTTGCAGATGTTGGCGAAATCAAAAATTCGTGCGAAATTTCAACGATTTTGTCGAAACCCCATTCCTTGATCTTTGATTGGCTACATATCTCCAACATAAACTACTTCATATGCAACCCTACGACTACATGGACAATAGTTGGGGAAATCAGGCGACTCACAAATGGTTCATCTTATTAATTTGAGGGGATTTGATGTTGTAGAAAGAAAGAAGACACGTTTTGACGTGGAAGATCCCTTCAATAAGTATGAAAAAAACCCACAAGAAAGTCCTAATTATCATGACAGCCTAGGGTTGTGACTAATTACTTGATATCACATATAGGGAGAACTTGTTAGATTATATAGAGCGTCAAAGGCTATACAGATCCAATCCCAAGATCTATACCAATAGATTCATAAAAACACAACACTTAATAGACGCAAGGCAGAAGGCATCATTATAACTTAATTGGTTACTTAAGTATTTTATCATGATTATTTGTATATTATGATTTATATTTAAACTTCCCAAGTTTAACTTAGCCTCTTAGAGTTTTGAGTCACTTTAGTTACTATTAGTCATGTATTCTTCTCTAGGATTGTTCTACTTCAAGAGATTCCACCTAAAACCAATGAATAGAATGTTTAGAGCTCCCAATTGGATATAAATCCCCTACAGGTTCAGAAATAAGTAACTGAAACTTAAAATGTGAAAAATACAAATGATTCGATCCCCATTACTACATTTATAAGCAATGAGCACCTTTATGCTATTGTATACCATTGGTGAAATCTAACGTCCTCATAGGGTTATTCACATATTGGGATTTATTTTCAAACTTCCCAAGTTAAGTGATTTTCTATTTTGGATGCAAATTTTGTGCAAGTGTCATAAATCTTAGCCTCTTAGGGCTTTGAGTCAGTTTAGTTATTAACACCCAACCATGGGGATAAATTGATTTGTTGTTTATTGTTCTCTATGATTCTTGACCAACAAGAGGTCTCACCTAAAACCAATGAATAAAATGTTGAGAGCCCCCAACTCGATAGAAATTCCCTACATGACTTGAGATAATTAACTCAAACTTAAAATGTGAAATTTAATTACATAGATCACCATAACTAGATTTATTATCCATTAGGTATGATGATAAGTACAGAAGGATGGCCCTTCGTGTTAGTGTACTTCATAGGTGAAATCTAGCATCCTCATGACTCCAAACTATGCCCACTATAAACATTCAAAAATATATGCTCATCTTTGAAGACAAGTTTTATTCAAGTATAAGAACCATAGTTATAATGAATAACTGCAAGAGAAAATAATTTCACAATAATTATCCCCAAAATTAGGAGAAAACATTCTTCATTGTTAAAATAAAAAACTTGAACTAGACAAATTTTGTAGGGAGTAAATTTTGAAAGGCATAAGTGAGGATAGGAATGAGGAATTATAAGAAATGCATATGCAGTTAATATTTTAGTGTGGAACCCAACAAGTTGGATAATGCTTAGGAAACTAATATATATTCAACAAGATTGCTAAAAGTACCTCCAGATCATGAAGCTTAGCCTCAAGTTTTATTTGGCTTTCAATTTTTTTTTGCTTGATTCTACCTTCTATAACCATCGAAAGACGTCGAGAAGAAATTTGTGTTTGTATTCGACTCCATGACTGAATATAGTTCAAGGTATTCGATGCTTGCTTTTCCGTTATATTGTTTTGTGTAACATGTTGAAGCCTTTTAATTCCTTTTAGACAACGTAGAACCCTGCGTGCCTACAAAGAAGGGTTTTGATTTTAGTATCAAAGAATCAAATAAAAGTTTGAAATACTACTATGAACATAAAAACTACTTTATTGAGAGATCTTACTAGAACATTTGTTAAAAGATATGCATACACAATATTTCAAAAAGAAATGCAGCATTCCTGATTTTGCACAAGCATGGAAACCATTTTCATTTTCAAAAGACTCAAATGCATACTATACATGTATAGATGATGGTCTGATCATTAATAATACTTCATTTATTCAGATTTGTGGAAAATAAGATACAAGGAGGGCATGAGGTAATAAACCCTAATGGGCCAAACATGTTTAGGACCATATACATAATAAACAAAATATTTAACAATACTAACGAGATAGTTTGTTTTGGTGCAGCATGGCTTGCAATCTTTGATATATATATATCTAACACCAGCAATGGTGATAGTTTTGGTGTACTAATTTTAGCAGATACCATAGGTAGGTCATAGCGATAGTGTAACAATTTGGACAAATATTTAGGATGAAAGATATGCCCAATATGTCAATAAGAAGTTAATCTTGTTCATAGTGGAAAGCCTTTATGTGACACTTGAATGAATTTAGCTATTCATAAATGATAAAATTAGTAAGCCAAATTCTCTTTTGCCAAAATTTCGCTAGTGTAAATGTTTTTTTCTAATTATTTAGATTGTATGCCACAATTCTGGTGTGCCAGTTAGGGCAAATGTTAAAATAAGAGAAAAGGCAAATATTCAATAAGCACTTTGTCAATTCATAGTGAAGCCTTCACGTGATACATGTCCAAAAATTAGGGAACTAAATTGTTATTTAGTGAGCATAAAAGTACAATGCTTATATATATACAAAAGATGAAACCCAAAAATGGCTAAAAAAGATAATAGAGAAAAGAAAAAACATATAATCATTCTAAGATTCCCCCTTAAACAGGAACATAGATGTCTCTCAAGCTCATCTTGTCAATCACGTCTAGAAATCTCTTCTTTAGAAAGCTTTTAGTGAGAAAACTAGCAATATGGTACTCTAACCACGTATAAGGAGAGTATAGATGCCTTCCTTCATAACAGCTTCTTCATGAAGTGGCAATCTGCCTCAATGTACTTAGTATGCTCATGGAAAACAGGGTTACAAGCAGAATGTAGCACGGCCTTGTTATCACAAAACATCTACATGGGAGATGGGACTTGTTAGAGAGTATATATTAACCTATTTAGTTAATAGGTTAATTAGTTAGTGGGCCTTTAGTGTCTCGGCCCATTTAGATTACTTGTGTCCCAAGTTTGAGGGTTTCTCCCTTACTCCTATATATATGACAGGGTTGTACGTCTTTTATTCATTGAATCACTTCAACACATTTATTATTATTTCTCACATGGTATCAGAGCGTGTTCGCTCCTAGGGAATCCTAACCTAGCCGCCGCCACTCTTCCCTCTCCTATCCGACGCACACACAACTGTAGCCGCCGCCTCTCTCTTCTAGAGAGCAACCAAGGGGGAGCGCATCCGCCTGCGGGGGACTGCCACCATCTCCATGGCTTAGGCCGGCAGTCCGCCAGGTACATCTCGGCCTCCATGGCTTCTCCTTCTCTTTCTTAAAGATCTGATTTTATTTCCATACGTCGGCACTATCCTTCCCGGCTATCTCCTATCTATCTGTCATCACCCGGCGCTATCAGCCACCATCACCAAGTCGTCGTCGACAGCAGCAATCAACATATCCAGCAGCAAGCAGTCGCTAGCCGCCCAACAAATATCTCCATCCGCCATCAACATCCAGCAGCAACAACGACCGTCGGTCAGCAAACAATAGCCACTGCCATCGTCGTCGGTCCCTCGCATCACGCCGCCGCCATATCCAGCCAGCAAGCCCTACAGAACCGCCTATTTGCCGCCATGTCGGTACTACCGACAGTAGGTCGGTAGTACCGAAAATAACATTTTGAGTTATGTACTTTTACTGTTGATGAGTCGGTACTACCGATAGACATCTCGGTAGTACCAAGATATGCAGTCTTCAGTACATCAACAGCAGCCGCCGGCCATCAATAGCCATTGTCTCTACCGCTGCATCGCCCTAACGTCCTCAGCACGAGCCTTCGCCGTCTCTCATGGAGAGGCTCCTCACTTGACTCCGCATGCAGTCTCAAGGCATGCAATATCTCTAGAGTCGTGCAGGAGGTCGGTATCATCTCCTCTGTTGCGGCCAAGTGCTACGTCCATCGAACGACATAATCCAGCCATCTTCTGCTACATCCTATATTGTTGCCTCAGCATCATCGTCTGTCTCTGTTGGCCATCATCCTTGTTATTGCCAAGTTCTACTGCTGGCACCTTGATCCCGCAAGCTACTGCTCTTCATCACTCCACCATATTCAACCATGCTTTCACCCCAAATTGTTCTATCTTCTCCCAAGTTACTGACGTCCACCAAAATTTCATGGTCAAAAAATTTTTGCGGGGACGGAGTCGGGTCGAGATTAGATCCATTTAATTTTTCTACTCGGATCTTACATTGACCCATTTAGCATCTTCTCTCCAGTTATCGATTTCCAAACTCCACATATTGCGCTTCTCAATTTCACAAATTCCTCTCAATTCCACCAATTCCTTTTCCACCCATCATGTGTGTATCCCCTTTTCCACGTGCGGGGGGTCCTATATCCATTTCTCCACACCATATACTCACTCTTGTCATATCTGGTGTGCGGGGGGGATAGAGAGGAAAAGAAGAGTATGAGAAGAGAGAGCATGAGTGAGAGTATGAGGGAGAGATGAGAGTGATGATATATATGTTCCATGTTACTATCTTCATGGAGCTTTCTATTGCTCAGCACATCTGTTCTCCACTTCCAAACAGCATTAGAAGATCTCTATTGCAATGTTGACACTGAGCTTCTCTTCCTTCCGTGTCAATGGTGGTTCAGTTGATCACTCTCGCTGCATTCTTGAGAGACAGATGGGTGCTTCTTCAGTCTTCTCAGAAGCTCAGCAATTTCAAGCATGCCAAGTCTACATCTACAAGGTTGAGAGTTCATCCAGTTATATCTTCACCGAGCTGCTTTCATCACCTTCAGTTGATCTACATGGGACTTTCCTTGATGGATGATCTCGTTTCCCATCAAGTCCCCAAGGTTCATGCGCCAGAGTTATGGTACATACATCGTATCATTAGTACATCGCCAATTCCTTTTCCACCCATCATGTGTGTATCCCCTTTTCCACGTGCGGGGGTCCCATATCCATTTCTCCACACCATATACTCACTCTTGTCGTATCTGGTGTGAGGGGGGGATAGAGAGGAAAAGAAGAGTATGAGAAGAGAGAGCATGAGTGAGAGTGATGATATATATGTTCCAGGTTACTATCTTCATGGAGCTTTCTATTGCTCAGCACATCTGTTCTCCACTTCCAGACAGCTTTAGAAGATCTCTATTGCAATGTTGACACCGAGCTTCTCTTCCTTCAGTGTCAATGGTGGTTTAGTTTATCACTCTCGTTGCATTCTTGAGAGACAGATGGGTGCTTCTTCAGTCTTCTCAGAAGCTCAGCAATTTCAAGCCTGCCAAGTCTACATCTACAAGGTTGAGAGTTCATCCAGTTATATCTTCACCGAGCTGTTTTCATCACCTTCAGTTGATCTACATGGGACTTTCCTTGATGGATGATCTCGTTTCCCATCAAGTCCCCAAGGTTCATGCGCCAGAGTTATGGTACATGCATCGTATCATTAGCACATCGCCCGTTCGTGTTCGTGCCACGTTATGCACGTCTTCTCAGACAATTTGAAGATTCCTCTACTGCTACATCGACACTGTGTATCCGCGTTCGTGCCGCGTTAAGTATGTACTCCAATGAAGATGGCGTAGTCATAGTATTGATGATTGTCTGCTTTAAAAGTGGTGAATTACTGTTGTAGTATTCAAGTTCCATTCATCATATACTCTTCATTCCATATGCACTCCAAAGGACCTTCTTCAAATCTCAAGGATTTTCAGCCTGCAAAACACAAGGAAAGCGGTGTCACCATCATATAATTCAGGGGGAGTATTGTTTAAGGGGGTGTATTGTTTAAGGGGGAGTATCATTTTTGTATGGGGAGTGACATGTATCTTCTTTTATCATTTCTATCTTGCATTTATCATTTCTTTTATCATTTTATCGACTCATGTAACTCCAAGCTTGGACATGTGTTTCACCCATGATCCAGCTTGAGGGGGAGTGTTAAGAGAGTATATATTAGCCTATTTAGTCAATAGGTTAATTAGTTAGTGGGACTTTAGTGTCTCGGCTCGTTTAAATTACTTGTGTCCCAAGTCTCAGGGTTTCTCCCTTGCTCCTATATATAGGACAGGGTTGTACGTTTTTTATTCATTGAATCAATTCAATACATTAAATTATTATTTCTCACGGGACTAACGATAGAAAGTCCAAAATTCTTTAACAAGTGATGTGACCCAGAGAAGCTCACAAATTGTAAGAGCCATTCATGATATGCTCAACATTGAATCTAGAAACACCATTCTGCTTCTTGTTGTGCCACGATACAAGATTGCCCCCACGCGTGAAGTGGCCTGAAGTGGATAGTGGCCTGAAGTGGATATATTTACAGATGAACTTCTAGCATAATCAACATCTAAATATCCAATTATATATGTATGGCCATGCTTTGCATATTACAGACTTTTACTAGGGTATTCCTATAAAAATGTCTCAAGATGTGACAAACGACCTAGGTGACAATGTCATGGTTTGTCAAAGTGTCAACTGCAAACCCAACTGCAGCAGCGATGTCAGCTCGGGTCACTACAAGGTAGATTAGTTTTCCCTACAAGCCGTCTATATTTGGAGTGATTCTGAAACATTGGCCCCTCACCATTAAGTTTAGAAATAGAATCCTGAGGAGTGTCATCTGGCCATGCTCCCATCATGCCTGTTTTTGTGAGTATATCCAAAATACGTTCTCTTTTTTGGCATGCAAATAAAAGATCCTTGATAAGCCATCTCAATGCTAAGAAAGTGTCGTAACTTCCTAAGATCTTTAGTGACAAAATGCTCAGCTACATCGGTTTTTGTAGCCAGAATCGCAGTTAAGTCATTCAGGAATAGAGCAAGATTATCTACATATATGATTAGATCTATGATTAAGCACAGTGATCATTGTGTGCGTAGAGAAGCTAAACTCTTGTAGGATTTGACTGGGTGAACTAAACCAAGCTCTACGACTTTGCTTCAGGCTTCAGTCCATATACAATTTTCTTAAGTTTGCAGACCTTGAATCCACTTAAGCAGCAAACCCAGGAGGTTTCTCCTGTAAAACTCTTCGTGGAGATCCCCATAAATAAACATTTTTTACAACGAGTTGAAAAAGAGGCCACCAAGATTAAATACAATAAAGAAGTATCTGTGCAAAATTCAGGCGAGTCACTAGAGAAAAAGTCTAATAGAAATCAATGCCACAAGACTGAGTATATCCCTTTGTAACAAGCCTGATTTCGGTCCCTTGTTAGTACTATCGGGGCGGTATTTAATAGTGAATACTCAACACCAACCGACCAGGGAACAACCAGGGGGCCTACAAGATCCCAAGTCTGCCAACAATTTTATCATCCATGACAGCTTTCCACCCAATGTGAGACAAGGCGTTCTCAATAGACTTTGGCTTAGAAATACCACAATGTCCAATGTGATCATAAGAACAACAATGAGAAATATCATGCTCAGTACATCTTTTAGGCTTGCGCAGAGTTATAGGTAACTGTGAATCAGAAGTAGTACAAACATGATCCGTGTTAGAAATACCTTTGTTGATGACAGGATCTACAACAGAATTGGAACATTTAGCAAGAGCAGTAGCACCAGGAGCTCGTCTTCTGTATTGATAAACCCTAAAGGATTTTTTGATTCCAGGAGTAATAGTGGCCATGGGTAAAGAGATCTGTGAAACAACCTGTATCCCCGTCGATACCATCGACAGGTTGTCAATGGTATCGAGATTATCACAGCGACAGAACATCATTCTGTCGATACCATCGACAGTCCTGTCGATGGTATCAAGATTGCTACAGCGGCGGAAATCTGCAATCTGCCTCCTGGTTCTATTTTCATTATATTATTTGTTTTATTGTTTTTCTATTATTTTCTCCTTTGTACCACAATGTATCTTACCCTAATATATAAAAAGAAGTGAGACGGCTATTGCCCTCTCAAGAAAGTTGCTCCTTGCAGCCGACAAATCTCTCGGTGTTTCTTCTCCTCTCCCCCTCACCTCGTCTCACATGGTATCAAAGTAGAGCTCGATCTAGGGCATCTCTCTCCTTCCGCCACCGCTTCTCCCTTTCTCCTTTCTCTTTGCCGGCAGCGCTCCTCTTTCTTTCTCTCCGTGTCGGCGGCGTCACCGAGAGGCAGCGGCAGGGCCGCCGTCCAGCTGCAGCCCATTCGCCGATCTGGAGTGAGGCACCGGGCTTGCAGGGTTATCCCTTCTACGTTGGGTCTTCGGTAGATCTCCAACGCTGCCGTAGCCTCCACCACAAGTTGTTTGGGGTCTTCGGGTGATTCGACGGCCGTCTAAAATCTAAATCGGAGGACTCATCACCCGACGGTTGGACTCCTAGTCACATCTCCTCCATGTGTGACTAGGAAAATCGATTGGAGGCTGTGAATGCGTCAGTAACGCATTTATCCATTCTTTTTTGGTTGTGACGTGTATCTCTTTGTCACCCCATCTATCTCTGTGACGTGTATCTCTCCGTCACCTCAACTTTCTCTGTGACGTGTATCAATCCGTCACTGTGTTCCCGTCTACAATGGAGGACACCAAGATTCCCTACGGCGAGGCGTCTCCTATCCCCTCTATCAAACTCAACGGGAAAAACTATCTACTATGGATGAACGCAGTTCATACTGTCTTGGAATCTCGCGATAAGGCGAAACATGTTGACTCTGGTCCCCTGGACACTACTAATAAAGGATACGCTGAATGGAAGCGTCATGACAGTCTTGTGAAGACTTGGTTATGGAATAGTATGGAGCCTGCAATTGCGGCTAGGTTTATGTTCTATACTACAGCTAAAGAGATATGGGTCGCAGTGAAGCACACTATTCCCAGGAGAAGAATGCGCTTCGGCTATTCATGATATATGATCGTCTATTTGCTGAGAGGCAGGGTGATAGGTCCCTTGAGGAATACTTTGGAGCTATTCAGGCTCTTGCTCAGGAACTGAGCTATTATCATCCTGTGACAGCTGTTGCACAGATCAAAGATAGAGACGACTTGATCACTGCTAAATTTCTATCCGGGCTTAATTCCATTTGTAGTTCTGCCCGGAGCGTCATTCTGGCTTCTGATAAAATTGTCAAGTTTTGTAGAAGCATATTCGAGAATTCAACAGTCTATTTTTTAGTCTGTTAATCTTGTCTCTACTATATCTTCTGGGGAGTCTCATGCATCCGTAGCTGCTGCGGTGAGAGGAGGACGACCTGGTACGGGCAGAGGACGTGGGACATGTCCGAAGTGTACCTTCTGTGACAAACCAAGACATACAGTGGAAAAGTGTTGGAAGAAACATGGGAGACTTGTTGCACCTCCTGTGGGGGCAACACATTGTGCCACTTCTACATATTCCTCTCCGCCTTCAGCTGTGGGCACCAATTCTGGGACCGACATCACTCTTACTCAGGAGGAGTATGATCGGTTCATTCAGGCTACACAGCACATGAGTGTGGGATCGTCATCATCAGCAAACCTGGCATCTACTGCGGGTAATCAGGCTACATCTCTCATAACTTCTGGCTCTACTACATCTTGGGTAGTTGACTCTGGCGCGTCACAACATATGACTGGTATGAAGAGATTGCTCCAATCTATTGACTTATATATTCCTCACCAATCTGTCACACTGGCAGATGGTTCTGTGAGGAGAGTGCTAGCTAGTGGATCTGTCTCTCTAACACCCAAGATTGATCTGAAATCTGTACACTTTGTGCCTGAGTTTCCTTTTAATCTTTTTTCTGTTGCAAAGTTGGTTGACACTGTAAAATGTACCGTAACATTTGGGCCTTCTTGTTTTGTTTTATAGGATCTCAAGAGTATGAGGACGATTGGTGGGGAGCTAGGAAAGGTGATCTCTACCTTTTCCACGGTGACAGTCTGCCTCGCCCAGTATCTGCTCTAGCTCCATCCATCATGTTGAGTGGTTCCCCCTTACTATGGCATTGCAGATATGGACATCCGTCGTTAGAAAGCCTGCGGAAGTTGGAACCTGAGTTGTCCCAAGTGTCATCTTTAGAGTGTCAGTCATGTCAGCTGGGAAAACATCATAGGTTGTCGTATCCCAGTCGTGTCAATAAGCGGGCATCTTGTCCTTTTGAGTTAGTCCACAGTGATGTATGGGGTCCTGTTAAAGAGCAGAGTTATAATAGTTTTCGTTATTTTATTTCCTTTGTGGATGATTTTTCTCGCATTACATGGGTCTACCTTCTCAAAAGTCGAGAGTCTGTGCTATCTATTGTGAAACATTTTCATAAAGAAATAAAGGTTCTGTTTGATTGCAATATAAAAACTCTCCAATCTGATAATGCTTTAGAGTATGATCAAAAGGCTATGTCTGATTTTTGTAGTTCATTGGGCATGATTCATCGCACGTCTTGTCCTCACACCCCTCAGTAAAATGGGGTGGCTGAGAGAAAAAATCGTCATCTTCTTGATATTGCTCGTTCGATCATGTTTCAATCCAATGTGCCTAAGAAATTCTGGTCTCAAGCTCTGTTAACTGCTTGCTTCTTAATCAATAGACAACCATCCTCCGTTCTCAAAGGACAAACTCCTTTCTCTGTGTTACGGCCCATGGATCAGCCCTTCTCTGTTCCCCTCAGAGTGTTTGGTTGCACTTCTTTTGTCCATAATTTTGACCCTAAGGCTGACAAACTTTCTCCTAGGTCTATTAAAACCTTGTTCCTTGGTTATTCTAGTACTAGCAAAGGATACAAGTGTTATTGTCCTAGTCTTCGTCGCATGTTTGTGTCTAGGGATGTTACCTTCCATGAGACCACTCCGTATTTCTCCGATGCTATGAGTAAGGGGGGGCAGTTGAGAGAGGGAGTGCCACCAAATTTTCAGAGTGAGAGTGGCACCATCTGTGTAGAGTGAGGGAGCGCCACCCATTATTCCTGATTATACTTTTATTCAGGACGAGCAAGCAGCTGACAGGCCTGATATTCAGCAGTATCCATATGTTTATAGTAGGCGAGGCAGACAAGATCCAGAAGAGGTAGCGACACTAGTCTCTGAGCCTTCCTCATCGTCTTCTACTCACGAGATTCCTGCAGAAGCATCAGATCTTGATCTTCCTATTGTTGTTCGGAAAGGTGTTCGTTCTTGTACTATTAGACATCCTATTACAAATGTGTGTTGCCTGAAACACTTATCTAAGCAGGCCCGCGCATTCGCTATTGGGATTGATTCTGTTGATATACCAAGGGATCACTATGATGCTATGAAGGACAGTGGCTAGAAACAGGCAATGCAGCTTGAGATGTCAGCCCTTTTGCATAATGGCACATGGGATCTTGTTGACTTACCTGCAGGGAAGAAAGTTGTGGGTTGCAGATGGGTTTTCTCCATCAAACATAATCCGGATGGATCTGTTGAGAGGTTGAAGGCCAGATTGGTAGCAAAAGGCTACACACATGCCTATGGATTTGATTTCTTTGAGACCTTTTCTCCAGTAGCTCGTCTAAACTCTGTCCGGATTATTATTTCTCTGGCTACCACCTTTGATTGGCCCCTATTTCAGCTTGATGTTAAGAATGCCTTTCTACATGGTGATCTACAGGAAGAAGTATATATGGAACAACCTCCTGGGTTTGTTGCTCAGGAGGAGTGTCAGAAAGTGTGTAAATTGAAGAAAGCCATATATGGGCTGAAACAGTCTCCTCGAGCTTGGTTTGACAAGTTCAGTGAGGTTGTACTCCAGATGGGTTTCTCTCGCTCCATGACTGATCATTCTTTATTCTACTCTAGCTCTTCTTGTGGCTCTATCATTATTGTTGTATATGTTGATGACATAGTGATTACTGGCAGTAATTCTCCAGGCATATCTCGTGTGAAGGAAGGGTTACAGAAACACTTCCAAACCAAGGATCTGGGTAAAGTGAGATATTTTCTGGGCATTGAGGTGCTTAGATCTCATGCAGGTGTCAACCTATCTCAGAGGAAATATGCGCTTGACTTACTACAAGAAACAGGCATGACTGAATCTAAACCGGTATCTACTCCTATGGATTATCACATCAAGGAGACGGTTGATGATGTTGAGTACTCAGATCCAGGATATTACAGGAGAATAGTTGGCAAGCTAATATATCTGACTGTTACACGACCTGACATTTCTTTTGTTGTAGGCGTTGAGTCAACATATGCACTCACCACGACAGTCACACTGGACAGCAGTTTGCCGGATTCTAAGATATCTGAAGAGTGCTCCTGGTAAGGGGATCACATATTCTAAACCCAAGGTGACTCCATCTATTTTGACTCTCACAGGGTATTCAGATGCAGATTGGGCTGGTGATCATACTGATAGAAGGTCTACATCAGGCTATTGTACTTTCCTAGGTGATCATTTGATTACTTGGAAAAGCAAAAAACAGCATGTGGTAGCTAGATCCAGTACTGAGGCTGAATACCATGCTATGGCCCATGCATGTTGTGAACTACAATGGGTCAAATCTGTTCTTTCTGAGTTAAAAATCACTATCATGTCTTCTATGGAGCTCAAGTGTGACAATCAGTCTGCTATACACATTGCCAGGAACCCTATCTTTCATGAGCGTACAAAGCACATAGAAGTTGATTGCCATTTTATTCGTGATCAAATCAAAGATGGCACTATTGTGACGCCATACGTCAAGTCTGAAGATCAACTGGCGGATATCTTGACAAAGCCTTTGGGTCCAGCAACTTTTCAAAGATTATGTGGCAAGCTGGGCATACACGATGTGTACTCTCCAGCTTGAGGGGGAGTGTGAAACAACCTATATCCCCGTCGATACCATCGACAGGTTGTCGATGGTATCAAGATTATCACAGCGACAGAACATCATTCTGTCGATACCATCATCAGTCCTGTCGATGGTATCGAGATTGCTACAGCGACGGAAATCTACAATCTGCCTCCTGGTTCTATTTTCATTATATTATTTGTGTTATTGTTTTTCTATTATTTTCTCCTTTGTACCACAATGTATCTTACCCTAATATATAAAAAGAAGTGAGACGGCTATTGCCCTCTCAAGAAAGCTGCTCCTTGCAGCCGACAAATCTCTTGGTGTTTCGTCTCCTCTCCCCCTCACCTCTTCTCACAAGATCCAAGCCAATTGGTACAAATAACTTACCATCAACACTGATATGCGCTCTATTTTAAAAAGATCAAAAAATTGATCCCATTTTCAACCATGAGGACAGCCAAGAAAGATGCATTTGGTGGAGCAAGGCAAAAACTTATCCAACCCTAGTCTTTGGTAGAAATAAAAACCCAGACTGGCAGACAAAACAGGGCAGTACTGGATCACTTGATCTAAATGAAAATTTTATTTCCGAGCTTATTTGATGGCACGCAGTTTACTAAAAACGCGGTTGTTGACAAAGCATCAGGCTAAAAATGCATAGGTACACGAGTGTTATAGATGATGATCTTAGCAATATCAAGGAAATGACTATTTTCCTTACTACATTTCCATTTTTTTGTGGTTTATATGGACAGGTGGTTTGATGTATTGTGCCCATGTCAAGGAAAAAAATTGTTTCGATAAAGTTGTACATATTCAAGTGCATTGTCATTGCTGGAAAATAATATACTTTTGGGAAATTGGACTTTAATCTTAGCAAAAAAATGTTTAACAAAGAGCGGAATTGTTCTACCTTCAAGCAGATAAAGCCAAGTAGTTCTAGAACATTCATGAATAAAGCTATTAAAATACTGGAATCCAGATCCAATCAAAATTTTGCAAGAACCCCATACATCTAATCGCTCAGTGTGGAATAACTCCAACTACTGACAGAAATTAGTATGTTTTCCCAGCTATTAAGATTGGCAATCGAAGGAAATAACAGAACAAGTACAAACTTTGCGTAGTTTGGCTGAAGACAAATGTCCCAAGACATAAATGTCACCAAAGAGGCAAGATGGTAAAAGATAGGCCAATACTATGGCATTGAGGTTCCATATCTAAGTAATACAAGGCATCAGGTCGTTCATTCCCCCATCCAATCTTCATCCTCAAGTGAATATCCCATAAAATGCCACACTAAGGCATGAATGTGACAAAGCTATGTATTGAGGGTACAAGCTTGTACAGAGAACAAATTCACATGAAATTTGGAAACATATAAAATAGGAGAAAGAGAAATTGAGGTAGTTTCGTATTCCCTATCCCAGTAACCGGAGATTTAGATATGTCTGCTAATTAAACTGGAAAAATAGGCGATTATTGTATAATATCAAACAATAACCCCACATTTTCGTAAATATGTGAGGTAGCACCAGAACCAGTGATCCACTTATTACCATAGGGAGATGGAGTGGATAGAGAAAGCAAAATCTCTAGAGAGGAGCTTGTAGCAGTAGTAACACTGGATACTTGGTTTGGATCAGCCTTGGTCGAAATAATTTGTGCCTCAAATGGGGTGATAGTAGTACCATATTTGTCGTTGGCGGGACTTCAATGGTGCTAGAGAGTGAGAGACTTGGTTGGCTCCAACTATTTTACCATGTTTGAACCATAACTTTTCTTAAACATTATTTGTTTCCTTACATTGATTGTCGTACGGAAATACAAGAACATGTCCACATCCACGAGATGCTCCTCTCTAAAGAGAAGTTGCGTCCCCTATTGGACGATTGACCATGGTTGGGACCACCACCAACAAGAAGGGAAGAGTCGGAGAAAGCCACCTCAAAATAAAACCTAGAGTATGTAGTTAGAGATTGTTTTTGTTTGAGAACATCCTCAACATACGGCTGAACACCAATGCATAATATTTGACAACCAAACCAATATAGGATTTGGGAAGACTGCATAGAAACCGCAGAAATTGGAGTTATTTCATTTGCTTCTTCAAGGTATTCAGATCAGTGGTTAGAGGATGATGATCTTCCAAATGAAGGCACAATGATTTAAAGTGGGACAATGATCTTCTATGTCAACTCCACAACTAAGTTTGAGTTTTTTCAAATTGAGGTATATCTCATAAACTCCTGATTCTCCTTAAGAGCATATGTCATGCCCGGATGATCTTACATTCCCTTGGCACTCCCAAGGTGAATGAGAGAAGAATTGATGTGCGGTTCATCACTATTCAATATGCAGCTTTTAAGCATCGAGTCATCCTTCTTCAGGTAGTGTAGTCAATTTTATTAGCATCACCATTGGCGTCAAGTGAAACAGGAGCATCATCAGTTAAGTGAGAAGCACTGTCCTGAGAATATGTATAGATCACCAAGGATTTATGCCATGTTGCATAGTTCCTTCCAACCACACATGCGGTGACAATGAGACATCTCAATTCTAGAAGTCATGATTGCAGTGGAGACATCCAAATGTAGAAAAGAGTGCATGAAGAAGATAGATCACAATCAGGGAAAGAGAAAGTTGGCTTATACATAGACTAGTAACCATATACAAGAAATTGGCACCTATAGACAGCCTTATCTCATTTGTTGTAGGTACAAAAACTAACGGGAAGAACCCCCCCCCCCCCACACACACACAAAGGTGTAGAGACAACCTCTTTGTTGCCATCATAAAAAGAGAGAGGAAGGAAAGACCCCTATCTCACATTAAAGCATGAGGAGGCCCATTATGGGTAGAGACCTACGATGAAATGAGGAGAAGGCACTGTCAACCAATATTTTCAGAACCGAACCGATGGTCGGACCGGTGTTGACTCAGATCAGATTGAGTCAAGTTCAACCGGAGTTGTTGAACCGGTTAACCAGAAATGATGTTAGCATGACATTAAAAAAATTGAATCGGAAAAACTGAACTGGTCACCATAATATAAGGCAATTAGCGGTCAAACCGGTCAAACCAGTTGAACCAGGCACTCTACATGCATACATACACATGTGTATATTATTCGTATATATATACATATATATTAATTTATATATGTATATACATACATATATAGACATATATGTATATATGTGTGTGTGTATATGTATATATATTTATATACATATATGTGTATACATATATATACACATTTGTATATATGCATACTACCTTATATGTATTCTACAGTCTATGTATATACATATGTAAGCGGCTGAGGGTCTTGGCCGCCTGAAATGCTTTTTAATACACTAGATAGCATGCTTAGAGATTAGGGAACCACATTGTAATGCAACGTTTATAAAAGTACGGTATTTCCCCTCTTATATATTTAACGGAGAAGAAAGTATGACTAATCAATATGGACTAAACAAAATAGAGGAGAATACAAGCATATATTACCTGAAGCATACACATGAATTTGGTTGTTTATAAATGATAAATTAGTAAGACATGTTTATTGTCAAAATTTCACAAATGTAAGCAAAGTTTTAAAAAGCAGGTTGGGCACCTACCTAAGTGCCTGCCTATGCGGCCCACAGGCCCAGTCACTTGGTTAAGGCCTTGAGTGGCCTATAGGCACCGTCCAATTAGGCCGCCTCAGGTCTGCCTGATCAGCATATGTGCCCGCCTAACTCTCTATTGTGGGTGCCCGCTTTTTGCTGCTTATTGTTTGGTTGTTTCATTTAGCCCACATGTTGGGCCCAAATTGGTGTCGGCCCACATGTTAAAGAGCAAATGCAATAGTGTTGGCCCGCGAGGGTTATAGAAACCCCAGATAGTGCAATCCATGCAAGCGGTGCTTGTGTTTCCCCCGACTACAGTAAGTGTGGTAGTTCTATCGATTGCGAATCGCCTCCCCATCCCTCTAGCAACAACCTTTCACAAGGATTGTGTTTGCTTTGCACACAAGGACCGCACTTTCCAATTTTGACTACATGAGGTCTTCTCTATCCTCATGTGGCTACCATTTTGAAGATAGCTGGCAGTTGCTTTTCTGCTGGTGAAGTTTCAGTGTTGGAAAGTTTTTTTAGAGAAAACACATCACCTTTGTTACTTATAAGCCATATGGCATCTACAAACAAAGGAAAGCACTCTAACAGAACACACAATAGTCAGAAACAACACTACAAACCATCAAAACTCATATTGGAATGAAATACAATCGCTTCCGCATTGCCTTTACCACACAGCTGTAAAAAGCAGTTTTCTAAACGGGATTTCTTCAAATTGAGTGTAAAATGGTGGCCGCAAGTCTGCATCTATGTGTTGTTCGGATCATATCAGAGGTAATCTATGCAAGCCACCAAACAACCGAGTAACGGATACAAGCCGAAGAAAAATCGAGTCTTGCCGCAGCAACAAACTCAGCTCTCACAACATAGAGACTAAAATGAAACCTGACAAGGGACGAACCCACATCGCTGAAACTATGACTAAACAACATCTAAAGTTGCCTATACCGAATGGAAAAGAAAAACAAAATGAAAAGGGCGCCAGGACTAGAAGAAAAAGAAATAGGGGAAAAAGGAAGCCTTGTGCCAAGGCTGTTAGAATAAGGAGGATCTGCAAACACCACGGCGCTTAACAATCTACAGGAGGGCATTGAAGGCAGCTCCGGGCTCATGATTGTCGTTGCCCACCATCCACCTTACAAAGCACAACTGATCCTCAGGACCACAAACAGCACCGACAAGAAAAAATAAGTTGGAGAAGCAACGCACAACACTCACCTACCTAGCAAACCCAAGCACCTAGTAGGATAAGAAGAGCCTGGTGGAGCGGGTTGGCTCACCAGTGGCGGTCGGAACCCCTCCCTCAAGCCGGTGCAGCATGGTAGGGAAATCCTAGTCGCCCTCCCCAATCGCCAGAGTGTGGATGGGCTTCTGCAAGAAGATTGGGTTTTTGGTTAACTTAGATTTCAATCTTGGAAAGTTGAATCTACTACAATTGGGGCGTTTGGGGAAGCCTCCACCTGCTCAAGAGAGAACGAATCAATCCAAGGTAAGCTTCCACCTGCTCAAGAGAAACGGGCGCTTCCGTAGGCCAACGTGGAAATGTCGACGCATGCAAGAAGGTTCCTCCCTAGGTGAAGAGGGAAATTACGGAGTACCTAGAGAAGTTTGCTGCGAAGAAGAACAAGAGGGCTCAAGAGTTGAAAGATTTGTGTGGTGAGGTCGAAATTGACAAAAATATGAATGACGTGGTTGACATCGGGGATACACAAAGAAAGAAGCCCAAAGTTGTAGGCCAGCTTCACACTTTTCTTTTTAGAAACCCAGAGGAAATTTTCAAGGAAAGGGTGTTGTCAAAGCAATCAACAATACTAGACAAGTTAGGTAAAGAGTGGAGGGCTAAGATATGCCAATACATAGCTCGATGGATTTATGAGGCTGGTAAAACCCTAATCATTGCACTAATTTTATAAATCCCTAATCATGATAGTAATTTTTAAAAAAAATTAAATGCAATTGTTTTTTTTAATTAGGGATCTCGATGAATACTATTAACCTCAACAGCTTCCAAGTTATGCTTGAAGTTCTAGTTCAGTTTGGTCCTGCTTCGAAGGGACCATCCCATTATGAGTTGAGGGAACCATTGCTCGGGCAGGAGGTGGAAACTACCAAAGAAGCCCTTGCACTACATAGGGAAGAATGGAAGCGATCTGGATGATCTTTGATGACAGATGCTTGGACAGACAAACGCAATAGAAGTATCATGAATATATGCGTCAATAGTCATTTCAGGACCTATTTTCTCAAGGCAGTTGATTGTTCAGATCAAATACACAATGCAGACTACATATTCAACCTTGTTGATATTGCTATTGAAGAAGTAGGAGAGGAGAATGTTGTCCAGGTAGTTAGTGACAATGCTCTAGCTAATCTTGCCGCAGGTTGCCAACTGAAGAAGCGACCAATGATATTTTGGACCCCATGTGCAGTACACTGTATCGACTTGATGTGGAGGCGATTGGAAAGTTGCATTGGGTACAAAATATCCTTAAAAACGCAAAAACACTCACTATATTTATCTATAACCATCATCTAACTCTGAGTATCATGAGAACCTTCTTGGGACATGATTTGGTCAGGTTGGGTGTTACTAGATTTGCTACAGCATTTGTAAGTTTAGAAAGCCTCCTAAAAAACATATCCAACTTAAGAAGGATGTTTGTTTTTGAAGAATGGCTCAAATGCAAATCCTCAAAGAGTCTTGAGGGCATTAAGGCTGCAGCTACTGTTGGTGGATCCCAATTTTGGAGAGGAGTTCAGTTGGTGCTTAAAATTTTCAAACCGCTGGTCGTTGTTCTACGACTGGTTGATGGGGAGAAAACACCTTCTATGGGCTACATACAACAAGCTATGATCGCCATGCGTGATGAACTAGATAACAAGTTAATTGATGATGAGCCGCTTCGCAAGTAGGTCTTTCAGATAATCTGAGATAAATTGGACAATAAACTGAATCGGCCCTTACATGTTGCAGGTAGTTGAACACCACCACTCTTTTGTACAATTTGTTTGATGAAATTGGATATTCATATTATACTAACACTCAAATCATATAGGTTATTATTTGAACCCATTTTTGTGTTGGAGAGACACTGAGATTGATAGTACCAGTTTGATTATGGATGGTCTCATGGAGTGCATCAAGACATTCTACCCTGAGCTAGATATCCAAGATGGCATCATCATGAAGGAGTTACCAGCCTATCGAGATGGGTCAGGTTCTTTTAGAAGAGCAGCTGCTATTTGACAACGAAATGACACCAACATAAATCCAGGTATGGGCTATAGAAGGGTCTTTTTCTTGCATAGATCCAGCATTACAGAAGGAGCGGAAGGAGAAAGATGAAAAAGATTATGATCCGATAGAGTCTGAAGATAGAGACAAGGCTAAAGATTGGATGGTACAGCTAGACCCGGATGAAGAAGAAATCTATCCTGGTGTTGGAGTTACTTGGGGAGAAGTTGCAAAAGCTAGTGGAGCAGAAGAAGTGGCAGAGACTAGGAAAAGCACAAGGTTTACTACTTCGAAGGTGGATGCAAAGAAAAAAGCAAATGAGGAGTATGGTGATGATGGTGATGATGACAACTACATGGATAGTGACAATGATCTTAAGGACATTAAGGCATCTTTAGATGATGAATTTGTATTCACTCGTTCTACGAGTGAGGACTACTACGAGTGAGGACTATGGTTTCTTTTTTATTTTTTTTATTTTTTTTATTTTTAGCTTGTAAACATTTACTTCTATTACTAAGAACCGTTTTGATCTATGAAAGTCATTTGCAGCAGTGAAGTATTACTCAAAATACTTGATTTTTTTGTTGATCTATAAAAGTCCAAATAATTCTTATTGCTGGTAGTATGGCAATCAAAAAAAAATTACAAATTAATTTAAAACGATCTGAACCGCTTTTTCAAAAAGCGCCTGCTTCGGTCTGCTTCAAAACCTGCTTCCTGCTTTCCGCTTCAAGGGAGGCAATCTGCACGCTTCGCGCTTCCAAACCCAGATGACATGAGAAAAGTAGAAGAAAAAAAGACTTTGACCGGCAAAAAATGATGAACACAAAGCAAACATAACCAAAAAGGAAAAACTGATTGGAGTTGTTATTGGAGAATGAAATGAAAAAATAAAACCTTTGACCAAAAGGAGAATTTATTGGCGTTCCGACCTGTAGGGGATGGATTTCACACATGCCAAGGCAAGGAGGATGTCGGGAGGCGACGACTAGATAAATATGACTTAACGGAGGCACATAAACGTAGATGGTGGATGGGATGGAGAGCGCAGGAAAAATGATTGGATTTTTATGACGAAGAAAGACAAAAGGAGACGACCATGGAGGTTGGGATTGTTAGAGTGTCTACTTGTGTTTTAGTCTATTTACTTAAGTTATGTTTTAGTCTTTTTGTAATATGGACCCAATTGTCCATTGGCCCATTAGGGTTTGTAAGTGTTTGTATGCTTCACCCCTTATCCTATTTATAGGAAAGGGTGGTTGCCTCCTATATATCAAGCGATAAGAAAACACTTTACACGTTTGGGGTTTTCCCCACTCATATCATTTTCTACAGGGATGATGGCTGACAGGTAGCCAAACCAAGAAAGGCGGCGGTCGCCCGCAGGTGAAGACTCTTTTTCTCCCTAGGTTAGTTACGATGCTCTGATACCATGTGAAAATATAAGATGCGAGACTAATGGGATATTTTCTTGTTATTGGTAGCAGGCAAACTCCCCTCCTATATAGAAGAGGAGGTAAGTACAAGGGAAGTAATTACCTTAATGGACCAAAACAATTAGGCCCATATGACATAATAAACTAAATAACAATAATTCTAACAAGATTCATACATCTTTTTGAGAAGATACATCTAAGAGACTCTAGCATAATCATCTACTATGACTAATAATTAATAAAAAAAAACTCTAAAACCTCTGATCCTAAATAGACCCTAGGATTTGGTGCCTAGTCGCACATCAGTGCTACCCAAGTGAAAAGGAAAGTTGATGGCGGATCAGAGGTAAAGTTGCAATAAGGGATGATAAGTAGTTGCTATAGAGAAATGAAGGCTTGTTTATTGAGTAGGTAAAACATAGTACAATGCTGTCTCTTATATAACAGAAGAGAGTAGAGACTAAAGCAGAGATGAGCAATATGGGACTAAACTACATAAGTAAACAGCATAAGTGAGGCGCATGCTATGCACATGACACTCAACAAGACATAACAGAAAACAACATATCTCTATACTCCCCCTTAAGCTGCAGCGTAGATGTCGAACATGCCCAGCTTGTCAATCAAAGTTAGAAAGCGAGCTTTGGGAAGTATCTTTGTGAAGATGTCTGCAACTTGCTTGTCGGTACTGAGATATGGCGTGCAAATTTTTCCAGTGAGAACTACTTCTCGAATAAAGTGACAGTCGACCTCGATATGTTTCGTCCTTTCGTGAAATGTGGGGTTGCTCGCAATAAAAATGAAGGCCTTATTGTCACAAAACATAGGAATTGGGCTAGAAGAAGATATGTCAAACTCCTGAAGGAGACTCTGAACCCATAACAGTTCGCAAGCAGTATGAGCCATTGCTCGGTATTTCGCCTCTGCACTGGATCTGGCGAAAACAGTTTGCTTTTTACTTCGCCAGGTGACAAGGTTTCCACCTACAAAAGTACAGTAGCCTAAAGTTGACTTCCGATCATAACGACTTCCCGCATAGTCTGAATCAGAGAACCCGGAAAGGTTGCAGTGGCCATGCTTTTTATACATCAAGCCTTTTCCTGGAGAGCTTTTAAGATATCTCAGAATATGGCATACAGCATCCCAATGACATTGCCAAGGTTTGTCAAGGTACCGGCTGATGAATCCGACAGCAGTAGTAAGATCATCTCGTGTGACAGTCAAGTAAATAAGCTTGCCTACCAGCCTCCAGAACTGGTGATGATCAGCAGAGGGAGGAGAGTTTGCATCATCCCAGTCCATGTTTGGATCAAGTGGAGTGTTAGCCGGTTTGCAACAAGCATGCCAGTTTCCTGTAACAGATCAAGTACATATTTCCTCTGAGAAAGACAGTCCTGCAGATGATTTGGAGACTTCAATGCCTAGAAAATATCGAAGTTTTCCCAGATCTTAAGTGACAATATGCTTCTCTAAATAAGTTTTAGTTTCCTGTATGCCCACTGTGTCACTGCCAGATAATATTATGTCATCCACATAAACAATCAAAATCACAAGTCCGGCTACTGTCTTTCGAATGAAGACGGAATGGTCAGAATGAGAACGATGAAAGCCAAAGGTGACTAAAATTTGACTAAGCTTGTCAAACCTGGCTCGTGGACTTTGTTTGAGACCATAGATAGCCTTATGCAGCTTACATACTTTGGAGGCAGACTCCCCCTGAGCAACGAATCCAGGTGGTTGCTCCATGTATACTTCTTCCTGTAAATCTCCATAAAGAAATGCATTTTTCACATCAAGCTGATAGAGTGACCAATCTTTATTCACAGCTACAGAAATCAGAATGCGAACAAAGTTTAACCGTGCAATAGGAGAGAAAGTCTCAAAATAATCAACATCGTAGGTCTGTGTGTAGCCCTTAGCAACAAGACGGGCTTTGAGACGTTCAATAGTACCATCCGGCTGATATTTAATAGTAAAGATCCAACGACAGCCCACTGTAGGGCAAGATCCCATGTCTTGCGATCACATAGTGCCTGCATTTCCTGGTCCACTGCCTTCTTCCATGCTGGAATAGTAAGAGCCTCTGTAGCATTTTTTGGAATACTGACAGCAGATAGTGCAGTAGTAAAGCAGGCAAAGTTGTTATGCAGATTATCAGAAGTGCAGAAATGACTGATAGGATGCTTAGTACAGGAGTGTACATCTTTCCTTAAGCTGATAAGAAGGTGCAGATCAGAGTTTACCTCAGTGTTTATTTGATCATCCGCAGACGCAGGAATTGGTTGAGGAGGGGCCATGGAAGGAGTGCTTGTCTTCGGTCGGCGTTTGTACACTTGCAGTTCTTCAGGCTGGTCAAATACAGACAGATTTTCAACAATGTCCAGTATAGGTGTTTGTGCCAACATATCAGGAGTTAGGCTAGCTCCATCCTCAGAAAAGAAGGGCATATGCTCAAAGAAGACAACATCCGCACTAACAAACTATTGTCTAAGTATCGGATCAAAGCAGCGATAGCCTTTCTGAGTTCGTGAATAACCCAAGAAAATGCACTTAGTAAACCGAGGGTCAAGTTTCGACATTCCTGGGCACAGGTTTTTAACAAAACAGGTACATCCTAAAATGCGAGGTGGTACAGGAAACAGAGGTGCATTAGGAAACAAGATAGAGTATGGGATGCGATTTTATAAAACAGAGGAGGGCATGTGGTTTATAAGAAAACATGTTGTAGTGACAGCCTCAGGCCAGAAACAGTGAGGTGCATTAGGAAACAAGATAGAGTATGGGATGCGATTTTATAAAACAGAGGAGGGCATGTGGTTTATAAGAAAACATGTTGTAGTGACAGCCTCAGGCCAGAAACAGTGAGGGACTTTGTAATGGATAAGAAGAGTGCGAGCAACCTCTAAGAGATGGCGGTTTTTGCGTTCAGCAACACCGTTTTGCTGAGGAGTATAGGGACAAGTGGTTTGGTGTATGGTGCCATGATTAGAACAAAATGAGGTGACAGACTTTTGCATAAACTCGAGGGCATTGTCAGTACGAAGAATTTGATGGTTTTATTGAATTGGGTTTTTATTTTTGAGAAGAAAACATGGATATTGTCCAAAACAGTACTACAGTCTTTAAGCAGAAAAAGTCAGGTAACACGGGAATAATCATCAATAAATGTCAAGAAATACTTAACACCAGATTGACTCGGGACACTACATGGACCCCAGATGTCAAAGTGAACAATGTCAAACATATCTTTAGACCCAATATCATTCTTTGCAGGAAAAACAGACCTCGTTTGTTTACTCAAAACGCAGGTTTCACAAGAGAATTTATGTTCAGCTAAAGCAGGAAATAAAAACTTCATCTTTGCAGCAGACGGATGACCCAGCCAAACGTGCCACTGCAGTCCTGAGACAGATGTAGATAAGAGAGCTGACGCCGCAGGTGGTCCATCTAAGTAGTAAAGTCCATCTGGTCCTTCATGGCCCGAACCAATCCTCGTCTTCGTGCAGAGATCCTTCAAAACACAACCAGAGGGATCAAATTTAATAGAGCATTGAAGTTGTTTGACAGGTTTTACTGACAGATAGTAAATTAACAGGAAACTGAGGTATATATAAAATAGAGTGAAGATTCATCTTGCGAGATAACATAACCGTGACAATGCCATGTACAGGTGCTTTCGAGCCATTAGCAACGGTGACAGATGGAATATGTGAAGTTTTAGATAGGGAAAAAAACAGGAGGAGGTCGCCTGGCATGTGAACAAACGCCCCAGAATCAATACCACTTTTGGTTACCAGCAGAGGGAGACGCCAGCATAGCAGAAGAGCCTCCCGTGGATGCCGAGGGTAATTGAGTCATTCGCTCTTGGAAAAATTTCTCGAACTCAGAGCGAAGCCAGTCAGTGGATGGAGGAGCAGCTGGTGGATCTGATGTGGCTTCTATAGTAGCTTCAGTGGAGGCCTGGTTTGCCCAGGCTGGCTTGCCGTGCTTGATCCAGCACCTATCTTCAGTATGATTATCACGACCACACCAGTTGCAGTAGCGAGGTCCAGTGGCTTGACCTCGCCCAGGAGCTGTGGAAGTGCCTCTTCCTCCAGAAGGTGGTGGACGTCCTCCACGGCCACGTCCAGAATCAGTAGTACTAGCAACCAAGGCAGGATGCTCAATTGCTGGTGTAGAGGAAACAGAAGGTAGTCGTTGGACTCTCTTTAGAACATCGTGAAGAGTCGGTAGCGGATCACTAGACAATATTTGGTCAACCACACCGGAAAAAGAAGCGGGAAGTGCAACCAAGAATTGAACCAGTTGGAGTTCATTGCGCTGCTTATGAGCTTCTTTGATGTCAGCAGTCAACGGGTGGTAGATCGCATACTCGTTCCAGAGAGCGGAGCACTGGTTGTAAAAATCTTTAATGGACGCATCTGAGGAGTACTCCTTTTTGGCTAGGTTTTTGAAAACTTCAAAAACACTCTTCGAATTTTGTTGGTATGAGTAGACATGAGACAGCTGGTCCCACACTGCTTTGGCATCATGAAGGCACAAAAGAGACTGACTAATGCGCGGCTCGGTGTTGTTGAGAAGCCAGAACATAACGCCCGAGTCGTCTTTAGACCATTGGGCATAAGCCTATTTGGTCTTGTCGACAGCAGTAGCATCAGGAGCAGGAGGTGGATCAGTAGTAAGATGAGAGTATCTGCCTTGAGCCTTCGCATATAGAACAAAGGATGCCGACCACAGATGGTAGTTGGATCCATCGAGCTTGACCGTGGTAACACAGAGAGATCTAGGAGGCTCCACAGATGCCATACTGGGCAGAGGCAGATACTAGCAGAAAGGTGACGTAGCAGCAGCAGGCAGAAAGGTGCTTATGAGCTTCTTTGATGTCAGCAGTCAACGGGTGGTAGATCTCATACTCGTTCCAGAGAGCGGAGCACTGGTTGTATAAATCTTTAATGGACGCATCTGAGGAGTACTCCTTTTTGGCTAGATTTTTGAAAATTTCAAAAACACTCTTCGAATTTTGTTGGTATGAGTAGACATGAGACAGCTGGTCCCACACTGCTTTGGCATCATGAAGGCACAAAAGAGACTGACTAATGCGCGGCTCGGTGCTGTTGAGAAGCCAGAACATAACGCCCGAGTCGTCTTTAGACCATTGGGCATAAGCCTATTTGGTCTTGTCGACAACAGTAGCATCAGGAGCAGGAGGTGGATCAGTAGTAAGATGAGAGTATCTGCCTTGAGCCTTCGCATATAGAACAAAGGATGCCGACCACAGATGGTAGTTGGATCCATCGAGCTTGACCGTGGTAACACAGAGAGATCTAGGAGGCTCCACAGATGCCATACTGGGCAGAGGCAGATACTAGCAAAAAGGTGACGTAGCAGCAGCAGGCAGCAAGTAAATAACCCACAACGGGCAGCAGCAGACAAAAATAATAAACCCACTATGGGGCAGTAGCAGCAGCAGGGATCTGACACATCAGATCAGAAGAACCCGTATTCGGGCAGAGATAGATGAAGAAAACCTACGCCGTCATGACGAAATCAATAATCCTTCATGAGGCACAGGCAGAAAAGGAACCGGAGACGTAGGGGAGTCTCAACGTGAGAAGTCTATGGCTGTCTGAAACAGTCGATTACCCGGTAGGAGAAGAGGAAGGATGGGATTGGTGAAGGAAGAAGATGGGTGCGGGGGTGGAGAGGGAGGGATAGCGGCAGCCGATGGGTAAGGGGGGTGGAGCTGCTACGGCGGCAGCAGGGAGGGGTGGTGGTGGGCGGCGGGTGGTGGAGGCGGAGGAGTGGCGGGTGGTGGTGGGGCGGGCGGCGGCGGGAGGGCAGGCCGACGGCACTGGGAGTGGAGGGGGGTGGTGGCGGTGGCGCTGGGGGGGGGGGGGGGGGAGGGCATGGGGGCAAGGTGGGACAAAAAAACTGGGACCATGCCTGCTGTTGATACCATATAGAGAAATGAAGGCTTGTTTATTGAGTAAGTAAAACAGTGTACAATGCAGTCTCTTACATAACAGAAGAGAGTAGAGACTAAAGCAGAGATGAGCAATATGGGACTAAACTACAGAAGTAAACAGCATAAGTGAGGCACATGCTATGCACATGACACTCAACAAGACATAACAGAAAACAACATATCTCTATAGTTGCAAATGTGGATGAAGGGTTGAGGTACTAGAGTCCTTTCCCTCAAATCCTTCGCCAACCTGCTTCATTGTCCAGATATCTTGTAGAATAAAAAAGGAGTCATAAAAAGGCTTCACAATTCAAGGGCTTAGTAGTTCTACAGATAACAGACTTAAAGGAAATCTTGAGACATAAATAACATCAATAAAAGGTAGAGATTTTTTTCAAAGAAGCATTTCATAGACCGATAATAAGGGATTAAGATCCATCAGCAACACACATGGAATGGATGGGAGAACGGTTGTAGAGACTCAAACAAGGAGGCATTAACAGTAGTGTGATAAGAGGCACCAGAATGTGTAATCTCGTAGTAAGCATGAGGATCTGCAAACAAAGAGTGAATATATGATAGTGTAAAGAAGTATGTACTATGATGTTGTGTTGTTGTATACGTGTGTACACCCCTATCCTTATATAGGAGAGGAGGCTATTACAATGAGGCACAAAGGAAGCGGACTAACCCTAATGGGCCATGGGCAACAGGCCCATGTAGACAATAGACTAATAACCTATTAACTAAATAGGCTATATTCTAACACTCCCCCTCAAGCTGGAGCATGGGTCAACGCATGTCCAAGCTTGGAGTTACAAGACTCGATTTAACGATAAGAAACAAAACGATTAATGAAAGATAGATGTGTCACTCCCCATCAAGGAATGAAATATCGACGATATCGCCGGTATACCGGTCGAAATTTCGATACCGACGCCATCGAGTATCGGTTTGAGAAAGTCTACTGCTGGTACCGCAAATATCGATATACCGGTGGACTTACCGCCACTTACCGCCGAAAACCGAGGGTTACCGCTGCAAAAAGCCCAACTTGCGGGCGATATAGGCGGTATGCCGCCCGACATGCCGATATTTACGAACATGTTGCTTGCTGCTGCTGTTTGAGTGGAGTTTCTTGGAGATTAGAGGCAATTTCCTTCCTTGGAGCCCGAATCAGCCCCGATCAAGGTATGTTTTCTTAATTTATTTCATTTCTCATCTTCTTTAACCCCTCCCCTCTCTATTTTCTTCTATTTTCACCATAGAACTTCTCCAAATTCTCTAAATACACCCAAAATCTAGATCTACTCCTAAAAACTTAGGATGAATGCTATTTAACAATAGATCTATGATTAATTTATGTAGATATACTAATGTATCACTAGATCTACTACTATTAATTAATATTATCACATAATTTCACTAATTAATATAAAATTCGTAATAATACAATAAGTACTATTAATAATAGGTATCTAACTTAGGTTTAGTAGAAAAAGTTGTACCAAATACTAATATGAACAAATACAAACAAAAATATACTACAAATAAATATATTTTTCGTTTTTTCATTTATTAAAAATGCTGAAAATTAAAAAAAATGCATTTTTTTTGTTTTTTTTTCTACAGATTTATGTGTGTTAGTGTAATATAAGATGGAATGAGTAATTTGTAACACATCACTTGCCTTAATACTAGATAAATGACAGATTTTTCATTTTTTTAAATAATTTCAGACTTTTTTTAATTTATTTAACCCTTTTTTCTTGTTAATAAAAATCTTAAAAAATATTGTGTTTGCTTCTATAGATACATGTAACATTTATATAGTTAAAGTATTGTTTTTTGTTCTATAATACATAAAATAGAATAATTTCTTCATTTCTTGCAACTTAATGGGTTATTAATTTCATACACCTAATTTTTGTTTGTCTTTGTCTTTTTGCAGTGTTGACTTTTGATTTGAGAAGATGTCTTCAAGCGATGGTGAGGGTGTTGGGGCCGGTAATGTTGGAGCTAAGAATGTGGATTTTGCATGGAATCACTGCACACCTACTGAGGGGAGAAAGATAATTTGCAATTACTGCAAGAAGACACTTGTTGGAGGGGGGATTACTAGATTTAAACGTCACATTACTGGTGGTGACAAAAATGTGGCAATGTGCCAAAGGTGTCCCCAAAGTGTTAGAGATGATTTCAAGAAACTGATGGGCGCAAAGAAACAAAAACAACATAAGATGAAGGAGGTTGAAAGGGCTTATACAGATACATTATTTGATGTTAGGCCCACAGGTTCTTCTGCTGAATCTGATGATGATATTGGATATCCTCCTGAATGTGATACAGCTTATTCACGTCGTATGTATAGACGTGCTATTAGAGATTCTCGTAGAAGTGAGTGGGAAAGGGAGGAGGCAGCTCGAATTACAAGGAGGTATGGGCCATCTGGTGCAGGTGGAGGTAGTGGGACTGCACGTATTCCTGTTGTTGACCTAGATGACGACGATGAAGACCGAGCTGGTTATGGTAAAAGGAAGAAAGGAGGCATTGATACACTTTTCCGTTCTGCAAGTGTGAGATTGAGGAATGTTGATGAACCAGGGGTTAGGAAGCCTGAGGCTAGGCAAAAAGGCCTCAAAGCAATGTTTACTGGTGCAAAAGAAAAGGTTGGTAAGGCAGTGGGTAAGTTCTTCTTTGCTCATGGTATACCTGCACATGTTGCAACTGAACCCTATCTGCAGCATATGGTAGATGTGATAGGGGAGTCTGGTAGGGGCATCAAGGCCCCCAGTTCATATGAATTAATGAACAAGTATCTTCCACTAGAGAAGAAGGATCTACAAGCATGGATTTCAGACCAAAAACACATGTGGGCTGAATATGGCGTCACGCTTATGTGTGATGGGTGGACTAGTGGAAATAGAAGACAAATTATCAACTTTCTTGCATATTGTCGTGGATCCACAGTTTTTCTAGATTCTGTTGATGCTTCAGGTGAGGTCAGGAACCACAGATACCTAAAGAAATTAATGACGACATACATGAAGCAAATTGGTGTAGAGAATGTGGTGCAGATTGTTACTGATAATGCTACTGCCTTTAAGAAGGCCGCCGAGAGTTTAATGAAGAAATATCCGGTCTACTGGACACCATGTGCTGCCCACTGCATAGATCTCATTCTGAAGGACATGGGATCAATTAATTTCATCAAATATGTTGTCATTGAGGGTAGGTTGATAACGGGATTCATCTACAACCATTCTTTTCTGCTAAATGCCATGAGGCGACCTGAGTACTGTGGTGGTGATCTTATTAGAACAGGGGCAACTAGATTTGCAACAAATTTTCTTGCCTTACAATCGTTAAAGTCCAAAAAGGATGGACTTAGGAGGCTCTTCAATGGAGTGGAGTGGACCTCCATGAAGGAGCACAACACCCCTGTTGGCAGAAGAATTGAGGAGTTGATTGTCAGCCGACCTTTTTGGGATAAGGTTACTAGAGTGCTGAAAATAATGGAACCCATTGTCAAAGTATTGAGGCTTGTAGATGGTGACAAAACTGCAACAATGCCTTTCCTTTATGATGCAATGACCTCAATGGTGGACAATATCAAAGAAGCAGCTCCTAGGTCCAATGAGCAATACATAAAAATTTATGAGAATCGTTGGACAAATATGCTTTTGCATCCATTGCATAAAGCAGGTATATGATTCTCTCAATGACTCAATTATATTCTAACTTCTAAGTTATTGGTCTAATTCATACTTGTCTACAATAAAATGTCATTCTAATTTCCTTATTTATATTTGTGACAGCTTACTATTTGAATCCGAGGTTTCAATACTCACGAACACTAGGCTTGAATGCGACTCTAATGAATGTAGTGAGAGAAGTCACTAACAGGTTCATTACCTCTCCAGAAGAGCGATTGCTAGTACTGGAAGAGGTATATAACTATATGACTTAGTTACATTCTTTATTTCTCATTATTCTTTCCTTTGATTTCATCATCTTAATATCGTATATATTATTTTTGCAGTTGCGCCAGTTTTGTGAAAGCACTGGATGCTTTGGCCATCCAAATGCGGTTGCTGACCGCGATGCAGGTGATCCTTGTGAGTGGTGGGTTTGGAATGGAACAGGTGCCACTCATTTAAGAAAAGTGGCTATTCGCATCCTTTCTCAAACAACATCTGCAGGGGGTTGTGAAAGAAACTGGAGCACTTTCAATCTGATACACTCCAAGAGAAGGAACAGATTTGGTGCAAACAGGTTGAGGGATCTTGTATACGTTCATTACAACATGCGGTTGAGGGCTAGAGCAATACGTGATGCCAACTACAAGGAAGTGGATTTTGCTGTTGTCCATGATCCCATTGACACCGCATATACTTTTAATACTGAAAGACGTAGAGGACTGGAGGATGATTCAGAAAATCCTTTAGAGGAATGGATGAATGAGATAGGCCGTCCTGTTCTTGATAGTTTAGATGGACGTCCAGATCCATATATAGAAGAGCAATTTGATGCAAATAATGGTGATGATATTATTATTGATGCCCCGCCTGAAAGACTTGATCCTGAAGCTGCACATGTTGATACTGATATGGAAATCAATAGAGAAGTGGAAGAACAATTAGGTAGCTCAGATTCTTTTTCTACATCTGGTTCTAAATCTAAGTCTGATGATGGCGGCAATGATGGTGATAATCGCAGCCAACGCTCTCCAGAATATCCTCCAGCTGTTGATCCTCAAAATGATGACCGGCCTTATGTTAGTCATGCTGCACCTCCACAAGAACAGGGAAATCCCATGGCTGAAAAAAGATTTCAAAGAAGAAAAACTCGAACTGGGAAAGATTACAGCGGTGCATATCATAGCCAAAGTGATCATCATTCTGATCTTGTTGATTCAATGGATAACATGAGCATATCTGACTCTCAATCTCAACAATCATTCGGAGATATGTTATTTAGGCAGACACTTCCATACCCATCTCAGCCCCAACATGGGTATCCTGGATATCATGCTGAACCACCACCAAGATTACAATTAGAACTTGGACCTGGTATGGGATATCACGAAGCATACTCTGTCCGTAGCCCTTATGGATGCTTTCGGGTGAACACCGAAGCATACTCTGGTGATGGAGGTCAAACATTGAGTGGTGGGCATACTACAATTTATCCTATTGTCGGTTATCCATTACAACCTCAAGCTCCTCAAACATGGGCTCCTCCTGCTTCTACAGCTACTCAACCTCAAGCTCCTCGAGCAAGGGCACCTCCACCTGCTTCTACTCAACCTCCCTCCATTTCAGCAACAAAGGAAAAATATCTAAAAGATTTGGAAGAACATTTTCCGAAGTTTGGGATGATGTAGTTTGCCAATCCTGAAGTGTATGAGGAACATGTTGTTTCATACAACAAGTCTTACAGAAGTTACATGACATGGGAGCAATATGTGGAGCATATGAACAACATATTGTATCGAGAACCAGCGCGCCACTCAACATACAACTGATGTGAGTTAGTAATTTACTACGTTGGTATATGTTTGTTGTAAATTGAATATTATTGCATAAGTGTGTTAACATGAGTTTATAGATTGTGCTAGTAAAATTTTAGATCTTAATTCTTGCATTTTGTCATCGATATCTTTCATCGAAATCTCCAAAAAACAGGCCATATTCCTTAACTCACACATGATTGACCCCCCCCCCCACATACCCAATATAGAATTTTATTGCATAAAACGTTGCATCTGGGTGTTGAGACCACGCCTGTAAAATTTCATGATTTAATTCGTTCATTTTGGCGTCGGTATGGCCAGGATTGCATCTGTCGATATTTTCGTCGGTATACCTGTAAATATCTATACCCAAGTTGTCGAAACGGCGTCGGTATCGGTCATTTAATTCCTTGCTCCCCATACAAATTGTTACTCCCCCTCAAACAATACTTTCTAACTAAAAAGATATGATGACGCCTCTTTGAGATGTGTTCTGCAGGTTGGAGAAGCCCGAGCTTTGAAGAAGGTTTTTCTCTTGAAGTGAATTTGGAGTGAAGAACATGTGAAGCAAACAATCATAAATATCACAACTACGCCATCTTCACTGGAGAGGAATGTGGAGTGGAATAAGCGCACTCAGCAAATCACACGTAGATAACGCGGCACAACCGCGGAGGCACAGTGTCGATGTAGCAGTGGAGATGTCTGTGAATAGTCTGAGAAGTGTAGCCAACTGGAATTAGCGCAGATGACCACCGACGTGCATAACGTGGCACGAACACGCTGGCGAGGTGCGAAGGTGTCGTCTCAACACGTAAAAGAAGCAGATGCAACTCAGAGAAGACGTGGGGAAGTAGCTCGGTGAAGATCACTCTGGATGGAATCCTTGCAGATACATTTTTGGCACAGGCTTGAAGATGACGAGCTTCAGAGATGAAGAAGCAACCATCTGGAACACCATCAACACAGCATGGATGACCAACTGGAACGTCATCAACACCAAAGGGACTAGAGGCTGGAATATGCGCAGCAAGCTCTAATCCTGACGTACATAATGCAGTACGAACGCGAAAGTCTTAGTGTCAATGCTACAACTGTGAGATCCTTCAATGATGTCTGAAAAGTAATGTGATGCTAAGTGGGAATGATGCGCCACAAAGACATCAGGAAACCAGATGTGTTGAGCAATACGAAGCTCCATGAAGATACCCTAGAATATATCATCTCATCTCATGTCATGTCTCTCTCCTCATATCCTCTCTCTCATGTTCTCTTCATACCCTCCTCTCCATCTCTCTCTCTCCTCTATTCCCCCCCCCGCACACCAAATACGACGAGAGTGAGTAGAAGGTGTGGAACAAAGGAAAATATGACCCCCCCGCACGTGGAAAGACGCACACATGATGAGTGGGAAGGTGGGAAAGGAAGAGGGTAAAACGAGAGGTGAAGTGTGTAGAGAAGAACAAAAAATAGACTACCGGAATGGAAGCATCGGTAGAAAGAGATACACTACCGGAATTTTGCTCGGTAGGGGAGGAAGTGGCACTGCCAGAATGATTTCTCGGCATGAAAATCGATAACCGAAATCAATATGCAAAACACACCCGATTAAGATTCGGATAGAGAAAATGAATGGATCTTTTCTTAACCCAAAAAGGACATTTGTCTTGCCCTTAGGCCGACAAATGTAGGAATGCGGGGGTGGAGCCCCCACGAAAAAATTTGTTGGGTCAAAATATAGGAATAGGATCCGATTATCATCAAATATTGGAGGAGAGATGGACCTTTAGAGGACGTCAAACTGAAACTAGAAGTGTTCTGACAGCTTCAGTCACGTCGTGTCTATGGTTGGATGCGCCGTGTAGATTGTCGGGGGTGAGAGGCAGACTTCTGATGACACGTTGTGTAAGATTGTTTACACGTCGTATATCTCCTTCACTGAAAACTAACTGACTCCTTGCAACACGCCGTGTCAGATGTCGGAGGCGGGAACTTGGTGACACATCGTGTTCCAAGTGGACACGCCGTGTCCAAAGTCGGAGGTGTGAATCTGCTGTCCGCCGACACGTTGTGTTCCAAAGATGACACGTCGTGTTTGTTGCGATCTAGGCTGTCAGAAAGATTTATGGAATCAAAGACGATGTGTGTTTTGAGCGACACGCCGTGTCTTTTGCTTTCTGGACAAAACGCTGCGCCGTCAGGGTGATTTATGGAGCGCGACACACTGTGTTGTTTGGACAACACGTCGTGTCGGCGGCAGCTGATGCACGATTTCGACAAAAAGGGAGAGGGTAATGTGATGCTAAGTGGGAATGATGTGCCACAAAGACATCAGGAAACCAGATGTGCTGAGCAATACGAAGCTCCATGAAGATACCCTAGAATATATCATCTCATCTCATGTCATGTCTCTCTCCTCTCTCCTCATATCCTCTCTCTCATGTTCTCTTCATACCCTCCTCTCCATCTCTCTCTCTCTCCTCTATTCCCCCCTCCCCGCACACCAAATATGACGAGAGTGAGTAGAAGGTGTGGAACAAAGGGAAATATGACCCCCCCGCACGTGAAAAGACGCACACATGATGAGTGGGAAGGTGGGAAAGGGAGAGGGTAAAACGAGAGGTGAAGTGTGCAGAGAAGAACAAAAAATAGACTACCGGAATGGAAGCATCGGTAGAAAGAGATACACTACCGGAATTTTGCTCAGTAGGGGAGGAAGTGGCACTGCCTGAATGGTTTCTAGGCATGAAAATCGATAACCGAAATCAATATGCAAAACACACCCGATTAAGACCCGGATAGAGAAAATGAATGGATCTTTTCTTAACCCAAAAAGGACATTTGTCTGGCCCTTAGGCCGACAAATGTGGGAATGCGGGGGTGGAGCCCCCACGGAAAAATTTGTTGGGTCAAAATATAGGAATAGGATCCGATTATCATCAAATATTGGAGGAGAGATGGACCTTTAGAGGACGTCAAACTGAAACTAGAAGTGTTCTAACAGCTTCAGACACGCTGTGTCTATGGTTGGATGCGTCGTGTAGATTGTCGGGGGTGAGAGGCAGACTCCTGATGACACGTTGTGTAAGATTGTTTACACGTCGTATATCTCCTTCACTGAAAACTAACTGACTCTTTGCAACACGCCGTGTCAGATGTCGGAGGTAGGAACTAGATCTCTGCCGACACATCGTGTTCCAAGTGGACACGCCGTGTCCAAAGTCAGAGGTGTGAATCTGCTGTCCGCCGACACGCCGTGTTCCAAAGATGACACGTCGTGTTTGTTGCGATCTGGGTTGTCAGAAAGATTTCTGGAATCAAACACGGCATGTGTTTTGAGCGATACGCCGTGTCTTTTGCTTTCTGGACGAAACGTCGCGCCGTCCGGGTGATTTCTGGAGCGCGACACGCCGTGTTGTTTGGACAACACGCCGTGTCGGCGACGGCTGATGCACGATTTTGACAAAAATTAGCGCTGTCAAGGAGTCAAATACCCCGGGAATTAGTACTATGGGTCGACGGGAATTAGTGTCATTTGCTCTACTCCTTTGATCATGTACAGAGGTGACTCCTTACTTGACCACGGCCGGATCTGGATGGGAATTAGCGTCGTCCTGGGTCCCGAGAAGCAGTGTAGCGGTGGAGTGATGGAGTGGCTGGATGCGGAGATGATGGATGGGCAGCGGCTCGACATGAAGACGGCAGGGCAACTCGGCGGTGAAGACGATGGCGGCAGTTGTTGGAGCGGAAGGTAGATGTGCTTGGCTTGGCTGCTTAAATGGTGGCGGCTGGAGCTTCTTGACGAACGGATCTTCAGGAAAGGTGACGACTGACAGATAGATCTGGACAGGAATGATGGCGTTGTCCAAAGACACAGATAGACTAGGATAGATTGTCGGGAAGGATGGTGTCGGCGGATAGCTTTGGATTGGAAAACATAGATTGTATGTCGAGAAGATTGGCTCCGGCGTACGGATCTATGTGAAAGTGGGAGAAAGAGACATGGAGGCCGGAAGTGCCTAGCGGGCAGCCAGCCTATGCCATGTAAGAGGCGGCGGCGGCCGTCCGCAGGCGGGGGTGCTCCCCCTATTGCTCTCTCTAGGAGAGATAGGGAGGGCGACTGGAAGCTAGGGCTAGAAGGGGCGGCCGAGAGAAGAGGGAAGGGAAGCGGTGCTAGGGTTTTCTCTCCCTCTCTACTGCTCTAATACCATGTAAAGAAGTGTGAACTATGATGTTGTGTTGTTGTATTCATATGTACACCCCTATCCTTATATAGGACAGGAGACTATTACAATGAGGCACAAAGGAAGCAGACTAACCCTAATGGGCCATGGGCAACAGGCCCATGTAGACAATAGACTAATAACCTATTAACTATAAAGGCTATATTCTAACAGATAGGTTGACAACAAAATCCATTATAGTAGGTTGACGTGTATCCAAGGTGATAGGCGGCTACAAATAGAGTCTGACATGTTCCTCTATGATGACAATAACTTCCTTTGCTTCTTCAATACAGAATATCCAAGGAGAAAGCCACACTCATCGATTTGAAGAATGATTTCTGCAATTATAGTAATAACATGACAAGTTACCATGTCCTCGCCCATGTCCAAGAGAAAACTAAAACCTCTCCCATTAATGATGAATCGTCATCAAAGTGTTCCTCCGCCCTATACGTATTGGGCAACGTTTCCGACCCAAGAGGTAAAAAATGGGTTGTAAATGGGTACGGGTAGACCCGCAACCTGTAGATCTGAACCTTTTAGAAACCCATCACGGGTCTAAATTTTTATACCTACATACTCGTGGACCCGCATATTAGCGGGTCCACTAATGGGTATGCTTGGACCAAGACCCGCTAGACCCATGTACCCGCTATACATAAATAACTACTTGAATAATATGTTATTTATATCACATTTTATGAATCTAAATAATATAATACTTGAAATTATATCATATTCTAATTATACTAAGGTTGAGATTAGTCATCTAATTGAGAAGTAGTTGTTGTAATTACAATCATGAGCAACACATGTAAACTTAAAATGAAAATAGTAACATGATATGCTACATAATTAAAACACAATGACGATGACTAAAAATATGTAAACTATTAATACAACTAATCTTCCATCTACAAAGTATTGTATCATTTAATATAACTATTATATGTTAATGTCCTACATAATAGAAATATCTTGTTGTATAAAAATATGCAGAACATAGTCGTTACTCTATATAAACAATGTGATGTTTTATATAAAACTGCTTAGTTGCATACCTGCACCGTATACCCGCTATCATTACGGGTACAGGTATGGTGCGGGTCAACATTTTTATAATGCGAGTCTAGAATTGGAACCATGCCTGCTAAAATAAATGGGTATGGCTTTGGGTATGGCCAGACCTGCATTGTACCCGCACCGTTTACACCCCTATAAGGAATCTAACACATCCACTCTAGAAAGACAAGCATAGATTTTTGCATATGTAGGAGGTTTATCTGGAGTCATTGGTTGGTCATCCACATGCATGTATTAAAGACCAAGAGTCGCGAGAAATTGAACAAATCTGATGGATTCACATTTCCTTTTCATTTAACCAATATTAGTAGATATATGTCGATAGGTGTCCTATTCATCTCATATTTTTTTAGGGTTGTATCTTTTTTCAAAGGTATGAATTTCCTTTTTACTTAAATGCAATATAGCATATTGCTCTTTTGAGATTGGATTCATGGAGATCATCCCACATTTGTTTCATAGGGTGAGAGATCACTTATTTTGCAATAGATTGTGTCATGCTATTCAACATATATGCTACAGACCATTAATTGGTTTCTTCCCAATATTCATTTCTAGCTGTTCTATCCCTGGTTGCATGTGCTCCCATCCGAAGAGTATATTTCTTTTTGTGTGATCCCACAATTTGGGAAAAGGCCTAGCCCACAAGAGAAAGTATCATCATTTGATGTGTGTACCTTAAAGTGACGATTGACGCTTGTAATGGATGTTTTCTCCACAATGTAACTGCATCAGACAAGGAAGGATTATCCAAACGGCTAAACTAGACGAGTTATAGCACCATCCAATAGAGGCAATGGGAGGGAAGAAGTTGGACTAAAAGAGGAGAGACATCGAAGGAATAGTCGCCCTCTCAAATCCGTACCTAAGGAGGAGCCATCTAGGTCAACAATTGGCAAAAAAAAAACACCCCCAATATGATAGGTCAGCACCGGCAGTGTAGCCTGATACAGATATATCAACAAATATAGCCCCTCGTAGGCTAGCAGCACAAAGGGAGATTGGGATGTGTGTGCTTTTTTTTTTTTTTTTGGGGGGGGGGGGGGGGGGGGTGTAAATGCATGGTCAGCAGCACCCCATGTAACACACATGGTATTGTTGCAAGATGGAAGAAAAAAAAATTAAATAAAGAATGGAGGAAGAGGGGGGACAAAATGACAGTTGTATTGCTCTAATACCATGTCAAGAGAAGGGTATCAAACTCATTATTGCTTAATATCATCATTTTACTACAACTGTAATGCATATATAATGACTCTTAGGAGTAGGCTTAATAGGTGCAGCCTGTGTGGAACTAAACACCCTACATACATGTATTATATTCTAATAGCTTTTATTAAAAAGGATTTCATTTTTCTGTCTTATGAAGTCCATATAAATAAGAAAAATCGTAATATGACAGAGAGATTCATGTAGCTAAACTACAACATCGTTGTAAGTTCGTTTTGAAATTTATTCAGCATATCATCATATATAGTATTGTGAGATACTGGTGTGACTCAAGCCAGCAAGTCGAGGAGCTAGTATTCTTAGGTGTTCAGAAATCTCATTACCTCATACCTAACTCAATAGCAATCCTTGCACGATGTTTCTATTTGAAGCATCTTCATTCCACTCCAAGTTGATTGGCCTTAAATTTGCTATGAAATGTTTTTGTATTTAACTTCCATAACTAACCCCATGGTTTAGCAAGTTAGCTAAGAGAGATACTGATAATCTAGAGTGGTCCATTCAGGTCAAACATCAGAATATAGCAGCATCTGGGCCGAAGAATTGTAAAAGAGCAACTGTCCGGTTACCATGATGTCTAGAAATGAATTTGATAAGCTAATTGTGTTTATAGAATTCAGAAATACCTTGTATCGCCGAAATGCTGTTTGGATACAGGTGGCGGCAGCATCCTCCAATGGCACATTTGGATCCCAAAACCTTCTAGATCCTTTTCTAGAGCCATCTGTCGGTGTCTTCCTAGTTTCAACCTTTGTTTTCTTTTTAATGATTATCTTCTTGAACCAACCCATGTTTTGTACACTAATACGTCAGTTGATGGCTTGAATCTGACAAAAAATATTCTTATCCCGTGTTAGGAAACCAAAAAAAAAAAAAAAGGTAAACAGCAATGTGTTTCTACTAGCAGTTAAAACATACAAGAACCACTTTGCCTAACTGATCATGATGTTACCGAAAACATTAATGAGGAAACGCTGACTGTGTGCGAATAGGTTGGTGGCGAAAGGTAATTAGATAACGATCATGAGTTTATCTCTTTTGACAAGAATCAAGCTCCGAGTAATTAGAATAAACCGACTAGTAAACGCGGTTAAGTCCTAAAAGCAATTATTTACTAATGAGGACATGCACGACGACTAAACCCTGAACAAGTAATTGCTGCTCCGCTATAAGAGAAGACTGAAGGATGGATTTTAACAGCAACATATTTCTGTGGAGTACGCCAAACTAACTAGTAAGGAACTAAACAGATCTGCTGGTTAACTTAAGAATGTTGAACGGAACCAAAACAGAGCATATTCAAGACAATAACAGAGCTGTAACGGTACTGGCCTATATCATAGGAAATTCACAAGTGCCTGACAGGAGATACGCAAGTGCTCACGCATCAAGAGTTGACCTTTCGGTCGACTGACCGTTTAAAATTCAGAATAAAACCAAATAATGGATTGCCAACTCCAGAAGGGCAATTCCATCGGTCATGGCACCCAAAAAACACGGGAAATACACGTCTTGCATACACGAATTCTTCGCTTCTCGCAACAAAACCAGAAATGCGGACCAATATAGGCGCAAAAACAAGTGAAGAGCATTAAGATAGAGCTGGAAAATACCTATACTGCTAATATGGCCCAAAGAGCAGAAGGCACCTACCAGAATAGCTAGAGTAGTAGTATCGGACTGACTGCAGGAACGAGAGAGATGCATTTGAGCCTTCTGCTCCTATGGCAGCTACTTGACTTGGAATGCAAGCTTCTGGAGTGTAAAGCTGGAGAAAGGTGCAAGGTAGCGCCTCGCACATCAGCCTTTTCACTCCTCACTCCACATAGCCCCAGAGGCTACCGTTGCGCTATGATTTGCCACCAACCGCCGGCATCCCACCCAATCATTGACGGGAAGAAGAAGACGAGAATTCGAGGGGAGAGGACCCTTTGGTTGGTGATGAGTCGGCGATACGGTCGGTGGTCGCTGGCGAGGAGTGGAAACTTGGAAACTTGAAACTCCATGGGTCCCAAGTTGTCACAGATCAGCCCAGCAGTGCACCCACTGGTTTGGCTTTTTGTTTGTTTTGTTTATTATTATGTTCCGGTGACGTTCGTACTTGGTACCAGGAGCACTCGAATAACAGGCCATAGAAAGGAAATAATGGATATCGTGCAAATTGGCACGCTATTTTGAGCTATTCCCATGATATATTTTGTTTCATAGGATCACGATGGAGCTAAGATAGTAGCAAGACAATGTGTAAAATAAAGATATCAAAATAATGTAAATAACCAAAAATATTGTTTATATTCACAAGTATACATTTGATCGACATGTCATATAACAGTTCCAATAACATCGACTTTGCCACAAGGAGGAACACAAACTATGAAGAAGAAAAATTTACAGCACAAAAATATCAAGTATAATTCATTACAGCTAAGGGCATGTTTGGTTAGCTGGATTTAGTGAAATCATGTATTTTGTCCATCCTGTATTGTTGAAATATTACATTCTCAAAATTCCGCAAAGTAAAATTTTATGTTTGGTCTGTTGGATTTTGTAAGTGTGGGATTTATATTTTTTTGTGTTTGATGTCTTGCCCATGATGGATGTTGGCGTCCGGGAGAATTTTGATGGAGACCAAAATGTGGGATTCCTATTCTGTCTGAAAATCCCGAGATTAGCCCCATTTTCCAATCTTGCAAACCAAACATAAAATTTGCAGAACTGGAACCCAAAATACAATCTAATACGGCAAAATCCAAGTAACCAAACGTGCCCTAAATGATTACTTCTGGATAGTAAGGACATACAATATACATATACTTAATATTCACTAATGTTTCTATATCCATTTTGTCTCTTTATACATATCACTTGTCGTTAAAAGTAACAATAAGAGGACAATGTTATTTTTGACAAAAGTACCAAATATGGGTCGTGTATGATAGGTTGTTGTCTTTTCTTCATTTGTTGGTTCATCGTATTCATGAATAGGTAATATGTAATAGCTTATATAGTAAAACTTCTCGGTAATATGTCATCTTTTCTCTTTTCTCACACCCATTCCACCATCTCATTTTTACAAATAGTCAATTATTCCTTTCTTTTTACATTGTTTTTCATTATCATTATGAGCATATTTGATAGGGTGTAGTCGATAACAGACTACGTGTTGTTGGACATTTTTACATTGTGAAATCATAAAACTACACTAAAAATGTGACACGAGGCCATTGATTTTTCATAGTTGGCAAACCAATATGGAATTGGACTCAAAACTAAAGAGAAAAAGTTCTTACAGCACATAAATCTGCACTTACGTATAGTGGCTTTTGTGAGATCATATACTCGTGGAACTTTTTCTATGCTTGTTGTAGTGACAGTTTAAACAAGACACTAAAAATAGTCAAATTAAATACATTACATGTCTATATAAGACATATTTGTTCACATGATTTCGCTTCCAATTTGGCAAATATCAGGTGGACGACATTGCATACTATCTCCGATAAGTGTATGAGTCTATACACAACGTGATTAACATCATTGTTGTAGTGTATAACATCATTGTTGTAGCTTCCTACTAGGAGAACGTCGGATTGAATAATAATTAGAAATAAGTAGTCTAATATATATTACTAACTTGGAGAAGTTTCCAACCACATCTATGAGATAATAAGTATTTAGTCCATACCATGTTCTTTGGGCGGGTCGATATATTGAAGGGGGTGGTGGTGGATTGAGACGAAGCCTTGCTTCAACTCCTCAAAGATCCACTCATAGATATATGGTCAAAATAAAATTCATGTCTTAGATGTCAGAAGTGTCGAGAGATCGAAAAATCCCATCATAAGTATATGTAGTGTCTAGTTAGTCTAAGAAAATAGTGGACCACTACATGCACCTAGCATAACTTAATACACAAAATGTATATCTTCTCAGTCACCAAACAAATTCAAGCTAGAGATTGTAGCTTGATAAAAATCATAAAACTAAATCAACCATGTAAAAATGGATCTTTATTGGATTATGTCATATGTGGATATTTTCATGTTTGAAAACTAGTGGATGCATTTAGCTTGACTCCATCTTGTCTTGCCAAATTCTGATAGTTTAGGTCCAATTCGATATTACATAAAACATATTTTTAAATTGGATCACACTTAAATGCATAATCATTAACATTTGATAGTTAACATATAATTTGTTTTTCACTAAATAATGATTTATTTTTAATTCATTTCAAAGTATATAATTACATGTTCTAGTTTCAGTTACCAATCAAAATCGTTACATGCAAGCCATTATTGTATGGACGAGTTACGTTGTGGAAATGATAAGTTGTTAACAAATTATAAGTGAAATATAATTATTTTTGGTAAATTTGGTAGTGCATAGTAAAAAAATTGCCTTGAAGTACCACTAGTGTCAAATAACTAGAAAATTAATACCATATTTATACTATGTGGTATGATAACGTTGTAAAACATTTTTTTATTTTATTGTTTTTAAAAGTACAAAATTATGTCTATGGGTAATATCTAACTGGGTATTACCTAGACCTACATGGGTGCAAGAAAACAAGTGAGAAATAATTACACAAATTTAAGTAAATCCAGTGTAAATTTTAGTAGAATAGGTATTGAAAATAGGAGTAAGTTGTTTAGGATACCCATGGGTGTTGAGTAGCTAGAAAAGCTAACACTACAATGTAGAGTATTCGATTGGCAGACGGTAGCAGATAATAAAATGAAATAATGTGTGATGACTTTATATAAAAATGTGCAAAATAAATGGTCCATATGTGTGCAGGGAGCTAAGGGACTTAGACCTTTATGGGTGAGTAGTACAAAATTTATAAGAAATTGTGGTAACTTGGGTTTTTTTCTCTCATTTAATTTGGGTACATCATGACTCGTTAAATGCCCTTTTGTACTCAATGCCCCTTTCTCACCCTCAAGTTGATGACTTCTCGTCACTTTATGCCTGATTCATGAGTTGGTTTTGATCAAATATCACTTTGTACCTATATGTGACTCTAATTTGATCTTTGAACTAAGTGTCATGCTTATTATGTATCACCAGCTTGCAATCAAAGTTTGCCCACTTCAATGAACTCCTATTGCTATCAAATTCTTTCATGATATAGAGGATTCAATTCTGAATCCAACAGTTGAAAATTTCCTCAATCGGACCATCCTAGCCCAAGATATAGCCTTTCAAATTTGCACCTTTAAGCATGATTTTTCAACTATTTTAGCTCCTTTTTCACCCTTCTTGGGCCCATTTGGGGGCGTTGACGCACGCGGCCCACTCTACCCTCCCCTTTCTTTTCAGCAATCTAAGTGCCCTCTTACCGACCAATAGGGAGGCCCAGATCCTTGGATGAGGGATTGCGACCTTTGGTTCCATCTATCAAGGATCTTGCCTCGATCTAACGGCCCCAAACTCATCCCTAACCTCTGTACATTCTCCAACATAAATGGCGCTGGCAGTCACCTACTCCATGGTTTGGCACCTCAATCAAGCTCTTTTCGCACCATCTTCTCCCAAAGTGACGCCTCGTTGGCCTATAAAACTTCATTCCAAGTTGATTTCCCCTCTTTCTTTGGCCTATCTCAAACCCTAGCACCCCTTTTCCCCTCTTTGTTTCCTCCTCCACCCCTGAGAAGGGGGGTTTCCTCCTCCAGCGGCGTTCGTCCTTGGCTGAGCCAACCATGGAATCAACAAGGTCACAAGGAAGATGGCCATCCACTTCATTGGACCCGTCGTGCCCTGGAGCTAGCCCATGCTTGGGCTCCGATGATCCACCTCGTGTCGGTCATCGCACTGATGCGTTCCCAGAGAGAAGCAAAGCAAAGATTGTGAGAGGTGATAAGGGGCGTATGTGGGACTCGGGCAACCGCTCGCGGTCATGGCCAAGAGCGGTAGGCGGCGCCTTGAAGCGGCTGCGGAACCCTAGGAGATGTTGTTGTAGCATCCGGAAGAGGTGGGCAACCCCCAGGCAGCTAAGAGCTGGGACGGGTGGGGCAGCTCGCTCAATCCTAGTCGCGAGCCCAGACCCAGTGGTGCCTCACCAAGGGACTGTGTGGCCCCTTTGTGGCCATCAGATCAAGATCTGATGATCCAGAATCACCCTAAGAAGGTAAATCTTGGAAAAACCTTTCAAAATTGAGATCTCCCACATCTATGGGCCAAATATGGCAAACAACATATGAATTTTGATCTCCTCAATGAGATCTACCCAATGATATTATTTTCAAAATATAGTTCCTCTTGTAGTTCCCTTGATAATTCAATGTGTATGCTTTTTGATGTCTTTTGAAGATGAGTAATGTCTTTTAATGCTCAAGCTTGCTCCCTTGTGTCTTGAAACTTGATGTTAGCCTAACCTCAGTAACGTGTACATATTTATGCATAATGATTCAAAATTCATCTTTCTTTGTGCCCTAAACGAATCTATGATGCTTAAATGGCCTAGAATGGAACTATATGCAAAAAGTCACTTATTTTATATTATAACGTGTTCAAGTGTGATCCAAATGTCCATGAATGATATAGATCAATATATTTCACCCTCAAATTCTATCCTTTTCTATCATGACCCTTCTTGGACACTAATGATGATTTTTTTTATTCTTAATGTGTCTTAATATGGCCTTATGTGCATATTTGTAATGAATGTTAACCCTTATCCTTTCGTTGACCCAAAGCTACTCAAGATGATTATGTGAACACCTAAACCAACAATCTATCATGTTTTTTTGAACTCAAATACCTTGTGAATCATGCATGTGCCCTAAGGTGATTAAATGTCTACGTCTTAACATGAAACATAATCTAGTATGCATGTTGATAACTAGTTTTTATTCAAATCTTTTCCTAATGATCACCCATGCTATTTAATGATCTTAAATCACTATCTTAGTGTTTGTTATGACACATAACTCAAGTAGACTTCATCCATACTCTAATGACAACAATCTTACATGATAATGGCTTGTTATGCCCATGTCGGTGCTAGTATTGACTAAGCTTGCTCAAGTATTATGATTGATCTATTTAGGATCTTGAATCTCTAATATTTTATACTTGATCTAGTTGTGATGTGTCATTATAATACCTAATGAATCCATGATGTACTATGTTGCTTGATAATGCCTATGCATGACTAGTTTGAGATTTGAAAATAATGTTGAAGGAAATGAGTATCTAGACTTAGGTGACACATCCAACCCCCATGATAATAATTAATGGACCTAATATTGTTGATGTTAATCCAATTATACTTATATGTCATCTCAAGATCAAATGATTGACTCTATTGCCAAGATCTAGTCAAAGCTGCTCATTGTGGGTTTCTAATCAAGTATCTCAATCTTATACTCTACTCTTAATGTATGCTTAATTTCTTGACCCTACTATGGTATTGGCTTGTTTGTATGTATGCTCATATGAATTCTTGGCTAGTGAATTACTTGTGTGAGCTACTCGTTCCCTAAGATTTGTACGTTCATTTTGCTTGAAATATATTGAACAGACCTTGAACATAATTGAACTTGTCCATTATACAAGCCTAGTCTACTTGCTTGTATTCTTGGGGTAAGGGCACAAGGTTGGGCGACTTAGTTGAGATGTCAAGATAAGGCATTCCATGTTGATAAAAGGGTAGCTAATATTGAGCATCCTTACGGATCCTTCCAATGGGAAGTTGGTCAATGGCCACAATATGTTGTTGAGTATAATAGAAATGCACCTAAAATATGCTTTGTATAAAAGAATGAAACGACTGACACCAAACTGACAATCAAATTAACGAATGCGGAAGCGATTAGCAGTGGAATTATCAAAAATCACTAAAATTTAAAACTTTTGTAAAGAGATCTCCGAAAGATAAAAACTCTTTCATAAACAACATGATAGGTCATTTACAAATTGATCCATTGATACATCTCTGTAATAAACACATCTCGAGCATTACAACAAAACCCACCTTGTTAACTGTACAAGGTAAGATACAAAATCTCGAGGCATACTGCCAAAATCTCAGATATACTGACTCCTAGGACCTGAGAGTACAGAGACGACATAAGACACACTATCTACAAGACTAGATAGTTAGTATCTCCACCTGAGATTCACTACTGCCCCTGATGCTGTTGATGTTGTTGTTGCTCATTCTTAAATGGATTCCTTCGTCCTCGTCGTCTACCTAAAAAGTAGAATCCCACGGGAGTGAGACAATTTAAATAATTGTCCCAGCGAGAGTTATAACTCTCCACCAGAGGCTTTGTTATAGCATATAAGGAATAACAGAAGCAAAGTAACTGAAAATATCAACAGCAGGTTTGGTAATAAGTAAAACAACATTTACTTAAGCAATCACTTCATTAAAGCATATGTAGAACATGTATTCTAGAAACTTGAACAGACTATTAAAGTCAACAATGTAACATCAATCATTGTTTCTCGTAGTACAACCTAAGTAGTTATACTATACGGCTGATTATATTTTTCAAACATCATTATGCCCTGCGGAGATGAGGTATACCTCTCATACTCCAACCGACCATTTATAAAAATCACGTCGGTATCATACATAGGTCATCAAAAGAGCCGGATTCTTATGACCTCATCTTCCTCAGTCAGTAAGAGGATTTACTTGCAGGACATCTTGTGTCTCTGCTGTAGTAGCTATCCAGGGTATTCTGGAAACTTCGCTATAGAGTTATAGTGGAGTTCTGAACTCTCATCGTCATCGAAAGATTTCTTGTTTATCTCTCATCGATGCGGTATTAGTAATTTCTTCGGTAGATTTGTGGTACATCACCCGGTATGGATATATAGTGAAGGGTTGAAAGATTAAAGTACATCTACATCAATTCCTACACTAGGACGTAAGGATATTCGCGTCCATATACCCCCATATACTCAAAAGTATATGCTCCAGGAGTTCCCTTAGGAAAACCTGTTTCACCATCATTTGGTCTCTGACAATGATGGATCTATGGTCAGGGCTCTACATGATATGATTATACTTGATTAGTTAGGTACATTCTAGCATTCTTTTAGCATCAAGCATGTTTCCAAGCATTAATCATTAGAACAATAGCTATAAAAGTATAATACTAAATGTATCAAGTCTAACTCACATCAATTATCAATTGGATATCATTTCTTAACCATTTCATTACTATGATTCAAGAATAGGGTATTCAAACCCTTAATTCATCATAAGTCATCTTATTAGCATGGCCTTGATGTTACTCATGGCTCTCACAGCCTATCAATCTTATATGATGTCACTTAACTAGGCAACATGGTATATCACTATTCACAAAGATAATAACATGCTTCCAATGAATATGATATCATAACCTTTACCTGGATATAATCATCCTTTTATAAGAACCTGCATGGTTAATTCAATTGACAACAACAAACATTTCATTTCCAGATCAGCAATTTATAAAGCAGAATTAACCTTTCAGTTCAGGAATAGTACCTTCATGCTTACACTAAGGCTAGGTTCCCTTATTTACATTAATTAGGGTTATTCAATCCCTTTCTTTATGATTAGGAATAATGATTCCTCATCTCATACTTTAATCATGAAGATTCATGCTTAAAATCATAAGTAGAGTTAGGGTTTACCCCACTCAATTAAGGTTATTGAATCCCTTTGTCTTATAAGGCATAAGAATTCTTATATTGTAATTAGTTCACAGGGTTTCATACTTGAAAGCATAACCCAGGACTAGGGTTAACATACCCCATCCTTCATTAGTTAGGGTTTGTATTCTTTTACTTCAACATAGGGTTATAGAACCTCTTAGCTCTCGAGGCATAAAGATTTCTCATATTACAACTTGTAATTAGGGTTTCATACTCAAAAGCATAACCCTGAATTACTCCATTTATCAGATCACCCTAAATTAGGGTTTACTATTCACGTTACATGTTATTACCCTAGAATTAGGGTTTACTATTCACTTCATAGTGAATTGAGCTCATAGCATCATTATATATGAAAATTGTCATCATTGATGCCCTCAAATCAGGTTAAGATTCATTAATCATTATAATTAGGATTTCCATGATCTTACCTTGATGGATCATACCCTAATCATGTACATTCTTACATATTGAAAGTATGTTACTTGATTCTCATTCATATTAGGAGCTTTCTCTCTCTTCTTACTACTAGATGATGTTTAAATCACTCTAAGTTAGATTAGGTCAAGTCATCTTTGATTAACATAGATTAAGTCAACCCATTATAATCATTAGGGTTTGCTTGATCAAGGGTTGTTATCTACTTGAACCTTCAAGGGTACCTTGGTAATCTTCTTTAATAATCATAACATGGGTCAATCTACTAATCACTTAACCCCTTAATGTCTTTAGGTATCATTAGGGTTTAGATTAAACAACCATTGAACCATCTAAACCTTCAAGGCATTAAGCATAAAATGATTCAGGAACATGGTTATTCAAACCCTCAGATTATCATAACACTTGCTACCAAGTGACATATAAGCATCAAGTCATATAACAACATGACCTTGATTGAAGCAATGTATATACTTTTCACATATCATTACTCTAAAAGCTTATAATTGTTTTCAAGGAATATGACATCATAACTCTTACCTGGCTATGATCACCTCATAATATCAACCTGTATGACTTATACAAATAAGGACATGCATATATAACAATGTCAACACAATACCAAAACTTTTCAATTTTTTTATAGGACACCACGGCCGTGCCACCTTGCACGGTCGTGCAAAGTAAGGCTACCACGGTCGTGCTCCCTTGCACGGTCGTGCAAGTTAAGGCTACCACGGTCGTGCTCCCTTGCACGGTCGTGCTACATAAGACCATTACATGATTCATATTTATATATATATATATATATATATAAATATATGTATTCTAATCTTTCATTCTTTTTACTTGATTAGGTCACATCAACCCTTCAATCAAGTACATACTACTATGGTTAACATAGTGTATCAAGCTACTAATCCTATAAACAATTAAGAATTCTCCCTTTAATTGGTTCTAATCACTTAGGTATTATTAGGGTTTCAACCTTCATACCTTCATTGATTATCATTACTAATCATCATTGGATCAATAGAACATTCATCATCTTAATTCCCAAAGATTTAATCACATTGGACCTCCATTACATAAGGTATCCAATTGAATCAGGGTTTCCAATGTTGATTACTTCAATCATTGAATTCATGGAACCAAACATCAATTGGACTTATACTCATACCTCAATTGAGTTTAATAGGTAAACCTTCAACTGATTTGATCCTTAATTAACCCTCAATCGTTCATCAATTAGGGTTTGATTCAATTGAATTAGGGTTTGGAATCGATGATCCTTCAATACTAATCAATGTAAGACTAGTTACTTTGAAACCATAGAACCATCATCCAAATTGGGTATGACCTGACCCCAAACGGTCTTGAGGTCATTTGGATGACCTCCAAACGGTATTGAGACCGTTTTCCCATCATATCATCAAAATCCAAGTCAATCAATTAAGGTTTGAATCATTGGATTGATCACCAAATCAACAATTGATTACACTTTAACTTGGTAACATTGGATCATCAATTGCTTAACCATACTCACCCCTAGACCTCCAAACGGTCTTGGGTGACCTCCAAACGGTCTTGAGACCGTTTGGATGAGTTCCAAACGGTCTTGAGACCGTTTGGCTCACCCAACCCTTGGATTCTAGTGAAAAATCATTAGGGTTTGAGCTATTGAGTTGATCATCAAATCAACAATTGATTGCTTTGTAATTTGGTACCTTTGGACCTTCAATTGGTCAAATATACTTGACCCCAGACTCCAAACGGTCTTCGGTGATCCCCAAATGGTCTTGAGATTGTTTGGGTGATCCCCAAACGGTCTTGAGACCGTTTGGGCCAATCAACCCCAAACAATCAACTCAATTCAATGCAAATCCAACACTTAGTCGATTAGGGTTAACACCATATCTTTTGTCCTTCAAACACTTAACCATATCCAACCCTAGACCTCCAAACGGTCTTGGGTGACCTCCAAATGGTCTTGAGACCGTTTGGGTGATCCCCAAACGGTCTTGAGACCGTTTTGGCAAGAAAACCCAAAAAGTCATATCAATCAAGTTGAAAGTCAGCACTTAATCCAATTAGGGTTTACATAATTGATTAGACTTCAACTCACGATTCCTTTAGAGTTAATCCCTCAAATTAGGAGGGTTATTAACCAACATAATTATAAACAGGAATACCAAACGGTCAACGCTTGTTCAATGCCCTCAAACGGTCTTGAGACCGTTTGCCCAAAAAGTTCAATTAATCATATTGGAAAATCAGCACTAAATTCAATTCAATTACCTAATTGTTTAGCCTTTACCTCATGATTACTTGGGAGTTAACCTATCAAATTTGGTAGGTAATTATACCACATCATTAGTAACAGTAATCCCAAATGGTCAACACTTGGTCAACGCACTCAAATGGTCTTGAGACCGTTTGCCCAAAAAGTTCAAGTTAATCAGACTGAAAATCAGCATTTAATTTAATTCGATTTGCCTAATTGATTGACCTTCAACCTACGATTTCTTTAAAGTTAACCCCTCAAATTTGGTGGGTCATTATCCTACATAATTATGAACAGAAATCCCAAACGGTCAACGCTTGGTCAACGCCCTCAAACGGTCTTGGAGACCGTTTTCTCCAACCGACCTTGTAAAACCGTTTGCCCCAAACCGTTTGGCCAAAAGGGGGGGGGAACAAGACCGTTTGATAAAGTAACATTGGTAATCACGCCCATCTTCTTCTACCTCTAGATAAAGGTCTGTTCTTCGTGGTTTTAGTTGCAAGAAAGCAAGGAAGAGTGGGAAAGAAGAAGAACTAAGTACTAATTGCAAGAACAAAGATATGCATAAGAAAGCAAAAGGTTTAGAGTTATAAAACCGCCTTAAGGTCGTTCCTTGAGCTCCAAGCTTCCAAACTTCAAGACTTTAATGGTGTCTTGAGCTCCACATATCGGCCAAGGGTGTTTCTCCAAGGAAAGGTTGGGAAAAGATGACTAGAAAGAGGAAACAAGTAAGGAAGACCATAAAACCAACCTTGCACCATGAATTCCTCCATGAATCCGAGCAAGAAGATGACCAAAGCTTACCTAGAACTCCTTATCCGTCCTCCTATGCTCCAGAGCTCTGTCCTAAGTCGGTCTAAGCAAGGGGATAAGAAGGGAAGTGAAGGAAACGATCCTTGCTAAGTGAGAAAAGGTGTATATATATACTTTGGGTGAAATTCCAACATAAGGACAACTTGTTTCTCCATTTCTCATCTAGGTCCTTCCCTTCTTCTAAGACACGTTTCTCCCTTCCATACTTAATAAAAACTCATATTAAACCCAAGGTCTAAAGGTGAAGAAAGCCAACTTTTTACTAAGTTGCACATATAGAAGGGTTATTAGGCTTATAACTTGATTATTTAATTTATAAGGGTTATCATTCTTATTTGATTATTCAATTGAAGTGCCCTATTCATCATTCTTACTCTAAATTATGCCAAGAGTCATAAATATACTCTAAAAGGTATATTTTACAAGTTTCATCCCTCATTTTGGGTAAATTGTACTTTACACCAAAATTAGGGTTTTAAGCACAAGGATTACCCCACAAGCTGCATCTCAGTGCCCAAGCTTGGGGAACCAATCACACTTCATCACATTCACTATTATGATGTATCAACACTAAAGGAACATCTTAACATGTGCAATTTGCAAGTTAACCCCTTTTAATTGGGTAATTTGCACATAGGTCCATGTATTACAAAACAATATTACAACATTGTTTAAAAGGGGCAGAAATGGAAATGTATGTTCCTTAGGAGCTTTAATTACATTATCAACAGATAACCACAAGAATTTAATCACATGATTAAGAAAAACACCTGGGGTTAGTCCATAACCCAGGTCAGGGATGTTACAAATTATAAACCCCTAACAAGGATTTCGTCCCCGAAATCCCAGAAAGAAAAGGGAAAGCAGATATTATTTAAGCATTATACCATTATGTCTTCAAGTGACATTTTGTTATTATGGAACATCATAGAGTTTGGTTCACTACATAGTTACTCCACACAAACTTTTCATGGAAAGATTCATATGGAATATATACTCTCATTTTCCTTAGTTAGATCAGCATTTCTTAACATCACAATTATACTCTATCATTTATTTGAGACTATATAAGTCCTTTCATACCTTGATTGTGTTATCATATCTGATAACACCATATTAACTTTCCTTATTATTTGCAGTAATTCTCTCATTAGTTGTACATTCTCTTATTATAGGGAAAAGTTTCTTATCAATCAAGGATTTATCTGAAAGATATCTTAGAAAGAATTTTGTCTATGAAAAATATAAACCCCTAACATGTGATGTTCATATTATTTTACATGTTTAATTTGATTTCATAGTTGACCATCCCAGGTAATCAACATAATTCATTTGATATATTATTACATTCTTATCTTGATACCTATCACATGTGTTATCTTCCTTTCATCTTGGGACATTACTTGTTACATATATTCTCAACTTGGAACTATAGTCCAAGATAAACGGATACCTTTCTAGGTATACTTCACATAAACATCTTTATATTATGCACATCAAGTGTCCTAAGACCCACTTGATTGCCATGTCCCTGGAAAGAAAGAGAATAAGGGATCATATTCCTCTTGGTATATCATGTATTTTCAACCATTCATGAAACATCTTATGATTCCATCACATTTTCACATTTATGGGGAGGATCTTTATTATTATTCTTACATCTTTATTGGACAGGGTTGACCTCCCTTATTCCCATATTTCTTATTTCTTGATACTCATTAGATTGTTTCAGAATGACTACTTGATCAGAGCAATAAAAAAGATAACAATCTAGGAGTTTCCATATTTACTTTATCATCAACAATTGTATACCTGGCCAGGGTATATAAATACTGATATAAGGTAATATGCATTTGTATACTACAATTTCCCTTCTCTTTTCCTATTATCACAAGTATAAGATCTAACATTACTGAATTTTATCCAGACATCTCTTTAATACTTCATCCTTTTTATGGAGGTAAGCATGTAACATGAAACATCTATTTTATACAACATTATAAGTCCTTATAGGATTAATCAAGAAAAGTTCAATCAATTATTTTCTCAGTTTTGTCCAAGAGATCATAAAAAGACATATAAGAATAACATTTATTTCGTCTAACCTGTCATGACTCGAGGATTATTCATTGTCTCAAGCTGATTCTGCCTTAGAGGTTTATTTGCCATAACATTTCTAGCTGGGAAATTTCTTGCCAGATGTCCAACCTGTCTACATATCTAACAAATTCTAGGTGCCCAGTATGGTCTGAAGGGTTCTTTACCCTTTTTGGATGACCATTGTCTTGGTGTACTAGGTCCTGGTTGTGTTGGTGACACCAGAAACTTCTTCCTTTTGGAACTACCAGGTCTCTTCTCCTGGGTTTGGATAGGTCTTTTCTCAATTCTTCCTTTATATTTCTCTTCTGGACAATTATTTCTGATATGTCCAGGCTTCCTACACCTATAGCAGGTCCTGGTCTCTGGTTGTATTCTAACCCCTATATTACTGTATACTGATTCATCAGACTGAGGTTGAGTACTGACTTGCTCTAGGTTCAAAGCTTCATCATTTACCATTGCTTCAACCTGTTGTTGTGGTTCACATATTCTGTTGATATCCAAAACATCATCATTAGGAGCTGGTAATCTGGGTTGTATTGCTAGTGCTTGATCCACTAGATACATCATGTTAGCCTTAAATTCCCCAACAGTGATTCCTAAGGAAGAATTCCTTATCATGGTTGGGTTAGCTAGGGGAATCTCAGGTAATTGTCCCTCTATTGCTTGCTCCTCTGCACCTCTTCTTGGTGCAGTATTGTTGCTCCCCGTAGCAAACTTCTCATCCGATCCAGTCATCTTCAAGTTCTTCTCCTCCTATGTGAGCAGAAGTTACTATCAGATACACTGGATGACACTTAGAACAGACTCTACTACCTTAGTCCTATGTCTCTGTAGACTCAGTGAACCTAGAGCTCTGATACCACTTGAAAAGACCGACACCAAACTGACAATCAAATTAACGAATGCGGAAACGATTAGCAGCGGAATTATCAAAAATCACTAAAATTTAAAACTTTTGTAAAGAGATCTTCGAAAGATAAAAACTCTTTCATAAACAACATGATAGGTCATTTACAAACTGATCCATTGATACATCTCTGTAATAAACACATCTCGAGCATTACAACAAAACCCACCTTGTTAACTATACAAGGTAAGATACAAAATCTCGAGGCATCATGCCAAAATCTCAGATATACTGACTCCTAGGACCTGAGAGTACAGAGACGACATAAGACACACTATCTACAAGACTAGACAGTTAGTATCTCCACCTGAGATTCACTACTGCCCCTGATGTTGTTGATGTTGTTGTTGCTCATTCTTAAATGGATTCCTTCGTCCTCGGCGTCTACCTAAAAAGTAGAATCCCACGGGAGTGAGACAATTTAAATAATTGTCCCAGCGAGAGTTATAACTCTCCGCCAGAGGCTTTGTTATAGCATATAAGGAATAACAGAAGCAAAGTAACTAAAAATATCAACAGCAGGTTTGGTAATAAGTAAAACAACATTTACTTAAGCAATCACTTCATTAAAGCATATGTAGAACATGTATTCTAGAAACTTGAACAGACTATTAAAGTCAACAATGTAACATCAATCATTGTTTCTCGTAGTACAACCTAAGCAGTTATACTATACGGCTGATTATATTTTTCAAACATCATTATGCCCTGTGGAGATGAGGTATACCTCTCATACTCCAACCGACCATTTATAAAAATCGCGTCGATACCATACATAGGTCATCAAAAGAGCCGGATTCTTATGACCTCATCTTCCTCAGTCACTAAGAGGATTTACTTGCAGGACATCTTGTGTCTCTGCTGTAGTAGCTATCCAGGGTATTCTAGAAACTTCGCTATAGAGTTACAGTGGATTTCTGAACTCTCATCGTCATCGAAAGATTTCTTGTTTATCTCTCATCGATGCGGTATTAGTAATTTCTTCGGGAGATTTGTGGTACATCACCCGGTATGAATATATAGTGAAGGGTTGAAAGATTAAAGTACATCTACATCAATTCCTACACTAGGACGTAAGGATATTCGCGTCCATATACCCCCATATACTCAAAAGTATATGCTCCAGGAGTTCCCTTAGGAAAACCTGTTTCACCATCATTTGGTCTCTGACAATGATGGATCTATGGTCAGGGCTCTACATGATATGATTATACTTGATTAGTTAGGTACATTCTAGCATTCTTTTAGCATCAAGCATGTTTCCAAGCATTAATCATTAGAACAACAGCTAGAAAAGTAGAATACTAAATGTATCAAGTCTAACTCACATCAATTATTAATTGGATATCATTTCTTAACCATTTCATTACTATGATTCAAGAGTAGGGTATTCAAACCCTTAATTCATCATAAGTCATCTTATTAGCATGGCCTTGATGTTACTCATGGCTCTCACAGCCTATCAATCTTATATGATGTCACTTAACTAGGCAACATGGTATATCACTATTCACAAAGCTAATAAGATGCTTCCAATGAATACGATATCATAACCTTTACCTAGATATAATCATCCTTTTATAAGAACCTGCATGGTTAATTCAATTGACAACAACAAACATTTCATTTCCAGATCAGCAATTTATAAAGCAAAATTAACCTTTCAATTCAGGAATAGTACCTTCATGCTTATACTATGGCTAGGTTCCCTTATTTACATTAATTAGGGTTATTCAATCCCTTTCTTTATGATTAGGAATAATAATTCCTCATCTCATACTTTAATCATGAAGATTCATGCTTAAAAGCATAAGTAGAGTTAGGGTTTACCCCACTCAATCAAGGTTATTGAATCCCTTTGTCTTATAAGGCATAAGAATTCTTATATTGTAATTAGTTCACAGGGTTTCATACTTGAAAGCATAACCCATGACTAGGGTTAACATACCCCATCCCTCATTAGTTAGGGTTTGTATTCTTTTACTTCAACATAGGGTTATAGAACCTCTTAGCTCTCGAGGCATAAAGATTTCTCATATTACAACTTGTAATTAGGGTTTCATACTCAAAGGCATAACTCTGAATTACTCCATTTATCAGATCACCCTAAATTAGGGTTTACTATTCACGTTACATGTTATTACCCTAGAATTAGGGTTTACTATTCACTTCATAGTGAATTGATCTCATAGCATCATTATATATGAAAATTGTCATCATTGATGACCTCAAATTAGGTTAAGATTCATTAATCATTATAATTAGGATTTCCATGATCTTACCTTGATGGATCATACCCTAATCATGTACATTCTTACATATTGAAAGTATGTTACTTGATTCTCATTCATATTAGGAGCTTTCTCTCTCTTCTTACTACTAGATGATGTTTAAATCACTCTAGGTTAGATTAGGTCAAGTCATCTTTGATTAACATAGATTAAGTCAACCCATTATAATCATTAGGGTTTGCTTGATCAAGGGTTGTTATCTACTTGAACCCAAGGGTACCTTGGTAATCTTATTTAATAATCATAACATGGGTCAATCTACTAATCACTTAACCCCTTAATGTCTTTAGGTATCATTAGGGTTTAGATTAAACAACCATTGAACCATCTAAGCCTTCAAGGCATTAAGCATAAAATGATTCAGGAACATGGTTATTCAAACCCTCAGATTATCATAACACTTGCTACCAAGTGACATATAAGCATCAAGTCATCTAACAACATGACCTTGATTGAAGCAATGTATATACTTTTCACATATCATTACTCTAAAAGCTTATAATTGTTTTCAAGGAATATGACATCATAACTCTTACTTGGCTATGATCACCTCATAATATCAACCTGTATGACATACAAATAAGGACATGCATATATAACAATGTCAACACAATACCAAAACTTTTCAATTTCTTTATAGGACACCACAGCCGTTCCACCTTGCACGGTCATGCAAAGTAAGGCTACCACGGTCGTGCTCCCTTGCACGGTCGTGCAAGTTAAGGCTACCACGGCCGTGCTCCCTTGCACGGTCGTGCTACATAAGACCATTACATGATTCATATATATATATATGTATTCTAATATTTCATTCTTTTAACTTGATTAGGTCACATCAACCCTTCAATCAAGTACATACTAATATGGTTAACATAGTGTATCAAGCTACTAATTCTATAAACAATTAAGAATTCTCCCTTTAATTGGTTCTAATCACTTAGGTATTATTAGGGTTTCAACCTTCATACCTTCATTGATTATCATTACTAATCATCATTGGATCAATAGAACATTCATCATCTTAATTCCCAAAGATTTAATCACATTGGACCTCCATTACATAAGGTATCCAATTGAATCAGGGTTTCCAATGTTGATTACTTCAATCATTGAATTCATGGAACCAAACATCAATTGGACCTATACTCATACCTCAATTGAGTTTAATAGATCAACCTTCAACTGATTTGGCCCTTAATTAACCCTCAATCGTTCATCCATTAGGGTTTGATTCAATTGAATTAGGGTTTGGAATCGATGATCCTTCAATACTAATCAATGTAAGACTAGTTACTTTGAAACCATAGAACCATCATCCAAATTGGGTATGACCTGACCCCAAACGGTCTTGAGGTCGTTTGTATGACCTCCAAACGGTCTTGAGACCGTTTTCCCATCATATCATCAAAATCCAAGTCAATCAATTAAGGTTTGAATCATTGGATTGATCACCAAATCAACAATTGATTACACTTTAACTTGGTAACATTGGATCATCAATTGCTTAACCATACTCACCCCTAGACCTCCAAACGGTCTTGGGTGACCTCCAAACGGTCTTGGGTGACCTCCAAACGGTCTTGAGACCGTTTGGATGAGTTCCAAACGGTCTTGAGACCGTTTGGCTCACCCAACCCTTGGATTCTAGTGAAAAATCATTAGGGTTTGAGCTATTGAGTTGATCATCAAATCAGCAATTGATTGCTTTGTAATTTGGTACCTTTGGACCTTCAATTGGTCAACTATACTTGACCCCAGACCTCCAAACGGTCTTGGGTGATCCCCAAACGGTCTTGAGACCGTTTGGGCCAATCAACCCCAAACAATCAACTCAATTCAATGCAAATCCAACACTTAGTCGATTAGGGTTAACACCATATCTTTTGTCCTTCAAACACTTAACCATATCCAACCCTAGACCTCCAAACGGTCTTGGGTGACCTAAAAACGGTCTTGAGACCGTTTGGGTTATCCCCAAATGGTCTTGAGACCGTTTGGGCAAGAAAACCCAAAAAGTCATATCAATCAAGTTGAAAGTCAACACTTAATCCAATTAGGGTTTACATAATTGATTAGCCTTCAACTCACGATTCCTTTAGAGTTAATCCCTAAATTTTGGAGGGTTATTAACCAACATAATTATGAACAGGAATCCCAAACGGTCAACGCTTGGTCAATGCCCTCAAATGGTCTTGAGACCGTTTTCCCAAAAAGTTCAATTAATCATATTGGAAAACCAGCACTTAATTCAATTCAATTACCTAATTGTTTAGCCTTTAACTCATGATTCCTTGGGAGTTAACCTATCAAATTTGGTAGGTCATTAGAACACATCATTAGTAACAGTAATACAAAACGGTCAATGCTTGGTCAACGCACTCAAATGGTTTTGAGACCGTTTGCCCAAAACGTTTAAGTTAATCAGACTGAAAATCAGCATTTAATTCAATTCGATTTGCATAATTGATTGGCCTTCAACCTACGATTTCTTTGGAGTTAACCCCTCAAATTTGGTGGGTCATTATCCTACTTAATTAGGAACATAAATCCCAAACGGCCAACGCTTGGTCAACGCCCTCAAATGGTCTTAGAGACCGTTTGATCCAACTGACCTTGTGAAACCGTTTGCCCCAAACCGTTTGGCCAAAAGGGGGGGGGGGGAACAAGACCGTTTGATAAAGTAACATTGGTAATCACGCCCATCTTCTTATACCTCCAGATAAAGGTCTGTTCTTTGTGTTTTTAGTTGCAAGAAAGCAAGGAAGAGTGGGAAAGAAGAAGAACTAAGTACTAATTGCAAGAACAAAGATATGCATAAGAAACCAAAAGGTTTAGAGTTATAAAACTGCCTTAAGGTCGTTCCTTGAGCTCCAAGCTTCCAAGCTTCAAGACTTTAATGGTGTCTTGAGCTCCACAGGTAGGCCAAGGGTGTTTCTCCAAGGAAAGGTTGGGAAAAGATGGCTAGAAAGAGGAAACAAGTAAGGAAGACCATAAAACCAACCTTGCACCATGAATTCCTCCATGAATCTGAGCAAGAAGATGACCAAAGCTTACCTAGAACTCCTTATCCGTCCTCCTCCGCTCCAGAGCTCTGTCCTAAGTCGGTCTAAGCAAGGGGATAAGAAGGGAAGTGAAGGAAACGATCCTTGCTAAGTGAGAAAAGGTGTATATATATACTTTGGGTGAAATTCCAACATAAGGACAACTTGTTTCTCCATTTCTCATCTAGGTCCTTCCCTTCTTCTAAGCCACGTTTTTCCCTTCCATACTTAATAAAAACTCATCTTAAACCCAAGGTCTAAAGGTGAAGAAAGCCAACTTTTTACTAAGTTGCACATATAGAAGGGTTATTAGGCTTATAACTTGATTATTTAATTTATAAGGGTTATCATTCTTATTTGATTATTCAATTGAAGTGCCCTATTCATCATTCTTACTCTAAATGATTCCAAGAGTCATAAATATACTCTAAAAGGTGTATTTTACAAGTTTCATCCCTCATTTTGGGTAAATTGCACTTTACACCAAAATTAGGGTTTTAAGAACAAGGATTGCCCCACAAGCTGCATCTCAGTGCCCAAGCTTGGGGAACCAATCACACTTCATCACATTCACTCTTATGATGTATCAACACTAAAGGAACATCTTAACATGTGCAATTTGCAAGTTAACCCCTTTTAATTGGGTAATTTGCACATAGGTCCATGTATTACAAAACAATATTACAACATTGTTCAAAAGGGGCAGAAATGGAAATGTATGTTCCTTAGGAGCTTTAATTACATTATCAATAGATAACCACAAGCATTTAATCACATGATTAAGAAAAACACCTGGGGTTAGTTCATAACCCAGGTCAGGGATGTTACAAAGAATGTCATTAATTGTTCTCGCCATGCTTCATCTTCTCGCCTATATGATGTTTCTAGCCAAGAAACTTTTATAGTACTCTTAAATTATTTACATGTCTTTTCATAGTGTACTTAATGCTTTAGCATTAATATATTTTATTTATCGAATTTGTAGTTCCTCAATAAAGATACGCTATACTCAAGACTCTAAGCTCTAAAATGCGACACCAATGGGTTGTGACTGAATCTAGAAATGGGTACATATCTCTATATTCATGTTTAATATCTTGTCATCTCTTTAATTTTGTTATTGCCTTTTCATATATATTGTTTGTGTGCAACTATGTGACATTCTATGGAAGGGCGCCCAATTCCTATTTCCACTGACTCTATAGTCAGTGGGGGTAGGAGGAGGGTTACAAATGGTTCTGTGATAGAAACATTATTAGTCTATACTATATCATGCCCATCAATAGTGTGCAAAAAAGAAAATTTCCTTGTCTCTTTTTGTAAAAAGTGTGATAGGAAAAAAGTACACGTAGTGATGAATAAGTATGAATATCCTGACTTGTATGTCTCACTTGTATGAAGTACACAATAAAAACTATTGGACAAATTTTAGTAAAAACTATGTTATCTAATACAAAAAGTTATTCTGAATAGGCACAAATGTCAAAAACTCAAATAATAACATCATATATTTTTACTATGTTGGTTGATAGTATGTAGTAAATAAAATGAATATTTGACACCTAGTTTAATAGTGTGCCAAAGTAATGAAAAAATATTACATGCATTTTAGTGACATCAAAATAAAACACTACATGATATTGTTTTTCTTGAAAAGCATCATAGGAAAAAGAACGTATGCATGACAAATCAATACCATGATGGGTGAATACGTCGAACGTAAAATGCAAAATTATTAACAAGTTTTCACTAAACTATGGTGAAATATAGTAAAATCGATGGCACACAATAGTCTATGGATGAATGACAAGTGTCCACCATCTAGATAACAAGCTATATTATTATCCATGAATGAAGGTAATCACAACTCAAGCTCAGGTAAGGTCAAATGGATACATTTACAGTGACAGAGCTAAAAAATTTGGCTTCGGAGGGCACCACTCAAAGTGCATAGATTGTAAGGTAGTTTATGTCATTATAGGGGGTAACAAAGTGGTGGTACTATATTTTTTATTCAATTCAATTAGTATGGCTGTAGAAACTCCAAAATGGAGGTAGGGCATGTACCCCCTCCCCCTTAGTTGTATGTGGTTCTGACGCTATACATTTGTACACCACAAAACACATACATTATATGTTGTATAGCCCATAAAATATGTGCTATCAAAATGGTTCCTAATGTAACATTGCAATTGGTCTAGTACAAGCAAATCCATTTGTTCGAGAAGTTGCATGGGACAAGTTGCTCCAAACTACTATTGTCTAACTAAGGGGCCATACTGATTAAGCCAATTAACTCTTTCTTATAATATCTATATAGAGACCCTTTACTTTTAGTCATCTAGGTTTAATCTATGTGGTCCATTCGTAATTTTATAAAAACTGTTAATACAATATAGTTGGCAAAAGTGATATATCCAGACTAATAAATTAAATTGACCATCTAATATTGGTTATTTTCTAAATACATGTGACTGAATTTTGGATAATGGGAAAAAGATGAGTCTCAATATATCATTGTGTTGATTAATGAAACAAACATGTAGAGTATATTTGTTTCATATTTTTGTATATTACCCTCCACTTACATCTATAAGGTCACATTAAGGGCACAACCACAATTGCATAGTCAAGTTTATGAGTTTATTTTAGCAATTATCTAAAATTTCATTGTAATATAAATAGGCAAACAATTTAGTAGAGTCCAACTTTAATATAGTAATAAATGACTTTTAATACTAAGGCATTATACTAGGCTTGGGAAGGTACTTTGTCTCACTTTGCAACTTCTGTAGATATTGTTCATCGTGCCCACTGAACCAGTTCTCCCACTAACTATATAGTATGCCTCAAAACTGAAATAAAATCATTTCTTACCTTGTGTATCATTGTGATGTATATCATTAGAAACCTTGGAGACTCATTAATGGGAACCCAATTTTTCTATAGTAGTTATATTCACCTTAATTTCACTATAAATTCAAAATTTATTATATGACTATCATTTCATTTCGTTCAATTGAAATGAAATTCTACAACAATGCTCATACATGTACCCTTCCAACATTTTATTATCCATGAAGGAGTCTAATTCGATGGTGTGGTGGCCACTCATTAATGTTGATTGGAGAACTGGTCGGAAGGTTATTTTTCAATTGTGGCATTGTATCTCAGCAAAAGAGATGCAAGACTATCCACATTTCTATAATGTCATGTCATTTTTTTGGCTCCTATGATGTAATTTCAACTTCATGGGGGATAACTTTTTTCCTTCATGTGTTGTTAGCGTCTATGTCAAAGCACCCCTTCATTAATTATTTTTTGTTTCAGATGACTCCCTTCATAAAATTTAGGAAGTGATGGTCGCATGATATTTTCCCTTACAATTAAAACAACACATAGGAGAAAAATGTATAGGGATGTCAATGGGAGGGTATTACCCATTTACGCTTTATCCATACCCCGTAGGATAATGGTAAGGGTACAAGTTTTTGTTACCCATTCCCCATTTTCCCGCCACATTAAAAGGGGAGGGTAAGGTATGTACATTATCCATATCCTTTTACACGCATTTGTTTAACAAAGCTATATAACTATACAGTAGCTTCTATTTCAATTTCCATCCTATTTTTCCAAAAGGAAAGCTTGAGGGTTGCGACTTGCTTCTCACCCCCACTCACACTCAAAAAGTTGTGGTATATTATTATTAAATATTTAACTAATTGGGAGGCATGCAGAACGATGTAAAAAGGATGGACATGCCACCATAAAATAAGTTATTCTTAGACCAATGTCTAAATATATAACACTATAATATTTTCCTACTTATATTCACATTTATGAAAAAACAAGTCAAGAAAGATGTGACTTAATCTTTATCACCCTACACACCACCTTAAAAAAAGTTAACTTTTTAAAAAACTTGTTTTGTATAAAAATTACATGTTTACCCTTTACCCTCCCTATTTACCCTATGGGGAAGAGGGTAAGTGTCGGGACCCACTCTTTTGATCAGCATAAATACCAATCATTAGAGATAATCCTAAAACCTAAACTCAGATTATGAAATAAAACAATGAATTCTCGACAAAGGAGAATAAATAATATAAGAAAAACACATATAATTTTTTCCTTTTTCTTTGTTCACAAACTCATAAATCAATATCACATTAAGGACATTACATTCAGATATCACAAATCATATTCAACTCCATTAAATCTAGAATCAAATCTTGTTCTCATATGCGGTTCAGTTTACATCAAATACATGTACATTGATGAACAAACTTAGTCTACAATCCATCCCGAGAAAGAGAGAGTACAGGGACATTCTAATCTATCTAGATTATGCTATTTATATCTTCTTTGTCACGACCTCTCCACTAGATACCATTATACCTAAAAACATTTGAAACAACCTCATGAGTCTCATATAGAGCCCCAGTGAGTGGATACCTCCCACTCCAACTAGGTACATGCATCAACATCAGATTAAGTATAATAAACTTAACAAAAACATGCAGATATTGAAAAGTCTAGCAGATAGTTCTATCATGAGTCAAATCTATATTGCAATGGTAATCTAATCTAATAGATAAGGCAATCACTTAAACCAATTATAACTTTGAAACATATTTTAGAGCTTGTCTATGAACAAATTAGCAGATACTTCTAGTTCAGATTAAGAATCTTACTACATGAGTAATAAGTCAAGTTCTAAGCATTTTGAACTAATACATAACAATAACATTATCTTTGTGACACTCCACCATCCGAACCAAGAACACATCCTATAGTCCTAAAGCTAAAGTACACATAAAACATTTTGACCAAACAATACTATCAAATAGCAAGCAATCCAACTCATATTCAAAATGGATATAAATCCAATCATTTATAACTTGTCAACATGACATATCATAATTGAAATAGAAAATATCCATAGCAACATGATTACTTTCCATAATAAGAAGCATAATCAACAATGACAAATCATCAAGTAACAGTACAAGGAATGTAACAACCATTCAAATCATGTTCTACACGGCTTATCATCTTTTATTAATTTGCCCTGAAACTACTTGACTTGTACCTCACCAAGTAGAAGTCTCCACACATGATTCTCATGTCAACGACTCACCATCACTATCTTAGGGTTTAGCCAACCACCCTAAGATATCAACAACAGACCCTAGCCACCTCAGGGTTTCCTAAAGAGGCTCCTCATCTCGGGTACACGAGATAGGAACCAGCAAAACAGTATATCACATATAACAATATTTTACATATTTTTCATTTCACATTTCACATATTTCATTTCATCATAGTCTAATCCATATGGACATAGACTTTCACATCAAGGATTTAGGGCTAGAGTCACTCCACATGACTCACTCCTAAATCCTGGTGGTCTAACCTTTAAGGTCACGATCCACACTTCAGAAATCCTTCTTATAATTCATCGATTACTACAAGGAGATCCGTTTTGTTTCCCCAGTGTGGTCCTCGGGGGAACTCACGGTGTTCAAGGCACCTAACTAGATGTTCCATCATTTCACTTGTTATTAATCTCTTTTACTCATCTTAAAAGAATTCAAAACATCATATAGAATAACTGCGTATTCTCGTGTAACTAGAATAACATGAAACAGATTAAGTTTATCAATAAGGACAATGATCAAAGAAAGAATCACAATAAATATGTATATTGCAACACAAATGATTATTTCTATCTTCTACATCATCTTATAGCAATCATCAACAATGGGCTTTTATCCTGAGACATAATCTTATTGTCCAGCATTTACGCCATCAGAGTTTTATCATCATCAGTGGGCTTTCAGAGCTAGACATAATCTCATTATGCAACATTTACCCTTATCAGGGTTTCTCAATGTAAGGAGTGCATATTAAATTCAATTTCAACATAAATCTTCTCAGTTCATTGTATATCACAGTTCTGAACAAATATAAGCAGAGGCATTAGAACTAGCAACAGTAAAAGTATATAGATATTATGTATCATTCCTCACACTCAAAAAAGATTTATCATACAACATATTCTTGTCCCATCCAATCTAAATAGATGCCAATAAATTTCATGCATATATATTCATAATAGACTTAGTTCTCTTCTTCTTTTATTTCACATTCTTCATATGGAGTTACTAATCAACACATGTTGATTATCATTTGAATTCCATCAAAATAGTTCATTGTCATAGTACAAGTATTATATCAAACAATCACAATACAAGAACACATTCTTGTAAATCAATTCAAATGCTTGAGCCTCATCTTTTAATTGAATTAAACTACAATTATGTACGTTCCTTAATCCCTCATTTGAGATTGTTATTCATTAGCACCATCTCGCTCAGCATTTTAGGGTTAGAGTTTGTTTCTTAAATTTGTCTACTATTTCTCATCTTTTTCCTTCAATTCATGTTCATTAATCTCAACTTCTCTCATGTCATGTTCATTAAATTATTGGAACCAATCATTTTTAACTCACTTGATATACACTACTTCTCTTTTCATTGATATCCATCAAAGTCTAGGTATAGTATGTTTCATTCAATTTGGCTTAAGCCACATGTAATTAAAACAAAGAATTAAAGACTTCATAATAATAACTTCATTAGTTTCATCTTTAACTTGCCATCACCGTCAATACATTTTTTTCATATCATTTCTTATATTTAGATAAGTGTACCATGTCATTGACTTCTAATGTCATTCCCATAATCAACAATGATCATTCTTTATTATACTAAAACAAATGAATTAGACTTAGATGATATTAGTAAGACTCATCATATTCAATTGAAGTATTAATACTTTCAACTTTAGCATTTGATCACATTTACAACATCATATACAAGTTCTAGCTTTATCATTCATAATATTCTTAATAATAAACTTTTAGGGTTTTCAAGACGTCATTCATTAGTTCAACATATCATAAGAATCATATCATTCAGTAATCCAATCATGACTCAAGGGTTCATTAGGGTTATTCACAAACATGGAAACCCTAGCTTCCATTACCACACATTTCATTCATCAATCATAACTATACTTTGATTAATTGACTCATTTGATTCACTTCCTCAAAAAAAATCCTAATCAGGATATGTGGTCATTCAATTCCATTATCATTCCACAATACACTTGTATAATACAATCTAGTACAATTTAAATATGAGTTTATGCATGTCAATTCAATTCAAAGCATATCGGCCATTGGGCTGATTTTTAGGCAAAATTCACATGAAATAACAGTCATTTACCGATAAGAATACCCATGGATCTTCAAGCAATATATCAGGAACTAATCAAGTTCCAATCAATGAGAAATAATCAAAATCAGTAGAATTGGATCCCGCAATATCTTTCCCAAATCAAATCCAATCACATAATATACAAACAAGGTTTATAATTGTTTTAACCGGATAGAATTAGGCTTTCAACATGAATACAAAGATTAGGAGGGAGAAAAAAACTTACCTTAGGTGCCAAGCACCTTAAATTCGTAGTTCAAACTCTGAATTTTTGGAAACTCAATCAAACTCTTGCAAAAGAATCCAATTCTTTCTCCTCTCAACTCAGAAACCCTAGAAATGGGGATTAGAAGATAAAGAGTGAGAAAAGGGGGAGTTTTGATGTGATTTCGAATCAAATCAGGGGAGGGATGGAATATTGACATGTGAGATAATATTCACCATGAAATGCTATGCAAAGAAGCTAAACTTACTTGATTTCATCATATCTTGGATAGAGAAACCCTAGGTTAACATCTCCACCACTTTCTCTTCTCAAAACCCTAGCTCTCCTCTCTCTCAAGAATTTCATTTCTTTGACATGAATGACGAGTTATGAGATCTCCTTGTATTAGGTTAGTCATATAGATGAATTGAGGTGCTTAGAACAATTGCAAACAAGCCCTTCATTATATTTTTATTTTGCTTAGACTGGTTGGTCGACTGAGTTATAAACTCGACCGACACCACACTTTGTAGAACTCAAACCTCATCAAAAAATTATGAAACCTTAACCCAATGTCTGAAATTGAGTTTATAATTAATATTAAAAAATTAGATCATTTGGAGTTATCAATAAATAATTAAAAATCAAATACTACACTGTTATATTGCAGTCAGCAGCATGGTCAGTCGAGTTTGTCCTTCACAGAACTCGACTGACACCCCTCTTTGTAGAGATCAAAAATCATCCAAAAATTATTCCAATTTAATATTATGTCTATAATTGCGTTTTCAAACTAAAATTAAAATTTGAGATCAATTTAATATACCGATAAAAAGATAAAATTAAATTACCACACTTCTATATCAATCTAAAAATATTATCGGTCGAGTTTGAAACTCGACCGATAAATAGGTCAGAATATTCTTCCAAAATTCTGATATTTTTCAATAGTGTTCACATTTGAGATATACGAATCATATCCAACTTTGTATTAAATCAGAGTTACACATAAAACACTAAAAATTATTTAGTGAGACACTATACTTATCAATTTTTGTTTGCATATGTCATCAAAACCCTAATTTGGGCCGATTAGGGTTTCCAAATCTTAACCCTAATTATGTGAATCAAAGTATGATTAAACCTTCTTATTATATTTAAAACATCAAAAATTAAGTACCATCACTAATCAAGCTTTAAACAATGATCAACTTAGTTAAGCATACAATCATCCAAGTAAACCCTAATTTGATGGCTAATTTGAAAATGGGTCATTACAATAAGGGTAAGTGGAGTGTAAGGAGATTGCTAAGAAGGGTAATTACCCTTACCCTTACCTTCTAACCTTTGGAGGGTAAGGGTAAGGGTAGAGTCTTATGCTCCTCATACCCTCCCTGTTGATAGCCCTTAATCTTTTTCTCTTTAAGGACATCATAGCCAATTTTATTCTCATTGAGAAATTCCCAAATCACGGTTGAAGGGATAGGCAAGTTTATTTTCTAAATGTGAAACTCTTCAGTATCAAAACAAAAAAATGAAACTTTATACACTTAGGTTAGTCTACTAAGAGAAATACTAAACCTCACGTCACATCTAGTATTATCTAATTTACCCACACCTCATACAAATAGGATTATAGTATAATTCCTCAATCAAATATTCTAGGCATAAGAACCTGAGAATTTGATATGGTATCTAACTATACCATTTTTTAATATTGACTAATAACACCCCCTTTTTGTATATCACAAAAGTAGAAGTAACGTGTATCTCATTGGGAATGGTATACTAGCATGAAATCATGGCAATATTGTTTGGAAACCAATACATATTTTGTGGAATGTGTTCTCCAGATTTTTATTGGGTCAATTAAACACATATATTATCAAAATATATGATAATCATAAATCTAGGTAATTGGATCAACACATATAGTGGTGCCCCATCAGAGAAATCCTCCTAAAACTTCAATTGTGATTCCCTTCTGTTATGGTGCTCCACACCTATGGGCATTTCCTTCATATCCATGTACATATAGTGAATGTATGTTACTGTGAGTGGTGTTCAATATTTTTACAAGAATTTTGTCTTGACTAAATAGCATATAGTCTTCTTTGAAAATATTATAACAAGTGTGAAATAGTTAAAAATGTTAAATAATATCATGAAACAATAAAACATAATTGTTAATAATCCAAATCTATAGTGGCAACAATCTTTTCATACTTAGGGGTTAGGGAATATAATATTTTAGTAATTATCCTTACTATTCTTATCAAGATATTTTAATACAATAATAATCAAAGTAAATCTAAAGTGTATTTAAGAAATAGATCATAATTTTGTCCATGCAAATCACTATATTTTATGAAAGATAATATATTAATCTTAGTATCCTTAACTTATTTAGTTCCCCCATGAGTTGTAGATAATTTCCTCCAAATATTGTACACACTTTAGCATGAAGGAATTATGTGAAATTTCCCACGAGCGATAGAGAGAAAATATAAGATAGTATGGACTTACCATTAAGAGACACACTTCTAAGTGGATATGCATCACAAAGATCTAGCTCCATCTTTAGAATAATATATCATTAAAATAATCAACTTACAGAGCCCAAAGTTGATCCCTTAGGAGAAGAATTGCATGTGACTTTTCCAACAAGTGTAACTGAAGTCGTTAAAGAGAGTTGGCCATTAGATGTTTACTCATTCAAGATGACTAGGATGAAGGTTTTTTCCCATTCTTGAAGACTCATTGGAGCTCCTTAAAGACATGCTAGGATACTTATTCAAAGCTCTAGAGGGATGTGAATAACTATCAACATTGATTTATGCAACTTCAACAATAGAGGGATCAATTACAACTTCTTAAAGAAAGATGTACATTGGAAATAATATAAGAAAACAAAAAAATGCAACCACTAAAGTATTGCTTGAAATAATGTAGCTGCACTACCTAGTAGTTGACTACTCAAATTTTTTGTAGTTCCCCCGTGAGTTGTAGATAATTTCCTCCAAATATTGTAAACACTTTAGTAAGAAGGAATTATGTGAAATTTCCCACGAGCGATAGAGAGAAAATATAAGATAGTATGGACTTACCATTAAGAGACACACTTCTAATTGGATATGCATCACAAAGATCTAGCTCCATCTTTAGAATAATATATCATTAAAATAATCAATTTACAGAGCCCAAAGTTGATCCCTTAGGAGAAGAATTGCATGCGACTTTTCCAACAAGTGTAACTGAAGTCGTTAAAGAGAGTTGGCCATTAGATGTTTACTCATTCAAGATGACTAGGATGAAGGTTTTTTCCCATTTATGAAGACTCATTGGAGCTCCTTAAAGACATGCTAGGATACTTATTCAAAGCTCTACAGGGATGTGAATAACTATCAACATTGATTTATGCAACTTCAACAATAGAGGGATCAATTACAACTTCTTAAAGAAAGATGTACATTGGAAATAATATAAGAAAACAAAAAAATGCAACCACTAAAGTATTGCTTGAAGAAGTACTCGAGGGTGAGGTCGATGGCGGGAGCGGGTTTGAAAGGGGCGAAGGCGACGGGAGAGGCAACGGGGAATGTGATCCCGGTAGGTCGATGGCGACGACCTTCCAATCAAATCCCGGCGACTCTTCGTGCCAGATCCTCCAGTGAGATTGTGGGAGTGGCCTCATCAGCGAAGACATGGAAGGAGCTCTTCACGGATCAAGGGCAAAAGGATTTCACAGCGCTTCAGTTCATCCCGCCTAAAGTCATTGACGGCGAATTGAGGTACAAGAGGGAGAAAGCAGTGGAGATAGCTAAGAAATGGAGCAACTCTACAGCGGGATACGTTGTCGGCCTAAAGCCTCACTGGCCTACCCTCATCCGGCACTTTGAAACGGTATGGAAACCTAAATCGGAGTTTGAAGTGATTCCGCGGAACAAGTGTTTCTTCATTGTCAAATTTAAAAGTACTAAAGATCTCAAAACGACGGTGGAGGGGGGTCCATGGTTTGTTGGAGGGAAGCCATTGCTACTGAAGAAATGGGAGATAGGCGAGCCCCTGGAAAATCTTAAATTGAAAGAGATACCTGTGTGGATCCGTTTCCCGAATTTGCCTCTGGAATTCTGGGATCAGGATATGTTGAGTGTCCTGGGTAGTTTTGTTGGAAAACCTCTATGTGCGGATTATGCTACAAAAACAATGGCACGGCTGGACTATGCGCGTATTCAAGTACTGATCTCATCAGAGTGTTGTTTTCCGAGCTCGATAGTTCTGAGAAGTGATGAAGGACACAGAGATGAAATCCTGGTTACATATGAATGGGTGCCGGAGCTGTGTTTGAAATGTGGTTGCTATGGACATGACCAGGGGAGCTGTACACCAATGGAGAAGAGGAAAGTGTGGATTCCTATTGAAACTGAGAAGAATCATATAGGAAAGGAGCCATTGACTGGACGGGAAGGCTCTACTGATGATTTATCTTGTCAAAGTCTAAACATTTTATTGGAGACAAAAGTTAGATACTGAGGAAGTATCTACAAACATGTTTGAGCTGCTTGATGAGGCTACTGAAGATATTGAAGGTACTGTGACTGGCAGAGCTCCAGTCAAAGACCGTTTTAATGGCTGAAAATATTGGTGTCTTTTCCTGGAATGTCCGTGGGTTAAATAGAATAGGACACCAGGATAAAATAAGAGAAATTCTCTGTAAATATGATATGCCTATAAACATTTTATTGGAGACAAAAGTTAGATACAAAAAAATCAATAAAACTTTGTATAGAATCTGGGGAGATAAAGATTGGTACTCTAATCATAATGCCCATCCGCTGGGAAGAATTGTTGTCCTTTGGGACATGAAGGTGGTGAAGATTACTAAGGTGTTGGAATCTGATCAATTTATCCATTGTAGAGTCGAATATAAAGAGGATTTTTTTTTCTTACTGCTATATATGGACAAAATGAGGAGAAAAGGAGAAAGGAGTTATGGGATATGATTCAGAATATACATAGTAGATGTGATGGACCCTAGTTTCTCACTGGTGATTTTAATGCGATCCGTTTCTCTAATGAAAGGAAGGTAAAGGGGTTCTATTCTGTTAAAGCCATGGAAGACTTCAATGACATTTTCTCCAGAACTGACCTTATTGAGATGGACTTGAAAGGTGCCTTTTATACCTGGGATAATAGAAGAAGAGGTGATCAATTAGTGATGTCTAAAATAGATAGAGTTTTGTATAATGAAGAGTTCAGGGATGTGTTTAAGGACTCTTGGGGGGACATTCTGAACACCATCCATAGTGATCATCGACATCTTTGTATCAGAATGAGCAAAGAAAAAAAGAAGAGGAAAGGCTACTTTAAATTCCTGAATGCTTGGACCATCCATCCTGATTTTCTCAAAATTATAGAAGAAGCTTGGAATATTGAGATTGAAGGAAGCCCTATGTTCAGAGTCACTAGGAAGTTGAAGAATGTTAAAGAAAAGCTTATTAAATGGAATAAAGATGTATTTGGAAATATTGAAGACTCTGCTAAAGTCATGGAGTTTGAAGCTATTGAGGCAATGACTATTGCTGATAATAACCCTGATGATACTAGGTTGAGGGACCTTGCTTTAGAGAAAAGCAAAGATGCTTGAAATGCTGCTGATAGAGAAGAATCCTATGCTAAGCAGCTGTCCAGAGTGAATTGGCTTAAGCTGGGTGACAAAAATACTTCCTTCTTCTACAATTCTATAAAATCTAGAGCTGCAAGAAACCATATCAGATGTTTGAACATTGATGGGTGCAAAAGCTATGATGAAGCAAAAATTACTGAGCATATACATGGATTTTTCAATGGTATTTTCAACAAGTATACAAAGGAGGAGGAGGGGTATTGGAATTCTGACTGGCCTCTTCCAAATATTTCTGTAGATGATTTTAATTTGCTCAAGGCCAGAGTTTCTAAGGAGGAGGTGGAGGTTGTTATAAAGGAGGCTGATGGGGATAAGGCTCCTGGTCCGGACGGCTTTAATGGACATTTCTACAAAGTGGCTTGGAATATTATTGGGGGGGGATGTCACTAAGGCAGTTCTCAATTTTTTTCAAAGTAACAAAATGTTGAAAGAAATCAACAAGTCCTATATTACACTCATTCCTAAGACTCAAGATGCTGAAGATATAAGTGATTGGAGACCTATAGCTCTATGCAATTTTCTGTACAAGATCATTTCCAAAGTGTTATCGAATAGGCTTCAAAGAATTCTTCCTACTATTATCAGCCAGAACCAGGCTGCCTTTATTAAAGGCAGGAAGATTACTAATGCCCTGCTTCTAGCGAATGAGCTGATTAGTGATTTTAATTACTGCAGTGGTAGTGGTAAAATGTGCATTAAAGCTGATTTGACAAAAGCATATGATTCTATGAAATGGGAGTTTCTTTTCAAAGTTCTGATTAATACGAAGTTTCCCTATTGTTTCATTGATTGGATTAAAACTATCCTGTATACTACAAGTTTACATGTTCTCGTTAATGGGAGACCCTCGGATGTTATTTTTCCTTCTAATGGTATACGTCAGGGTGATCCCTTGGCCCCTTCCCTCTTTGTTATTGCTATGCAGGGGTTCAGTGCTATGATGGAGAATGCTGTGGAAAGTGGAAATCTTATTCCGTTAAGTACTAGAAATATGAGAATTTCGCACACTCTGTTTGCAGATGACGTGATGATTTATGCGAACGCTAGCAAGGACAATGTTGTTTCTCTTAAAAATTTGCTGGATCAATTTGGAAGTGCTTCAGGCTTAGTGATGAATCCTAATAAGAGCCATGTTTTCTGCAGTAAAAATGCTGATGATGATCTCATTGCTAATACTTTAAATATTAATAAAGGCATCTTTCCTATGAGATATCTTGGGCTTCCCTTGTTCTGTGGAAAACTGAAAAGGTCTTTTTTCCTACCCTTGATTGATAAGATGAACCAAAAGCTGGAAAGTTGGAAGATGAGGACTTTGTCGTTTGGTGGTAGAGTTGAGTTGGTAACTTCAACTCTAAATGCCTTGCACTTATTCTGGTCGGCCACCTTTCCTCTACCTGTAAGTATTATGAAAGAGGTTAACAATATTTGTAAGTCGTTTATATGGGGAGGTCCTTCTATGGAGAAGAAAGTACATTTTGTTAAATGGGACCTAGTGTGCAGACCCAAGAAAGAAGGGGGCCTAGGAATAAGACGTATTGAAGAGTCTAATAATGCAGGGGGCTTTGTCAATGCTTGGAATGTTGCTTCGAAGAAGGATTCTCTTTGGTTTAAGTGGTTAAATGAGAAATACTTAAAATCTGATACGTTCTGGTCTTGTAAAATTAAAGCGAATAGCTCATGGATGTGGAAACAAATCTATAGTTATAGAACCTTGATGCTATCGATGACTGAGTTCTATATTGGAAATGGGACCGGTTTCAAAATTTGGAAGGACCCCTGGCTGCCGGGAAGGAAGTTTCTGGATGAGTGCATTGATCCCAAAAACAAGCTAAGAATTGGTTTCGGTAGTGAGGGCATGTTAAGTAATATTATACATGAGAATCAATGGAACATCCCAGATAAAACATGTTTTAATGAGCTCAGATGCTGTGTTGAGAAGTCTGAAATCAGGTTCCATGTTGAAGATAAGATTAGCATAAAGGGTCTAACTGTCTTGAGGATAAAGGATGTCTGGAGCCTGATAAGAAGGAAGTATGCTGAGATGAATTGGGATAAATGGTTATGGAGGTTCGATCATCCAAGAAGACTTATTTTTACTTCCTGGAAAGTCTTATTGGGAAAACTTCCTACTCTGGATTTTTTGCAGAAAATTGGGGTTCACTTAGCCCCTCAATGTGTTCTATGTAAAGTGGATGGTGAAAGCATCGATCACTTGTTCTTCAAGTGTAGCTTTGCACATGATATCTGGGAAAAGGCTGACAGTGGTATCTATATTGACAAGATTCCTGACGATATTAATGAATGCCTTTGGTACAGAATGAAGAGGCAGCAGCTGACTTGTCTTTCCATCCTACACTATATATGGATTGAGAGGAACACAAGGATTTTCAGGGGCTGCTTGTCTGATAACAACAATTGCTGGAATAACATAATGAATACAATTTCTCTTTATGATTAGGATATTCCCCTTTTTCTCTAGCCTCTGTATAGCTGGTGTCCTTCTTTTGGTTCTGTTTCTGCTTAGTTGTACGTAGTACACAAGCTACCATCTGTATATAAAACTTCTTTTTACCATAGCAATATAAAGGAAGACGCTTACCGAGCAAAAAAAAGTATTGCTTGAAATAATGTTTTGACTACTCAAATTTTTTAACTTGTAATTTTATTACCATTCCTATATCAATTAAATTACAATTGTTGGTGGCTTTTGTGGATCGAGATCAACCTATTCTTTTATCTCAAAGATAACTATCACCTCTTATTTTTGGTCTGTAGAACTGTAATTCTGAATAATATAACAATCTTCTTCTATCACCTTTGGCCACAATTTTCCTGTGAAAAGTAGATCCAAATCACAAACAAAATGAGAACATGAAAGAAATTAGAAAACTACACTGAATCATAGAGGTTTATCATTATATCATTAATATATGTGAGAAGAGAAAGTATACATAGGTTTGACAGGGGTGGATGTTGTGGGATGCTTAAGCTAGACTATACTTAAACTAGACCCAGTTTAGGTTATCTTGGAAGCTATTAGAAATGGCAAAGTATGATTCTAAGATCAATTTGATAGCAAGAACATGGATGAATCAATTATATTTTGGGTGTCTATATGGAAACCTATATGCAGGAAACACCTAATAATAGGCTATATGAGTGTTTAGGATGAGCTAAGTACCAAGCCAGTAACTATATGATAGTGGGTTGGAAACAAATGGCTAACTATACAGTATGTAAAAGTGTCTATAAACTACTAGTAACTCAGAAGATATTGTTTGACCATGAGGCTTGAATTACACCAATCTAATGACTATGTATTCATTGAATTATAGCTTCATCGGCAAACTTTCTAGTTGGATACAATTTGATCGATAAATTCATAAATTTTAAAAAATGGGTCAAATGTTTTTTTTCTATTAAAACTTCAAAATTCGATGTGTTATGCAAGTAAAAAATAGTTCTAGGATGTTTGTTGGTTGTTAATCACTTGTTCTTATATAATTTCTCTTAAGTTGTACAATTGCAAGTATACAAGCCATAGTTCTAGGTACTGCTTTATTTACAATCATTCAAACATATGAACAATAACATAAACAACTTTCATGGATCTTGTCAGGTTCCTTGTTCACCTAAAAACACTTAATTTACATCTTAATAATGTAAAAAAAAATTAGCATCATTGGAAGAAAAGAACCACAATATCCAAAAACCCAACAAAGCTTCCCAAATTCTCCTCCCATCATGACACTTCCATTCCCAATATGTTAAGGAGTTGGATACGTGACTCCACCAAAGGTGTTCGACATGGGAATTCAAGAGTATCTATATTTCTCCTTCCACTATTATGCCCATTCTCCTCATCTATTTCCTTCTTTCTACTTAGATTTTGGTGTTTAAAAATCCTCATAACTCACAAAACTATTTCCCCTAGATTGCACATGCTTCTATTTTTTATAAAGTTATCAGGCTCTCTCTTCCATTCTATTAATCAATAAAATTCTCATGTTGGAATGAAAATAATCTTTTATCTATGTAGAGAATCCCATTAAATGTAGGGGTGTAAATGGTGCTGGTACAATGTGGATATGACTATACCCATATCTATACTCATTTAATTAGTGGGTCTGGTTCTGACTTTAGACTGACATTATAAAAATCTATACCTTCACTATACTCGTACCCATAATAATAGAAGGTGTGTAATGTAGGTATTTGGTAAGCGGTTCTAAATAAACATCACATTGTTTATGTAAAAAAAAATTACAACTATATTCCATATATCTGAATACAATGAGATATTACTATTATGTAGTCTATTAACATGGAATAATTATATTAAGTAATGAAACACTTTGTAGTTTGAAGAGTAGTTGAGTTAATACTTTAGATATTTGTAGTCATAGTCATAATGTTTTAATTATACAACATATCATGTTACTATTTTGATTTGAAGGTTACATATGTTACTCATGATTTTAAGTAGAGTAGGTAACTCTCAATTAGATGACTAGTTCAACATTATTATAATTAGAGTATGATATAATATGTATGTATTATATTAGTTAGACTAGTAAAGTATGATATAAATAAGATATTATTTCAGAAGTTATTTATGTATAGCAGGTACATAGGTCTAGTGGGTCTGCATCCAAGCATATCCATTAGTGGACCCGTTTATATATGACTACAAAAATCTAGACCCCTGACGGGTTTCTAAAGGGTCTAAATTTGTGGGTCGTGGGTCTGCACGTACCCATTTCATCTCTAATTAAATGCAATCTAAAACATTTAAAGATAGAAGACTCTCTTACATGTAGGATCCAGGACAAAGAGGGAGGGTGAGTTGAGATATTAAAAACTTTAACCAAACACTTTACATATCTTCAAATTACACCACATGATAAGTGAATCAAGTAAGAAAGGAAAGATAAGAAAGATTGTTCAAGCCATAAATGAAGACAAGTGTTTACAGGGTTTCAGTTTGAAATGGCATACCTCCATTACCCAGAGAGGCCAATATCTAGATTTTTAAAACTCTAGCACCACCTTTTATTCATCACCAGAAGAGCATATACGAAGAAGACCTCTCTTTTCATATCAAGGGTAGACAGATTTCTTTTTAGGCAAGCAACCAATATCCTTACTAAGGGACAACCTTCCCATACCTAGTGCCACTTTCCCTACACATTCATTATCCAAGGAAGATCTTCAATAAACATTTATAGGAGAAATAAGAGATTGGGAGAGTGATAAGAACTTCATATGATCATATATATGACTATCTCCCTTGCAAGTATTATATTCACTCAAACTAAGGTAAACAAGTAATTAATCCTAAGGGATTTATGGAAACTCTTTGATAAAAAATCTCAACTATAATATAGGGTTTAAATTGGTACATGTGAGATTCTACCAAGTCATTCTAATTTATATATGATGGTGCCTACTAGAACAAATACTCGAATTGGATGAATATCAATTGGTTACTTGGGGGAATAGGTAGGAATTCAACACATCTTTCTGCACTTTGTATCCCACTATAACAAATAGTGAAGTGCTATAAGAATATATTAGTACAATTTGTCTTATTTCTTTAATTAGGAAATTCTTTGTTAGTCACTAATTATCAAGGAACATTGATAGTCTAGTATGATGAGTTTCTCCCTTGAAATCTCGACTGGTGACATTACCTTCATCTTTGTTGTTTTGACTAGTGCTAGATTTTCTTAAGGAAAAGTGGGCCTACACGTGTATTTAGGTACCTCAATAGTCATATCGGCTGAGCTTCCTCACTGAAAACTTGTATGAAGTGTGTGTTTGTCTGTGATATTTCTAAATATTCCAAGATGCATGGTAGTACATTGTAATTAAGTATATTACAAATCTGAGAAAAAACTATAAGTTACATAATCAATTCATATAACTTTCATCAAATGTCTATATAGAATTCTATCTATTCTTCAACCTTGCATCTATGTACATTAATTGACTTGAATTCTCCAAATCCAAGGTTTGCAATTTGAGGTAATTAGAGGGTGTTCATTCACTTAGAAATAATATCAATAGAAGCATTAGATACACATGACTGGAATGGTGAAATCATAAAAGTATAGATAATATAGTTTATAGAGTCAACATTCTCTTCCAATTTTGAAGATAAGAAATTTCCAAAATATATTGAAACTATCAAAATGTAAACTACATACCTTTAAAATCAAAAGGTTTTTTATGATTTAAGTTAACAAGATCCTACTCATTCATACTTTCAACCATATTGGTTTGTTCTCAAAAAGTAACACAAAACATGAAATATATGTTTCTAACACAATGTTTGTCTCATGATTCATTAAGCTAATACAAATAAAAGTATTTGCAATTTGAAAATATTCAATATATCCATATTCAAACCAATGTCTTCACCCATTTGCCATATCTAAAATGTGGGGGTAGAAGATCAAGATGAAAGGGCTTGTATAAGAAAGTAAGACCGAACAAGTCCAAACAACCAATTGAACACCCCAAGATGCAAGTTTTAAAGTATCGTCAAAGTATGCAAGTATGTAGTTCAACAAAAAGGATTTGAAATTTAGTAGCAAGTACATATAAAGTAACACATGAGTAACTCACATATTATTCTAAATCATATGTACTGATGGGATTAATTTTAAAATATGGTAGATATATGGAAGAACTAATTGTATTTATTTGAAAGATTTTTCTAATGACAATCATAGGAGATAGAGCACATAACATTAATGAAATTGTTCAAATAAAGTACATTCCTCATATATAAGTACCCTTAAGGGATGAAAATGGGCAATGGATTGAGGGAGGTACAGGGAAGCATGTAGGGATTGATCCTCTAGAAGGAGAGTTGTTGGCCATTGCAAAGGCGGTGGACATCTGTGAGATGAGGAGGTGGCCATGTGTGGAGATCATGTCGGATTCTAAGCTGGCAGTGGAATATATTAATGGAACTTCTAAGATTCCTCCGAAGTACAAAAACTTGGTGGCTGGAATCCTGCTGAAAATGAGCACAATTCAGAATATCAAGATTCAGAAAATTAGAAGAACATGCAACAAGCTAGCAGATAAGCTAGCTAAGTGGTTTCTTAAGATTCCTGACCGAGATAGGAGTTTGTTAGTGTGTCCAGCGGAACTAACGGGTATGTTTGAATATGATAGACTGCATTGTAATAGTGTAGCAGGTGAAAGTAATGAATAGAGGCGCCGTTTGCACACAAAAAAGTACCCTTAATATACATGTTTTCAATTTAGAAAATATATTTCATAATGACACCAATATTATATATTATGTTTAATTATAATGAGGATTGTAGGATTCATCAACTTTCTAAAAATATGGATCATGAGTATATTGTTCATGTTGTTCTTCCTCTTCATCTTCCTCAAACTCTTCATGGTCAGCTATATCACCATCACCATCACCATCACCTTCTTCTTATTATTCTATGTCATCTTCTTCCACAAACACATCTTCATAGACTTGATACTTGGGTCATCTTTCATCTATGATCTTCTACACCATGAAAGTCATGGTCAGCATGTGTTTGGACCTCTTGGTAAGTAGGAGAGCATGCCCAAGATTTCTAGCAAGGACTAAAGGGAGAGGCATGGAAGGTAGAACCAATGCCTAAGAAAATGGAGCATCTTGGTATGGATCATGAGTGAGTTATGGAGGATCAACAAGAATAATGGGAGAAGAGGGGAGGGAGTAGAAGAGGAAAAGAAGGGTTGACAGGAACATGCATAAAAAGAGGTGTGACGAGAGTCATGTCTTGCATCATATGAGACAAGTCATCATGGATATTATAGTTGACTTTGTGTAGATAGTCAGTGAGTTGTTCAAGCAAATTGTGATGATGCATTATATATTCCATCATTCTCTTATTGGACATGGACCAGTCATTACATCTAGGTGAATGGTTTTGGGTGTATAGTGGTGGTTGGGTGGTTGGTGGTGGTTGAGATGAGCTAGTACTGACATCAGGAGTAGAATAAGAGGATGAAAAATTTCTAGAAAAAAGACTATTTGATTGAGGCCTCACTAACCGTGATTCCTACATGATTAGCCTTATAACCGAGCTAAATAGAAGGATATTTTTCATTGCTATGCTTAGAGGACTTCAAATCAAGTTAGGGTAGGGGATGGATCTCATTGGTGTTTTGAATAAAATCAAAGTAAGCATATGATGTAAAATGTACCTTACCCATTTAATCTTCACACCATGAAGCATACAATAGATAAGAATAAGAGTATTCTCAAAGTGTGTTTGGGGTTTGGGGTGATTATTTATGTTGACTATAAGAGCAATGATCTTATCCTTATGGGTCAAGGATAAGGTTGGTAGGGTTCCACTTTTGTAAAAAAGGACCCAAGTTTATTGATTCTCATATGAATATCATGAATTTTCATGGGAGTGGCATAATGCTTATATAAATTGTCAAAGTCAGTGATGGCTAAAGCATTGGCATAAACTCTATGCCAGATTAAAAAAAATTGATCAGGTGAAATGTTGATTGAGTATATACTTCAATAGTTTATGTGGAAACCCAACTATCATGGAAGAGAGAGAAAACTTCTATAATCTCTTGGGGGATACAAGTGGTGTAACTCCATCTTAGGTTTTGCATAAAAATCATGCACAACTTGTTTCTCTAAATGTTTTACAAAAAAATCTTATATTGACATGTAGGATGAAACTTTTGGGAAACAAAAATATCACAGATACCTAACTCCTTCAACCTCATATATTCATGGACTCTAAACGTGAAAGGATACCTAAGGAGAATCTCTTTGTTTCTTTTGATGGATTGAACATGTATGAATGGGCTGCCATCAAATGATATATATGGCTCTAGATCAGGTAGGGGAGAATTTGATTGCCTTTAATCCATTGGGTTTGCCCTAAGCTGGATCTTCCATCCTGAACACTATGAGAGAGAGAGAGAGATAAGACCTAAAAGGAGTTAACTAAGGTAGAAGAGGGATTATAGGATGGATAAAGTGACCAAGAAGGTCAATCTTAGGGTTAGGGAGAGGAGAAAGGCAAAGTTGAGGTGCCAAGGGAGTGGTGTCTGATGAGAAAGACAAATGCTAGGAATTTTTTTGGACAAAACTACTTTATAAAAACTTGAATAGTGTCATCGGTTGAGTTTTTGGGAGGGTTACTAGTCACGACAAAAATTGAGGGTTCCTTGGGTGTGTGTCTTTGATTGAGTTTCCTCAGAACAAACATGGTTGACAACTTCCTGTAGCCAAGACTACACAACTCTGAGGCTAAGTTTTCACATGAGAAACTTATTCAATGACACATCTGGTCCACAAATGCTAAAAAGTCAAAAAAACCAATATAAGGTCCTTATAAAGATAAATATATAAGATACACTGATATATTATATTTAGAGATGCACTTTAGAGTCATCGATAACCATTTTTTATGAACAAATCAACGTAAGTCACTTTTTGCATCAACATGTGTTAATGTCAAACAAGCATATTAACCAATAAAATTTGATCGAAGTAAGCATCATTAAGGCAAAATTTGTCTTATAAATGGAAATACAATTAGCATCAATAGAAATGATAAGAAAGTTTGATTTAATGAAGTGAACCTTGTCCATGTAGAGGTTTTGTGAATATATAAACAAGTTAGTATTCCATGCCCTCATGTAATATGCATACGTATGTATGTACATACATACATATATACATACATACATACATACATACATACATACATACATACGCCTACAAATAGTGGCTCAAGTGGTCAAGTACGGTGTTACAACCCCAATTTTTTAGGTACTTTCGGTGAGAAATGTAATTTATCCTATTAAAGATATTTAAACAAATAATGATATAATTTGTTATGAATAAATGGAATTCATTTACAATAGCCTTGTTGGTTGTTTTGTGAGCTTTATTGGCTATTGGGCCCAATAACAAGGAAAAGACAAAGGAAACTCCATTATTAAAGAAATGGAGAAAAGAAAGATGTAGAAACCTCTAGAAGGCAAAGGAATGTTATCCAAAGTTGGATTTCATGCCTCTTGGGTTCCTTGGGTCCCAAGGAGTCCAAATTTGCAAACATAATGCAACAAAAAAAGAAAAGATCAATTAAATCTTTCTTTATTAAGAAAGAAATTGAAAACAATGGTAAAATGTGGGAAATAAGTGGAAAGAGGTATAATTGAGTCATCATTGATGGATTTTCGTATCCATAAGGTTTCTAATATTAAAAGGAATTCCAATAAGGAAAATAAAAAGAGAGATAAAGAGAAATTCTCAAAAAGAGATATTTTAATAAAGAAATAAAAAGGATAATGAGAAATAATGGATAAAAGATAAGTAAGAGGCTAATGTATATTCCTAAGATGGGATTTTGATCCATTAAGGTTCCTTTAGGTTCAAGAAACTCAGAATAATAATTTAATAGCAAGGGAAAGAGAAAATATGTGATATATATATATATATATATATATATATATATAAAACTGATATCTTGCACCTAAATAAAAGGCACATTTTCTTTTAGATAATGAGCCCAAACTAAAATATATATAGACTTTCCCATAAAATTTGGGATTAATTGGACGTGTGGTTTGGGAGATATGATTTTCCTAATTTGAGAGAAATACAATTAAAAGTCACATTCATATTAGAATTGTTTTATCAGCCTTTTTGGCACGTGAAACGTGGGCCATAGATCTGATATCCAACGGTGACACCATCATCACCTACCCAGATCCAAGAAAGGCAACTCGGGCACAGTTGGCTCCTCTCTGTTTGCGCATTGCTCTCACCACAGTCCATATAAACAAGTGGAAACTTTCCCATTGAATTCGGGAAGGAAAACCAGACTGGAATATCCCTTATTTGCCTTGGTTCCGTGCTGGTTTGGGACTTTCCCCAAATCTGTAGAATCTTGTTTACAAGGAGGGACCAATCTAGATGTACCCTGCACTTGGGGTCTATATAAGGGAGTCTATAACCGCCTTGTCAAAGGCGAAGCACTACGGTTTGGCCACTTTCTGGGCATCCTCTCTGTGATCCCTCTCCGACCTATGTCTACCTGGCCGAGAAGCCTCCTAGTCATTCCAGTGACTCTGGACAACTCGAGCGTAGATGAGACCACGTTTGAGTTCATAGGGGCATGGAAGAGGTCATGGTGGCCTTTTTGAGTGCCGAGGGAGGTTGCATCTCGAGGTCAACCCTCTAGTTGACTGAGCCAGGGACCTAGTTCACAGACAGAGCAGCGAGCGGAGGTTGAAGAAGGTAAAATAGGAAATGACCTCCTTGCCACCGGGTGCACATGGAACTAAAGTGGGAGTGTAGGGGCGAAAGCATAATTAGACATGGTCCAGCGTGTTGCTCGTGAGGAGCAAGCCACTAGGTGGCCGCCTTCCATTGGCCAAAGGTAAATTATCTTGTGAAATTAGTAACTAATAATTGGTAACTCAGATTAAAGAGTATTATATATCAAAATTGATCAGAAAAATGCAAGGAATGCAATAAAAATGTAATTGAAGCCTAATTCTGCTTGCAATTCAAAAAATACGTAAAGATGTTATCTTTAATGGTTTATCTAATGAAAAACCCTAATCTTTATTTATTAATGATTTGAGAAGGATTATATGGATGTCTAAAGTTGATATTAACATATTGTTAATAAAAAGGACACATTAGATCTAAAAGGATGGTATTTTCATGTAATTGGTTTAATTTAGAGTTCCATGTACATGAATGAGCTTTAATGGGCCTTGAAACCCTAATGTTAGTCATTGTGACTTTTAATGGCTTCAACTATTCAAATTCATGAATAAGCTGAGATATGATGGTTCTAAGCTATTTTGAGTATAAAGGTTCCTAATTGTGGATAAATACCCTTAATATGGTAATTAGGGTTTTCTAATCGGTTAAAGTGGAATTAATGATAAATAGAGCTCATATGTGAATTAGATCATAATGAACTATGAGTTGTTAATCCGGAAGGAACCAAAGATGATAATTGGGCTTAATGATCTTGTCATGAATTAAAAGGATAAAATGGTAGTTTTAATGTAAAAGAGGCATAATGGACTTAATTGATGTTTTATTGTGCCTTTATTATGAAATTAAGGTTATATGTTGTTAAAAGGTAACCTTAATATCTTTCGCGAAGAATAGATGAGATAATTAGGGTTTGTGAGTAATTATATAAAATCAGGGTTTAAAATAGTATAAATGAAGTGAAACCCTAATTACAATGGAAACCCTAAAAGTGGATTAGAAACCCTAGGAAGCAAGCTAGGTTTAAAAGATCTTGATGGCATGATCAATGATAGGAAATTGTATGCATATTTCAGGATCTCTTTGTGTGCTTGCTTGCCTATTGGATTTCTTGAGTTGATTGGATTAATCTTGTCTGAAGTCATCCTGACATGTATGTGGTTAATTATGGTTAATCAATTAGTTTCCCGAAAAGTTTCCCAAATGATTCATCACATTGAATGCAACTTATCAGTTTGTATGTTCATATTTGCAAATCATAAAGTCACTATGATTATCACAATAATAATGGAAGTGTGTATTTTTGCACCTACATGCCACCCTGATGGATGATGCTAAAGGTCAAGCCCGAGAGGGAAGACCAATATGCACCATGAGTGGTGACCCCAGACACCAAGCTCAGGATTGAGAAGGTGGTCTTTATTGAATGACTAATGGGCATCATGAGAGGTGACCCCTGGCACCAAGCTCAGGAATGATAAGGTGGTGTTAAGTCATTGGAAAAATAGAAACCCTAAGGAGGGTATGCCAATGTTAGGGAAAAAGCAGTGGAGAATGTCACATTGAAAGCGTAAATCAGTTTGTTAATTAACTTGATTGTGATAATTAGATTGTTAGCCATATTTGTGAAATTTTGGTTGTCCCCACATACCGGCATATTTCGATATGCTGACCGACGTTTTGTTTGTCGGCATTTTAGGTGCAAGATTGGAAAAGGATAAACAGTAAAGTGGCATATGTGGAATTAAATAAGAATTAAAGTACAAAGGAGGATTAGTTAGAATAGACTCAAGATGTGGATAGCAGTAGATATCCATGTTTTTGAAAAAGGTATGCAAAGTTTTATTTTTACCAGATTTTAGTTTAGTTCAGTAGAATTTCATAATTATTATTGATTATTTGTCAAACCTTTGATCATGTTAATTGGGATAGTGTCTATGACCTCTTATTCTCCCTTAATTGGGGGTTACTGGGAGGCGGGGTCATTACATTTGGTATCAGAGCATAGGTTCCTCATTTAATTTTTAATGATTATTAAATTTTACAAACTCTATAAAACCCAAGAGAGTTATTATAGGATTTTCCGAAAGACAGAGGTGTCTAGAAAAGGATCACGTCTGGGGGCTGGCAAGATTTTCCTCCACACCTCTAGTCGGAATATGAGGACTCCCAGATTAGTGTGACTACCAGGCCAATGTCTCAAGATTTGACTCAAAATAAGATACTTTTAGGACTCTCTCATCTTGTTCATCCCTTCTCAACTCAAATGATGTTAATGACCTTAAGGATTAGGGTTTCTCTCTTTTCGTCACCCTCTTGAGGTATGGGTAAGGTTGATAAGGTTTAAGGAATCATCCACCAAAGTAATGAAAAGAATGTAAATAAGATGTCATGGACATAAGCTTCATAGTTTAAACATAAACTAAATAATAGATACATGCTTTGGTCGTATGACATATGTTGTCATACCCTCAGGAGAGACCTGAGGCTAGACCTCCTTGTCAGGAGGATGAGTAGAAAAAGTTAGTCTTGGAGGTAGAGACCTCCATTATAAGTAGATGATGGAGCCTCCACTTACGTGGAGTTGTGTGCACCACTAAAAATGCTAGAGATAGTAAGTCTCTAAGTTTAGCCTTGCATATGCTAAAATAAGATCTCCAACCACGTATGCTAAGAATATGTGGAAGTTTTATCGTAGTACAGTTAAGGGTCGAATCCATGAGACAACGGTCTTGTTAAGAGTTTAACAAGATGGAAAACGTAATAATTCTACTTATCTACTCAGAAGTTGATATTTAGATCAACGAGTTGGTTTGATGATTAAACTAATGTACGAAGAAAGTAAATAACAAGAAAGTAAACTTAAGGTTGTAAACGATAATTGGAAACCACTAGGATGTGATCGAGTTTCACTACCACTACACATGGATCAAAACATACATCATAATAACATGGCTTGCAAAGAAGAGAGTCTAAATAGTTAGTATCTTTGTAGACTTAGCTTCCTTTCAGATAAATAACTATGAGAAATGTGGAAGCATTGCAATGCCAGCCATCCCCAAATAAAAGATCACTTAGTTTACATCACTCCCTTCACAAAGTGGGTTCCTCGACCTATCAAGGTTGTACTTTCATACGTCAACTGATTCCATTTCATAGTATGAAAGTACAACGATGGAGGTGAGTTTACTCCACTCCTTGAGAAACGCTCCTAGATATCAAACCAAACATATGGTGACTACATACAATATGGAACCAATAAGCAGTCGATATTCAAATCTAGAAGTACAAACATAGACAATTTGCACTAACAGATAATAGACAACACAAGTTGGTGATCAAGCAACTAGCATTCATTAAACGATTGATGTTTAACTGAAAAGATAGTATTTTTCTATTGCAAACTCATGAATTACAATGTATGAAATGAAAACATAGGTAGTGGGGCTACTCCCCGCACCCTAGTGTATGGGACTACTCGCTCATGGCAAGAATAAAGAAGGAGGCGGGAAGAGAGAGAGAAGGCATCATCTCCACGTAGGAGGGAGGAAGGTCGACCCCTTGGAGTAGAGAGCAACTATCTTCATACCACGTGGTTGACTTGATGAAGAATTCTTCACTTCCCACCTTCTATTTCGATGAGAGATAAAGCAGCTTGAAGATGAAGTGTGGATCTTAGACCAGTAGCCTTGGGTAGAGGATGGAGGATGAAACAGCTCTGGAACAGTTGGGGCAGCCTTTGGGCGTCCAAGGATCGATACCATGTGAAGACCCCTTGGGTCCTATTTATAGGCTTTAAGTGAATCTCAAACGGTCTTTAGTTGTGGGTCCAAACTGTCGTGGAGACCGTTTGGGCTTTTTTAGTTTGAAGACAGTTTGGAATCTTTTAGTTTGAAGACCGTTTGGACTCTTTCAGTTTGAAGACCGTTTGGACTCTCTTGGTTTGGAGACCGTTTGAGTCCTCACAGTTTGGAGATCGTTTGCTTCCATTCGGTCTTGGGACCATTTGGCTTCCATTCGGTCTTGGGACCGTTTGGCTTCCGTTCGGTCTTGGGACCGTTTGGAGTTTTTGTAAAAAAAATTGTGTTTTTCTGTAAGAAGAAAAGGAGAAAAGTTAGTCTCGTGGTATATTCACAATAGAGTGGAAAGTTAAAGATTCTATCTAATTTATCTACGAAAGAGTATGGAAAATTGAGAAAAACTAGTAAGATAATATCACAAAATGGGAGGTTATCACCCCCCCCAACTTAGAGTCTAGCTTGTCCTCAAGCTAGATAGAGCTAAGGCACATAGTGGCGAGGTGATTTTATTTAGTGAAGATTTCTATACTCTTTCTCCAATTCTAAACTAAAGATCTCCTAGAGTTTTATCGGGGCTTCCTCTTGCACTAATTCTTTCAGGTATCGAGAGTTGTGTGGATCTTAGGTTTCTTCCGTATCGCATAACTCGCATTGGGATCACCTTTTCCTTTATCATATTCTATGCATGTCTTCTACTCTAAGCAGTTTTGTATTTCTTTGAAATTCCTACCAGAAGCTAAGATAGGTATGAGGGTTGGCTAAAGGCTGCTTGTATAACTCCCCCTTTAAGTGGGGGAGGGTTTATCTAAACTTTTAGGATCTCACTACCGGGCGCGACACATCTGCCTTTGTGAGGGAAGCTAAATGTACCGGCCGGGTTATTCTTTTATCAACTTTTTCATATACTTGGAGACCTTACGATCTCATTACCGGGCGCAACACATCTGCCTTTGTGAGGGCAGCTGAGTGTACCGACCGGGAAAGACCTTTATTGGCTCTTTTTATAAGTCCTTATGCATGGCACAACTCTCATGTTTTTATTCAACATCAGGCTTTTATTCATATGCTCATAGGCTTAGGAATTGGGTATTTAGGATTTTATTTGGGCTGCCAAGCCTCTTTTTGAAAAGAAGAAAATTGTTTCTTAGGGTTTCCTAACATGCACTTATTACAGTTTCGTACTTGGTGGTCCACTTGCAAGGTTCCTTGATTTGGATTTCGCCTGGTTCCTTCCCGTCCTTGAGAGTGTTTAACTTGTTTCGACCAAGATGTTAACCTGTGGAGAGTCTGATGCAGAATTGAAGCAAAAGTATAAAAATCGAGTATGAAAGTGATTTATTAATTCGCCATTACATGCCTAAATGCTACTTATGTAGTTGTGTTTGAGGACTACTTTGTCTCTAATTTAGTTAGGGGTGACTCTTTTCTGAAGCGAAAGTTGTTTTATATATAAGAGTTATTCTATCAAAGAAATTATTGAAAAAATCTAAGTGTTAAAGGAAAGGAAAAATATGTATAGAAGAACAGAGGTGAAAGAAAGAGTAAAGAGAAAAGGGTTTGAATATGATACCTCACCCTTGCCCAGTGTACCCCCTAACTTATCACTCACTCTGTCCTCAAGGTGTCAAAGTGATAGGGTGAGAAGTACATCAGCAAGGGTATTAAGGTTCTGTTAATCCCTTATTTGTGTTGGCTAAATTGACAATATGATAAATCCCTTTGTTTCGATGATGACAAACATTTCATTCTTGTCGATCTAACGAGCTACTTGAGTGTTGCAGGAATAAGATGGATGACAAAGTTCTAGGGAATCTATACGCTTGAATGTTTGTAAATGTCATAAAATGTAATCAATTGTAAACTTGTACAAATATATAATGTACAAGTATGTAGACTTCATGTAAATCAAGCGTTAGATCTTCCCTAGCCAATCACCACACTTAGATAGGTCATCCCCTTCAATAGTGTCACATATGCACACTCATACACACACTTAGTTCCTTAATTGAAAGATTGAAACAGGGTCAATCTCGGTCGACAAAATTCTCGACCGAGACACTCTCGGTCGACAAACTTCTCGACCGAGAAAGACCCAAGTAGCCGTTAGACACAGCTGACAAGGTAGTTGGCAGTTGCAAATGAACGTTGATCCAGAGAGCCTGTCGGTCGACAAAACTTTGACCGAGTAGGTATCTCGGTCGACAATTTGTCGACCGAGATGGTCTCTGACAGCAACTGCAGAATAAAGAAACTAGCCGTTACTAACGCACCTAACTTATTCCTAACGGCTAGTTAAGCACTTAGAAACCCCTAGAAGTTGTCTAGAACGTCCTTAAGCATCTATAGGCCATTCCTATAAATAGGACATGCCTTAGGACACCAAAAAACACCTAAGCTACACTTGTGCTATACTTGAGCTTGAATACACATTGGCAATACTGTTTTGAGCAATAGAGCAAATTCCTACATTTGCTATTCATTCCCATTGCTCCTATTTCGTGTCCTATAGGCTAGCATCTCCTTACCACATCACTTACACTTCTACACTCATTGGTTAGGAGATCGATACGCTTGATATAGGCAAATCAAGCCTTGTGCTTCAAAGGATAAGTTGTAATTTCTATTTCCTTTCTTGTTCCCTATTATTGTTTGTACTCTCCTTGCTACTCCTAGGTTGGAGGTTGCGGATTGGAGAGGGTGAAGATCTTCTTGGCGAAGAAGGAGACTTTGAGCTACTTCAGAAGGCTGGTGCAACGGGAGGTTACTTCTAGAGAGGAAGGCTACTTCAAGGGGGAGCTTGGAGTTACTTCATAGAAGGCTACCTCAAAGTTGGTGCACCTACTTCAGGGTGAAGGCTGTTCAAAGGGTGTAAAGGAAAGTATTGTATTTAGTATAAATCCTCGAGAGGTAATAAAATAAATACTTTCAAATCCCGGTTGGGTAAGCAACCGGGTAGTGGACTGACAACTATAGTATTTGCTATAGTTGGAACCACTCTAAACACCTGTCTCTTTCTTCTAATTTCAATTGTGGTTGTTTGAATTCAATAAATTGTTAAAATAATTCAAAAACTCTATTCACCCCCCTCTAGTAGTTTTTCAGTTTGCTCCATGAGATCGTAGGATATTATCTACAAATTTTCCATGTAAAGCATGGTAATCCACGTCCTTCATGTCCTCCACTTGTTTTCTTAGAACAGTGATGGTATACATCCAGTACAGAACGTATAAACCGTAGTCATTCGATTCACTGATCTGCTGGGGACATTTGTGGCTGAAGATTGGGCGATGGAAATGTTCTTTGTCGTATGCCATTGTGTGTTTTCTTAAGAGATCATATTGTCGTTCAACGCATTCCTTAGCCACTTCCTTCGTCGGCGTCTTTGCTATTACAACATACTATCTTTTGTTTGGATCAAACTGGCTGTCAGAACTATTGTAAATGATTGTAGTTCCCTCATGCAAATTTGTTGCCAGTAGCATCCAGTGCTCAGAGTGAAGAAAAGGAAACATAGTGAACTTTGGAGTCATGTTTTGAAGATACGAGATAAGGTCCTACGTGGTTCTGAAGTTCTTGGATCCAAATAAGTCATCCTTCATGTATGTTGATGCCATATAAACTGTAGGTAGGTCCCGTGCTAGAAGAAACTGATAGGCAGTCATTAAGCTCACAGATAAAGAACCTTTGGTTTGTATGGTTTCATGGAGAGAATCTGCCATTATTAGGATGTTGTCGTGCATGAAAACAAGCTCATCTTTCTCTGCGTAAAGCCTAGACATGATGAGTCTGAGTTCATTATCAGAAAGGTTTTTGCATGCGGCAAGGTCAAATTTTGGAAATGTTGGTTCTATTGCAGATAGAGGTACCATTGGTTGAGATGTTCTGTTGATGGTGGCCCCTATTATCAAGTCGATGTCCCCATGATCATCTGTCATATCAAAAGTATAAGGGTCCCATTGGCGTTGTTCTGGGGACTTGGCGGTCTGTTGTTGCTTTTTCTCCAACTCCTTTAAGATTGTTCTGTATGGACGCTTTTACGGACGTTGGATAGTGGAGAAAAGGTATCGAGGTACGTCGTTTGGCGCCATTGTTGGGTCCCTAAAGAACCATCTATCGCAGATAAGCTCCATGGCGTAACGTCCTCGTAGGGAGTGTATATCTTTTGTGGCTAGCTCGGTGAAGGGGGTTTGTCTATTGAGTGCTTCTATGAATCGTATTGTACAGAAAGCACAATCCCCTGAACCGGCTAAAGTTTGGACTGTTGGATTGATGATTTGAAACCAGGGTTGGCTCCAACCATGTCGTAGAGATGGGCAAGCAGCCCATATTATTTTGAGAAGCCGGAAAGGTATGCATCGTGCTTCCCCGGCTTCCAATCCAACAAAATTTATTTGTCCGGCCTTTAGTTCGCTGGCACAGAAGTTATACACCTTGGCATAACGGGCCGCGGTGTTGACAATCTTGAGCAGCCAGCGGTCGGAAACTCTGAAGGGCACGGAAATGTAGTGTGCCCTTCGTGCAAGGCCAGTTCGCAGCCGCTCAATGGACTTTGCCTGGAAGTCCTTATGTAATAAGCTTAAGGATAGAGCGAGTGAAGTGTCGAAGACTGGCGGCAACCTTTTTGGGCTCCAGAATTCCTCAATAGCGTTGGCAAGGAAGACACGGAAGATAGCCATCTTCACCGTCGATTGTGGTCGAAGGATGATATGGAAGTCTTCTCGTGTCAACTTGCGCTTTGTATTTGTATTGTTGTAGATGATGTCCCCCCCATCTTTGGCATCATCTACAATAGTGTTCAGGATGAAGATGTCCTGAACATCTAGCATAGAGATGGCTGCCATGTCCAAGTCATGCATTTTGTGAGGTAGCGGTGGCGGCGGGGGAAGGTTTTGTGGTGGAGGAATTGAAGTCTGCTCATTGTCATCCAAGAAAAATGGCAGATCTTCATATTTATTGGAATTAGAGTCATATTCGAGTCTATCGTCTATGTCTAGACTCACTCGGTCGGATTCTTCTTGCTCTGGGGGGGGGAAGGTACAGGTTGCTCCAGAGTAGAGTATTGGTGAATAACTGTTGTGGGTGGGCTAATGTTGGTTCCTAGTATGCATTGTTGGTACTCAGCAAAAGCCGCGTCTTTGGCAGCGTCCCCCAGGGATCCCATAGCTGAAAAGTTAAAGAACTAGTCCCCATATGACATTGTTACATTGTCATTATTTTCGGGGGACTTGGGATCTTTGTTTCCACCCTCTTGGTGGTCTTTATCGTCTCCTTTCTTTGCAAGTTCTATCCCTTGGCTGGTGCCCTCCCCAGCATTGCCTAGGTCATCGGGTTGATCGTATGAGGAGGAGTTGTCGTTGTTAGAGTCAGCCGAGGAATCAGAATCCTCATCTTCATCTTCACTTTCATCTTCATCATCATCTACAGCTTTAGCTGCTATTTTCTTGGTTGACGTTTTCTTGCACTACCGATGAATGGCTTGTATTTCTTTGAGTGCCACTTGCACATGCTCGTGGGTTTCGAGCAGTGTGTCGTGGCTCTCTTTGAGATCTGTATATTGTGCCTCGACAGAGAGGAGTCATGATGATAGATTGGTTACTTGTACACGTAGTTGATTGATTTCAACATTAGAGTGCTCCTCTTGGCGGCAGTTGAGCTGTGCAAGGTTGTTGTTGATGTCGTACAAGTGCGTGCTAAAGGAAATTTGTTGCTGTTGAAGCTCGCGAAGGGTCCTAGGAAAAGGTTGAGTTTGCTGAGAGACCTTGTTGACTTTCTAGGCCAACGCTTCTTGCTAGCCTTTCATCTCGAGTACCAATGCAGGAAGGTTGTGTAGGTGGCCGTTGATGTTGTTGACTTGTTGGGATGCTACATCCTTCTGTTGTTGAATGCTAGAGAGGATGCCTGGTAAGGCGTTGTTCTGTTCATCAATCTTGGAGACATGTGTAGCAATTCCCTGCACGCAAGAAAAAAATGATTGTAATATGTTAGAGGGGTCGGTGAGGAGGTTTCGAATAGCGTCAAATTGTCGTCTGAATTCCTCACCGACTTATGAAAAGGGGACCCCAGAGATGGATGGGTGAGACGGTTGGGGTCGAGGTGGAAAGGTGGTTGTGCCTTGCGAAAGAGACACTATTGATGGGCCCACAAATTGCGTGGTGATTGTGGATGGAGTCACTAGCGAGATCGGGGTGGTGGATGGGAATGGTGGTGACATCCCAGCTAAAAAGGGTGAAGCTGGGAATGCCGAGGGAAAGTGGTTGAAGTGAAGGTGATATCGGGCTTTAAGGTGGAGAATGGAATGCCTGAAGAGAAGATTGGTGAAGTGAAAGATGTGGGTGAAGTTGTGGATGTGGAGGAAGGGATAGAGGTGGGTATGGTTGTGGAAAATAGTGGGAGAGTGGGAGATGGAAGTGTGGTGGTGGTTGTTGAGGGAAACCCAACATCCAGATAAAAAATGAATGGTTCTGGTTTGGATCCACAACGTTCTCTGCACTGTGTGGGGGTTCTGCCTCTGGGTTGATCTTCGATGTGGGCGTCCCTGATTGTTATTGTTTTTGTGCATGTAGTTTAGATGCACGTGTGACTAGAATTTTCTTTGGCCTTGTTGCTGGGGCATTGACGATGTACTCTGTCTGCCCTGCCTTTGCTTGTTTCTCTTTTGTTGTGACTGAGGCTATGAGGTTGGCAAGCTCTTCTTCAGTGAAGAGAAGTTTGTCTTTGTCATAGTCAGCCAGGTCTGGAAGAGGTAGAAGGGTTTTGGATGCTTTGACGGTTGGGAAGAAAATATAATGAAGCTTGGCATCCTTCTCCTTTATGATATATGAGTTTCTCAAACTCTGCTCATTGGTTAGAATGTCGCCCTTGATTATTATGCACTTGGGAAGCAGTCTGTCCATCTTAAGATATTTTAGAATTAATGTAATATGCCCACCCATACAAATTTCTTTTCTGAGGGCATAAGTTGTGTGTTTGTGAATCAGTTGCCGACCTATGTTGACTGGTTGTCCTGTGAGAATGGACCATAGGATAAACAGATCTCAGATAATGACATTCCCACTCTCTGTCCTGGGGAAAAGGGTGTCAGTAATGATTTTGTGCAGTGTGCGTACCATGCCAGAATGTATGTTAGAGGACTTGCAAGTCTTTGCCTCGTAGGTTGGAATCCCTGTTAAGAACTTCCAGAAGGTGTTCCTATTGAACTGGGAGTTGTCCAGGCACAACTTTAGCCTTCTTCAGTTGATTCTGGTTTTTGATGAAGATCTCATTTAGCATGTTCTCAGTTAAGACAACCTTGTTTCCAAAAAGTGAGGTGACTAGCCTGCGGTCACCTCCATCTTTCCATTTATCCTTTGCATCCATGGTTTCTTTGTTGAGGTATGTGAAGAACTCTATTGTGGGCTCAACATAAGAGGATTCTGTGACAAAACAGAGTTTTGAGAGGTTCGCGTTGTCAAGCAAGGCGAGGATTCTGTCATAAATCCCCATTCTCTTCAGCATGTTTGAGCAGACATACTTTGTTGGGTGTAATGCTTTGTCACCAGTCGGGAGGTTTTTTATGTATAGGTCAACAAGTGTTGGTTCTGCGGTGGTGGTAGTAGGATAGGCAACAACAGGGGTGACGAATTCTACCATGATTTGTTCCCTCGCAGTGGAGGTCTAAACTTGCTTCTGTGCCCATTTTTTGGTTGGTTGCTCTGTGGTAACCTCTTGGGCCTTCCGTTTCCCCTTGGATGTAGTGATTGAGGATTCCTCCTTGGAATTGGGTGCGTATTCTGAATCTTCATAAGTTGAGGATATTTCTTCAACTTCTTTACTAGGATCTTCTGCTAAACATTTGTTGACTCGCTCAAGATCGTGGATGATCTTGGGCAAGTCAACTTTTGATGGAATCCTTCTAGTCTTTTTGCATATATCGAGGATGCATTGAAGCTTCGAGCGACGCTCTAGGAGCTCCTCTCTGGTCCATTGGGTGTCAGCAATCTCTTTTGCAGGTGACGCCATTATGAAGAATCGACAAGAAATCATGTATTAGAAAAGTTTAAAGTTATAAAAAATGGATTTATGAAATAAAAGGCTGTAACATTGGATAATAATAAAAAAGGAAAAATGTTATTTTTAGGTAATTGAATGAATCAAACCGTTTGCAAGATCGTTTGGGTCCAAATGGTTTTGTAGACTGTTTGGGCTCAAATGGTTTGCAAAACCGTTTGAATGACCTTTAAGAGAAAAACCGTGAAAACTGTTTGGGTCCAAACTGTTTGTTAACTTTCTAGTTGATTAGGATTTTATACTTTTCTTTAACCATAATTCATATCATCTAGATTTCATCATTTCTCTGCATTATCTAAAGTGTGTTTCTTCTTCTACTCAGGTAGAAAATGTGTATGCAACCATTGCATAACATCGGATTCTCCCCTGAACTAGAGTACGACTCTGAGATAGAACGAAGCTTCCACCGATGCATCCGACTCAACCGCCAAGGAGCCAGACAAATGGCTGACGAACAACGCCAAGCCGCTTTGGTTATGGAAAGAGTCAACGCGGCCATAGCAGCTCAAAGAGCACAACTTATTGCTGACACACATGCTCAAATTCAAGCTGAGGTCCGAGCTGAAGAACAGGCCCGCATTCAAGCTGAAAATGAAGCAGCCAAAACTGATGCTCAGATAGTTTTGTGAGACAAGTAACTTCGGGATTATGCCGTTCCTAAGAACTTTGAAGATAATCACCCAGTTAGGCCCCCGCTCATCAATGTTCCTAACTTTGAGATCTGCACACAATGGATCCAGATTATGCAAGGCATTTCATTCTCTAGAAGTGCTGGGGATGACTGCATGGATCACCTAAAGCGATTCAAGTCTCTTTGTCGGCTAGTACCACATGCCGGAGTTCCTTTTGACGCAATCATGTTGTACCTTTTTCACTTCACCTTGTCCGGAAGGGCATTGAGCTGGTATAACGTGCTAGATGGGGAGCCAATCACCACCTGGGCTCCTTTGGAAGAAAAGTTTCTAGAGAAGTTCTTTCCACCTTCGTTGACTTATGAGATTAGGGGACAAATTAATCACTTTTCTCAATTCCCAGGGGAATCACTGGTAGAATCGTGGGAAAGATTCAAGGAACTTTTAAGGAAATGTCTGCATCATGGAATCTCCCAAAATCAGCTGATAGAAACATTCTATAGAGGAGTAAACGATGACATTAAGAAATTTTTAGATTCCTCATCTGGGGGGAATTTCATGCGAAAGAACTATAAAGATGCCTGGAGGGTTGTTACACTTGGAGCTGAGAACCAATCCAATTGGGGAAGGTCATACACTAGGGGAATTCTAAAAGTTTGTAAAGCTGAAGAATCAATGGAAATGAAAGCCATCGCCGAAGGTCTAAAAACTATAGCTCACAAGCAACATGTGACGTCCCCGGATTTTGACTTCTCCAAACCCTATTGGGAATGAGATGTCAGAATCCGTAAACATCATCCAATCATATCAGAGAGTGATGCGAAAGCATAATACGCATACATGAACATTCAATATAACAAACACCATAACATTCTCAACATTCAACATGTTTATTTATACAACATGAATTATTACAAAATAATTTACAATTACATATTGAATGAAAATTCTACAATCTATGAACATGTATGCTAACTAGGATCTTCACAATAGGTACAACCTAAACAACTGCTCACATCCCTTCTTTTGTCCCATGCTATCTCTAAACCTAAAACATACGTGAAATAATGAATCAACACACAAGGTGTTGTGCACGTGGGTAGAAAGATACATACTAATATGCTTGCATAATTGAAACAACTTGAGAAATAAAGAGTAAAAGAAAGCATTGTTTAAAGCGATAATCAGGTAAACATCCTTTTTATTACATTCATTTTTATGCGGTTGTACTACACATATTGCACTCAACTTACATCTAGTGTGGGCAATATAATATCATCATACATCTAACATGGGCCAAGGAATCATACATCCATGTTAGGCAACGTACATCCACACCAGGCTATGTTCTCTAGTAGCTACAACCCGTCATAATCATTTATGTTCTATTAGGTTTGGCGAAGTATAACTCATACTAGTTCAACCAAGAAATCATATCCAGATATGAGCATTCAAGGTACATCATATCATTATGCATCCACGAGAACTAGTCATATACTTAATAAAAACCCACGTATCTGAGTTCAGAGATTCCTATATAAATATATCCATGATCATCTAGATAATCTGGTCATCACCTGATTAACAACAAGATTACATACATGCATTACATTCTCATCATTAATCCAAATTAGAAGCATTTTAAGGTCTTGGCCAGGATAGGTTCAAAGTTGCTTATAAGTTCATTAAATGATCTTATACTGATCTAGGGGTCATCATGAAGGTGTGGTTCAAGTTTTAAGTCATTATGACGTTCCATGCACTTTCTATGATCATATCAAGGTTTAAGGCATTTACATGCATTCTAGGGTCAAAAGACTCACAATAGAGAAACTGAGATCAAGTATCATCACAAAAGAAGAGTCAAGCATAAGAGATGGTTTTAGATCAGCAAGAAAAGAACATAGGAAACACATTCAAAGTAGGGTGATGTCTACTAGAGTCTAGACATCAAACTATCAACATGAAGCACCGACATTCACTCATACATGCAATTTTCATAATATCATACTTATGTCATCGAGAGTACAAGGAATGTTATAAGGTTTCCCAAAGGTTCCAGGAGCATAAAAATATTGATTTCATGATTGGTTAAGCATTTAGAGTCATTAGGAAGAAAGGTTAGGATTATAAGAGCAATGTACATCATTATAGCCCAATATGGTCACATATGTACAAAAGGAGTCATTTATGAGAAAATAGGGAGAGAAGACCTTCAATAGGGATACAAGGACATGGGAGTTACTGATTTGATACTTATGTGGGTATATATGCATCAAAGTTCCAAAATTCATCATAACATTGCATTAAATATGTTAAGAAGATCAAAACGTAGCATTTTTGAAAAAACAGAGAACAAACGAAGGAATTAGGGTCTGCAATTATGTCCAAGTTGTATATCTTTTCGAGACGATCAAAATGGTATATATATTTACCCTATTTGGCCAAGGGAATTGGGAGTTATCATTTTTTTAAGATCAACATTTAAAACTATAGTTGAGGGAGTTATTACCATTGATGTTATTTATGCCTTGAGGTTGGTCGTCGATCCTGGATCTGACGACTAGGGCTAACCCACACCTTGACGTTATGCAACAGTCTACGATTGGGCTGCCCCTCTCTGTGCGCTGTGGTCGGCGACTCCCAGCATCTACGGATCGTTGGTTGGGTCTTCAAACATTGTCGCCCGCGACTCTAGGTCGTCTGTACCCTCCACCAAGCACGAGCGTCCGGTAAAATGATGTTCCTCACCGCCCGCCGACCTCCCTTATGGGATTCCCCTATTTCTGTGCCCAAAACAGGGGGCCAAACAGAGAGCATCCTGACACTCCCGACGGCGTCAACTGTATCCACGGACAGGGCAAAGGGAGAGGAAGAGCCCTTGGATCCCGACGGAGGTCATGGTGGCCCTCCCTTGTCGTGTGGATGTGACCTGTTGTTGGGCGGTCCCAGCCCTAGCGCCGCCGAGGCACCATCCTATAGGAGATCAAAGCACCACCTCCAGCAAAGAAGGCAGCGTGCCAGGTTTCTTCAGTGGGTGAGGGTAGCGATGGATGGGACGTTCGCTTTCCTCTTGACTGAGGTTGGGCTCATGGATGTAGGGCCGATCTGTCCCCTTGTCTCTACGGTGGGATGTTGCTTGCCGCAAAGGAGGAAGAAGGAGATGAAGGTTGGTCTCCCTGTACTATGGGTCTCTGACGTCAAAGTGAAGGGTACCTCTGTTCGAGTGTTGAGTAGGTCGTGGGTTTACTAACAAGATTTCCTTAGCCTACCCCCACCTTCATCGGATCACATGGCCACCCCAATCATTCTGTTCCTCCCTTTACGGGGGTTAGGGATGACCGATTCCCTTAGTGCCTCACTGTAAAAAGGCAACGTGACATTAATATGTCACATATCTAAATACCAAAGTCTGATCAAGAAAAAAATATCATCAATGTCCCCAATTTCAAATAATTCTATCTCTTTGTATCAATCTCCAAAAATTCTGAAATTTTAGACATAGGCTCACAAAATCCTAATCTATCTTCTAATGAAGTTTGAGACTCAAAGACTATTATTTATCCATGCCAATAATTTTTTTTTAAACTAACCTCATAAATAAGTGTATTAACCTTAAATACAAGTCGATTCATCATCAACTCTTGATCAAAAAGTGCAACTTTCATTATATGACCACATTACACCTCTAGGTGCATCATTAAAATATTTTACCCCAACATGATTTCAAATATTATATTGAGCATCGGAATCCTAAATTTTGGGTCATCACATTCATCCCACCTAATATAGAATTTCGTCCTCGAAATTCAAGTGGTTTCATTGTTAAGCTAATATTCAGGAGTTGTGGATGTCTCTAAACCACCACTCTAAGTCCCAAGAGTATCATTATCTTGATTCACCCTAGGTTGTCATCTTAGGAGGTTTATGCATGTAGGGTGTACCCACCTCACCTTATATAGGTTGAAGTATAATATATATATTTTTTTGTCAAAATTATCAGACTTAATATCTTAATATCAAGTTTTATGATCAACATCATATTAGAGGATTTCATCATTAGGGGGGATTGCTCTTCATAGTTACATAGTAGGGTCTTTACCCTATTGAGTGAATTGTCATCAAACTAGAAGCTTAGATTTAGAAGATTGGGGATTGAGAACTAAATCTAGTGATGTTGTAATCTGTGATCCAAAAATGTGTTTTATTTCAAGCACATAGTTTCAACTTATATCTTTCATATATGATATGAGGGGAAATAATAGAATATATTCAATCGAGATTGTCAAGATTTCAAACTCATATGTTTCATGAACAGTGTCACTGGAAAGGGAATATACTAAATCAATCTTATCATGATTCAAACTTGAATATCACATGTAGGGTATAGGAAGGGTATATATATATATATATATTAGGTCAAGCTTATATGAGTGACTCTTCATACATGATCATCCAAATAGCTCAAGTGAGGTTTCTAACATCATATATATATAGAAAGAGAAGGGGAAGGAGAAGGATTGGCATGCATTGATGAGTATTATATGCACAAGGCATTTTACTCTCTGAACCAGAGTTCATATATCACCTCACTTGCAACTAATGATGAGATTAACAAACATATGTCCCTCAAGCTAGGACATATATATGTCCAACAAGACCTACCAACCAAAAATTCTACCCATAAAAAAATTTCTACCCATCTTTTGGGAAACAAGGGTAACCACTAGATTCCTTTATATACAACTACTAACCTGAGTATGAGGCTCATCATGGTTATCACACATCATATGCATCATCTTAGGGTCTTGGGACATCTCCCTCACCTATATAGCAAGAATCAAAATTTTAATTGCCTCTTCCTCTATGGTTAGATATTTTCATAAGACATCTAGGGTTCAACACTTTTAAGGAAACCACACACTAGGTCACTCAACTCATATACTTAGAAGTAGTCTAGCTAGGGACTCATTATCATGCATTTCATCATGCATATTTTTCAACATATTACATATATTTTGGAGTATAGGTACTCTGACCATCTCCCGTGACGGGTCGACTCATATCAAAGGGTCACCCTATTCATATGTCCCATGCTAGAGGTCCTCCTTTGTAAAGATATTGAGGCCCATGTTGGTCTCAAACTATATGTCCCATATCATATCTCAAAACACACAAGACTAGGTACAAGCAAACATGCCAACCCACTAGCTATGTTTAGCACATCAACCAAGTCGTATGTATCAACAAGTTGCTAGGTCTAGCTAGGGTTGCATGGTCAAACTCATTTCATATTTTCAACCTATTTGACCTTCTCAAGGACAACCTGAGCATTATCAACATCAACATCATTAACAACATCAACATCGACATCGAGATAAACATTAACATCATTATCATTATCATCTTCATCATCTTAGGTTTCTAAGTTACTCACTAACCTAACCTTTATCATGGCTCTAGACAACTCTAGAGACTACAACTACCATCTAAACTCTCTCGTCTAGACTTGATGTTACATCTCTTTCTCTTAGGTTACATGGACACTCACTACCTTTCTGGGTGTGGTAACATTTTTCATATGTACATATACTAATACTTGAAATAAGTTTTCTCCAACGTTGAAACGGGCGATGGAAACCACCATACTCCATTCGAACAAAACCAAAACCAAAATGAGTTACCACACTCATGAGGCAGTCTAGTACCATGACACCTAGAGAACTAGCAAGAACATGGTGCACACCTATGTAGACACCCTAAGCACATGTCACGAATCATACGTCTAGGGATGTAAATTGCACAAGTCTACACCTTATTCTAGAACATCTAGGTTCTAACCTAGACGCTAAGTCAACCTAGTCCACAAGGATATTTCATTAAATTTCTAGGGTTGGAAAGTAAAGTGAGTTTGGTTTATGTTTCCTGTGAGCAATTGTTAGGTGTAGCTATTGTTCATGCTCTGATACCAACTGCGACGTCCTCGGATTTTGACTTCTCCAAACCCTATTGGGAATGAGATGTCATAATCTGAAAACATCATCCAATCATATCAGAGAGCGATGCAGAAGCATAATACGCATACATGAACATTTAATATAACAAACACCATAACATTCTCAACATTCAACATGTTTATTTATACAACATGAATTATTACAAAATAATTTACAATTACATATTGAATGAAAATTCTACAATCTATGAACATGTATGCTAACTAGGATCTTCACAATAGGTACAACCTGAACAACTGCTCACATCCCTTCTTTTGTCCCATGCTATCTCTGAACCTAAAACATACGTGAAACAACGAATCAACACACAAGGTGTTGTGCACGTGGGTAGAAAGATACATACTAATATGCTTGCATAATTGAAACAACTTGAGAAATAAAGAGTAAAAGAAAGCATTGTTTAAAGCGATAATCAGGTAAACATCCTTTTTATTACATTCATTTTTATGCGGTTGTACTACACATATTGCACTCGACTTACATCTAGTGTGGGAAATATAATATCATCATACATCTAACATGGGCCAAGGAATCATACATCCATGTTAGGCAACGTACATCCACACCGGGCTATGTGCTCTAGTAGCTACAACCCATCATAATCATTTATGTTCTATTAGGTTTGGCGAAGTATAACTCATACTAGTTCAACCAAGCAATCATATCCAGATACGAGCATTCAAGGTACATCATATCATTATGCATCCATGAGAACTAGTCATATACTTAATAAAAACCCATGTACCTGAGTTCATAGATTCCTATATAAATATATCCATGATCATCTAGATAATCTGGTCATCACCTGATTAACAACAAGATTACATACATGCATTAGATTCTCATCATTAATCCAAATTAGAAGCCTTTTAGGGTCTTGGCTAGGACAGGTTCCAAGTTGCTTATAAGTTCATTAAATGATCTCATAATGATCTAGGGGTCATCATGAAGGTGTGGTTCAAGTTTCAAGTCATTATGACGTTCCATGCACTTTCTGTGATCATATCAAGGTTTAAGGCATTTACATGCATTCTAGGGTCAAAAGACTCACAATAGAAAAACTGAGATCAAGTATCATCACGAAAGAAGAGTCAAGCATAACGGATGGTTTTAGATCAATAAGAAAAGAACATAGGAAACACATTCAAAGTAGGGTGATGTCTACTAGGGTCTAGACATCAAACTATCAACATGAAGCACCGACATTCACTCATACATGTCGTTTTCATAATAGCATACTTATGTCATCGAGAGTACAAGGAATGTTATAAGGTTTCCCAAAGGTTCCAGGAGCATAAAAATATTGATTTCATGATTGGTTAAGCATTTAGAGTCATTAGGAAGCAAGGTTAGGATTATAAGAGCAATGTACATCATTATAGCCCAATATGGTCACATATGTACAAAAGGAGTCATTTATGAGAAAATAGGGAGAATAAGACCTTCAATAGGGATACAAGGACATGGGAGTTACTGATTTGATATTTATGTGGGTATATATGCATCAAAGTTCCAAAATTCATCATAACATTGCATTAAATATGTTAAGAAGATCAAAAGGTAGCAATTTTGGAAAAATAGAGAACAAACTAAGGAATTAGGGTCTACAATTATGTCCAAGTTGTATATCTTTTCGAGATGATCAAAATTGTATATAGATTTACCCTATTTGGCCAAGGGAATTGGGAGTTATCATTTTTTTAAGATCAACATTTAAAACTATAGTTGAGGGAGTTATTACGATTGATGTTATTTATGCCTTGAGGTTGGTCGTCGATCCTGGATCTGACGACTAGGGCTGACCCCCACCTTGACATTATGCAGTAGTCTGTGATTGGGCTGTCCCTCTCTGTGCGCGGTGGTCGGCGACTCCCAGCATCTACAGATCGCTAGTTGGGTCTTCAAACATGGTCGCCCGCGACTCTAGGTTGCCTGTACCCTCCACCAAGCATGAGCGTCTGGTCAAACGATGTTCCTCACCGCCCGCCGACCTCCCTTACGGGATTCCCCTATTTCTGCACCCAAAATAGGGGGCCGAACAGAGAGCATCCTGACACTCCCGACGGCGTCAGCTGTATCCATGGACAGGGCAAAGGGAGAGGAAGAGCCCTTGGATCCCGACGGAGGCCATGGTGACCCTCCCTTATCGTGCAGAGGCGACCTGTTACTGGGCGGTCCCAACCCTAGTGCCGCCGAGGCTCCAGCCTGTAGGAGATCAAAGCACCACCTCCAGCAAAGAAGGCAGCGTGCCAGGTTTCTTCGGTGGGTGAGGGCAGCGATGGATGGGACGTTCACTTTCCTCTTGACTGAGGTTGGGCTCATTGAGGTAGGGCCGATCTGTACCCTTGTCTCTACGGCGGGCTACTACTTTCCGCAAAGGAGGAAGAAGGAGATGAAGGTTGGTCTCCCTGTACTATGGGTCTCTGACGTCAAAGTGAAGGGTACCTCCGTTCGAGTGTTGAGTAGGTCGTGGGTTTACTAACAAGATTTCCTTAGCCTACCCCCACCTTCATCGGATCATATGTCCACCCCAATCGTTCTGTTCCTCCCTTTACGGGGGTTAGGGATGACTGATTCCCTTAGTGCCTCACTGTAAAAAGGCAACGTGACATTAATATGTAACATATTTAATGACCAAAGTCTGATCAAGAAAAAAAATATCATCAATGTCCCCAATTTCAAATAATTCTATCTCTTTGTAGCAATCTCCAAAAATTCTGAAATTTTAGACATAGGCTCACAAAATCCTAATCTATCTTCTATTGAAGTTTGAGACTCAATGACTATTATGTATCCATGCCAATAATTTTTTTAACTAACCTCAAAAATAAGTGTATTAACCTTAAATATAAGTCGATTCATCATGAACTCTTGATCAAAAAGTGCAACTTTCAGTATATGACCACATTATACCTCTAGGTACATCATTAAAATATTTTACCCCAACATGATTTCAAATATTATATTGTTCATCAGAATCCTAGATTCTGGGTCATCACACAACAAATCCTTGAAACGACACTCGGAGAAAAGAAGATCCCCCAACAGGTCAAGGCAGCTACCGGGACTTGTGAGGCATGTCATGCATCCGATCATCCCACATTATCATGTGGTCTCCTATACAATGTGATGATGGACATGCAGACACCACATCCATAGTATGAACCGATCATCAAACATATTGAGGATCTGTCACCAGAGCAAGTCAATTCCATTCACACCATACCAGGACAAGCTTATTATAACCCGAATCAACTAAGAAACCATCCCGAGTTTCAGTATGGGAATCCTGCGGGGATTGCCAACCCACAACACCAGACCCAAGGAGGAGTTTTTAATAGATCACCACTAGGTTTCCAGAACAACTATAATCAAAACCAGGGAAACTTCAGAGGAGGATTGCAAGGATTCGCACAACCAAGAAACCCTTCTGTGTATTACCAATACACTCATCCGTCGTTGCACCCGCAATTGAAACAACCTCAGCTGCAACAACCACAAATTCAACAACCCCATTTACCCGCACCTCAACAGCAGCAACCACAACCGTATCAACAAAATCCACAAAATAATAATCTGCCTCCGCCAACTGATGAACTATTATTGATAAGATAAATGTTGCAATCACAACAAACCATGCTAGCCAACCAGCAAGCCCAACAAAAAGCCGTCGAAGCACAATTAGCACATATTGCGGCCCAATTAAAACCTCTAGCAGGAAACTTTGCTGGTCAGCCAGAGATAAACCCAAGACACGATCAACCCAGACAAGAACAATTGAAATCCATTACCACAAGGTCTGGTCGTGTCCTCCCTGAAGCCACAAAAATCATTCAAGAAGATGAAGATATAGCTGTAATCACCCCAATTGCAAGCACGAATCCAGAAACTGAAGAGACTATAGAAATCGAGAAGGGGGGGAGGAAGGAACTAGATTTCAAAGAACCTGAAGTCTCACCGTATAAATCTTGAATACCATATCCAGGCAGGATGAGAGGGATTAAACTGGATACTAGATTCCAAAAATTTAAGGAAGCAATAAAGAAACTTTATATTGATATCCCGTTCCTTGATGCCCTCTCCGAAATACCAGCTTGGGACAAATACCTGAAGACCTTGCTATCAAGGAAATGTATGACCGAAGAACAAGAGACTGTTAAACTAGCCCAACCAACTTGTGATATTATTCTTAACAAAATGTCGAAAAAACAAAAGGATCTCGGTTCCTTTGGTATCCAATGTTCTATCAGAAACACCTCTAGAAAAAAAATGACTAGGTGATCTGGGAGCTAGCATATCTATTATTCCCTTCTCAATGTGTAAAAGGTTGGGTTTTACCGAATTATTACCCACTGCAATGACAATACAGCTGGCTGATTCTACCATCACTGCACCGTTGGGAATCATTGAAGATATCCCAGTCAGGATAGGAAAGGACTCTTACATCCCTTGCGACTTTGTTATTATTGATATAAAGAAAGATCTAAGATATCCAATAATATTCGATAGAACCTTCCTTGCCATGACCAGAGCACTTATTGACGTTGTAGCTGGTACAATTATCTTAAGACTAGGAAAGGAAGCCATTCAATTCAGAATCCTTAACATCCTAAAAGGACCCAGCATCCAGGAAGAAGTTTTTTTTTCTCAAGGCAATAGAAAAAATGTCTCAATTACAGTAAGAAACAACTGAACCATCTGATGATCCGGAGAACGTCTTGACAAATCTAGAAGTTGAATTTTCAGCCAGCGAACTAGTACATCAATGTCAGTGATATTTAGACCAAGCTGAAGAAGCTCCAGCAACCACCTTTGAGGAATTGAAATCTATCACCATTTTGGAAACTACAGAAGTACCCAAGGCCCTTGAAATGAAAGCCTTACCAATAGGACTCAAACATGTTTTCTGGATGAAGAAAAACTATGCCTAGTCATAATCAGCTCTACCTTAATAGATGATCAGGAAGAAAGACTTCTTACTGAGCTAAGGAAACACAAGAAAGCTATCGGGTATAAAATGACTGACCTAATAGGAATAAATCCAGCTTTGTGCATGCATAGACTACCTATGGTAGAAGAGTTTAAACCATCAAGGGAACATCAGAGGAAACTAAACTCGAACCTCAAAGAAGTGGTTCGCCTCGAGGTCCTTATACCCCTAAAATCTGGTATCATATATCCCATTTTTTATTCTCAATGGGTCAGCCCGGTCCAAGTGGTCCCTAAAAAGGGGGGTACTACTGTCATTCTGAATGATAAAAACGAGCTAGTACCCACAAGGACTGTCACTGGATGGAGGATGTGTATCGATTACAGGAAGTTTAACAAAGCAACAAGAAAAGATCACTTCCCTCTACCTTTCCTTGATGAAGTCCTTGAACATTTGGCCCACCAAAAATTCTTTTGCTACCTTAACGGTTATTCTGGGTTCTATCAAATCCCGATACACCCAGAAGACCAAGAAAATACAACCTTCACTTGCCCTTTTAGAACTTACGCCTTCAGAAGGATGCCTTTCGGGCTATGTAACGTGCCTGCAACCTTCCAAAGGTGCATGTATGCAATATTCGCAGGATTAACTGAGTCAATCATGGAAATATTTATGGATGATTTTTCAGTTTACGGAAATTCTTTTGATAACTATCTACTTAACCTCAGGAAAGTTTTACAAAGATGTGAGGAAACAAACCTGATCCTCAATTGGGAGAACTGTCACTTTATGGCAACAAAAGGTGTTGTCCTCGGGAACCGAGTGAGTGAAAGAGGAATTGAAGTGGATAAGTAAAAAATTGATGTCATTTAAAAATGGTCACCACCTAAAGACATTAGAGGAGTATGAGCATTTCTGGGCCACACTAGATTTTATCGAAGATTTATTAAAGATTTCTCCAACATAGCAAAGCCCATGACCCATTTGTTGACAAAAAAATGCAGATTTCAATTTCGATCATGAATGCTCAAACAACTTCATGACCTTAAAAACCGCTCTAATCTCTGCACCCATTTTGAGAGCACCTGATTGGTCACAACCATTCGAGATAATGTGTGACGCAAGAGACTACGCTATAGGAGTGGTGCTAGGGCAAAGAATAGACAAGAAGCCCTATGTGATATACTATGCATCAAAGATGCTAGACGAGGCCCAAAAGAATTATACAACTACTGAAAAAGAATTCTTGGTTGTCATTTATGCCTTTGAGAAATTTTGCTCTTATCTAATCGGATCAAAAGGCATAGTATACACTGACCATTCTGCAATTAAATACCTAATTCAAAAACAAGATGCAAAACCCAGACTCATCTGTTGGGTGTTGATGCTACAAGAATTTTACTTAGAAATAAAAGATAAAAGCGAGGTAGAAAATGTCGTTGCAGATCACTTAAGTCGCATCGAGCCTCAGGATGATGACAATATACCTATTTGAGACTCTTTGCCCGATGACCAACTCATGAAAGTCACTACTAGATTTCCTTGGTATGCCGATATAGTAAACTACCTGGCTACATGAATTATCCACCCTTATGCTTCCTACCATGACAAAAAGAAATTTCTTCATGACGTCAAGCGGTATTTTTGGGATGAACCATACCTTTTTTGCTTGTGTACAGACAGACTATTCTGTCGTTGCCTACCAGAAGAAGAAATTATCCCAGTCCTAGAACATTGTCATTCTGGCCCTATAGGGGGGCATATGAGTTCAAAGAAGACCGCCCTCAAAGTTCTACAATCAGGTTTCTTTTGGCCAACGATAGCAAGGGACACCCATAATTTTGTACGATCTTGCCATAAATGTCAGCTTTTCGGTGGTATATCTAAATAGAATGAAACGCCTCTTACTTTGTGGCAAGAGATTGAAATCTTTGATGTATGGGGAGTAGATTACATGGGCCCATTTCCCACATCTTATGGATTTTCCTATATACTGGTCACTGTGGATTACGTTTCAAAATGGGTAGAGGCTATACCCACTATTTCTTATGACTTCAAACCAGTTATCAAGATGTTTAAGGATATTATCTTCCCTAGATTCGGAGTCCCTCGAACAATCATATCAGATGGAGGATCTCATTTCTTAGAACGAAGTTTCGAAGCTCTCGTAAGAAAATATGGAGTTAAACATAAGGTCACCACACCTTACCATCCATAGACAAGTGGCCAAGTCGAAGTTTCAAATAGACAGCTAAAAGCCATTTTAGAAAAGACAGTCAACAAACATCACACAGACTGGTCTACCAAGCTCCTTGATGCTCTTTGGTCATACCACACTGCTTACAAAACACCAATAGGAATGACTCCATTTTGTTTGTATATGGGAAGTCATGTCATCTTCCAATTGAACTAGAAGATGAAGCTTGGTGGGCCATAAAACAATTGAATTTTGATTTTTAAAGCGTTGGTGAGTATAGAAAACTGCAATTACAAGAACTTGAGGAACTATGAATAATTGCCTACCAAAGCGCCAAGATCTATAAGGAACAAACTAAGATGTGGCACGATGGACATCTTAAAAGGAAAGATATTGTCGTCGGAGATAAAGTCCTTCTCTTCAACTCCGGACTCAAGATGTTCCCCGACAACGACGCCAATTTTTGATGGAGCCTCCACTTACGTGGAGTTGCATGCACCACTAAAAATCCTACAGATAGTAAGTCTCTAAGTTTAGCCTTGCGTATGCTAAAATAAGATCTTCACCCACGTATGCTAAGATACATGGAATTCTTATCGCAGTACTGTTCAGGGTCGAATCCCTGAGACAACGGTCTTGTTAAGAGTTTAACAAGGTGAAAAACGTAATAATTCTACTTATCTACTCAAAAGTTTATATTTAGATCAAAGAGTTGGTTTGATGATTAAACTAATGTACAGAGAAAGTAAACAACAAGAAAGTAAACTTACGGTTGTAAACGATAATTGGAAACCACTAGGATGTGATCGAGTTTCACCATCACTATGCATGGATCAAAACATACATCATAATAACATGGCTTGCAAAGAAGAGAGTCTAAACAGTTAGTATTTTTGTAGACTTATCTTCCTTTTGGATAACTAACTACAAGAAACGTGGAAGCGTTGCAATGCCAGCCATCCCCAAATGAATGATCACTTACTTTGCATCACTCCCTTCGCAAAGTGGGTTCCTCAACCTTTCAAGGTTGTACTTTCATACTTCAACTGATTCCATTTCATAGTATGAAAGTACAACGATGGATGTGAGTTTACTCCACTCCTTGAGAAATGCTCCTAGATACCAAACCAAACATATGGTGACTACATACAATCTGGAACCAACAAGCAGTCGATATTCGAATCTAGAAGTACAAACATAGACAATTTGCACTAACATATAATAGACAACACAAGTTGGTGATCAGGCAACTATCATTCATTAAACGATTGATGTTGAACTGAAAAGATAATATTTTTCTATTACAAACTCATGAATTACAATGTATGAAATGAAAAAATGGGCAGCAGGGCTACTCCCCAACCCTAGTGTATGGGACTACTTGCTTATGGAAAGAACAAAGAAAGAGTCGGGAGGAGAGAGAGAAGGCATCATCTCCATGTAGGAGGGAGGAAGGTCGGCCCCTTGGAGTAGAGAGCAACTATCTTCACACCACGTGGTTGAATTGATGAAGAATTCTTCACTTCCCACCTTCTATGTCGATGAGAGAGAAAGCAGCTTGAGGATGAAGTGTGGATCTTAGACCGGCAGCCTTGGGGCAGAGGATGGAGGATGAAACTACTCTAGAACAGTTGGGGCAGCCTTTGGGCATCCAAGGATCGATACCATGTGAAGACCCCTTGGGTCCTATTTATAGGCTTTGAGTGAATCTCAAATGGTCTTGAGTTGTGGGTCCAAACGGTCATGGAGACTGGGGACTCTTTCGATTTGAAGACCGTTTGGACTCTTTCGGTTTGAAGACCATTTGGACTCTCTCAGTTTGGAGACCGTTTGAGTCCTCACGATTTGGAGATCGTTTGCTTTCGTTCGGTCTTAGGACCATTTGGCTTCCATTCAGTCTTGGGACCGTTTGGCTTCCATTCGGTGTTGGGACCATTTGGATTCCATTCAGTGTTGGGACCGTTTGGCTTCCATTCGGTCTTGGGACCATTTGGCTTCCATTCAGTCTTGGGACTGTTTGGCTTCCATTCGGTCTTGGGGTCGTTTGGCTTCCATTCGATCTTGGGACCGTTTGGAGTTTTTGTAATTTTGTGTGTGTTTTTCTGTAAGAAGAAAAGGAGAAAAGTTAGTCTAGTGGTATATTCACAATAGAGTGGAAAGTTAAACATTCTATCTAATTTATCTACAAAAGAGTATAGAAAACTGAGAAAAACTAGCAAGATAACATCACAAAATGGGAGGTTATCAGTAGAGACCTGACACATCCTCTGGGGATGATGCCAACCCTTACCCTAAGTGGTGGTTAGAGAGAGAGATGGCATGCTGAGTTAGATGTCATGATAGACCAAGTGTGTGGGTGGACATGCCTTTCGGATGTCCATGACAATATGAGCCATGTGAGGTTGGCTGACCTAGTGCCTTTGGCGACCCAACCCTGGGAAGGGTCGTGCATGTTAGAGTGAAGGATAGATCCTTCATTGACGAGGTTAGTAAAGAACCTATAGAAACCCTATGGGTTTATGCGAGTAGGGCATAACATGCACCCAGAGTACGTCAGTAGACTAAAACCCTGGCCAGAAGAGTATGTTGGATAACTTATGAGATAAGAAGAGTTTTGGATAATTTTGAGCGAACATCAGTTTGAACAGAGGCTTCACCCATGTAGGGGTATGCTTGTGAACTCGATCCTTCATGAAGAAAGAACCTTTAGTAGTAAGGTTGTTTGTAGGGTTAGCTCTAGAGAGAGAGCAGGACCCAAGCAAGAAGGTTGGAAGCTTAGACTATGAGATATGAGGAATAATGGGGTAGTTGAGGATGATGCGACCTAAGTGGATGGTTGTGGTTGCCTCATGCATGATCCCTGGAGGCTGATGGTATCTTGGTTACCTTTAAAGGAACCAAACCCTAGAGAAAGGATGAGACTACAGGTACCTATGTGCCTATGGTATAGGTGTTTACCTTCTGAGATGGGAAGAATAGTTCCTTAGATCTTGAGAGGGTTTAAGTAACCAATTGTGAGGCCCTATCCCTAGTTGGTTGTCCTTGAGAAGGAATCCACTCTGAAGTGTTGCTCGAGTAGAAGGATGACATGAAGTGCATGTCATACCTTGTACATGCTTGGTTCGTGGTTAAAAGGTTGAGTATGCAATTGGACATCTGAAAGGTGAACCTAGGGTTCTTAGACCTAAGAGGGGAAGTGGTGTACCTAATGCTCATGATGATAGTTGAGTTTTTATAGATTCGAGCATGGCACTCCTCATGTTGAGAGGAAAGGGAAACCCCTTAAGTCTAAGGTGTGTTTTCACGAACCCCTCACAGCTAAGTTGGTGACATGGGAAGGTATGATCTTGATCGAATGTTGAGGAATGAGAACAAGTATGACCTAGCATGGTTTAGTAGGTGGTCTGCTTGTTCCTTAGTAGCATGCTAGGGTTAAGCATGCTCAGGTGGATGTAAACCCTAGACATAAGGACGTTTATGACCTTTTTTGCTATCAAGAGATAGTTTCCTCCCATCCTGGGAGAGGGACCCTTTTTGTAGGGTGTATACTAGTTTTGTGGGTTTTGAGGTAACCTAAAGAGGTCTCATGGGATCTTGGGAAGCTAAGTGAAAAGTACACAGTATGAGAATGAACCTGTAGACCCATAGATAACCATCTCTAAGTGCATGTGGATCTGTTACCATGGAGGTAACTGGTATGGGGCCTGACCAAGGTAAGCAGGTCGCCATGACCCCTATGAAAGGATGAAAGTCATCCCAGGAATGTAGAGAGAGATGATGGAGACTTGGATAAGGTTCTAAGTTAGACATGTACTATGTTAGAATCCTAAGTCTATCCTAGGGTCAGGTAGGGATAAGACCGATGGAAGTAGGAGTTGCCTAATTCCTTAGTTGCACATGACCATAGGGTCAGGAGGTAATAGCTATTATTGTCTGAGGGCCATGGGTTAGGAGATTGATAACCTTCATGAACTCATGGGGCCCAAAGGACAGATGAGTAGGGCACTCTCTGGATGCATAAGGGAAGAGGGATGACCCTAAAAGTGTTGGCACCCTATAGACCTAGAGGAGATGACCAAGGATTGCATGGTGACCAAGTAGGTTCGAGACCAGTTTTCCATGGAAGTAACTTCAATATCGAGATGATTGTGATGTTGAGACATAAATTACACGTTTCAACTTAGATTTGAAGGTGTACTGGCAAGGTGGGATGTACTATCTCTTCTCTTAGAACAGGAAGAACTTTGTATTTGGACTGTAGCCAAATGCTTATTTCCTCTTATTATGGGAGTGAGAGATAGGACAATACGCATGCCATACACCAACGATAAAGATGATGTGAGTTGGAATGTTGCTATGAGGTATGAGGACAGAGATGATAACATACCCTTGTAGAGTAAACGATATGTAAATGGTTTACTAACATCAAGAGAACTGAGGTAGTCATCTTATGAGGATGCTTTTATCATGAGTTATGTGGAATTTGTGAGTCATACAAGGTTGAGTTTGATAACCAAGAAGATGAGCTCTAAGTTTTCTTGTTCAAGATAGACCTAAAGCCCGAGATGAGATGATAAGTGAAATAGATGGAGGTGTATGTCTTCAACATTTCCTTACACATAAGGATGTGAAGTGGTTGAGATGCAGCTGCCTAGTTAGCTAGAGACTAGAAGAGGCTGTTAGGTTAACCCTAAGTTTGAAAAAGGAGATATGTTTGGGCTAACACTCAGATGTAACGAGATCTGTTGAATAAGTTAGTAGTTGTTTGGTTAGCCAGCCTAGGCCTTGATGCAATAAAAGGATGGTTGTAGAACCTCAGATGCACTTCTCTGGAAAGGAAGGTGATGAAACCCGACTAGAGTGTTTTAGGGTTTCTGAGGAATCAATCTTGAGGAATCATGAAATACAAGAGATCATGATTTTAAGTTCATCATACATAGTGGTACTACTAAGATAGTAAGTTTCAGTAGTACATTGGATGCTTAAGATGAAGTTGCACGTGGTTTGTCACCATGCAAGCCATGAGGTGAAGGATGAACACCAATAACCCATAAGATCGATATAAACCATAATAAGACCCCGAGAGGGAATGGGAGTTCATCACTATGGATGTTTTGGTAAGTCTCCCATGGACTAAGGAAGGTCGAGATGCAATATGGGTTATGGTAGATCACCTTACCTAGATGACATGAGAAAGAAAGAATACCGTCAAGGGACAGATCCGGTTGAACTACATATGAGAGAGAGATGGTTCAACTACACCATGATGCGAGTTCAAAAGTTCTTTATAACCTAAAGATTCACTTCCATGAGGTGGAAGTAGACGAACTCGATGCTAGTACAGTTTATCACCCCTAACTAATGGTTATTATGATCCAGACTAGAGGGTCTGATGAGATCATGTGTGCTTGTTCAGGGTGATATAGGGAGATAGTTCTTGTCCTCTTTAAGATGTGGTGATAACCACCATAGCCAGTGTCGGGATGTAAAGAAGCTCTGTAAGGGAGGTTGTGTCGGTCACCACTTCATTAAGATGATGTTGGTGAAGGGACCTCACGAAGGTCAAGAAAGAACCACAGTGTGTGCAGATGAAGTCGCTTTGATCGTGCAATGGCTGAGAGAGAGCCCAGGGGTGACATGAGTCGTGAGCTAATGCAAAGTAGACTGACATGTAGTACACTGTGGGAGAGTATGTGATGTGAAAATCTGACCCCTCTAAGCTACATCTGAGTCCCTGATATATGGGTCTATTTGAGATATATTGGTTAGATGGTTGTGTTTAGCCTTACCCCTCAGGATAACATGATTTATAATGTGTTCCATGAGTCCGATCTAGAGCACTATGTGAGGTAACCAAGCCATGTGCTGAGCCCTGAACCTATTCAGCTTTATGAGAAGCTGAAATGTCCTGAGTCACCTATAAGGGTACGATATACCAAGGTGAGAGAGAACTCAGATGGAAGAATATGAGATGATGAAGGTTCTTGGGAAGCACCATGGAAAGGGTGAGGCAACATGGGAGCCATGATGGACATAAGAAAGGTGTAACATCCCAGGATTTGAGGCCTCAGATAACAAGATCTTAAAAGGAATGATTGGACTACCCATATCACCAAGGTGCACCTCCTTTTCAGGGAGCCCATCTCTAAAGAACTCCATAGTTAAGCGTGCTCAGCTTGGAGTAGTACTAGGATGGGTGACCAGTCGGGAAGTTGATCCTGGCTTGTGCGTCTGAGTGGACAAAAAGCGTGCAGTTAAGGCTAGTGGTGGTCTGTGGGGCCAGTCGTCATTCCTGAAACTCTACTAGAGCCTTGGGCAGTGGGCCCGGACGTTACAAATAGTATCAGAGCCATAACCCCTCTAGTAGGTGGGGCCCACATGGGCATGTGGCATGCCAGTCTTGAGCCGTGCGGTCCAGACAAGTTGGAAAGGGCTATCCGTAGAGACGAGATGGAGCCGCCCTTGCGCTGGTAGCCGTGGACGGGAGCTGGGTGTCCATGGGCCATTGTGGGTCTGCACTGAAATGGGGTCAGATTATGAGGCCATATACTTGAGCCTTGATGAGGACGTCAAGAGTCTAAGTGGGGGAGATTGTAACATCCCAGGATTTGAGGCCTCAGATAACATGATCTTAAAAGGAATGATTGGACTACCCATATCACCAAGGTGCACCTCCTTTTCAGGGAGCCCATCTCTAAAGAACTCCATAGTTAAGCGTGCTCATCTTGGAGTAGTACTAGGATGGGTGACCAGTCGGGAAGTTGATCCTGGCTTGCGCGTCAGTGCGGACAGAGTGCACAGTTAAGGCTAGTGGTGGTTTGTGGGGCCAGTCGTCATTCCTAAAATCCTACTAGAGCCTTGGGCAGTGGGCCCAGGCGTTACAAAAGGCTTATCCTGTTTGTTTGTGTGCCTAGTGGAATTTTGGGGGCAAAATTCCTATAAGAGGGGAAGGATGTTACAACCCCAATTTTTTGGGTACTTTTGGTGAGAAATGTAATTTCTCCTATTAAATATATTTAAACAAATAATGATATAATTTATTTTGAATAAATGGAATTCATTTACAATAGCCTTGTTGGTTGTTTTGTGGGCTTTATTGGATATTGGGCCCAATAACAAGGAAAAGACAAAGGAAACTCCATTATTAAAGAAATGGAGAAAGGAAAGATGTAGAAACCTCTAGAAGGCAAAGGAACGTTATCCAAAGTTGGATTTCATACCTCTTGGGTTCCTTGGGTTCTAAGGAGTCCAAAGTTGCAAAGATAATGCAACAAGAAAAGAAAAGATCAATTAAATATTTCTTTATTAAGAAAGAAATTGAAAACAATGGTAAAATGTGGGAAATAAGTGGAAAGAGGTATAATTGAGTCATCCTTGATGGATTTTTGTATCCATAAGGTTTCTAATATTAAAAGGAATTTCAATCAGGAAAATAAAAAGAGAGATAAAGAGAAATTCTCAAAAAGAGATATTTTAATAAAGAAATAAAAAGGATAATGAGAAATAATGGATAAAAGATAAGTAAAAGGCTAATGTATATTGCCAAGATGGGATTTCGAGCCATTAAGATTCCTTGAGGTTCAAGGAACTCAGAATAATAATTTAATAGCAAGGGAAAGAGAAAATATGTGATATATATATATATATATATATATATAATTGATATCTTGCACCTGAATAAAAGGCACGTTTTCTTTTAGATAATGAGCCCAAACTTGGTACGATGATAGATTAAGTCATTATAGAATTTCCCCTAAATTTTGAGATTAATTGGACGTATGGTTTGGGAGATTTGATTTTCCTAAATTGAGAGAAATACAATTAAAAGTCACATTCATATTAGAATTGTTTTATCAGCCTTTTTGGCGTGTGAAACGTGGGCCATGGATCTGATATCCAACGGTGACACCATAGTCACCTACCCAGAGCTGAGAAAGGCAACTCGGGCACAGTTGGCTCCTCTCTATTTGCGCGTTTCTCTAACCACAGTCCATATAAACCAGTGGAAATTTTCCCATTGAAATCGGGAAGGAAAACTGGATTGAAATATCCCTTATTTGCCTTGGTTCCGTGCTGGTTTGGGACTTTCCCCAAATATGTAGAATCTTGTTCGCAAGGAGGGACCAATCTAGGTGTACCCTGCACTTGGGGTCTATATAAGGGAGTCTTTAGCCGCCTTGTCAAAGGCACTGCAGTTTGGCCAATTTCTGGGCATCCTCTCTCTGAGCCCTCTCCGACCTGTGTCTACCTGGCCGAGAAGCCTCCTAGTCATTCCAATGACTCCAGCCAACTCGGGCATAGCTGAGACCACGTTTGAGTTCGTAGGGGCATGGTGGTGGTCGTGGTTGCCTTTTCGAGTGTCGAGAGAGGTTGCATCTCGAGGTCAACCCTCCAGTTGACTGAGCCAGGGACCTAGTTCGCGGACAGAGCAGCGAGCGGAGGTTGAAGACGGTAAAGGAGGAAATGACCTCCTTGCCCCCGGGCGTACGTGGCCCTAAAGTGGGAGTGCAGTGGTGAAAGCATAATTAGACCTGGTCCAGTGTGTTGCTCGCGAGGAGCAAGCCACCAGGTGGCCGCCTTCCATTGGCCAAAGGTAAATTATCTTGCAAAACTAGTAACTAATAATTGGTAACTCGGATTAAAGAGTATTATATATCAAAATTGATCAAAAAAATGCAAGGAATGCAATAAAAATGTAATTGAAGCATAATTATTCTTGAAATTCAAAAAATATGTAAAGATGCTATCTTTAATGGTTTATCTAATGAAAAACCCTAATCTTTATTGATTAATGATTTGGGAAGGGTTATAAGGATGTCTAAAGTTAATATTGACATGTTGTTAATAAAAAGGACACATTAGATCTAAAAGGATGGTCTTTGCATGTAATTGGTTTAATGTAGAGTTCCATGTACATGAATGAGCTTTAATGGGCCTTGAAACCCTAATGTTAGTCATTGTGACTTTTAATGGCTTTAATTGTTCAAATTCATGAATAAGCTGAGATATGATGGTTCTAAGCTATTTTGAGTATAAAGGTTCCTAATTGTGGATAAATACCCTGAATATGGTAATTTGGGTTTTCTAATGGATAAAAGTGGAATTAATGATAAATAGAGTTCATATGTGAATTAGATCATAATGAACTATAAGTTGTTAATCCGGAAGGAACCAAAGATGAGAATTGGGCCTAATGATCTTGCCATGAATTAAAAGGATAAAAATGGTAGTTTTAATGTAAAAGAGGCATAATAAACTTAATTGATGTTTAATTGTACCTTTAATTCGAAATTAAGGTTATATGTTGTTAAAAGGTAACCTTAATATCTTTCATGAAGAATAGATGAGATAATTAGGGTTTGTGAGTAATTGTATAAGATCAGGGTTTGAAATAGTATAAATGAAGTGAAACCCTAATTACAATGGAAACCCTAAAAGTGGACTAGAAACCCTAGGAAGCAAGCTAGGTTTAATAGATCTTGATGGCATGATCAATTATAGGAAATTGTATGCATATTTCAGGATCTCTTTTTGTGCTTGCTTGCCTATTGGATTTCTTACATTGATTGGATTAATTCTGTCTCAAGTCAGCCTGACATGTATGTGGTTAATTATGGTTAATCACATTAGTTTCCCAAAAAGTTTCTGATGCAGCCCTATTTTAGGGCTCCATCCTGTGCCATTTTGTATATAAGTTGCATCTAAACATGTTAGATTACAAGTATTTTCCCCCAATTTGATTATCATTGCAAATACGCTTATGGATGTTCTTTGCGCTGTTTTTCAGGTACTTGGACCACAATGGATGGACGAGTGTGATGGAGGGACCCAAAGGAGGCCCCAAAGCTCCCCCAACCTACCTTAGTGGCCAAGGATCGTCTCCAAGCAAAAACATCCAAGAATTATGAAGTTTGAAGCCATGCTAGCACTAGAAGACCCCAGCACGGCCGTGGTGCCATGGAACGGCTGTGCTGGCAATTGAGCAGAATTACAGGTTGATCGACAAATTTTGGAAGTTCAAGCAAGTCAGTCACCACGGCCGTATTGACCAGCACGGCCGTGCTACGAAGACCACACCACGGCCGTGCTGACCAAAACGGCCGTGCTGGATGAAGATGGAACGGGCGTGCTGCTCAGAACGACCTCCTCCCAACTCCGCCACCACGACCGTGCTACCCAGCACGGCCGTTCTACCTAGTACCCAACACGGCCGTGCTGCCCAGCACGGCCATGCCACCAGCCTTCGTTTTCACCCACCAACCTGTTAAATTAACACTTACCAACACGACCGTTCCCCTCCACCACGACCGTGATCACTCCTACCCAACACGGCCGTGCTGGCCAGCACGGCCGTGCCACCACCCCAAAACCTATACAACTTTCACTGATTTTCCTATTATACCCCCACTTAGCCCTAGCCCCTATATAAGCACTAGTTGCTTCTAGGGCTCGGGGGAGAGCACTCCTAGCCGACCCTAGCTGCTGCCATTGCATCCTTTGCTCCAATCCACCCATTTCCTTGCAATCTACCCCATTTCCATCCATTTTCCACTCATTTTCACCATAGAAACCTAGTTTCTCTAGGTTTCTATCCATCCATTTCGCCATTTTCATGCACCCCTGTACCTTTGGAGGAGGAAGGTCGTCCACGGCTGCTTGGAGGTGAAGAAGGAGGCCACTACATCGAGCTTCATGGCGTTTTCCCTTCTTCTACCCCTTTCTTTTCCTGTTTTCATGATCATGTATAGCTAAGCCCCCTTGTGGTGGGCTGTTTGGGATTAAAATGTTACTTTGATACCATGTTGGGGGGTAAATTCTTATAATGAACTCAATTCATATTTATGATGATCACTTCTTGATTCCATCTCTTTTCCTATCTTATTGCATGTGGTTTGTGCTTCTTGTATGAATTGCTTGTTTTGAGGTTTTTGATGACACTTCATTTCTAGGAGGAATTGGGGTGTATGTGGCAATCTTAGGAATTGCTCCTAGGTCCAGTTAGTGGATCCCTAGCTAGCCCCCTTTGTTCCTACATACACACCCCTCCCCCTACAAATGAGTGTGAGATTTAAGTGGCTAGTGCAAGTGAGAGTGATGCAATTGCATAGGGCCTTCTAAAGGCTAGAGTGGCTAGTGGCATGAGGTTAAACCCCTTAATCTCCACTCCCATCTCTACCCTCAACCCTCAATTGTCCACTATCACTTACCCTAGAAACCTAGATTTGGCCAATCTCACTAGAACTACACCTAACCCTAGTCTTCTACTAGTAGTATAGGGTATGTTCTAATAGCATTGCCCTTGTTGTTTGGTTTGGTAATCTAGACATGAATTGAGCACCATGCATGTTTAATGAACTCCCCCAACTAAAATCAAAGTGGCATTTCCCAAACGGCCCACCCACCTTAATCATCTTGCTTAAAACCCTAATCGCTTAGCCTGCTTGTTAATGTTAGTGTAGTTCAAGTTGCTTCAGTTACTTTAGTCAATTACCTAGTTCTTCTAGCTAGTGTTAATTTAGGTCTTTGGTCTTGTTTAGTAGTTAATTCAATTCCTTAGTTGTTAATTTCTTGCTTAGTCTAGTCCATCTTGCCCTTGCCTTAGTGTAGCTAGTTTGTCACCTAGATTGCTAGTTTAGTCTTTCGATAACTTAGTTTCATTTTGCTTTTCATACTCGCTCTCTTAGTTTAATCAACCAACAATCAACCTTAAAACCCTAAAAATTTACTCTCCGCACTAGGAACATAGCTCACGCCATATAACTCTAGTGCCCCCTTTATCCTCACCGATCGACCCCGTACTTGCCACCTCACCTATACTACGACACGACCCCGTGCGCTTGGGGGTGTAATGTCTTAGTAGAAGTAGGTAGTTAGTGTGGGACCATACAAATTTCGAAAGCAAAGATCCCATCTCATCTCGTGCCTCCCGACCTCGTGGATTGCACTTGTTGCAAGCCTCTAGCGGGAGCGCACCAAGCTTTCTGGCACCGTTGCCGGGGATAGAGGCGCTCGGCCTAGTTAGATAGTGTAGCTTAGCCTATCCTTTTGCCCTCACCATTGCTATTCTTTATTCTTTGTGTTACTCTTACATATTGGTTCGCTAACTTGGCTCCTTGTTGTTTGTTTGTGACGTGCGCAGGTGACAGCTGCGCATGCGTAGTACGCGTTCGACTTGCACCGACTTGGTGGTTTACGACCCCGAGATTGGGAGGAGAAGACGTCAAGCTCGCCGAAACCTACACCGAGAGGCCGAGATGGCCGAGAACAACCCACCACCGGATGTTCCACCTCCACCACCGCACCGCCTGCTTCATGAGTATTTCACACCGGGGAACTACAATTCCCCCATAGCCACGCTGGTGGATCAGATGCCCGGTCAGGAGTTCTCCATTCCGCCAGCACTCTTGGGACTTCTGCCCACATACTACGGAATGGAGAACGAAAATCCTTATCACCATATAGACGCATTCTTAGAAACGTATTCGACCTTCCGCACGCCTGCTGCCACCGACGACTCGATCCGCAGAACGCTCTTTCCTTTCTCCCTCAAGGAGAAAGCCAAGGAGTGGTACGTCTCGAGGTCAGAGCTCGTCACATGGAATGAAGTAAAGAATGAGTTTCTGAAGAAGTTCTTTCCGATAGCCAAGTTATCCTACATGAGAAGGTGCATCACATCCTTCGCCCAAAAAGAGAACAAACCCTTCCATGAGGCGTGGGAGAGATTCCAGAAGTTGCTCCGTGACTGCCCACATCATGAGGTTCCGCTTTGGCAGCTAGTTCAAGCCTTCTATACCGGGCTTGAGGAGCAGAGCCAAAACAATGTAGATTCTTCTTGCGGGGGCACGTTCATGGCAAAGCCGCCCGAAGACTCATGGCCGTTATTTGAGCATCTTGCCGAGAATTCTCGCCACCGAGCTTCCACTAAAGGGGGGCGTTGCGGCCGGAACTACACTCCTCCACCTTCCTCCGTGGCTCCCGCACGCAATGCCACCGACCCCGACATGATGGCAATGATGACCGAGATGATGAAGTTGATGAAGAATCAAGCTTGTGGCCCTTCTAACCAGCCCACAAGGGCAGTTGATACCATAGACGAGGAGGTCAATGCTCTATATTCCTTTGGTGGTCACAACAACCAAGGCCCAATGTCCAACTCCTACACTCCCAAGTGGAGGAACCACCCAAACTTCTCTTGGAAACAACCGAACGAGGATGGGCAAGGACAGGGGCAGCAAAAGCCACGCTACAACTCAAAGTTCGAAGAGGAAGTACTCGGGAGACTGAGGAATCTAGATGAGGTAAAGAGAGAGGTGTCTTCTCAAGGACAGAACATCAGCCGTCTTGAGCAAAGGCTCGACCAAATTTCTATCTCACTTGCTCGCCGTGAAGAGGGGAGACTGCCATCTCAACCTATGACGAATCCTAAGAGCAATGGAAGCTGTGTGACTGCCAACCAAGCCGCATACATCCCACCACGTGGCCAAGCAACCTCACTTCCACAATATCAAGGGCCACCGCTCCCATATGCTCTGCCATCCCACCAACCCCCGCTAAACTACCAATACCCACCACCTCCACATACTTACCAACCTCCACCTCCACCACAACCAGCTTGCATACTCCAAAATCCTAATCCTCCCCAGCAAAGACCACCACCACCTCCGTCCTCACAAGCTCCTCCATCTGCACATGAGCAAGTGAGTATGCTCACTATCATATGGGGTGAAGAAACTACTCAAGGCTACGGAAAAAGGGGAAAGAAAGTGACTGAGGTTGGAAGCAAAGTCCCGATACGTGAGGGATCTAGCAAAGATAAAGAAGACTCCGAAGGAATTGCCGCCCAAGCACCACCAGAGAATGATAGGTACACCCAGATTGCTACTGCACCAGACGCGAATGTAGAGGCACTCTCATTGGCTCCACCCTCACTCGGGGATGTAGAAATTATCATAGACATAGCAGCATTTGAAGCCATGTCCTTATGGAAACCAAGATCTTTACATGATACTAGCATCACCATCACCCCTCCACAAGTTCCAGCCACTACAGTGGCGATAGTTGATGAAAACAGGAAGCAACCCCATGAAGGTTCGACTCTCCAAAAAGGGGGCAGAAATGTTATGAATCTCCTAGGAAACTTGAAGCGGGGAACAATAGGTGTTACATCACTCTTTTCATTGATGAAGGACATATGCATGGGAAAGAGAAAGTTAGTGCTATTGCCGACCGAAGAGATTGTTGCCTCAAAATCTGTGAACTTCATCTATGACAATGGCTTCCCAGAAAAGAGAGGTGATCCGGGAGTACCTCTGATTTCTTGCTTCATTGGCACACAACCCGTCCAGCACGCTCTCATTGACTTAGGTGCAGGAACAAGTCTCATGCCATGGAGCATGTACCTACGGCTTGGCCTAAATAAAATGAAACCAGTAGAGTGCGCCATTATCTTGGGTGACGGAACCAAAAGGAAGCCCTTGGGAATCATGCAGAACACAATAGTGTCGATGGATGAAAGAGTTAACATTGCCTATGTGACCGATTTCCTGATAGTGGACACCGCACCTATTGATGGAGAAGAGTACCTCATATTGGGTAGACCTTTCCTATCTACTGCGGGAGCTGAAATCAACATCCCCAAGGGCACGCTGACGGTTACTTACAAGAGGAAAAAGTTCGACTTCTTCATGTTCACCAAAGAAGAGAGAGATGAGCTGGCCAATGAAGACTTCGGCGAGAGTTTGTGCTATCGTGACCCTCTGGAGCTGTGGAGATCGAGCCCATACTTGTATTCCATGTACACTCCTTGGGACGAAGCACATGTCGTAAGAGCGCTCGACAGGATCACCGTAGAAGAGAAGGAGGGCATCGTGGGTATCAATACATGATGAAAATGAGCAACAAGCCCAGCTGAAGGCTATAAATTTAGCGCTTGTGGGAGGCAACCCACGTGGTTTGAGATTCTCGAACCTTGTTTTTACCATACTTTCTTTTGGTTTCCAAGAAACACACACACACACACTATACTTGATAGTTTTTCTGTTTGTGAATCATTTTAGCACAGGCACAAGAAAGAAAAGATGAAGCTGAAGAGTTTAGCCGAGACAGAGGTCAAAGTGGAAGAAAAGATTGCAACTCAATGGAGGAGCTACAGGAAGAAAGCCAGAACGGCCGTGCTGCCCAGCACAGCCGTGGTGGCCCTGTCCTGCTCACCTAAAAGTTACTTTGACCACTCCAGCTCTCGCCGGTTGCCTTTCGCAACCCCACACATATTTACCCTACTAGTCTAAACTTCTATTTCATGATGAGGACATCATGAGTTAAAAGTTTGGGGTGGTAGGGCGGTAAGCCTTCTTTCGCCGCATTTTTCTCTATGTACCTTGTGCTGAATTTTTGCAAGATGATCAAACAGTTTGATTGACTTACCATACTCGATTACCTTGACCTTGTGTGCCTGCTTGCATTCACGCATTCATGTAGTTAACTTCTGCATTTTTGAGTAATTTTTCAAAATTTTTGCTTCTTCATACTATGCATTGCATTCTCACGTAGTTTTTGATAATTTCTTGTGCATGTTAAGTAGGATTTGTTGCTTTATGTTTTTAAATTCCCTAAAGTAGGTTTAGATGCGATTTAGTGCAAATTGGCACCATTTTGGCCAATTTTGCCCAGATTTGAATATTCTTGCTCTGATAGGATGTTTTGACTTAATCTCCAATGTTTGAAATGAAAAGGTTTACTCTTGTGACAAATGCATGCTACATTATTAGATCTTATTGATATATGGTCTTGTTTGTGACTTCTTACATGTGAACCACATCTCTTAAGTCTGTGAATGTGTTGGTTGAATCATGAATTGAGCAAGCGACAAACGCTTAAAGCCAATGGAATCACTTGGTAGAAATATGAATATTGTGTTAATTCTATCATGTGATGTGATATTACTTGGTGAAGTGTTGAATTAACTTTCATGCAGGGAATCGTATGTTGAAAACTACATTGATGACCCCTCTTTGATCCGACTTTTCTTCCACCATCTTCATACCCCTCCGCCTCATAAAAAGATGCCAAAGTGTACATATTAGCCGTGGCCACCTCCAAAAGTTTGGGATGGCCACATCTTTACCTCCACGCTTCACTCCATTCACCATATGCCCTATCTATACCAAGGGCAAAGAAAAAGAAAAAGAAAAGCAAAAATAAAATAAAAGGATGCTCCTGTTTAAGAGCATTCAAATAAAGAAAAGAAGAGTGTGTAAAAGCACTCCAAATCTTACCGCAACCCTTTCTTCTTCTTTTATACCCATTGAGCTAGAAAACATCAAATCTAGCTCACTTTACCCTTTCTACAGCCAAGTGGATCATCTAGTGTGGTTTGAAGCATAAGATCGAATGTATGAAAGTGAAACAACACTCCTAGTCACCTGTGATTAACATCAACATGAAACGGTTTACCCGGAATGACATATAGGACATATGGACAACTTGTGTTTCTATGCTTTATATTTGAAGTTTGTATGCTCAGTGCTCAGTTCATGATTGGGTTGTGAAAGAAGGAGAGGAGAGATGTGAGACACATGCACTTAGTCATTTCCAAGACCATATATATTCAATAATCTTCTACTGCTTTGCATTTGTCATTTGTTTTTGTTGAAAAGAACGGAAAAGAGAGATTAAGTTGGAGCATACTTGAGGACAAGTATGTTTTAAGTTTGGGGTGGTGATGCAGCCCTATTTTAGGGCTCCATCCTGTGCCATTTTGTATATAAGTTGCATCTAAACATGTTAGATTACAAGTATTTTCCCCCAATTTGATTATCATTGCAAATACGCTTATGGATGTTCTTTGTGCTGTTTTTCAGGTACTTGGACCAAAATGGATGGACGAGTGTGATGGAGGGACCCAAAGGAGGCCCCAAAGCTCCCCCAACCTACCTTAGTGGCCAAGGATCGTCTCCAAGCAAAAACATCCAAGAATTATGAAGTTTGAAGCCATGCTAGCACTAGAAGACCCCAGCACGACCGTGGTGCCATGGAATGGCCGTGCTGCCAATTGAGCATAATTATAGGTTGATCGACAAATTTTGGAAGTTCAAGCAAGTCAGTCACCACGGCCGTGTTGACCAGCACGGCCGTGCTATGAAGACCACACCACGGCCGTGTTGGATGAAGATGGAACGGGCGTGCTGCTCAGAACGACCTCCTCCCAACTCCGCCACCACGGCCGTGCTACCCAGCACGGCCGTTCTACCTAGTACCCAACACGGCCGTGCTGCCCAGCACGGACGTGCTACCAGCCTTCATTTTCACCCACCAACATGTTAAATTAACACTTAGCCAACACGTCCATTCCCCTCCACCACGACCGTGCTCACTCCTACCCAACACGGCCGTGCCACCACCCCAAAACCTATACAACTTTCACTGATTTTCCTATTATACCCCCACTTAGCCCTATCCCCTATATAAGCACTAGTTGCTTCTAGGGCTCGGGGGAGAACACTCCTAGCCGACCCTAGCTGCTGCCATTGCATCCTTTGCTCCAATCCACCCATTTCCTTGCAATCTACCCCATTTCCATCCATTTTCCACTCATTTCCACCATAGAAACCTAGTTTCTCTAGGTTTCTATCCATCCATTTCGCCATTTTCATGCACCCCTACACCTTTGGAGGAGGGAGGTCATCCACAGCTGCTTGGAGGTGAAGAAGGAGGCCACTACATCGAGCTTCATGGCATTTTCCCTTCTTCTACCCCTTTCTTTTCCTGTTTTCATGATCATGTATAGCTAAGCCCCCTTGTGGTGGGCTGTTTGGGATTAAAATGTTACTTTGATACCATGTTGGGGGATAAATTCTTGTGATGAACTCAATTCATATTTATGATGATTACTTCTTGCTTCCATCTCTTTTCCTATCTTATTGCATGTGGTTTGTGCTTCTTGTATGAATTGCTTGTTTTGAGGTTTTTGATGACACTTCATTTCTAGGAGGAATTGGGGTGTATGTGGCAATCTTAGGAATGGCTCCTAGGTCCAGTTAGTGGATCCCTAGCTAGCCCCCTTTGTTCCTACATACACACCCCTCCCCCTACAAATGAGTGTGAGATTTAAGTGGCTAGTGCAAGTGAGAGTGATGCAATTGCATAGGGCCTTCTAAAGGCTAGAGTGGCTAGTGGCATGAGGTTAAACCCCTTCATCTCCACTCCCATCTCTACCCTCAACCCTCAATTGTCCACTATCACTTACCCTAGAAACCTAGATTTGGCCAATCTCACTAGAACTACACTTAACCCTAGTCTTCTACTAGTAGTATAGGGTATGTTCAAATGGCATTGCCCTTGTTGTTTGGTTTGGTAATCTAGACATGAATTGAGCACCATGCATGTTTAATGAACTCCCCCAACTAAAATCAAAGTGGCATTTCCCAAACGGCCCACCCACCTTAATCATCTTGCTTAAAACCCTAATCGCTTAGCCTGCTTGTTAATGTTAGTGTAGTTCAAGTTGCTTCAGTTACTTTAGTCAATTGCCTAGTTCTGCTAGCTAGTGTTAATTTAGGTATTTGATCTTGTTTAGTAGTTAATTCAATTCCTTAGTTGTTAATTGCTTGCTTAGTATAGTCCATCTTGCCCTTGCCTTAGTGTAGCTAGTTTGTCACCTAGATTGCTAGTTTAGTCTTTCGATAACTTAGTTTCATTTTGCTTTTCATACTCGCTCTCTTAGTTTAATCAACCAACAATCAACCTTAAAACCCTAAAACTTTACTCTCCGCACTAGGAACGTAGCTCACGCCATATAACTCTAGTGCCCCCTTTATCCTCGCGGATCGACCCCGTACTTGCCACCTCACCTATACTACGACACGACCCCGTGCGCTTGCGGGTGTAATGTCTTAGTAGAAGTAGGTAGTTAGTGTGGGACCATACAAATTTCGAAAGCAAAGATCCCATCTCATCCCGTGCCTCCTGACCTCGTGGATTGCACTTGTTGCAAGCCTTTAGCGGGAGCGCACCAGTTTCCTGGATGATTCATCGCATTGAATGCAACTTATCAGTTTGGATGTTCATATTTGCAAATCATAAAGTCACTATGATTATCACAATAATAATGGAAGTGTGTATTCTCGCACCTACATGCCACCTTGATGGATGATGCCAAAGGTCAAGCCCAGGAGGGAAGACCAATGGGAACCATGAGTGGTGACCCTAGACACCAAGCTCGGGATTGAGAAGGTGGTCTTTATTGAATGACTAATGGGCACCATGAGAGGTGACTCCATGCACCAAGCTCGGGAATGAGAAGGTGGCCTTAAGTCATTGGCAAAAGAAAAACCCTAAGGAGAGTATGCCAGGGTTAGGGAAAAAGTGGTGGAGAATGTCACATTGAAAGCGTAAATTGATTTGTTAATTAACTTGATTGTGACAATTAAATTGTTAGCCATATTTGTGAAATTTTGGTTGTCCCCACATACCGGCATATTTTGATATGCTGACCGACGTTTTGTTTGTCGACGTTTTAGGTGCAAGATTGGAAAATAATAAATAGTAAAGTGGCATATGTGGAATTAAAAAAGAAATAAAGTACAAAGGAGGATTACTCCAGACGTGGATAGCAGTAGATATCCAAGTTTTAGAAAAAGGTATTCAAAGTTTTATTTTATACCAGATTTTAGTTTAGTTCAGTAGAATTTCATAATTATTATTGATTATTTGTCAAACCTTTGATCCTGTTGATTGGGATAATGGCTCTGACCTCTTAGTCACCCTTAATTGGGGGTTACTAGGAGGCGGGGTCATTACACACGGTGTCCCCTAACAAAGGGACCCGGGTTCAAATGCCAGTTGCCGCCTTGATTTACCATCCTCTCGGGTGTTCAGCCTCCGCCAACCTTTGCCATAGGTGTGGGAGAGGGGGAGAGAATACCTCTCTTAATCCCATACATTCATACATACATACATACATACATACATACATACATACATACATACATACATACATACATACATACATACATACATACTCCGACAAGGAGTGGTTCAAGTGGTCAGAACGGTGTCCCCTAATAAAGGGACTCGGGTTCGAATCCCAATTGTCGCCTTGATTTACCACCATCCCCAGCGTTCGGCCTCCGCTACAGGCATGGGAGAGGGGGGGAATCTTTCCCTCTTAATATCATACATACATACATACATGGACAATGTCGATAAGGGAATAGCCCGGTTGGCGAATTCTGCTAGTCCCCAATGAAGGGACCCGGGTTCGAAACCACACAGAGAAGCATCTCTTGATTTATCACCCTCTTGGGCATCCGACCTCCACCACGGGTTATGGGAGAGGGGGAGAGAAATCTTTCTCTCTTAATCCCATACATACATGGACAATGGGTATGAAGTTGGTTGTATCCAAAGTATACGACAATGTTAGGTGGGATAAGCTATGGTGGGTGATGGAGCAAATGGGATTTCAAGAGAAGTAGATCTCTCTTATGAGACAATGTGTTGGCACAACGAGTTTCTCAATGTTATTTAATGGCACACCTAGTGTCATATTTCAAGGATCAAATAGGATTAGGAAGGGGGATCCACTATCCCCACTGCTCTTCACTATCATCACGAAGTACTTCTCTCAATTGATGATGATGGTAGAGACAAAAAAGGACATCGCCAACTACACTGTCCATGGAACAAGAGTATTGAATCACCTTATCTTTGAAGATGGTGTACTAATGTTTGTCAAAGAAAATTAGGGTACCTATTGAACTTGGAGAAGTTGTTGAAAGTGCATGGATAACAAATTGGGTTATAGATTATTGAAAGGAAAACTCAAATATTCACCTTGACAAGTTGTCCAGAGATCAGGGGTACTATATGAGACATTGGGGATTGAAGCAAGCTTGCTACCAAAAAAGTATCCAAGCTTCCCTCTTGCTGGGGGCAATCTCAAAGTTGGTGACTTCATAGAATGAACCAATAGAATTGAAGAGATGAAGGGAAGTGGCCCTAACTAGAGCATCCATGACAGGGATGATAGCACTAACTAAGTTAGCCACAGAATGTCTCTTGATCATTTGGGTGTCGTGGGGGGAAATCCTTAGGGTAGTACTTGAGCAGATGGAGATGATTATATCAATTTTTTTATGGGTAGGAAATACCCACCTGATGAAGTATTATAGGTTGGCAGAGAGAAAGGAAGGAGGCGGAGTAGGCTTGAAAACTCCAATAGAGATAGACAATTGTGGCACCACTAAATGAATAATCAAGTATCAACAGGAGGATTCTATATGGACAAAATAGATGAGGAAGAGATACCTAAGAGGCCTAGTCTTCGAACCAACAACCAGAGAGGGCTACTCTAGAGTAATCAGTAGGATGGTTGTAGTGTGGAAGCTGATCAAGCATGCATTCTCTTCAATAGGAGGAGGAAGGTGGAAGTGTAAGCAAAATGATTTAAATACTTGGGATCTAATATGTGTAATAGGTGATGCTTAACTAGATACATATTGAGTTTGACGTCCCTAAGTGGAGTATGTGTTTGTATCAAATAGCATGTGAATCACTTCCAACCTTGGAAAGAGTTCAGAAATGGTATGAGGGTATGAGGACAATATGCTACATGTGTGGAGAAGATGTAGAGTCGCATGTCCACCTATTCCATAAATGCAACTTTGTAAGGGATATTTGGAAGTTTTTCAATGAGGATATGAGGCTCATTGTACATAGATTGTCAAGAATAATGGAGATGATATGTGAATTGGGGAAAACATAGGAAATGAGAAGAAGAAAGCTCTGATGGCACTCTCTCCAATCTGCTTCTATATTTGGAAAGAAATGAATAATAGGAAACATAAAAATAAGGCGATGAATGTGGATAATATAGCTAAAATGATTTGTATAGTAGTAAAAAATGGACTATGTGTATAGTTTCATAAAGGAGTACGGTGAGTATTGTAGTGTTGGAATGCCTTGTATCTTGACTCTAATTTATTAGGGGTTTTTGAATAAAAATTACCAAGTTTTGATACATACATACATACATACATATATAGTATACATACACACACAATATATATATATATATATATATATATATATGCGTGTATATACTATATATGTATGTATGGGATTAAGAGAGAAAGATTTCTCCCCCTCCCACACCCGTAGTGGAGGCCGAATGCCCGAGAGGGTGGTAAATCAAGACGACAACTGGAATTCGAACCTGAGTCCCTTTTTTAGGGGGCACCATGCTTGACAACTTGAGCCACTCCTTGTCGGCTTGTATGTATGTATGTATCAGAAAATTGGTAAATATATTTTTGAACCCAAAGTAGGGACAAAGATTAAGTTTTACACATGAATAAAACTCACAAAGAAAAAGAATAAAAGACTAGGATCATAAGAGCTTATAATAGATCCCAATTCATTAGGCTAATACTATCAACCACACCAATGTAATTGTTCAATTCTGGTAAAAATGACCAATTCATCAGTAGCATGGCCCCCATGCTTCCTCGTACCCCTCTCTAGCCAGATGTAATGTGAGAATGTTGTTACACACCAGAGTGTGACAACTTTGTTCCCATTATTCAAAATTTTGATGGCTAAAAAGACATGTTTGAGGTTCATTTTTTACTCCATCCTCAACTTAATTTTTGTTCTACCCCATAGGTACTTCCAATACTTGCAAGCACCAAAAAGGTGTTCAACATTCTTGTAACATCCCACTCTTTTTATGCAAAATTTTCAAACTATTTTATTCTTTGCATGCTCTTTTTCTAATAGTATAAATGTAGAGGACCTAAATGTAAATTGTTCATGTTAGTTTTGTAAATTCATTTTTATGTCCAATTGCTCTCTTATCCTTATTTTATTTAAAGAAAATGTTTTCATATATATCTATGCTCTTTTGTTTAAGAAAATGAGGATAAATGCTTTTATGTCAAATTTTCTCTCTCATATGGTAATTAGTAGTTTACATGTTTAATTGCTTGCTTAATGGCCTCCATCTTGTTAATTGAAAAGAAATAATATTTAGTGCATGCTTTCATATCTTAAAATTCTTATTTGATAAATTAATGGCTTTATTTACATTCATCATGATCATTTAAGTGCACATTTTGGTTTTTGCTATTTTAGGCCTAAAACGTGTACAAGTAGTAAAACTAATTACATGGGAATGTTCTAGACACTCTAATGCACCTATGGTCAAAATTTGGACTCCTTTGACTCATGTTTGGACCATCTAAACAATTAAAGAAGACCTTAATATAGTGTAACCATTCAATTGAATGATATTTCATTTATTAGATCAATTTAAGCTATGGTTCGATTATTGCAGTGTTACTTCTCTTCTTTTTTCTAGCGCACGTAACAACAACTGTTGGATAATGATCCAACGACACTCACATTCTCTCCTACCTCTGTTACTCCCACGAGCAGGAGCCATTTCACAGTCCAACCTTCGTCGATCTCTCTCCATCATTACGGGACCGTTTCGTGAGATTTCTTCGCCAACGCATCCGGCTCATCTCCCCGAACTCATCGAGCTCTCACTCATGCCCTCTCACCCATTTTAGGTGAAATGCCTAATATAGGGCTTGGACCCCCTCGCTGCACGGGCACCCAGCCGCCACCACAGAGCATATACCTCCACCTTTTTGCACCCAAAAGCATCGTCGGTGCCCGAGCAACTCTTCCCTGGCTTCAATTCCTCCTCTAACGACCTCGAGCCCCAGGACCTGCCCCTCCTTCTTCTCCAGCGATGGCGGGTCAGTACTCACTGCTCTGAGCATCCCGATCCAATCGAAATCGCGGTGAGCATCCTCAGCACCTAAGCTTCATTTCCAAGTTCTCGGGTTGCCTTGAAGTCACCCCAATCGACGGGTCCTATAGAAACCTGCAACCTTGTGTTTGACCTTGGTTGGGTTTCTTGTCGCCGCCCCTGTCCAGTGGCCCCTCGAGCCACCTTTTGCCTCCTGGGACTCCGAAGCGCCGCAAGGAGTTCCTTGATGGCCTCGGCGGGTGGTTTCTCGCCGGATTCCAGTACTTAGCCGCCGCCCCGGTTTCAAGCCACCGACATATATTTCTCACCCCATGGCCCTTCCCGACTGCTTTTGCCTCAGTCAACGTTTCCCTCATATGCACCACACCTCTGTGAATCCATCTGCAAGGTTTTGTTCCCTTTCTCTCGCTCTCCCCGATAGATCTACATTGTCGTCTTGCTATTTTATAGGTCCATGACTGGAGTAGCTTCTTGAAGTTCTAGTTCATCTCATGGCCGAAATTTTAGCTTGATGGCTTTGTATGGGTACCAAAATCTCACTAGTAGTCTCTGTTTCCCACGAATTCCCTCCCTTTCACCGCAGATCAAGAAGCTTTCAGCTCCAGGCATTGGCTCAACGCCATGGCTGAGGGGTGAAGAATCCAGGTCAGAAAAGGACCTTGGTACCCCTGCCAGCCTCATTAGATGTTTTCAACTGTAAAGGGTATTTTAGGATTTTGAAAAATGCCACATGACGTTTCTTTGATTTTCATTGACATGTTCTTTGGAAATTCTTATTAAATTGTCTGATTATTAGAAAAATCTGCAAAAATAGGTTTTGGAAAGGATTTTTGATGAGGAATCCGATTTTGTGGTTTTTATCGACTGATTTTGCTCTTTTCACATCTCAATAATTATATGGCACATATTAGGGTTTAATTTGAATAACAAAGGATAATCATGTTAATTTCAGGTGTTTAAGGGAATCCAATCAGTCAAACGAGGTTTGACTTATGTGGTTTAGCTCAAGGTAAGAGGGCCATGCCCTTAGAATAGATAACATTTGGTTTATTGAATGTTTATGAATATTGTTAAGCATTTTATGTTAAAGTCATGATAAATGCATGTTTTCCTTCAAGTATATGATTATTGAATGCTTGTTTGCTATAATCTAAGTCTACGTATAGAAACCACATTTATGTTATGAATTATGGTTAAGGAACATGAAACCAAGATTAAGAGAGAAGGGATTCCCATCCATGCTTAAGAGGGAGAAATCCCATTATGTTTCATGGGGAGAAATCCCAACTATGTTAAAGAGGGAGAAATCCCATTAAGATCAATTCTAAGTCATTTAGAAGATAATTAAGTCTAAGAAAGATCATGGTTAATGGAAATTGATTTAGATTTATATGCACCTTGTTATGGGCTTTCTGAGCATTATGGGCTTTCCTAGCAATTATGGGCTTTCCGAGCATTATGGGCTCCTTATGGGGCATTAAGAGAGGAGCATATACTTCTAGTCAAGTTCCTTATGTAAAAGATGTCAAGAAATCATTAATGTTAAATGTATGCCCATGTTTACGTCAAGTCACCTTTATAGTTTATTTTAATGCTTTATAACATGCCAATGCCGCTTACTTACCATGTTTGTTTTTCCTTTGCATGGTTGGGGATGAGATGTCCACAGACGTTGGAGCTAAAGGGAAGGAGACATCTTGAGAAGATTCCAAGGATTCAAGACCTTATAAGTTGTTTCCTGGTGGGACATCCATCTATGGAGATCCTATCTTTCATATGTTATCTAGAATATGTGTAGCTTTAGAACCATGATGTAGTTTTCTTTTCAAGAACTTATGTATGAATCTATGCTCCTATGAATGCCAAGTGTTGTTTATTTCTTGATATGAGATCATGTATGTGACAACCCTACCTGATATGCCAAGTACCCCACATTATGGATAATGTTGGGGATTAGGCTGTGCTTCCGCTGGTTACGTATGAAACCCTAGGGAGGGGTGTTACAATTCTCTTCTAATTCATTACATAAGTAGCATGAATTACATATGGAAGGATACCATCTATCGATTTTGTCTAGTGTGGGCATATAGTCTCTGTAAGCTCTGAAAGTAGAAACGCTCCATCTTGGGTTGTGATATTGTAACCATAGATTATTGATGTCATAATCTTTAGGCTTATGTTATATGCATCTATCCCATGCAATATTGTCTGTATCAGATTGAAAATACATTTCCTAGGTATTAGTCATTCTTCTCCATAGAGTTGAATAAACCCCTTCTATGCTTGGGTTTGTCTTGAATGTTTAATCCATATCTCTTAGCCATCCATATCGCCCAAACAGATTCACTTTGCATCGGATTTTTAATCCATTTTATGGTGAAGTCATTATTTGTATCACTCAGTGATTGAAGACCAACTCCACCTTTGTCATATGTGTAAGCTAAACTTGACTAGTTGGACGGATGTGTAGCACTTCCCCATATAAAGTCACACATCATAATTTCCATTCTCCTTAAGGTTGAATGAGTGATATCACCTTGGGACATCCAATAGCGAATGAGAACCATGGCACAAGTTTTGATCAATATGAGTCTACCAGCCATGATAGCTTGGTGCTCGGCCATTTGATGATCATATCTTTTAGTTTATCCAAACATTCATGTAAGTGAATTCTTCTTAGATTACCCCCCACCAATAGGTATCCTAAGTACTTCATTGGGAATTCACCCAGTTGAACAGCTAGTATGCTTGCAATATCCTTGTTCATGATTTGGATAGAAACACACTTGCTTTGGAGTTGTTAATCTTCATACTTGAGCATTTCCCAAGTCAGACAATATACTTTTCATGTTCATAATCTTCATGCTCTAGCCTCAATGAAAACTAGTACAATATCAACAAACAAGAGATGAGATAAGACATGAGTGATCCTAATTGTATAGGGCCTTATCAACTTCTTATGCTCCGCTTCAGATAGAAGTTTGCTTAATCCTTCCATGACAATGTTGAAAAGAAGAGGTAAAAAGGGGTCACCTTGCCTAAGTCCGTTAGAATTAGTAAACAATCCTTCAGATGAACCATTGATTAATATTGAGAACAAAGGTGTAGATACACACTATTGGACCAATGTTATCCACTTCTCACCAGAATCCCAATCCCCTCAGGCAACTCCATAGGTCGGCCCATCAGATTGAGTCATAGGATTTTGTGATATCAAGTTTTAGACATGCACATGGAGTACTTCTCTTTTGTTTGAAATTCAGTGTGAACTCAGCTGCCAAAAGAGAGTAGTCTTCAGTTCTTCTACCTTATACAAACACCCCTTGATTAGGTCAATGATGTTTGGTAGGATGAGCCCCAATATGTGGGTTATGATCTTTGTCATGATCTTGTAAATCATCGAACAACATGCTATTGGTCGAAATCAGTAGGGCTTGAGAATATTTCTTTCTTTAGGATTAAGGCTAGGAATACATGGTTGGTTTGATGTACCATGTTACCTCCCTTAAAGAACCATCTAACTGCTTTGCACATGTCATCCTTGATCATTTTCCAATTATGTTTGTAGAAGAATCCATTAAAACCATATGGGCCCAAGCTTTTTTCAACTTCAATGCTTAGAAGAACTTTGAAGGTTTCATCCTCTTCTAGAATTTGGCACAACATATCATTATCCCCGTCACTGACAAGTTTTTCCCATTGAATGATTTCTTTGAACTCAGATTTGTCTTGGTTATAAATATTACTAAAAAACTTGATCGTTTCATTAGCAATAGCATCCACATCATCAATGAAATTCCCTTAATCATCATAGAGTTATGTGATAATGTTGATCACATCTCTTTTTTTAACAGTAGTGTGATAGAGATTAGTATTCCTATCACCATTCTCTATCCATTGCATCCTACTACATTGCCAATAGTATTTATCTTCTGCTTTGTCTAGAAATTTGATTTATCAAGAGTAGCTCTTTTTAAGTCAATCAGTTGTTCATCCATGGGACTTCTTTAAAGGACTAGATTGATGTCAGATAGTTCTTTTTGTTCTTCTTATAAAAGATTATTGATGTTGACATATTGTCTAGACCAGCTTTTTAGTTCTTCTTCACGTTCTTGAGCCTTTGAGTGAAGCAGTATAGCAAGTTACCATGGACTGATTTAGACCAGGATTTTGCAATAATTTCACTACGGCCAGGCCAGTCTTGCTAGAGTTTAAGAAATTGATATGGTCTACACTTCTTAGGAAATTCTCTGAGATTTTACGTTTATAGCAGCATGATCGGTAAACTTATATGTAATAAATTTATATTTGGTACCTGGGAACTTTGTTAGCCACTCATAATTTCCCAAATCTCGGTCCAACTTAGACACAATCCTTTTGGATTTGGCCAATTGATTACTCCATGTGAAGATATCACCCCCTACAGTGGGCAGTTTAGTAAGTCCTACATTATTTATAGCCGAGTTGAAAGAGTTTAGAACAACAAACTTCTTTTGCTCATGTATTTTCCTCTCTCTTCCTTATATTGTTAAATCACCAATAACCATCCACATGTCATTAATTTGCAGAGCTAACTTCATCAGTTTATCCCATAGTTCAATTCTTTTTGACATATGATTATGAGCATAGATGGCTGTGAGAACAATATGTGTCCACCTTTATTGATGCAACAACAGATGATTTGTTAATTATCCTCATCTAAGGTTTAAAGTTCCCAATGCTTTCGATTACAACCAATACATACCCTACCATTAGGGTTATGTGAGCGGTTTGTACAAAATTTTCATCCAAAAGGAAATAGTTTAACCATAGTATTATTTTTGTATGTCTTGATCTTTGTCTCGACCAATACAACTATGGAGGAATTAACTGATCTGATAGAACTACAAACCCCCTTCTTTTTCTGTGGTTTCTCAGAACCACAAACAGTGGTCATTAGTTGTATGTATGTGTATATGTATGTAATGTATGGGATTCAGAGAGAAAGATTCCCCCCTCCCATGCCTATGGCGGAGGCCAAATGCCCGAGAGGGTGGTAAATCAAGGCGGCAACTAGGATTTGAACCCGGGTCCTTTTGCTAGGCGGTAACTGTATGTAATGTACGTATGTAACGTATGCATGTATGTAAGTAGGTAGGTAGGTAGGTATGTGTGTATGTATGTATGTATGTATGTATGTATGTATGTATGTATGTATGTATGTATGTATGTGTGTATGTATGTATGTATGTATGTATGTATGGGATTAAAAGAGGCATTCTCTCCCCCTATCCTATGCTCATAATGGATAATGAACGTCCAGGATGGTGGTAAATCAAGGCGGCAACTAGGATTCGAACCCGTGTCCCTATGTTAGGAGACACCATGCTTGACCACTTGAGCCACTCCTAGTCAGTTGTATGTATGTATGTATCAGAATCGAGTAAATATATTTTTACATCCTCCTAAAATTATAAGAGGTTAAGAGTTACATATAGCTCGCCGATATACATCAAAAGAAAAAGAAAGTAAACTACTAATGTGTAACTTGCATTTAACACATTTACAAATTTTTACAACAACAATGTTTGGACTTGTAGCTGGACCTCCGTGTCTTCGAATTTTCTCTCTCTAAATTTGATAGCATAGGGAAGCAAATAATATTCTCTTCTTATCATCCTTCCCACTACATGCTAGCATCCTTCTTGGATCATCTTTGAGCTGTAAATGAAGTCTAAACTCCTCACATATAATTTTCCACACCTCCTTAGTAAATTTGCAGCATCTAGCTAGGTTATTTTGTGACTCATCCTCCTCCTTGCAAAGCAAGCATACAACAACAACCTCTTGGTTCCAACCATGTATCTTGTCTAATGTAGCGAGAGCATTGTGCATAATTTTATAGACACACATGCTCCATTTTGGTACATGAGTTCCAGCCCATACCTGCTCCATATGAAGGTATTTTGGTGCCCTATATCTGGTTGCTTCCCAAATATTAGTGTGTGCATCTTTAAGCTTCCATCTACCCATCTCATACGGTTCAAACAAATATTTAACCTACTGCCACATCTCTGTCATGACTTTGATTATACGTGAGTATCCCTCCCTTGTACTTGCCACAAAGTCAAGCCCACATGGATATCTATCTCTCATCCATTTTTCCCAAGTAGAGATGCCCTCCTGATACATAATGATATGTCTCAAAGTCCTCCATCTCTCTATGTCTCTTGGAGCCTTCAGGTTCAGTCTGCCTTCTTCCTTTGGGAGTGCCACATGTGCATATCTCATTGGGTGGTATGTGCTAGCCCAAAGAAAATTTGCCATCTGCATTTCAATTCTATCAAGAATGGGACCATGAATTTCTCCTTGTTGTACCCAGAATATGAGGAGTCCTTCAACCACCAACTTCAGAAGAGTAGCTCTCCTTGACATAGAAGTTTTCTATGTAGGCCATCTATTCGTCATGTCTGACAATCTGTCCATGCAATCGACAAAGTCCTTGACTTGTAGGTTGCCTCCCGTCAATGGAAAGCCAAGGTATTTTGTAGGATTTTTTCCCAGCTCCACACCCATTGCCTCCTTCAGTCGGTCTTCCATACCACAGCAGTTTTTTGGTAAGAAGAGATGAGTTTTATTTGCATTAATGTGCAACCCCATTTTCTCTCCAAACACTGTAAATAGCTCTTCCAAATTCCCCAACATATTTTGTTTAGCCTCCACAAAGACAAGCACATCATCTATGAAAACTAGGTGTGTCATCACTTTGGTCCCGTGGACCGTATATGGTCTGATGTCCTTCCTCCTTTCCACCCTATTCATCCTCTGGGTGAAATTCTCCATAACAATTACAAAGAGAAGAGGAGAGAGTGGGTCACCTTGTCGTAAGCCATTACCACCCCTGAACATACCAACAGAAGTGTCATTTACTAGGATAGAGAAGCTAGGAGTTTCCACACACTGTTTCATCTAGCTAATCCACTGCTCATTGAAGCCCATCTATTACAGAATCCACCATAGTTTGTCCCATCTGACGCTATCATAGGCTATAGAGACATCTAGCTTTAAGCATGCTTTCCTGCTTCCTCTCATCACATTATAGCCATGTAGAAACTCATCTGCCAGTAGTGCACAATCACTAATATTTCTTCCCACCACAAATGATCCTTTATTAACATAGATCAAGTATGGGAGTATTGTCTTCAGTCTAGTAGCCAGAATTTTTGCACTAATTTTATCTGTACTGAATAGCATGCAATAGGTCTGAAATATGCAAGAGAGGTTGTCACTTTCTTCTTGGGAATAAGCACAAGAAAGAATGATTGACATGTGTGACCATGTTTCCTCTAGCTAAGAACCACCTCACATATGCCAGTAAATCCTCCTTGATGATCTCCCATGTCTTTTTATTAAAATATGCATTGAATCCATTCGAACTTGGAGATTTATTACTGCCTATACTTTAAAGTACTTTCGTGACATCCTATTCATTTGTGTCCCTGGTGAGAATGTTGTTATGGGTACTTGACAATTTTAACTTCCACTCTAAATCCTCTTCCTCCAACTCAGCCACGTGCTCTTTATTATGTATAGATGTATAGAATTGAAATTCCTACTCTTCGAGGTCCTCCTATTTATTGACAACATTCTCGTTTGCATCCACAAGCTCAGATATGATGTTGTCAGCCTCCCTCCTCTTGACTGTTGAATGATATAGCTTGGTATTTCTATCACAATCTTCCATCCATTTCTCTTTGCTTCTCTACCAGTAGAATTTTTCCTCTGCCTTCTTTAAGTCCTCTAGCATCCTTTTCAGCTTGCCTTCCTTAGCAATCAACTCTGCATTGAGTGGATCCTGCAATAGTAATTCTTTGGTCACCTTGTACTCTTCCTTTGTCTCCTTCAGCATATTAGGAATGTTCACTTTCTCTCTTGCCTAGCTCCTTAGTGCACTCTTTGTGTTGTCTAATTTCTTAGTGAAAACATACATTGGGTTTCCTGTCACTTGTATTTGTCCCAACTCTCCTTGATGATGTCATGGAAGCCATTCCAATCAGCCCAGTAATTCAAAAATATGAAAGGTCTTCTGTTCTGTTTCTTCTCTATGATCTGCACTAAGATAGGGGCATGATCACTCAACTCAGAACCACTAGCTTTAACCTGCACGTCAGGAAGCTTCTATAACCACTCCTCATTCACTAGGGCTATGTCCAACTAAAGCTTGAAATTATGTCCTCATGCTTTCTTTCATTATTCCATGTGAATAAGTCACCTCCGACCATGGGAAGTTCAAACAAACATGCCTTATCAATAGTATGGTTGAAATTATTAATGATTGCAGTCAGTGTTGGTCTACCACCTATCTTCTCTGCCTGTAGCCTAACATTATTGAAGTCACCAATCACGAGCCAATGTAGAGAAACATGTCTAGCTGATTCTATCAAATCTTGCCATAGCCTTTGTCTACTTTTAGCATCATTAGGTGCGTAGATAGTTGTCATCCACATGTGCAGTCCACCTGCATTGCTACAATCCACAGTGATGTGTTGCTCAGACATCTTTACCACTGTCATCTACCATGTAATCAATTTCCATGCAATACAGACTCTTGCCACCCCGTAGCAGTCGACATTGGATACATATTCCCATCCTTGCGGGAACATGTATCTAATGCTCTTCTTATTTTGCACTTTAATTTTAGTTTCTACTAAAGCAAATAGAGAGTCTCCACTTGCAATAATCGATTCACAGATTTCCTTTTTCTTATACCTATCACAGCCTCCCTTGATGTTCCATAAGATGGGCATCAAATCAAATTTTCTTTTGGCCTCTCGTGCACCTCACAGGCTCCTTGGGTGTCTTCTTTGTATCCTCTATGCCCTTTTGCTCAACCTGTCTAGGTTCCTCCTTGTTAAAATGACTGAGTGCTTCAAAGACGTTGGATGTGTCCAGGATAGAACCCACCCCTTGCTTCTTAGGAATATCCACCTTCTTCGCTCTCCTTTTGGAAGGGAATGTGAACTCCCCCTCCTCCTTCTGTAGTTCCTGACTTTGGTTCAGTACAAGGTTCATAGATGGTGATCTGCCCTCATCAGTAACTGTATCAACTGAGTCAATCATGGTATCAATCATTGCAACTTCCTTCTCAGATGACTCCTTGCTTGTTTCAATCATGTCTTGGCCCTCCTTCACTATTGTCCCGTGGTCCTTCTTCCTCCATATCAACTTCTATTGTTGTTGCTTCACAACGTCTTTCTTCTGACTGCCAGTGCAAGCACCTTTAGAGTGCCCAAAGTCTTGCATAGGTTGCACCTTGGTGGATGTAGTCGAATGTGACCTTCACCAGGATGGCTTCGTGTCTGTGAACGTTTATCCAGACTGTCTCCGTCATCTCATCTTCTGCCCTGATCTCCACCAAGACGCAAGCTTCATCCATTTCAATGGAACACTCGTCAATGAAGAGGACCTTGCCAATGCCGACGACTATGATGCCCACTGCTCGTTGGGTCCAAGATCGAACAATCGACTCAAGGGTGATCCATGATGGGATAGTGGCAAAGGCATCACGCATGAGCTCATCTCTGAATCGGTAGTCCTTTGCGATGACTAGTTGGCTGTCGAATGACCTTGGTCCGAAATCTAGCACCGATTTCTTATCCGCTGCATTGGAAAATCTGACTAAGAGCACACCGTTGCCGCATGAGATCAATTTGAAGGATCCTTTGGGCCTCCATGTTCTCCTGATCTAGGAGTGGAAGTAAGGAAAGAAAGGTCATTTTCCCAGGACATAGGTCATGACCAAAAACTCCCAAACATTCTTCATCTTCTCGAATTCATCTAAGTCGACGTGAATCTGCCCCTCTGAGTGTCTCGAAGATGGGAACTCCTCATCGTTAACCCCATGCGGTGGAGATTTCTTGAGTACATGAGTCCACACTCTCTGTTCTGGCATTTGTGTCGATCCTCCATCTCCTTCAACCCTGGAGCCGGTCAAAGGTCCTCCCTCAACCCTAGCCCCACTAGGGTTAGGGTTAACATTGTTGTCAATGCTGTGTGGGGCAGGATGCAGGTGGCTGGTGTTGGTTGTGGGCGGGGTCTGATGTGTGGAGTGGGGCTGTATGGGATAGGCTTCAGTGTGGGCACCATGCCCAAAGGCACAGATCGCCTAGAAGATCGCTAAAGCCAAGGAAGACGTGCATGGTTTCTATGTTGTATGTATAAAATGAGTCATCCATATGTATGCATGTATGTATCAGAACTTTTTGGTAATTTATTCCGAACCCCGAAGGGACAAAGTTACAAAACTACACCCAAAACGTGCAGTTCACAATTACATGCAAAGCAAGCAAATATTGGCCTAGAATAGGTCAATCAATACATATGAAGATCCCAGTTTCTGATCAGATTACAAGATAGATGGCCTAGATTATGGTGATGTGCACGATAGTGCATCTGAATCTCCTTCTCAATCTTTTTGAAAGCTTGTAACTCATCTTCTTGTTTGCCTCCATGACGAATGGAATTTCTAGTAGTCCATATGGTATGGATAGTGAGTGTGGCAGCCCAAAGGGATAGCACACGATCACCTAAAGTGATCCTAGAAATAGACTTGAGACAGTCTTCAAGGGATTGTTTGGGGTTGAGTCCTAACTTCAGAGCAGAACGACCCCAAAGATACTTCCACCACTTGCAAGTGGAGGTAAGGTGCAAGGAGCTTTCTTCTTCAAAATGACAAAGGCCACATAGATTGACAATGTTTGGATTCCATTTTTGAATCTTCTCAAGAGTCGGCAGGAAATTCTTGAGAGCTCTGTAAGAGGTGAAGCTCCATCTTGGGTTGTGCTTAGACATCCAAAGGATGGAGGCAGCAATGTTAACATCTTGTTTTGAATGGCATATATCCCAAAGGGAATTGTCATTAACATCTTGGTATCTAGGCCAGACTTCAGTGAATCTTCTCCAGGAGGTTGAATAGCCCCATCGATGGGAAGGGTGCTGAAAGTTATTAGTATTATAGCGTTTCAGCATCCATTGAGCCCATACGGAAGCACCAAGAAGAAGGTTTCTAAGTCGCTTCATGGTATGGAAGTCAGCTAGCTCCTCAAGATTTTTCAGACCGAGGCCACCTTCTTCAAAAGGAAAGGAAAGACGTTGCCAACTAGCTGGATGAATGGAGGATCCCCATAAGAAATCACCAAGGAGGATCTCCATCCGTCGTAAGGTAGACTTTGTAAGTTCACCTTGGCTCATCCAAAATTGAATGAGACCCATAGCATTAGCTTTGATAAGGAAAAGACGCCCAGAAAAGGAGAGCTTGTTGCCCGGCCACTTAGTGATCTTGTCTTTGAGCTTGTCGAGACCCATAGCATGTATGTATGTATGTATGTATGTATGTATGTATGTATGTAGTATGTATGTATGCACACAATATGGTCTTAAAGAAAGTGATGGCAAGCCTACATTTGCTTTTCTCTACGTTGTAATATAGGAGTCTAAGACAAATTTATTTCACTTCTAGTATCATAAAAAAGGGGAAGCATCAAAGGACATATCAAGATCATTTATCATATGCTTTGTTTATAAGACCTGGGAACAAGCTATGTATTACACCTTAGTTGTGGATAATTCCATTGTGATTTGCTTCTTGAAGAATCAAGAACCTAACAATGGTCCTACGAGAAAGCAAGTTCCACTTGAGAATTTCCTATCAATCAAACATCTGACATAATTATCATCATTATATCCGATAGAGTGAATCATTTGACTTAGGTTTCGTTGTCCAAATTTTGGATTTTCTTGTCTAGATATCTTATAATCCTTTTCACCACAATAAGATGTAATTTCTAGATCATGTTGAAAGCGAGCACACAAGACTGTGCAAAACATTATATCAGATATAGATTCGATGAGATATAGTTAACTATCGAGAATACCTCTATAGAGATTCTTCATCCTTATTGAGCTTTTTTGTATTAGCATGGGAGTATCAATAAGCTTGCAATTTTCCATCTGAAATTGTTTAATGAGTTCATTTTTGTGCTTGATTTGGTTCATGACATTCACATCCTTAGTTTTCTTGATTTTAGAATCCTAAAGAAAAATGTTAGCTCTCATCTTTCTCATAGTAAACCAACTTTGTATAAGGGAACTAAACTTTTGCAAAGATTAAGAATTAGACCACTAAATTTAATGTCACCAATATAAATTTGGATACCAAGAGTGTCAATAGAAGTGTGTTTTACAAAGAGAGTAGAATCAACTTTCCCCTTGACATAGATGTTATAAAGTATAAAGGTATTTAGTTTCTCATACCAAGATCTAGGCACATTTATGAGACCATATAATACCTTATGAAAAAGATAAACATGATTAACAAACTTATCACTTTCAAATATGGAAGGTTGAGACACATAGACTTCCTCCTCTATTTACCCATTCAAAATTTCACTTTTGATATCCATTGTGGTATAAAATGATATTCTTATGACTATAAAATGCAAGTAACATACAAATTGACTCTAGTGTTGCTGTCAGCACATTATTTTCATCATGCATATACCTTCTTGTTGATAACAACCTTGATATATTAACCTTGCTTTGTTCCTTAGCATCTTCCCATCTTTATTTGTCTATTTTGAAATACCCACTATGTGCCCATGATTTATCTATCCTTTAATTGTCACATGTATATTGCTACACCCACATATCATGTTAACTACATATCATGAGATTAGGACATAAAATAATGACTAAACAAAAGATTAACATCACTCTTAATTATTTCCCTTTCAATTTAAAATTCTTATATTTGACACTTTTAAGCATATGAACTAACATTTCATAGGGATAAAATTAGATTCTTTTAAACTAATTTCAATATTAAAGATACACATTAAAGCATTCATACTAATTCTTGTTATTTACAAGTACACAAGTCTTGATAACTAAATATCTAATCTAACAATAAAGACATAATATTCTACAATATCAATTTAAAACTCTTCCTATACAACAACTGGAGTAGAAAGGACTGAGACTGACTATTTCTACCTCAAAAAGCTACTAAAAATATTTATGTAGAAGGACTCGTCTAAAAATCTGTTGTAATCTCCATATCAGTAGTGTCACCTAAAAAATATTCTGTAGAGTATGTGAGCTATTGGACGAGTGAATGGAAATTCACCCAAGTAGACCATGTAATATGTATATTCTTTATTAAGATGATTGCGACATACAGGAAAATAATGAAGTTATTAAATATTGAAGTAAATGAGCAATAATGTAAAATTCATCATCATACTAGAACACTATGAATAACTGGATAATATATTTATGAACATGATTACTTAATCTAAATAATTAAACACTAATCCATAAGCATGGCTTCTTAATCTCTTAGTTGTCTTATTAATGCACTTGACCCACATGAAGTGTACCCCAACATGTGAAACAATCGCAGTAAGCTAAGATCTCATTGTAGAATACTTAGAGTAGACTCGAGACTTTAAGTCTACTACTAGCCCCCATTCTAGAATAGGGCTAGTCAAGTCTAGCCATGGTGGCTATATCAGCTGAGTAGATAATCTCTACTCCTCTAAACCTAGATACTCAAGCAAAGAGTCAAACACTCATGCTAAAACTGTCTACATCAATGGTTCTACAAATGCTGACTCACTGAGTAGTAACTGAACTGGGTACCACCATGATCTCTGGTAAATGTTGGATACATAATTGTAACTATAATGAACTTGGTACCACCAGGATCTCCAATAGATTTTAGGTACCACTAGTTATCACCAGAGTCTCCTGTTAATGTTGGATACCCATACTATTATTTAAGAGATCTTCCACGCTGGGCTCAACCTCTCATTCCCTATCGGCACACTTTGACTTCCTCTCCTAGACATTTCCAATAGGCAAGCCTTCTCCTCCACTGTGGTCCAGACCTCCACAAAAAATCTATAATGTTTAGGGCATCTAAATGTCTAATCGATTCTTTAGTTCCATTAAATAATGATATGACAACCTCTTCCATAGATTTAGACTATAATTTAATCATTCCTATTTATTTTTGTGTTTACACTATATTTCAATACTAAAAATAATATTTAACTATTCTGAGTATTTCTAGTACTCTAAAAATGAATACAACTGAACTGTAGATTCTTAACCCTATATTTCACTTGAACTTAATAATCTGAAGATATATGAATATACTAAGTTGATATGTACTATAATGACAATACTAAGCTATCACGTTGAATATTGTTGATTTGATCTAACTAATTGCATTGAACTATTGGTTTTCAAAATTATGGATAGCATGAACTATCTAAACTGATATCAAATAATAATACAAAAAGGGGCTATGCATTTTATCATCCTAAGTTCATAACTAAAAGGAATAAAGCTATTTGATAGCACACTCTAACATGTATTCCACTAATGAAAATTTAGGGGAAATCCAAATACATAAGTACCTCTAGAATATAATGTGTTTAAAAGCCATACAAATCATGTACACACATTCTCAAAGTGAATTCACTCACATTCATTCTATTTTTCTAACTAGTTAGATCATATATGATCCCAAGTGAGGATCATTGAGCTAAAAAAGATAAACCAGATGAAGATACAAGCATCTTATTCATGTTTTGGATTAGGTTTATAAAAATTATTTTTGAGGGATGACTTGCACTCACTTTGAGTTCATTTCACCAAAATGTTGATAAAAACAACCTAAAATGACATATTTCTAATAAAAAATTATAATTTCATATTTATAGATATATATTAGAATGAAAATAATCATTTCCTATCATTAGAAGTAACTAAAAATAGTGTATAAAATTTCATTTCAAAATATGAAAATTTGAGCCATTTTCACTATCATTGGTCAAAACCCGCAAAATTAGGTCAAAATTGACAAAAACATGAAATTTCATCGATATGATTCATTATACATAATTAATGTTCAAATAAGTTTGATTTCACTATCATTATGTAAAATAAGCTTGAATTTTGAATTTAATAATAAAATTTCCATTTTCCAAAAAATCAAAAAAATTTGTCAAAATAGGGCTAAATTAGCATCATTAATCTCAAAATGAGTTTGTTGCACAATTATACATCTAAATGGGTGTGAATCCACTCCCCCTTACTGTTTAATTTGGTGAATTACCTCCTCCCCTATTCTAAGACATTGAATTCCAATATTCTACAAAATGTTCATGTGAACTTGTATAAAGTTGAAAATCATCACAAGACCCCTATAATGGGATCCTTCCTAAATGAAAGCATGAGAAAAGAGAGAATATGGAGAGATTAGGGTTTTTTTCGAATTTAAAATTTTTTTGGCCATACCAATTGACCTAATGAAACTTGGAAGAAAGAAGAATAGAAGCACAAAACATACTAGATGCAGCTTGAATTTGAGGAAGAACTTGAGCTAGATCAACCCTAGGTCAACATCCACCCAACTTCACTCAAAATCACCTATCCACCCTCAACCACAAAATATCAAAGATGGTGGGGTTTGAGTTGTCAGGTCCTATAAGACTGAATAAGCCATTGAGGTTCTTGGTATTTTGCATTGAGGTCCATCAATGAATTTTATTTTTTAGAATAATAATTTGACATATCTAGAGCATTTGACCTCCAAATTAATATATATAAAATTTTATAAATTTCAATTCATCGTACAGATCACTAGTAACCTAAGCCCACTTATCAAAAGTCAAAATTAACTTACCAGATTCATTTACCATAATTTCATCATTTTAACCCATTTTAGGGTAAGTTCAAGACAAAACCATGATTTTAGACAATCTAGGGTTTTTTCTACACAGACTATATTGTTTTTTAAGGTACCCAAATACTATATTGTCAAACATAATTGGCATATACCATTTTAATCAGTCAACAAAACAAATGTAATTTTTATACTAAATTGACAAAAGCACACTATTAAGCAGAATACATGCTAAAGGTAATACATATTCCGACTTTGGCAAATCACCCCTCCTTTAGTATTTTACCCCAAAATCCAAGAGAAGGATGAAAGACACAACATCTTAATTAGATATCAAGTTCACATTAAATATCTAAAATATTAACTTAGGGTCTTATAAGCTTGATTATCTACTAAGTAGGGGTAGGGTCATTACAATCTCCCCCCTTAACAATTTTTTATCCTTTAAACTTACAAATGTAACAATGCCCCATAACATGTTTTATCCTCAAAACTAATGTAATGAAAAAGATGCATTTCAATTCCTTTCAACATTCTAAGTTCTAATATATCACATATTCCTATATCTCTTATTTGAATAATGAATTCTAAACTGAATTTTCTAATTATCTTGTAGTAAATCATTTCTGTGACAATAAAAATGTATGTTTCATGATTAGATGCTAATAATGCATTTTCTTTCAACCAAGTACATGCTATAAAGATTTATGCTTTACATGTATTCAGTTTTTTGGTACATAAACTTATACAATTATTTCTCTATTATTATTATTATCTAGCACAACTAAATATACTAAGGAATCTACTTTGTAATTGTGATTTCTCAATCTTGAATCCCCCATAAGCCACAATATCATTATAACCACAATTGTACAACTGAGCTAGAATTTTGATGCTTGAGTAAAAGGGATCATAATCAACCATCCCTTGCACTTAAATAATATACACTCATGCACAATTAAAGACTATATAAACAAAGTTTAATTTTCTTGGAACACCATTTACAAGTTATATTTGTAGAAAAATCTGAACATCACTATAAATATTTTTTAATTGGTTTGTTTATTATCCATTATTACGTGTCACTTATTATTATCCCTATTCCTTTCACCACATTATGAAGAGATGTGTGACTATGAATGTTTAAGTACTCAAACATAGCATGGACTTATTTCCATTCGTGACGTCTATTTAACTTGGATCTCTTATACTTTAAATACATCCATCATTATATTTTTGTAATCCTTCTCATACTTCTACTCACATTTCTAAATTGCATGTCATACTTTGAATTACTTATTAATCATTAATTTACCTTCTTTGTATTTATTTTCAAGTTTCCTCATGTAACATTGTTGGCATACAAGGTCAAGTCGCTACCTACATGCCTTGGGATGCCCCCCAAAACATCCTTAAATAAATCATTATTCTACAGATCATACTCTTTAGTTTATTCTTTATTTCCAAAGTTATAAGTTAATTACTCTTTTAAAATCTACATTTATCTTACCTTTCACTTATACTCTCATTTTCTTTTCCATGTACTTGACTCTCTCTAATTGTTCTATTAGAGTATTATGGCTTGTGACGTATTATCAGTTCTCTCATGTGAGATGTCTCTCATAATGTTTAAACTTCAAAATAGTAATTTCATTTTATCATGTTATGACTAGGAATTGTAATTCCTTATTGTAGAAACATCCAGAATTTTCCAATTATTTTCTAAGATCCCCGATACAAGAATACCTTCATATAGAAAACAATTGAAGCATCTCAAATACATACATCGGATAATTTGTGAAGATTAATCTCTCAAATAAAATCATTTTTTTCTCTTTTCTCTTAGGTTATGTCCCTAACAAATTTATATAATTATTTTCTTACTCTAGTGAGGGCTCCATAAATAAATATTAGTACACTACCTATCCTGAAATCATACATTACTTTGGTTAATTCTTATCATTTTCTCATCTTCAAATAATTTCATGAATATCCCTCTTACTTGCATATGATTTTGAATTCAGTGGGTATTTCTTCTCATTTTAATTTCATGTAAAAATATATTTATAAGAAGGAGATATTTAATTTAAAAGAGGGTTATATTCAAGTATTTAGAATTATATACTACTAGTATTCACTCAATATACTTCTCTTAGAAATCATAGTATTCTTGTCTTTTTAGGGTCTAATCATCTCTTATAAAAGAAAATCAACCATTTAACATTTTCTTTTTCCTCATATATTTATTACTATTTTTTATATGAGTTTATCATCCATATATTATCAATGTGTTTCTCATCAACATTTCCTTTATATACACCATTCCTTACATCTAGCATAATTAACCTTTTCCTTATTATTCAATGCACACTGACACACACACATACACATACACACACAAATATATATATATATATATATATATATATATATATATATATATATATATATATATATATATGTGTGTGTGTGTGTGTGTGTGTGTGTGTGTGTGTGTGTGCGCACGTGCATGTGTGTGTGCATGTGTAAATTTAGAATTCCATGACTTGTATGGATCTCATTATCTCTTGCTTGTTCCATAGTTGAAATTTCTAGATCAATGTTTTCCCTTTATCATTTCAACTCTCTAAACATTTTAAATGACATTTACTTAATTTCAAATTCATATGGCTCATGTAAGGACAAAATATTCATTTTAATATTAATCTCAATTTATATTGATGTGACTCATTACTCAACATCATCCACATCCTTATTAGATTTGACACATCCAAGAAACCAATTAAACATATTAGATTAAAACCAACCTCTTACTTGATAGAAATATTTATATAAAATGAAAACATAGATGAATAAATTAATGTTTTCTTGGGACATATGCTTTTATGTGATCCTTTTATCATACAACCCTTTCTCCTTAAATCATGATCTAATATTTCCTTGTTTTGCTATTTCCTCCTAATTTAATACCTTAACCCATATCTTAATAATTCATCTCTTTTGGTAAATTTCTATTTGTGTGTGTGTTCTTGAACATAGGGTTTTCAATCATTATTATATATCTTCATTTAATTACTACCTACAATTGACTTTCCTTAGTTATCCTAACCTTTCCCATGAGTTCAAGTATCTTAGTATTCTTATGACCTTACACATCATGATATTATAGTATCATATCTTGTTCTTATTCAAATATTTTGGGAGTCATTAAATCCCAGTTACACATCATATATGCCAGTCAGATAAGGACAAACCTGTAATCCTAAATCTAATAGCTATTTGGGGTTAACTATCTCCTATTTATGTCAAACATATGAAAAGGATATTCATTTAGGAGAATTCATATAATACTCACTTTAGGCCTACATTATGTGAAAATACAAGCAATGTATAATGTAAATTCTTAATGTACAACAATATTAACTTAATCATATACTTATGAAAAGTGAACATATATGATTCACATGGTAAGAACATTTCTATTCATTTTAAATCAAATCAATAATATAAAACAAAAGCCATATCATAATATATCTTTATAAACTTATTCTTCTGTAACTTTTTGGTCTTGTAACCCTAATACTTCTAGGATTTCTCTCTATCATGTCCTCCCTATGCATACATGGCCATGGTATACATGGAAGTATAGCCAATGTAGCTTGATATTGGTCAACTAATTATTCAGATGTCAATCCATGATACCTAAATGCTCAGAGTCCCCAGAGCTATAATCACATCACCTCCTAAATGCCACAATTAAGACTTTGAATATCTAACTTAATGGTCCCTAATGACTCATGCTAAGCTCTGATACCAAGTTGTTACACCATGAGATTAGGACAAAAAATAATAACCTAACAAAAGACAACCATCTCTCTTAACTTTTTCCTTTCCAATCAAAATCTCATATTTGACTCATTCAATCATATGAACTAAAATTACATAGGGATACAACCTAATTCCTCTAAACTACTTTCAATCTTAAAGATACATATTTACACACTCATACAAATCCTTATTATTTACAAGTACACAAGTCTCGATAACGAAATATCTATCATGACAATAAAGATAAAATATTACACAATATCGAATTACAACTCTTTATATATGAAAACCTAGAGTAGAAAAGAACCAAGAGTGATTATTTCTACCTCAAAACAATACTAACATCCTTATGTGGCAGGAGTATTCTATAAATCTATTTCTATCTCCATATCATCAGTGTTACCTAAATAATTGTTTAGTAGAGTGTGTGAGCTACTGGGTTAGTGAATGGAAATTCACCCAAGTAGAATACATTAAGTGGATTGTAATATAAATGAAAATAAATAAGTTATTAAATACCAAACTAAATGAGCATTAGTGTATAACTCATTTATGTAAAATAAGTAAATAATACATTTCTAAACTTGATTAGTTAATCTAAATAACTGAACACTAAGTCTTGATTCAGACTTCTTAATCTCTTAGTTATCTTATTAATGCCACATACTAACATGAAGTGTACCCCAACATGTAAAAGAATCACAATAATCTATTATCTTACTGTATAAGACATAGAATAGACCCAAGACTCTAAGTCCCCAATCTACAACAGGGCTCATCACATCTAGTCTTGGTGGCTATATCAACTGGTAGAATAATCTAGACTCCTCTTGTAACATCCCAATTTTCTAATGTTGGCTAAATGGACATCATTTAAATCCCTTTGTTTTGATAATGATAAACATTTCATTCTTGTGGATCTAACGTGCTACTTGAGTGTTGTAGGAACTAGGTGGATGACAAACCTTTGGAAGATCTATATGCTCAAATGTCTTAATTCCATGATTGTAATCAAATGTAAAAACGTGTACAAGTATATAATGTACAAGTACTTAGATATCATGTAAATCAAGCGTTTAGATATTCACTAACCAATCACAACACTTAGATAGGTCATCCCCTACAATAGTGTCACAATTGTGCACTGATACACACACTTAGTACATAGTTTAAAACATTGAAACATAGTCATTCTCAGTCGACAAACTTCTCGATCGAGACACTCTCGGTCGACAAACTTCTCGATCGAGAATTGATCCAAATAGCTGTTAGACACATCAGACAAGGTAGTTGGGAGTTGGAATCGAATGTTATATACATTTGCTCCAGACTGTCCCTCGGTCGACAAAGATATCGACTGACATGATTCTTAGTCGACAATTCCTCGACCGAGAAGAGCTCTGTCTGCACTTTTCAGAACTAATTAACTAGCTGTTGCTAAAAAAATTAGTGGATACCTAACATCTAGTTAAGCACCAAGAACCCCCTAGAAAGTGTCTAGAACGTCCTTAAGCACTCATAGGCCATTCCTATAAATAGGACATGCCTTAGGACACCCAAAACACACTTGTGCAATACTTAAGCATACTACTTGCAATTGGCAAATCATTTCTTGTGAGCAATTGAGCAACTCCAACTTTTGCTACTCATTTCCATTGCTCCAATTTTGTGTCCTATAGGATAGCATCTCCTACCCACTACACCTCCACTTCCATACATATTAGTTAGGAGATCAAAATGCTTGATATAGGAAATCAAGCATTATGCTACAATGATAATTATAATTTCCATTTTCCTTCTTGTTCTTTCTTATTGCTTGTACTCTCCTTGCTACTCCTAGGGTTGGAGGTTGCGGATTGGAGATGGTTTGATCTTCTCGGTGGAGAAGGAGGACTTTGGACTACTTCAAGAAGGCTGTCTCAACGGGAAGCTACTTCAAGAGGAAGGCTACTTCAAGGGGAAGCTTGAAGTTACTTCAAGGAAGGCTGCTTCGAGGTTGGTGGGACTACTTCAAGGTGAAGGCTGTCCAAAGGGTGGTGAAAGTATTTGTAATTTTTTGTAACATCCTTTTGAGGTAATAAAATTTAAATACTTTCAAAATCCCAATTGGAAACAATTGGGTAATGGACTGACTCATTTAGTTGTTGCTAAAGGTGGAACCACTCTAAACACCTTGCCTCCTTATTATCTCAATTGTGGTTGTTTGAGTTGAATTATTGTTAAAATATTTATAAAACCCTATTCACCTCCCCCTCTAGTGGTTTTTCATCTAAAACATATAATTCTTTGAGAGGAAGCATAATCTTATTGGGAATGTCACAAACACGATAATCATTGCTTAAAAGTAAAGTTTAATAAATCAACACAGGATATAACTTATAATTTCTCATATCTCAAACTCATAACATAAACTCACACTCTAAACTAAAACACATGTCTCGTAAACATAAAGGAAAATCCAACTATTGATAGTGGGCACCCCACCAAGTCTGGTCTTAGAAGTCCTTGAGCTCCTTCTTTAGTTGTTCCTCAAACATCTCTATCCTTGACGTTGCTCCTTTCCAGCGGGCATCATGCCCCCAGCCATGCATAAAACAAATTGTAAGCGGAATTGAACATATAATAAAATTGAAATAACATATACTTTGAAAAGAAAACATGTAAACATCATGAAAATAAACTTTGCATTTTATCATTGTCTTTTATTTAACTTATATAAGTATCCTCAAGTTTTGCACCGAAGTGCCTCTTCTCTTTGCACTGAAGTGCCTCTTGAATTGTACCATAGTGCTCTGTATGCTAGGAAGCCCATGATTTGCACCAAATTGCACTATATGCTAGGAAAGCCCATGACGATGATCTTGTATATGATTCATTCATTATCTTTACTATTTACTCTTAAATACTCTTTACTCTTGCTCTTAAACATGAATATAATGTGATATTATGATTCTTGAATATAAGCAGTAAAGTGGATTTCATTTATCCATTACATTTTAACTTGAATCAATAAAACTATATCATGCATAATACATTCACATAATAGCATGTACATTGTACACAACAGAATATAAACATCCAATAATTATGTTCAAAGTGCATGAACTACTTATAGAGACTGGAGCAACTCATAGTTAGTCTCTTAATGTTCAAGGAACCCTAATTAACTTGTATAATTAATTAACATGCATTAATAATAATTATACAACCTAATTTTATGGTTTCATGGCTATTGAATAAATCAGGGAAATTTGGATTGAAACGGTGACATGGAACCACCATATTATTGTTCCTTGTGTTTTTATATTTTTAACGAGTATTTTTGTGATTTTTTTTACTGCTGAAACATTAGTTATGAATTTTTGAAGTCTGGACCAATAAAAAATCTAGGAAAATCCACGCGGTTAAATTTGGATTCCAAAGAGGCCCTTAGGCCCTACTGACGTGGCCAATCAGGCATAGCCATCATGAAGGGCCTTGCCTCAAACCGAACACACGACTACTAAAATAAACATACCAAAAGACAATCTGTCCCTCGTGTGTAGCACCCAAATCTGGATGACGCCGGGGCTATTAGAGGAAAAGCGACCTGTATCCTCTTCTCCAATCATCAGACATAATCAAAAGTACTAGAACAGTAAGAGGAACCCCCCGATCTGGTGAAATAAAACTGGAATCTTTATGCAATCTTGAAAATCGAGGTGCTAGGCACCTGCTCTGTAGTCATCTGTACCTATAGAGGCCGAAATTGGCCCTTCTGAAGGCCAAGAGTCTAAGATAAAGCCTCCTGCTAAGAGCGGGTAGAGTAGGAATAGGGGAAACCCTAGGAAGTCTACTGTAGCTTGAGCAAATACCCAAAATCAGAGGAAAACCACACTCGAGGATCTTTGCGATGACAATTTGAATTCGTTGATGGTCAAATTGAGGGAAAACCACAGATAAACCCAAAAATCTCACTCGAATTCGAGAATAACATAATGAGGGCTAAATAAGAGAGCAGGTTAATACTTCATTCTCATAAGGGATTGGTGACCAGAGAAGCTTTCTCAGGACATTGGAGGCATCACTGACTACTCCCTGGGGTCTTCTGTGGCATAGGGCACCAAGACTTCGAACCTAGTTGGGCAACGACATGGATAAACACGATTAAGGGCAACTCAATGGATTGAAGGTAAAAAGACAACTACTTTGTGCTTTTGGGTTGTCTCTGATCGATTCTATGGGGTCGCTTATATAGGCGCGTGCTTGGGGAGGGCTAGGAACCTCTGGTCGTTGGAATTTTGGTAGATTTTAGAGCCTCTCATGGTCTAGAGGCTGTGGTGGATGAACCTTATAGAATTAGGGATCCGCAAAATCACTATGCAACCAGGAATGTCGAGGAGTCCTTGGATTCATATGCTACTCCAGGTCTGAGAAGAAGGGAAGGAAAGAAATACTGGGACATTGAGAAGTCCAGAAGTGACCAGGAGTCAGGCGTAGAAGGAGACTCTCCCGCTCGTGATTTTCCCCGGGTCCGTGTCCGACTGGGTTTGGACAAAGTGTGATATAAGATCAACGATTAGAGCGGCGGACCAAAGTCCAAACTATGGCTTTCATATTAAATTAGGGAATTCTTCTAGGATTAGATTATTTTCTTTTCCAACTCAAATTGGAGAACATAGGTGAGATCAAACCTAATCACAATTGGATTGTTAACTAATTTGGGTACAAGGATTCCAAAAATCAAGTTAGATTTTAGTTTTGAGACTTCCTACTACATGTTATTTTCTTTCAAGTTCAATCTTATTTTAATTATACAAAACCATCTAAAAATATTTAGAGGTTGATATTTTGGGGAAAGCTATATACCATCATTTCAAGTTCACATAAAAATTGTTAGGTCAAAATATTATTATTAAAAAGGCCAATTTCACTTTATCCCCAATGTATAGTTAGTTTACTAATTAGGGTTACATTTGATAAAATTGAGTCTCAATTATCTTGATAATAAAAAAATATTGTGAAACATGATTTATATATTATAATTGGGTCTCTAAGTTTCAATGGATTTTATATGAAGCATCAAGATTTGGAATTTGAAATTAGGGTTTTCTAATGTAGGATTTAGAAAAAAGGTTAGGGTGTTACACTTCTACCCACCTTAAATGAATTTCATCCTCAAAATTCTACTAGTATACCCACCTTAGGGTTTTCCTTATCCTTAACATGAAAATTCTAACATCTTATAACTATCATGAAATCTTACATATACTTACATCTAGGACAAGACTAATCATAAATATAGTCCATGCAAAGGTACTAAAGGGACTTCATAACTAAAACATACCTTGTTCACTCTCATCATCTTCATCATCATCCACCATGGTGAAGATCCTAGCTTGTCTTTTCTCCTTAGGCTCTGGGTTGACTTGGGAATCTTTCTTCTGTAGGATCTTGGGGCAGTTAGATCTGATATGGTCAGCCCCTCCAATAGTAACACATTCTAGTTCCATATTTGCACTATCCTATATGATATTTATTACACTGGGTGCACAAAGTATTTGCATGAGGGTTTGGAGCAGGTTCCTCTTGTACTTTTCTCTTCTTGTCATTATGGCTCTTGTGCTCTTTCTTGCTTCTTGGGGATGCTCCATTCTTCCAGTATCATCCAGGGTGGTCCTCCAACTCCAGGGCAGACTCGAGTGCCTCCTGACATTGTCCTAATGCCATGTCCAGTTAAAGCATAGCCCAAATCAGGTTTTAGGTCACGCATTAACTTCTTTTCCAGACGCATCTCGTCCAAACCATAACTATACTTCTACAACATACAGAATTTCATTGTATACAGGCTAACAATTGAGTCATACTGCCTCAGGTGCTTGAACTCCATATCCTTCTTCTCGATCATGGCTTCAGAGATGTAATGGTTTCGGAAGGAAGTGGTGAACTCCTCCCAGGTCAACAACTCAACATTGGGTCCTCGAGCTTTGGTGAAGTTCTCCCACCAAGTGCAGGCTGCACTCTTCAACATGTGTGTCCCAAAGTGAACTTTGGAAGGCTCGAGACATCCTAAGTCACGGAAACAGTGCTCGACATTGAGAAGCCACTCTTCAGCACGACCAACTACATCAGTCTCAGTTTCTCTAGAGAAGATTTCTGGCTTGATCTTTAGGAAGTCTACTAAGGTCAACTCCTAGTTCCTTGGTTGATGTGGTCTTTCTTATTGACTAGTGATAGCATCGGTTAGAGCCTTGATGAGAACTTCTAGAGGTGCATTAGTGTTACCATTAGGGTTAACATCTCTAGAAGCACTATGATCACTCCCCCCATTGGAAGAGCTTCCCTTCCCATCTACGTGCTCATTGCCCTTATCAGATTTGCTCTTGGGAGCCATCTACAAAAGGGAACATAAACTATATGAGATTTTGATAAAAACCTAATGGCCAACTATATTTTTTGCTCTAATACCACATTGTAACATCCCAATTTTCTAAAACATATAATTCATTGAGCAGAAGCATAATCTTATTAGGAATGTCACAAATGACAAACATGATAATCATTGCATAAAAATAAAGTTTAATAAACCAACATATGATACATTATGTAATTTCTCATATCTCAAACTCATAACATAAAACTCACACTGTAAACTAAGACACATGTCTCATAAATATAAAGGAAAATCTAATCTATTGATAGTTGGCACCCCACCAGATCTGGTCTTAGAAGTCCTTGAGATCCTTCTTTAGTTGTTCCTCAAATAGCTCTATCCTTGAAGTTGCTCCTTTCCTGCGGGCATCGTGCCCCCCAGTCATGCATAAAACAAATTGTAAGTGGAATTGAACATACTATAAAATTAAAATAACATATACTTTAAAAAGAAAATGTTTAAACATCACGAAAATAAACTTTGCATTTTAAATTGTATTATCTGATTTATATAAGTATCCTCAAGTTTTGCACCAAAGTGCCTCTTATCTTTGCACCGAAGTGCCTCTTGAATTGCATCATAGTGCTCTATATGCTAGGAAGCCCATGATTTGTACCAAAGTACAATGTATGCTAGGAAAGCTTGTGATTTGTGAAGTACATTGTATGCTAGGAAAGCCCATGACGAGGATCTTATATAAGGTTCATTCATTATCTTTACTCTTTACTCTTTACTGTTGCTCATAAATATGAATATGATGTGATATGTCGATTCTTGAATATAAGTAGTAAAAAGTATTTCATTTATCCATTACATTTTAACTTGAATCAATAAAACTATAGCATGCATAATACATTCACACAATAGCATGTACATTGTACACAATAGAATATAAACATCAAATAATTATGTTCAAAGTGCATAGACCACTTACAGAGATTGGAGAAACTCCTAATTAGTCTCTTGACGTTCATGGAACCCTAATTACCATGTATAATTAATTAACATGCATTAATAATAATTATACAACCTAATTTTAGGGTTTCATGGATATTGAATAAATTAGAGAAATTCAGATTAAAATGGGGAACAAAATCACCATTTTATATTTTATTGTTCCTTATGTTTTTATCTTTTCAACGAGTATTTTTGTGAATTTTTCTGACTACTAAAACATTATTTATGATTTTTTGAAGTCTGGACCAATAAAAAATCTAGGAAATTCCACACGGTTAAATCTGGATTCCAAAGAGGCTCCTGGGCCCTACTAATGTGGACCAATCAGGCATAGCCGTCATGAAGGGCCTTGCCTCAAACTGAACACATGGCTGCTAAAAAACATACTAAAAGACAATTATGTTCCTCGTGCGTATCACCTAAACCTTGATGACGCCAGGGCTATTAGAGGAAAAATGACATGTACTTTCTTCTCCGATCTCCAGACTCGATCAAAAGCACTAGAACAGCAGGAGGAACCCCCCAATCTGGTGAAACAAAACTGGAATCTTTATGCAGTCGTTGAAAATTGAGGTGCTAGGCACCCGCTCTGTAGTCAGCCAGACCTACATAGCCCAAAATTGGCCCTTCCGAAAGGCCAAGAGTCTGAGGAAAAAAATGCTGCTAAGAGGGGGCAGAGTAGGAACAAGGGAAACCCCGAGAAGCCTATTGTAGCTTGAGCAAATAGCCAAAATCAGAGGAAAACCACACTTGGGGATTTTTACGATGACAGTCTGAATCCATTGATGGTCAAATAGAGGGAAAACCATGGATAAACCCATAAATCTCACTCAAATTTGAGAATAGCAGAAGGAGGGCTAAACAAGAGAGTAGGTCAATACCTCATTCTCATAGAGGATTGGTAGCCAGAGAAGCTTTCTGAGGACGTAGGAGGCAGCACTGACTACTCCCCGAGATCTTTTGTGGCCTGGGGCACCAAAACGGCGAACTTGGTTGGGAAACGACGCAACTATACACGATTAAGGGCAACTCGACAGATTGAAGGTAAAAAGACAACTGCTTCATGCTTTTCGGTTGTCTCTGATCGATTCTATGGGGTCGCTTATATAGGCACATGCTTGGGGAGGGCTAGGAACCTCCGGTCGTTGGGATTTTGGCAGATTCTGGAGCCTCTCATGGTCTGGAAGCTGTGGTGGATGAAACCCTATCGAATTAAGGATCCATGAAATCATTGTGCATCCAGGAATGTCGAGGAGGAGTCGGGCATAGAAGGAGAGACTCCCCCGCTCACAATTTTCCCTGGGTCCGTGTCCGACCGGGTTCGGACAGAGCGTGATATAAGATCAAAGAATAAAGCGGTAGGCCGAAGTCCAAACTATGGCTTTCAGATTAAATTAGGGAATTCTTCTAGGATTACGTTATTTTCTTTTCCAACTCAAATTGGAGCACATAGGTCAGTTCAAACCTAATAACAATTGGATTGTTAACTAATTTGGTACAAGGATTCCGAAAATCAAGTTAGATTTTAGTTTTGAGACTTCCTACTACATGTTATTTCCTTTCCAAGTTTAATCTTATTTTAATTATCCAAACCATCTAAAAATATTTAGAGTTTGATATTTTGGGGAAAGCTATATACCATCATTTCAAGTTCACATAAAAATTGTTAGGTCAAAATATTATTATTAAAAAGGCCAATTTCATTTTATCCCCTATGTATAGTTAATTTACTAATTAGGGTTACATTTGATGAAATTGAGTTTCAATTATCTTGATAATGAAAAATAATATTTAAACGTGATTTATATATTATAATTGGGTCTCTAAGTTTCAATGGATTTTATATGAAGCATCAAAATTTGAAATTAGGATTTTCTAATGTAGGATTTAGAAAAAAAGGTTAGGGTGTTACACCTCTAAATCTATATACTCATGCAGAGAGTCAAAACACCTAAAATTATTAACATTACTGGTTCCATAAAGTTTGACCCACTAAGTAATAACTGAACTGTATACCACCAACATCTCTGGTAAATGTTGGCTACCTAACTACAAATACAATGAATAGGGGTGTAAACGGTGCGGGTATGGTGCGGGTCTGGCCATACTCATTCCCATACCCATCTAATTGAGCGGGTCCGGTTCCGGTTCTAGACCTGCATAATACAAAACCTGGACCCGCACCATACCCGTACCCGCAATTATAGCGGGTATGTGGTGCGGGTATGCGGGTAAGCGGTTCTATAAAACATCATATTCTTTATGTAAGAGAAATTATTATGTTCGATATATTTTAATGTAACAAGATATTGTTGTTATATAGTATGTTAACATGCAATAGTATATTAGATAATGCTATGTTTTATACATTAACATTAATAGAGTTAATTATTTACATATTTGTAGTCATCGTCATAACATTTAACCTATGTAGAAAGTAATGTAAATTAGTAGACATTTTGATTTTAAGTTCACATATGATGTTCATTATTGTAACTGGAATAGTTAATTATTAATTGTATGATTAGTCTCAACCTTATTGTGGTTAGAGTAGGATATAATCTCAAGAATTACATTAGTTAGACTACTAAAGTATAATATATATACATATTATTTAAGTAGTTACTTATGTATAGCGGGTACACGGGTCTAGCGGGTCTGGGTCCAAGCATACCCATTATTGGACCCGCTTATATGCGGGTCCAAGGGTATACGGGTCCAAGGGTATGCGGGTATAAAAAATTAGACCCATGACAGATTTTTTAAGGGTCCGGATTTGTGGGTCCGCGGGTCTACCCGTACCCATTTATAGCCCTAACAATGAACTTGGTACCAACAAGATCTCTGGTAAATGTTGAATGCCACTAGGTATCACCAAAATCTCCGATTAATATTGAATGCCCCTACTATTATTTGATAGGTCCTACACATTGTGCTTAACCCCTCGTGCCCTACCGACACACTTTAACTTCCTCCCCTGGACACTGCCAGTGGGTAAGTCATTTTATCCATTAGAATGTAGACCTCTATAAGGAATCTATAGTATTTGTGGCATCTAAAAATCTAGTTGATTAATTATTTTTTGATCTAATAACCTCTTCCTTAGCATTAGAATGTAACTTAATCATTTTTTCCTTAACGATATTTTGAACTGTATCTCACTACTAAAATTAATAGTGAACAATTCCAAGTATTTCTGGTACTCTAAAAAAGAATACATAAAAAATGCAGACTCTCAACATTATTTCACTTGAACTTAATTGTTTGAACATACATGAATATACTGAATTGATTTTTGCTGTAACGATACTACAAAGCTTTCATACTCAACATTGATGATCTGATCTAATAAGATTGCATTGAACTATTGGTATTTAAAACTAAAAATAGCTTGAACTAGCTAAACTAATTATCAAACAATAATGCTACAAGGGGATATGCATTTTATTATACTACATTCAAAATTGAAAGCAATCAAGCTATCTAATAGAAAACTCAAACATATATTTCACTAATAAATATTGAGGAGAAACCCGTAGGGTTTTGAGGGAAGGGAGTGCAACATAATAACAAAATTTTATTCCATTTATACCTAAGTCGATGAATCTATCACAGATATAACGTTGGTGAATAAAAGATATATGAAGGGATAAAGGTGATACCTCTCCGCATACTACTTGTCCAACAAATAGATGCATATTATGTTGGTGAAGAATCCAATTCTTCAGATCAAGATCCAAAATGGCCACCAAGAAGTCCATATAGATAAGAAGAAGAAGATATGCATTGTCCACCAAGCAGCAACTTGTTTTCGTCTTGTAGAACATGTTCTCCAAGACTCCACATACATGACTCAACCTTTACTTTGTCCACGTGGATGAGGAAGAACATGATCCACCACCTTGGCCACCAAGTTGAAGAGGAATAGGAGTTTTCAACGTGCTTCTTGTCTCAGAACTCCCTTTCTTCTCCTATCTTGAGCATTAGTCCATAGGATGACTTCCTCTCTAAGAGAGAGAAGTTTGATGGTCAACTTATCCCACAAGTTGTCAAAAAAGTAGTGTCCAACCCTTTTTAATGTTACCCGTATATAATAGGGAGTTACAAGCTTGGAAAAACATAATTCTAATCCCTTCCCTATTCACAATGCAAGAAATAGTTCAATTGTAAAAAATAGGACATGATTCATGATCAACCGATCACGTCTTGTGATCACCCGATCACAACCCCTGACCGCCCAATCACATTAGTTGATTGGCCAATCACAGAAGTCCAGATGTAGATCTAATTTGCTTTCTGATTCTAGACTTTCCCTATAACATTTGATCGCCCAATCAGGTGAACTAATCGCCCAATCACATGTGTCCAGTGGAAATGTAAATCGATAAATTGAAAACCACTTTGATCTATTGACCCCATCAATATGATCGATTGATAAGACATTTTGGTTGCCCAGTCATAGGGTAAATCAATATTTTTATGATTTATAACGATTCTAATCATATGTTTGATTGCAAACTTCAATTCCCTTATGCATCCTTATGTGTGTGACCCCGTAGGTTTCTGATTATATTTGTAGTTAACTTTAAGATAACATAAGAGAATATTAGTGTCTAGCCACATATTATTGCCACCCAAGTAAATAGAATGAGTTGCACAACAACTATAACATGTAAAGTGATTCATGTTTCTATGACTGTGTAATCCATGTGTCCCAAATATCCATATTTTACTCAAGGCATGAAATGCCATCCTCTTAATCATTAAATCCATGTTCCTTGAACTAGAGCAAACTATTAGATATGATGTGATCTCAATATAATATATTGACTCAGATGGCATGCCCATGCATTTCATAGTCTCTCTTATCAAGTGGTCGATAATATCACTCTAAAGGAGTGATAAGTTCCATCTACATCACTCATATTATGCCCCATGCGTCACAGTGTATCCAAACACCACCTTTTTGGAAAGTCATATTTTAGAGAATGCTGGTCTAGTGTCAAAGTACACAGAGAAATATGTGTTATTGTAGTGATTTTAGGTCTAAGGATCACAATCACCACTATCACATTGAGAGATGACTCTGACATGTCATTTACATGACTTCCATGTGTCAATCTTAAGGTGGGTCTATCCAACATAACTTGTTCTCTAATAAGTACTCATGCATCTGAGTTGATATCCAATATCATAACTAAAGAGATATAGTCATCAATCACCATATATTCTAGTATTGTGTACTATTGTTATCCTATACTATCCACAATAGTAATCGACTAGGGACATAATAAGAATGATATACATATGATCTCTTATTTAGGTCCTCAACCAAATCATATGTCATTGAGTTAAAAATTCTTAGAATATCATTAAGTTTATTCATTATCTCAATACTAAACAAACATAATAAGTGAAACTGCCTTCTATTAATAATCAAATCAAGTACAAATACCCCTTTTACAATCATCACATGATGGATGTCAGGGCATATAACCAACAGTCTCTCACTTGAACTAGATCTGATCACTCATGAACCTAAGTCCAATGGATCTAACATGACCATCATGTTTCTACTATGAAAGTTCTTTAGTTAGAGGGTCAACAATGTTACTTTCAGTTGGTACTTTGTAAAGCTTTACATCTCTTCATTGTAGATTCACAAATATGAGATGGTAACCCCTGAGTATGTGCTTAGAACACTGATGCAATATGGGTTCCTTTGCTTGTGAAATAGCTCCATTATTTTCATTGTAAAGATCTTCTACATATTTAATGGTTGGAACCACCCCAAGAATCACCCCAAGTTCACTAGTTAACTTCTTGATCCATACTACTTCCTAGTCTACACTAGAGGCAACAATGTACTCGAAATCTATTATACAATTAGCCATTGTCTCATGCTTGGAACTTTTCTATCTTAAAGCTCAACTATTTAAGAAAAACACAAATATGGATTGCAGTCTATAATTGTCCTTGTCAGTTTGGAATCTTACATCAATGATATTTTACAACTAAATCTATCTCACCACCACAAATTAGGAATTGATCCTTAGTTCTTCTCAAGTACTTAAGGATGCTCTTTACAGATATCCAGTGGTTGTCAATTAGATCCTAGTAGTACCTTCTTGCCGTGTTCAAAATATATGAGACATATGGGCGTGTACATATCATTGGATCCAATTGCCAAGGCATATGGAATCTTACTCATACGTGCCCGCTCTTCTAAAGATTTAGGACATTGATTTCTAGAAAAACTTATTCCATGAGATATGAGTAAGTTTCCTCTCTTAGAATTATGCATGAAAACCTTTTTAGCACTTTGTTAATGTATGCACTTTGGCTTAGGCCAAGAAGCTTTCTAGATCTATCTCTATAGATCTTGATTCCTACACTATAGGAAGCTTTGCATAAGTCCTTCATTGGGAATGCATTGCCCAGTCATGTTTTAACCAATTATAGGGTAGGTTTGTCATTTCCCATCAATAGTATGTCATCCACATATAATATATAATCACTCTCCAACTAACTTTCTTGTAAACATGAGGTTCAACTTCATTTTGTATAAAGGCAAATTGTTTATTTGTCTCATGAAAATGAAGATTCCAACTCTGAGATGCTTGTTTCAATCCATAGATTGACTTTTATAACTTCATTTACAATGATAAAACCTTCATGTTGTGCTATTTCAACATACTCCAGAAGATTCTTGTTAAGGAAAGTAGTTTTAACATACATTTTCTAAATATACTAATCATGATAAGTTGTAATGACAAGCATGATCCTAGTGGATTTAACCATGGCACCTGGTGAGAAGGTTTATCACAGTCAACAACTTTATAACTTGTTTGAAACCTTTTGCAACCAATCTACCTTTGTAGGTTCTTACATTACCATCCATGTCGTTCTTATTCTTGAAGACCCATTTTCACCCTATGGGTTTTACCCCTTCAGGTGGATCCAAAAAGATCTATACTTTGTTGGTATACATGGAGATCCTCTAATAAATCACACCTTCATGTAATTTCTCAGAATATTGTCCCTCAATAGCCTCATTAGGTGGTTGGTTCATCATCTTCAGTGACCAACACATCATCTTCTTGAGTCATGAGAATACATATCATTCAGTCTCAAGAAGTGCCCTACTAAACCTTTAAGATTCATGTGTTATGATAGGGACTTGAGGTTCCACAACTATTTGTGGTTCCTCTTGTTCCTTATCTACCTCCATAGGCTCAGTGTTATCTTGTTAATCTTGAACCTCTTCAAGCTCAATTTTACTCCCCTAGGTTCATCTGGATATAAAATTATTTTTGAGGAATTCAATAGTTTTGGCAACAATTACTTTATTGTCATATGGAATATATAAGTAGCGACCCTTAGTTTCCTTAGGGTACCCAACAAAGATACATTCATACAATTTGGTTCGAAGCTTTTCATAGAAGAACTTCTTAGCATGAGCTACGTATCCCCAACCTTTCATGAAAGGCATATTGGGACGTTTCCCATTCCATATCTCATATGGTGTCTTTTCAAAAGATTTGTACGATACTCGGTTAAGTGTAAATGTAACGGTTTCAAGAGCATGTCCCCAAAAGAAAAGCAGAATAACAACTAAACTCATCATTGATCGTACCATGTCCAACAATATGCGATTTCTTCTTTCTAACACACCATTATGTTGAGGTGTTCCATGTGAATTCCATTGTGGTACAATACCACAATCCCTCAAAAGGGCCTCAAACTCTTAGATAAGATATTCACCACCTCAATCTGATCAAAGTGATTTTGTTCTTTTGCCAAGTTTGTTATGTAATTCATTCATAAAATCCTTGAACTTTTCAAAGAATTCCTATTTGTGTTTCATAACATACACATATCCAAATTTACTTGAAGTCATCAATAAAGTGTTAAAGTAGATATCCACCTCTAGTACTTGTGCTAAAAAGTCCACACATCAGTATGTATGATTCCTAATAGGCCACTTTCTCTCTCACTATTTCTGGTGAAAAGTGTATTTGTCATATTGCCCATAAACAAGATTCACATGTCTCTAATGATTCAAAATCATAAGAGTTTAGATAACCATCTTTGTGGAGTCTAACAATGCACTTCTCATTTATGTGCCCTAGACGACAATGCCAGAGATATATTTTGTTTGAGTTATTGCATTTTAACTTCTTGGTACTTATGTTATTTACATTGATCTCAAGGTCTAATAAATAAAGACCACAAGACATAGGGGAACTTCCATAAAAGATCTCATCTTGAGGAATGGAACTATGACTATTTCTGATTAGAAACTCAAATCCATTCTTGTCCAAACAAGATATAAAAATAGTATTTTTTTTTTAATTTTTGGCAGGTAGGATAGATAGAAACAATAGCTCCCTACTACAATGGTAGCCACCTTTCTCTATTTGCAAGGCATATTTACACCTTCCCTTTTCATAGGTATACTTCTTTTTAGGTCATGCATATTTGCACATATCTGAGACCCACATCTGATATTCGATACACAAGATGAAGAAGTAGATAAGTTTATCCCAATAACATAATTTACCTAAAGTGGAGATGTCTATCCCCTACATCTTGTTCATCAATTCCTTGAGGTATAGAGGGCAATTTGTCTTCCAATGTCTAGCATGGTGACAATGGTGACAACCCCCCTTAGACACTTCTCCTTTTACTTTAAATCTAGAAGACTTTTAGATATCTTTAGAACACTTCATAGATTTACCTTTGTCTTTTCTTTTTCCTTTGTTGACCATCACCGCGGAATCGTGCTTGTCTTTCATTTTCCTCTGAGCAATTCTCAACATGTCAAGTAGCTCAGTCAATGGCTCATCAAAATTCTTCATATTGTAATTCATGTCAAATTACTTATATGAATCCAGAACCAATTGTAGGACTACATCTATAGCCAAATCTTAACTTAAAGGAAATCCCAGTCTTGCAAGAATTGCCAAAAACCCAATTAAATTGAGTACATCGGGTCCACGAGAACCACCTTCTGCCATTTTGCACTTAAATATGGCCTTAGAAACATTATACTTCTCATTCCTCGCTTATTATTGATACATATTCCTGAGTTGTGTTATCATATCAATAATATCCATGTTCTTATGTTTCTTTTGAAGCTTATGATTCATGGAGCTAATCACCAGGAATTTGATGTCCATAGTGTCATCGAAATGCTTCTTTGAAGCATCCCTTTCTTCTCTAGGTGCATTGAGAGTTGGTCCATTAGGTACTGGCGTGCCAGGACATAGAGCTTAATCTCATGAGTGAGAACAAATCTCAAAATCCTGAACTAGACATTAAAATTATTCCCATTAATTTTTTTTATCAAGAATATATCACAATAAAAATGGATTGTTTCTAGTGTTTTCAATTGATCTACATAGATGATATATTGTATGAGTTAATTGATTTACAAATTAATTTGATTTCAAAATCTGATTAGTGAAATTACTTTGGAATTTAATTAATTATGCTCCCACTATTTTGTTTGAATTAATAGCCCTCACTGTTAATTCGGAAGATTACAACGAGAAATGTTATAGTGAGTCAAGATCTAAGATAATCAAGTCATTGCTCAGCCAATCGTAAACACCCATAACTAAATTACTGGGGCATGCAACAACTACCAATTTCATCATATGCAATTCTTGGATAGATGGTTGCAAACTCCTTGTCAATAATTCATCATATGAATTATATGTCATGTTTATGTCTCTAGGTGCTTAATCCTATTAAGATTACCTACTCAAGTTCAACCAAAGACCAATACAATAAGCATGTACCCTACATAGCAAACCCACATACTTATTATCAAATTTTTGGAGGTAAACAATGCACCACGCTCGGTGTGCCCACACTTATTCTGTGGGCTATGATCTCCAAAACACAAGATAAAAATAGCGGAAGCGATTCGATTAAAAGCGGAATACGAAAATCATGAGAAATTAAAACTTTTTGAAAATGAGATCTTAAAAAAACTAAAACTCCTTTTATAAAAGTAAGATGAACTGTTTACATCTCTGATAAATCACTTCTCGAGTGGTTATATACGTCATGATACAAAATCTCAAGATTTCAAAATTCTCAGATCAACAAACTCCTAGGACCTGAGTGTACAGAGACGACATAAGACTATTATGACTACAAGACTAGACAACACAATGTTTCCACCTGAAGTCACTGCTGCTCCTGAATTTGCTGTTGTTGCTGCTGTCCACCTGCAGATCGATTCCTTCGACCTCGACGTCCACCTAAAGGTAGAAATCTACGGGGTGAGACAATTTTAAATAATTGTCCCAGCGAGAGTTATAACTCTCCGCCAGAAACTTTGTTAAAAGCAATCAAAGGGATATCATGAGCAGGTAATTTAGGTTACTCACAGCAGGCTTGCTAACAAATACTCATCTTTATTTAAGGAATATGAAGAACACGTATACTAATGTTTGAACAGGATATTAAAAACAAGCAATGTAATATCAATCAATGTTTCTCGTAGTTCAACCTAAGTAGTTATGCTACGCGGTTGATTATGTTTTACAAACATCATTATGCCCTGCGGAAATGAGGTATACCACTCATGCTCCAACCGATCACTAGTAAGTCGCATCGGTATCATACGAGGTCATCGAAAGAGCCGGATTCTCATGACCTTCAACTACCTCAGTCAGAATGAGGATAAACATGCATGACATCTAGTGTCCCTACTAATATATCTCACCAGGGTATTCTGGTACTTCGCTATTAGAGTCACAGTGGCATTCTGCACTCTCTTCACCATCAAAAGATTTCATGTTTATCTCTCATCGATGCGGTATAAAAGATTCCCTTGGAAGAATAGTGTTACATCATCCCGATATAAACATATAGTGAAGGGTTGATGGATTAAGATACATCAACATCAACTCCTACACTAGGATGTAAGGATATACACATCCATATTCCCCCACACACTCTAAAGTATGTGATCCAGGAGTTCCCTTAGGAAAACCTGTTTCACCATCATTTAAACTCTGACAATGATGGATCTATGATCAGGGCTCTACATGATATGATTAAACTTGGTTATTAGGTACATTTCAGTATTCTTTTAGCATCATACATGTTTCCAAACATTCAAGTACTAAACATGGCTATAACAGAAGAATACTAAATGTAACAGGTATTACTCATATCAGTTATAAGATGGATGTCAGTTCTTAATCATCTTATCACTATAATTCAGGAACATAGGTGTTCACACCCTTATATCATCATAACACTTGCTATCAAATGTCATGTCAGCATCAAGTCATCTATTAGCATGACCTCGATGTCATTCATGGCCCTTAAGGCATATCAGTTTCATATGATACTACTTGCATTTAGGCAACATAGTTATTTCTGTTCATAAGCTATTGACATGCTTTCAATGTACATGATGTCATGATCCTTACCTGGATATGATTATTTTCTTATAGGAACATGCATGATTAAATCAATTGATAATAATCAAAATTCATAATCAGATCAGCAGTCAATAAGACAGAATTAACCCTTCAATTCAAAGGTTATACTTTTATGTCCTTACAAAGGGTAAGATTCCCTTGTTTACATCATTTAGGGTTATTCACCCCTTTCATTATGATTGGGAATAATAATTCCTCATCTCATATCTTTGATAATACAATTCATGCTTAAAGGAATAACATGAGTTTAGGTTTTATTGTTCATTTCTACATATTACCATGAACTAGGGTTTACTATTCACATTACTCATGATTACCCTAAAATTAAGGTTTACTATTCACATTACTCATGATTACCCTAGAATTAGGGTTTACTATTCACATTACTCATGATTACCCTAAAATTAGGGTTTACTATTCACATTACTCATGATTACCCTAGAATAAGGGTTTACTATTCACATTACTCATGATTACCCTAGAATTAGGGTTTACTATTCACATTACTCATGATTACCCTAAAATTAGGGTTTACTATTCACATTACTCATAACATCATCATGAATGAGAAACATCATCATTATTGATACTTTCAAATTAGGTTAAGACTCATCAGTTATCTTAATTAGGGTTTTCATGATCTCTCATAAGTGGATCATACCCTAATCTTGCATATTCATATACATTGAAGGTACTTTATTTGAGTTTTAACCATAAATGGTACTTTCTCTCTCTCCTTCCTAATGAAAGGTGATTACATCACTCTAGATAGGGTTGGTTTAAGTCCTTGTTGATTAACATAAACCAATTCATCACTATCATGTCGTTAGAGTTTACATAAAACAAGGTATCCTTTAATTGAACCCTTTTAGGTTGAAACGAGTGTGACCCATTTGGGTTGAAACGAGTGTAACCCATTTGGATTGAAACGAGTGTGACCCATTTCAGTTGAAACGAGTGTGAACCCGTTTGGATTGAAACGAGTGTGACCCATTTCAGTTGAAACGAGTGTGAACCTGTTTGGATTGAAACGAGTGTGACCCATTAGAGGTGAAACGAGTTGAACCCATTTGAGGTGAAACGAGTTGAACCCATTTGAGGTGAAACGAGTTGAACCCATTTGAGGTGAAACGAGTTGAACCCATTTGAGGTGAAACGAGTTGAACCCATTTGAGGTGAAACGAGTTGAACCCATTTGAGGTGAAACGAGTTGAACCCATTTGATAAAGTTGGATAAGGACCAACATAGGTATTAACGCCCTTCATCTTCAACCTTGAAACCAAGGTCTATTCTTCACGAAAAGGCTTGCAAGAGTGCAAAGAAAGATGCGGAAGAAGAAGAACTAACTATTATTTGCAAGAATAAAAATATGTATAACAAAGCAAGGTGTAGAGTTATAAAACCCACCTCAAACGTTGTTCCTAGAGCTCCAAGCTTCCAAGTTCGAGACTTTAATGGTGGCTAGAGCTCCACAGGTCATCCAAGGTTGTTTATTCAAGAAAGGTTGGGAAGGATCGGCTAGGAAGAGAAAACTAAGTGAATTAACCATGAAATCAACCTTATACAAGGATTTCCCCCATGAATTCAAGCTAGAAGATGGTGCTTTCTTACCTTAGAACAGGTTGGTCATTTCCCTGAGCTCCAGAGCTTTGCCTTGGTCGGTTGAGAAAGATGAGAAGTGAGGAAGTGAAGGGAATACGTTTGGTTGTTTTACAAGGAACTAGGCTTATATACTTTAGGTTATTTTCCACCATAAGGACCTCTAAAACATAGATTTCTCATCTAAGTCCCTTCTTCTTTCTAAGGCACGTCCAAGCATGATAATATTATGCAAAACTCATCAAAACTCAAGATCTAAGGGTAGATAAAACCAACATGCATACTAAGGTACATATATGAAGGGTCTTCTTACTCATACTAAGTATTTTCACTACAAAGGTCATCCTTCTTATCTAATTATTTAATTGAAGCACCCCTCTCATCTTTTGTTCTCTAATTGATGTCAAGAGTCATAAAAGATATTCTAGAAAGTGTATAGCACAAGTTGCACCCCACATTTTGGGTAAATTGCACTTTTCACCAAAATTAGGGTTTAAGCACAAGGATTGCTCCACAAGCTGCACCTTGGTGCCCAAACTTGGGAAATCCATCATACCTCATCATATTCCTTCATATGATGTATCTTTATTAGAGAAACATCTTAACCTGTGTAATTTGCAAGTTAACCCCTCTAATTGGGTAATTTGCACATAGGTCCATGTATTACCAAACAATACTACAATCATTGTTTAAAAAGGACATAAATGAAAATGTATGTTCCTTAGGAACTTAATTACATGCCAAAAGATAATCACAAGGATTTAATTACATATCTTAGGCAAAACACCTAGGGTTAATTCATAACCCGGGTCAGGGATGTTACATATTCAAATAAGATTTTCATGTCTATTTCACTTGGAAGTCATCTTCAACATTGACTTATATTGAAGGATATATATATGTGTATATATATCTATTTGTATCCAATACATTATTATACATATCATATACTATAACAATCACCACATGTGATAACACTGGATATGGCAACTAATACGACAACTTGAGTCAACAAGTATTGCAAAAATAAAAAAGAGATTCACATCTAAATGTAATCGTACATCTACCTTTTTAGGGATTTTGATCACCCGATCAGACAAGATGATTGGCCAATTAGAAGTCCCTAAATTGGAAGATCTTGTGTTGTCTTTGAAACAACATCTCGTATTGATCACGGACCCTCCAAGGACCATCCCATATGATGTGGGATTCTGATTGCCTCCTCCTTCATCATGGATCACCAATGATGTTTTGACATCATCCTATTCTAATTGCATAATTAAAATTTACATGGAGGATGATAGAGAGAGGAATGGCGTGCAAGATGTATGCATGTTAATAGTCTTATGATCAAATCAAAATGGTAATATTACATGTTTTATATCACACCACAACATTATAATTCCATATCCACATCCACCAAACAAAACTATTTCTAAGGCGTCACATGGATTTATGTAATATATATATACATAGGATACCATATATGATAGTAAGTTATTACATGGATACAAGTTTACACAATATTCATCCCACAAATTGTTTGCGGTTAAAAAATCCAAACAAACATAGAAAGCTTACGATTTCATCTCAAATACCTCTATAGGGTTTTGGGGAAGTGGGCTGCATAGTTGAAAAACAAAATTTTCTTCCCTTTCTACCCAAGCTGATGGAACTGTCATAGTTATAAAATGTAGGTGAATAAAAGACATAAGAACGGATAAATGTGATACCTTTGCGTACAATCTTATCGAACAAGTAGACACATCTTATGTTTGTGAAGAACTTGATTCTCCAGATCTGGATCCAAAATGGCTACTAAGAAGTTCAAATGGATAACAATGAGAAGATCCAGATTGTCTACAAAGCAACAACTTGTTGTCATCTTGTAGAAGGTGTTCTTCAAGACTCCACACATGTGAATTGGCCTCTACTTCATCCATGCAAATGAGGGAGAGTGTGGTACACCACCTTGGCCACCAATTCGAAGAGGAACAAGAGTTGTCGAAGTGCTAGTCATCCCGTAACTCCCTTTCTTCTCCTATCTTGGGCAGAAGTACACATGGTGACTTCCTCTCTAGGATAGAGAAATTTAACGACCAACTTGTCTCATAAGTTGTCACAAATGTGGTATCTAACCCTTTGGGACGTGCCCCCTTATATAGGAGAGTTATAGGCACGAAAATACCCAATTCCTATCCCTTTCTTATTCATAATAAAAAATAGTGCAATGCTGAAAAATCAAATCAAATTTGTGATCGACAAATCACATTTTCTGATCGCTCGATCAAAGCCCCTTAACACCCAATTACACGAGCTGGTTTACAAATCACAATGGTCTAGATCTAGATCTAACATGATTTTTGGTTTTGGACTTTCCCTGTAACATTTTCATTGGGCGATCAAGTGACATGATCGTCTGATCACACATGTGTAGTAGAAATCTCAATGGATCAATTGACAATTAATTGATCTATTGATTCAATCAATATGATAGGCCGATCAGACATTCTATTCGTGCTGCCATAGGGAAAATCCACATGTTTATTATTGGAAACCATTATAATCATATTTTTAATTGCAAACTCCAACTCTCTTATGCGTCCTTATGTGTGTGACCCTGTAGGTTTCTAATTACGTGAGTAGCGATGTTCAAAACAACACAAGAACCTATTAGTGTCTAGAAACACATCATTGCAACCCAATTAAGAGGCATGAGTTGGGGAACAACTACCACATGTAATGTAAGGAGTGGGCCCCGAGACCCATAAAATCTCAAGCCTAAGTATTTTGGGTGGAAAACACACACCATGGGTGAAATACACGAGTCGTTTATATATACGAGTGGAATATATACATTCGGGATGGAATACACACATCTAATTATCATGGAAGTACATATGTACTACTGCAATAAATAAACTTAGTCTATTTGCTCACATACAAAATGTAAAGGCAAGATTCAAGTTTGGTCATCATAAATATGAAAGAGAAGAGGACGGAATCATCTCAATATTTTATATAAATCGGTTAGAGGACCTTATATGATAACATCTCATGGAATCAACAATAAATCATGATATAACAATGAATTAAGAAATATAATCAATGATGTTCAAGATTTAACCAAATAATGCCAATTATGGGAAAATTGATAGGTCATCATAGTACTGCACAGATAATTGGGAAAGATGTTGTAATGCTTGCCCAATTATTATACACAAATACTATATGCGGAAGCAGTGAATCTCATATATAACTAAAATATGGGCAAGCATCACATGTCTGTCATACTAAGCATTCAACTAACTAAAGTAACTGAGTTTAAACAAAAGTCTAACATAAGGGAACTAAAAGTTCTGGAATAACAATCCTAACAAGATCAGGAAGTAAATAACTAAAATGAAAACTCCACGCTAGAAGGATCGCCTAAGATAATATCCCACTAGTGAAAGATATCTCATGAGTCTTCAAGTCCTTGAGCTTTCTCGGACAGTTGCTCACTATCTGCGGATGTCGCGTCCCCAACCGTGCACAAAAGAGGAAAATCTAGAATTAGAGCAAGTGACAAGAAATTTACTATAACAAGTATAATATGTATGAAAGACTGAAAGATTTGCTGAAAGAGATTAAACATCTTTTAATTACTCATTTTATATTAGTGGCCACCATTATACGATAAGTCCTCCTCTCTTAACACCAAAGTACTGTCATCTATGGTGCAAAATACCCTATGTTGATATCGAATGCTGGACTCTATGGTGATGACTCATCCTATAATGTATATAATTAATGTTCTAATGTAATTTTCTATTTATGTTCTTAATTTTTTATCTATGAATCTGTATCTATTATCTCTGTTTGTATGTGTTATGTCTAAATCCGTATCTCTATTTTGAATGTAATCTAAATCTATATTTAAAGCTTGTAACTATGTTCTCTAGTTCTAAACTGTCTCAAAGTTTGAGTTGATGAATACAATATGTATCTATTCTTATGCTGAACATTCTATATCTCATAATCTTTAAGTCTCACAACTGGAAATATGTCTAAGAGTACGAAATAAGATGAACGGTATGAAATAGGAAAATCTGAATCTAAGCAGTTTAGACAACATGTCCAAAAATGAAGTGCGAGCTAGATTTCTAGGGCATGGTCCACTTACCTGTAGTAAGCCAAACTCATATCCACGTTATCCTTCTGCAAACTGGATCTAACTCTCTCTTAAAAAACTCAATAGTTTTATCAGATCACATATCCCTTTTTGGCCAACATGTTTAGGGTCATTAGGGTATTCTTTTGGGTTAATGTTCCATGCACATCAAACCATATAAAAATGATTAAGTTGAGCGAATTTGGTATATTTCAGTGGTGTTAAAATCACTAACCGTCTGACTTTGACAAATCGCAACTAAGAATATTGTATCGGTCCCATAGTGTATAATGTGTCCTTATCAGAGATGAAGTGTCCCTCCTTATATCCCTAACTAATATCTAGAGTGCATTGTCCTCATTGAGGGTCCTCAATAAATAAATATTTATTTATTGTAAAATGCATAGAATTGAGGGTCCTCGATCATTAGGTGACCTTGGTGTCATTAGGGTTTCTGAATTAAGTTTTAGTAGTTCAAGTCTAGTTATTGATTCAATTTCCAAATAAGATGCATATACACATTACATAAGTGTAATCTTATTGCACAATACTTTATATATACATGCCTACACATAAGTAGTATAATAATGGAATCTAGTTCCTATAGTAAGAGATGGCTTAGGCATGGTGATTCCGTATCGTGATGTAATGGTTTAAGTTAGGATGTATGACCTGGTATTATAATATCTTGCTATTATTTAGTAGTTGATTTCCTAGAATTAAGAAGACAAAGGTGACCAGGATTACCGACAAGGTAACGGAGTCTGATGCTTAAAGCATACCCACAATGTACATACCAACAAAGGTCTTGACCATGGCTTAAGCGTTAGGCAAAAGTAGTGTCCTGCTATGCTTCCTGATGTAAGGTATAAACAAAGTTGCATAGATCCGTTAAGGCAGCAGTACTTGAAAGGAAAAAAACCCATACAGCACACTTTGGCAAATTAGTGATTTTATAAAGTCATTTGAACAAAAACTATTTTAGATGAAAACCATTTGAACTAATGCAATAGCTATATGGTTAGTGATTTTAGATCAAAACTTTCAAATTATATATCTAACAAAAATTACTCATCAATTCAGGACTATGGCCGACACCTCAAGACATTTTGTCCTACTTTATAATGGAACACCCATGCCAATTGAAATATCTACGACATCTACTTATGCCGAGTTTATGTCATTCGTACATCAAGTTCTTGACATCAACTCATCAATGCACAACATCCATTTAAGTTACACCCTTCCAAGTGATTTAGGTCCGACATTTAACTTATTTCCCACTCAAGTTGTGGATGATGATAGTTGGAAAGACCTACTCAGTATCGGCTACGGGAGGCGTATGAATCTTTATGTTGAGAAATCTGATATTTTGGTTGATGATGATGATAACGATGATGATGATTCAGATTATGATGATGATGATGATGATGATGATGATGACCTTGATAATGACATAGAATTGCAACAACTTTGTATATATGATAGCAATCATGACGTTTATGTTGACCCGGAAACATGGAAGGATGATTGGGTGGACCATGCCAATACGGATAACTATGAAAATTTTAAAGTGGATGATTGGATTGATGACTTTGCAAACCCTTTAGACATGGGAGACGATGAAGTTGTTACAGGACAAGGTTTTAATAAAGGTGATATTTTTGAAACAAAGGCATACCTCCTTATAAAATTGCAGGCTTGGTCAATCAATAATAATGTCCAATTTCGGACAGACCGATCAAATAAGCGTTTCCTTACGCTTATATGTCTGCATAAGGATCAATGTTCATGGAGACTTCATGCATGTGCGTCTAAGAGGATTGGTGGGTTATGGAAAATAACACAATACACTGATAAACACTCATGCCACAGTGCAATTTTGTACAAGGATCATATGCAATGCAAGTCTTCATATATTGCAAGGATGATAATGCCTATGTTGAGAGGAAAACTAGACATGACCGCTAGGGAGATAGTTGAAAGAGTGAAAGCTGAGTTGTATCTTACCATATCCTACAAGAAGGCTTGGCATGCACGTAAGAAAGCCATTTCATCAATCTTTGGAGATTGGGAGACATCGTATGGGACGTTACTTCTATTTCTTAGATCTGTTCAACAAGCTATTCCAGGAACTGTATATAATTTCAAAGCCGGCGAAACAACCCTTGGCCATCGATTTGAACGTGTATTTTGGAGTTTTGGTCCATCTATTGCAGGTTGGGCTCATTGTCAGCCAGTGATTAGTGTTGATGGCACATTTTTGTATGGTAAATATGGTGGGACGTTACTTATAGCTACTGGCATTGATGGAAACAATGGAATGTTTCCCTTAGCTTTTGCAGTTGTTGAGAAAGAAAACCATTCTTCTTGGGTGTGGTTCTTGAATTGCATGAAATATCAAATTCTAATTGTCAGACAAAGGAATGACTTTTGTGTTATATCTGATAGGATGTGCAACATTCATCAAGCTTTGGATGAGGTGTTCCTGTATGCCACTCAACGTAACTGTTTAAGACATTATAGAGACAACTTTCATAAGAAATTTAAGTCTACTGAATTATATAACTTGATGTGGAAAGCAGCTAAGGCGACTGAAGTGGTAGAGTTCGATAAACACATGAGTGCTATAAAAGCCATTGACCCATCTGCTTACAGTTGGCTAATGCTTTTAAACCCAAGATTATGGGCTATGTCTTGTGATGGTGGTTATCGATTCAGTACAAAAACAAACAATTACTCTGAGACGATTAATGGAATTTTAAAGCGTGCTCGCAATCTTCCCATACAATCCCTCATATGTAGCACATATTATCGGTTGGTCGCGATGTTCTTTAAAAGGAGGAACTCCGCAACATCATTAACTGGCCAATTCACCGAGAGAATAGCTTATAAATTGGAGAAGTTGGAGCAGGAGGCACGGAAACATCACATTAGTGTCCGAGTAAATGAGTTCGAATTCACTGTCAATGATGTGTCAGGAAATAGTTATCAGGTGCATCTTCTGTGAAATCCCTATCCTTCACAGTGTACTTGTGGTAAACCACAAGTTCATCATATCCCATGCTCACATGTACTGGCATGCACTAGTTTCATACACCATGAATATTTTCAGTTTGTCAGCAGTTGGTACAAGCTAGACAATTATAGGATGACATATGCCCCTCAGTTTAGTGGAATCCCAGATAAAAGATACTGGCCAGGGTTTGATCCAACCATGGGTCTTGTATATCTTCTACCACCAGTTGTTACAACACGTGCAGGAAGACCTAAGGTGAAGCGCAGAATGACAAATATGGATATTGATCCTAATCGCACTTCTTACAAATGTGGAAACTGTGGTGGTTTAGGTCATAATGAGAGAACATGTAAGAAAAGGAATGGTTAGAAATCTCTATATGTAATCTTAGTTGTTTTGTACTTTGAAATCTCTATATGTAATCTTAGTTGTTTTGTACTTTGAAATCTCTATCTGTAATCTTAGTTTGCTAACTCGCATGAGGAGGGCGGGATGAATAAAATTTCCTCCTGACTTCTGTAATAGTAATAGTAGATGTAATTTTATTATATGTATTTAGTCGTTTAATACCATATTGTGATATTTTTTTCTTTCTTTGTATAGACATGGTGAAAGGAGATGAAACATTGCGGATTACATGCCACTCCACTGAAATTTCTAGGTGGCAGTTAATAGATGCAGATGTGTTAGGGTATGTTCGTACAATGGGGTTCGGATCAATCATTACCCTTTCTAGGGTTCACTTTGATGCATCATTTATTACAACACTTACTAGAAGGTGGAACTCAACTACAAATTCCTTCCACTTGCCTTTGGGTGAGATGACAATCACACTTCAGGATGTTGAAGTCTTACTAGGTTTACGTGTTGATGGCGATGCTATTGTAGCTCATCATCCTATAGGTCCCAATGAAGGTCAATTTAGTTCTTGGTCTTCCATGTGCGACCATATCTTAGGTTCACATCCAGAAGGGCTTGATCATGGGTCCGTCCAGTTGAGTTGGTTGCGTTCTACATTTGTAGGCATTGACTTGGAGAATGCCGACGATCAAGTCAAACGTCGATACACAATTGCATACTTGTTACACCTTTTAGGTTTTTTTCTATTACCAGATGGTACTGGTAACGAGGTTCATCTTCGCTACTTGCCTCTTCTAGTGGATTTTGACCGTTGCGGTTTATACTCCTGGGGCAGTGCAGTTTTAGCATACTTATATCGTCAGTTGTATAGGTGTGTTCTAAACAAAGACGATTATCTGGGTGTGTGCATCTATTGCAACTGTGGTCTTGGGAAAGGTTGCATGTTGGTAGACCTGGAAAGTTGGACATGCGAGATGATTTTCAGTGGCCTGAACATGCTCCACTAGGCTATATCATATGAATATATAAATACTCTATTTTTGAAAGTATAATCTCATAATATTCTTATCGTTGGTAACTTATGTAAAACAGATGGAACCATCTGATGGAGCGTGTATGTGTACCACGAGGTACTGTGACGTTCTACCTTAATGAGATTGATACCCATCAGCCAAGTCAGGTGAGAGTTTTAATTCATTTCATTCTTAAATTTTACATAACTTTATTTGCGAAATATGTATTCTAATGTATTGTCATAATTATGGTTATTTAAATTGTTACAAATATTTAAATTTGCAGTTAGTTTGGACACCTTATAGTGTTGAACTGTTGGCCAAGTTGCCGCCTATGTGTCAACATGGTAGAGATATTTGGATGGCACGTGTACCAATGCTCTCTTCTACTGTAATGGAGTGGCATGCTCCTGATAGAGTCCTAAGACAATTTGGTGCTCACTATCAACCACAACCCCAATACCTTCCTATATATCAACGGATTGATGGTAGAGGGCGTAGCAGCAATGACTGGTTGGTCCAATATAGCACAGAGCTAAATGCATGGAATGACAGACGTAATAGTATAGTTCAACTTCCTGATCCTTTGACTGTCGAGCTGCCCCCTACATGGTACAAACCTCAGTATCATGTTCAACGGCCAGTTGATCCACCTACTTTGTACTATCCTCGTGGATACATAAAGCGAGATTGTGTAAGTATACATATATATATTTATATATCTATATATATATATATATATTTATATAGATCTTAATGTTGAAATGAAATCAATTTTAATTAGCATTCATTCTTATAGGTCCAAACTCATGTGCAAATCCAAGAGACACTACAAGCATTGACACAAGAGACACCTGTTGATGATTGGTTGACAGCCCGGGATAACATATATAAAGTACAGAATGCATGGTTTGAGCAAATGCCTAGCCACATGTATCCAAATCAGGGTATAGCTCCTCCTACGACAACATCAGTCGATGCCACACCACAAGGTCATTCTACTGCACCAGGTTGTTCTACAACAACTGGACAGTTCACACCACAAGGGCATTCTACTGCACCAGGTTGTTCTACAACAACAAGTGACTCCTTGCCTGTAGGTGATTCTACATCTGCAAGACAATTTCCTGTTGGTACTCCTTCTTCGTTTCCAAGAATGTTCTACTCTCCTTCGTCGCCACCATCCGATAACTTTGGGGTTCCTTCTACTTTATCATGGTCTCAACCAAGTTTTACTCCGTCCCTAGGCTTTGACCAACACGGAGCTTTTTATCCATTTTCACCACATGGACCACCCCCTAGCTGGTCACATGGCCTCCACACAACCATGTTTGGATCACCTCCACCATCTTGGAATATGCCCTTCACTCGACCTCTCACACCACCACTTCCTATGAGTAGGCCTACACGTGGAGCTCAAACTACACAGTTGAGCCCAATCCAAGATTCTCCAAACATAGAACAACAATCTGGTGACCACGTATTAATTCTTTCAAATATTTTTATATTCTAAATAATATATTGTATTGTTGACTATAGTTTAATAATTTGGTCAAATATTTCTTTTATTTTGATTGCAGGATTGAAGGCCTTTGTTGCAACATCTGAAGATTACTTGTCATTTGCAAATATTGTAGATTTCCTAGTTGAATCATGTATCTTTCTTAAATGCATTTAGACTGATGTTTCTTTTTGTTGTTGTTCTATGTTGGATCATTTTGTATTCACCATTTACCTTATTCCCTTTTGGACATATTTCTATGATATTGTAATCATAATCTACTTTAATGTGTTGGATATTTAAAAAATTTAGAACATGCATCAAATAGCATTATGAATGTGTTGGATATTTAGAAATTTAGAACATGCAGCAAACACTATATGAATACATATTAGATATTAAGATAACCGCAGCAAACACTGTAAAACGCCAACCTTTGTGGCGTTTTACCTGTAAACGCCAGACTATGTGGCGTTTTCTGCCCCCCGCAATCCGTAAACGCCAAACAATGTGGCGCTTACCGTGAAAACGTCAAAATATGTGGCGTTTTACTTTGAAAACGCCAAACAAAGTGGCGCTTTTACCTGAAAACGCCAACCAAGGTGGCGCTTCTGTCTGCGCCAGCCTGAAAACGCCAAATAAAGTGGCGCTTTTGGTTCCGGAGACAGTAAAACGCCAAATAAAGTGGCGTTTTACTCTGAAAGTGTGCTAATTTGGGAAATAAGATGGGAAGTGTGCTATTTCGGTACTTTTTTTGCCAAAGTGTGCTATATGGGTTTTTTTTCCTACTTGAAATTCATAAGCAGAAGACATACAGATGAACTGTATTTCCGGTCCTCAAGGTTCGATCTCAAGAAAAAACGGGGAAGGGTGATTCTATCAGGTTCCTAACTTAATGATAGGTGAAGGAGGTGCCAATGTACATGAACAGGATACAATCACAAATCAAAACTAAAACATGAATCAAAACGGCAAAACTGAAACCTTGAAGATTGATCTCAGCAGCGAGGATTCAGATAAAAGAACGAGCACTGATCAGCGTGGTCAGAATTGAGCCGAGGTGAACCAGGCTCCGGTTTTTGATCGTTGGGCATGACGAACGCGAGAAACCAGGTCACGGCGGGAAGGGATGAAGGGAAGGTTGGGTTAAAATGGCCAAAATGGATCTTTAAGACGAGTCAGCGTCAGGAAAACAGTCTCGCGGCCAACACCGGCGAGGGACTCCACTGCGTCGACCAAGATGACTGAAACAGGGCGTCAACAGGGGAAAAGGGATAAGGCGATGTACCTTCCATGGCGCCTCTCTGGTAGTCACAGAAGCTCACCCAGGTCCCCAAGAGTCTCTTTGTCTACTTCCCGACGGCCGCGACCCCTTGGAGCTCCTAATCGGCGAGACTGCGCAGCAGTGTCTTCCGGTGTTCTCGTGGGTGAGGCGCTTCAGAGGTCCAAGGCCCAAGCGGAGACCAGGGGCGAGTTCCTGGAATATTGCAGATGGTGTAGGAGCGGCTGGTTGATGAAGGTGGCTGGGTGGCGGCGAACAGTGACTGGGTGTCGCCGGAGGTGGAGATGGTCAGGGAGCTACCGAGATGGTGGCAACAAATTGATGTGTGGGAAAGATTTCTATGACCTCGATGGATCTTTAGTAAGGGTCAAGGAAACAATTTCGCGGCTGTGGGATTAGTTGTGATGAGCGCAGAGGAGGTGCGGCGGTGCACAAAGGGGCGTCTAAGATATACTGAACTCTAGGGCTCGAATGAGAGGTTAATGCGTGCGGGATTCTCTCCTGAGATCGGTAAAGAAGTTGAAGGGCCGAGTAGATTGCGAGTTATCCGCGATCGATTAGGACTCCTACTATTCCTGGGAAGCCGGAGGTAGAAGGCGATGAACAGGCAGCTGGGATCTGCCATGTTTATTGCGGGTCAGATCCAGCGGCTAGGAGAAAAGGCCGAAAAAGGAAAAATTACTAATTAGCTACTTTTACTTGTTTTTGGGCCATTATCTTCCCGGTTTTATTACCCTATACAAGACAACTCCATTAGGTCTCAAATTTTAACAATGCGATCATGATAAAGTCTAGAACATTCTAGTGGAGATCGTTTTTAATTAGGTGACTAAAATAACTAATATGATTAAAGTGAGGTAAACCTTAAATACTACATAACAAATTACTTAAAAAGGGTTAAATCTTGATATTTTGGATGTCATCTAATTTACATGTTTTCTCTTAGTGGTAAATTTTACAGTGCATGATTATAACAAAAAATATTCAGAATTTGCCCATTTATATTATGTGACCATAAAAGATATGATATTAATAACTTTGCGAATAAGTACTTGGAAATTGAGGGTATTACAGATGCACATACCTTGACTTGAGTATTAAATAAGAGATCAATTTATTCCCTTCCAAGTCTAATGACATACAATATTTTTTTAATCAATCATGGTTCAATTTATGCTAAATAAGATGAAACTCTAGAAATTCAATTCTTCGATAAAACCCTAGGTTGACTCTTATTATTAATCTGACATTGGGTTCAGGGTTACATATTATAATCTTGACTCAAAATCATAACCTGATCAATTATATGTTTCCCTCAATTATTAATAAGAGGATAAGAGAGATCAAAACCCAAAAAAATCATGCCTTCAAAATTTTGGAATCAGGCAATGAAAACCATACCAAAAGATAGAGAAAAATCTCACAATTCGAAAACATATTTTTTATATAATTTTGTAGCTTCCAATTATAAGGATACGAATTTAGCTAGATTTATAGTATTTATTGATTTATTGGTGAAACATAATAAATTATTATTCTGGATCATAATAGCCTCACATTATTATTCTGGACCATTTAATGTGATAGGGCGAAGTTGTCATGTATACATATCGATAATCAAACACTCAAATTAAAACCCAACATGTAAATTACAACATTACCCTTGCGGAAAAAACATGTATTCGGAACTATAGGGGCCAAATTGGAAATTCACGAGGAGTCTTCTCCTCCCCCTGGCACCTGTGCCATTGCTGTGATGGGCACCTTGGCAGAGAGCAGACAAGATTGGGGAAAATCGTGTTTGTTCCTTGTTCGTGAAACCGATTGGCCAAATTAGAAGAACATGGCCCGAAGTTGCTTCCTTGAAGACCAATTATGCTCCCAAGAAGTAGGGTGTCGAGGAGAGGGGCCACAAACGGTGCTATTTATGGTCCTAGGTGACAATATAACTTCTAGTAATGACAGTTCATGAATTTGTTACAAGAGAATCCACTTCCTTCAAGGGTTTCAATGATAAAACATGCATATGAGAAACAATTGGATGACCAATTAATTACCATATCATATGCAAAAAAAGGGAAAAGAGAATGTAAAACTAAAACCAAAATACATGCAAACTAAAATAACACTAGTACATATTCCATATGCAACATCGACTATTTTAGACCTTGGTTGTTGGATGCAAACGGACACCTAAGTGGGTGACACTACAACTAGGTACCTTGGCGTCAATTTCTAGGGAAAGAGACAGCCGATGACACATAATATTATTAGTTGTATGCACTGATAAATCTACATAACAATATCCATATAGCATCGGTTGTAAGGAAGAAGCTGACATTGAAAAACAATCTACATTGTCAGTTCTATAAAAAGCAGACGATGTACTATCTTATCAGTTAACTAATAACGATAGATGTGCTGTTGATTTTATTGTTACAACTGACACACAAGTTTATATCATCAGTCTTTTTGAATAAGCCAACATAAAAAAATACAAGTCATCAATTTCTTTATAAGATGATGATGTACACCCTTATTAGGTAACATTTTAACTAATAAAGAGAGTTGATTCATTGTTTTAAAAAAATGATGACTCAAATCTACATCGTCGGTATTTTTATAACCGATGTTGTAGGTTTGCATTTTTTTGTAGTATGACTACAAACTAGTTGTTCGATTATTTAATAAGATGTAGAGCATGTTGTTCATTCGAACTACATGTTCCATCCTATGTTCAACTTAACAACATGCCAACAGTACCTGCAAAACCTATAGTAACAAACACATACAAGAGTCCACATTCACACATGTGGAGTTCCATTCTTATTCACCTTCCTTCCATTCTCATTTGCATATGTATATACACAATTCAGAGAACACACATGTCATTCTATTCTCATCCACATGTACAAATTAATTTATCATTGTATTCATTTCTCTTCATCATTGACACACATATGCATATACACACATGTAAATCTTTCACATATGCACCAACGATTCACTTGCATCAAATTCCAACTTGCAAAAAGTCATTTGCAACACATGTGTATAGAAATCATGACATAATAGTTTAGAAAACATCATATTTTATCCCAAATCAAAGAAAAATTTGACTTCCTTAATGAATGATTGTTTCCACTCTTATTGTATCTCATCCAACTCTTCTTTTGTATACAATTTTGTTGTGTCAAACTACTAAAATAGAATGACATAATTCAAGTTTGATTTGTTTTTTTGTAGATTATCAAATGAGATTATTTGCTTATTATTCAAGAATATATTGATTATTTTTTATAATCAAGTTTGACAATCAAGTTCATATATCACATCACCTAATATCAACATGCCAAATTGTTATATTTTGTAGGACACTATAAATTTACAGTAATGTGAAATGTTAATAAATAAAAGTAATCATATTTGGCATATATATGTGCTGGATTTGGAAAACTACCTTAATGCTCTTCCAAGATATTAATTTTCCTTTTTATTTACCTCTCCTCTGGCCTATTTAATGATTTATACCCATATAAGTTAAAGTAATACATTTAATTGAACTAGTAAACATTCATATAATGATGAAAACATTAATATATGTTGACCGAGAAAACTTTTACTTAAGCTACAATTGCCACTTTCAATGCATGTCTCCCACTACCTAGATTTTTCCACTAGAAGGATCAAGATAATACACAAATAGAGTCTCAGGGAAAATTACTAAAAATTCCCGATGCCTATTATTGAGTTAAAACAATACAAAAACTCAAATTCCACAATAAAAAGTATTTCATGTGTCAAAATTAAAAGCAAAGAGATGGAAACTTACTAAACATTGAAAGGAGCTATAATCATGTTCTTTCCCACAATACCAAAATATTTAAATGCAGTAGAGCAATAATCACTTACTACAATTTGGTATCTATCTACCCACCTAATTAATGATGGAACTAAGAATGACACATTGGTTAATGCAAACTATACACTCGATGTATATATGTATCTACCAGACACATGTATGTATTAATATATTAGAAAAAAAAATTCAACATATATTTTATATAGAATGAAATAATTAGGCATAATATGTGATAATATCCAAAGTTCTATCATGGTTGTATTCAGTCAATCATAACTAAATAGCTCCACAATATCTATCAAGAATACACTACAATCATGCTCCTTCCATGCAACTTCCTCGTTAAAACAAACCATCATAGTTGAACTTCTACTATAATGTCTAAACATAATGCCAACCCTTGCGCTTAGGACCTAGTGAGTCAAATACGTCATTTGCAATACAAGCTGGTAACAAAGTCTTTTGAGTAGGAAATAGAGGAGGAACTGTAGGGGGCTTCTTAGGTACTATGGTCTGCATGTATTCTGATATCAGTTGCCAGTTATATACACATATAAAAAACAATCACATATACAAATGCAATGTAAATTTATCATATGTTCTCATAGATAACCCCAACTTTGGGCCACACAACCACACCACCTTCTACATCTCCTATCATGTCATGCTCAGAGTGGCTACATGGTAGTGGTGTCTATTTCCTTTATGTACTAACAATCCTGATAGTCACAAAAAGTGGAGTGTTGGGCATTGGAGCACAACAAATCTCGTCACCTACAAGATGTGGGAAAGCCTCACCCAGTGTCACGACATAAAAGTCATGTTCTACTAATGCAATATGCATTTTCTCAACACCTGCAATTATATATATAATATCATATGTATTCAAACACAATATATTATAAGTCACTTGGAAGACTGTTATATTAGAGAAAACTTGCACCAGACTTATCTGGAGGGTCCATGAGATTAATAACAACCACCTCTGTATGAGAAGGGTCCGCCTCATAATAAGAGTGGTGCGGTGCAAATACTGTATGAGAAGGTTGAGACTGAGAAGCATGAAAATGTCTCATTGCTTGTTGTATTTTTTTGTAGATATGTCCTCTACCTCATCTTGTGACAATCCACCTTTCTTGACAGATCTATGATTTTACTCTGATATGCCACAAGAAGATCGTATCCCAACAACATCTCCAATGCCCCTAACATGGCTAAGATGCTATTGAGTACCCAGAGCAACCGTGAATTCATTCATTTGGCCCTCAGGGATGAACTTGCCTTCTTTGCTTTGCTCATAGAGCTTCCTCTAATCATCATCAATAGTAATTGGTCAGTAAAATATAATAATCAAGGACAGAAATAAACTTGCACTGTGAGAATTGAATTTTACCATTTTTGCAGCCACCTCAACAGTTGCGGGGTTGAGTATTTCTCCAGAGCAGCTTGTCCTTGATCTGTCCACTTCTCTTTATGATCTAGAGGTGTAGGAGTAGTATAAGACTCAACAGTTCTAGGAGTAGGCTGCTCAGTAGAAGACACTTGTTGTCTAGGTTGAAAACGTCATGCATAACCACCTGGACCGAATTTGTGGCCATGCATATTCTTTTCATGCCTTGCTTTTTTTTAGCATCGCGTATGGTCTGGTTAATCAAAACCATGTGTTAATTACATAATATATTGAATGCATATGCTTAATAAAAATGTATTTCAAAAGAGGATCAGTACCTTAAATTCATCAGTTTGTCTTGAAGCAAGAAACACTTCCCACACATTCTTACCAAGATAGGTCCATTTCTCATTAGCAAGCTACTTCCTCTTCATTATGTATATATGTAATTTCTGAATATTCTCCCACAACGTTGTAGCGTATTTTTACGATATAATTTTTCATCAAGGTCAAAGATGCCCTACAAAAGTTCATAAACTAAATGGCATATCTTTAAAAATGGAATTGTACATATCTTTGAAAAATATAATATCTCATAGCTACATCCTTCTATATGAGGCCTTTAATGGAAAGATGAACTTAATGTCAATAATATACTGCTATTTCTACTTTTCTATGAACAACAACCCCTAAATATTGCCTTGAAAGAACTATGATTCTTCCAATAGGATTTCTTGTTTCATTAAAGTCAATGGCAAGCTTCAAACCTTTGTTTCTTTGTATTTCTAACTTGTTCATCAAAGTGATGCCTCTTTTACGTGCACAATCACATTTCTCCTCGGTAGAACCAACAAGATCCTTGGGGTGCTCTTCCTCAGGATGATCATATTACAATAGTCACAAAACACATAAAAATGATCAACAATGTAACTTATATAACTATGCTAGAGAATGTTAAATACAATATAAAACAATATAACTTACACCAGACTCATCCTCATGGTGCACACTGTCATAGTGCACATCTTAATAGTGCTCATCCTCATGGTCAGACACCATCTAAAAATGTCATATTAAAAATAATCAAAGAATGAAATATAAGTAATAATAATGTAAAATACACACTAGTATATGAAACATATATAATTGAGTCAAAGAATGTAAAATGCACATCATAGAATATAAAACATTTAAGTAAAATGCATGCCTTCTATGTGATCAAATTGTATTCCTTCAGTGTGATATTCATGCGTATATTCATCACTGTTAGCTTCAACATTTACACTTTGAAAATCAACCAAGAATGGACTAGAGTCATAATACTTTTCTTATTATTCTTCTTCATGTATAGAATCTGCAATGAACTGCCTTTTCCCATGAAGAACGACATACCATTTTTCATTTTCAAGATCATTGATATATAATACTTTATTTGCATGTGATGACATGATTAATGGTTATTTCTTCTCGCTAATCTTTTTGATATTCACTAATGTGAAACCAAATAAATCCACTACAACTCCTTTTTTATTATCAATCCAATTACACCTAAAGACGGGAACTCTAAAATATGTGTAGTAGAACTCCCATATATCTTTAATGACACTGTAATAAGACATTTTAGCTTCATGTGGATTCTTATCCTTTGTACTACAAAACTACAATGAAGACGCATGGAAGGTGACCCCACTATATTGAACAAAATTCTTATCATCTTGACATTTTGTGTGGTATGAAAACCCATTTTTGTAATTTTTTTGTAATATATAACATTCATTTTTTGTTTAAAAACAAAGAATATGATACTTTCAACAACATTATTTGGTGTTTAAGATTGTTGATGGAAGAATTTATCTATAAAACACCTAATATATGTAATATTCTGCTCTCTAGAAAGACACAATGAATTGTCTTGAGGATATTTTGTCTTGATAAATTAGTGTGTTTGGTGATATAAATACCCACTTCGTCAATGTTTTGTAAAACATACAAGTGTGCTTATTCTCACAACTCATAACTAATTACTTTCACTCGTTCTCCTAAAGTCCTTATCCCAGAATAATCATCAATATTCTTTGCATTTGTAAGAGCTTTATTACAACTCAAAAAGTCATTGTGAAAGTCCATAACCTCCCTTGACATGTAGCCCTAAATGGTACTTCCTTCAGGTTGATAATGGTTCCAAACATCACCTTTAAAAATACTCATGTACCATTCAAAGGATACATCTCATGCAAGAAATTCGACCGAACATTTTCACTTTCCTAGTCAAATGGATAGTAAAATGTATCATTATATCAAAGAATGAAGGTGTAAAATACATATCAAGATGGTAGAGGGTAACAACCACTTCTCTTTACAACTTATTTAAATTCTTAGGATCAATTACTTTGTTGCATAGAGTCTTGAGTGAAGAGTGCTGATTGCAAACCTTGTATTCTTTGGCATTATACATCAAATACCCACGATCATATTTTCTATATTAGTGTGTGAAAATCATGAGATTTAAGATCTATCAGATTTAGACCCTTCATTGATACTAATATGCATATATAATAAGATTTTCCATGTGGTACCTTAACATTAAGCAATCACTCAGATAAAATTTCTCTTACATTGCCTAGACAAGGTGTAACAAGGAGTTAAATATGTATGGTGATCTCTACAAAATTATGTTAGTAATTCTTTCCTTATACCCATTTAATGTAGGTCCATTATGTATTTGACGCCATGTTTAGTCTTACCTGATATATTCAACACAATACCAATGACGCAATCAAAGACATTTTTCACAACAAGTATGATATCGATACAATGCATAACGTCAAACACCTTTGATAAGGAAGATCCAAGAATATTAAACTCTTCTTGAATAGAAATTTGTCATGTGTGGGAAAAATATTTTTTTATCTCTTACCAAATGCATCAAAAATGTCTTCTACTCTTTCATAAACATCCTCCCCTAGTATAGGTTTAGGGACACTCATTTCCTCAGTTGAGCCATTGAATGCTTTGAGTAACCTTTAGTAAGGATGCACTTTTAGAAGAAACCTCTAGTGACCAAGATATGTAGTCTTTCTACCATGTTTGAGTCATATCAAATCACCGTTCTCTTCACATAAGGCATGCTTTTGATCCTTTTGTGTTGTATTCAGACAAATTTCCCATATACTGGAAAGTCATTTATAGTGCAAAAACAACATATCATGTAAACAAAATGTCTCTCTACACAAAGCATCATAGGTCATCAGACCTTCTCTCTAGAGTTTCTTTAAATCAGTACTCACATGTTCAAGAAAGACATCAATATCATTGCTAAGTTGTTTGGGGTCTGATATCAACATGGATATCATGTTTTACTTATTTTTCATACACAACCAGAGAAGAAGATTGTATATAATAATCATAATATGCCAAATTCTATGCCGGTTGCTTTATGTTTTGTATGGATTCATCCTGTATGTCCAAAGCCCAAGTCTTAAATTCCTATTTCTTCACCAAATTCAGGGTATAATAAATCAATTTTCTTCCATTGGGGGGAATTAGATGCATACCATAGAATCCCATAGTTTTTTACCTCTGCATGCTAAGATAAATTCTACACATCCATGGTATTTACAAACAAGCATTGAAATCACTATATTATAGGTGGATACTACATCACCCTAGCAAGAGAGCCAACTCTGGTCTTACCGAGGTCATTGTTTCGTACCTTGACGCCCCACATTTTGGAAAATCTTTCAAATTGATATAGTCCTTTTGAAATAACAACAGTCATTCAGGCATGCATGTATCTTCTTAGCCTCCATTTCCCATCGGGCATAAAATTTTCTCTATTTTGTATGTTGATATTGGAAGCTCGTTGTCTTCAAGAAGAATTTATTTCAATAAAGACAATATAGACATGAAGTGTTTATCTCTCCAACTATTTTTAGCCTTCAGAATATACAATCTCAACACACCACTCAACTTCATAAACTTAGTACAACCTAAGTCTAATGGTCTCTCACCATCATGCACAATGTTTCGAAATAAGGAAGGTGGATCAATAAGATTTACCTCAAAACTATCAAGCATCACATCAACCATGTTTATTGGAACCAGTTCATTTACATCATCGACAATTTCTTCTTCAACATAGAAATTGTTGTCAACATCTACTGATCTCTCAGTAGGAACTCCTTGCCAATATCATTATGTATAGCCCTGTACAATCCCTTCGCACATGAAATGACTTTTGATTTCATCAATAGTGTCGACTTTCAAGTTGATACTACAATTCCTACATGGACAATATCACCTATCTCCAAGTCATTTCCTATGTTCCAATCCAACTATCATAAACTGATCAAGACCAACAATAAACACTAGTGTGCAACGATTGTGAATGGACATCCGCGATCAATCCATTCTTTGATCACTTGGAAAATTAGCATTGAATCATATGGTAGCTACATGGATTTAAATAGGGTTTAAGGTTAGGGTTTTAGACATTAGGGTGAGGATTTAGTGACTAGGGTTAGGGTTTAACATTTAGGATTTAGGGTTTATGATTTTGGGTGTTGGGTTTAGGGTTTATCATTTAGTAATGAATGTGTATCACCTATCCCATTCTTAAACACCCAATCTTACTAGTAAGTGTATAATATGTATTCGATTTTCAAGAATATTTCAACAACATTTCCATGTAGTTCTCCAAGTACACTGATGTAGTTGGGAAAATACCCACCTACATATGTACTTAGAGGACAAACGAGGAAGTAGCGATGAAACATATTGAAAACTGAATACACATTAGACACTTACATGTTATGTGAGATTACTTGTTCAAGAACAGTCCCAAATTGAGGACTATCCAAGATTTACTACTAATGAGTAAATCATGGATGGGTCTCTAGGCCAAAAAATGATGTGTCACGTATATACGTACGATCCTAGTGTCATCATTCATACCCTAGGTGCAAAAAAGTGTACTTTAAGATAGGCATATTTTATTTACACAACCTAGAGAATATTTAATAAACAAATCAAATAAGTAACCATTCAAGCAATTTTTTAGCACAATTTTCAATTCTAGTTAGATATACATTTATGGTTTAGTGGCCTAGAATAATACATAATATATGCATTTTCATAGAAAATCAAAATGGAATTTAAAATGTATTGACTTAACCATAATATATGCATTTTCATAGCTAAAGAAGGAAATTGCATCTGTGGATGAAGTGGTTGACTAGAACAAGGTGGTTGAGTGACAAGGGTGGGTGGGTCAACTGGTCGATGAAGAAGAAGACTATGTGGTCGTGATTGAGTGCCTGTATCTATCGGCCGATAGGAGTACCAAACAATCAATTACAGAAATTGGCGACCAATATTAGTAGTAGCACATGCGGAGTGAGGTCCAACAACAAAATTAGTAGCAACATTAATGGCTGGATGCAGTAGCACCAGTGGTAGCAGTCCAAGTAATTTCGGTGGCTAGCGACAACAACACTGGTGGTTGGTAGCCCAAGTAGAGTGGAAGATATGGGGAGAGGAGAAAGAATAGAGTGGCGATAGTGATGCCAGAGATAAGAGGAAGACAACTGACTACGATGGTGGTGTTTAGAGGAGAGAGTAGCAATGGTGACAACATAGTTTAAAGATCTCCATAGAGCAAATGAAAATCGCCAAAGGTCTAGGTATCAAGAGATGAAACAAAGAATGGGGGAAAGAAGTTTTCTCATGTGTTTTTAAGTTGCACCTAGTCATTGGTTGATCTGAGAAACCAAAATTGAAAATTATGTTGTTGATTTTTGTAAGAAAAATCGGTGACATAAGTTAAACTTTGCATCCATTTTTCATTCAGAAACCGACACCATACATCCCTTTACCTTAAAAAATGCCTAATTCCACTAAGACCAATAGTGTCAGTTACCAAAAAAAAAACGGATGACGTAAGTCAAACTATATTTTTAGTTTATCATTCAAAAATTGATGCCATACTTCTTTTTCCCATTATAAAAATCCCAACCCCACCAATACATATAGTGTTAGTTATTAGACCAAAACCGACGACATAACTCAATCTGGGGGGGGATATTTTTTCACAGTGGCCCATGGAGGGAACCCTATATATTTGGTTCTTGAAGGAGGAACCGACACCACATGATTTTATAGGCAAAACATTTTCGAGAAAAGATGACTTATGATGTCAATTCTTATAGACAATAACCAACGTCGTAGTCCTTTTGGATGTAAAATTTATTTTGTAGGTAGGTCTGCATCATTGGTTCCTTATGAACCGATGTGTCACATGCTTTACCAAATTTTTATGAGAAATTGAATTTTACGGGATGTCTGTGACATCAATTCCTCCACAGGAAACCTACGTCAAAAAGAAAGTGGTACCTAAGTTTTTTGTTAAACGAAAAGGCTTGACCTATTGCTGCATTTTCTCTTTTATGACTGACGTCATCAAGATGTAGTGTTGGTTTTATTTATAAACCACATTAATATAAGTGACACCAGAGGTCAAAAATATACTAGTATAAAATGTTATGAATGCTGAAATAAGGGAAGATAAAATCGGTGGAATATATATTTACCACCCACTTCCACCCAGAACTTAGAAATTTTCTCATCCCAAGCAGATCCTAAATATACAATGAAGGGGGAAATTTGCAGGGTTCATGCTGAAGGTCTGGGAAACTCAAAGAATATCCACATAAAAAGAATGTAGACAACGGTTGTGACCTTGGATGGGAAAGTTTCATAGTATGCCATAGTGATTCGGCAACCTTGGCAAAAAAAATGGGATTTCTACATGATTGCAATAAATTTGTTTTTAACCTCGCAATCCCTCTTGTAAGGTCCATAGATAATCCTCCATCAGAAGAGGAGGTCAACATATGTGTGTAGATCTGTAAGAAGAGACACATAGTATGAAAGGTTCTTATATGAGGTCTTTAGGAGTGGTTCATCCAAGAAGACTAGCGGCAAACTACCTTTTTCATAGGCTAAGGTAGTGGGTGAAGAAGTCACCACAGGTAATGCTAGTTGTGTAGGGTCAGATGGATGATCTGGATTGGGTTTTTTCTAATCACCTAAATCATAATGTAGGAGGAGTGATGTCATCATGTGAGCAGTAATCTCAACAATAAAATCATCTTGACATATGTTTTGCGTAGTTGTGCATCCTCATGATATTATGCCCAATCAACACAAAAGTAATAGAAATAGCGGGGTCCTTCAAAATGTCAACATGTAGCTCTAGATACTCTATGTGGAACATGATCAACTACCTCATGGGATTTATAGGAATTATGAATGGAGAGAATATCAAAAAATGAAGTGGTGGTGGAATGTACACCTATTTTTGGGGATGTATGTCATCATAAAAAACAATCGAATATGTAATTGAATTTGGTTTTTTATCTTCCAATTTAGATTCAACCAATGGTGGTTGATCATAGAAATTATTTGGATGTGAAACTTCAAAAGAGAAGGATAGTTGAATTTCTATAACTACTACAATTTCATAGTGACTCTCCAATTGATGCTTTTGATATTTACGTTTCAAAGTCCCTGATGCAGAGAAACATTGAACCCAAGTGGACATGTCGACCCATGGCTCTTGTACTTCAGGATATGTCACTCTCTCTAAATGTTGGCTGAAAGAAACACCATCACCTTCACGATCGCCTATGAACTCCAACAACTCCATCTTCCCTTTGGGTCCCTATGATTCCGAGATCTCCTTATTCTTGTATTATTCTAACACTAATTATCTAGAACCGAGCCATTATTTGATAAATGTTCAATCAACAGAAAGCAACATCTCATTTCATATTTAGATATATCTTTAATCAATTGAATGGCCGAACTACATTTATAATTAAACATCCATATTTTTTTAATCAAAATGTATCTATTAACTGTAAGTGAGTGAAAGCCTACTCTCATGATTTTTTCATTAAAAACTACTAATAATTGTTATATGATATGATTTATATTTCTTCTTCTTTTATATCCTTCGAGCTCTATATAGTCTCGATTTGGTTCCTAAAACTAGGGTTGACAAATCAGATCTGACGAAAAACCTGGATTGACCCATCCCAGATCAAGCATGTTTGGGTCTAGGGTTTGCAGACTCGACCCAAAATAGAGCGAAACCCAAAAATCTCCATATATTTGGGTTGGGTATGGGTTCAAATTAAAAATGGTACCCCCAAAACCCCTTCAACCCGAAATTGGATCAAACCATTTTTTGTCTTCTCACATATATAATAACTCAAACTATATAATTTCTCTCTCACTAATATTGTTTTGAACAATGTGGATATATAAAGTTACATACTCAACGTCAAATTTTTTGTTACTTTTTCTCTAATTACTAGAGAAACTTACCAACTAAAATTGTGTTTTTTTAAGTCATTCACCTAGCTTACACATTGATATTCATGGATTTGAGTTAAATGTTATGTTGTTTGAATTAAATGTTGATATGTAAGATTTAGTTTTTCTAGGCGTTGTGTAGCTGACCTTTTTCAAAATCTAAAAGATGCATACTGACTTGGAGTGGTGAGTGGTATAATTATGTTATAATCTTATATGTTCATTTATACATTTCTTGAATTGGGTGGCCATAGGTGATATCAAATCTTGAGAAGATTCATAATTGGGTGTGTTTTACATTTTCATATATTTTTTGATTTTTGGGTTTGTCTGGTATCTTATGTATAAAATATATGTTGTTCGGGTTTTTTAAAACATTAGCTTTAACTTGTAAATGATATTTTTGGGTTTAAGTCTAACAAGTCAAACCAAAATCATTTTTGAACTTGGCTTAAGTCTGACATTAAATGACACGACATTAAAGTTATTCAACCTAAATTCAATATCACCCCACCCAAATCCACCAACTCAACATGTTGCAACCTCTTTATGATTTAATTAAAAATAATCATTTTCAATCAAGGACCAAGGAAGATTCAAGTTATTACATAAGAAGTCCTAAATTACAAACTACCGCTAGCTAGGGAGGAGTATCAGGTCAAGTCACCCAAATTTTGACAACCTCATGTACAATTCATATTATTAAATGGATTGTGGGTCTAGTTTAGGCCCATATAATTTTGAAAATTTTGACCCATACCCAACCCTTGTAAGAGAGTCGAGTTTCAAGTCATGTTTAGACAGGCTCAAATAACATACTAAAATGAGATTTCTTTAATAGATACATAGTCCAAAAAATTAACATAATTTTGGAAATGTGTGTCAATAACACATGTAATATATATGTACCATCTATAACATTGATACATTTATAACTTGTTTATATAAATCAATGCTTGAAAAGAATATCATCTAGATAGGACATGTTTCACAATTCCCATTTATTTATGTGATATATAAAAATCATCCAACTATTATTGGTTATTCTACAACCACCAATTATCATAGCATGGATATTCATTTAATGGTCTACCAATGTCCCAATTGAGATGGTTTCTAAAATATATATAATGTAAAAAAATATACATCCAATCTCTATGATTCCATTATCCTGCATCCCTCATTTAGGGTGTCATCTTGTGCCATTTTACTCTTTAGTCACATGTAAACATGTTAGGGTGTTACTTCCCTCAATAAGCATATTTTGTCAAATGTACTTATGGACGTTCTTTGCATGCTTTTCGAGTACTTTGACCATGCTTTTGATGGACGAGAGAGAGAGAGGATGACCTTGGAGGACCCTAAGCAGATCTCAAGAGCTTCCTCAACCTACCACTAGTGGTCAAGGGTTGAGCTAAAGCAAATAACTCCATGGATAGTAAAAGAAAATATGAAAGTGCACTAGAAGACCCCCACAATAGTCGTGGTTCCATGAAAAGGCCCTACTGCCCTTGCCAAAATCACAACAAATCATAGACTTGAAGGAGCTCCAAGAAATTATAACAACACTGATCATGATGACCAACACATCCATGCTGGAAAACACAAATTGTGATAAGAAGATCCTTAAACAACTGTGCCACCAAGATATCAACAAGCCCATGCCAAGAGAAATGACCACACTCCAACCCAGCTACCATAGTCATGCTATCCACCATGGTCGTGCCACCTCACAACCACCACAATCATGTTGTCCAACATGGTCATTATACTGACATTCAAAAATGCAAATTTTGTCTATGATTTTTCCTTCACCACCACGGTTGTTCCCTCCTAGAACGAATATTCCACCCTTTCACCACCATAGTCGTTCTACCCAGAATGGTCGTGTTGCCAACAAAGCCTAGTTTATTTTCCACTTATTTTCATATTCCACCCCACTTAAACCTAAGCTTCTCAAGCCCCTATATATACAATAGTGCTGGTTGGGAGTTGGAGGTTAGCCACACCAAGCATTGAATACACACCTATGTTTTTCCCCTCATTTCCACTAATCCCACCTCATTTCCATCATCTTCCACACAAACCTTAACTATTTAGGATTTTGTCTACTTCCACACACCAAAGTATATCATCTTTTGATCAAGGAGCAAGAAGGGCAAATTGTTATGGATGGAGGTGAAAAAGGAGCCTTCCATGAGCTTCCATGGCTATCTACTCCTCTACCTCTTATTCATTCTCCAATTTTGTTCTATGAGTAACTAAGCCCCCTAGGTGGGATGTTTGGGGTTAAAATGTGAGTTTGATACCATGTTGGGGGGGGAAGTAATGTGTAAACACTATAAATTCATCTGATAAAGGTTGTTCTACTTTTATCATTCTCATGGATTACATTGTGGTTATGCTTGCAAACACCTAGGTTTTAGGGCAAATGGCTTATATGTAGCTATTTTGGAATTTGCTCCTAGGTCAATCTAGTGGATCACTAGCTAGATACCCATTTTCTCACATATTATCCCATTATCCTACACCTAGGTGGGAGATCTAAGTATCTAGTTTAGAAGAATTTAGTGTAATTGGCTTGGAGCTATCTATAGGCTAGATGGTAGGTGATGTGAGGTACAATATCCTCATTTCCACCCTCTATTACTACCCTTGTCCTGCAATTGCCCAAAGATATTCTATTATAGAAACCTAGACTTTCTAGATCCTGGTTGAATTCTGCATAAACCTTAATCTAAATGATCCTCACAAGGTTTGATAGGGGGTGTTAGGGAGTAGTTCCCTACACATACCTTATTCCATACATGGCCAAATAGTAGTTTAGGCAACTCTTTAGCATCTAACTTGTTGTTTGGTTTGATAATCTAAATGAATGATAAAGTTTGCATGTTATAACCCACAACCTAGGTGATAGTTACATTACCTAAAACAACCAACACTTCCCATTAATTATATTGAAACCTGAATTGCTCTCTTGTTAACTATTGTTAGCTTATCTAGTCTTTACTTGCTTAATTAATCTTTTGCGTTGTTCATGGTAGCTTGCTCTTGCTAGTGTAGTTAGTGATATTTTGTGATTTCTTGTACTTGCTTTAGCTAGTTAGTTGCTAATCTGGTCTCCTAGTTTCCTTCTTTCCTAAATTATTAGTCTAGTACCTTTCTTGCCTAGTTTAGATAATTTCCATCTTTATGTTGATAATCAGGATTGTTTTGTTAGTTTAGTGTTAGTGTTATCTCTTATCTTTCTTAGCTCCCTTTTGTTGTTAATTAGACCTAAATTCTCTAGGGTAAAGTAGGTTATACTTCTTGTATTCTCTTAAATATTTGTTTCACCATTTAGTTTAACACCCAAATCCAAGTTAATCCCTTCAACTCTAGATTCCACATTAGGAAGCTAACCAAAACAAACTATGCTGTAGTGCCCAAAATTCCTATGATCGAACCCCACCTTTTTTGTAATAATATGACCTCATGATCTTGTGGGTGAGTGTTTGAGTACTTGAGCCTGCTATTATAGTTATAAATTTGTTAGCCCAAGTGTGTGTGTACCACATGCACACTCAACTTTCTAGCACCATTGCTAGAGAGAAAGGCACTCAACCTAGATAGTTCATTTAGCTTTGACTTTTCCTACTACCTTTACCATTTCTACTCATTATTCTTTGTGGTACTTTTGCAAACTTGCTTGCTAACTTGTCTTCTTTTGATTGGTTGTGCCCTATGCATGTAACAATTGTTGCATGCTTGGATGCCATTATCTTGATATCAACTCTTTATTATGGATCTCAAGATAGGAAGAAGAAGGTGGAAGAACTGCAACCAACATCTAGAAGAAGAGATGGCAAACAAGAATCTAGATGGCCAAGATGAGGCACGTAACCTGCCACCCACCTCCCCACCAAGGTCATAGGATCCCAAGATAGGGAGAAGAAGGTGGAGAAACAAGCACAACCAACATCTAGAAGAAGAGATGGGAGACAGGAATGCCCATAACCATGAGGAGGTACATGACCTTACACCTCCTCCTCCACTGGTGCACAAGCCACTGCATTATTATTTCACGCCAGAGAACTACAACTCTTCAATTGCTAATCAAGTTAATTAGATGTCAGGGCGGTAGTTCTTCATCACTCCTGGTCTTCTTGGGATTCTTTCCACCTTTTATAGTCTTGAGAATGAGAACCCATACAAGAATATACTCCTTCTTTGATACATGCTCCACCTCCAGGACACCTATAGCCACTATTGACTCCATCTGGATCATTCTGTTATCTTTCTTTCTCAAGGAAAAGAGGCAAGGAGTGGCACTCATCCTATACTCAATCATGACTTAGGAGGACATGAAGAATGAATTTCCAAAAAAAAAATCTATCCTATTTCAACGTTGAATCAGATGAGAAGGCACATCACCTCCCTCACTCAAAAAAAGAATGAGGAATTTCATGAATAATGGAGAGGATTCAAAAGTTATTTCAAGATTGCCCCCACCATGAGTTTCCTATTTGGAACCTAGTTCAATCCTTCTACTCTGGATTTTTGAGATGGTTCACACGTTTATAGACCCATCACATGGTGGTCAATTAATGGCAAACCTCCTAAAGAATCTTGACCAATTTTTGAAAATGGTTGAAAACTCAAGAAATAGAGATTCAGGTGTGAATGTGCATTGTGACACAAACCAGAAGGCTTCACCCTCTCACACTAAAGACAACTCCAACCTCAAATGATGAAAATCTTGGAAGACATGGTGAATCTTAAGAAGAAGAATGTGAGTGGCTCTTCTAACCTATCTGCCCATTCTATGAAGACTCTTTGTGTGGAGGTGTGAGCCCTATAATTTTATGGTAGCTGGAACAACCAAGGCTTAATGTCCAATTCTTACAATACAGAATGGAGGAATCATCCTAAATCATGGAAGCAACAAGGGGACCTAGGGCAAATGAGCATCTCAAGGTTTGAAGAAGCATTTCTTGGAAGGTTGAGGAGTTTATATGAAATAAAAAAAGATGTGTTCTCTCATGGACAAAACATTAGTAGGCTCAAGCAAAGGTTTGATCAAATCTTTTTATCACTTTCCCACTGGGAGGAGGGGAGAATTCCCACCCAACTTTGGCTAATATGAATAGTGCTAGTGGGTCTGTGGGTGGTCCTCAAGGCACCTACATCCCCATCACAAGGGTAAGTACCAATTTTGCAACAATACCAAGGTCCTACTGACCCTTATTCTTGGCCACCACCAAAACCTCCATACAACTTTTCAATACAATTCACAACCTCTACATGAATACCCACCACCACCACAATATCAACCACCTCCACAAAAACCTCCACAACATTTACCCTACATCCTCCAAAATCCTAATCCACCACACCGAAGGCCACAACCACCACCACCACAACCTTCACGACGCCCTCCCCTAAGCAAGTCAAAATGGTGATAGTTAGGCATGACAATGTCATTGAGCGGACCAAAAAGGGAAAGAAACAAATTGACAAAGATCATGATGGAATGTCATTGCCGAAAGGCTCTTGTGAGAGTGCCATGAGCACTGGAAACCATGTTGTTTCACCTTAAGTTGGATATGATAACACCATATATTCCACCATCTTGTGAGAGTGCCAACATAACTTAAAATTCTTTCATCCCAGTTTTTTAGAGTTACAAGAGCACTATAAATCATTCTATCCAATCTTCTTAGTAGATTATAACACCAAGAGTTCCACTCAATGATTCAATACATTTTCTTGTGGTGTTAGGAATCCCTTAAATAGTTCTAAACAAGGTTGATGTGAATAAGTCATTTTTCTTTGATGCTTTAGAAGACCCCTTATCCCAAGAAGGCATAAGCATAACATGAACATCTTGGATGTCATGAGGTAAGGGAAAGAAAACATTTTACTACTTCTATCATTATTTAAGAATGTTTGTACCAACAAGAGGAAGATAATGAGGAAACCACCCAAGGAAATTAGTTTTACAGAGCAAGTGAGCTTCATACTTGATACTCCATTCCCCCTAAAGAAGGGATATTGGGGTGTCCCACTTATCCCTTATTATATAGATATGACGCCCATAAGCTGCCCAACCGCCTATGCTCCAGTTCTTCTCTTACAACGTCCATTGTTCTTCTTCTTCAGTTTTAATCTCGTTGCTTTTGTTTGTTGACCGGAAGCGTGGGAAAAGGTACTGCTACTAAAACTGCATCTTTTTTCTGTGCTACTTGTTTTATTATTCTCTTGCAAGTGTTGTGCTTGCTTGTTGTTATGCTGTTTGATTCAATCATGTGTTGGTCATTTAGTTTTAGGTAAAGATTCCAATGTGCATCCTTCTTCATGTGTATCCCAGATTTGAGTTCACTGTAATGTACTGTTCACTGCCAATGCTTGCTTATTTCTTCATATGTGTATCCCAATAGTTTACTGTAATCTGTTAATTACTGCCAGTGTTTGCTTCTTTCTTCATTTGCGTATCCAAATTTGGAGTTTCCTATAACATATCTCCTCTTTACATAAAATAGCCATATAAATTAAATCTCAAACCTTATAGCCTTCATTCGGAACTCACATTGTGATGTTTGATAAATGGGTAATATTACTATGGACTGAGAATGGGTTGATGTTTAAAAGTAGACCTGTAGTAAGCTAAGTGTAATGATTTATTAAAATTATATGGGTCAAATGGAATATGTAAGAGTCTAGTCACCACTTAATTGATATATAGAAAATTTGATCATATATAATCTAGTTGACAAAGCCACTCTCCTCTTATCCCTTTTCTTCACTAACATAGTGCCCAGAATCCTGACTCCACACTATCTATTTTGGCAATTAGAAATTTATGGGAAAAACTTAGTAATGATTTAAACTCATCTTATTAGATTAGATCATTCTATGAATTATATGTTCTTCATCAATGGATGACCTAGTTTTCTCAGTCAATGGATGACACTAGTGTTCTTCATCATTTATGGGAAAAACAGTCACTACCTTAGATCAACTCTATAGCCAGGACTAGATTTTGTTTTTCCTGAGTATTTGTTGTTGACTTTGCATAGAATATTAGATAAATATAATTTTAATGTATTGTTCCTTCCTAACTTGGTAGCTTCCGTAGTATTTATTGCCTAGTGTTAGACCTCCTGGCTAGGTGTTGTTGCTTGAATGAGTAGCTATGCTAAGAGATTTTAGAAACTGTTTGAGTGGAAGGATGTATGCACATAGATAAGAATTTAATAGACAGGAAGATCTTGCAATTACGGGAGCATAGAAGGGTAGAACATATGGTTTATTGTGATAAATATGTTTTTCCTCATATATATTATTAAGAGATGGTGTCCTTTTTGGGCTTCAAATACAGGTAGCATACTTTTGTGGTGCTTGCGGATAAGTTTGGGAGGTTGAATATCTACTTTGGGACTTTGGCCTTATGGTTGTGTTCTCTATGAGCTCAAAGGTGTCGTGTAGGTCTTGATTTGCATCAGTTATTTGTCTGAGTTTTATCCTCTGGAGATGTTGGATGTGAGATCTGCTCTCTTGGTCTAGCATACTAGTTTTTTTTGCTTTTTCCTGGTGACGGTTGAGTGTAATGCTCCCCTCTCACTAGCTATTTTTAAGCTCAGATCTGGTATTCAGGTTTCTGGTTGCCTCCTTTTCTTTGAGGGATCACCAAATCTAGCTAAGAAATGGCTACCTAGAATATTAGAAAGAGTTTTACCTCCTGAACACCAAGGATCAATCCAAATCATAGTGTTACAACCTTCACCAACTCTAATTTCAAAATTATCAATACGCCTATCCCGTATAGACAGCGGATTCCTCCAAATCCAAGAATAAATTGACTTTGGTTTACTGCTCCAGACCTATATCAGGTTACTTGATTATTTATATATATATAATCAAGGAATATAAATACCTAGATAGACTGAAAGGAATATAATCAATATACTATTTGAATTGCTCGGGGATAAAAGATTTCTTCTTACTGCTATTTATGGTCACTTGTACGAGTGTTGTTCTGTTTTCTCAGTGTGTTGTTTTTGAATGTTTTGTTTTTGGTACTAAGTATAATATAGCCTGGTGTTTTTGCATTTTGCAGAGGCACACTAAGTCATTGTCAACATTTTAGAGGTCTGCTCTAGTTGAGAAGTCTAGGCAGAAGCCTCAAGAAAGAATGGGTGTTCTTAGTAATGTGGGTTCCTCCTTGTTCCCTTAATTGTTAAAACAACATTTGTATATATGTCTTTTTTCCTTTACCCCCTCCATCTAAAATAATACCCTTTCTGTAACATGTGGTTGTGATGCATGACCTAAAAGCCAATAACTATGGTAATGATCCTCTGCTAAGTGTAGCTATGTACTTAGAGATTAACTAAAGGCCGACTGCCCAGGGCTCCCATGGGACACATCCGTTCCTAATATAATAGTTGGCACTTTGGAGATCTTTGGCATGGATGGAGGATGCTCAGCTGTGGTGAACTTCTCTGCGCAATTCAAGATCTTATTCGTTATGGAAACATGAAGGGCGTTGTAAGTAAAATCTTTTATTGTATTTCGTTTAAATTAGTTAAATGAAATACATAAATTTTTTTTACTGACAACACACTTAATGTTTCCACAACGAATGAGATCCTGAATAAGCCTGCAGAGAAGTTCACCACAACTGAGCATCTTCCATCCATGCCAAAGATCTCCTAAGAGCCAACTATTATATTAGGAATGGATGTGTCCCATGGGAGCCCTGGGCAGTCAGCCTTTAATTAATCTCCAGGTACAGAGCTGCACTTAGCAGAGGATCATTACCATAGTTATTGGCTTTTAGGGCCTGCATCACAACCACATGTTAAAGAAAGGGTATTATTTTAGATGGAGGGGGTAAAGGAAAAAAGACAAATATACAAATGTTGTTTTAACAATAAAGGGAACAAGGAGGAACCCACATTACTAAGAACACCCATTCTCTCTTGAGGCTTCTGCCTAGACTTCTCAACCAGAACAGACCTCTGAAATGTTGAATGCATGTCTGAAGCTTTCCATGGGCATGACAGACATTCTATTGATGCTAAGTGTGCACAAAGATGGTATGCTACTAACTTATAATGATACATATCATACAAGTGAACCAGAAGTTACATTCATTATTTCTTCCCATGCTTTAGTGCTTCTATGCCCATCATTTGATTTTTAAAGATACCAAACTTATTTACATATCATTTCAGTTTCCATTAGAGACTAGAACTTTGTAATTCTACTATGTCTGCCAATCAAAATTTCTGGTCCTCTTCCTTTTCACTTCCTACTTCTATCTGTGATGAAGTGGAAATAAATATTATAAATTTCTTGTGGGGTAGTGTGAAGGCAAGAATGATATCCATCTTATTAAGTGGGATGATGTAACCAAGGTAAAGGATGAAGGTGGTATGTCTATAAAAAAAGTCAAAGACGTTTGTAAGGTTGCTATGATCTTAAATATCTGTATAGTCGCTTCAAAGAAAGGTAGTCTATGGATCAAATTGATCCATGAGAAATACCTTCTTAAGGATTCTATCTAAAATATTGATATCTATGGTCAACTTTCTTGGTATTTAATTCAGATGATCCTACATCTGAATTTAAAATCCTATTATGAAAGATTGCTAGAAACAACATCTCAGTGATGAACAACCTAAAAAAAGAGGGTTTTTCTATAATTCTATATGTTTGCTGTGTAGAAGTTCTAATGAATTTATCATTCATTTATTCTTTAATTGCCATGTAGCTGATTTCATCGGGGTAAGGCTGTTGAGTGTAAACTCATTGATAGGATTCCCCTGTCATCGAGGATATGTTGAGACATGTGAGCAAAAGTTAATGCATTTGTATTTTGTACTATATCTGGTGATATTGAAATAAAGTGATTTTTGAAGATTGGACTCATGATATAAACAATTTAAGGTATACTGTCTTGTCTAAGATCAGGTTGTTGTTGCCTAAGGGAGATGCTGGGTCTACTTTCTGAATCCTTTTGGTTATCTTGTGATATGAAGTGATGTCTTGATGATCTATTTTCTTGAAGATTTTATGATTGGATTGTCTCTTGGCCCTGTTATATAGTCTCTCTGTTTGGGATGGATGGATCTGTGAACTATTATTGATTAGGTGGGTACCTATGCTATTGCAGTTCTTGAAGGATGTTTCTTTTGCATCTTTTTTTGCTTCTTGTATATTGATAGACTTCATGTATGTCTTCTCCCTCCCCTCCCCTTTTCTCTTTTTCCTTTTTCATGTTGTATATTCGACCCCCTTTTGCTGCAATTGTTGCAAAAAAATCAGTCCTTTTATACTATTGTTTCTTTGATTTTTTTTCTATTTCCTCTTGTGTCTCCTATTCTAGCTTCTTTTCTTTTCTTTTTTTGCAATTTCTCCTTCATTTCCTGTTCCTGCTATTGCATCTAAATTTTTGTTACTTCTATGTCCCCTCTTATTGCTATTTCCTTGTTACTCATATCAGAAATTCATATTCTTACTTGCATCTCCTGCTCGCACGTCTACTAGACTACTAGTACCACTTCTATTTGCAAGTTTTCTTCTACTTTTTCTTACTTATTCTTGCTCCTACATGACTACATCTCAAACAGCTGTTGCTGTTTGCATGTATTTGAAAAGGGAGGACAAGAGAAAAAATATAGTATGATAAGACAAATTAATATGTAAGAGAAGGGGATAGTTCAAATACTATAAGGCATATTATTATGTATTTTCTACCACATCGTTTTCTTCCAAATTAGTGTGGATACCATATCTAGACTGAAAGGAATATAATCAATATACTATTTGAATTGCATATATATACATTTCTTGTAATGTGTTCTTAACTTATTATATATTTTCCTTCATGTAGATGGATTTTCTAATAGATCGGAGTTGGATGTATATTGGGAACAGAGTGTGAAGTGATGTATTCAAGGTAGGGTTACGGAAGTTCATTGAGTTTGCTCTTATCTATCAGAGACAAACTAGACAGGGGAAATTAATATGTCCTTGCAAGGTATGTTTGAACAGATACCTTAAAACAGAGGAGGAGGTATTCTCACATGTATTACAAAAAGGATTTGTGCATAGCTATGATGTTTGGACGTTTCATGGGGAGGTGATTGGTAGGATCAATCCTGTTGTGGCACCAAACATGCCTAGCACCGACAATATGCATCAGATGCTGGAGGATTTGTTTGGTATGGGTGACACAACAAATGACCACTCTACTGAAGCTACAGAGGAATCTGCAAATGTAGATGCACAACGATTTTACAAGAACTAAAAGAGGCAGATCAACCACTCTATAGAGGTTGCACAAGTCATTCTAAGCTATCGTATTTGGTTGCCTTGCTATTTCTGAAGGAGGAATCTGGATGGTCCAACGATTCTTTCACAAAGTTGTTACAGTTGATTATTTTAGGATTTCCAGAAGAAAATTGTCTATTCCCGGAGACGTACTATGAAGCAAATGCGATCGTGAAGGATTTACGACTTGATCATTCTACTATAGACGTATGTACAAATAATTGCATGCTTTTTCGCAAAGATGCAGCTTCAAAAGAAAATTGTGATACTTGTGGTGCTTCAAGATGGAATGAAAAGCAATACAAAACAAAGGGAAAGAAGGTAGCTGCTAAGTTCATGTATCACTTCCCTTTGATACCTCAGTTAGAGAGGCTCTATATGTCTTCATCTATTGCTAAAGATATGATTTGGCCATCAAAAGTAAAAGGCAAGGATGGTCGTATTCATCATCCTTCAGACACACCAGAATGGTTGTCTATTGATGCCAGATATCTAGACTTTGCTGCTGAACCACACAATATTAGATTGGCATTAGCAACAGATGGATTTAATGCATTTGGCAATATGAGTGCATCACATAGCATCTGGCCTGTGTTGGTGACACCTCTCAATCTTCCGCCTTGGCTTCTTATGAAAGAACAATTTATTATGATGTCCCTATTAATCACAGGTCCACATATGGTTGGCAATGACCTTGATGTATACTTGGAGCCATTAATTGAGGAGTTGCAACTACTTTGGGAGCTTGGAGTCAAAGTTTATGATGCATATAGAAAAAGGAACTTCACTATGCGGGCAATGATTTTATGGACCATTAACGATTTCCCAGCATATGGTGACTTATCTGGTTGGAGCACTAAAGGTAAGAAAGATTTGGGATGTCCTTGTTGTAATGTGGAGACTGTATCACAATGGTTACAGTATGGGAAAAAGCAATGCTATGGTTTCCATCGACGTTTTCTTCCAATGAATCATCCATATAGACGTGATAGGAAAAATTTTGATGGTGAAAAAGATTTTCGACTTCCACCTAAGCCACTATCTGGAGAAGATATACTGAGGCAATTTGATGGATATGAAAATATCACATTTGGAAAAATGAATAAGCGTAAGAGGCTTGGAGATCAAATTCAACCATTACCTCCTGGTTGGAATAAGATAAGCATCTTTTTTCAGCTACCTTATTGGAAGTATTTATCTGTTAGACACAATCTAGATGTGATGCACATAGAAAAGAATGTGTGCGAGAATATTTTAAACACATTATTGGGTGATTCTAAGAAAAGTAAAGACAACTTACAAGCTCGTCAAGATATGAAGAAAATGCGCATTCGAAGAGATTTATGGCCAGTAGATGCAGGTGACCGCTATTACTTGCCTCCAGCATCTTACACCATGACTAATGCGCAGAAAGATAAGTTCCTGTCTGTGTTAGAAAAGTTGAAAGTTCCTGATGGCTATTCTTCTAACATATCTAGGTGTGTTAGTAAATCTGATAGAAAACTTGTAGGGATGAAAAGTCATGATTGCCATGTTCTTATGCATCAACTTCTACCTGTTGCCTTGAGACATTGCATAAGCTTAGATGTGTACAAGCCTATTGCTAATTTGTGCTCATTTTTCAACAAGCTTTGCTCTAACATTATTGATGTGGAGGAATTCAAAGAATTGGAACAAGAAATTGCTGTCACTCTTTTCCAGTTGGAGAGAATCTTCCCTCCTTCTTTCTTCACCATCATGATGCATTTGCCCATTCATTTAGCTTATGAAGCCATGCAAGCCGGATCTGTCCGAACTAGGTGGATGTACCCAATAGAGAGATACTTGAAGAAATTGAAGAAGTATGTAAGAAACAAAGCTAAACCGGCTGGTTGTATTGCTAGTGGATATTTAGCTGAAGAAAGTTTGACATTTTGTGGTAGGTACTTGCATAATTTTGAGACAAAACTGAACCGCACTCCTCATAATGTTGATGGATCTGCAATTAGAGTTGGAGTGTCAAGAAATTTTGACATCCACACTTTGGAACAAGCCCATCGTTATGTCCTTTTCAATAAAGAGGAATTGGATGTTTACAGAAGGTAAGATTTAATTACGTCCTAAAATTCTTGCTGATATTTGTATATTTGTTGTACATTAATTTAGACACTTCTTATAAAGCAGTGAACACATGTGTATTCTTCAAGATATGGAACCCAACATTGCCCCACGGACCCTAGAAACAAAACATGCAAAGGAGTTTTCTAAGTGGTTGAAAGAGCATGTAAGTCTCAAACATAAATATTGTTGTCACTCTTAATGTTCAAGTTAGTGTAGATTACATTAATGTTTTACTTTTTTATGAAGGTAATGCAAATGCGAGAGATTAGGCCGAACAGTATTAGCGATGATTTGAGATGGTTATCCCAAGGCCCTTGTGCTGAGGGAATGTCTTATGAAGGATTTTCGGTCAATGGATATCGTTTTCGTTCAAAGCACATTGAAAGTACATGTACTACACAAAATAGTGGAGTGTATTTGTGTGCTAACACTTCAAGTTATTCAAGTGGTAGAGATCGAAATCCTATAAATGATGAAGTCACATACTATGGCTACTTAGAGGAGGTTATTGAGCTAACTTATGGTCCAGGAATTAAAGTTCCGTTGTTCAGATGTTCTTGGTATGATGAAAGCACTTCTAAGGGGTTGTGAATTGATGAATATGGGTTCACACAAATCAACACTTCAAGGATAAAAAAAAGGAGGAACCATTTCACCTGGCTTCTCAAGCATTGCAATGCTTTTATGTGAAGGATCCTAATGCTGATGATTGGTGCACAGTGCTAAAGCATCCTCCTAAAGATTATTCTGAAGTACCTCTTATTGAGAATTGTTTGACTAGTTTACAATCTGAAGCTATTGATGGTGGTGTAACTAGTGATGTGTCTTGGACGAGGAGTGACACCGAGGGATCTTTTGTTGATAGAACTAAAAAAAAGAATGATGGGGCTAATGTTTAGTTCATTAATCTGTCTGTTTTGTTTGCAAGTCTAGAATAATTTACTTGGGGAATATGTTGTATTTCATTTTTTTGGCAAACTGTTACTATATGGCATATTCTTTGCAATTTATTTAGTCTTGTTTCATATACCAGCAAGTAGGGCATCATTATTCTTTTTTGGGATATGAAACCAAGGTACTCTACAAGTTATATGTTTTTCAAATGTTGAATATTCATATGTTGGTGTCTCATATTCTCCGCAATTTATTTGTTTTTCAAATGTAGCTACTACTTTTGTTACTGACATTTCTGCACAATTTATTTGTTTTTCAAATGTAGCTACTACTTTTGTTACTACAATTTATTTGTTTTTTTTCTTGTCAGTTGAAGGATGGCAGGAAGAAGATTCACTAGATCTAGTTGTAACAACACACCCAGTCAACCTATTGTTGTCCCTCCATCCACAATTGAAGAAAATTGTGAGGATGAACCTACTCTACTGTCCAACAATATTGAAAATGATGTAACAGTTGAAGAAAATGTTGAGGATGAACAGGAGAATAGGAAGTATGGACGTGGGCCTGCAAGTGAGCAAAGCCTACTTCCTAAGCAAGGGCAGCCACATCACAAGGTCCAATGGGATGATGAAGGAAATGCTATTGGGGAGAATGGTGCCAAATTGAATCGTTATTGTCATATGCTAGCAAGGAAACCACACATATGGCATCTAGACTTGAAGTGGAATGAACAACCAGAACAAGATTTTGCATATAGAAAATCATTTATTGAGGTAATCTTTTTCATACAAAGACCAACAAATTGTATGATTGTTATATCTAAAGTAATATTTTCTATGTTGTTGTAGAAATACTTCGATTTAGGCAGTCACCCTAATGCATGGAATCACATTGATGAACACATTAGCAGAGGGATAACAGTGTGGAGGGCACGTGTAAAGAAAGATTACTACAAAAAGTACAAGATTGAACCAGAATTGATGATGAAGAAAGTTGAGAAAAATTCTTCCATAGATATGGACCAGTTTAAAAATCTTTTTAAAGAATGGGGAACCGAGAAGTCTAAGGTACAATGGTTTCATATAACTTGCATGTATACCTATCTACTTTTTCTAATTATATGTTTCTTGTGGTTTAGAAAATTTCTGAGATCAACAAGGCAAACAGAGCAAAAAAAGTGATGGATCATACCACAGGATCAAAGCCATGGAGTTGTTATCGGGCAGAAATGGTATTAATAATGGACACTTGTCTTTCTTAGTAGGAGTTGAACATATAATAATGGACACTTGTCTTTATGTTATCTATCATGTGTAGGTCAGTGAAGATCAACCCGTTGTGCCTCTTAACAAATTTTTGGAAAAAGTTTACGACAAAAGCCCACAAGTGGTTAGAAAATGGATATTTGCTTTCCTATGATGTCTACAAAGCTACATATGCTTAGATATCTCAATTTAAGCTTTCCTTTTATGATGCTTTCTAATTATAGCTTGAAATCTCTCATATTGTGGAAAACCAAGTAGCAAACCAAGAAGAAATAGATCCTAGAAGTGTTGATAATCTAACACGTGATGCTTATTTGCAAGTTTTAAATCCTTCCAAAAAGGCTAGGATCCGAGGTATTGGAATTGGGCACAAAGAGATAGGACATAGGGTAAAAGCTGCCTGTTTAAGATATGAAATGCTTCTTGAGGAAAGCAATGCAAAGGATGTATGTTGGATTATAACTAAACTTGAACTATTAGTTACAACTAGTCTATTAGATCGATGTTTGTAATTTGTTTTCTATTTCAGGATAAACTTAAGGAACTTGAAGAAACAGTAAATGGATTGAAGAACTCCGTCTCCCAAATAATGACTTGGTATAATCAATCACAGGTAACTCAGATTCAGTTGTCTATGTCAATGTAATATATAATTTTTTTTTGACATTGTTGATGTATTTGTTATATGATGGCGGTATTAATGTTGATTGTGTAGCTGAATACCCCAATCAGAACACTACAGGTGTCTTACACATGCAAAGTGGCACAAATAGGTCAGATGTGGGTTCTTTTCACATACAAGACAATACAAGTAATGGTGCAAATGTAGGCATGTTTCCCAACCAAAATAATTCAAGCAGGGATGGCTTAGGAAGACTTTCTAGACAAAGCAATTCAAGCAATTCAAGGGAGAATGGAGTAGGCAGACTTTCCATACAAGGCAATTCAAGGGAGAATGGAGTAGGCAGGCTTTCCATACAAGGCAATGGACATCCACGGATCTTTCAGCCACAGGTAACTCATAACAACTATAGATTATTTTCAATATTCATACACATAAGAATATTAACATGTACACTTTATTAAAGGCTGCAGTTGAAAGTTGGTGCCCTTCTTCTGGTAATAATCGACAAAGTCATCCTCAAATGCAGAACACACCAACCACATCTTCATCGGTGTCTTTCACACCAAGAACTCAACGTTTAAATCAGGTATTCAATACGTGCTTGATTAAACTTCTAGTGATCTGAATTACATGATTTTAAAAAAACTGAAGGCTTTACATTTTTCATGTGTTTAAGATATATTTCAGTATTGTATATGTTTTTCCTACCTGTGACATATTTGAACAAAAAAGAGGATTGTATCTGATTATTATAGAACTACATTTTTGTCATATCTTCCTCCTGTAAGTAATTCATTTCAGCTTATCTACATTTTAGCCATATTCTTATTACTTTTCACTGCCTTCTAAGATATTGAAGTTAGCCTTTTTTTTTAAAAAAAAGTGGCTAATGAAACTAAGTACATTCCACTTATATGTACATAGTAGTGTTACTGATTTGACTTACAACTGAAATGAGATGTATTTTGTTATTTTATATTAATGTTTGAATGTATGTTGAATTGGTAGACTTCAGAGATTAGATTCACAAATAATGATCGTGATAGATAAGAAAACATCAGCACTGTCATCTTGGTCAAGCCTCAATTCATAATATTTCAAATACAAAGTTTATAGTGACTTTTCTTTAGTCAGTGCTTAAGAAGTTGCACATGTTTAGTCTAAACTTTGAATTAAACCTCTGTTTTCTAGACTATCTAAATAACTAATAGTTGAGTAATTAATATAGAGTGGTCGTTCCAGATTTTGCTTAGGAACAGAGTGAATCTTTTGCCTACTTCTGAGTGGACCAACACTCTCTGGGTTATACCTGCTCGAGCACCAACACTCCACGAACTTTAAAGATGGCACTAATTGTGATGATGAATACTATTATTTCCTACTATTTCTGCTCCAGATGCCTTATGCATCCTACCTTAACAAAAAAAAGGGAAACCTTTCTGCTCAAGATGTATGCTTCTGGCTTGACTGAGAGCCCTTCTGTCCCCTTCTTTGGAGTCATTTTCTTAAGGGGCTGTTGATATTAATAACCTTGGGAATGGCCACTCTCTGTATGGGCTAACTCTATCTACTTTGTTTTTAACTTTTGGCTGTCCAAGCTGCTCCAAATTGTTGGGAATTGTTCAAAAACATATATTTGTTATTCTTATTATTCTGCGTTGTAATATGGGTCTGAATTGGTTTGTGGCCCTTTCCATGTTGAGTTCAACTCTAATTATGAATTCGTTTCTGTTCATATATATATTATACATGTATGTCTGCACGTATATATCTGTATATATTGAAGAGTAGGGTTTGCTTGATAGAAAATGTGCCTCCTTGCCTAGGTATATTTCTTTACGAGTATAAACGTTTATTAATAGCTACATATCATCATATTGAATGGGAAAATGAGGGAAAGGGCAATCAGGATCATAAAAAAATGGATTGCTTTGCTGAGGATGTAATTGAATAGACAATTTATTGAACTTCATAATACCACAGATAATATTTACTGGAATTTCTTTACTGGAATATGTTCACTTATATAGATTGGAAGATTAGATTCATGTATTATATGAATCAAAGTTTATGTTTATTTTGTAAAATGCTGCATCTATTTTATCAAATAAACATTCTAATTGTATTTAACTTTAGTATGTAGTATGCCTGTGTGATTGGAAATAAGAGTGTGGTTCTGTTGATCTGGAATCTATCTTTAGATTCTATTTTAACTCACACAGCTTCATCTGTAAGGACTTTTTCCAATTAAAAATTAAGCCTTACCATTAGTGAATAGTGTATCAAAATGTTAATGTACTCTTTTATTACAACATATTTTTCTTGTGTGCACTTCTCTCACCGAGGCGTAAGCCTCGAGAGCCTCAAGGTGGGTTTTTTATTACCATGATCATAATTTTAGTTTACGGGTGCATGTTGCTGCTATGTTGGTTCACTTACATTTATCTCTACTTCGCACTCACTCTGATTCCTTTTTGTATTTATATTGATAGGGTAGAATTACTTTTAATGATGGATTTCGACGGACAATGCACCTTGGAGTAGACCAAAACCGAAATATAAGGGTAAGTTATTTGTTGTACTATGATTTATGTATTAACTTTAAATTCTATTAATATAATGATTTGTCATTTTTAGGAGAAGAATATTCAAGTACCTAACCGTATGAGGCTTGGCATTGATGAAGAGCACCACACCATTTGAAGGAATATGGAGACATTATAGATCTTAAGAGTTTCTAGCATGATATGTTGATTGTCATCAATCTCAAAATTTAAAACCATATGTACTCTTTATTTATATCAATGTTGAGCACGCAATGTATGGATAATATTTTGCTTCAATAACAAAAATTGGTTTGAGGTGATTTAACATTTTTATGTGTCATTTTGGTGTTGAATCTTCTTATGATGTCATGTGAATTAGTATAAAAATATTGCTTGAGGTTATGTATACAAAGTTTTCATTTAAAATTTGATATTCACTATAGTAACAATTAATTAACATTTAATAAATCATTCAATAATCAATAACCAAATCATTTACAGTAGTCCCTCATAAATATATTGATGAAGGTCCAGATTGACCATCAAAATTGCATTGATGACGACCACATAGCCCCTCAAAAATATATTCTCCAGGACCATCAAGTCCCTCAAAAATGTATTTATGAGAACTAAATAGTCCCTCAAAAATGTATTTATGAAGGCTAAATAATCCCCGAAAAATGTATTTATGAAGGCTAAATAGTCCCTCAATATAACATTCTTGAGGGTCAGTTGGTCCGTGACAATTGTATTTGTGAGGGCCACTGGTATTTGTCATGTAAGTTCTCTTCACGGACCATTTGTGAGGGCCAGACCCTCAACCGTCCCCATTTGTGAGGGCCTGTAGAGAGGGATTTGTGACAGGACTCACTCGTGAATAATGGCCCAATTTTTACTAGTGTGGTTACAGGAGAGTGTGTTGGTGACTAGTACACCAACAGGAGGGTGTGACTCCTTCTGATTCCTTATGGGACAAGGAAATTGGAGTTCTAGGTGGTCCGTGGGGACTACTTCAGAGGCAGGAGACTTCTGCCGCTCGGAGGACAGCTGTCAATCCCGACAGTCCCGGTGAGACCAGGAGCTGCATAGACACCGTCCAAGACTGGAGGTGAAGACCATGCAAGCCACGAGGTAACGTCTCTGAGCAACCCTCGGGACAAGGTATGCCTCTACAAACCATCCTTCCTATTATATAGACGTTGACACGATTCCTTTATTCTGGGTTTGGGAGGAGAATTTTTTTATTTCCACTGCCTTCTCTGTCTCCCCTTAAACCTAACACCTTAGCCTAGGGATTTCATGGCCATGTAAGAGGACAGCTCATAGAGGCTTATTGAATATCAAATGTAAGTTTATGGACACTTAAAGGCCGTCCAAACCGACCTCCAATCAAAGAAATAACCCCATTGGTTGATAGCTTCTAAAGATAAGCTCATTTATAAAGTGAATAATCCCTAAAATGCCCTTGGAAAGAAACACCTTCAAACCAAGGTGCCCTATGGTTCAAAAACTCAAGAATGGTAAGGGAATAAATAAGGATTATAATGCATGTGACAAATTGCAAAGAAAACCTCCCAATTGGGTAAATTGTAGAAAAGTCCAAAATGTACCTAAAATTGTATAACTTGCACAAATAACATCCAAATTGGACCAAACTTCATGCACAAGTTATATTTGATGTGTTGAATATGAATTTTCCATTATTTCCATATTTTGAAGTTATATAATCACATCATTCATTACTTATGCCTTGGGGTTACATTAAGGTGATCTATACATGAATTAGCTCATTGGGGTTATACTAAACATCTATTTAGGTCTAACCTTCAACCTTGTTTGGCTAAGTCCAAAATGTCAACTTCTAGGGTAGGGTTTGAGATCTAGTATGTTACAGCACACCACCCCTTAAAGGGATTTCATCCTCGAAATCAAAACATCCACATATGAGAAAACAACTTATTCACCATCCCTTAAAGGATTCATCTTATTAAGAAAAACTATTCTTTAGGTATAAAAGGTTCAACTACACTTCCTTACATCCAACTTCATAAGCATCATGTAAAAAAACATAACTTGTAAAGACTAACTATGAACTATGGGTTAACTTTCTCTTGTCCACCCTCAAACAAGTCTTTACACTTGGGAGACTAGTTCAACATATTTGGGTCCCTAAAGATAAATCATATAGATGTCTAAGGCTTCTATTGCCTAAAATCATGCTATTTTGAACAATTTATATCAGCTCAGGCCAGGCCGATATCATATGGATTCAGGAGTCCTCGTAAACCAAGCTAGTGGTGCAGAGGAAAATCTTGCCAACCCCTGAACCTTGATCCTTTCTAGACACCTTTGCTTTCAAATTTATGTCCTAGTAGCTTCCTAAAGGCTAAGCTAAACAACCTGAAGTTAATACGATTACTTATGCATCTTTTACTTGTAAGTATTTTAAGGATCTATTCATCATTATTCTAATGTGAAACTATATGATCCTAATGTTGGGTTTTAGAGGAGACAGAGAAGGCAACAGAAACAAAAAATTTCTTCTCCCGAACCCAGTACAAAGGAATCGCGTCAACGTCTATACAATTGGAAGGATGGTTTGTAGAGATATACCATGTCCCGAGGCATACTCGGCAATGTTACCTCGCGGCTTGTGCGGTCTTCACCTCCAGTCTTGGACAGTATCTGTGCAACTCCTGGTCTCACTGGGACTGTCGGGATGCACAACAGTCCTCCGAGCGGCAGAAGTCTCCCGCCTCTACAGTCGTCCACACGGACTGCCTGGAACTCCGATCGCCTTGTCGCACAAGGCACCGGAAGGAGTCATACCCTCCCGTCAGTGTACTAGTCACCGACACACTCTCCTACAACCAGTCACTTTTCTGCAGTTGTCTTTCCCTTGCCGTGCCTCCTTTATCGGGTAGCATTTGCTCGGGCTCTCTTGGTTACCACAACCAGAGAGAGCAACAACTTTGCAGAGCAACGGGTGTTCTGAGTTGTACTGAGAGAATCTCCCAATACCCCTATATATAGGAGGGTCATAGGACATTGTTCTCTACCCCGGGCAATGCAGGATTAAAGCAGGAGTAGAAGGGTTCGGGATTTTCCAAAAATAACCAATTGCGCCAGCTGAACCGATCATTTTAAGCATGAACCGATCAATTGGAGCACCTGAGCCGATCGGTTCACTTCTAAAATGATAGGTTCACTACCCTGGTCAGTTCCCGATTGACTTTTCCTCTTTTGTTTCGAATTGATCCAAATACTAATCCTTGTTCCAATCAAATTGGACAAGTGAAATGAAGAGAAATTTCTTGCCAACCTGACTTTCCCAACTCGCTCAGTTGGACCAGTTGAGCCGATCGGTTCAACCCTTGAACATGTCAGTTCAGCCTATCCTGAGCCGATCGGTTAGGAGTGCTGACTGTACAAAATTAGTCAATTATAGTTTCAAACAATCTGATACTCTAATCAATCGGTCCAATATCTTGAACACTATGATATTGAGCTATCAACTGATTGAGTGTTTAATTGAACTACTAAAATCCTTTAGCAATCAATCTAAACATTGTTTGTGGATAAACTCCTCTTCCAGGTATATTAGAGGTTGTGATAGCATTGTTAGATTCTTGAATGGGCTGCCGAAGACTGATCCTAGCAGTCCAGATATGATCAAGTTTAAGGGCAGAAGTAAATTCAGATTAAGAAATGGCTGGGAGATTGCTAGAAGATGCAGACAGAAGGTGTCTTGGTCACATTGGGTCTGGGAAAAAAATGTCCCTAGGATCTGGGCATGTTTCTTGTGGAAGAGCTTCTTGTTTCATTTGCCTACTATTGATTATATGAAGAAAGTGGGCTACCATGTTGCTTCGCGGTGTGTCTTATGTCTTTGCAATGAGGAAACCCAGAATCATATTTTGTTCACTTGCCCGTTCAGCAATGTCATATGGCTGATGTTTAAGGAGGAGTTTAATATGAAACCGGTAGCCATGGCAGACATTCTTAAGCTGTCGGGCAGAGGGAAGTTTAGGGTGATTGCTGTTTGCTACCAGATATGGATGGAAAGAAATTGAAGAGTGTTCGAAGGTCATTTTTGTTCTCTAGAGGATGTTTGGAGGAAGTGCTATAGAGATACAGAGTGCTTATGTGGTTGAGGAGTTTTTTTTTGTTAGTATATTTTGTATAGATAGGTGCTTTTGTTTCTTTGTCTCAGCATTTGGTGTCTTGCCTTAGGCTGGGTAGTTTGTTTCTTTCCCTTTTCCCTTGGTATTCTGCCTTGGGTCTTTTCTTGTATAGTTCTTATGTTCTTAATAGAGGAGTAACACGCCGTTCACAAAAAAAACTCCTCTTCCAGGTTAAATCCTTTGTGTGTGACCCTGCATGTCCATTTCACGTTGGCAGTGAAAGTCCATAACACTTATAACTTCACAAGTAAAGAGTGGTGCCTAGTCGCACATCAGTGCTACCCAAGTGAAATAGAAAGCTGGAGAACAACTTTCAATCCTACAATCCGTGAATGGTGTTATAGTGAATGTATAATTCCTTTGTCACTAATGCCCTGAATGAACTCAAGGCATGGTACAGTCATCCTTTCAACATTCATCCATTTCCTAGATCTCAGAGCAGACTGGGTGAGATGTATGTGACATCAATATCACATAATGATTCACACATGCATGCACATGCCTTTCTCAATCCTACTCATCAAGTGGCCATGGACATCAAACTCCCTTAGGAGGGACAAATACCATATCTATCACTCACCCCTCAAAATCCCCATGTGTCAAAGCCACCCATCATCACCTTTATAACAACCCATGTTTCAGGACTGCGTTTGATGATGTAAAAGTGTACCCAACGACATGTGTTGAGTGTAGTGATTTTAGGTCGAAGAATCACACTCACCACCATCACTGTGAGAGCTGACTGTGACTACCAAATCATGGTTCCATGTGTCACTCTCATGGTGGGTCTGTCCGGTATACTTTTTCTCTAACAAGTACCTATGTTTTTTGTTTGATATCACTATATCATGACTAATGAGATTTTGTCATCAACCAAAACACAATCTAGTCTTTAGTGTTATTGATGTCTATGGTTATTTCCACAATAACAACCGACTAGGGACTAAACAAGAATGTATACTCTTAACATCCATATGATCTCATCATTTAGGTCCTTAACCTAAAAGCATACGTCATCGAGTAAAACAATTCTTTAGACATCTATCATGTTAAACTATCATCTCAGAAATAGTTAAAACATATATATCATAAATTGCCTTTATTATTATTCAAATCATTTACAAAGTATCCCATTACAATCATCACATGAATTTCTCTATGGGCAGACATACCAACAAACTCCCACTTGCACTTAGAGACAGTCACCTAGGAGCCTCAGTCCTTGTGACCTAGCATGACCATCATGCTTCTGCTGAGAAAGGGCCTTAGTAAGTGGATCAACTATGTTGTCTTTAGTTGGTACTTTGCAAATCTTCACATCTCCTCACTGTATGATCTCTCGTATGAGATGGAAGCACCGCAGTATGTGCTTGCACTGCTGATGTGATCTGGGCTTCTTAGCTTGAGCAACAGCTCCATTATTGTCACAATAAAGCTCAATTGAATCACAGCTACTGGGAACTACGCCAAGTTTAGTGATGAACTTCCTGATCCACACAACCTCCTTTGCTGCATGTGAAGCAGCAATATACTCAGCCTCTGTAGTAGAATCGGCAACTGTTTCTTGCTTGGAACTCTTCCAGCTTACAACTCCATTGTTTAGGCAAAATACAAATCCTGATTGTGATCTGTAATCATCTTTGTCAGTTTGGAAGCTTGCATCAGTGTAACCCTTTACTACCAGATCTTCCTCGGTGTCGTATACAAGGGACTGATCCTTAGTCCTTCACAAGTACTTGAGGATGTTCTTTATGGCTGTCCAGTGAGCATCCCCGGGATCTGACTGGTACATGCTCGTCATGCTGAGAGCATATGAGACATCTGGGTGTGTGTACAAAATAGTGTACATGATGGATCTGATGGATGATGCATATGGGATCCCATTCATACGCTCCTTCTCTTCACAAGATTGGGGACATTGAGCTCTAGAGATGGTGACTCCATGTAGCATGGGGATGTTGCCTCTCTTTGAGTTATCCATGTTGAACTGCTTCAACACTTTGTCAATGTACGTGCTTTGACTTAGTTTGAGAAGCCTTTTAGATCTATCTCTATATATCTTAATACCTAGAATGTAGGATGCTTCTCCTAAGTCTTTCATTGAGAAAGTATTCCCAAGCCAAGTCTTTACCTTCTCTAAGGCTGTGACATCATTCCCCATCAATAGTATGTCATCCACATACAATATGAGGAATGTGGTCGTGCTCCCACTAACCTTCTTGTACACACAAGGTTCATCTTCATTTTGAATAAATCCAAACACTTTAACTTCCTCATCAAATTGAAGATTCCAACTCCGAGATGCTTGCTTCAATCCATAGATTGACCTTTGTAGCTTACAGACTTTATTGACATTCTTTGGATCTACAAAACTTTCAGATTGTGTCATATACACATCCTCATTTATATTCCCATTAAGGAATGTAGTTTTAACATCCATTTGCCAAATCTCATAGTCATAGTAAGCCGTAATAGCAAGCATGATCATGATGGACTTAATCATGGCAACTGGAGAAAAAGTTTCGTCGTAGTTAACACCTTGAACTTGTTAGAAACCCTTTACAACCAATCTACCTTTATAAGTTTGTACATTGCCATCCATGTCGGTCTTCTTCTTGAAGACCCACTTGCACCCTATGGGTTTTACCCCCTTGGGTGGTTCCACCAAAGTCCATACTTTGTTGGAATACATGGATTCCATCTCGGATTTCATGGCTTCAAGCCATTTCTCATAATATGGTCCCTCTATAGCCTCTAGATAGGTATTTGAATCATCATATATGATCAACTCACCGCCTTCCTGAGTCACAAGATATCCAAACCTTTCAGGTTAAAGGCATGTTCTACTAGATCTACGAGGTCCTTGTATTACTTGAGGAGATTGAGATTCCACAACACCTTGTGAACCTCTATGTTCCTCTTATACATCTATTGGTTCAATGTTTTCTTGTTGCGCTTGAACCTCTTAAAGCTCTATTTTCCTCCCACTACTTCCTTTAGAAACAAATTCCTTTTCTAGGAACACAACATCCCTGGAAACAAACACTTTGTTGTCAGTTGGGTGGTATAAGTAATATCCCTTGGTTTTCTTAGGAAATCCAACAAAATAACATATATCAGATCTAGGGCCTAGCTTGTCAGGAAACATTTTCTTGGCATATGCCTCACACCCCAAATCCTCATAAAAGACATATTGGGACGCTTCCCAGTCCATATCTCATATGGTGTCTTTTGAACCGATTTAGATGGTACTCAGTTAAGTGTAAACACGGTGGTTTCAAGAGCATGACCCCAGAAAGAAATCAGAAGATCAACAAGACTCATCATTGATCGCACCATATCAAGTAAGGTGCGATTCCATCTTTCAGACACACCATTATGTTGTGGTGTTCTAGGCAGAGTCCATTGTGATACAATACCACGAGCTCGCAGAAGGTCCTCAAACTCCTGGCTTAAGTATTCTCCACCTCGATCGGATCAAAGTGCTTTACTTTTACCAAGTTAGTTCTGTACTTCATTCATGAAATACTTGAACCTTTCAAGGGTTTCTGACTTATGTTTCATCAGGTCACATAGCCATACCTACTGAAGTCATCAGTGAAGGTAATGAAGTACTGATACCCACTTCTGGCATTAGTTCTAAAAGGCCCACATACATCAATATGTATGATTCCTAATAGATCACTAGCTCTCTCACCTTTACCTGAAAAGGGAATCTTGGTCATCTTGGCCAACAAATAAGATTCACATGTCTCTATTGATTCATAATCAAAAGAGTCTAGATAACCATCTTTATGGAGTCTAGAGATGCGCTTCTCATTTATGTGCCATAGACGATAATGCCAAAGATATGTTTTGTTTGAGTTGTTGAGTTTTTGCCTTTTGGTGTTTACATTGTATACATTTGTCTCCAGATCTATCAAGTATAGACCATAAGACATTGGAGCACTGCCATAAAAGATCCCATCTTTTGAAATGGAACACTTTCCATTCTTAATAAGAAATTCAAAACCATCCTTGTCTTAACAAGAAACAAAAATGATATTCCTATTTATGGCATGTACATAATAGCAGTTCTTAAACTCTATTATTAGCGCACTAGGTAGAGTTAACTCATAGATTCCTACGACACTGGCGGCAACCCTTGCCCCATTGGAAACACATATTTCAACCTTGCCTTTCCCCAAAGGCCTACTTCTCTTAAGATCCTTCACATTTGAACAAATGTGAGATCCACATCCGGTATCAAGTACCCATGACAAAGAAGTAGTAAAGTTAATCTCTATTATGTATACACCAGAAGTAGAGATCTCTATATCTTGCTTCTTCTTCCATAGTTCCTTCAATCCTTTCCATGTATAAGACTCTGACATTGGTTTGGCGAGAGAACCTTTCTCTCCCTTACCTTTGTCCTTGGACTTTGTTCCATTGATCTTTATCAATGAACTATCCTTTTTCTCAAACAACGCATCAAGCGTACATGGAGTGGATTCAATGGCTACCGGTATATCTAGATTGTACATAACACTTCTCACAATCCCTAACCAGTTATGGAATTTATTCTCAATTAATTTTCCCATTTTTAAAGATGATTCTTTTGCCATTCTATAAGAGAAAATTTCATTTGTCAAAACTCCTTTTGATAAAATTTGATTTGAATGAAATTTGGCGATAGTTAATTAGGCCTTTAATTAATTACCGCTCCCACTATTTTTTATTCAAATTGACAACCCTCACCATCAATTCGGAAGATTGTAGCGTACAATCTTCTAGTGGGTCAAGATCCGTATTTCATCAAGTCATGAGTCAGCTTTGGCTGATCGCCCACAACTTGACTATTTAGATAGGACATCATGCCAATTGCATCATATGCAAATCTTGATGAATGAACATGTGCAACACCTTGCCATGAACATTCTGTGCCTCTGGGCTTAGACGCTCTAAGAATCACCAGTTAAGTCTAACCTAAAAGCTGACATGGTAAACATGCACCCTGCTTTGGCAGAACCTACATGTTTACCCTTCACACTTCCGTGAGATAGACGGCGCACCACGATTTGGCGTATCCTACACTTGGTCGATCAGGTTTTTCATGTGTGTCACTAATGGAAGGCGTGAAAGACTTAATATTTAGATGAGGGATTTGGTTTTTATAGGTACATATACATATCCAATCACCACAATATAGTAAGTATCATATACATGCTATATCCCACAGAAAACATGCAAAGCAATAAAAGCAATGATTATGACCATCCTAATGTGATTCCTCGAGCCAAGAGTAATCACAGTCATCTAGGTCCACATCATATGCAACCTGTACAAGATGAACTCTGTGCTTCGCCATTCTGGGTTTGATCAACTCATCTCCATGATTGATCAGCTCGCCATCAGGCCGGTCGGTTGGGTGCCACCAGCCGATCGACTGACACCTCCAACTGATCAGTTCACTGGTCATCGTGCATCTCCTCAGGTCGCCACCCGCTTGTCTCGCTCCTCAAAACGGTCGTATGGATCGCCAACTGATCGGTTCACTCCTTGAACCGACCGTCTCAGTTGTCATCAGATTGTCTTCCGTTCTTTGACATAACAGGAAATAAAAATCTATCCTATTTTACATTTGAAAACGGAAACCTCGAGTTACATTCGGGGGGAGCAAAGCTAGGAAAGAAATCTCGAGTTATCTCGAGTTACATCAGGAATAGGAGATAGGGAATCAGTGTGCAGACCGAGATGCAAGCAACCACATTCAACCAAGCACACATACATAGCGCTTATTGGCTATAACCATGCTATACATCCACCATAAAACTTGTTTAAGGGCGACGCGTATAGAGTGCATTCATATTACATATCATATATGTATTTTGGGATTTGTGGATTTAGGATTGGACATGCATAAAGCCAATTTTATCCGCATCGTATGCAATAAATAAAGGCGACAAACCAAAATCGATCACATCGATAATCCTAAAGTATAGAGCAGTTGACATGGCTCTGATACCACTGTTGGGTTTTAGAGGAGACAGAGAAGGCAGTGGAAACAAAAATTTTCTTCTCCCGAACCCAGTATAAAGGAATCACGTCAACGTCTATACAATAGGAAGGATGGTTTGTTGAGATATACCTTGTCCCGAGGCTTGCTTTGCGATGTTACCTCACGACTTGCGCGATCTTCACCTCCAGTCTTGGATGGTGTCTGTACATCTCCTGGTCTCACTGAGACTGTCGGGATTGACAACAGTCCTCCGAGTGGAAGAAGTCTCCCGCCTCTGCAGTCGTCCACACAAACTTCCTGGAACTCCGATCGCCTTGTCGCACAAGGCAACGGAAGGAGTCGTACCCTCCTGTCAGTGTACTAGTCACTGAAACATTCTCTTGCAACCAGTCGCTTTTCTACAGTTGTCTTTCCCTTACTGTGCCTCCCTTATTGGGTAGCACTTGCTCGAGCTCTCTCGGTTACCACAATCAGAGAGAACGACAACTTTGCAGATCAACTGGTGTTCTGAGTTGTACTGAGAGAAGCCCCCAATACCCCTATATATAGGAGGGTCATAGGACATGGTTCTCTACCCTGGGCAATGTAGGATTAAAGCAGGAGTAGAAGGGTTCAAGATTTTCCACAAAACAACCAACTACGCCAGCTGGACCAATCGTTTCAAGCATAAACCGATCGGTTGAGGACCTGAGCCGATTAGTTCACACCTGAACCGATCGGTTGGGGCACCTGAGCCGATCGGTTCACTTCTGAAATGACTGGTTCACGGCCCTAGTCAGTTCCCAGTTGACTTTTCCTCTTTTGTTTCGAATTGATCCAAATACCAATCCTTGTTCCAATCAAATTAGACAAGTGAAACGAAGAGAAATTTCTTTCCAACCTGACTTTCCCAACTCACTTAGTTGGACCAGTTGAGCCGATTGGTTCAACCCTTGAACCAGTCGGCTCAGCCTGTCCTGATCCGATCAGTTCATTACATGAGTCGGTCGGTTGGGAGTGCTGACTGTACAAAATTAGTCAATTATAGTTTCAATCAATCCGATACTCTAATCAATCGGTCTAACACCTTGAACACTATGATGTTGGGCTATCAATTGATTGAGTGTTTAATTGAACTGCTAAACTCCTTTAGTAATCAATCTAAACATCATTTGTGGATAAACTCCTCTTCCAGGTTTAATCCTTTGTGTGTGACCCTGCAGGTCCATTTCACGTTGGCAGTGAAAGTCCATAACACTTATGACTTCACAGGCAAAGAGCGGTGCCTAGTCGCACATCAGTGCTACCCAAGTGAAATAGAAAGTTGGAGAACAACTTTCAATCCTACAATCTATGAATGGTGTTACAATGAATGTATAATTCCTTTATCACTAATGTCCTGAATGAACTCAAGGCATGGTACAGTCATCCTTTCAACGTTCATCCATTTCCTTGATCTCAGAGCAGACTGGGTGAGATGTGTTTGACATCAATATCACATATTGATTCACACATGCATGCACATGCCTTTCTCAATCCTACTCATCAAGTGGCCATGGACATCAAACTACCTTAGGAGGGACAAATCCCATATTTATCACTCACCCCTCAAAAGCCCCATGTGTCAAAGCCACCCAATCATCACCTTTATAACAACCTATGTTTTAGGACTGCGTTTGATGATGTCAAAGTGTACCCAACGACATATGTTGAGTGTAGTGATTTCAGGTCGAAGAATTACACTCACCACCATCACTGTGAGAGCTGACTGTGACTACCAAATCATGGTTCCATGTGTCACTCTCATGGTGGTTCTGTCCGGTACACTTGTTCTCTAACAAGTACCTATGTGTTTGGTTTGATATCACTACAGCATGACTAATGAGATTTTGTCATCAACCAAAACACAATCTAGTTTTTAGTGTTATTGATGTCTATGGTTATTTCCACAATAACAACCGACTAGGGACTAAACAAGAATGTATACTCTTAACATCTGTCTGATCTCATCATTTAGGTCATTAACCTAAAAGCATACGTCATCAAGTAAAACAATTCTTTAGACATCTATCATGTTACACTACCATCTCAGAAATAGTTAAAATATAGATAAGAAATTGCCTTTATTATTATTCAAATCATTTACAAAGTATCCCATTACAATCATCACATGAGTTGCTCTATGGGCATACATACCAACACCTAAATCAACCCTTCATCATCTTTTGATCAACACTAGGGAAAACGTGTCACTTAAAGCTAAGGAAAGGATTCAAACTAGGGAGACAAAATTGAAATAGTTAGATTCTGACTACTATGGGCTCTGATACCATGCTGTAAGGATGCAAGATTCACCCCCTTACTAAAAAAAATTTTGAAGAATAAAACATCCATTCCAAACACACTCATTAAAGGTATGCTGGAATAGGTACAAAATTTTCAAACTTCAATAAATGGTATTCAAAACAACCAAAGTATAGCAGCAAAATAAAAATGTTGACTACATTCAGTTATAACAAGGTTATTAAAAAAGTACATCATAATATCTCGTTAGGGTTTACATGTATGATATAACATAAGGTTCTAAGTAGAGGGGAATCTAAACCATAACAACTTTGTCTCCAAGCTTTAAATCCTTAAGCTAGTCCAAAACTTTATGCCTTATCATCCAAGTCCTTCACCTAGGGTTGGAAGAATACCCCAGCAAGAAGAGAAAATAGATGACATCAGCAAAGACTGGTATGTGCATACTAAATAGGAAATTGAGAAATATATGGAATAAATGTCATCAAATATAAAAGGCTTCCCATAGAAAGGATAAGGACCACCCTAATGGGTATTAAGAGAAAAGGAATTAAAATCATATGATAATAAAAGAATATTTGCCATTAATAAAACATAAAGATTGTGCCACACAAGCACATGTAAAGAATTAGGGCACACACCCCATATCATTAACCTACATGCATGTGAGATAAACATAGCCCTAGAACAATATAAACACAAAGGCGGCCAAGTCTCATAAACTTGAAACCTGATAGAGAAAGGAATACTGTCAATAACTCAAATATATAAAACATGGGCCAAGAATCACACATCTTGCCATGGGTATTAGGTTCCTTTCCATCCCAAAAGAGAAGGAAATATCTCACCTACTCGGTAGGAAATAACACATCTGCCATAAAAACCAATGCAATTACACTACTCTAGTGATACTGAATCACATATCATGCTAAATGTAGTGGCAAGTAGAAAATATAGTCAGAATATATAAACTAGTCACCACATAAGTGACCAACATAAACATCCACCTCATAAGTGGGCAAAAGACATCACATGTCATGTTTTAGAGTTCCATCATGAACAAAAAATAAGATAAGAGTTCAAAAGAATATCCATGATCACATGATCAATATCAAATAAGGTAGTTCACATGAACCATGATTTTCAAAACAAAATACATTGTGTATAGGCTAATGTCCATAGGACAAAGAGAATGAATAAGCATAGCTGAATTGCTCAACATAGAAGAATAGGGGATATATCATACCTCAACTTCAGAGTCTAAACAATCTAATTCAGTCCTAGATCCAAGCCTAGACCTCCAAAGAACCTCTAGGGAAGGTGGACAAGTCCAATAAGTAAGGTTCCCAAGCTTAGAGAGGCTAGTTTCTCCAACAAAGCTCCTATCTCAAGCAAAAAGCACCTTCTCCACTTTAGAGGTGAAAAACCCTAACAAAAGAACATGGAGATGGGGTATTTAGGGGCTATAGGTGGGGTTTCACCATGGAAGACCAGGGTTTCAATCTAGAGGAAGGTGGAAAGAAGACTAACAACATGAGAATAGGGAAGGAAAGGAGAAAACTTACTAGTTTTGGTCGTAATAACCAAGGAGGAGCTTTAGAAATCCTAAATAGAGAAATTTGAAACCCTAGGAGCCTTCTTCACCAAGGTAGGCACCTCCTTTTACCTTAGGATAGAACCTTCGTGAAAAAATAGTGTAGGAATGATGCTCTAATCTAGAGGAAATAAAAGAGAGCAAGATGTTTTGAATTGGGAGTTGGGAAGGGGTAGATATACCTATATAAAGAAAGAGGTCAAGTATGAGGTTTCTTTGAGACTTTCAATGTGTCATGTATAAGGGTTTCCATGGAAATGCAAGCCTTTATGGATAAGGAAGAAGTCAAGAACGAGGTGTCAAGTTACTTTCCATGTGTCCAATGCTAAGGGTGCCTATGGACATGCAAACCTTTATGGATAAGGAAGAAGTCAAGCATGAGGTGTCCATGGATCTTTCCATGTGTCCTTAGCCTAGGGATTTCATGGTCATGCAAGAGGACAGATCATATAGGCTTCTTTAATATCAAATGTCAGTTTATGGACACTTATAGGCCATCCCAACCGACCTCCAATCAAAGAAATAACCCCATTGGTTGATAGCTTCTAAAGATAAGCTCATTTATAAAGAGAGTAATCCCTAAAATTCCCTTAGAAAGAAACACCTTCAAACCAAGGTGCAACTAGGCGCCCTATGGTTCAAAAACTCGAAAATGGTAAGGGAATATATAAGTATTATAATTCATGTGACAATTTGCAAAGAAAACCTCCCAATTGGGTAAATTGCAGAAAAGTTTAGAATGTACCTAAAATTGCATAACTTGCACAAACAACATCCAAATTGGACCAAACTTCATCCACAAGTTATCTTTGAAGTGTTGAATATGACTTTGACATTATTTCCATATTTTGAAGTTATATAATCACATCATTCATTACTTATTCCTTTTACTCATTTTCTCTCTCCTAAACTTATCCTAATATTTCAAGGGTGTCAAATTAGATGAATTTTGACATGTAGGCTACTTTTGATATGTAGATTTCAAATTTGAAGTTTGTTTCCACTCTTGAGACTTCTTTTTATGAGATATGGCATATGGCCCATTAACGGCCCATTATCTAAATTATTCATCGAATTAAGTTTCTTATCTTCATATTACCACCAAAATGAGTTATGTGGCATATTTTATGTATCCATTATAAACCTAAGATTAATGTAAGAAAATTAGGTTACAATAAGGTGATTTATACATGCATTATCTCATTGGGGATATACTAAACATCTATTTAGGTCTAACCTTCAACCTTGTTTGGCTAAGTCCAAAAATGTCAACTTCCAGGGTAGGGTCTGATATCTAGTATCTTACAACACACCACCCCTTAAAGGGATTTCATCCTCAAAATCAAAACATCCACATATGAGAAAACAACTTATTCACCACCCCTTAAAGGATTCATCTTATTAAGTCAAAACTATTCTTTAGGTACAAAAGGTTCAACTACACTTCCTTGCATCCGACTACATAAGCATCATGCAAAAAAAACATAACTTGTAAAGACTAACTATGAACTATGGGTTAACTTGCTCTTGTCCATCCTCAAACAAGTTTTTACACTTGGGAGACTAGTTCAACATATTAGGGTCCCTAAAGATAAATCATATAGATGTCTAAGTCTACTATTGCCTAAAAGCATGCTATTTTGAACAATTCATATGAGCTCAGACCTGACTGGTATCATATGGATTCGGGAGTCCTCATAAACCAAGCTAGTGGTACGGACAAAATTCTTGCCAGCTCCCGAACCCTGATCCTTTCTAGACACCTTTGCTTTCAACTTCATGTCCTAGTAGCTGCCTAAAGGCCAAACTAAATAACCTCAAGTTAATATGGTTACTTATGCATCTTTTACTTGTGAGTATTTTAAGGATCTATTCATCATTATTCTAATGTGAAACTGTATGATACTAAATCAACCCTTCATCATATATTGATCAGCTCTAGGGCAAACATGTCACTTAAAGGTAAGGCAAGGATTCTAACAAGGGAGACAAAATTGAAATAGTCAGATTCCGACTACTATGGGCTCTGATACCATGCTGTTAGGAGGCGGGATTCACCCCCTCACTAGTTTTTTTTGAAGAATAAAACATCCATTCCAAACACACTCAAAAGTATGTTGGAATAGGTGCAAATTTTTCAAACTTCAATAAATGATATTCAAAACAACCAAAGTATAGCAACGGACTAAAATGTTGACTATATTCAATATATAACAAGGTTATTAAAAAGTACATCATAATATCCCGTAAGGGTTTACATGTATGATACAACATAAGATTCTAAGTAGAGGGAAATCTAAACCATAACAACTTTGTCTCCAAGCTTTAACTCCTTAAGCTAGTCCAAAACTTTATGCATTATCATCCAAGTCCTTCACCTAGGGTTGGTAGCATACCCCAGTAAGAAGAGAAAATAAATGACATAAGCAAAGGCTGGTAAGTGCATACTAAATAGGAAATTGAGAAATATATGGAATAAGGGTCATAAAAAATAAAAGGCTTCCCATAGAAAGGATAAGGACCACCCAAATGGGTATTAAGAGAAAAGGAATTAAAATCATATGATAACAAAAGAATACTTGCCATTAATAAAACATAAAGATTGTGCCACACAAGCACATGTAAAGAATTAGGGCACACACCCCATATCATCAAATTTCATGCATGTGAGATAAACATAGCCCTAGAACAATATAAACACAAAGGCGACCAAGTCTCATAAATTTTAAACCTAATAGAGAAAGGAATACTACCAATCACCTAAATATATAAAACATAGGCCAAGAATCACACATCTTTCTATGGGTGTGAGGTTCCTTTCCATCCCAAAAGAGCAGGAAATATCACATCTGCTTGGCAGGAAATAACACATCTTCCATAAAAACCAATGCAATTACACTACTCTAGTGCTACTAAATCACACATCATGTTAAATGTAGAGGCAAGTAGAAAGTATAGTCAGAATATATAAACTAGTCACCACATAAGTGACCAACATATACATCCACCTCATAATTGGGCAAAAGACATCACGTCATCTTTTTGAGTTCCATTATGAATAAAGAATAAGATAAGAGTTCAAAAGAATATCCATGATCACATAATCAATATCAAATAAGGTAGTTCACATGAACCATGATTTTCAAAAGAAAATACATTGTGTATAGGCTAATGTCCATAGGACAATGAGAATGAATAAGAATAGATGAATTGCTCAACATAGAAGAATAGGGGATACATCATACCTCAACTTCAGAGTCTAAACAGTCCATTTCAGTACTAGATCCAAGACTAGACCTCCAAAGAATCTCTAGGGAAGGTGGACATGTCCAATAAGTAAGGTTCCCAAGCTTAGAGAGACTGGTTTCTCCAACAAAGCTCCTATGTCAAGCAAAAAACACCTTCTCCACTTTAAAGGTGAAAAACCCTAAGAAAAGAACATGGAGATGGGGTGTTTAGGGGCTCTAGGTGGGGTTTCACCATGGAAGACCAGTGTTCTGACCTGGAGGAAGGTGGAAGGAAGACTAACAACATGAGAATAGGGAAGGAAAGGAGAAAACTTACTAGTTTTGTTTGTAATAATCAAGGAGGAGCTTTAGAAATCCTAAATAGAGAAATTTGGAACCCTAGGAGCTTTCTTCACCAAGGTAGGTACCTCATTTTACCTTGGGACAAAACCTTCATGGAAAAATAGATTAGAAATGATGCTCTAATCTAGAGGAAATAAAGGAGAGCAAGAGTTTTCGAATTGGGAGTTGGGAAGGGGTAGATATGGCTCTATAAAGAAAGAGGTCAAGTATGAGGTGTCTATGAGACTTTCCATGTGTCATGTATAAGGGTGTCCATGGACATGCAAGCCTTTATGGATAAGGAATAAGTCAAGCACGAGGTGTCAAGTTAATTTCCATGTGTCCAATGCTAAGGGTGCCTATGGACATGCAAACCATTATGGATAAGGAAGAAGTCAAGCATGAGGCGTGCATGGAGCTTTCCATGTTTCCTTAGCCTAGGGATTTCTTGGCCATGCAAGAGGACAACTGTTGGTTATTTTAAACAAATGAGTTTCAATCCAAAGAAATGGATAGTTTACTCAACTTAACCAAACTCCGCAAGTATACGGAGGTAGTATAGTTAAGGTCAAACACAAGGAGCTGAACTAAATTAATTGAACGCAACAGTACTAGGGTTCAACAATCTAAACCGGTTTTAAAGAGTTGAAAAGATTTGTTCTAAAAGCATAAATATTGGGTTTTAACTACAGGAAATTCAGATTTAAGCTAACAACAAGAATTACAAGAAAGTCCGATTTTAGAAAGTTTATGAATCTTGGACATTAGGATTTCACTCATATGCCATAGCAACCAAAAGAACAAAATAATTTAAACATACATAAGATCATGTTTCAAGGAAAAGTTGTGTTACATTTCACCTCCCGGTGTAAATGCAACGATCATAACTCCAAACAGCACTCTCGTGCATGAATTTCTTTTATGATCACAAACAGATCCTCAACTCATTTTTCTCTACTCTCGTAGAAGAAGAAGAGTTGCCAAGAAGAGCGTCTCCTTACAAACTTACTTGTCTTCTCAAACTAAGCAAGAAAGAAGAAATCAAGCATATAAGGTGGCCAACAATACATGCAAGGAACAGAGTAACCGACACTCTCAAGGTAAGGAAACAAGAAGCAAATGCATTTAGTATGAAATTACTTGTTCATTACATGCTATGGCATGGGAGTTACTCTCCCATGCCCAAGAAAAAGGATCTACTCGTCCATGATCATGTATTGCAGAAAAGCTACAGAATTTTCAGAGTTTAACATGATTTAGATAAGGAAAGACAAGAAGAACCAAAGATGTAACAACAAGGAGTAAGAATTCCGGCTTTAGGACGAAATTCCCTTCCTTGAGCTGCTCCAAGTCGGGCCTACTCCTCTCTCAAGAAGCTGCTCAGAGTTGGGAACGCTGGCTGCACCTTGAAGATGACTAAGGAGAAGTGGAGAAGAAGAAAATGGTCTCTTTGTGCAAGAAACCACCTTAGTTTTCTCCCAAACCACCCTCCTCTACTCTCCTCTGTCTTTAGGATGAGAGAAAACCTCCAAATGGCCGAACGTAACCGTCCCTTGGCTTCCCTCTTTCTTTTAAAATCGTATTCTGAATTTTTGGAATTCTGAAATTGTCAGGTGCACGTCGTGCACTTTTGGGGTGCACGCCGTGCACCTGCAATGCAGTTGTAACCGACTGATTAGTGCACGACGTGCGCTGAGGAGTTGCACGCCATGCGACTTTCTAGACATTCTTCAGAATTTTTGCATCCCAGGTGCACGCCGTGTCTTTTCGATGTACACGTCGTGCATTCTCTTAGCTGGACAGAACGAATTCCTCTGGAATGTTGCACGTCGTGCGTCTGTATGTTGCACGCCGTGCACTTTACTATTTCAGCAAACTGGTCTCTTCTGGATAGGTGCACGCCGTGCATCTACAATCTGCACGCCGTGCATTCTTCTGTTTCTGTAGAAATATCATCTGAAATTAGTTCTTTTTGTGGCTATCTTGCAATACAAGCTATGGAACATGTAGAACAACTAAAAGATGGCAAAACTAATATGAAAGAGACTGAATTATACTGGAAAGAATCAAATTTGAGTGTGATAACATGTGAAAAGATGATATACAAATCACACAACAAATCCCCCTAAGCTTAAACCATTGCTTGTCCTCAAGCAAAAAGAGCATGGAAATACAAATGAAGAATTTGCAAGAACATGAATAGATCAAATGAAATGAAAGATGTGTATAAGACCAAACCAACAATGATCAACATGTTTATTCTCATAGCCGTCAATTTCAACTCAAACACCCAAGAAGGAGATTTTAGTTCAGCAGGGGTGGTATCAATTTCAATGTAACAATCAATTAAACAATACTAGGTAGAATTTGGATGACCAAACCAAACAACCAGTAGATGTGCAACTCCAACTCTCAATTATTAAGGATAACAAAAGATGAAATCTTAGTTAAAAATTTGACAATTTTTTCTGTACTCTCCTCTTCCCAGAAATGATATGACAAATGATTATGGGCTCCGACACTCGGCTGCTAATATAGGCTTATGCACACGAGGAGTGTCGGTTGGGGTATTTTACCCTCTTTTTAGGAAATACCACCTAACCATCGTGGCCAGATCGGACTTACACTAGGCTAGCATGATATGTGGGCCGATTAGCCATCTTTTAGGGGGAATAGGAGTTATTTAAATTTTTCCAAAAGTTTGGAGAGTCAACTAAATTGCAACATTAACTAGATTTCATTCATCTGTTTTGAAATTTTTTCATTGAAAGAAAGTTTGCATATGTACTAAGAGCTTGGCAAAGTCATCCCGTATTCTAAATGATGTTGTACAGTTGATTTATTCACAAAAATTGAAACCATTACATGTTTTAAACAATCAGGGATGAGAAAGATGAATTTTCAGGCTAGAAGCATAAACTTGAGTTAAACACATGTTGGTGGTCCAAAGGTTTCATTTGATTAATACATGATTTTTACAACTTCTTCAATTGAAATTTCTCATAAAAGGAGGTCAAACAGTAAGGCATAGGAGTTCTTTCCACATATAAAAGATGAAACTCATATCATATTAGATTTGCCATCAGAAAAGAGGAACTAGAAACAACAACTAAGAAGTGAAAATGAAGATCAAAATACAAAACCAAATGACAAGAAGCAAATAACATGAAAGCAAAACCTCATATAAGCTGGGATACCAATACCATCTGGTTGCTCCCCCCCCAAGCTTGAAATCAGCAGTGTCCTCACTGCTTCAATCAAACTTTAGGAGTTTACAACCGGATACGTGTCATGTATGAGATCAAAAAAATGATCCGCCGCCTCCCTGTTTTGGGAAGAACTGATTGACGATGTCAGGAATATCCATAGGCGTCGCGGACGATGATTCTGGCTGCTGCGGGTTCTCATGAAACTCATGCTGTGGGACGTCTGGAGCTGTGGTCTGCTGCTGGTGGAGAGGAGACTGGAAGGACTGTGGTGCTGGGTAGTGGCCCTGCGAGATGTGCCACACATCCATCATGTTGACCATGTCATACACAATGGAGTACTGTGCACCCAATTGGTCAAACCTGGTGTCATGCTGTGCGCCCATCTGGTCAAGGCGGGTCTCCAAATGATCGAAACGCCGCTCCACGTAGGTGTAGAAATGCTGAAAATCTGGCGTTGTCTAGTTGTACTCGGTCTGAGTACCCGTGGATGGTGGCTGGGGGGTGGGTGCTGCTGTTGTAGGCCCTGGGGTAGAGCTGCTGGCACCCCTGGTGGGTGCTCCCTCATCATTTTCTGGCTGAAGATGTACTTTCTAGACTGCCTTGTCCTTGATATCATTACGGCTCGCATCAGGGATTATGATGAACTGTGTCTTTGTGATATAAACTTTGAACCTAGACTCGCTGTTGCCATGTCTAGAGATCATACCACAAGAAATAAGATAGCTTATATCCATGAGATTCTTTCCCGGTGTAGGTTCAAAATCACCTATAGCCAACCCCAATTGCATAACAAGGATGCTGATTACCCCGCCACACATGATGTCGCCCTCTTCCCTTTTCTTTTGTTTCTTTGTTTCAAGCAGCTTGTGCACAATGTAATAACCAGAACTGATGCGCTCATTATGTACCACACACCACAAAAAGAACAGATCAATTTTTCCTACAACACCCTGTGTTTTATTCTTTGCAAATGGTCATGTGCTAAGAAGGCGGTGTAGTACTCAGAAAATAGTGTTATGGATGCTAGAAGCCCATGCATTCTGTGCCTTGTGCACTGTATCAGAAGTGATTTCAGACCAAAACAGATCGTTGTTGAAAGCCGGAGGGTAATCAGTATAACCACCATAATTGCATTTGAGTAAAGTGCAAAACCGCTCGAGATTCATGCAAAACGGTTTATCCAAGAGACGGAAACTGATTTTCTGAAATGGGATTTGAAAACGATCACCCTCGGCTTTAAAAGTAGTAAGAAACTCATATACCAAACGGGGGTAGGTTTTAGTAACCCGAGTGCAGAGAAATTCCATCCCCAAGAAGGTTAAGTGGCGTACTACCTCATCCTTGAAGCCCAGTTTGGTAACTACTTCTTCACACATGTACCTTGAAGGGAGAACACGCCTTGTAATGAGAAACTGATAATCGGCATCTTCTTCAGGCCTGACCATGAACTGTGTGGATGGTACAAAGGACTGCGGTCGAGGTGCGGAGGAGCTTGCTTCGGTTGCAATCTGACGGCCTGGACGGCTGCTGGCTTTTCTCTTTATTGGCCCCATCAGTAGAGTGCACGAGTGGACTGTAAGTCTGACTCAGGCAAGCAGTTGCACGGCGTGTCTTTGAAGTGCACGACTGCTTGTACGGTGGCTAGGGCTTTGGCTCGGCGGCGCGGTTGCTGCGGATTGGGCGTGCTCGGCGGTGATGGCTGGATGGTGCCGCTGTGCAGAGAAGAAAAGAAAAAGAAGGTGGCTGGATGGCGGTGCGACAGCGCTGCTGTGCTGTGTACGACTAGAGACCGGTGCACGGCTGGAGAGAACAGTTGCGGCTGGCGTGGAAAAGATGGCGGCACCTGGACTGAGTATGGCTGGACGGAGATGGCGGCGGCTGTTGCTTCGTGCGCGACTGCTGCAGATCGGGCATGCTCGGAGGGGTGGAGAAGCTCAGCGGCGGTTGTGGGCAGAGAAAGGCTGCTGTGCACGGCTGGAGAAGAACGGCGCACGGCTGGTTGACGGTGGAGTGGCGGATGCGGAAGCTAGGGTTGGAGCTCTCGGGGTCGGGGTGCACGGCTGCTAGGGTTAGGGTGTTAGGTTGTGCACTCCGACCTTTTATGTTTAGATTTTACTTAAAAGTGCACGACGTGCATTTTTGAGGTGCATGGCGTGCACGTTTCCAGAAGTTTTTCAAATGTCCACCGCCCAGGTGCACGACGTGTGTTTTCGAGGGGCACGCCGTGCGTGTTTCCAGAAAGATTTCGGACCACCAAAGCTCCAGCTGCACGTCGTGCATTTCTGAGGTGCACGGCGTGCATTATTCCTGAAGGTTTCCTGTAGATCTCGCACATCATATGCACGTCGTGCACTCCGAAAATGCATGCCGTGTCTGTTTCCAGAACATTCTTTGATGTATTTCGTAATGATGTGCATGCCGTGCAACTTGTGAAATGCACACCGTGCACTATGCGATTTCTGTAGAAAATTGCATTCAGTCAGCAGAAAATTATGACGGATCGAATAGAAATCAAGTCTAAGTTATTACAGTCATCCATGACAGGCTTATTAACAAAATTAAAGAGTGTTTTGATTTGGAAAACTCAAAAGACATCTATCCTAACATGGGGTCAACTCCCACAAGGTCCTCCATTTAAAGTCCGGAGTAGGACTTCTTCCAAAGCTTTAGGCATCTTGTAGGGAGCAGGAGGCTCCCTTCTCCACATCTTCTCCACTTGAGTAACGTTTGCAGTGTTGTCCATTTACTTTAAAGGTCCCATCCTTGCCTTGGAGTTCTACAACTCCATATGGAAATATCTTGAGTACTTGGAACGGACCGGACCACTTTGACTTCAACTTTGCCAAGCTTTTGTTCTTTCTTTATACAACCTTGCGTTCTCATATGCATCAAGTAGAAGTTCCTCGAGCTCCTGCAGCTGCAACAAACGCTTTTCTCCTGCTCTTTTCATGTCGAAATTCAGGAACTTTATTGCCCATAAAGCGCGGTGTTCTAATTCAAGCGGAAGGTGACATGATTTGCCATAGATTAGCTTAAAAGGAGTAGTCCCAATGCTGGTTTTGAAAGCCGTGTGATATGCCCACAATGCATCATCAATCTTTAGTGCCCAGTCCTTCCTCGAACTAGAGACGGTCTTTTCAAGAATAGTCTTCAATTGCCTATTTGAAATCTCTACTTGCCCGGATGTTTGAGGATGATAAGGCGTAGAGATTTTATGGGTTACACCGTACTTTGAGAGAAGATTGTTGAATTGTTTTTCAACAAAATGTGTACCTCCATCAGAAATAACCACACGTGGGACTCCAAACCGAGGGAATATAATCTTTTGAAAAAGCTTGACTACGGATTTGGCATCCGGTGCTTGGGTTGGAATGGCTTCAACCCATTTAGAAACATACTCACAGGCAACAAGAATATATTGATATCCGCATGAAGATGGGAATGGTCCCATGTAATCCACTCCCCATACATCGAACACCTCAACTTCTAGAATAGAGTTGAGTGGCATGTCATCTCGGCGGGATATGCCTCCTGTTCTTTGGCACCTATCACAAGATTTGACGAATAAATTGACATCTTTAAATAATGTAGGCCAATAGAATCCAGCTTGAAGAATTTTCGCAGCGGTCTTTTCTCCTCCAAAATGGCCTCCATAAGGAGAGGCATGGCAGTCAGTAATGATATTTGGGATTTCCTCTTCGATAACACATCTCCGGATTAACCCATCGCTTCCATGCTTAAATAGCAACGGGTCGTCCCAATAATAAAATTTGACGTCATGAAAGAATTTTTTCTTCTGTTGATATGTCAAACCTGGAGGTAGCTGTCCAGTAGCAAGGAAATTAGCAATATCTGCAAACCACAGCGCTTGGATGGATGATAACGTGTAAAGTTTTTCAATCGGCAAATGATCTTCAATGGGTAGTAAATCTCTAGAATTTGTGGTCAATCTAGAGAGGTGATCAGCAACGCTGTTCTCTGTCCCCTTTTTGTCTCGGATCTCAAGGTCAAATTCTTGCAATAGAAGTATACAACGAATGAGACGTGGTTTGGCATCCTTCTTATTCAGCAAATACTTGATGGCAGCATGATCAGTGTACACAATCTCTTTTGATCCTACCAAGTACTGTTGGAACTTGTCGAAAGCATAAATGATCGCAAGCATTTCTTTCTCCGTGGTCGTGTAATTTATTTGTGCTTCATCGAGAGTTTTGCTGGCGTAGTAGATGGCATGGATCTTCTTGTCTCTCCGCTGTCCCAAAACAACTCCAACTGCATAATCACTCACATCGCACATGAGTTCGAAGGGAGAATCCCAATCCGGAGTTTGGATGATTGGAGCTGAAATGAGAGCTTCCTTGAGTTTGGAAAAAGCTGCTTGGTAATTTTCATTAAAACAAATTCTGCGTCTTTTGCAAGAAGAGAACATAGCGGCTTTGCAATTTTTGAAAAGTCTTTAATGAATCTTCTGTAAAAACCTGCTTGTCCTAAGAAACTGTGAATGTCTTTTACTGAAGATGGAGTAGACATCTTTTCAATTGCTTCGACTTTTGCCCTGTCCACTTCAATACCCTTGTTAGATATCACATGGCCTAGCACTACACCGGATTGTACCATAAAATGGCACTTCTCCCAGTTTAGTACTAGGTTAACCTTTTTACATCGGGCTAAGACAAGAGACAAATTTAATAAGCATTGATCAAAAGAATCGCCGTACACACTGAAATCATCCATAAAAATCTCCATTATGTTTTCAATGAAATCAGAGAAAATAGCCATCATGACCCGCTGAAAAGTAGCGGGAGCATTACAAAGACCGAACGGCATACGGCGGTAAGCATATGTTCCATAAGTGCATGTGAAAGTGGTCTTCTCCTGATCAGGAGGATAGATGGGAATCTGAAAAAAACCAGAATATCCATCCAAGTAACAAAAATATGAATGTTTTGCAAGCCGTTCAAGCATCAAATCAATAAAAGGCAAAGGGAAATGATCTTTCCGGGTTGCTTTGTTCAAACGCCTATAGTCAATACACATACGCCAACCAGTAACCATGCGTTTTTGTATCAACTCATCATTATCTCCTTTAATGACAGTTGCACCCCCTTTCTTAGGTACCACGTGAATGGCACTAACCCAAGGGCTGTCACTTATTGGATAAATGATTCCGGCGTCTATTAACTTGAAAATTGATTTCTTTACCACCTCAAGCATATTTTGGTTTAAATGTCTAGGTGGTTCAACAGTGGGTTTAGCATCATCTTCCATATTTATTCTGTGCATACAAATGGAAGGATGAATGCCCTTTAAATCTTCTATAGAATAACCAATGACATCTTTGTACAAACGCAATTCAGCAAGCAATTTATTTTCTTGATCGCTGGTTAGTTCACTATTTATTATGACAGGAGATGTAGAGTTTGGGTCAAGAAATGCATACCTTAGCCCAGGTGGAAGGGCTTTTAATTCTACCTTTTTTCCTGTCGTACTATCATCAACTTTGTCTTCAACAAGTGGGGCATCTCCATCAACAGTTGTTGCTTTAGAAATAGAAGGTGCTCCAGAATTTTCAGAATTATCAAATTCAGCTACATCCTCATCATAGAGATCAATCATCAAATCAACATTATCTTCACTATCATTTTCAACAGGATCAACCATATCAAGCAAACAGATGTCTTCAACACGTGCGGGTGCTTTCATAGCTTCATAAATAGAAAATTCCATAGCTTCTTCTCCGACACATAAAGTAAGCTTCCCTTCTCGGACATCAACAAGACATCCGACAGTTCTCAAGAATGGCCTCCCAAAAAGAACAGGGTTGGAAGGAACTTCCGCCATGTCAAGAACAATGAAATCACAAGGTATATAGAATTTCCCAATTTGTACAAGCACATCTTCCACTATACCTTTTGGATATTTAATAGAGTGATCAACTAATTCAATAGCCATTCTTGTGGGTTTCAAGTCCCCAAGATCTAATTCTTGCCATAAAGTAAATGGAATAAGGCTGATACTCGCACCGAGATCTACTAAACCTTTGTCAAAAGTGGTGTCATTAATCTTGCATGGCAGTGTGAAGGCTCCCAAATCATCAAGCTTTTGAGGTAGACAGTTTTGAATAATGGAACTGACTCGTTCAGAAAGCATTACAGTTTCTACTTGATCAATCTTTCTTCTTTTAAATAGAATATCTTTTAAGAAGGCATTTCGGCAATAACTTCAGAAAAAGGAATGTTTACATGCAGTTTGTTGATTATGTCCACAAATTTCCTGAACTTTTGATCTTCCTTCTTATTGGCTAATCTTTGAGGAAAAGGTGCAGTTGCTTTGAAAGAAGGTGGTACTTCAGCTTTACCTTTCTCCTCGCTGTGACTCGGAGTGTTGTCCTTTTCTTCAATAGTTTGATTTATGGTCTTCTCCTCTGATGGAGAAGGTCTTTCAATTTCAGCTCCGCTTCTTAAGATAATGGCATGGGCTTGCTGCCTTGGGTTCACTTCCGGCTGGCTTGGAAGAGAACCAGATTGTGGAGTCGTTTGTTGATTTAAAGCTTGTTGTGCTATTTGATTTTCCAACATCTTGGTGTGGGTGGAAATTCCATCCACCTTTGCAGAGATTTGCGCAATAGCATCTTTTAAAAGCTTATCATTTCCTCGGAGTTCCTCATTTTGTTGCATCTGCGTTGATATGAACTTCTCCATCATAGCTTCCAGGGAAGAACTTTGGGGTTGTTGTTGTTGCTGAAAACCCTTGTTATTGAAACCCGACGGATTTCCTTGATGGTTTACATGTTGTTGTTGTTGCTGTCCTTTCTGGAAATTTTGGGTATTGCTTGCATTCCGGTAGGAGAAATTAGGGTGGTCTCTCCATCCCGGATTATATTGGTTGGAATAAGGGTCGTATTGTTTGTTTCCTTGAATCCCAACTGCATTAACCTGTTCAAAATTTCCTTCCATAGCGTTAGGGGCAAAACACGAGGAAGAAGTATGACCTACATTACCACAAGCTTCACATGTGGCTTCAGCAGATTGAATTGGTAAAGTGGTCATTTTCTCAAATTTTTGTGTGAGAACATCTAGCTTTGCAGCAATTAGATCAACGACATCAATAGTATGCTTTCCTCCTTGCTTTCTAGCTGAAGAGCTTGCTGTAGAGGTGGATTTAGCTCCTCTATCTCCTCCCCATTGGCAGTGATTGAGAGATATATCTTCAATGATATCATAGGCCACTCTATAAGACTTGGTCATTAGTGCACCGCCAGCTGCGGCATCTAGAGTCAACCGAGTATTGTAGAACAGTCCATTGTAGAATGTTTGCAGCAAGAGCCAGTTTGTCAAACCATGGTGTGGGCACAGACGTTGAAGATCCTTGAACCGTTCCCATGTATCATATAAGGTTTCTCCTTCACTTTGAGAGAAGTTTGTAAGCTGGTTCCTCAAGTGAGTTGTCTTGCTTGGCGGAAAGTACTTTGAAAGAAAAGCATTAAGCAATTGGTCCCAACTTCTAATAGACTTCTTGGGAAGAGACAGAAGCCATGCCTTGGCTCTATCTCTTAGAGTAAAGGGAAATAGCATAAGTCTGATTCCATCAGTGGACACTCCATTAATCTTAAAAGTATTCAAATATTCCAGAAATTCTGCAATATGAAGACTTGGGTCTTCATTGGCTGTACCCCCGAAGTGATTTTGCTGAATCATTTGCATCATGGAAGGGGCAATCGAGAAGTTATTTTCTTCCACAGCAGGTAGGTCGATGGCCCCACAAATATTTGTGGCAACTGATATGGAAAAATCCTTTAGAGGGCGATCGTCCTCCATGGCTGAAATAGTTGGTGAAGCTACTACAGAAGATGAAGAAAACGGTTGTGGTGGTGATTGTGGCAGTGATGACGGTGAAGTACCTCCAAAAGGTAGTTTTTCTACTCTTCTTGTTCTCCTCAAACTTGAAAGAGTTCGCTCTATTTCAAGGTCTAGCAAAGCGGATGTTTGGAGACCTCGTTGTGAACGACGCATGCAACCTGAAAAATAACAAGAAAAATTAAGAACACACTAAGAAGTATATGGAAATTCGAAAATGATGAATGATGGTCTAGTCTCGAATACTAAATAGTACTTATTACTCCAATTAAGTTACCGTAGCTCCCCGGCAACGGCGCCAAAAACTTGTTGGTTATTTTAAACAAACGAGTTTCAATCCAAAGAAATGGATAGTTTACTCAAGTTAACCAAACTCCGCAAGTATACGAAGGTAGTATAGTTAAGGTCGAACACAAGGAGCTGAACTAACTTAATTGAACGCAACAGTACTAGGGTTCAACAATCTAAACCAGTTTTAAAGAGTTGAAAAAATTTGTTCTAAAAGCATAAAGATTGGGTTTTAACTACAGGAAATTCAGATTTAAGCTAACAACAAGAATTACAAGAAAGTCCGATTTCAGAAAGTTTATGAATCTTGGACATTAGGATTTCACTCATATGCCATAGCAATCAAAAGAACAAAATAATTTAAACATACATAAGATCATGTTTCAAGGAAAAGTTGTGTTACATTTCACCTCCCGGTGTAAATGCAACGATCATAACTCCAAACAGCACTCTCGTGCATGAATTTCTTTTATGATCACAAACAAATCCTCAACTCATTTTTCTCTACTCTCGTAGAAGAAGAAGAGTTGCCAAGAAGAGCGTCTCCTTACAAACTTACCTGTCTTCTCAAACTAAGCAAGAAAGTAGAAATCAAGCATATAAGGTGGCCAACAATACATGCAAGGAACAGAGTAACCGACACTCTCAATGTAAGGAAACAAGAAGCAAATGCATTTAGTACGAAATTACTTGTTCATTACATGCTATGGCATGGGAGTTACTCTCCCATGCCCAAGAAAAAGGATCTACTCGTCCATGATCACGTATTGCAGAAAAGCTACAGAATTTTCAGAGTTTAACATGATTTAGAGAAGGAAAGACAAGAAGAACCAAAGATGTAACCACAAGGAGTAAGAATTCCGGCTTTAGGACGAAATTCCCTTCCTTTTGCTGCTCCAAGTCGGGCCTACTCCTCTCTTAAGAAGCTGCTCGGAGTTGGGAACACTGGCTGCACCTTGAAGATGACTAAGGAGAAGTGGAGAAGAAGAAAATGGTCTCTTTGTGCAAGAAACCACCTTAGTTTTCTCCCAAATCGCCCTCCTCTACTCTCCTCTGTCTTTGGGACGAGAGAAAACCTCCAAATAGCCGAACGTAACCGTCCCTTGGCTTCCTTCTTTCTTTTAAAATCATATTCTGAATTTTCGGAATTCTGAAATTGCCAGGTGCACGCCGTGCACTTTTGGGGTGCACGCCGTGCACCTGCAATGCAGTTGTAACCGGCTGATTAGTGCACGGCGTGCGCTGAGGAGTTGCACGCCGTGCGACTTTCTAGAACTTCTTCAGAATTTTTGCGTCCCAGGTGCATGCCGTGTCTTTTCAATGTACACCGTGCATTCTCTTGGCTGGACAGAACGGATTCCTCTGGAATGTTGCACGACGTACGTCTGTATGTTGCATGCCGTGCACTTTACTATTTCAGCAAACTGGTCTCTTCTGGATATGTGCACGCCGTGCATCTGCAATCTGCACGCCGTGCATTCTCCTATTTCTGTAGAAATATCATCTGAAATTAGTTCTTTTTGTGGCAATCTTGCAATACAAGCTATGGAACATGTAGAACAACTAAAAGATGGCAAAACTAATATGAAAGAGACTGAATTATACTGGAAAGAATCAAATTTGTGTGTGATAACATGTGAAAAGATGATATACAAATCACACAACAACAACTCATAGAGGCTTCTTGAATATCAAATATATGTTTATGGATACTTATATGCCATCCAAACCAACCTCCAATCAAAGAAATAACCCCATTGGTTGATAGCTTCTAAAGATAAGCTCATTTATAAAGAGAGTAATCCCTAAAATGCCCTTGGAAAGAAACACCTTCAAACCAAGGTGCAACTAGATGCACTATGGTTCAAAAACTCGAGAATGGTAAGGGAATATATAAGGATTATAATGCATGTGACAATTTGCAAAGAAAACCTCCCAATTTGATAAATTGCAGAAAAGTCCAAAATGTACCTAAAATTACATAACTTGGACAAACAACATCCAAATAGGACCAAACTTCATCCATGAGTTATCTTTGATGTGTTGAATATGAATTTTCCATTATTTCCATATTTTGAAGTTATATAATCACATTATTAATTACTTCTGCCTTTTACTCATTTTTTTCTCTCCTAAACTTATCCTAATATTTCAAGATGGTCTAAATTAGATGAATTTTGACGTGTAGGCTAATTTTAATATGTAGATTTTGAATTTGAAGTTTGTTTCCAATTTTGAGATTTCTTTTTATGAGATATGTCATATGGCTCATTAACGACCCATTATCTAAATTATTCATCCAATTATGTTTCTTATCTTCATATTACCAATAAAATGAGTTATGTAGCATATTTTATGTATCCATTATAAACCTAAGATTAATGTTAGAACATTAGGTTACATTAAGGTGATATATACATGCATTAGCTCATTGGGGTTATAGTAAACATCTATTTAGGTCTAACCTTGAACCTTATTTGGCTAAGTCCAAAATGTCAACTTCTAGGGTAGGGTCCGAGATCTAGTATGTTACACCTTGCCACAGTCCATTTGCATGCTTCTAGGTGCTTAATCTCATTAAGGACACCCAGTTAAGCATTGTCCCAAAAGCCAACATGATAGTAATGCACCTCACTTGGTAGGCCCACATAACTACCGTCACACATCCATGAGATGGACAATGCACCACCCATGGGGTGCCCATACTTAGTTGATCAAGATTTTCTTATGTGTTTCTAATGGAAAGAATCTTAGTCTTAATATTAGCTCAAGGGATTTTATATATAAATACATATACATGTCCAATCACCCATACTTTTAGTATGTATCCTATACATTCTATAACCACAATGAAAACATGCAATTAGAAATATACGAGTGATGGTTACGGCTAGTGTAATGCTATTCCTTGGAGCCACAAGGATTTCTACCACCTAAGGTCGACATATTATGTACATCCTATTTTTTGTTAAGATCTATGCTCAAACCAATCTAGATCGATTGGTTCAACACTTGAACCAATCAGCTTGCCTCCTGGGTGCTCAGTTGGGCTCTTGAAATGGTCATCTAGGGTCTCAAGTTTAACTAATATCTGGACTCCTCCAACCGATCTGTTGGGCCACCATTCGATCATTTCATCCTCCTATCGCCCGTCCTCCTCGATCCTCTAGTTGAGTGGTTCTTCTTAAGAGCCGATCGGTTCGTTTGGTGCAAGATGTATTCTCACGACAAAACATAAATTAAAATCATCATATTTAATATTACATTGTAAAAGGAAACACCTCAAGTTACATTCGAGGAGAAATAGGAAGAAGAGCATTAATTTACATTTGGAAAGGAGGATAGAGGCTCAATATGCAAACAAATATATAAACTAGAATAAACAAACAACATGTACACGTAGATCTAGGGTTATTGCCAATACCATGCTAACATCCACCATCAAAACACTTTTAGGGTGATGCATGTGGATTGCATATATATCATATATATATATATATATATATATATATATATATATACATATTAATACCCACCCGGGTAGCTTGGATTTCGCTATCCTTCCCGCCTGAAAAGTAACTTTATGGTCAGAAAAGTAACTCTCTAGACAAAAAAGTAACTATATTGATCAAAAAGTAACTATTCGACTCAAAAAATAAATCCGGGCAGAATACATAGCAAAATAAATATGTAATTGTATATTTAAAATATCTTTTACAAGTGTAACTATCTATGCATGAAAAGTAATAGTTTGTATGGTAAAACAACCCTCTACATGTCAAAAGTAAAAAACTCCAAAAAAAGTAACCAAAATAGGGGGCAAGTATCTACCCACGTGGGCATTGAATGAATGCCTATATATATATATATATATATATATATATATAGGGTGGTGATCTAGTGAGAAACATCCTACGGTGAGATCATGAGAGGCATTTGAATAACTATAAATTCAAAACTTTTTTTTAAAATCCAGCTGTATAGATTGAAAAAACATCATTTCATTTACCTTCTCACAAAAAATTATTACAATCATACATTGTTTTCATGTCCATATGTACAATATACACTTTTTACATCCAACAGTCATCCTGAAAATCAATACATAACGTCAAAAAGTATTATGTTTTTGTGAATGATTTACAAATTAAATGGCCATAAATTTTGTAAGAAGGTAAATATTAAGGTATACTTGTAATCTATATGGTTGGATTATGAAAAAATGATCTGTGTGGAGAGTTATTCAAATGCCTCTCATGCTCTCACCAAGATATGTTTCTCACTAGATCATTACACTATATATATACACACATATACATATATAAACACACACACACTCGTTTTGTATTACAACATAAACTGCTGTCATAAATATCATTTTTACCTTAATCAGACGTGTAATACAAAATGAGTATTTGTATTACAAATTTGGTCATATCATTACAAACAATGTACATCTCATTACAAATATGTATCTTCCTATTACAAAATAGATGCACAGGTAACTAAAGTTAGTTACCCATGCGGGTAGCGAATGAATGGCATATATATATATATATATATATATATATATATATATATATATATATATATATATATATATATATATATATATATATATATATATATATAGGGTAGCGATCCAGTGAGAAACATCCTACGATGAGAGCATGAGAGGCATTTGAATAACTATAGATTGGGAGCAATTTTTAAAAATCCAACCGTATAGATGGAAAAAAGCATCATTTCATTTACCTTCTCATAAAAAACCATTACAATCTGACATTGTTTACATGTCCATAAGTACAATATACACTTTTTTACATCCAACGATCAGCCTAAAATTCAATATCGAGCATTGAAAAGTATTTTGTTGTTGTGAATGATCTACAAATTGGATGGTGATGAAATTTTACAGGAAGGTAAATATTAAGGTATACTTTTAATCTATATGGTTGGATTATGAAAAATTGATCTATGTGGAGAGTTATTTAAAAGCCTCTCATGCTCTCACCAAGATATGTTTCTCACTAGATCTTTGTCCTATATACACACACACATATATATATATATATATAATGTCATGTATTTAATACTCGTATGGGTAGCTATCTTCCTTCTATTTTGGTTACTTTTTTGGAGTTCTTACTTTTGACATGTAGAGGGTTACTTTACCTTGCAAACTGTTATATTTACAACAACTATAAAAAACATACAATTATATATATATTTTTGTATATTCTGCCAAGATTTACTTTTTTAGTCATATAGTTACTTTTTATCATCATAGTTACTCTTTTGTCCAGTGAGTTAATAATCTGACCATATCGTTACTTTTTGGGCTAACGGGTAGCGAAATCCAGGCTACCCACGTGAGTATTAAATGAACACCTATATATATTGTTGACTCAAGGTCAATTAGGTCAATGTTGACTCATGTCTAAATTGACTAAACTCGTGTTTTGATGATGACTAACCATTCCACATATTGGTGTCTAATGTCTCTACTTGAGTGATTTTAGATTAGGTATAAACACACTCCAAATGCCCTAACTTGCGCATATCAAATTGGAGAGAAGACAAGTCAAAGTCAATACAAGTGCATGTTTTTGTAATATGATGTAAATCCATTAGAATCATGTTGTAGATCACTTGTAATGATTGTATGACTTGTAATTAAGCTTGGAAAAATCAGGAGCACTTAGATCGAATGTTTAAGCACTCAAAAGCCATTTTCCAAAATTCACATCAGGATGTTCATCGGTCGAGTTGTCAATACACATAACTCGACCAATCCTGATTGGATCTTGAAAACGACTTTTGATCGGTCGAGTTTACACTTCACAAAACTCGACCGATGGAGTACCTAACCAATTGTATTTTCATTGGTCGGTTGAGTTTCCCCAGGACAAACTCGACCGATGGTATGAATATCGACTTTGTCTTTTACTCTATCTGTCGAGTTACCTTTATAGAAACTCGACCGATTGCAATGTACGGAAAAGTGCAGAAAAGTGTTTCTAGCCATTGTGGAGTTGCAACAAGTGAAAATATATCTGTTACAAGCCACAAAACGGCTAGTTTTCATTCTTAAGTGTTCCCAAAGGCTAAGAGGCATCCCCAGCTATAAATAGGATCCCTTAGGCTTCATTCCAAGGTTGAGAATTCAATGCAAATTCTATGTGAGGTTCCTATTATATAGTTGAGTGCTTCCTATAGCCTCCTCTCTCTCTCTAAGCTTAATCACTTGCTACATCCATTAGAGTGAGTAGGAGATTTGTAAGAGAGCTCGTCCTACATGAATATCTTGTGAGGCTCTCACTTCCAACACCTCCCTATCTCTCATTTCAATCATGAAGATGAAGGTTCTCTCTCTTGGCTAAGAGAGGTGAATAAGAATAAGGGAAGACATCCCTTGGTGAAGATCAAGGCTGAAGACTTGGAGCAAGAGTGGGTAAGCCCTTGGTGAAGGTAGAAGACTCCTTGCTCAAGTGGGTAAGTCATTGGTGGAAGCTTCTCCGAGTGAAGGTGAAGTCAAAGGCAGAAGATCCAAGAAGAGTGGGTAATTTCTTAAAGACTGAAGACTTGTGCAAGAGTAGGTAAGTCCTTGGAAGAAGGTGGAAGACTCTTGAAAAGTGGGTAAGTCCTTGGTAAGGTTGAAGAATCTTTGTATTGGATAGGTAAGTCCTTTGGTTGGTCATGTATTGTAAGTCTTATGAATGAATATAAGAATGCAATGGTTAGGAAATCCTAGAAGCTGACCTCTCTAGGTAAGTGGACTGACTCACTTCTAGTTTGAAGTGAGGAACAACTCTAAATAGCTTGTCCTCTTGTGTTTGCTCAATCTCTCTCATCCTTTCTATGCATGTTTTAGTTGCACACAAATTTCCTATTTAGCAACCTTATCTTGTGATATATCTTGAAGGACTAGTGAATTTTCTTTAAGTACAATAAGCTTTATTCACCCTCCCTCTAGAGCATCTAATCACTCATCTAGGATCCAACAATTGGTATCAGAGCAGGCTTCTCCAAGCATACTTCAACAAGTAGGAGAAGATGGGTGACTACCAAGGAGGGAGTTACTTGATCAGTCTACCAATCTTTGATGGGAGCAATTTCCTATATGGGAGAAGAAGGCTTCAATTCTACATCCAAGGATCAAGTCTTGAGATGTGGCAAATGGTGAACAACCCATACATGCTACCAAAGACAATGATTGAAGAATGGGATGAAGATACCTTGAAGAAAGCAACCTTGAATGCTAGAGCCATGCACATCCTATATGCCTCCATGACCCCCACTGAGTTCAATCAGATTTATTCATGAGAAATAGCCTATGAGGTATGGAGAAGGCTATGTATCACCTATGAGGGGACATATCAAGTGAAGGAAAGCAAAGTCTACATGTTCAAAGGGCTGCTTGAGAACTTCAATATGGGAAAGGAGGAGAGGATAGCCAACATGTACTCAAGGCTCAACACTATTGTGAATGGTCTTGCTATTCTAGGACATCCTATGTCTAGAGGAGAGATCAACTCAAAGATCCTTAGAACTCTCCCAAAGAGGTGAGAACCCAAGGTGACTTCCATTGAAGAAGCAAGGTCTCTTAAGGATATCCCTATTGAAGAGCTCATTGGAAATCTATAAGCACATGAAACTACACTTGACAAGAGGGAGAAAGTAGAAAGACAAGAAGAGAAGAACTCAAGAGAATGAAGAAGGCTGAAATCAAAGCTCAAATCAAGGCTATTGTTGGTCAAGCTTCTCCATCCTCTCAAGTTGAAGAAAATGCCATATACTCCAAGGGTAAACTCTACAAAGGCAAGTCCTCCTCCATCTAGTGCTTCACATGTGGAAAGAAGGGTCACTACAAGGAAGATTGACCACAAGGCAAAAAGACCCATCTTCACAAGAGAAGAGAAGAGAAGTACAAGAAGAAGGAGAAATAGCACTCAAGCTCAAGTTGCTCCTCCAACTCAAGCTCAAGTGAAGATTCAAGTGAAGGATTAAGCTCAAGCTCTAGTGATGAAGGAGAATGCCATTTTGCTCTTATGACATCAACAAGTAAGGACTCAAGTGAGGTAAATCTAAACTCTTTAGATAAAGAATCTTTGATTGCTATTATTCATGATACTTGTGCCTCTCTTAAGTCTTATAAAAGGAAAAAGAAAAAGCTTGCTAGAATTGTTGATAATTTGCATGTAGAACTAGATGATCTTGAACATGCTAATTCTTGCTTGCTTGATGACAAAAATGCTTGTCTTAGCCAAGTAGACTCTTTTAAACTTGAAAAAGCTATTTTGCTTGATAAGATTAGATTTCTAGAGGCTCAACATCTTTTGCCTAGTTCTAATGAAGAGCATACTTTAATTTTTGATTAACTCATGCATGATATTGATGTTCTTAAATCTGAAAATAAGGACAACGATTTTGTTTTGCAAGGATTAGAATCTAAAAATGGTGTTTATCTTTCTAAGATTGCTTTTCTTGAAATAGAAAATGCCTCCTTGCTTGCTAAAATCAATGTGCATGATTTTTGTTCTAGTTCTACTAGTAGAGAGAATGATGTTGCTGCTCTTCATATTAATAGAGGTTCTTATTTAACTAAAGCTCTTTGCTTAGAAAATGATCTTTTGCATGCTAGAGATAATATCAACAATTTGTCTTGTACTATTGCTTCTCTTAAGCATGATAATGATACTTTGAGATCTTTTTTGCAAAGATTCTTAGTTGGTAAGAAGAGCCTTAATGATATCCTACACCATACTACCAAACAAATTGGTAGACATGGTTTGGGGTATGATGGTAGTCAAAGGAACAACAAAGGTAAATGACCTCCAATCTTTCATGGAGAATCCTCTAGTTCCAAGACTATGGGTACATGCAACTATTGTAATGAAATTGGTCATTATTCTACTTATTGTCCTTTTAGGAAAGCACCTAAGAGAACTAGGTTTTGGGTTGCTAAGCTAACCCCTCTAGACCCAAAAACATGATTGGGGACCATTTCATCTTTCTTCTTGTAGGTACTTGCAAATGGATTGACTTGAGCTATTGAATTGCAAATTGACTTCTCAATCCACATGAAAGAAGAAAGGTGAGATGTGTAGAGGGTGACAATAAATGGAAAAAGGAATGGTAAGAACAAAGGTAAATGTTTTCCTGCTTATAACCAATCCTAACTTGTTTTTGTCAAGATAGTGTGCACTATACATATGGTTTTTGAGTCAAAAGTGGTATTTTGTGTTTCTCTTCACACTCTTGCTCAAAAACTATTTCTAATTCTTCTATAGTGCATTAATAACTTACTTAGACATGTTTGGATATGGTTTGTGTTTTTAGCATGCCTTTAAATATGTTTTTATGAAATATATGTGCCTTTTGACAATAGCTATGTCGGTAGAGTTGTCCTATTTGAAACTCGACTGATAGGAACCAATGGGTGTTGCCAGCAGCTATCATAGGTCGAGTTACTAATGCACAGAACTCGATCGATAACACTGTGCACATAATATACACTTGTCTTATTGAATGAGAATTTCCCTCTCAACTAGATTTTCTCAACCAATAGCCTTACTCTTTGGCACTCTCATTTGGTACCTTTATATATGCATATTGCCATGCTCTAAATTTCCTATCTTGCATACAACTCTATCTCTCTAATTTCTCTAAATTGGTATATCTATATCTTGCAATTACTTGCTTTGAGTTGTTTTACAAGTTTTGATGATGATCCCTTTGGATCTCTTGGTAGTGTCTAAAATTGCTTCTGTTGTACTCTAACTTGCTACATCTATATAGGTGTATATCTTGTGTTGATACAACCTTGAGGTTCTTAGTGGTGATCATCTTATGGTAAAGATGCATATCTAGTGAGTTATATCCTTACTTGCTTCTAAAATTGCATATCACTTTGTTTGGATATATCTCTACATCTACTCATAGCTTGCTTTATCTTATGTATCTTTTAGTATCTCTTACTATGATCTAGATCCTACTGGTATTCCTAACTTGTGATAACATCTACTAGTAGTTCACATACATATAGTTCTAACCCTATTTATAATTGGTAACATTTGCTCATCTAGTGGTATTTCACTATATGCTATGCTTGTATCTTGTTTCAAACTTACTCAAGCTTGCTCCTTGAATTGCATATCTACTATCTTGAGTTGCTTGCATAACATTGTGATGCAAGGTACATAGATCTACATTATATGTAGAAATTGGAGTATTTTTGGTTTTTATGCAGATTTTGCTCCAGTTTCAGTTTTTGGTGCAAGACTAGTTTTTTTTATGTAGAAACGACCTTCTGAGAAAGGCTCATCGCTTTGCTATGAGATCTGGTACTTTTTGGGCAAATTTTGTCATCTTGAGGGTTAACATTGTGTTTTGTTGTTTTTCTGCAGCACTTTATCTTGCATTGCAGGTTGTTCAAGTATATGCTTTAACTTGCTTTTCTTTCTATGCTTGGACAAGCCCCTATCTGTTCTCTTCTACTCTCCTTATATAACTTTTTGTTATCTCCTTTCCTTTAACAAGAGGTGTTTCTTATTTCTTCAAACCCCCACTTTTTGAAATGACAAAGGGGGAGAAAGGTATGTCTTTTTTTGACAAAATAGGGAGAAGGCATGTCTTACATGAAGAGGAGAAGTATGTCCATGTAAGGGGGAGAAAGTAAAAGGGGAGAAGGCATATATGTGTAGAAACACATATGAGTAGAAGACATAGGATTCTATAAATGTTATGAAAGCTAACCATGCAGGAGAAATAACATCAATTGAGGGGGAGTATGAGAACTCCACTAGCATCAATTGAGGGGGAGCATATGAGCTCAATCCTATTAAAACCCCTAGGTTTCTTCGAAGGTATTATTTTACTTAAAATATTTCAATACATTTATGGAATGGTTTGTCATCTTCAAAATGGGGGAGAATGTTGACTCAAGGTCAATTAGGTCAATGTTGACTCACATATAAATTGACTAAACCTGTGTTTTGATGATGACTAACCATTCCACATATTGGTGTCTAATGTCTCTACTTGAGTGATTTCAGATTAGGTATAGACACACTCCAAATGCCCTAACTTGTGCATATCAAATTGGAGAGAAGACAAGTCAAAGTCAATACAAGTGCATGTTTTTGTAATATGATGTAAATCCATTAGAGTCATGTTGTAAATCACTTGTAATGATTGTATGACTTATAATTAATCTTGGAAAAAATCAGAAGCACTTAGATTGAATGTTTAAGCACTCAAAAGCCATTTTCCAAAATTCACATCAGGTTGTTCATCGGTCGAGTTGTCAATACACATAACTCGACCGATCCTGATTGGATCTTGAAAATGACTTTTGATCGGTCGAGTTTACACTTCACATAACTCGACCGATGGAGTACCTGACCAATTCAATTTTCATTGGTCGGTCGAGTTTCCCCAGGACAAACTTGACCGATGGTCTGAATATCGGCTTTGTCTTTTACTCTATCGGTCGAGTTACCTTTATAGAAACTCAACCGATTGCACTGTACGAAAAAGTGCAGAAAAGTATTTCTAGCCATTGTGGAGTTGTAACAAGTGAAAATATATCTGTTGCAAGCCACAAAATGGCTAGTTTTCATTCTTAAGTGTTCCCAAAGGCTAAGTGGCATCCCCATCTATAAATAGGACCCCTTGGGCTTCATTCCAAGGTTGAGCATTCAATGCAAATCTATGTGAGGTTCCTACACTACTACAGAAATAGCGTTCAGTGTCGCTTTTCTGGGCGTCGGTTATTTCAGACAACCGACGCCTATAATATTCGGTGTCGGTTATTTATAAAAACCGACATCTATATTCAAAGACCAGCCAGACATGGGTACCGCTTTGTATTCAGCGTCGGCTGAGTGTAACCAACCGAAGCCTAAAGACGCCCGCGAAATCTAATTTTCGAGCGAAAAAAATCTGGGTCACATACAGCGTCGGTTGTTTAACAATTCACCGACGCCTATGTGAAATGAAATTTTGTGCGAAAAGTTCCACTTTCGGTGTCGGTTATCCTTGGATAACCGACGCTGATAATAGTTCCTGCCAATTAATTTGGGGTAAAGATTGTCTAATTGGACGTCGGTTATTACGATCAACCGACGCTGAAGATAATAGGCGTCGGTTGTCCTAGATAACCGACGCCGTTGACCAACTTAATAGAGTCCCGATCACCCGACTCTTCCCCCTTTCTTCCTGTTTCATCGATTCTCCTGTGCGCTCTCCCAAAATCGCCGCCTGGTGCCTGCTGCTTCTCGCTCGCCGCCGACGATCCTTGCTGCTGCTCTGTGTCGCCGCTGCCGCCCGCCGCCTTCCTCCTTGCGCCGCCGCCGCCCGCTCCTTCCTCCCTACTCACGCCCTACTGCGACGTTGTCTTCTTTCTTGCCTCCGATGCTCACAAGGTATTAGCCGTAGCACCTTCTTCCTTGTCTTCTTCCTTGCCGCCCGCTGCTCTGCTCTGCTTGCTACTTTGACTTCAAAACCTAAGACTAGTTAGTGTTCTACTTCTTTCACTGAGAACTGAGAAGAATGGCCTACCACGGCCATGCTGGGCAGCACGGCCGTGCTGCCCAGCACGGCCGTGGTAGGCCAACACAGCCACGGTCGTGTTTGATTTGATTTAAACCCTAATTTGATTTAAACTTGTCCATTCTAGCATCCTAATTTGATTTGATTAAACACTAACATTGATGAAACCCTAACATCAATTGTGATGAAAGCCTAACATGTACATATCTATTATTGTGTTTGTTGGCCTAGAAACCCATCCAAGATTGACTCATTAGGAGTAAATCTTGGATAGTCCCCAGTTTGGGACTGTTCTTGAACACGTAATCTCACTTAGGATGTAAGTGTATAATGTGTATTGGGTTTTCGAGAAAATTTCGGTAGCATTTCCCTGTTTGTTCTCTAAGTACATATGTACTTAGAGAACAACGGGGAAATGCTGCCGAAATTTTCTTGAAAACCCAATACCCATTATACACTTACTAGTGAGATTAGGTGTTCAAGGATGGGATAGGTGGTACATATTTATTATATATAAGAATGACATCACATGTGTTTGTTGGCCTAGAAAGTGAACAATCATTGTTCTTTATATTACTTGTACATTGGTATAAATTAGAATGAACAATCACTAAATTATATACTGTTTGTATGGAGTCCGGCTTCATTGTAGATATCTATTATTGTGTTTGTTGGCCTAGAAACCCGTCCAAGATTGACTCATTAGGAGTAAATCTTGGATAGTCCCCGGTTTGGGACTGTTCTTGAACACCTAATCTCACTTAGGATGTAAGTGTATAATGTGTATTGGGTTTTCGAGAAAATTTCGGTAGCATTTCCCCATTTGTTCTCTAAGTACATATGTACTTAGAGAACAGCGGGGAAATGCTGTCGAAATTTTCTTGAAAACCCAATACACATTATACACTTACTAGTGAGATTAGGTGTTCAAGGATGGGATAGGTGGTACACATTTATTATATATAATAATGACATCACATTATACACTTAGGATGTAAGTGTATACCCTAATCGTTTCCTAATATATACTTGTTTCCTAATATATACTTGTTTTCTCTGATCATAGAATGGATAGATCGTGGATGTCCATTCGTAATCGTTGCACCCCAGAGTTTATATCTGGTCTTGATCAGTTTATTAGATTTTCCGAGGAACATAGGAAAAAACCTACATATAGGTTCTACTGTCCATGTAGGCATTGCGGTAACAAATTGAAAGTCAACACTGGTGAGGAAATCAAAAGTCATGTCATGTGCAACGGGATTGTACAAGGCTATACAGAATGGCACTGGCATGGAGAGATTTCAAAATCGAAACCAGTAGATGTCGATAGCAGTGCTTGGGTGGAAGAAGAAATTGCCTCCGATGACGTAAATGTGAACGAACCAGTTCCAGCAGACATCGTTGATGCGATGCTGGATAGTTGTAGGGTAGAGCACACTGATCCACCTCCTATCTTTAGAAACATTGTGCATGATGATAAGATACCGTTATACACAAGCTGTGCTAAGTTTACGAAGCTTAGCGCTGTGTTGAGATTGTATAAGTTGAAAGCTAACAATAGATGGAGCGACAAAAGCTTCACTTCATTGTTGACTTTGTTGAAAGAAATGCTTCCCGAAGGAAACGAGCTGCCAATCTCAACATACCAGGTAAAGAAAATGTTGTGCCCAATGGGAATGGAGGCCAAGAAGATACACGCATGCCCGAATGATTGTGTATTATTTCAAAAGGACTATGTAGATTTGAAAGATTATCCAAAATGTGGTGCATCAAGGTATAAATTGACGACTTCGGGGGAGTCCAAAACTAGTTCTCCTACCAAGGTGTTGTGGTATCTACCTATAATATCACGGTTTCAACGCTTGTTTGCAAATCCAAAAGATGCGAAGAATTTGAGGTGGCATGCAGATGTTAAGAAAAATAATGATGGGATCCTACGACATGCGTCTGATTCCCCACAGTGGAAGAAGATTGATCTATTGTACCCCAAATTTGGTGAAGAAGATAGGAATCTAAGACTTGGGCTTTGTACAGATGGGATGAATCCGTACGGGACATTGAGCAGCCAACATAGCACTTGTCCAGTCATGCTTGTTATATACAATCTTCCTCCCTGGATGTGTATGAAAAATAAGTACGTTATGTTGTCGTTGTTGATATCGGGCCCTAAACAACCCGGAAATGATATCGATGTTTATCTTGAACCTTTGATTGATGACTTAAAGAAACTTTGGGCTGAAGGTGTGATGACCTATGATGCTTCAGCAAGAGAGACATTTCGTTTGCACGCTATGTTGTTTTGCACTGTTAATGACTTTCCACCATATGGGAATTTGTCTGGATATAGTGTCAAAGGAGCTAAAGTGTGTCCTATATGTGAAGAAAACACTGATTCAATAAGACTAAAACATGGCGGCAAGACTGTATATCTTGGTCATCGAAGGTTTATTTCAAAATTCCATCCGTATCGTAGGAAGCGCAAAGCATTCAATGGATGGAATGATGAACGGAGTGCACCTAAACCTATACCAGGGGATGTTGTTTATGTAAGAGTAAAAGACATTGTCAATGAATTTGGTAAGAAATCACAATGTAGTATGGCCACACGGAGTGACAATTCTTCATTCAAGAAGAAGTCAATATTTTGGGATCTTCCTTATTGGAGTTCTTTGACAGCCAGGTATTGTATCGATGTAATGCACGTTGAGAAAAATGTCTGTGATAGCATCATTGGTACTCTGTTAAATATACCAGGTAAGACTAAAGATGGGATAAAATCTAGACTGGACCTACGTGAAATGGGAATAAGGTCAGAATTAATAGAATTACGTGAAATGGGTAATAAAAGAACATACTTACCTCCCGCTTGTTACACGTTGTCTAGAAAGGAGAAGAAAACTTTTTGTGAATGCTTGGTAAATGTTAAGGTGCCACATGGTTACTCATCCAACATCCGTAGATTGGTATCAATGAAAGATCTGAAGTTGATAGGTCTTAAATCTCATGATTGTCACACTCTAATGCAACAAATATTGCCCGTGACAATTCGATCTATATTGCCGAAGCATGTAAGGTTTGCAATTACCAGACTTTGTTTCTTTTTCAACAGTCTATGCAGCAAAGTTATTGACCCTGATACTCTCGATAATTTGCAAAGAGAAGTGGTTGTTACCCTATGTCAGCTTGAGATGTATTTCCCTCCTTCATTCTTTGATATCATGGTACATCTTGTTGTCCACTTGACTAGGGAAGTGAAAATGTTGGGACCAGTTTTCTTGCATTGGATGTATCCCTTTGAACGATACATGAGCGTTTTTAAAGGTGATGTTCGAAACCGTTATCGGCCTGAAGGGAGTATTATTGAAGGTTATGTGGCGAGAGAGGTTATGGATTTTTGCAATGACTTTCTCAGTGGTAATGACACTCCTGATAATGACAAGAATATTGAGGAGGGCAAAGGAATTTTGGGATCACGGGTGAAAGTAATCAGCCGTGAGCAGTTGGAACAAGCTCACTTGTATATTTTACACAATATGGATGAAGTGAGTGTTTATATCGAGGAACATACCAATTTCATAAAGAGACAACATCCTCGAGCAAGTTCAATGTGGCTTGCTAGAGAGCATAATAAGACTTTTACTAAGTGGTTTGAAGATAAAGTCTTACATCAACTATCTCAAACACCAAATGATATTACAGAAACTATCAAATGCCTCGCCTTTAAACCAAAACCGAATGTTATGTCTTATGAAGGGTTTGACATTAATGGATTCACATATTACACAAAGCGCCAAGATGATAAGAGTGTCGTCCAAAATAGTGGGGTCACTCTTCAAGCGTCGACTATGTACTTTGCAAGTGCAAAGGATAAGAGTCCACGTGAAGCTAAAATGTCATATTACGGTGTCATTGAAGACATTTGGGAGTTTGACTACATAGATTTCAAAATTCCGCTCTTTAAATGTAATTGGGTTGATATCACCAAAGGAGTTATAGTGGATGAATTGGGTTTCACTTTGGTGAACTTTGAAAAGATTGGCGAGAAGGGTGAACCATTCATATTGGCATCACATGCGAAACAAATATTCTATATCGATGATCCTGCAAATGATAAATGGTCGGTTGTTCTTCATGGTAAAAGACAGTTCATTGAAGATCCTATAGATGAAGAAGAGTACTATGATAAGTATGATGACTCCAGTCCATTCTCAGTTGGGTTGCCAACTCCACAAAATATTGAAGCTAATGATGACTTATATGTGCACGGAGATCACAATGAAGGATTGTTAATTGATAAAAGATCACAATTTTAAAGACATGTATGTTTATACAAATGCTAAATGTTTGCCTTTTTCTAGTTAATACAAATGCTAAATGTTTGCCTTTTTCTAGTTAATACAAATGCAAGGTGTTTCTAGGAAACAAGGCACGTTCATCCCTCAGGGCACAAGGGATGAATTGACAGTTGCTCTGGGTAACCCAGAGCATCCTGGACGTGTTAGGGGTGCAGGCGCTGGTGTGGGCATCAAAGCATTCTTTGGGCCATCCCAGCGCAAACCCAGAGTAGGACTTTCTCAAGAAGAGGTAACATATTCTTTTTTTAGAATGTTACTGCAAAAGGAAATTCAATAATAAGAAGCTAATGTTTCTTTTATCCATGTATAGGAGAATAAGAGAGTCGAGGATATAGTTGCTAAGAAGGTCAACGATGTAGTTGCTGAGAAGGTCAAGGAAGAATTGCTGCGGTGGCAGGCATCTCAGGCTTCCAATCAGCCTGTGGCGACCCACTCTTCTCCTGATGCACAGACTGTGAGTAATCCTGGAGACCCATCACCTAACACGTCTGCTGTAAGTATTGTTTATGACATTGTAGCTAGTCTTTTTAAGATGATATGTTTTCAGGATGATATGTATATATGTATAACATTTTTTACGTAAATTTTTAGGCATTGAAGCCATGCCGCTTAAGAATACAAGACTATGTTGTTGCAGAGGCGCAGGCTTACCCGTCCCTTCCTGGGGAAAGGTTTCATGGGACTCCAATGCCATAGGGCTACGTTCGTGTGGGCCCATTACGTGTGTTACCCGATTGGAGGGAAGCTACATTGCCATATCCCCACCCAGATATTGATACACTTGCTGAGGCAGAAGGCGGGGTCATTTTTTGGCCCAAAGTAGATGTCGTCTACACTACTGAAATTGTAAGATAAATTTACATTGATTTAGACTGTTAATGTGTATATATGATGTCAACTGATCTGAAATTATATATACAGGTTAAAAAGAAGACACCAGGAGCACCTAGGCCTCCACCTCCACTTCCCGCATTACCAACTTGGGTTCCAACTGACCTAACATACCCGTTAGGTCCTGCTTGTAGGGGAATGGCATGTTGGCTACGGGCACATAATATACATTGCCCAATAATTGTTTCTTTAGATGCATATTATGCAGGTCAATCATACGATAGCTCTTTATTTATACAAGATATTATTGAGCTATTTATGTATGATTGGCTGAATACATCAATGATAGAGACATGGATAAGGTGAGATCTTGTTTATACATCCATATACCTTGTGTAAGATCCGGTGATCTGGTTTCTTATATATTAATGCATACGTAATACATGTTTTGCAGCTACTTAGTCGAAGATCATTGTAAACAATTTGCATTTGATCATGTGGGATTTTTGATTCCATCATTGATTAGTATGGTAGCTAAAGACCCTGATAATGTTCAACAATACTGTATAGATGCTTTTACAATTTTTGGTCAGCAAAAGAAGACGATAATAATAGCTCCATTCAATGTCAAGTAAGTTTACTTTATTTATAATTTGGACTTAAGAAAATTCCATTTTTATTGTGCATTTTGAGTTATTAATTGTTAACGTTTTACCTCTAGCGGTAAACATTGGGAGTTACTAGTTATTGTCCCCGGGACGTTCACTGTTTAGTATCTAGATCCTGCGGGAAGTACATTAAACACTAAAATTGGACACTTAATGAGAATGCCATTATTCTAGTGAGAAATATTTCATTTTTGTATCTGTTAACATCTGTTATTACATTACTATTTACTTATGTAATTTATTGTGTTATATTAACATGTAGGGGTTTAGATGCATTCAAAAAGGCTGGAGGAACGGTCCCAAGGAAGAAGAACCAGCCAATAAATTGGCAGAACGTACAAGTAAGTTCCCGACTCCAATGTATATATTATTGATGTGAATTGTGCTTAGTTGTATTATTTTGTATGTTTCAATTTATAGTGCGCTACACAAGACAATGGCTGGGCATGCGCATACTATGTGATGCGATTTATGCATATGATTATCAAACATGCCGCATTGGACATCGATACCATACATGAGGTATTATATATAGTCTCATTAGTTAGTATGAAATATATCAATCTTATTTTTATATTATTACTTATATATATACATCATTCTCTTTGCAGGTGTTTAAAACTGACCACACTATAGGTAAATGCTTAAAAAATATACATGCTCCATATACGATGGAAGCATTAAATGAAATAAGAGAAGAATGGGCAAAAGCCATACAAGCAGTGGCAACTGTAAGATATAATTGGGATGTTGATAGCGATAATGAATGATACTTTGTAAATGAATATTTCTGAATGTTAATACATGTATTTGAATGTTTCTATATGTGTGAATGTGAGAATTGAATTGATGTCTGAATGTATCTACTTGTGTGAAATTTTCCTTGGGACTTTTGCAGGTTTGTGGCCTGTTTGTAGGCTGATATCAATGGACCTGCAGTTCAGAAAACTGAACTGCAGGTTCTCATCCTGCTGACCAGCCACAGCAGGCCTGCAAACTGATATGAAAAAAAAATAGATTTAGGCGTAGGTTATTTACAGAAAACCGTCAGCAAAGACCTACAACGTCGGTTATTGGATAAAAACCGACGCCTAATATTACAAACAACCTGACTGTGCAGGAAAGCACGGCCGTGGTGGAAAAGGCGTCGCTTATTCATATAAAACCGACGCCTATAGTACTAAACACGGCCGTGCAGGGAAGCACGGCAGTGTCGTCTTGAAGTATGGCGTCGGTCTTTTAGTAGATAACCGATGCAGAATGTGTCCTAGATGACGCCATTTTCTGTGGCGCGAACCCTTTTGGCGTCGGTTATCTACTAAAAGACCGACGCCTATATGTTAAATAGGCGTCGGTTAAAAAACCGACGCCGAAGTGTTCGACCTTTAGCGGCGCCCACATAGGCGTCGTTCAGAAACCGACGCCAAAGGGGGTTAAACAACCGATGCCAAAGGCTGTTTCTGTAGTAGTGCTATTCTATAGTTGAGTGCTTCCTATAGCCTCCTCTCTCTCTCTAAGCTTAATCACTTGCTACATCGATTAGAGTGAGTAGGAGATTTGTAAGAGAGCTCATCCTACATGTATATCTTGTGAGGCTCTCACTTCCACCACCTCCCTATCTCTCATTTCAATCATGAAGATGAAGGTTCTCTCTGTTGGCTAAGAGAGGTGAAGAAGAACAAGGGAAGGCGTCCCTTGCTGAAGATCAAGGTTGAAGACTTAGAGCAAGAGTGGGTAAGCCCTTGGTGAAGGCAGAAGACTCCTTGCTCAAGTGGGTAAGTCCTTGGTGGAAGCTTCTCCGAGTGAAGGTGAAGTCAAAGGCGGAAGATCCAAGAAGAGTGGGTAATTCCTTGAAGCTTGAAGACTTGTGCAAGAGTAGGTAAGTCCTTGGAAGAAGGCGGAAGACTCTTGCAAAGTGGGTAAGTCCTTGGTAAGGTTGAAGACTCTTTGTATTGGATAGGTAAGTCCTTTGTTTGGTCATGTATTGTAAGTTGTAAGTCTTATGAATAAATATAAGAATGCAATGGTTAGGAAATCCTAGAGGCTGACCTCTCTAGGTAAGTGGACTGACTCACTTCTAGTTTGAAGTGAGGAACCACTATAGATAGCTTGTCCTCTTATGTTTGCTCAATCTCTCTCATTCTTTCTATGCATGTTTTAGTTGCACACAAATTTCCTATTTAGCAACCTTATCTTGTGATATATCTTGAAGGTCTAATGAATTTTGTTTAAGTGCATTCAGCTCTATTCACCCCCCTCTAGAGCATCTAATAACCCATCTCGGGTCCAACATATGTGTGTGTATATATATATATATATATATATACATATATATATATATATCTGTGGGATCATATGTGGTATTTAATCGGATGTCCACATTAACCAATATATTGTAAAATAAATCTAATAAAATCAATTTAAATTCAGATACATCGTAAATGGACGTGGCTTTGACACTACTATTTGGAAATTGGGGTGATAGATAATGTAGTGAAAATAAAACAATTCAAAGCTCGATTCCCCAATCGACAAGATCGCGTTAACAACAATGTATTTAGGAAGGAAGATTTGTAATGTCATACCTGATCCTAGAGCAAGTGCAGCAAGAACTCTTGATGCGGTACCATGTTTCTTCTCCAAGTAGCAACGAGCTTTTTCTTCAGGCAATAGCACTCGAACAACCATCAACAACGGGCTCCTACTCTGGCACCACAGGCAGCGTTTGACGTTGTCCTCCCAGTGAGAAAAATTCCTCGCCTCTATACTAGTCCACGCAGACCACATGGAACTCCATGTTGCGCTACCAGATCCAACAGAAAGGAGTTGTCCTTCAAACTTTAATTTGCTAGGATTGATTAGCTCTCCCACAATTGTCTCTCCCTTGCTATCCCTCCCTTTATCCGATAATACTTTCTAGGGCTCTCTGTTGGTTACCAAAACAAGAGAGGACAACAATTATCATGGCTAATTGTCGTGTCTGGGAAGCCCCCAATACCTCTCTATTTATAGAAGAGGCCAGGGTCTGGGTTCCCACTTTGTGTTGGAGTCAAAAGGAAGAAATTCACAATTTTTTTGTAAACTTCAGATGGCGAACTGGTCGGTTCACATGCCCAACCAGTTGGTTGGTTCATGACTTGGTCGGTTTGTGCTATGAACTAGTCAGTTCGTGCAGTTTCCTATTCTGAATCAAATTGATAATTATTGCACAATTAATGCATATCATGACACCATCATCAATTTTTGATCCAATCGAATTGACCATTGAGCTGGGTGACCTAGATGATGAACAAATCAGTTCACATCATGAAACAGTCATTTCACATCATGAAATGGCCGTTTCACAAGTGAAATGGTCATTTTACATGTCCAGTTAAGGAAAATATCAACCAATATTGATTCTAATTGACCTGACACTCCAATTGATCACTTCAACACTTAAATCGGTCAGTTCAGAGTCCATCCAGTCAACTTTGAACCTTAGTTATTTAATTGAATACTTAAACACCTTTAAATCAAGTTAAACATCATTCATGAATAAACTCCTATTCAAAGTGTATCCTATGTGTGTGACCCTATAGGTCCCAAGTTATGCTGGTAGTGAATGTTCATAACCAACTTATGATATCACAAGTAATGAGCGGTATCTAGCCACACATAATTGCTACCCAAGTAGCTCGAAAAGTTGAAGAACAACTTCAACCTAAAATCCAAGATCAATGTTACTGTGATCGTATAGTCCCTTTGTCTATGATTTCCAGATTGAACTCAAGGCATGAAATCATTATCCTCTTCAATGTTCAATCCATGTTCCTTGAACTAGAGCATATTGTCTGAGATGCATGTGAGTTTGCATATGACATATTAAATCACACAAGTATGGCCATATATTTCTCAGTCTCACTTATCAAGAGGTCTGGATATCAATCTCTTGTAGGAGGGACAAATCCCATCTAAAAGACTCACACTCAAAATTCCCATGTGTTACAGTGCACTCGAGCTTCACCTTTCTGGCAACCCTTATTCAAGGTTACCTTATTTGATATCTAAATACATCAAAAACATGAGATTAGTGTAGTAAATTCAAGTCTAAGAACCACAATCACCATTATCACTATGAGAGCTTATTGTGACTACCATTCCATGGTATCCGTGTATCACTCTCATGGTGGGTCTGTCTGATACACTGTTCACTAGCATGCACCTATGTGCTTGACTTGATATCACATATCATGATTAATGAGACTCTATCATTGATCAACACATACTCTTGTCTTGTGTGCTACTGATGTCTATTTTGCTTCCATAATGATATCCAACTAGTGACATAACAAGAATATTTGTACTCTTATCATACATATGATCTCATCGTTCATGCCCTCAACTTGAAGACATATGTCATCGAGTAACATCAATCTTTGTACATCTACTTGTATGTGTCATCATCTCATCTTGGGACAAACATAATAGACAGAATTACCTTTATAATTATCATATCAAGTGTCTAATGCCACACTCCAATCATCACATGATTGACTCTCTAGGCATACATACCAACAAATTGGGCATTCGTTGCTTTTTGACGGGCTGGTTGAGACAAAATTATCTATTCTAGAGTAGTGATTCTATCATTTGTAGAAGGGAAGGAGGTGGATTGCTGCAATTGTGGCACATGATTAAGGATATGTGATTGTTTCCCTTGATAAATGTGATGATTCTAGACATTGCTTTGGTTCTTGAAGTTCTTTTTGGTGAAATATTGGGAAACTAGGGGAATATGACCTCAGTTGTTCATTTTACGGGGATGATGTCATGCGTTCTCTGCACTGACCCGGTTGCCATACTGGAAGCTAGGGTGGCTTCTAGTCTGGTTCAAATTATACTAATCTTCATCGAGAACATTGTAGATGTAGTTGACATCTTTGATTTGTGCAAGACTGTAATTCAGTATGTAAGGAAGGTGTTGGATAAAGTTGATAGTCATGCACCTTACATACCTCAAAGAGGGAATCTACATATTTACTTGTTGTCTTAGATATTGAGGTTGTTGCGGTTGTCCCCTTCTTTTGTAGGCATTGAAAGAGTACTCTATATGATCTTGCCTCAAGGCAAGCATATTAAGACTTTTGACAATGGAATTGATGTCACAACTATCTTCATCCTTGTCTACCTTGAGAACTTCCCTTTGTCCTCGATTGGATTGGGCTTGGGTCTCAACACTTCTTTTAACAACTTCCCAAGTGTTGTCAAAGTTTTGAAACATATAGTTATCTTCAGATGAGGTATCATAGAAGGTCTTTGGTGTTGTTGTTGACACCGCGATAGAATATTTCGATCAATTGTACTTGGTAGATTCCATGATGTGGACAAAGATGAAGGAGTTCTATAAATTGCTCCCAAATTTCACCCAAGGTTTCTCCTAGAACCATTGAGAACTACATAATTTGTCCCTAGATTTCATAGGTGAGGGATGGGGGATAGTATTTTTCAAACAATTTTTGCTAGAGAGCCTCCCATCTGATGACGTGATCTCCCTTTATAGCATTATACCAACTATTGAATAAATCTGTCAGAGAAGATTTGAACAACCCCAGTTTGAGGGTGTCATCTAAAACAATTAGCATATTGTATAAGACACACAAATTGGTGAAGTGTTGGAGGTGTTCTTGACAATTTTCACCATCCTCCCAACAAATAGATTACTTTGAAGGATGGTGATACATTGTGTGCGTATCTTGAATTGTGAGATGAAATAGTAGGAGGCACAAAGAGATGTAAGGACGATCGTAGGGACTACGAAGTCCATGAGATGCTTTTGTGGCTCTACTTCTTGTCAGGTGGCATCTTGGGCTCCTAGTTCAACCAAGATGACTTCTCTCTGTGTGGACAGGGCCCGTTCTATCCACTAGTTGACTTCATCTTCATTCATCATGTACTAATGGATCTAATTCTGGTGATGGAAGGTCTTGTCAAATTGGAATGCAAATGATGTAGAATCAACGCCTTGGGAGCATAGCATAAACTGTTAGTACCTGAAAAAAGATCAACACAGTTAAGTTTTAAGGAAAGAAAAATTGAAGCTGATAAGAGTGATTATCAATTGAAAGGAAAAAGTCCTAATTATTCAAGCAACAGGGTTCGAAGGAAATTTTATTGTCCCTGTCAAGAATGCCAAAATTTCATGCACATCATTAGTACAATAAATTCACTAGGAGGAAATCCCAAAGTTTAACCTCTTAAATGGTTATCAACTCACTCACAAACAAATAAGTTAATTGTAGTATAGAAAGGTATCAAACCCATGACACAATATTTTTAAAAGTTTATTCAAATCAATCAAACTCTGGTTCGTAGAGAGTGATTAAAGCTAAAGAAGGAAACAAAAGTGCAGAATTAAAACTAGTTAAATTGGGTTTTAATTCAAATGTCATGAGATATTCAGGTTCTGGGGGGTTACCATCATATATCACATTTTTACTTTAACCGATTCAACTCCTTTAATTTTCTTGATTAAATCAAGAAAATGAATAATTTGTGTCACTTCGGAATACAAAATCTAGCAAAGGCTGGACGTCTCTAAAATCTATGATTCCAGTGCTTGAGGACCTTATCTAACCATCCATTGGGTTCTCTTAGGAATTTCATCAAGAACTCTGTGTTCAAACTCATGGATCATGTTATTTTTATTGCCACGAGTTATACTCAGACAATATGAAATGAATAGATTGATTATTGAACTCTATCAGTTGATCACACTAGCAGACCATGGTTTCATACAATGTTGAGATCCATATCACATCACCCAAAAAGGACATAATCAATCTAAACAAAGGAAGAGTATAAATAATCGGAGAAAGAAAATTTAATTAATAGAATCTTGGACTCAAACACAATAAAAGTAAGAAAGGAACAACGAGGCTACTCCCCATGCCCCGATATGGGGTTTTTACTCAATATAAAAAAAGTAAGGATAGGATTTAGAAAAAGTCATGCTGCCAAGATGCAACAGTGAATCAATATCCTTGAGGATGTGATGACTCCTTTTATCCATTCCTTACATGTGCACCTGACGGGGTCTCTAAGACGGTTGAAAATGAAATGATATGAGACGAGATTACATGGTTCTTTGTGCTTGGACTTTTTCTACTTTTATTGCGGGGAAATGAGGGATGAACCTTATAAGTTGCTCCTAGTGGCGGCTGGGAAACTTGGTCCCCGATGCTAGTCGGTTGATTGAAAGTCCAATCAGTCGATTGGATTTAATGTCTTCTTCGTCCTGAAGGTAGGTTAGTGGCCCATTCAAAGTCAATTGTTCGGTTGAGTGGAGGGATACTTTGGACTGAAGGCAGGACAGTCAGCTGATTTAAGGTGAGTCGACCGATTGGGCTGTGAAAATGTGCCTTCTTGATTCAGGTTGAGCCAGTCAACTGGGTGTCCCGTCAATTGGTTGGCAATTCTAAATTTGATTGAGTCTTGGTGGTGAATTGATAGACTGGAATGCCAGTCGATCATTGGAGTTTTTGGACTTGACCAATTCTTGTATGTGAGCCGACCGGTTGGGATGGCAGTTGATCGTCTGGAAAGTCTGTGAGGTTGAAGTATAATTGAAGCTTCTGATTCTTGGGTCTTCTTGGGCTTTAGGGTGATTAAGCAATTTCTTTGCAAAATCAAAATAAATCTAATAAGAGATGTAATCAAAAAGTGAAAAACTAAACTAAGAGAACTGATTCTAAAAGTAGAAAATAATCAACAAAGTGCTCCTAAATAATGATTTTAAAAGGATGCAATAAAAGTGATAAATATGCATTCACCAATCGACTAGACACATTTTAGACCAAAATCAATTTTGAAATCTGTTGTGAAATGTAACTTCTAAAAGATATAATTATATATAAATTTGTAGTTATATATACTTGTTTATATAATTAATATAATTATTTGGTTTTTGTTTGTGTTTATCTTGACTCTGACCTGGCCCACATAAAAATCTGAATCAAAACTTAAAATCTGACCAGACATGTAAATTATATGGACTGGACCTAAATCTGATTATGTGGATTGAGATATGAATTGGATTGTGCCGATCTAATGCTTATCCCTACTAGTAACACAAGGGGCCGTGGACAAAAAAACAACGAGATCAATCTTCGATTTCATACAGCCGCTGATCCAATTGCAATATGTGTCGGCGGCCTCATAAGGAGCATGTGGCGTGAGAGATGAGAACGATGTGTGACCTTCGGGTATACCACATGTGATGTAATGGGGAGAAGGGATCTTCAATCTTGGCCGAGCAGGTTAAAAACGCATTCCCCAAAGGAAATAGAAAAAATACATATAACATCCGGGGACCATTTCTTGTCAATTTGTATATGCAATCTAAACTAATAGAAATTTTATCCACCTGCAAGTGTTGGGAACCAAATAGAAATGTGAACCGGTATTTCACGATATGACACAATGGAAAATAAATTATGTGAGCATAGCATCGTTTATATATGACAAGAAATATGTGTGGCAATATCTACTTAAAACTTTATGTAACACATAACTAATAAATTGACATCACATAGACCAATCTGTCATACAATATAAGGCTTATTTCACTATATTAGTCAATTTATAATTTAAAGGGTAGTTGCCTAGCAAAATATATTCATAACAATAATGATTATTTTTATAACATTAGGGCATTAGGTTCATCAATCATATTAATCATATTCCAAAGTTTCATCAACCACAATCATTTAAAGATATCAAGCTCATTAAGATATTTTATCAAAAGTTAATGATTTAAGTACAATAACAAATTTCCCATTATACCATTTACAAATCATGATTGTGACAATCCACATCAACAATAGCGATTGAACTCTCATGAATAATGTGTATAGGCTTACTCAAACAATGTTACACACACACACCAAGTATAAGAGGTTGCAGTTTGGGTTCATGCTAGAATGCTACTTCAAATATGATCATCATGAAAACCTAACCGTATTAATATATTTTAAATCAATTTTGGAAACCCAACATTATATAGTGGATTATATGTCATACGCCATCTTTGGTGACGAATCAACAAGTTGAAGTATTTTTCTTGCCATATCAACTTATTTAGCAATAAAATATTGTGATCACTAAACTAGTCGCATAGTGTATAAAAATCTAAAAGGCATTTCAGAAAAATATCGTATACATTATCATAAACATTGACAAAAACCAATTACCACATGATTTGTTTCATTTATAATTCGTAGACTTAGAAAGTTATGAAGCATAGTATAAACTTTAAGGTTGTGCACATTATATAAATATAGAACACCTACCCATGGAGACAATCCCTCAGGAAGCTACTGTTCCAAGGGGAACAAAGTCAAGAACTACTTATGTACACAATCCCCCCAGGGAGTTACTATCACTGTGCCTGTTCCAAGGGGAACAAAGTCAAGAGCCACTCATGGACACAATCCCTCTCGGAAGTTACTGTTAGTGTGTCTGTTCCAAGGGGAACAAAGTCAAGAACTACTCATGGACACAATCCATCTAGGAAGTTACTGTCAATGTGCCTGTTCTAAGGGAAACAAAGTCAAGAACAACCATTCGAGTAAAAAAGGTGTTGTAGACATTTCAACCCGCGGGATTCGGACATCTTATGTCTTGTTAGAGAAAGTCTAAGGCAAGATTCTTCATGGTTCATGGCTGCACTATTTGAGAAGTGGCTTGAGATGTGGCCAACGTTTGTAGTGACTCGTAATTGAAACATAGAAGAAGGACAAATAGCTCACACATTAGGATTTGGAATCAACAATTCTAGTTTTGTCAGAGATCAAATGAGGCAAAGGCGACCATTCTTTTAAAAAATCGCATTTTGTTACAAATGACGCCCTCTGTATAGGATATTCAGGAAAATACTTAGCGGTGTAGCTCACTTTAAGTAAAAAACTCCATCTAAGGTGACGTATTAAGTAGGCAATTGGTTGGATGGGTTTATTAAAAAAACGCCTGTATATGTTTAGGGTGCAAATTATCACTTCGAATGGTGCTTCTCTCGTTCTACTAAGAGAAATACAATTTAAAGTGACGATTTTAAATCCAGGTTATAAACGAAAAAATGTCTATGAAGGCACTACAAGAAATATTATCTCTATTGGATAGTTTTAAAATTATATTTTTCATAATTTTGATAGAATTGCAAATATTAATGAATAACAATGTTGATGCTTTCTCAATGATTCTGTACACTAAATATAATTTCCATTTTCACAAGTCAGACTTGGAATCGTAACTGATGACAACTTCGTATTTGCCATCTATCAGCATTGAGTTTAGGAGGAGATCAGATCTCTCTTGTGAAAAGGGCAAAGGAAGAAGGTATGTTGAGAAAACCTCAACCACATTGTGATTCAACAAAATATGACCTACACCCCAGATCGCAAAAATGAAGCTGATCCATTCAATCTGAAAACCCAGAAGCTGTAATGTTCGTAGCCCGCTCCCTCAAGACAAGAACACCCGGACGCAGCTGACTTTTGCCGAATTGCAGACAGGGCAATGATGAAACCCCGCTTGGCAGCTACCACAGAGGCAGAGGTGGCGGCAGGGGAGCAGCAGCACGGATGCTTCACAGTCCAAGCACGCCTTGCATGTCATCCGGAACTTAAGCCTGGCACTCTCCTCGGCCGCCGCCTCCAGAATCTCGTCGGAGCGGGCCAGAGCAAGTTTTAATTGTGCGCAGCTGGAACAGCCGGTGATAGTGCAGGTGTCCTGTAGGGGACAATTACGAAGTTGGACGCGCAATACAAGTTTTTTCCCGGATTCTTGCCAATGGCAGCTTGGAGACTGAGCAGCAAGGCTAGCATTTGCAGCTGGAAGGAGAGGAGCAGTGTTCCATTGTCGCCACACTGACTGCGGCGGCGGGCGTGTCTCTCTAGAAATAGGACCTGAACGAGGATACGAAGACGAATTCAGCCGAGTTGCCGGGTAATTGTCGCCTTGCTCTTCTTGCACGTCCACAACGTAGTCCGACTGGCCTATGCGCACCATTCGCTTTGTGCATTTCGCCTCTTGCTTCCCGTCAATCCCCCTTGCGCCACATGGAGCCGTGTTGTTGCTACTGATTCTGGGCGGCGCAGGAGTGGCCGGAGCAGCAGCGGCAACATCTTGAAGAAGCTGCTGCTGGTTTGGTTGTGACTCTGTTTGGCGTAAAGACGATGAATCGCGGGACATTGGCACTACACCTGCAGATTCTTCCGAAACGTCGCAGAGCCGGTCCTGCTCAGCATCCGGAACCTGGGGCACCGCCGCAGATCGACTCTCCCTCTTGACCTTCTTGAGTTGACCAAGAGACCTGAATAATATCAAGGACGGGAAGAAACCAGACCACGGTCAAAACGAACAAGCAAACCATTTCACAGAGAAGATCAACACCTGGACTGCTTACTCTTCCTCCCAGCTCTCGGAACTGGCCTCATCGGCAGCCTGATGCCGAAGGTGGGCAGCAGCAGCGATGTCGTTGGCTCGAAGAATGTACACCTGGCCATATAACAATCCACATGATTTGATTGTAGACAAGCAAAGGGGCTGGAAATTACTTAAATTTTCATCTTCAAGCACAGCCAACGAACCTTGAAGGTTATGGAGTCAACGAGCTGGAACACCACAGCATCGCCGTGTACCAACCCTTTGGCTATGGAGAAACCCCTCCACCCTCCGCTGAGTCCAGTTTTTCTTGGGAGATACATTGACTTGAGCTCCTGGAGGTCGCCTCACCTACTGCCATAGCCGCCGGCCTGGAAGTTAGGTCTGGGCGGGGATGGTTCAGGAGGAGAAATAAAGAAAGAAGCTGGGTGAAGAGAGAGCAGGCTATTCCAATGTTTGGTAACTCGGAGGAGAAATAAAGAAAGAAGCTGGGTGAAGAGAGAGCAGGCTATTCCAATGTTTGGTAACTCGGAGGAGAAAGAAAGAAAGAAGCTGGGTGAAGAGGGAGCAGGCAATTTCAATGTTTGGTAACTCGGAGCTGGGGAAAGGAGAGAGGAACAAGGAGACTGTTCAACCTGACTTGACATTTTAAGGCGGCAGTTTTTGGATTTTGAATAGCCGCATGTTTATCTATACTATTATAAAAAGAGTGAATTTTTATTTAAAATAACAACATTGTCATTTTTTATAAAATAAAAAAATTCTAACCAATGAGGAAGTACGTATTCAAATTCCTGCATCCTCCGTAGCTCTCTCCGTGCTCACGTTTTTTTTTCTCTCAAATTCTTCTTTTTTTTTTTCTAATTTATTCTCATATGAAACTACCTTCCAACAAACTCTACGTTCTCCTTCTACTTATCCAACAACCTCACGTTCCATCTACTTCACTCTTCCTAAAAAGTTTCAACAAAACCGACTGCTCTCCTTCAATAAGGATGTGCGACCAGCAACTGGAGCGCTTCACTCCTTGATGCAGCTGCCATGCCGAGGTTGATCGGGCCTCTGCCAGTGGAGGTGTATAGACCGGTGGGAGTCCCAAGAGTCACGATGAGGACACAAGGCAAGGGTCGAGGAAGAATTAAACACCACAAAACTGCAGGGCGGCATGCTTAGTGGTGTTCGTGATGTCAAAGGAATGAAGGAAATTAAGCATTACATGAAGTCTTTTCCGATGGTGTCCTGTAGCTTCTAGCCTGGGTCCACACAACCTTGTGGATGATAACGGCAAGCATGGTAGTGACCTGGGAAGCAAATGTTGTAGGCATTCTGGATGACTGTGGGAAGAGCCTGGCACAGTGGAGGGAGGTGGATACCACCAAGGCGGATGGTGTCCTTTGAAAGATTGCAGTGGTCGTATTTTCTGAGTAGATATGGCAGCACAAAACTAGATTGGTACTCAGACTTTGGCAAAATAAAGGCCTGTGACTAGAGTATTATCGGAATGATCAAGAAAATAAATATGTTTCTCCATTCGCTTTCAATCTCTACATTCTTGTATTTTTTTTCTATTTAAAATCGATGTAAAATGAGGCAATATTCTTTTCGAGATGCAGGCATGTGTTCCGTGAAACTAACGGGAAGCATCTTTTACACAAGTTAGTGTGGACTGTTCCACTTGCCCCCTCAAGGTCCCTATCGTGGTGAAGCATAATCCTATGAGTTTGTGCGAGGCTATTCCGCGAATTCGTGTTGAAGCGTGCTGCTCTATGCTATTATGGATCAAGACAACATGATTAGTCAATATCTCGAGGGCATTTGCAGGTTTTATTTCAAACGTAATGTTCAAGTAAGTAAGCAGCCACCTTGTCACTACGTTGTATCATCACTATGTGCATGTCAAATTTGGCCATTGCATTTTTATTTTCATTCTTCATTCTTGAAGAATCATTATAACAAATACTACTCTACTATGGTGATGACTTTTGTTGATTCTTGAAGAATCATTATAACAAATACTATTGTATGGTGATGACTTTCTGTTTTGATAAACTAGACGATAAGAGTCATAAAAAATGTCAATAGTAAGGGACCATATTGATCACCCTATAATCTTAAAAGAACTCCACTAGAAAAAGTATTCACAGTTATATGATGGGAGGTGTGGGCAGATATAGTTCAAGTGTTCAACAATGGACAGGAACATGCCCTTAGACATCTTCATTTATAACAAAAAGTCTCTTGATAATATCTATTGTATCGTTTGGATGAACACGTGTTACTAAATATCATTTATTACATATACATTACTGAATAGTAAAACTGCAAACACGTATGGCATAACTGAAAAGGAAAACATATTTAATATATCTATACTACTATAAAAAGAACGAGTTTGATGCTGCACTCTCCTTAATTCACTCTCTTCTCTCATTTTTTCAAGGAATTTTGCTCCTATAAATATTTATTATCACATACTCCTATTAATTTTTATGATCTTTAACTATATATTTCTCTCTCCATCTTACGGAAATGGTTCCTTGATTCTCTTCTTTCAAACAACCAACACAAATATCTTTTATTTAAAACTACCATTATTACGCAAACAGAATCCACAACCCACGTACAAGTTTGTTTCTGGGAAACTGACGTGGCCTATTAAAACGACATGTAATTATCCTATCTATTTACAACTCTAATTTTATTGGACACGTACATGTGTATGTGTGTGTTTACTAGTATCATAGTATATCATAGTTGGGAGGAAAACAAAAACTTTCTAGAGTTTTAACTCGAAATTAGGAACCTTGGACTGGATAATCCATATTGATCTTATCTGGATCCGGTTCTGTTTGGTTTAGCAACTCAGTCTCATTATAGGCACTCATTTTGGACTTATCTCGTTTTCGGTGTTGTATATAGAACAAAATAACATATAAGACATGCTAAATCCAGAATGAGATTGCATAATTATGTTAAAAGTAGGACTGACTTAGTCTAGATAAAAGAATTGTGAGTTCTGAAATCAACCCTATTAGTCTGATTTTTGCCAAACAAAATATGATCAGAGACTGAATTAGTCAGGATTTACCATTATGTGGTAATAGCATCATCTCTAACCAAACAAGCCCCTATAGATACTTCTTAGACGAATGTTATTTTGATAGTAAAACGAGAATCTTTCGCCATCTAGTTATATTTATGGCTCAAGATGCTTGATAGTATTTTGGAATTAAAAGTTAACCTTTCGTCCAATTTTTTAATTATCATTCCCCGTTTGAATTCTTATACATGCCCTACTTAATATTATTGCATACAACACTCAAATCCTAGTGCACACACCATTTGAAACCTAATGTACCTCCTAGCGCTTCAAATTCTTTGTGCGCCCTATAAAATAATAGTGCATAGTTCACTTGAATCCCAATGCACCTTTAATCACTTTATGCTTCAATCCTAGAACAAACAAATGTCAATCCATATTAAATTTGTGTGCACACACTACGGATCCTTGACATACAATCCAAATCATGACACACTTACTTCTTAATTTTAGTACACCCATGTTTGAATCCCAGGTCACACTATACTTGAATCCTAACATACCTACGATTGAAATTTAGTGAACCCATGTTTGAATCCTAGCACACTTACTACTATATTCTAAGACACTTACTACTGAATCCTTATGTAATCCGTGTTAAAGTCCTAATAAACACAACACTCAAATACTAGTACACTTACTATTCAATCATAGCATACTCACTACTTAATCCTAGTGCTCACAACATTTGAATCTCAGTGTACACAATACTTGAACTCAGTGCACCAGCTACCAATTCTTGCTTCAATCCTAGATCACCCAAATCTAAATCCTAGTGCATCCTTATACAAATTGTTTCATCTTCCATTTGAATCCTATTTCAAATCCCTTTGTGTGTGCTACTCATCCTCGACACACATTTTGAATAACAACACACTTACTACTGATTACTAGTGCACTTGTATTTAAAACCTAGAGCACCCAACACATGCATCCTATAAGACTTACTACTGAATCTTAGCAGACTTACTATTGAATCCTAATACACTCGAGTTTGAACACATAAAACTCAAATCCTAACACACGTATTGTTGAATCCTAGCATACTTAGTATTGAATCTTGATGCACCTATATTTGAATACTAGTGTACCCAACACTTGAATCCTAGCACTTGCTATTCAATCCAAGCACACTTACTATTAAATCTCTATACACACCACCCATTGAATCCTAGTACACACAATACTTCAAGTCCTACTACACACAACACTTGAACATGGTGCACATGCTGCTAAATCCTGCTTCAGTAATTCTAGTCGACTTGCATTCAAATCATGTTTAAAGTCATTGTGAACATACTACCAATCCTTAATACACATTCTGAATCCACATGCACACAACACTTGAATCCGAGTACAAAACCTCAATGGAATCGTGGTGCACCCTTGTATGAATACAACTACACTGTATGCCAAACATCCCCACTTGCATTCGAATCCTATTTTAGATCCTTGTGTTGCATACTACCAATCCTTTGGACACATTTTGAGTCCTAACATACTTACTAGTGTAGCCTTATTTGAATCACGGTACAAGTGATACCTGAATCATAGTGCATCCTTGTATGAATCCAAGTGCACATGTTCCCAAGCATGTCCACTTGCATTCGAATCATACTCCAAATACTTATGCACATCTATCAATCTTAGAGACACATTTTAAGTCTAGCACACTTACTACCAAATCTGAATGCACATGTCACTTGAATCCTAGTGTACCCTTATTCGAATCATGGTAGACATGATAGTTGAATCCTAATGCACCCAACACTTGAACCTAGTGCAACTACTACCAATGTTGATCCAATATGAGAACACCCAAATCCAAATCCTAGTTCATCCTTCCACAAAATTACGTTAACATGCATTCAAATCCTAATTTAAGTCTTTATGCACATATTAATAATCCTTGACACTCACTTTGAGTCCTAGTGCACACACCCCTTAAATCCTAATACCCACATCACTTCAAGTCTGGTTCACCTTTTTATGAATCCAAGTGCACATGTTGTCAAGCATTTCCACTTGCATTTGAATCCTATTTTAAATCTATGTGTACATACTACCAATCTTGCGACACTTTTGAATCCTTAAATTCTAGTGCATGTGTCATTTCAATAGAGTGCTTTATTCAAATTATGGTCCACAAAATACATGAATCTTAGTGCACCCTTATGCAAACCCAAAGTGCAGTTGTTTCCAAGCGTCTCCACTTGCATCACAATCCTACTTCAAATCCTTGTGCACATACTACGACTTCTTGACACACATGCTAGATCCTAACACACTTACAATTGAATTATATTGCATGTAGCACTTGAATGATAGTGCACACTTATTTGAATCATGGTGCAAGCATCACTTGAATCCTAGTATGTAAAACACTTGAACGTGGTGCACTTGTTCAGTTCTTGCTTCAATCCTAAACATATGTTCATCCTAGTTTAGTCACATTTTTCACCTAGCTTGCATTGAGATTTCATGTTTTTCTTTATAAATAGCTTCCATTTAATTTTCCCTTGTTTTATGCTAATTTCTTAAGGTTTTCACTTAATTGGTTTCAATGGTAGGTTTGAGCTTGTACATCTACACACCATCTTAGGACGATGGTCATGCTGACTGGTCGATGGGCCCAAATCAAATTTCAATCTATCATAGCATTTTTTCGCATGCCCTTCAAACTATGCAAGCAGATGCAACCATCCAACAATGCATGTCCGCCATCTTTGCTGGCCTTACTGAGATGATAATGGAAATCTCCATAGATGACTTTTATGTGTATGGATATTATTCCTACATGTGCCTAAATCATCTCTTTTTGGTCCTAGAACATTGTGAAGAATACATCATGTGCTTAATTGGAAAAAATTCCACCTCATGGTGAAGGAAGACATTATTTTTAGACATCATGTAAGAAGTAGAGGCATAGATTTTGACAAGGAAAAGATAGAAGTGATTACCAAATTGGCTCCTCCAACTACTAACAAAGAAGTCTGGGCATGTTTAGGACATGTTGCATTCTATAGGAGGTTAATTAGCATGATCATTAAACCTCTTATAAATATACTCCAGAAGGATGTGTACTTCATAATCAACTTTGACTACATTATGAACTTCACCACCTAAAAAAGATCTTGATCATCTCTTTCTTTTAAGATCATGTGTGATGCTAGTGACAACAGAGTAGGCACAATTCTCGGGCAACATGTTGATAACAAATATCATGTCATTTACTATGCTACCAAGATGCTTCATGATACACATAGAAATTATACAACTACTAAAAAGGAGTTGCTTGCTATTATCTATGTCTTAGACAAATTCCACTCCTATATGGTAGGATCAAAAGTGATAATCTACACTAACTATGATGCTATCAAGTGGTTAATACCAAAGAAGGAAAAAAATCTCAAACTGATGATATGAATCCTACTGTTGCAAGAGTTTGATCTAGACATAAAGGATAAAAGAGAATTGAAAGCATTGTTTTTTATTATCTTAGTCGATTTCAAAACCAAGATGGTGACCTAGTCCCTATTGATGACTCTTTTGTTATCGAACAGTTAGTGAAGGTAACCACATTCACCATGTGATATGCTGATTTTGTGAACTACCTCTGTTACAACCCCAATTTTTGGGTTCATTTGGTGAGAAATATAATTTCTCGTATTGAAGATATTTGAACAAATAATGATGTAATTTGTTTTTAATAGATGAGTTTCATGTACAATAGCCTTGTTGGTTGTTTTGCAGGATTTATTGGCTATTGGGCTTAATAACAAGAAATTCAATTAATAAATGCATAATTGAGTTTTTGGAGAAAAGAAAGATGTGGAAACCTCTAGAAGGCAAAATAATATAATACAAAGTTGGATTTCGTGCCTCTTGGGTTCCAAGGAGTCCAAAGTTGCAAAGAAAATGCCATAAGGAAAGAAAAGAGCAATTAAGTATCTCCTTGTTAAGAAAGAAATTGAAAATAATGATAAAATGTAGAAAACATGTGGAAAAAGGTATAATTGAGTTATCTTGGTGGATTTTCGTATCCAAAGGATACCTAATGTTAAAAGAAACTCCAAATAAGAAAAATAAAAGAGAGATAAAGAGAAATACTCAAAAAGAGATATTTTAATAAAGAAAAAGTAAAATAATAAGAAAAGGGATGAAAGATAAGGAAAGAGGCTAAGGAAATATTACAAAGATGGGATTTCGAGCCATTAAGGTTCCTTGAGGTTCAAGGAACTCAAAATAATAATTTAACAACAAAGGAAAGAGAAAATAGGTGAAATATATATATAATTAAGAGATATCTTGCACTTAAAGAAAATGAACCTTTTCTTTGATATAATGAGCCCATTTTTGGTAGAGAGGTATATTAAGTCATTATGGACTTTCCCTCCAAATTTGGGATTAATCGGATAAGCAGTTTGAGAGTTATGATTTTTGCAAATCTCCCTAAAGTGAGAAGAAAATATTTATATGTAACATTTTTATCTGGAAAATGTTCTTGGTGCATGCCTGATAGCCGTTGGATCTAGGATCCAACAGTGGTTGTACTTCAAATCCAATCAGGAAGGGGGAATAGTATGAGGAATCTTCTCAATTATTTTACTCTGCACACAATTAATGTGCAAGTCTGGCAAGTGATCCATTAGTTTCGGGAGTCCAATCCGAACTAAAAGACCCCCTGGTTCTGCCATTTCCATGAAGGGTTGGGTTTTTCCCAATATCCAGGCCAGAGTAAAACTTCATCGAGGATAAGATCGATCTTATTATCCCTATACTATATATATATATGGGGGGAGAACCCTCTCAGAGATCAGTACGTGTTTGGGAGCCCAAGACTCTCCTTCGTGGCACCTAAGTTGGGCCTTTCAGCGCGGGCGAGATGCCCTGTTCTTGTGCAACTGCCGGCTAGTAGAACGGATGACCTGGACCACCAATGGTGGTGGGACGGGCTGCAGTGAGTCTACGGAAGGACGGCGGAGGGCAGGGAGCCCTCGCCTGGGCACCACGACCATCGGAGGGCAGAAGTCAACACTAAAGTTGACCGCTGGGCAGACTGGATCACGAACAAATTGGGGATTGCGAGCTTGAAGATGATGAACACCTTATTTACTAAAATACCCCCGAGCGAGTGCACCAACTACCACTTTATCATAAGGACTCATGAGTCTTTTTGCGCCCTGGCTAAGTTGCTAGCAAAGAAGGGGCTGCTTGGTTGACGTGGCGGCCAGTGATTGGCCTAAAAGGTATATTCTTCACAATTACGTAATTAATTATCTGTAGCTATGATGATAGAAAGTAATCATGATATTGATCAGAAAAACATGAAGAATCCAACAAAAATATAATTGGAACCTGATATTGCTTGAAATTTCAAAAGTACATCAAGATATCACCTTTGATGTATTCAATTACGGTAAAGCCCTAATTTGATAGGGAACTCACATTTAATGACTCTTTTGAGTTAGTCTGGTTTGGAACCCTAATTCTGAGAAATATTAACCTATTAAGAATAAAAGGGAGAGTTAATTTTGAAAAAGGAAGTTCATGCTTGTTTTTGGGTTTTATGCACATGATTATGTTTAGAAGCCCTAATTTGGGAAAATATGGGTTTTAATGGGTTAAATTTGAAAATATAATTATAGAACTGAGTTTTTATGCTTATAAGCTATTTTGAGTATAAAAGTTCCTAATTGTGGATAGATACCCTTAATTTGATAATTAGGGGTTTCTAATGGATAAAGTTGGAATTAATGGAATTCGTAGGTGAATTAGATCATAATGAACTATGAGTTGTTAATTCGGAAGGAACCTAAGATGATAAAAAGGCTCTAATGTGAATATGTGAAGGTTTTGCACTTAGAACTGCTGTTCTAGGGTATAAATCAGGAAAGTTGTAAAAAGATAAAAAAGAACCCTAATAAAACCCCAATTCGGATTAGAAATCCTAGAAAGTGAATCCAAGTCAATTAAATAGATATATTCTTGGTAAAGTGTAATAAATAGGTTACGTATGCTTTTCAGGAATTCTGTGATTGTTGAACTCCTTCTTGGATTACTTGCTTTCTTGGAATCATTATTAGCTTGTTGAATCTACAAATCAGGTATGTGGTTAGTTATGAATAACTGCCTTAGTTTCCCGAGGATTTTCTGGATGGTTAATCGCATTGAATGAAAATTATCAGTTTGGATGTTCATACTTGCAAATCATAAAGTCACTATGATTATCACATTAATAATAGAAGTATGTATTCTCGCACCTACATGCCACCCTGATGGATGACGCCAAAGGTCAGGCCCAGGAGGGTAGACCCATGGGCACCATGAGTGGTGACCCCAGACACCAAACTCAGGAATGAGAAGGTGGCCTATGATATTGCATGACTAGTGGGCACCATGAGTGGTGACCCCCAGGCACCAAGCTCGGGATTGAGAAGGTGGCCTTAAGTCATTGGCAAAGGAAACCCTAAGGTGGGTATGCCAGGGTTAGGGAAAAAGCGGTGGAGAATGTCATATTGAAAAGTGTAAATTGGCTTGTTAATTAACTTGATTGCGACAATTAGATTGTTATCCTTATGTGCAAATTTTTGGTTGTTCCCACATACCAGTATATTTCAATATAATGACCGACGTTTTGTTTGTCGGCGTTTTAGGAACAACAATTGAAAGAACAAACTGTAAAGTGACACATTGTGGAAATAAGAAATAAAGCGCAAGGAGGATTAGATAGAATAATTCAAGCTCTGGATAGATAGATTTCCAAAGTTTTCAAAGGTAAGTAAAGTTTTAATTTTATACCAAATTCCAGTTAGTTAATAGAATTTCATAATTATTATTGATTATTTGTCGAACCTTTGATCCTGTTAATTGAATAACAGATCTGACCTTTGGGTCTCCCTTAATTGGGGGTTACCGGGAGGCGGGGTCGTTACAATTGGTATCAGAGCAAAGGTTCCTCATTTAATCTTTAATAATTATTAAATTTTATAAATTCTACAGAACCCAAGGGAGTTATTAGAGGATAATCCGAAAGACAGAGGTGTCTAGAAAAGGATCACGACCGGGGGCTAGAAATATTTTCCTACGCACTACTAGTCGGAATACGAGGACTCTCGGATCCGTGTGACTGCCTGGCCAAAGTCTTAGGGTATGATTTGAAATAAGATACCTTTAGGACTCTCTCATCTTGTTCATCCCTTCTCAACTCAAATTCTGTTATGGACCTTAAGGATTAGGGTTTTCTCTCTTCTCCTCACCCTCTTGAGGTATGGGTAAGGTTGATAAGAATTAAGGAATCCTCCACCAAATTAATAAAAAGCATGTAAATAGGATGTCATGGACATAAGCTTAATAGAGTAAGCGTAAAAGAATAGATACATGCTTAGGTCGTATGACATAAGTTGTCATTGACCTCAGGAGAGACCTGAGGCTAGACCTTCTTTTTAGGAGGATGAGTAGAGAAAGTGAGTCTTGGAGGTAGAGATCTCCATTAAAGTAGAGACCTAGCACATCCTTTAAGGATGATGTTAACCCTAACCCTAAGTGGAGTTTAGAGAGAGAGATGACATGATGAGTTAGATGACATGGTTGACTAGGTGTTTGGATAGATATGCTTTTGGATTGCCATACGAGCCATGAGAGGTTGGATGACCTAGCACCTTTGGCAACCCAACCCTGGGAAGGGTCGAGCATGTTTGAGCGAAGGATAGATCCTTCATGGATGAAGTTAGAGAAGAACCTATAGAACCCTATGGGCTTGTGCAAGTAGGGTATAGCTTGCACCCATAGTACGTCAATAGTATTGACAGTGGGATGAAACCCTGTACAAGGAATCATGATGGATGTCTTATGGGATAAACATAAAGAGCTAAGGAAATTCTTGAGCCAAACATGAGTTGAGCAAAGGCTTCACCCAGGTAGGGATATGCTGATAAGCTTGATCCAACTTCATGTAGTGAGGACTGGATGTGGAGTTAGATCTAGAGAGAGAAAGCAGGACCCAAGAAAGAAGGTTGGAAGCTTAGATTCTGAGACATGAGGAATAGTGGGGAGTTGAGGATGATGCGACCTAAGTGGATGATAGTGGTTGCCTTATGCTTGATCCCTAGAGGATGACGATATCTTGGTTGCCTCTAGAGGAACCAAACCCTAGAGAGAGGATGATGCTTCTAGTACCTATGGTATAAGTGATTACCTGCTGGATGAGATAAAGAGTGCTTTAGACCTTGAGGAGGTTTAAGTAACCAGTTGTGAGGTTTTATACCTAGTTGGTTGTCCTGAAAGAGGACTCAACTCCGAAGTGTTGCTCGAGTAGAAGGATCATGGAATTACATGCCATACCTTGGACATGCTTGATTCGTGGTTAAGAGATTGAGCATGCAGTCGGACACCCAAAGGTGAACCTAGGGTTCCTAGGCCTAAGAGGGGAAGAAGTGTATCCGATGCTCATGATGAGATTTGAGTCTCTATAGTTTCGAGCATGGTACTCCTCATGTGTAGAGGTAAAGGAAATCCCTTACATTAAGGGTATGTTTGATGAACCCCTCACAACTAAGTTGGTCTAATGATGAGGATGAAAACAAGTATAACCTAGCATGGTTTCGTGGGTGTCTGCTTGTGCCTTAGTAGCTTGCTAGGGCTAAGCATGCTCATGTGGATGTATACCCTAAACATAAGGACATTTGTGACTGTTGTTATCAAGGTATAGTTTCCTCCCATCCCGGGAGAGGGACCCTTTTGTAGGGTGTATACCAGTTTTGTTGAGGTTTCAGAGGATCTTGAGAAGCTAAGTGAAGAGTACATGGCATGAGAATGAACATGTAGAACCATAGATAGCCATCTCTAAGTGCATGTGGATGTGTTACCATGGAGGTAACCGGTATGGGGCCTGACCAAGGTAGGCAGGTTGCCATGACCCCTATGAAGGGATGAAATTCAGTTGAGAATGCATAGAGAGATGATGAAGGCTTGGGTAAGGTTCTAAGTTGGACATGTACTATAATAGAATCTAAAGTCTGTCCTAGGGTCAGGTAGGGATAAGACCGATGGAAGGTGGAGTTGCCTAATTCCCTAGTTGCACATGACCATAGGGTTGGGAGGTAACAACTATCATTGTCTGAGGGTCATGGGTTAGGAGATTGATCACCTTCATGAACTCATGGGACCCAAAGGGCAGATGAGTAGGGCACTCTCTGATGCATGAGGGAAGAGGGATGACCCCAAAAGTGTCGGCACCCTATAGACCCAGAGGAGATGACCAAGGATTGTGTGTAAACCCCAGTAGGTTCGAGACCAGTTTTCCATGGAAGTAACTTTGATATCATGATGTTTGTGATGTAGAGACATAAGTTGCACGTTTCAACTTAGAATTGAAGGTGTACTGGCGATGTGGATGTATCCTCTCTACTCTTAGAACAAGAAGAACTTTGTGTTTGGACAACCGCCAAATGCTTATTTCCTCTTGTTATGAGAGGGATAGATGGGACAGTATGCATGCCATACACCAAGGATAAAAGATGATGCGAGTTGGAACATTGCTACAAGGTATGAGGATAGAGATGATAACATACCTTGGTGGAATGAATGATACATGGATAGGTACAAACGATAAAAGTATTAAGATAATCACTTTGTAAGGATGTTCCTAGTAGAAGCTTTGTGGAATTTGCAAGTTATACAAGGTTGAGTTTGATCACTAGGTGGATGAGCTCAGAGTTTCTTGATGAAGATAAACTTAGAGTTTGAGATGAGATGATAAGAATAATACATGGAGGTGTATGTTACCTAATACCTAAGGATAAGAAGTGGTCATGAATGCTCTGGTTGAGATATAGTGCCTAGTTTAGTTGGAAGCTAGAAGAAGTCGAGGTTGTTAGGCTAACCTTAAGTTGAGAAAAGGAGATAAATTTGGATAACACTCAGATATAACGAGATCTGTTGAATAAGATTAATGGTTGTTTGGATAGCCAGCCTAGTCCGTGATATAATGAAAGGATGGTTGTCGAACCTCAGATGTACTTCTTTGGAAAGTAAAGTGATAAAACCCTATTGATATTGGTTTAGTGTTTTCGAGGAATCCACCTTGAAGAATCATGACATACAGGAGATAATGGTTTTAAGATCACCAAACACCGTGAAACTACAAATATGGTAAGTGATAGTGGCACTTTGGATGCTTAAAACAAAGTTGCATGTAGCATGTGGCCATGCAAGCTAGGAGGCGAAGGACGAACACCAGTAACCCAGTACATGGATATAAAGTATAAAGAGTTCTCAAAAGGGAATGGGAGTTCTTCATTGTGGATGTTGTGAGTCTCCCATGGACCAAGGAAGGTCGAGATCCAATATGGGTTATGGTAGATCGCCTTACCTAGATGACATGAGGAAGGAAGAGTACTATCATGGGACAAATTCGGTTGAACTACTTAAGAGAGAAAGATGGTTAAACTACACCATGATGCGAGTTCAAAAGTTCTTGGGTATGACCAAGGTTCACTTCCATGAGGTGGAAGTGGATACATGAAGAACTCGATGATAGTACAATTTATCACCCCATACTAATGGACAGTCTGATCTAGACTAGAGGGTCTAATGAGAGAACGTGTGCTCATTCAGGGTGATACATAGAGACGGTTCTTAAGATGTGATGTTAACCACCATAGCCTTTATCGGTATGCAAGAAGTTCTATAGGGAGGTTGTGTTGGTCACCACTTCATTAAGATGATATTGAAGGAGGCCTCGCGAAGGTCTAAAAAGAACAACAATGTGTGTAGATGAAGTTGCTTTGATCATGCAATGGCTGAGAGAGAGCCCAGAGATGACATGAGTCATGAGCTGATGCAAAGCAGACTGACATGCAGTTCACTGTAGGAAAGTATGTGATGTGAAAATCTGACCCCTCTAAGCTACAACTGAGAAAGCTGAGTCTCCGATATATGGATCCATTTGAGATGGATTGGTGGAGATAGTTGTGTTTAGCCTTACCCCTTAGGATAACATGATGTGTTCCATGTGAGTCTGATCTAGAGCACTATGTGAGGTACCCAAGCCATGTGCTGAGCCCTGAACCTATTCAGCTTTTGAGAGGCTGAAATGTCCTGAGTCACCTATAAGGGTACGATATACCAAGGTAAGAAAGAACTCAGATGGAAGAATATGAGATAAAGAAGGTTCTTGGGAAGCACCATGGAAAGGGTGAAGCCACATGGGAGCCCTGATGGACATAAGAAAGGATTATCCTGTTTGTTTGTGTGCCTGGTGGAATTTTGAGGACAAAATTCGTATAATAGGGGAAGGATGTTACAACCCCAATTTTTGGATTCATTTGGTGAGAAATGCAATTTCTCGTATTGAAGATATTTGAACAAATAATGATGTAATTTGTTTTAAATAGATGAGTTTCATGTACAATAGCCTTGTTGGTTGTTTTGCGGGCTTTATTGGCTATTGGGCTCAATAACAAGAAATTCAATTAATAAATGCATAATTGAGTTTTTGGAGAAAAGAAAGATGTGAAAACCTCTAGAAGGCAAAATAATATAATACAAAGTTGGATTTCGTGCCTCTTGGGTTCCTTGGGTTCCAAGGAGTCCAAATTTGCAAAGAAAATGCAATAAGGAAAGAAAAGAGCAATTAAGTATCTCCTTGTTAAGAAAGAAATTGAAAATAATGATAAAATGTAGAAAACATGTAGAAAAAGGTATGATTGAGTTATCTTGGTGGATTTTCGTATCCAAAGGATTCCTAGTGTTAAAAGGAACTCCAAATAAGGAAAATAAAAGATAGATAAAGAGAAATACTCAAAAATAGATATTTTAATAAAGAAAAAGTAAAATAATAAGAAAAGGGAGGAAAGATAAGGAAAGAGGCTAAGGAAATATTCCAAAGAGGGGATTTCGAGCCATTAAGGTTCCTTGAGGTTCAAGGAACTCAAAATAATAATTTAACAGCAAAGGAAAGAGAAAATAGGTGAAATATATATATAATTAAGAGATATCTTGCACTTAAAGAAAAGGAACGTTTTATTTGAGCTAATGATCCCATTTTTGGTAGAGAGATATATTAAGTCATTATGGACTTTCCCTCCAAATTTGGGATTAATCGGATAAGCAGTTTGAGAGTTATGATTTTTGCAAATCTCCCTAAAGTGAGAAGAAAATCTTTATATGTAACATTTTTATCTGGAAAATGTTCTTGGTGCATGCCTGATAGCCGTTGGATCTAGTATACAACAGTGGCTGTACTTCGACTCCGATAAGGAAGGGGGAATAGTATGAGGAATCTTCCTGATTGTTTTACTCTGCACACAATTAATGTGCAAGTCTGGCAAGTGATCCATTAGTTTCGGGAGTCCAATATGAACTAAAAGACCCCCTGGTTCTGCCGTTTCCATGAAGGGTTGGGTTTTGCCCAATATCCAGGCTAGAGTCAAACTCCACTGAGGATAAGATCGAAATTATTATCCCTATGCTATATATAGGGGGGGAGAACCCTCTCAGAGATCAGTACGTGTTTGGGATCCCAAGACTCTCCTTCGTGGCACCCAAGTTGGGCTTTTCAGCGCGGGCGAGATGCCCTATTCTTGTGCAGCCACCGGCTAGTAGAACGGACGACCTGGACCACCAATGGTGGTGGGAAGGGCTGCTGTGAGTCTGTGGAAATATGGCGGAGGACAGGGAGCCCTCGCTTGGGTGCCACGACCATCGGAGGGCAGAAGTCAACACTACAGTTGACCGCTGGGCAGACTGGATCGTGAATAAAGGGGGGATTGTGAGCTTGAAGATGATGAACACCTTATTTACTAAAATACCCCCAAGCGAGTGCACCAACTACCAATTTATCATAAGGACTAAGGAGTCTTTTTGCGCCCTGGCTAAGTTGCTAGCAAAGAAGGGGGCGCTTGGCTGACGTGGCAGCCAGTGATTGGGCTAAAAGTTATATTCTTTACAATTATGTAATTAATTATCTGCAGCTCTGATGATAGAAAGTAATACATGAAAATTGATCAGAAAAACGTGAAGAATAAAAAAAAATATAATTGGAACCTAATATTGCTTGCAATTTAAAAAACACATCAAGATATCACCTTTGATGTATTAAATTATGGTAAAGCCCTAATTTGATAGGGAACTCACATTTAATGACTCTTTTGGGTTAGTCTAGTTTGGAACCCTAATTCTGAGAAATATTAACCTATTAAGAATAAAAGGGAGAGTTAATTTTGAAAAAGGAAGTTCATGCTTGTTTTTGGGTTTTATGCACATGATTATGTTCAGAAACCCTAATTTGCAAAAATATGGGTTTTAATGGGTTAAATCTGAAAATATAATTATAGAACTGAGTTTTCATGCTTATAAGCTATTTTGAGTATAAAAGTTCCTAATTGTGGATATATACCCTTAATTTGATAATTAGGGTTTTCTAATGGATAAAGTTGGAATTAATGGAATTCGTAGGTGAATTAGATCATAATGAACTATGAGTTGTTAATCTGGAAGGAACCTAAGATGATTAAAAAGCTCTAATGTGAATATGTGAAGGTTTTGCACTTAGAACTGCTGTTCTAGGGTATAAATGAGGAAAGTTGTAAAAATATCAAAAAGAACCCTAATAAAACCCCAATTCGGATTAGAAATCCTAGAAAGTGAATCCAAGTCAATTAAATAGATATATTCTTGGTAAAGTGTAATAAATAGGTTACGTATGCTTTTCAGGAATTCTGTGATTGTTGAACTACTTCTTGGATTACTTGCTTGCTTGGAATCATTATTATCTTGTTGAATCTACAAATCAGGTATGTGGTTAGTCATGAATAACCGCCTTAGTTTCCCGAGGATTTTCTGGATGGTTAATTGCATTGAATGCAAATTATTAGTTTGGATGTTCATACTTGCAAATCATAAAGTCACTATGATTATCATATTAATAATAGAAGTATGTATTCTCGCACCTACATGCCACCCTGATGGATGATGCCAAAGGTCAGGCCCAGGAGGGTAGACCCATGGGTACCATGAGTGGTGACCCCAGGCACCAAGCTCAGGAATGAGAAGGTGGCCTATGATATTGCATGACTAGTGGGCACCATGAGTGGTGACCCCCAGGCACCAAGCTCGGGATTGAGAAGGTGGCCTTAAGTCATTGGAAAAGGAAACCCTAAGGTGGGTATGCCAGGGTTAGGGCAAAAGGGGTGGAGAATGCCATACTGAAAAGTGTAAATTGGCTTGTTAATTAACTTGATTGCGATAATTAGATTGTTATCCTTATGTGCAAATTTTTGGTTGTTCCCACATACCGGTATATTTTGATATACTGACTGTCGTTTTGTGTGTCGGCGTTTTAGGAACAACAATTGAAAGAACAAACAGTAAAGTGACAAATTGTGGAAATAAGAAATAAAGTGCAAGGAGGATTAGATAGAATAATTCAAGCTCTGGATAGATAGATTTCCAAAGTTTTCAAAGGTAAGTAAAGTTTTAATTTTATACCAAATTCCAGTTAGTTAGTAGAATTTCATAATTATTATTGATTATTTGTCGAACCTTTGATCCTGTTAATTGAATAACGGCTCTGACCTTCGGGTCTCCCTTAATTGGGGGTTACCGGGAGGCGGGGTCGTTACAACCTCATTGCATGAGTCCTCCAAAAAAAATTATTAGGATAAAAAATAAGAAGTTTATGTCTGGTGACCGCCATTACTACTAGGATCGACCTTATCTATTTCTTATGAGTTTAGATGGAATTTACTACATGTGCATTTTTTAGTACTAAGTCATTCAGGCTCAAATGGGGGTCACATGAGTCCAACCGAGACTGCTCCCAAGGTTCTTCAATGTGGGTTCTTTCATGAAACTGTTTATTACCCAAAGTCAATGGCAGAAGGACTCAAACGTCTGACCCTACCATGGTAATATCAAAGCACGAATGTGGAAGCATAAAATCTTAGCATATATGAACAATTACCTAGAAGAATGCACCAATAATTCTCAATATTCAATCAATATTATTATGTAACATGATTTGTTACATAATTTTGATTACACATTTGAGAGTGAACTATACAAGTTTGATCATATACACTAGAATGGATCTTACAATAGGTAAAACTTGAACACTTTCTCACAAGCCATTGAATCCCAGTCTATCTTAAACCATAGAACATATAAGAGACCAACGTATCAACACACAAGGTGTTGAGTATACGGTAGAGAGATTTATATATCTTATGTTTCATAATTTGAAAAGATTCGTATAAGTAAACAAACAAGAATAGAAAAGTTAACAATTAGCAAAATTATAACCCATGGTTTAGTAAATTTACTCCATTATACCAAGAATGTCATGTAATATAAAGCCTTTGACCAACTTCCCAAAGGAAGGGGTTCAAGAGGGTGCTTTAGGATCAAAGCCATTAGCTAACTCTATTCATCAACATGGTACACCCTAGCTTGGAAACTCAAGTAGGATGTCAAAACTTTTGTCCTTACCTCAAAAATATGACAGGTGCATAAAGTTTGTATACATGAAATCTATATTATGTGTTCAAGTTATAAAATCAACAAGACAAAGCATCGAGTATAATACTACAATACTACATGGCAATGTGCGCAAGTAAGCAACATACATACATATCAAGGTTCAAGCAAAAAAAGATAAGGTAATATAATTATTAAATCATGTACATGAGTTTATAAGTTATTAACCTATCCTTGACCATCTAGATCACAAGAAATCACCTAATAAAGATAAGATCACATGCATGCATTTTATTCTCATCATTAACTCTAAATAGCTTCAATTGTAGGCTTTTGGCCAACTCAGGTTTCAAGTTGGTCAATTTCATATTTAATGATATTTTACCAATTTAGGGTCCATCATAAAGGTGTGGTTCAAGTTTCAAGTCATTTTAATGTTACATTCATTTACTATGATTTTTTGAGGTTTATGACATGTATGTACATTTTAGGGTCAAAAGACTCATAATAGGACGAATAATACAAAGTACATCAAGTGTTGAGATTTAGGCAAGATCTGAGATTATATCATAACGATAAGGATATAATAACCACATTACAAGGTTGTGTGAGTGTCCCCTCGGGTCTATGCATCATTACCCATCTTGGTATCAACATTTCAACATAGTTTACATATGACATCGGACTTCAACATATGATTTAGGTGAACATCCACTCCATAGGATTTAAAAATATTAGGACTAACTATGTTTTGAGAGGGGAGAGAATGATATTAATACCATATCAAGATCAGGTGCAAGAAAGACAAACAATCTATATTTGTCACATTAGAGGTAAAATGGGTGGATTAGAGTCACATGCATCATCATATCACAAAAGGGATTGACCTTAGCCATTTATATTACAACACATACTAATATTTCTAATTTTAGAAATCTAAATAGTTTGAAGCGCTAAGGACCAATTTATCATTTGAATCAAGTATAATAAGGTATCCTCATTAAGGGGTCACATTCATGCAAAAAAAGTCATATAGGTAAAGGCAAGAGAAATAGAGGAAACATGGAGTGATATTGTGTCATGGAGAGGTACATGATACTGATTTCATGGTTGGTCTAACATTAGATACTGTTAATACACAATATTTAGCATATTAGGTAGAAGTCCATCATTATTTTCCATAAATGTACACTAAAGACATCAAGCATGTATGAAATGTAATTAGGGCCCTCAAATAGTTCCACAATGAATGAAAGTTACTGATTTGATGTTTAAGAGGGTATAGGTGCATTAAAAATCCAAACTTTACCATGATCATTCATTAAATATAGTCCAACCTATTCATATATCACATCTTTAGTGAAATGAGAAGATATGAAAAGGATTTTGGGTCTATAAATAGATCCATTGTGTAGATCTTTTTGGTTTGATGATAATTGTATATAATATTGCATATTTTTGTTTAGGGGTGAGAAAGATACAATTTTTAGAAATTTTAAAACAAAACTATAGGGATATACCTAGAAACATTACCATGATTCATTGATTGAGGCGGCCTTCCAGAACCAATCCAGCGGCTTGCTCGCTGAGGCTTATTCTGTAGCAGTGGGGTAAGGGCTCAGTAGCCCCGTGGTAGTCATGGGTTCACATCAATGTGAGTCATGATCAACTTCCACTTTGACCGACCCACATGAACAAAGAGGGGTGAGAGGTTGGATCCACCCTATTGGTTGAGGATCAAAAATATGGGATTCTATCTCCCACCCAAGCCATCAACCCCTAGAACCAAGGCTGGCCATGGTGGTGGTATTGCCAAATAGTAGGGGAAATATGAGAGGACAAGGAAGCCATGTCTCGCGATGAGGTTGCTCACACTTAAAATGAAGTTGTGAGTTCGATTCTAGTCTCAACTACCATTGGTGATTCCTAGCTCATGAATGCCCAAATGGGCTATGGTGGCAACGTTATGGAAGGCTAGAGAAAGAAGAAGAATCAAAGAGGGAGCTCTAAAGCATGAGAGAGAGCAAAAACAAGGGGAAAAGATAGGGGATGAATAAACACATCACACATTGTGTCGATTTTAGAGAAAGGAATCAAGAAAGGAGTGGTGTTAGGTGGTCGAAGTTTCATAGCCGTTGGTCAAGGTATAGAAGAAAGTACCACATTCATTGGATGGGGCCTCAAATCCACATTTTTAGGATCCAAGGGCCATAATTTGTGGCACATGGATTCGAGGCCTATTATTGATAGAGAAAAGTGGGTGTGGATCGCATAAGGGGGTGGGTCTTAACCCAGGGTTTGGGCCACATTGGAGTCTTGGACATAAGGTATGCCTATCCAAGACACAGATAAAAGTTTCAAAAAGGAGTTAAATCAAGTGATAAAAAGACCAACTTCCATTGGTTATGTCTTGGGGTTCAAATTCCTGACCGAGGAGAATTTTTTTCCTTTGAATTTGAAATTGAAAACTCTACAACATGATGTATACTAGAGTGCCAAGGGGGATTATAGATGAGGTTCAATTTTGGTTACAAAAGCATGATACATTAATAGCCTGGAAGATAACACACATTGGAGAGTAATCATAAATGTGAACAGATTGGAATATAGGAACACTAAAACTATGGAATTGATATTCAATTGAGTACAAGGGTCACTCTAAGAGAAAGGAGTACAAAATAAGAGAGAGTAAAGTTTTCACATACTTCCCTCCTTAAAAGAAATTTCATCCCTAAAATTCATCCAAGATCGTAATCAAGAGTCAAGGTTGATATTCATCATATCTAAGTGACCACCCCTAGGTGTCAAGGCATACATCCTTAAGGGGTGAACACTTAGCTGGTTATCATGTGTTTATGAAACATTAAGGGTGTACTCATCCCAACTCAATTTATATTTGAGGTATAAACTATCAAATAGCTAGTCACAACCAATTAAAAGTGACACCTAATTATAATTCTGATTTGGTCGACTTGTCTGGTGCACTTTGCCAAAATAGAAAATAAAACTATCTTATTCCTATCTAACTTATTACATTGAAAAAGTGATACCTCAATTTACATTTAAGGGAGGTATAGGAAGGAAAGCATTAACTTACATCTAGAAAAAGAGAGAGAGAGAGAAGCTCGATATCAAGATCTAGTTAAAAAAGATAGGAAAAAAATCATTCAACCATGCACACATATCCAGGGGTATTGGCCATAACCACGCATACACCCAACATCAAAATATTTTTAGGGAGATGCATATAAATTGCATATATATCGCATCATATATATATATATATATATATATATATATATATATATATACATACATACATACATACATACATACATACATATATATATAGCTTGGGATTGTATTTGTTATTTAATTGGATACACACATTAATCATTTTAAATATTCACATCATATGCAATAAAATAAATGATAAAACAAAAATCCAATCATATCGATTAAATCAAAAAATATAGTAAATTGACTTCGCTCTAATACCAATGAGGGAAATATGGGGACAGAGATGGCAGTGGAAATAAAAAATTTCTTGCCATATTCCCCTTGAACAGCGGAATGTGTGAACAACTATCCTTGCAGCATTGTACTCCTTTCACAAGTAGCACTCAGACGGTTGTTGATGGCGGCCTCCTGGTATAGCACCACATACGGTAGTTGATGACGTCCTCCTAGCGCGTGGCAAAGGCCTTCCCACCTCTACATAGTCTATGTGGACAACCAGGAGCTCCTTGTTGTACTCCAAAGCCAACATGAAGGATTTCTCCCTTTGAATGTCAACATGCTAGAGTTGACTTGCTCTCCCTTGTTGTCCCTCCCTTTGATGGGTAAGGCGTGCTCGTGATCTCAAGCTACCACAACTATGAGAGGACAAGAATTGTTAGAGCTTGTTGTTGTGTCTCTTGAAAGCTTTGACTATCCCCTTTATATGGGATGGCCAGTGTTAGGGTTTCCAGATCATCTGGGAGTCGAAGAGACAAATTTCATGAATTTTTCAGAAGCTGCAAATGAATAAATGGTTGGTTCATTAATGAAACGATCAGCTCACATGTGAAATGGTTGATTTAACACTTGAACCAGTCAGTTCACTATGTTTCCTATTCACAAACAATTTGGCTTTTACTATCCAATTAATGAACAACATGACGTCAACATGAATCCTTGATCTAGTCTTACTATCTCCCAACCAGTGAGTTCACAATTTAAACCAGTGAGTTCACAATTTAAACCAGTCAGTTCATGTTTCTAAATCGATTGATTCACTAATTGAACTAGTCGTTTCAGATACCAATCAACCAATTGGTGTTTAAGTTGATTACCTAAACACTTTAGTAATCAACTCAAACCTTATTTTTGCGTAAACTCTTATTATAGGTCTGTCCTATGTGTGTGATCCTATAGGTCCTAAATTACGTTGGTAGTGAATTTCTAGAACTAATTTATGAAATCATAAAAAATGAGAGATATCTAGCAACACATCATTGTTATCCAAGTAATTGGAAAGCTGGAGAACAACTTCAACGTGCAATCCATGATTAATGTTATAATGATCATATATTTCCTTTGTCTTTGATATCTAGATTGAACCTCGAGCATGGAATTATACTCCTCTCAATGTTCAATCTATGTTCCTTGAACTGGAGCAGGCTGTTTGAGATGCATGTGAGCTCACATATCATATATTGATTCACATGAGTATGGTCATACGTTTCTCAGTCTCTCTTATCAATTGGCTAGAGTATCAACTTCAGTAGGAGGGACATATCCCATATATATCACTCACAATCAATCCCCATGTGTCACAACATATATGAGCATCGAACAACATGCGATGAGAGTGGTGACTTGAGGTATAAGAACCACAAATGAGAGTTGATACTGACTATCATTTAATGGTTTCCATGCATCACTCTCAAGGTGGGTCTCTCCCATACACTATTCTATAACAAGTACCTTTGTGCTTAGTTTGACATCATATATCATGATTAATGGGATTCTTTCATCAACCAACACACACTCTAGCCTTATGTGTTATTCTTGTCTATTATCTTCCAGAATAACATCCAACCAGGGACATAAATAGAATGTATGCACTCTTATCACACATATGATATCATTGTTCAGGTCCTCAACCTGAAGACATATGTAGTCAATTAACATCATTCCTTATAAATCTATCGTGTTATACTACTATCTCATAATTGAACAAACATATAGATAAATATTTTCTTTATTATTAATCAAATTGTTTATAAGATATGCAATTACAATCATCATATGATTGGCTCTCTAGGCATATATACCAACAACCTCTTGGTAACACAACCACGACCATAGAGATATATATGTTCAAATATAAAATCAAGGTAATAAACATTTATTTCAAAGCCTAGTAGGGTTCATACAAACATAGATGAAGTAGAGAACTTCATATATCATCATGTTTATCATATATCAATTGTAGAAAATTTTGAACCTAAAATCTAAGATATCATTTATTTCGTGTTAAACCCTTGATGAGAACTTCTATATGTTTATCGATGTGATGAGTATTTGATCTATTTGTAACACAAGCACGACCTTATAGTGATATATGTCCATGTGTGATTCTCATTCCAAGAGGTTTAGATTTATCCTACCTCAACATTTATATATTCATGCTTGCATGTGATGTGGTGATAAAGTGAAATGGGTAGCATTGGTGAAACCTATCCAACCTAGTGTTTCCATCATCTAATATTTTGATTTTTTAATATATCCTTTCTATTATTTAAATCTTAGCATAATCAAGGAAATCCAACTTTTGTGATATATACTATTTCTCAATTACTTTGATTTCACTATACTTAAATAGATTGTCCTTTGAGTTTGATCCTAAACAATAATTTGATATATCCATCTACTTGTAGGTGGGATTGTCGTATACTTGGTGTAACATCCCTGACCTGGGTTATGAGTTAACCCTAGGTGTTTTGCCTAAATATGTAATTAAATCTTTGTGATTATCTTTTGGCATGTAATTAAGTTCCTAAGGAACATACATTTTCATTTCTGTCCCTTTTTAAACAATGATTGTAGTATTGTTTGGTAATACATGGACCTATGTGCAAATTACCCAGGTAAGGGGTTTAACTTGAAAATTTCACAAGTTAAGATGTTCCTCTAGTAAAGAGACATCATATGAGGGAATATGATGAGGTATGATGGATTTCCCAAGTTTGGGCACCAAGGTGTAGCTTGTGGAGCAATCCTTGTGCTTAAAAACCCTATTTTGGAGTAAAATGCAGTTTACCCAATTTGAGGGGTGCAACTTGTTCTATACATTTTCTAGAATATCTTTTATGACTCTTGTCATCATTTAGAGTAGAAATGGTGAAAGGGAAACATCAATGAATAATCAGATAAGAAAAATGACCTTTGTACATAAAATTCACTAAGTTTGAGTAAGGAAACCTTTCATGTATGTACCTTAGTTGAAAGTTGGCTTTCTTTACCCCTAGATCTTGAGATTTCATGAGATTTGCATAAGTTTAGATGAGATTGAACGTGCCTTAGAAATAAGGAGGGACTTGGATGAGAGTTACATGCTTTAGAGGTCCTTATGGTGAAAATCAGCCTAAACTATATAAGAACCTTTCTTTCCAAACCAAGCAAACGTTTTCCTTCACTTCCTCACTTCTTATCTTTCTCAACCAGCCAAAGCAAAGCTCAGGAGCTCAAGGGGACGACCAACCTGTTCTAGGTAAGAGAACACCACCTTCTAGCTTGGATTCATGGAGGAAATCGTATTACAAGGTTGAATTGCTAGTTTTCTTACTTAGGTTCCTTGTTCTAGCCGACCATCCCCATCTTTTTCTTGAAGAATTGACCTTGGACGACCTGTGGAGCTCAAGATGCCATCAAAGGCTTGAAGCTTGGAAGCTTGTAAGCTCTAGGAACCACGTTTGAGGTGGGTTTTATAACTCTAACCCTTAGCTTTGTTATGCATATCTTTGTTCTTGTTTTCTATGATTAGATCTTCTTCTACCTCCCTTCTTCCTTGCTCTTTTGCAAGCAAAACGGTGGAGGAACCGACCTGAACAGAGGTTGAGGATGATGGGCGTGGATTCCTAGGTCACTTAATGAAACGACCTTGAACCCTTTTGGTCCAAACGGGTGCAACTCGTTTAAGGTCAAACGGGTTCAACCCGTTTGATCTCAAACGATCCTGCAAGATCGTTTGGATCAAAATGACCCCAAGACCATTTCATAGGGTTGACCAAGGTACGAACGTTTGAGGGTATATTCATAATGTATTGAATTTCATTCCTACAAAGAATTGTAATCTAATTCCTAACCAATTAAGAGTTGAAGACACTTCAATAACCTAACCCTAATCGGGTGAAAGTTGCTGATTTCAATATAGATCTTGTTGAGTTTTGGGTTGAAGGACCCAAACGGGTTCCAACCCATTTGGGGGTTCATCCAAACGATCTCACACTCGTTTAGTGACACCCCAAGATCGTCTGGAGGTCTAGGGTTAAAGAAATTTGATGGTTTGAGGGTCCAATGACAAGATGTTGATAAAGTGATGAAAAGTGCTTATTTTTAATTTAATTAGGGCTCAACCCTTATCAAATCATCTTGGTTTTTGGTCAAACTTTGGGAAAACGGTCTCAAGATCGTTTGGAGGTCATCCAAACGACCTCAAGACCGTTTGAGCCAAGTTTGGGCCCAATTGGAGGTCAATTGATAGGTTCAACTCTGATTTGAATCATATTGTTGAACATTGATGATTAGCCGATTGAAAACCCTAATTGAATTAGATTTAACCCTAATTGGCTTTCAATTGAGGGTCAATTTGGTGTCCAGTTGATTGAGGCTCATCCTAATTGACTCAATTTGTATATGGTTAACATGGCTTGGGCCAATTGAAAGCTTCAACATAAGAAATCCTATTCAAGCATAAACTTTGTGTCACCTTTTATGTTCATGCGGTTTGAACCCAATTAGACCCACAATCATTTTAGACCAAACGAGTTCACACTCGTTTAGGCCCAAACGAGTTCACACTCATTTGACTCCAAATGAGTCCACACTCGTTTGAGTCCAAACGGGTTCACACCCGTTTAAGCTCAAACGGGTTCACACTCGTTTAGGCTCAAACGGGTCCACACTCGTTTGGACTTAAATGGGTCCACACCCGTTTAAGATTAAGTGGGTCCACACTCGTTTAAGGTTCAAATGGATTCAAGGTCATTTGAGATTAAACAAGTTCAATGTCGTTTAAGAATCAAATGGGTTGAAGGTTGAAGGTTAAACCCTAAACCAATTGGAGACCTTCAAGGTTGATTATACTTAATCACTTGAAGGTGTAAATGGTTCAATGATGATCTAATCTAAACCCTAATGGTAACCTAAGATGTTAAGGGACTAAGTGGCTAATGAATTGACCCATGATGATGGTCAATGGGTAAATTACCAAAATGCCCCTGAAAGGTTCAATTGAGTGATACCTTGTTTTAATCAAACCCTAATCACATGATAGTGATGAGTTGACTTGTGTTAATCAATGAGGACTTAACCCAAACTAATCTAGATTGGTGTAATCACTATCTACTAGTTAGAGGAGAGAGAAAGTACCAATTATAATGGAAAATCAAGTAAAATACCTTCAATATACATGAATGTGCAAGTTTAGGTATGATCCACTTATGTGAGATCATGGAAACCCTAATTATGATAATTGATGAATCTTAATCTTATCTGAGGTCTTTAATGATGATGTTTCTCATACATGAGGATGTTATGAGATCATTTCACCATGAGGTGAATAGTAAACCCTAATTCTAGGGTGATGACATGTAATGTGAATAGTAAACCCTAATTATAGGGTGATGACATGTAATGTGAATAGTAAACCCTAATTGATGAAAACCAGGGAAACCTAGCTCTTGTATGAGTAGGGAGATACAACTTCTTTAAATGAGTTATTTACTGTTATCAGTTGATTTAACCATGCAGGTTCCTTTATGAGGATGATCATATCCAAGTATGGATGATGATACTATATTCATTGAAAGCATGTTGTTAGCTTTATGAATAGTGATATATCCTGATGCCTTGTTAATAGCATCTTATGAGATTGATAGGCTGTGAGAGCCATGAATACCATCAAGGTCATTCTTTAAGAGATGACTTGTGATGAGAATATTGAGAAATGATAATTGATGAGAGTTAGGCTTGTTACATTTAGTATTATTCCTTCATAGCTGTTATGCTAATGATTAATGTTTGAAAACATGTATGATGATAAAAGAATACTGAAATGTACCTAACTAATCAAGTATAATCATACCATGTAGAGCCCTGATCATAGATCCATCATTGTCAGGAGTTAAATGATGGTGAAACAGGTTTTCCTAAGGGGATTCCTGGAGCACATACTTTTGAATATGTGGGGTAATATGGATGTGAATTTCCTTACATACTAGTGTAGGAATTGATGTAGATGTATCTTAATCTATCAATCCTTCACTATGTATTATGCCGGGATGAGGTAACACTAATCTCCCGAGGAAATCTTTTATACAGCATCGATGAGAGATAAACAAGAAATCTTTCGGTAGCGAAGAGAGTACAGAATGCCACTGTGACTCTAATAGCGAAGTACCAGAATACCCTGGTAAGCTATAGTAGTAGAGACACTAGATGTCCTGCATGTTGATCCTCTTACTGACTGAGGAAGATGAGGTCATAAGAATCCGGCTCTTTTGATGACCTATGTATGATACCGATGCGACTTAATAGTGATCGGTTGGAGTATGAGCGGTATACCTCATCTCCGTAGGGCATAATGATGTTTGTAAAACATAATCAACCGCGTAGCATATCTGCTTAGGTTGAACTACGAAATACATTGGTTGAAGATACATTACTTAGTATACATGTTCTTCATATTCCTTAAATGTTGTTGTTCTAATTGATAACAATCTGCTGCTGATTACCTTAAAGCTTTTATTGCCTATGTTATTCTTGGTTGCTATAATAAAGCTTCTGGCAAAGAGTTATAACTGTCGTTGGGACAATTATTTAAAATTGTCTCACCCCATAGATTTCAACTTTTTAGGTGGTCGTCGAGGGCGAAGGAATCAATCTTCAGGTGACCAATATCAACAGCAGCAGTATCAGGAGCAACAGTAAATCTCAGGTGGAGATTCAGACTGCTGAGTTGTATAGTTAGATAGTCAGTCCTATGTGTTCTCTGTACTCTCAGGTCCTTGGAGTCTTTTGGTCTGACATTTTGGTTTTGAGTTCTTGAAATTTTGTATCATGTTGTATATAATTACTCAAGAAGTAATTATCTGAGATGTAAACAGTTTATCTCCTTTTATGAAAGAAGTTTTTATAGATTCAAGCTCTTATCTCGAAAAGTTTTAATTTCCCGTGATTTTTGTCTTCCTCTGTTAATCGAATCGCTTCCGCTAAGTTTATATCGTGGTTTTGGAAATCAGAGCCCACACTTGGATAAGGTAAAATCTATAGATTTCATCTTTAGAGAAAATGATTGTGCGATAAAATCATGCATCACCTAGAAACCCCAAATTAGAATCCTAATACAACCTTCTACAAACTATGTTGACTTCTACTTTTATCTTGTTTTAAGTATTTGTGCACATATTACTCATCATTGGCACACATTATGAATCCTAGTGCACACTTGTGTGGATCTAAGTGCACATGTTCCCAAGTGTGTCCACCTTCATATGAATCCTACTTCAAATCCTTCTGCACATACCACAAATCCTTGACACACATTTTAAATCCTAGAACACATACTACTGAATTGAACCACTAGAATCTTATGGCACCCTTATTTGAATCGTCGTACCCACAAAACTTAAATACTAGTGAGTATTTATTCTGATTCTGATACATACATCATTTGGATCCCATTGCACCCTTAATTTAAATCATGGTCTACACAACACTTGAATCCTATTGCACCCATATTCAAATCATGGTACACACAAAATTTGAATACCGGTGCACCCTTTTTCATGTTATAAGGCACACACCACTTGAATCATACTACACCATTTCATGGATCCAAGTGCACAGTTCCCAAGTGTGTCCAGTTGTATTTGAATCCTACTCAAATCTGTGTGGGCATACTACCAATCCATGTGGGCATACTACTAATACTAGGCACACATTTTGAATCCTTGCAAACTTACTAATGAATCCTAGTGTACACAACACTTGAATCCTAATGCACCCTTATTCGAATAATGATGCACATGCCACTTGAATCCTAATGTACACAATACTCAAACCTAGTGCACCTTCTACTAATTCTTGCTTCAATTCTAAAACATCCAATTCTAAATCCTAATGCATTCATCTAAAAATTGTGTAAGCAAACATTTAAATCCACTTCAAGTCTTTGGGCACATAATACTAATCCTTGACACAAAGTATGAATCTTAGTGCACATAACACTTGAATCTTATTATGCACATCACTCAAATACATGTGAACCCTTATATGAATCCAAGTAAACCTACTTCTAGGCATGTATACTTGGATTTTAATCTTATTTTAAATCATTGTGATCACACCACAATCCTTGCCAAACATTTTGAATCCTAACACTTACCACTAACTTTAGTGTATGCATCACATAAATCCTAGTGCACCCTTATTGGAATAATGGCAAACATGATACTAGAATCCTGGTGCACTCTTATACAAATCCAAGTGCACATGCTCCCAAGGGTGTCCACTTGAATTTGAATCCTACTTCAAAACCTTGAGCACATAGTAAAATCCTTCACACATTTTGAATTCTACCACACATATTATTGGATTCTAGTGTGCACAACACTTGAATCATAGTGCACCCTTATTAGAATCGTAGTACACACGACACTTAATCCTAGTGAACCCTTGTTTGAATAATGGTAGACATAATAATTGAATTCTAGTTTCACCTTTTTTCAAATCATGGACCACAAAATGATGGAGTCCTATTGCACCCTTATTTTATTATATAGTACACACATCACTTCAATTGTATTACAACTATTATGATTCATATCCTTGTACCCCCATGAATTGTTCAACAATGCGGCTAAAATAGAGTTTCTTTAATACTTTCATGTATGAGATTAAAATATATCCCCTACACATGTGACAACCCACTTATCGCCCATCCATGAATTGTGGAGAAATGTGTCAAAAATAGACTTTAAATAATCTTTTTATGTATGGGATTTGAACCTAGTCCCTCTACATATGATACCAACCCACTTACCTCCCTATCACCCCAACAACCTTATTGTACTATCAAAAATAAAAAAATATTATATGTATTCTCTAACAACCTGGCTGGGTGTGATACAAATGTCACAACACTAGTCGAGTGCATTATAATTGTGAATCTTCTCTCTGCAATCGACATTTTTTATGCAAGTGTCCTTGTGAGGGTCTGAGAGATACACAAAAAGTTAACATCATCATTGTCAATGTGAGGTTTGGCTAATTTTAAGGACCTAATAGTTGTTTACTTATGTTTTTTATATTATCTGTTCTATAATATCATAGATCCAAACTCACACAAAAATATTGTGTTCAATCAAGATGTTGGTTGTGTAAATATTGCTTGCTTACACTTTTGCAAACACAAGTAAAAAATTGGAAAGCCGCAAGTTGCCTTTATATGCATGTTCCAACATATATTTGCCAACGATACCTTTGCAACCATGTATCTTGCCTCTTCCAACTCAAAAAAATAGTTTTGGGCACTAGTTTAGAAAATAAAAAACCAATTTTTGCTGCAAAAAATAGATCAAATCCGTATCTAGGTCAATTACGGGTTATAAGTTTCAAGATCCGAGACAGTTTTGGATTTGAAAAATATCGTCTATACATATTTTACAAATTAGATTATGGAGAACTAGAATTTTAACAGATGTGTCTTATATGTATTAATTTTGATGAGCCCAACTTAGTTCGGGGTTGAGAAATTTGAGTCTTGGTTGAATTACATTCTACATAGAACAATCCATGTCGATTCTAGGTTTAAGTAGAGTCTATATTAGCTTCAGATCAATTAGCCTTTTCTAACCTAGGGTCATCCCGTACAAATTTTTTTAATATCCCTACTCTTGAAAAAATAGTCACTCCATCTTGTATGGTCAACATGATCTTAAAGAAGCATGAGATGGAACATGATCTTCATGAAGTCGGGGAATTTGGGTTCCAACCATTCTTGGAGATTCTATGCCCTTTCCTACACAAACCTCCACACTTCATTTGAGAAGTAGACATCTTCCATGCCAAACCTAATGCTTCTTTACCACATAGGCTCATGGTTTGGTGAATTGAATTTGTAGTGTTGTAATATGACAAAGAAGATGACATCCTTGCAATGCACATAAACCCCCTACATCTACACAAGGACTTCCTAGGAGGTCACCCATTTTAGTACTAATCTCACCCACCATGCTTAATGTAGAGTTCTGATGGGATTTGATCCATTAGTGATGGTATGATTGCACCTAAAACCCTCTACTTCTTCTTCTTCTTCTTTTTAATCTCCCTCTACACATTATCTCCACAGTCTATAAATACATGCAAAAGAAGTATGTCTCAAGTGGACTGTATATGGTCATATACGAGAATGTTGTCAGAGGCTATACAATAAAGACAAACTGATCAAAACATTCTATTTATTTTAGATCAACATAAGTTCAAAAGAAAACAACTAGCTCAAAATGTCTCTCGAATAAACAAGTGATGAGAGACAAGTTTGGAAATAAAAAGTGATATACACCTTTATAAATAAGGATCATTAGCACATGGATGAGGTAGCACATAGGTTGCAAATGGGACCTCATTCTTCCTTTATTGACCTAGGTGCATTTGGGCTCTCTTCTTCATAATAGGGATGTGGTTGTAGCTCCTTGAGGTTGCCTCACCTACTGCCATAGACTGTGGCCTAGAATCTTAGTTGTAATGGAAGGGATTGTTCACATGAGGAGAAAGAAAGAAGATAGGTGTAGAGGGGATCCGACTATTTTAATATTTGTAACAATAGAGATAGATAAGGAGAGAAGAAATATAATATTGTTTGAGGAAAAAATGTTTCGGATTTTGAATATCCACATGTTCATTTATATCATGGCGGGAGGAAAAAAACTCTTCTATATGTAATCCATCAATAGATCAATGCCCGCAGGGGAATGGGCTATTGTACTCACCAATGCATATTTTGTGCTTCTTTAAGGTTCAATATCTAAAAGTACCATGTGAGTTTAGACCAATTTTACATGGACAAAATGTTCTATTTGCATGCCTATTCTATATCCTATTATTCATGGTTGTAACCAATTTTACCTTTATGTAACATGGTATTTGCATGCCTGATTCCATACCCTTTTAATCGTGGTCGTTCCCATTTCATGGAAACTTTTGGCACGTAACTGAACTTGCATTAGATCTTGTTAATTTTCTCATTAGGATGGGTTTATTCCAATTTTTTTCTTAATACTACTCAAGTAAATTCGGATCGGCATGGAAGTACACCCCTCCACTGGTCACAAAGTAATCCATATCAAGGGATTATATCACCCTCAATACTACCAATATTTTGACCCCAACTTATATCAACCTGTCTAATGGTGTTTTGCATTCTTCTCATTCGTAATCTCCCTAATACCCACTCCCCCATTATAATTCAATCTATCTCCACTCTCATCATTTGTGTGTCATGATTGTGGACAAGATGTTGCTCCATGAATAATTATAATGGCCTTGCACCAATGATTCTGCTTGGTGGTTGTCATGATAACCTTTGTGTCGACAATTCAACATCTTGTGCACTCCTTGCGGGTAGGGCTTATCTTGTTTAACTTTGTAACACCTGTAAAAGTCTACATGTGAGTTATTTTATAGGTGCACCATTACTCCCTTTCCTCTTCTCTTCTTCAGCCAATTCCTAACTTGTATAGTTCCTACTACTATTCTTCTTTAACCCATCTTCTTTACCCTGATAGATATTCCATTCATGGTTTTATAGAGATGATGTTGTCATAATCTTGGGCATGTTATAGAGGTGACTTAAAAAATAAGTAGTTTCCAAGCTTTCCTTATGTTGTATCCCTACTTGATAACCAATCCATTTCATGGGTATATAACCCACATGGTGTTGGTATGTATGCACAAAGAGCCATCATATCATGATTGTGATGGAATATCTTATAAAGTATTTGATTAATAATAAAGGCAATATTCTGAATCATTCTGTTTCACTCAGTTATGAGATAGTGTGGGAACAAAATGAATGTCTAAAGAATGACATAACGTAATGACATATGTCTTCAGTTTGATAACCTGAAAAATGTGATCATATAGAGGTCAAGAATTTGTACATTCTTGTTATGTCCATAGTCGGATGTTATTGTGGAAGGCTAATAGACAAAATAACACATAAGACTAAAGTGTGTGTTGGTTGATGACAAAATCTCATCAGTCAAGATATGTGATATGAAGCCAAGCACATAGATACTTGTTGGGGAACAATGTATCTGATAGACACACCTTGAGAGTGACACATGGAAACCATAATCGGTGGTCATAGTCATCTCTCATAGTAAAGGTCGTGATCGTGGTTCTTAGACCTATTATCATTACACTCATCACATGTCATCCAGTGTACCTTGACATCATCCAGCGTGACCTTGAATAAGGGTTTCCATAAAGGTGATGATCAAATGCACTGTGACACATGGGGATGGCTGTGAGTGATGTATATGGGATTTGTCTCTCCTAATGGAGTTTGATATCCCAGCCACTTGACAAGCGAGACTCTAAAAGGCATATGCATGCACATATGAATCAATATATAATATTGAGGTCACATATATCTCAATCGGTCTTCTCTAGTTCAAGGAACATGGATTTAACATTGAAAGGATGACGATTCTATGCCTCCAATTCAATTCATATATATTAGAGACAAAGGAATTAGACAACCACTATAACACCAATCACAGATTGTAGGTTGAAGTTGTTCACCAACTTTATGATTACTTGGGTAGCGATGATGTGTTACTAGACATTGTTCTTTGTTTATGATGTCATAAGTTGGTTATGGACATTCAATGCTAATGTAATTTGGAACCTATAGAATCACACACATAGTATACACTTAAAATATGAGTTCATTCATGGATATGGTTTGAACTTGATTACTAAAGAGTTAGGTATTCGATTTAAACAACATTGGTTGAATATTGGCTGACTGAACATTGAACCAACTGGTTCAAGTGTTGAACCGAACATTTCAGTATGTTAGGTCAATTGAACCAACTTTAGCAATTATGGACAATGAACCGACCGATTCAGGAAGTAAACTAATCAACTCAGGTCCATGAACCTACCATCTCAGGTAGTGAACTGAGCAATTGGTGGATCAATTCAATTGATTCAAGGATTTGTGCTAACATCTTATTGTACATTAATTAGATTAGAATTTAAAATACAATTGTGATTGGGGAACATGTTGAAATGACAAGTTCAAGGTCTGAACCGATTAGCTCACATGCCAACCGATCTGTTCATATGTGAACCCATTGTTTTTCCACTTGCAGGTTAAGAAAATTTATGAAACTTTGATCCATTCCACTCCCACTTTGTCTAGGAACCCTAACCCTCATATAAATAGAGGGGTACTAGGGGCTCACAACTCAATTGCCTCTGATAATTGTTTGTCTTCTCTAGTTGTGGTAATTGAGAGAACCCGAGCAAGTCCTACCCGCTAAAGGGAGTGATAGAAAGGGAAAACAATTTTGGGAAAGCAAGTTGGTTCTATTACACCGAGGAGAGGGACAACTCCTTCCTGGTTGTTCTACTAGAACAACAGGAGTTTCTGGTGAGCCGTGTGGACTACTCTAGAGGCATGGAGCTTTTCCTACTAGGAGGACAACGTCAAACTATTATTCGTGGTGACCAACTAAGAGTTTTTCTAGACGTGTTTGAGTGCGATGTAAAGAAATCCACATACAACAATGAGGAATGGTCGCTGGACTTGCTTCGGGACCATGTATGACCTCGTAAACCATCCTTCCCATTACATAGTTGTTGATGTAATTCACTGGTTTTTGGGAAATATGACAACAAAATTTTTGTTACCATTGCTGCTCTGTCGCCATATTTTCCTACTGTCGTATCAGAGCCACATCAATCTACTATGTTTTGGGATTTAACTAATATGATTAAATTTTGGTTTTCACCTTTAATTTATTGAATATGATGTGAATATTTAAAATGAATAATGTGCATATCTGATTAGAGACCACAATACAATCCCAAACTAACACACACACACACACACACACACACATATATATATATATATATATATATATATATATATATATATATATATATATGGGTTCATCTTTAATACCCGTGTGGGTAACTACCCGCACACCCTTCCTATCGCTATTTTTAATTTTTTTCACAATTGTAGAGGAGAATTTTATCTAGAGCCCCAAAAAAATTCATCCAAAAAAATATCATTTGCCCCACCAAAATCAAAAAATATGTCCATATATTTACTGACTATATATTTTCTGCACAGTTACTTTTTTAGTCATATAGTTACTCTTTTATCAATATAGTTGCTCTTTCGATCTTACAGTTACTTTTGTGTACCATATAGTTACACTTTTGGATGTGCGGGTAGCATATAATCAGGCTACCCACGCGGGTATTGAATGAATGCCATATATATATATATATATATATATATATATATATATAGAGAGAGAGAGAGAGAGAGAGAGTCAGGCTAGGATATACTCGAGTGTATTCGGAGCAGAATACACTCGAGTAGTTTTTCATGTTGCAATGTTGTTTTTCAAAAAATCTAATCCATTGATCTTCTTAAACATCTTGTGAATAGCTAATACGCAAAATTTGAGCACATTTGGACATTTATAGGTCATGTTATAAAGATCACAAAAAATATGCATTTCAAATTAGTTTCGCACGTCAATTTTGTTGCCCTTGGATGAGTGACTTACACTCATCCAAATGGGCTCAAAATTTGTATGTATCCTAGTTATAGTATGACGATGAAGATTAATGGTTTACATTTTGTAAAAAATAGTCTTGATATGTAAACACACTTGAGTGTATTCATGTGATCTGTACACTCGAGTGTGTTCTAGCCTGACTCTCTCTCTCTCTCTCTCTCTCTATATATATATATATATATATATATATGTATGTATATGCAAATTACATGTGTCACCCTAAAATTGGTTTTGGTGGTGGATGTGTAGCTTGGTTATGGACAATAACCCAAAAATTTGTGTGTGGTTGGATGGTTTATTTATTCCTATTTATATCTCGATTTGCATACCGAGCCTCTACCTTCTTCTTCCCAATGTAAAAGTATTATTCTTTCCCACCTATGCTCACCTCGAATGTAACTTTAGGTTTCTCTTTACCATCTGATAAGTTTAATAGCAATATGATAGTTTCTTTTCTTACAATGATGAAGAAGATGTTCAGCATCGGGCGATCCGACCGTTTCACAAGACAAGTCAACCATTTGGAGGACTGAGGAGGACAACCACAATAAATGAACAGATTAGCTGGTGGATGAACTGACCATTTTAGGAGTCCATACATCAGTTGGACAAGAGGCCACACAATGTTTGATAGACCAAATGACTAACCGAGAGGCGAGCTGACCGGTTCAAGGTTTGAACCGATTAACCCAGATTGGTTCAAACACAAATCTACACTAACAACATGGTCATGCATGACATGTATAACTAGGTGGTTGTAATTCCTTGTGGCTCCAAGGAATTACATTAGTATGTCCATAACCATTGCTAATGTTTCACATTGCATGTTTACGTTTGTGGGATGTAGCTTGTATATGATACATACTATAGTATGTGGTTATTGGGTACATATATGTATATATACTAATATATATAAAATCCCTCAATCAAACATATTAAGATGCTTTCCATTAGAAACACACATGAAAAGATTGATGGATTATGCATAGGCATGGCAAGTGTGGTGCACGATCTATCTCGCTGAAGTGTGATGGTAGTTATGTAGGTGTGCCAAACGGGGTGCATTTCTATTGTGTTGGATTTTGGGTCATGTTTAATTGGGTGTTCTTAATGAGATTAAGCACCTAGAGGCATGTAGATGACTATGGCAAGGAGTTTTACCCCCTTCTACCCAATAATTGCATAAGATGCAATTGAAAAACGTTACCTACCTTAATGATTGATCATGAATGATGGTGTTGGTCGGGTAATAACTGAATTAGTTTAGCTCTTGTCTCATTAGAAGTTTGTGCACTCAATCTTCCGAATTGACAATTGAGGGTTTTCAATTTGAGAAAAATAATGAGAGTGATAGTTAATTTAAAGAACTAATTGAATATCATAAAATTTATACAAATCAAATCAAATAAAAAAACAAGTTATTGACAAAATTGCAAATTTCTCTTATGGAATCAAATGTCAACACTTTACAACACATTTTATTTGTGATCAGTCCTTGAGAAGGACAAGTTGAATGGGAATAACTTCCATGACTGGTTCAGGATGCTGAGAATTGTTCTCATACAGGAGTGCAAGCTCTATGTCCTGGAGACACCGGAGCCAAAAGAACTTCTTCCCAATGCACCTAAGGATGACATGGATGGTTACAAATGACACACTGAAGATGTCGATGATGTCAAATGCCTAATGCTGAGATCCATGAACTATGAGTTGCAGAGACAACATAAGAACATGGATGCCATTGAAATGGTCACACATCTTAAGAACATGTTCTAAGATCAGGCAAGACAAGAGACATATGATGTCTCCAAGGCGTTGTCCAAATGTAACATGGTAGAAGGAGATCCAGTAGGTCCTCATATGCTCAAGCTCATTGGGTATGTGGAGAACCTTTCTTGACTGAGATTCCCCATGGGTTAAGAGTTGGACACTTATGTGATTTTGTAGTCTCTATCAATGTCATACAATCAGTTTGTCTTGAACTACAACATGAATGATTTTGACAAGTTGTTGACAGAGTTACTTGGCATGTTGAGAACAAGTGAGGCACAAATGAAGAAGACATGCCCAAGTCTATGATGATTATCAAAAAAGCAAAGGGAAAGTCTAAAGGAAAAGGCAAAGCTAAGAATGGTTCTAATGTTGGCTAGAATCCCAAGTCTTCACCACTCAAGGAAAAGGGAGGAGTGAATAAGGAAGACAAGTGTCAGCACTGTCACTAGGTTGGACATTAGAAAAATAATTGCCCCATCTACCTAGAGGAACTAAAGAAGAAGAAGGAGAAGATAGAGATCTCCACTTCATGTATATATGTTATAAGATAAATCTAAATACTTCTTCATCTTGGATATGTGATACCGGATGTAGATCTGACATATGTTTAATAAGCAGGATCTGATAAGAAGTAAGCATTTACAAAAGGGCAAGGATGGACTGTGAGAAGAAAGAGTTGCTTCAACTTCAGTATAAATTTAGAATTTATCTTAGCCCACAGTGCATGTAATAGAGTTAGATGAACTGCTATTTCATTATGCCAATAATAGAATCATTTTACTTTACCCACTATATATGGACAAGGATAATGAGTTGTGAACGGTTCTATTTCAAAGATGTGATCTTGTATGGATATGCCCTGAATGTCTTTTGATCTTTATATGAAAGGATATAAAGATGAATTCTTATAACATAAATACCTAAAGGATTACAATTGATAACTCAAACAATCAATACCTATAGCATTGTCATCTAGGGCACATATATGAAAAATGCACTTCTCGAACTCATGTTGATGTTTATATAAACTCTTTTGGTTATTGAACCAACAAGAAACATGAAAATATTACATATGAGTAACATGACAAACCATCTATCACTAGGTGTAGTGGGAGAATAAACATTCTTTTAGGACTTGCACATAATGAGGTACAAGGACCTTCAGAATAAATGCTAGAGATAGGTATTTGTACTTCATTATATTTACTAATGATCTTAGTAGATATAGGTTATGTATTTGGTAAAATACAAACATGAATATTTTGAAGTGTTCAAGAAGATTATAAATGAAGTATAACTTTGAAAAAAGTATTACGAAACTTTGATATGATCAAATGTTGAAATACTTTACATCAATAGTTTGAGGACCTTCTGGAGAGACTATGATAGTGTATCACAATCAGTTCCACCAAAAACATGATGATGTATCAGAAAGAAGGAGTCACATCCTGATGAGTCATGATGTGATTAACATTTAATTTAATATTTATTTTCTTTTAGACACATGCTTTACACTAAAACAATGTACCTTCCAAAATGGTTTGAAGTATCATATAAGATATGATATGGGAATGTCCAATATGTCTTATAGATTGAAAATCTATATAAAGAAAGTAGTTTCTTGAAAAGATTTATCCACACACCAAAAAATGTAAACTTGTTGAAAACTACCTTCAATCCCAAATAAATAACAAAAGTATTTGTTTTAAGGATAACTAAGTTCTAAAAGAATCAGTTGGAGAAAAAAGTAGAACTCAAAAGATTCAAGATAAGAAAGAAAACATTTGAACCTAAGTATGTACAATGGGAACAAGGAGAATCAAAAATTGTTGTGGAGTCTCAAGTTCTTTATGTAACACAAAACTTGTAGTTCTAGTAGAACATGTATAAGATTTAAAGATTGAGAATCCTAAAAATCAGATAAGTTGTGAGTTGGTCATAATATGATGAGACAAAAATCAACTAAGAACTATTGAGGGACCCCATTTTGGAAAATGGCTTGAGGCCATCACATCCAAAATGGAATCCACGAACACCAACAAGGTATGACCTTGGTGGTACCATCTACGGGGGTGAAACCCATAAGGTACAGTTGGGCTTTCAAGTGGAAGACCAACATGGATAACTTCAAAGGATAGATTGGTTGAAAATGTTTTTAAACCGATTTAAAGCGTTGAACATGGAGAAATCCCTTCACTAATTGACATGCTTGTTATTGCTTATGAAGACTATGAGATTTGGCATATGAATATCAAAACTCTATTCTGTAAAGGAATAATTGAGAGGATGTGTATGTGACACAACCTGAAGGTTTTATAACTCCATTAATGCAAATAAAGTCTATATGCTACAATGTTCAACCTAGAGGTTGGAAACAAGCATCTCAGAGTCTGAATCTTTGATTTGACAAGAAAGTCAAAGAGTTTGACTTGAGTCAAGATAAAAGATGAAATTTGTGATTACAAAAGATTTAGTGGGAGCATATAAAAACTCCACATATTGATGAAGAATAACATCTCAATACTAAGTATTGAATCCTGGCATTAAAATTACATTCTTAAAGAATGATTAGGAGAAACATCCTATGTGATAGAAATTGAGATCTATAGATATATTTCTAGAAAGTTTCTTAACCTAAGTATGAGAACATATATTAGCAAGATGTTGAAAGGGTTCAACATGAAGGATTTAGTGAGAGAGAATCTATCCATGATACATGGGATTGGTCTCTCAAGAACCCAGTGTTCCACTTCTTGTGAAGAATGGAAGAGATGCCATATGTATTCACATTTGGATCTATCGTGTATGCAATATAATGTACTCATCCCATTATCTTGCATGTATTGGACATTACAAGATGATATTAGTCAGATTCCAATGACAGTCATTGGAATACCATAAAGAACATCCATTAGTACTTGAGAATAACTAAAGGACCAGTTTCTATACTATGGAAATAAAGGAAGAGTTGGGTGTAAGCGGTTACATTGATGCAAGCTTTCAAAATAACAGAGAATGATCACAATATAAAAATGTGTTTAATCTTAAAAGAAGAGTTGTTAGTTGGAAGGGTTCCGAACTACAGACCGTTACTTAAATTCTATAATAGAATCTGAGTATCCTGGTGTTATGACCACAAGAGTGGATACTGTATGGATCTAGAAGTTCATATAGATGAGCTTATAAGATGTTCCAACCATTGATGGCACAGTAGAAACACTATGGCAACAATGAAGATATTGATTATGCAAGGAATATTTGATAGCATAATATGACAATTCCATCTTATATGAGATGTCATACATCAAAGAGATGTGAATCATGCAATATACTGACTAAAAGCAAAATGTTGCTAACCAACTAGATTAGAATTTGTATAGTAGAAACATGATGGAATGTTTAGATCACTAAGAATAAGATTCCTGGGTGATTGGCTCTAAGTATAAGTTGGATTTTGTTGGTATGTATGCCCAGAGAGCCAATCATATCATGATTGTGATGGCATATCTTATAAGGTATTCATTAATAATAAAGGCAATCTTCCAATTCATTTGGTTTCACTCAGTTATGAGATAATGTGGAAATATAATTTATCTCTAAAGAATGACATAACACGATGACATATCTCTTTAGGTTGATGACCTAAACAATGAGATCATATGGAATTCAAGAGTTTGTACATTCTTGTTATGTCCATAGTTGGATGTTATTGTAGAAGTCTAATAGACAAAAATAACACATAAGATTAGAGTGTGTGTTGGTTTATGATAGAATCTCATTAGTCATGATATGTGATATCAAACCAAGCACATAAATACTTGTTGGGGAATAGTGTATCAGACAGACCCACTTTGAGAGTGACACATGGAAACCATAATTGGTGGTCATGGTCATCTCTCATAGTGAAGGTGGTGATTGTGGTTCTTAGACCTGAAATCACTACACTAATCACATGTCAAGAGTATACCTTGACATCATTCAGCATGACCTTGATAAGGGTTTCCATAAAGGTGATGATCAGATGCACTGTGACACATGGGGATGGCTGTGAGTGATGTAGATGGAATTTTGCCTCCTACTGAGGTTTGATATCCAGGCCACTTGATAACCAAGAATGAGAAAGGCATGCACATGCACATGTGAATCAATATATGATATTGAGGTAACATATATCACAAACAATCTTCTCTAGTTCAAGGAACATGGATTGAATATTAAAAGGATGAAAATTCCAAGCCTCAGGTTTGATTTGGATATTAGAGACATAGGAATTACAGAATCACTGTAACACCAATCACAGATTGTAGGTTGAATTTGTTCTCCAAATTTCCAATTACTTGGGTAGCGATGATGTGTTACTAGATGCTACTCTTTGCTTGTGATGTCATAAGTTGGTTATGGATATTCAATACCAATGTAACTTTGAACATATAGGATCACACACATAGGATACACTTGCAATATGAGTTCTTTCATGAATTTGGTTTAAACTTTATTACTAAACAATTAGGTATTCAATTTAAACAACATTGATTGAATATTGGCTGATTGAATAGTGAACCAACTATTTTAGTGTTTCAGGTCAATTGAACCAACTTTGGCAATTCTGGATAGTGAAGCGACTGATTTCGCAAGTGAACCGATTGGCTCAGGTCCATGAACCGATCGGATCAGATTGTAAACTGAGCAGTTTGTGGATCAATTCGATTGATTCATGGATTTGTGTTGAGGTCATGTCATGCATTAATTGGATTAGAATTGTCAATACAATTGTGATTGGAAAACATGATGAAACGATCAGCTCAAGGGTTGAACCAATTAGGTTACATGCCAATCGATCGATTCACATGTGAACCGATCATTTAGCCACTTACAAGTTGTGAAAATTTGTGAAATTTTGGTCCCTTTCGCTCCCACTCAGACAAGGAACTCTAACCCTAACCCTCCTATAAATAGAGGGGTATTGGGGGATCCCTAAGAACACAACTCAATTGCCTCTAAAAATTGTTTATCTTCTCTAGTTGTGGTAGATGAGAGAACTCGAGCAAGTCCTACCCACTAAAGGGAGGGATAACAAGGGAGAACAATTGTGGGAGAGCAAGTTGGAGCTAGTACACCAATAAAGAGGGAAAAATCCTTCCTGATTATTCTACTAGAACAACATGAGTTCTTGGTGGTCCGTGTGGACTATTTTAGAGATGTTGAGCTTTTCCTGATAGGAGGATAACATCCAACTATTGTTCGTGGTCATCAATCAGGAGCTGTTGCAGACGTGTTCAAGTGCGACTTGAAGAAAGGTGCATACAACAATGACGAGTATTCATTGGACTTTCACTAGGACCAAGTATGACCTCATAAACCATCCTTCCCATTACATAGTTGTTGATGCAATTCATTGGTTCATGGGAAATATGACTGTAAATTTTTTGTTTCCGCTGCCTACTCTATCACCATATTTTCCTATAAATGGCTCTTCTATGTTCCCTAACCCTCCACCTCATTATTGAAATCAAGCTCCTTGAGTAAGACAACTACATTGGAGAGGTCATGGATCTTCACAAATCCTTATGGAGGTATGTACTAATTGTATTTCATTTGTTTCCTTAATATAATCCCCACATGTTAATGATTTTGTTTTTTTTATTCATGTTCTTCTTTACCCTAGTTTCTTTGATCATGATTTCATGATGCTCTTTGTGGATACTCAACCACCCACTTCCAACTATGGAACTAGTTTTGTTTGTGTTTACTTTGACAATGTATTATGAGTGTTTTTATATCATCTCCATGATTCTAAGAACATTGAGGTTTGTGTCTTTCTACTTGTACATGTATTACCAATATTTCTTGTCTTTTTTTTATGTTCATGAATGTTATCCTAGGATTATAGTTAATAGGTCTAATTCATCATGTATTTCATTTGAGCATCATGTGGCATTGAATCTCGTTTCTTGTTACATTTTCAAGTTAAACGAGATGCAATGAGTAGACTGTAGTGGTTAGTTAAAACACAAAACATTTTAATCAACATATTTTTTAACATTACATAATGATATCCACAAATTCTTGTGTACATATCCTTAATGGAAATCACCTATAATCTGATCTCCCACAAAAAGATACCTAGAAAATCCAATCAAACTTATACCACATTCTTCTCTTCTTCTTCTTTCTCTCCTCTAAAAAAACTCAAGTTTTTATTTATTAAAGGAAATGTGAAATAGAAGAAGACATTTATGATCTTTTTGATCCAATGGAGTGAGATAGCCCTAGAAGCCTCAATTATACAACCAAATAAAACAACTTAAACTTACCCAATTTGGTCAGTAGGATGAACACAAACCATAAAATTTTCCTTGGAAAACCTAGATCCACCAAGAAACCCAAATTTCCCTTTTCTCCATTGCAATAGACAAATAAGATGCTAGAACGTGGTAAATTGATACTCCTCCTATTTAATTTCACATATAGGTGGTTAAGGTGTTTGCAAATTATTATTTTGACTCAGCGTAGACATATTTTTTATCTTTACACTTTTGTTTATTTGAATGAAATTTATAAAAGAAAATCTATTTAACCATGTGTTTTTGGTCAGCTAGACCTTTTAGGTTGGATGAACCATTATGGAGGTATTCTAGGCAAATTAAAGGTCCCTCAAAACCTTTTTGAGGTTGATTAGACTCACTAATGAAAATTTAGCCAAAATTTGATGTTGGTTGCAGTATGTTTTGGCCACTTGAAATTAACCTAGAACAATTCTACCTATCTGGTAGCAAGGCCCTAAAACACATATTATCTTATGTTTTTGTCTCTATTAGTGGCATTCTATATGGGATAACCCTATTAAAACCCATTAGTGTTGGTTTAGTTTATGTTATGTTGTGTATTTGGTATATCATACCTTGAGACAATGATACATATAACTCTCTCTAATTTTCTCACATCATAATAAAAATTTATCTTCAAATGGTATCAAGAACAATTCTCTAACCCTTAGGATTTCAAGAGAAACAACAACCCCCATATCTCTCATCTGTGTCACCACCCCTCTCAAGAGGTGCATCAAGCCGACCTCAATAAAAGCTTTGTCTTCCCACCTATTGGAGGACAAAAATGTTGTTGTCAACACATTTGACCCCCAACCACATGAAAAATAAGACCTTCATTAGTGTTACGCTAATGATCAGTGGACATAGAAATTGCAGAGTGGGTATCCTCCACACCAAAAGTGGTATGGGTTGATGATTGGTAATGGGAGGAGAGACTCCCATTCTTGCTCTCATTCTAGTTGCGTTCAAGGCAAATACTGAGGATGGCATGTAAATAGCAGTTGCTTTCTTTCACTTCTTGGTGGAGGCATGCAAGATGGCTGATTAATTTCCTCTTATGATCAAGGACAAGAACCTTCTTATCCACCTATTCCTTGGTTTTTGGTTTTGGATTTAGAGCATATCTGATTGGTTCTGGATCTAAGATACCCCCCCCCAAATGCAGGGATGATAAGTTCTTGATAGAGATTATATATGTTTTAAATTGTAGTTCATATGTATATATTTCCATTAACACTGATGTAAAACATGAATATACAAAGACTTATTTATGTATATAGATTCAAATCATGCGAGGAAAAATCTAATCATAATGTTCGGGTCTTTACACTTAATAACTAAAATTGTGTTGTTAACTTAGATACGCAATTGTTCATTGACCTTGATTAATATTATGTTGTTTGAACTAAATGTTCATATACAAGATTTGATTTTTCTTGCGTTATTTTGTTGATCTTGTTCAAAATTTAAAATTAACTATGTAGAATGTGAATGATGAGTAGCATGGTTATGCTATAATTCATTTTATAATTGTTGTATTCGGTGTCCAGTAGGTGACATAAAAATCTCAAGAAGACTCGAATTTTAATGATTTTCGGTTCATCAAGTTTTTTATGTACAAAATAGACATTAAGAGTTCTAAGTTTTATTTGCAACTATCATTTTGGGTTTAGGTCTAATAGGTTAGACTAAAATCATTTCCAGATTGAGTTTGAGTATGCTTCTTTATTTTGGACTTGAAATGACCCGATTAAACCCATATAACTTAGACCTAGTGTCACCCCTCCCAAATCTACCAACTTGACCTATTGGGGCCCCATTATGATTTTGTTAAAAACATTATATTAAATTAAGAAGTAATGATAAATTAGGATAATACAGAAGAAGTCTATAGATAGGTACAACACTTTTTATTTGGTTTAACTAATGAGTCTGGTCAGTTTATTAACCACAAGTTGTGGTTTCAATAACTAGAACACTTGTATCAATATAATAAGGAAGTTTATACTAGCATTTCATTGCTCTCTATTATGTTGTTGTTAAAGGATGATATTCTCCCTATAATAATAATTATATGAAAAAAAATTAAGCTACAAACTACTGATTAGCATAAGGGAGTGGATGAAAAAATAAGGGGTTCAATTTTTGTTTTTTCACAGATGCTGGTATAAATGCATCATCTGTCGGTGGCCTTTCAAGTAGCATGCGGAAAGAGAGAACACAAATGACCTATTTGGTAAGTGGTAAATGGAGGGGAGGGGATGAGAGGGGAAAAGACTTGGATTAATTGGTTGGACAAAGTGATGGGGAAGGGAAGGGAATGGAGGGGAATGTATTGGGTCTGGTTTATTTCCAGTCCAAGGGAAAGGCCCACTAGGGCTTGCCTTAGCTTCCACTGCCAGTAATATAAGTATCTCAAACAAACAACAATCAAATATGTCACAGTTGTTGAATTAAAAGGAGGGAAGCCAAGAGTCGAAAAGGGTAGATGTCAATTAGAAAAGGCATCTGGTGTGGTTTTGCATGCACATGTGATCATTCGATATTTATAGGTTCCCCAAACTAGATTCACTCACAACACTAAAATATGCTCTCGCAAGCGCACAAGGTCATGTTATAGCATAGATGAGAAGCAAGCAATGGGGGTCGAACCATAGGGATAGAGAGGGCACTATAGCTTAGTTGGTGTTGGCTACGTTCCTAAAGCAGAGACTATGGTTGAAGAGTTTAAAAGGGGTTTTGGTTTGATTAGACTAAGCATGCAGACAAGTAAAGGCAATATGGAAACTAGATTACCAAAAACTAGATTATCCTAGGCAAAGTTAGGTCTAAGATACTAGATTTAGCAGTCAACTACATAAGAGCAAGATAATCTACACTACTCTAGCAATGCAATTAGCAACTAAGAACTAAGCTAAACACAAGAGCAAGCAAGGATCTAGGTTAACCCTAACTAGCAAGACTAAGCAATTAACTAGAATGAGCAAAGGCAATCAAGCTAAACTAGAATTAACAAACAACAATAACAAGTTAGGTTTTAAGCAATGGATTGGATAGGTGGGCTGTTTGGGAATGTGATATTATATTAGTTGGGGGTGTCAACATGGCATGCAAATCTCAGAATTCAATCTAGATTATCAAACCAAACAACAAGGCAAGTGCTATTAGAATGTACCCTATACTACTAGTTGGAGAACTAGGGTTAGGTGTAATTCTAGTAGGACTTGTCAAATATAGGTTTCTAGGGTAAGTGGCATTAGGGAAATTAAGAGACAAGAGTAGGAATTGGAGTAGAGATTAGGGTTTTTCACCTCATGTTACTTGCCATCTAGCCTTTCGGAAGCTCTAGGCAATTGCACCAATCACACTTACACTAACTGCTTAGATCTCACACTCTCTTATAGAAGAAGGGAGATGTATGTAGGAAAAAAGGGGGCTAGCTAGGGATCCACTAATTGGAATTAGGAGCCATTCCTAAGATTTCGACATACATTCCAATTCCTCCTAGAAGCTAAGTGTCATCAAGCATCACAAAGCAAGCAATTTTTGTTTAAGAGCAAAAACCACACGCAAGATAATGGGAAATGAGATAGAAGTAAAGGAAATCATCATAGAATGAAATTATATTCATTACAAATTATTCTCCCCCAACATGGTATCAAAGTCACATTTTAACCCCAAACAACCCACCATTAGGGGCTTAGCTAGACATATTCAAAGAAAAGATAAAAGAAAGGGGAAGAAGGGGATAGGACTCCATGGAGCTCAAAGTAGATCCTTATCCTTCACCTCATTGATGATGAAGGGCAACCTCCCTCCTCCAAGGTGAATGATGGGAATGAAAATGATGGGGGTTATGATAGAAAACCTAGAAAACTAGGTTACTATAGTGGAAATGAGGTGGTAATGGTGAGTGGAGAGCATAAATGCAAATGGGAGTGCAATGAATGCTCTAGAGTAGTAATGGAAGTTGGGGGAGTCTAACCTCCATGTTACGGCTGCCACCTATCTATATATAGATGGTGGGGAAGCACTAGGGTAAGTAGGGGCAAAGTAGGAAAATCAGTGGTGAATTGGGTAGGTAGGTGGTCACCACGGCTGTGTTGAGGTGCCATGGATGTGGTAGGGGTTGAATGGCATGATCATGGGCTATGAAACGGCCGAAGTGGGAAGTGGAGTGGAAATAATAAGTATGTATGGTGGCCACAGTCGTGGCAGGGTGCCACAGTCGTGGTGGATAGGGGGTACCATGGCCGTGTTGGAGGAGGAGGTCACAGGCTAGGCAACTTGGAGGTCATCATGTCTTCAGTTCTCTACGAGCGTGAGGAGAACCACGAGCGAGGTGGTCTTCAAGGTCCATGTCCGTGGTGATGGTCACGACCATGGTCATTCATGTGTAAAATGGACCAATTCCCTGCTGATTTTGGGGGACTTTGTGCACAAAATGCCACGGGCGAGGTGGAGTGTGCTGGTCACGATCGTTCTGGGGGCCACAGTCGTGGGGTCTTCAGTGACCATAGCCATTTTGATCTCCACAGACGTGGTCATTCATGTGTAAATTGAGCACATTTCATGTGACTTCTGGGGATCTTTGTGCATAAATTTCCACGATCGTAGTGAAGTACCACATCCGTTTTGGGTCTTTTTGGTGCTCATCTTTACTTCATCTTCTTCATCTAGCCTCATTTTACTTTGAATTTCTCTTATGCATCCAACGAAAGCTCGGGGAAGAGATAGGTCCACTCTTGGGGTGTAAGACCACATAGACGTCCTTCATCTCTCTCCCATGCATCAATGCATGCATAAGTTCCCTGAAACACACACAAAATGAGGCATAAGTGCATTTATCATAAAAGATCATATTACGGGGAATAACTTGTAATCTAAATTGATTAGATGTGATTATCATGAAAAAAGGCACAAGATGAAGCCCTAAAATATGGTTGCATCACCACCCCAAACTTAAAACATACTTGTCCTCAAGTATGCTCCAACTTAATCTCTCTCTTCAATTTCTTTCAATAAACAAGAATGACAAATGCATAGCTATAGATGATTATTGACCAAATAGTCTTAAAAGTGACTAAGTGCATTGTTCCATCTCTCCCCTCTCCTCTATCACATACCAATCATGAAATGATCATCGAGCATACAAATTTCAAATATAGAGCATAGAATACACAAGCTTTAAATATGTCATGCATGCAATTCTGGGTAAACCGTTTCATGTTGACGTTAATCAATGATGACTAGGAGTGTTGTTTCACTTTCATGCATTCTATCTTATGCCTCAAACCACACCAAATGACCCACATGGCTGTAGAAATGGTAAAGTGAGCTAGATTTGATGTTTTCTAGCTCAATGGGTATGAAAATGGAAGAAAGTATTGTGGAAAGATTTTGGAGTGCCTTTATACACTCATATTTTCTTTTTTTTTATTTTTTATTTTTTATTTTTTTTTGGGTAAGTCAGAGGGTGTTTTATTCATCTCGCCCCTCTCGTGCAAGCAAACTCAAATTCAAATTACAAACTGACTCCAAATTACTAAACGGAAATGTGGTAGTAGATAGGGCATATTTTCTTTATTTAGATGCTCTTAAATAGGATAATATTTTAATTTTAATTTTTCTTTTCCTTTTCTTCTTTTATTTTCTTTTTCCCTTGGTGTAGATAGGGCATATGGTGGATATAGTGAAGCGGGGAGATGTAGATATGGCCACCCTAAACTTTTAGAGGTGGCCAAGGCTAAATATGTGCTCTAAGGCATCCTTTCATGAGGCAAAGAGGTATGAAGATGGTGAGAGAAGAGTTGGGTCAAAGAGGGGTCATTAGTGTTGTCCTCAACATAAGATTTCATGCATGAAAACTAATCCAACACTTCATCAAATGATATCACACCACATGATTGAACGACATGAGATTCACATTTATGTCAAGTGATTCCATAGGCTCTAAGCGTTCATAGCTTGCTCAATTCACAATTCAACCAAAACATTCACAAACTTGAGAGAAGTGATGCACATGTAAAAAGTCAACAATCGAGACCATATAGCAATAAACTCTAAGAAAATGGCATGCATTTGCCAAAGATCAAAATTTTCAGCTCAAAAATTGGAGATTAAGTTAAAACATGGTTTTAGGCAAGAGTATCTAAATTTGGACAAAATTGGCCAAAATGGTGCCAATTTACCATAAATAACATCTAAGCCTACATTTAGGGAATTTAAAGAATAAAACAGCAAATCCTAATTAAAAACACTCAAAAATTACCAAAAACTACTTGAAAATGCAATGCATGGCATGGAAGAGCAAAAAGAGCAAAATTTTTGAAAAATTACGCAAAAATACATGAAAACTGCATGAATGCTAACAAGAAGAAATCTACACTAACAAGAGTGAAAATAAGAAATTCCAAAAATCAGGTAAGACAAGTGCAAACAAAATGAGAGATCAAGATAGGGTGGTTCATACCGCCCTACCACCCCAAACTTTTAAATCATGTTGTCCTCCACATGAAACTCAAGTTTAGGGATAGTAGGGTGAAGATAATAGTTGGTGTTGTGAATCAAAGGGTTGGTCTCCCTGATGTGGCTGATCAGGCCAATCTAGCTGGTGATGTTGAGGAGGTGGAGGTCCTGGACAGGCTGGAGGGAACTGGTAATAATGGCCCCAATATGCATCCTGAGGGAAAGGGTAGGTCTCCTGGTATCTCGAAATACCACCCCAAAAGTCTTCACCCCATTTGGGGTTTCTCTGTGCCTGCACATGGTGGTAGTGGTACAAGTGGTTGACCTATTGATGCATTTGTTGTTGGTCCTGCCACATGTACTGCTAGATGAGTAGGGGTGTAAACGGTGTGGGTACGGTGCGGGTCTGGACATACCCATACCCATACACATCTAATTTAGTGGGTCCGGTTCCGGTTCTAGACCCGCATAATACAAAACTTGGCCCTGCACCATACCCATACCCGCAATAATAGCGGGTATGCGGGTAAGCGGTTCTATAAAACATCATATTTTTATGTAAGAAAAATGACCATGTTATATATATTTAACACAACAAGATATTGTTATCATATAGTATATTAACATGTAATAGTTATATTAGACAATGCTATATTCTATACAATAAAATTAATTGAGTAATTGTTTACATATTTGTAGTCATGATCATAACATTTAATTTATGTAGAAAGTAATGTAGATTAGTAGACATTTTGATTTTAAGTTTACATATGATGTTCGTTATTGTAACTAGAATAGTTAATTCTTAGTTATATGACTAGTCTCAACCTTAGAGTAGGATATAATCTCAATAATTATATTAATTAGACTAGTAAAGTATGATATATATAACATATTATTTTAGTAGTTACTTATGTATAGCGGGTACACGGGACTAACGGGTCTGGGTCCAAGCATACCCATTATTGTACCCGCTTATATGCGGGTCCAAGGGTACACGGGTCCAAGGGTATGCAGGTATACAAAATTAGACCCATGACAGGTTTTTTAAGGGTCTAGATTTGCGGGTCCGCGGGTCTACCCGTACCCATTTACAGCCCTATAGATGAGCTGCATGTCTTGTAGTGTCTTTTTGATGCCTTCAAGTTGTGCATGGATGGATGACACATCATATGCATTCACTGAAGGCTCATGCAGCTGGGATGTTGCCTCATTCCTCCTTCTCCCTTCAATGATGTCTTCTTTGTTCTCCCCCTATTCATCTTACTGCTATGCATTTGATTCTACTATTTCTTCATGTGCAACAGCGGGGTTCAAGTTTTCCTGGGGTTTGGCTTGCTCCCATTGATTCAGGCTATCATGTAGTGATTCAAGAGGGGCCAAGGCACAGAGAAGTGGGAAGGCGTGATAGGGCAGCTTCAGAATTCTTTGTGGTGATACATATTTACATTATATATCAGCCTCTTGTTCATGATTGTGATCATTTGAGAGCGCACAAGGTACTTTAGATCAACAAATTGAGCTCCTTCAGCCTCTTTCTGTCTGTTGACATCAAAACCTAGGGATGTAGCAATTGAGATCACAATCCCTCCCTTAACAAATGAAATCTTGCTTTTAAAGGGAACTATCCTCATGTGATCTATTAAGAGCGACCCTAAGTTGATGTGCGGTTTCTTATTTAAACCATGTAGAATGAAGAGGTCCTTTAGTGAGATGTTTCCCTGATTGTCATACCTCCCTACATTCATATTGGCGATAACTTTTTGCACATATATGAAAAATAGATTACTGATGTGAATGGTTTTTTATTTGCCGATAGTTTATCTCGGCTCCACAGTCAACTCATACCAGATGGTATTTTAGTCTAAATTAGCCTCCCTCTCAATTAAGACATCACTCATTTTTTGGCTTCTTGAGGGTCCCTTGCAAAGATGAAATTTAGTTTAGAAGCAATCAATGTGTGTATTTTGTTGAACATTGCGAACTTGATAGATTCCTCCCCTTTAACCTTGATCTTCTCTGATGTGGCGAAGAATTGCTGAGTTAACTCCACATATGTGGTTTGTGCTGTGAAAAACACCTTCCACAAACTGGTCCTCTTCAGCTGCCTTACCGCCTCTACTTTGATTCCCATGTCTTCAATTACCTTTTCACACCCATATCTAGTGGAGATAACTCTCCCTGACATGCACTCAGGGTAGATGGGTGTGATCTGCATCTTCCTCTATCCTATACCATATGTAATTCCCTCAGGAGCTTTGCTAAACCCCTTCATCCTGTCTGTCTCCAAGTATACCAAAGTGTCCTCTGGCTTAGAATCCATCTTCTCCTCAATTGTGTCATCATCATTTTCCTCAACCCTATAGGATCTTGACCCCAAGCTTGTGTCAAGATTTAGCGGTACCCGTTGCTCGGGGTATTTCTGTGGGTGATCATCCTCATCTATCATTAATTGTAGCCTTGCTTGCAACTTCTGTTGTGGTCTCTCCCCCTGTGAGGAGGTAGAGTGGTGTGCTGGCGTGGTCCGTGGAGGCAACCTTGATGAAGATGGGGCTGCAACCCCCTTGCCCCCCTTTTGACAGGTTGTGACCTCTGGGTCAACCTCATCGATCATATCACCAAGATTCTCCACTAATGCTTCCTCCTCCTCCTCTTCCCTATACATCAGTGATGTGGTGGTTTTTGGATGACCCTGGTGCGAGATGCACTCACTGACATCGAGCGGGGGAGTGAGTGGGCATTAGAATTTGACGGTGAGGGGGTGTGAGAAGGCATGGAGACTTGGGAAGAGGCTCTTTCGGTGCCCACCTTGCCTCCAGTAATCACCTCAAGGATCTTTTGAGACCCCTTCTTCACTTCCTTGGTAACTCCCTTCATTTTTTGGATATGGTGGTGGTGGTATGGCTATGAATTTTGGATTTTTGTGGAGAAGGTGAAATGGAGTTCGATTGATGGGTGGAAATGGCAAGGATGGTTGCTTGGATGATGGGGATTGGTTTGAGTTTTTGGGCGAAAATGGGTGGGTTTTGGTGAGTTTTTGTGTAGGGTGGGTGTAAGTGAGGTGGTGAATGAAAATGGAGATGGAGGCTCAATTAGTGGAGATTTTGGGGTGGAAATGGTAGAGGGAGAGGTGGTGGAGGTGTAGGAATTGATTGGAGGTTGATTTGTTGGAGGATTTGGGCTGGAGAAGCAAGATTGTAGGTGCTATGGGTGGACCATGTCGCCATATCCGTTCTATAGTCAAGCAAATGAGTTTGCAAGTGAAGAGGGTTGTGGTGTTTTGTGGGGTTTAAGTGAAAAAAATTGGTGGGGTCAGATCCCGCCACGACCATGGTGGGTGACCATAGTCATGGTGGGGGTTTGGTAGCATGGCCGTGGTGGGTGCCACGGTTGTGGTGGGGATGGAGATGGCTATAGATCGACCCTCTCCATGGTCATTGTGGGTTCCACAGATGTGTTGTCCATCATGTGCCACAGTCATTTTGATCTCCACGGCCATGGCCATTTCTTCAAAATTTTGGTGAATTTGCCGTAACTTTCTTGGGATTTTGCACTTAAATCACCACAGTCGTTTTGAGGCACCACGACCGTGGTGGTTCTTCAAGCAGTACTTTTTAAACTCAAATTCAAATAATTAGATATCCTTGCAAATTTTTTAATTCTTATCCACATTTCAACTCCAACAACCATGTCTTTCTCTCTCTATCTCTCTCTTCAACTTGTTACCTGTATCTCATCCAAACTCAAAAAAACTATCAAACACAATTGTGTGTGTGTGTGTATTTCATGGAAAAGAAAAAAAAGTATCAAAAAGTGAAGGTTGGGTGAAAAAGTTCCCAAACGTAGGTGGGTTGCCTCCCACTAGCGCTAAATTTTATGCCTTCAGTCAGGCTTATTGATTCTTGAAGTCAATCACTCTCGCGAGATTTTTAAAGCATTTTTGTAGAGATATCTCTCTCATCCACATTCAAGCATAACTCCTCATCAAGCTGATGTTCCTCTACTAGAATCACAATATCAAAACTTTAATTGGCTTTGTATGGACCTACTTCCACAACGGATTTCATCCTTTGACCATTCATGGTGAATTCGTTAACTCCTTCTTTCTCACAAATCAACACAACCCCAGATGGATACACCTTTTTTATTAGATAAGGCCCTTCCCATCTAGACCAGATTTTTTTGGAAAAGAACTCCATCCTTGAGTTATATATCCATACCCATTTTCTGGGCTCAAAGTCTTTCTTCTTGATCATCTTATCATGTAGAAACTTTATTCTCTCCTTGTAGCACTTGGACAATTTGTAAGCTTCATGTCGCATCTCCTCTAATTCATTCAACTGAAACTTCCTCCTCATCCTGACATTCTCTCCATCAAAGTCCATGGCCTTAAAAGCCCACAATGCCTTATGTTGCATCTCAACTGGTAGATGGCATTTTTTTTCCATAAACAAGCTTGAACGGTGTGGTCCCAATCGGGGCTTTGTATGTAGTCCTATAAGCCCATAAAGCCTCATTGAGACATAATGACCAATCCTCATGGTCCGGTCTCACCGTCTTCTCTAGAATGAGCTTTATCTCTCGATTGGCTAACTCAACTTGACCACTTGTTTTGGGGTTGTAAGGACTAGCCACACGATGATTCACTTTGTGTTTCTTAAGCAAGCCTTTAAAAGTGTGATGGATGAAGTGACTTCCCCCGTCACAATCATTACTCTTGGAATACCAAATTAGCTAAAGATATTTGATTTCACAAAATCACACACCACTTTGTGATTAGTTGTTCTAATTGTAACAACCTCAATCCACTTTGACACGTAATCCACGGCAAACAAGATGTAGACATATCCAAAGGAGAGAGGAAATGGGTCCATAAAGTCAATCCCTCAAACATCAAATACCTCCACCACACGAATGGGTGATAGATGCATCATGTCCCTCTTAGAGATAGTGCCCACCTTTTGGCACTTCAAGCAGTGCTTGCAAAATTCATGAGAGTCTTTAAACAAGGAGGGCCAATAGAATCTACTTTGGACAACCTTGACAGCTGTGTGTTTCCCACCAAAATGACCCCCACAAACTCCAAAATGGCACATAGATAGAATTTCTTGCTGCTCCATCTCTGGGAAACATCTCCTAATGTTGGTCAGGGTAATATTTGAAAAGATGAGGATTATCCCAAACATAGTTTTTGACCATAGAAAATAACCTTTTACTTTCCTCCCTTGTCCATGTGCTTAGTATCCTTCCACCAGCTAAGAAGTTAGCTATGTATTTATACCATGGCCTTTGAGTGGATGAGAGTCGGAAGAGTTGTTCATGTGACATTGTTTCTTTGATTCTACTTGTATCATCAAAGGGTGCTTCAATTCAAAAGAGATGGTTGGCGGCTGAATTTTCCACTCCCTTCTTGTCCATAATCTCAATATCAAACTCTTGAAGCAAAAAAATTCAACGAATCAACCCTAGCTTTGAGTCTTTCTTTGCAATGTGATACTTCAATGCAGCATGATCTGTGTATATCACTTCCTTGTTTTGTAAAAGATATGATCGAAACTTGTCAAGAGCAAAGATAACCACAAGCAACTCTTTTTATATAGTCGTGTAGTTCCTTTGTGCTTTGTCTAGAATCTTACTAGCATAATAGATGGCATGCATAATATGACCAACTCTTTGGCCCAGCACAACCCCAACTGCCATGTCAGATGCATCAATCATGATCTAAAATGGCAAAGAAAAATATGGGGGCTACATTATAGGAGCAAAAATGAGCTTTTGCTTCAAGTGGTTGAAGGCTTCAACACACTTGTCATCAAAGTGAAATTAAACATCTTTTTCCAACAAATGACATAGAGGTCTTGAGATTTTGCTAAAATCCTTGATGAAGAGACGACAGAAACCTACATGTCCCAAGAAAGATCGCACGTGTCTTATGGTAGAAGGAATGGTAATAGTAGAAATGAAGCCCACCTTAACCCTATCAACATCAATACCGTCTTTTGAAACCCGGTGACCCAGAACTATGTCTTCAGGCCCCATGAAGTGCTCTTTTCCCAAGATAGAACAAGGAGAACCTTAATGCATCTCTCAAGAATGGCAACTAAGTGGAGAAAACACTCATTCAGGTTTTACCAAAAACTGAGAAATCATCCATGAACACTTCAAGTGACGAATCAAGCATGTCGGCTAAGATTGAGGTCACACATCTCTGAAAAGTGGAAGGGGCATTACACAACCCTAATGGCATTCTCCAGTAAGAAAAAGTACCACTAGGGCAAGTGAATGTCGTCTTTTCTTTGTCTGCAGGATGCACAACAATCTAGAAGTACTCAGGGTATCCATCAAGAAAGTAATAGAAACTTTGTCTTGCCAACCTCTCTAGAATTTGATCAAGAAATGGAAGAGTATAGTGGTCCTTCTTAGTCTTATCATTGAGCTTTTAATAGTCTACACACATTCTCCATTTGGATTGTTCTCTAACAGGCATCATCTCACCATCAACATTCTTTGCCACTATGATCCCACCCTTCTTTGGTACAACTTGAATGGGACTCACCCATGTGCTATCAGAAATTGGATAAATAATCCCAACATCTAACAATTTCATGACCTCTTCAGTCACAACTTCCTTCAATTTTGGGTTCAACTGCCTTTACATTTGGCGGATTGGACTTGCATCATCCTCCAAAAAGATCCTATGCACACAAATGGAGGGGTCAATACCCCTCAAATCAGCAATGCATCTAATGGAAAAAAAAATCTAATGGATCGAATGTTCTTCTTTAGGACTTTCATCAATGCCACTTCTTATTTTAGAGAGTGAATAAAAGAAATGATCACTGGGAGGGTGTCATTGGAGCCTAGAAAAGCATACTTCAATCCTTTGGGGAGTGACTTGAGCTCAAGAGTTGGAGGTTCTTCAAGAGAATTCTTCAATGACTCAAAAATGGATGGGAGGTCCTCGCTTGCAGCCACCAAGGCTAGGTTGTTCACTTCATCCTCTTCATCATCATCATCATTGGGGAACTCAACAATGGGCTCTAAACCTCTACCTTGAGTGGCAATTTGAATTCATGCAGGTAGGCACTCCTCTGCAATCTCATCAAGGCATTCAACAAGATAAAAATCTTCTTATGTGGGGCCTATCACCTCGATTGTAGCTGAAGACTTGAATATGTTCAATTGGATCTTCATGTGCATGAATGTCACATACATGGTCCCGGTTCTCACGTGGATCACTGTGTCAATTGTAGCTAAGAAAGGCCTCCCTAAGATGATAGGTACTCTTCATGTATCCTTTTCCATATCCAACATAATGAAGTCAGCGGAGAAGAATGTATAAGTCTCATCATCAAGTCTAACTAGTACATCATCAACATGCCCTCTAGGCATCTTCACCAATCGGCCGACCAACTACAAAGTGCAATGAGCTGGACCTAATTGTCCCATTTGGAGCTCGACAAACACATCATATGGCATCAAGTTCACGCAAGAACCCAAGTCTATAAAGGCTTGATCTATGTTGTGTGCTCCAATGTAACATGAAATGATGGGAGCATCGGGGCCTTTCCTCTTTCTTAGCATGGTGTGCTGTAGAATTGAGCTCACTTGCTCAGTGAGCCTGGCCTTCTTGGGCATTATCCCCGTTGTTTACCTTTTAAATGTGCACATATATTTTAGAATTTGGCATAGGAAGGGATTTGGTTGACCGTATCAAGCAAGGGAATTTTTATCTTCACTTTTTGAAAGTTTCCATGATATCTTCAGTGTGTTTTTTCTTTCTTCTATCAACAGAAGTCTCCTTAAAAGCATCGGGAAATGGGGGAAGTTGGGTTCCCAAATGTCGTGGATTAAAAGAATCATCAACTGGAATCACGGGAATCATAGTATCACTTCTAGGTATCATAGTATCACTGCTTGGTGTCACAGTATCAACTCTAGTTCCTGTCATAATATCATCAATCTAGATCTTAGTATCAACCTGTCTGATCACAATATCACCTCTATCCTCATTGGCTACCTTATCAACAACAGTGCCATGGGGATGCTCCAAGGTTCGACCACTTCTCAATATTGTCATCGCCTTCACATGCTCATGAGGAGTGGAAGAAGAGGCTTGTGGAGGGGGTTGTTGTTGTTGAGGTGGTGGTGGTCTTTGGTGGGGTGAGTTGGGATTTTAAAGGATGAACTGTGGTTGTGGTTGTTGTTGTGTTTGGGTTTGATATTGTGGAGGGGGATGTTGGTATGAGTAAGGTGGATGTGGAGCATATTGATAGTTGATAGGAACTTGAGGAGGTGGTGGAGCAAATGGGTTTGGTGGTGCTTTATATTAAGGTGAAGCATATGAACTTTGAACATTTCCTATGAAAGTGTCATCATTGTTCGGATTTGGCATTGGTTGAGATGGGAGTCTCCTTTCCTTCCTTCTAGCAAGTGAAAGTGATATTTGGTCCAATCTTTGCTCAAGATGGTTAATGGACTTCCCAAGAGAGGACACACATTTCTTTACCTCATCCAAACTTCTCAATCTCCCAAGCATCTTCATCTTCAAATATTAAGCTATATCTTGGCCTTGGCTGCCCTTATCCTTGACCATCCTCATTTTGTTGTTTTCATGAAAAATTGGGATGGTTTCTCCACTCGGGAGTGTTGGTGTTGGACATAGGACCTTGGTTATTTTGGTTGCCAAAAGAGTGCAAAGCATGAACTTCCTCTTCTTCAACTTCAACTGCCATGGTGAATTGACTAGAAGAACCACCAGGTTGGCTCTTCATCATATTCATCATGTTCGCCAACATTTTCATCATGTCAGGGTTGGTAGCAGTCCAGGATGGAGCTACGGGAGGAGGTCGAGGGATTTAGTTCCCGTCATAATGTTCCCCTATGGTATAATCCTGATAGTGAGAGTTCTTAGCAAGGTGCTCAAACAAGGGCCATGACTCCTCAGGTGGTTTTTCCACGAAGGTGCCTCCACATGATGAATTAACATTGTTCTAGCTCAACTCTTCCAACTCGGTGTAGAAATCTTGGACCAATTACCACAAGGGTACCTTGTGATGGGGGCAGTCGCGTAGGAGCTTTTGGAACCTTTCTCACACCTCTTGGAAAGGTTTATTTTTCTTTTGGGAGAAAGTGATGATACATCTTTGCATTTGGGTTAGCTTGGCAATTGGAAAGAATTTCTTGAGAAACTCATTTTTGACTGCATTTCACGTCACCAACTCCGACTTTGAAATGTACCATTCTTTGGTCTTTTCTTTTAGAGAGAATGGGAAAAGTGTCCTTTGGATGGAATCATCAGTGGTAGCGGGTGTGTGGAAGGTGGAACAAGTTTCAAGGAAGGCATCAATATGATGGTAAGGGTTTTCATTCTCCATCCCATAGTAGGTATGGAGGAGTCCAAGAAGTGTAGGTAGAATGGAGAATTGGTGACCTGACATTTGGTCAACATGGGTGGCAATGGGGGAATTGTAGTTCCTCGGGTAAAATACTCGTGGAAGGGGAGGTCAGGCTACGGTTGAGCATTTCCGGGAGGTATTTTAGCTTCGTGGTCACCCATCTCAATTTCTCAGTGTTGGTTGCGACAGCTTTGGCGTCTCATCCTACCTATCTCAGGGTCATACAACACCAAGTCGGTACAAGTAGAATGTGTATGATACATGCACAACTGTCACTTGCAAAATACACAAACAAGCAACAAGCAACAAGAAACAAAGTTATAATGACAATATGCAAAAGTGAGTAAAGAATAAAGAATAGCAATGATGAGGGCAATAGGAAAGGCTAAGCTACACTAAAAAGCTAGGTCGAGAGCCTCTATCCCCAACAATGGCGCCAGAAAGCTTGGTGTGGTTTTGTATGCACATGTGATCTTTTGATATTTATAGGTTCCCCAAACTAGTTTCACTCACAACACTAAAATATGCTCCCACAAGCGCACGAGGACATGTTATAGCATAGCTGAGAGGCAAGCAATGGGGGTCGAACCACATGGATAGAGGGGGAACTAGAGCTTAGTTGGTGTTGGCTATGTTCCCAAAGTGGAGAGTAGGGTTGAAGTTTTAAAAGGGTTTTTGATTTGATTACACCAAGCAAGTAGGCAAGTAAAGGCAATATGGAAACTAGATTACCAAAAACTAGATTATCCTAGGCAAGGTTAGGTCTAAGCAACTAAATTAAGTAGTCAACTAAACAAGAGAAAGATGATCTACACTACTCTAGCAATGCAATTAGAAACTAGGAACTAAGCTAAATACTAGAGCAAGCAAGAATCTAGGTTAACCGTAACTAGCAAGACTAAGCAATTGACTAGAATGAACAAAGGCAATTAAGCCAAACTAGCATTAACAAGAAATAATGACAATTTAGGTTTTAAGTAATGGATTGGATAGGTGAGCCATTTGGGAATGTTATTTGATATTACTTGGGGGGTATCAACATGGCATGCAAATCTCACAATTTAATCTAGATTACCAAACCAAACAACAAGGCAAGTGTTATTAGAATGTACCCTATACTACTAGTTGGAGAACTAGGGTTAGATGTAATTCTAGTAGGACTTGTCAAGTCTACGTTTCTAGGATAAGTGGCATTAGGGAAATTAAGAGCCAAGGGTAGGAATGGGAGTAGAGATGAGAGTTTTTCACCTCATGTTACTTGCCATCTAGCCTTTAGGAAGCTCTAGGCAATTGCCCTAATCACACTTACACTAACTACTTAGATCTCGCACTCACTTATAGAAGAAGGGATATGTATGTAGGAACAAAGGGGGCTAGCTAGGGATCCACTAATTGGACCTATGAGCCATTCCTAAGATTGCCACATACAATCTAATTCCTCCTAGAAGCTAAGTGTCATCAAGCATCACAAAGCAAGGAGTTTATGTTTAAGAGCAAAAACCACATGCAAGATAATGGGAAATGAGATAGAAGAAAAGGCAATCATCATAAAATGAAATTATGTTCATTACAAATTGTTCTCCCCCAACATGGTATCAAAGTCACATTTTAACCCCAAATAACCCACTACTAGGGACTTAGCTAGACATAATCAAAGAAAAGATAAAAGGAAGGGTAAGAAGGGGATAGGACTCCATGAATCTTGAAGTAGATCCTTCTCCTTCACCTCCTAGCTATTGTAGGGTGACCTCCCTCCTCCAAGGTGAATGATGGGCATGAAAATGAAGGGGGTTATGGTAGAAAACCTAGAAAAGTAGGTTTTTCTGATGGAAATGAGGTGGAAATGGTGAGTGGAGATCATAAATGCAAAGGGGAGTGAAATGAATGCTCTAGAGGAGTAATGGCAGTTGGAGGAGTCTAACCTCCATGATGTGGCTGCCACATATCTATATATAGGTGGTGAGAAAGCACTAGGGTAAGTAAGGGCAAAGTAGGAAAATTAGTGGTGAAATTGGGTATGGTTAGGTGGTCACCACAACCGTGTTGAGGTACCACGGCCGTGGTAGGGGTTGCATGGCACCGTCATGGGCTATGGAATGGACGAGGTGGGAAGTGGAGTGGAAATGATAAGTATGTATGGTGGCCACAGTTGTGGTGGGGTGCCACGATCGTGGTGGGTAGGGGGTACCACGACCGTGTGGGGTACCATGGTCGTATTGGAGGAGGAGGCTACAGGCGAGCCATCTTGGAGGTCTTTGTGTCTTCAGTTTTCCATGGGCGTGGGGAGCACCACAGGTGAGGTGATCTTCAAGAGCCACAACCATGGTGATGGTCATGACCGTGGTCATTTACGTGTAAAATGGACCAATTCCCTATTGATTTTGGGGGACTTTGTGCACAAATCACCATAGGTAAGGTGATGACCATGGGCGAGGTGGAGTGTGCTATCCACGACCATTATAGGGGCCATGGTTGTGGGGTCTTTAATGACCATAGCTGTTTTGAGCTCCACGGTCATGGTCATTCATGTGTAAATTGAGCACATTCCTTGTGACTTTGAGGATCTTTGTGCATAAATTGCCACGATCGTGGTGAAGTATCATGACCGTTTTGGGGCTTTTTGGTGCTATTCTTATTCATCTAGCCTCCTTTTGCTTTGAATTGCTCTTGTGCATCCAAGGAAAGTTCGGGGAAGATATAGGTCCATTCTTGGGGTGTAAGACCCCATAGACGTCCTTCATCTCTCTCCCATGCATCAATGCATGCATAAGTGCCCTGAAACACACACAAAAGGAGGCATAAGTGCATTTATTATAAAAGATCATATTACAAGGAATAACTTTTAATCTAAACTATTTAGTTGTGATTATCATGCAAAAAGGCACAAGATGTAGCCCTAAAATAGGGTTGCATCAACATCCTTCAAAGAAGAAAAGGCAGCACCTTGGAGACAGGGAAGAAGGAAAACAAGGAAGAAGGAAGAAAAAAGAAAAGGAAGAAGATAGGAAAATTGGTAGGATTGCCAAGGCATATGGGTGTCTTGTTTAGATGATCTACTACCATGAAATTTTATGGAAGAGGGCATCTTCTTGGGAAGTTATGGGGTGGTAGAATTGTAGGGATCTCTCCCTATGGTGTGGTACCTTCTTATTTCTCCTTCTTGGTATTTTATATTGGATTTGGGGTCAAAAACTAAGAAAACAAATTGTATCTTTTCTTCTTATAGTGGATCTACCCATTGTTGGCATTGTGGCTTTTCCCTCACACATCGTGAGGGTTTTCCAAGTAAAATTTGATCATTTTATATTCTATCTATTTGTATTTATTATCTTGGATTTACGCACTCGTCGGTAATGCTTCTGCATATATTTCTTTTTCATTGCTTGTGGTTGCATAGAATAAGTGCACACATTCCTCATCAACAAGCATATCAAATGATATTAGAGTCCAGGCTGGGAAAATCTAGATCCAGATGGGGGAGGATGATGATGCAATGATAGTAAAGTTGATGAGCACAAATTAGCATATTTAAAAACCCAAGATGGAGAATATTTTATATTGTAAGGACTTCTATGATCTAATAGAGGGACAAAAACCAAGGAATTTATCTGATGCTGATTGGAAGAAACTAAATAGGAAGATAGTTGGAACATTGTGAAAGTGGCTTAATATTTCCATGTTCCATCACGTCTCAGAAGAGACCAATGTCAAAGATCTATGGGAAAAGCTCAGGAAATTATATTAGCAGAAGAGTGCCACAAATAAAGCTTTCTTGATTAAGAAATTGGTGAACCTAAAGTACCGAGATGCTACAAGTGTTACCAAGCACATGAATGAATTCCAAAGCCTTGTAAATCAATTGGGGTCCATGAATATGTTCATTGATGATGAAATTCATGCACTACTTCTTTTGGGATCATTACTTGATAATTGGAAGACGCTCGTTGTGACAGTCATCAATTATGCACAAGAAGGAAGGTTGACACTTGATCTCGTGAAGAGCAGTTAACTGAATGAAAACACTCGACAACGAGCCTCATACAATAGTGGGTTAGAGGTGTAATTTGTAGAGAGTAGGAGCACTAACAAATCGAGAGACCATTGAAGATCTCAAAGCCACTGTGAGTCCCACAACCATGGGAAGTCCTGTGGTAGATCCAAGTCAAAGAATAGAGGGTGTTCCATTGTAGTAAGTTGAGTCCTTTCATAAAGGATTGCAACGTTTGAAATGGAAACACAAGTCTGAATCTAAAGATGAGAAGAATGATAACAAGAATACTACAATGAAAATTTCAGATGAAAGGGAGAATGATGATGATGTGGCCTTGAAAATCCAGGAGTAGTGTTTGCATGGTGAGGGTGATGATTTTGACTGGGTGGTGGATGCTACAGCTTCTTATCATGATTTAATGAGTAAGGAATTCATCACTTCATACAGGAGGGGAGACTTCAAGAGGGTGAACATGGGAAATTCCAACTTCTCTAGAATTATCAAGACTCGAGACAGTTGTGCTTAGATAAGTTTCAGTTGCATGCTCACACTCAAGGATGTTTGTCATGTTCCCTATTTGCATATTAGTTTGATATCTGGTTCTTTCTTTGGAAGAGAAGGTTGTTGTGTGGATTTTGCTGGTGGCAAATGTAAAATCACAAAGGGGGAATTGGTTATTGTACAAGGAAAATTGTGTCACACATTGTACATACCCAACTTTAGGTTCTCAAAGGTGGGAATATACATACAATTGAGGATCACCAGGAAGATCTATGGCATAGATGTCTAGGATACATGAGTGAGAAAGGTTGTAGCTTCTATTAAAGTAGGGTTGATTGCTTTTGATAAGGACACCAGTCTTAGCTCTTGTGATTCATGTCAGCCAAGAAATCATCAACGAGTTTCTTTCAAGACAAGATCAAAGGTGGATCTCGATGTTCTACAGTTTAATCATTTAGATGCATCTAGGAAGGTATGGGCCTACCTGTTGAAGACCAAGGATCAGGACATTTAGTGTTTCGAAAAATTTCATGCCATGATGGAGTTGGAGACAGAGAAAAAACTAAAGTATCTTTGCATGGACAATGGAGGAGAGTACACCTCCAATGAGTTTTAAGACTACTGTGTGAAACACGACACACGACATGAAAGGATAGAGCCTGACACACCACAACACAATGGTACATCAGAGAGGATGAACCATACCATAGTGGTGAAAGTCATATGCATGTTGAAGACTGCAAAGTTGCCAAAGACATTCTGGGGCGAGGTAGTGAGTACTTCTTGCTATTTGAATAATCGATCACCATCAGTCCCTGTGGGGTTTTATATACCTGAGAACATATGGACAAGTAATGATTCTTCTTATGCTCATTTGTGAGTATCTAGGTGCAAGCATTATGCACATGTTCTAAAGGAAAAGAGGCAAAGCTGAATGATAAAGTGGTGCCATGTATCTTTCTTGGCTAGGAGATGAGCAGTTTGGCTACATGTTATGTGATCCTGTGAAAAAGACCATGAACAAACTCATAGATGTGACTTTTTGTGAGAATCATGTACTGAAAGAGCTTAAGAGTGATGATGCATAGGCTACTGGATCAGGTGATAGTTCTTTAATGATAAGTATGAGGATGCTTTAGCTTTTTCACAGGTGCAATATTTAGATGATGAAGAAGAGTAGCATGATCACCCTGAGAAGCAGAGTGATAGCACATCGAGTGTTCTTGTTCCAGATGCATGATGAGTGGTTCAGACTCACACTTAAAGATATGTGGGTAGGGGAACAAGATCATCACTAGGAAGAGTCCTCAAAGTAGCAGCTAAGGAGGTCTGAAAGACTTTGTCATTCTTCATCCAGATATCCAACATCTCAGTTAATTATCATTATTGATCAGGAGGAGCCATAGACATTTCAAGAGGCACATACTCATAGAGACATAGCATAGTGGCATCAAGCGATGCAAGAGGAGATGTATTCTTTGGAGAAGAATTATACCTATGAGCTTTTGAACTTTCCAAGGGCTATATTGCACTAAAGAACAAGTGGGTATACAAGATGAAGAGAGATGACAACAACAAGGATATCGGGTACAATGTTAGACTAGTTGTCAAGGGCTTTGGTCATAGACGAGGGGTAGATTTTGATAAAATATTTTCTCATGTTGAAATTACTTCTATCAGATTGGTTCTAGGCTTGGTTGCTAGCCTAGATCTGGAGCTTGAGCAGATGGATGTGAAGACGATGTTTCTTCATAGTGACCTAGCTGAGGAGATCTACATGTAGTAGACAAAAGGTTTTTAGGTAGAGGGGAAAGAACACTTAGTTTGTAGATTGAAGAAGATTTTGTATGGTTGAAAACATGCTCCCAGGAAGTGGTACAAGAATTTTGATTCTTTCATGCAGATTAATGGGACTAGAAGATATATGCAGACCCATGTGTTTAGATCAGGAGGTTTCCCAATGATAAGTTCATTATTCTGGTACTCTATGTGGATGACATGTTGATAGTGGCTAGATGTCAGTTTTATCAAGAAACCGAAGATAGAGCTTTCCAAAGCCTTTGAGATGAAGGATTTGGGATCAACATGATAGATTTTAGGGATGTAGATTACACCTGATAGGAATAAGAACATGTTTTGGTTGTCATAGGAGATATATGTTAAATAGATTCTAGATTGGTTCAACATGAAAAAGTCCAAAGCTATGAGTACTGCACTATTAGGTCATTTCAGGATAAGTGAGAATTCATAACCATCTATTGATGCAGATAAGGAGGAGATGTCCAGGATTCCCTATTCTTTTGATGTAGGGAGTTTGATGTACACGATGGTGTGTACTCGTCATGATATTTCTCATGCAGTTGGTGTTGTGAGCATGTTTCTCTCAAACCCTGGGAAAGATCATTGGGATGCGGTCAAGTGAATCTTCAGATACTTATGAGGCACTAGTAGCACATGTTTGATGTTTGGTGATTTGAAACTAGTTTTGAAGGGCTTTGTTGATGCAGACAGGGTAGTGATATTTATCATTGGAAGTCTGCCTATGTATATGTTTCCACTTTTACGGGGAGGAGCATATCTTGGCAATCCAGGTTGCAAAAGTGTAATTCTTTTCTTATGACAGAGGCAAAGTACACTATAGTAATGGAAGCAGGAAAACAATACTATAGATTGTGATATTTCTGAAAGATATGAGCATGAATCATGTTGACCCAACTATTTTGTGTGATATTTAAAGTGATATTGACTTGAGCAAGAGCACAATGTATCATGCACAGACATAGCATGTTGATGTGAGATATCATTGTCTTTGTGATGTGATTGATAAGACATTGCTGACTTTGGAGAAGATCCATACTGAGAAGAATGGTTCTAACATGATGACCAAGGTGGCGAAATGAGACAAGCTAGCGCTCTGTAAAGAGCTCAGTGGCATTCCCAATGATGATTCTGTGATGAAAGTCTCCTCCTTGGGCTGTAGGGAGAGATTGTTGGGCCTAGTTTATTTCCAGACCAAGGGCAAGGTCCACTGGGTCTTGCTTTGGCCTCTACTTCTAGGGATATAAGTATCCTAACCAACTAGCAATGAGATGTGTCGCAACCCCTAAATTGAAATGAGGGAAACTAAGAGCTGAAAAGGGTAGCCATCAATTAGAAAAGCCAACCATCCAAGAAGAAAAAAGCAATGCCATAGATATGGGGAAGAAGGAAATGAAGGAAGAAGGAAGAAAAAAGAAAAGTAAGAAGAAAGGAAGTGGGGCAGAATTGTCAAGGCATATATGTGTCTTCTTCATACCATCTACTATTTTGCGCTTTGTGGAAGAGGGCATCTTCTTGGAAAGTTCAGGGGTGGTAGAATGTTCAAAAATATGGCATAAAAAAATATTGCCATATTCCCCTTAAACAACAAATTGCATCAATAACTATGAAATGGGAAGGAAAGGTTGCAAGGCATATACCTGGTCCTGGAGAAATTCTAATGACTATCCTTGATGCAGCGTGCTTCTTTCTCAAGTCACACATAGATTGATATCGATGAAAACCTCTTGGTTGATCACCACGGATGGCGGTTGATGACGTCCCCCTTAGAGGGTGGAAAAAACTTCCTCGCCCACGCAGACTACCAGAAACTCCTACTGTTCTTTTGGAACAGACTAGAAGGAGTTGCCTCTTTTAGTCAATGTGTTATCATCAACTTGCTCTCCCTTGTTGTCTCTCCCTTTTATGAGTAAGCCTTGCTTAGGTTCTCATGTTACCAGAACTGTGAGAAGACAACAATTGTCAGAGCTTATTATTGTGTCTTTAGAAAGCCTCGACTAACCCTCTATTTATAGGAGGGTCATGGTCAGGATTTCTAGATAATCAGGAGTCGAAGAGATGGTATTTCATAAATTTCTAGAACCTTTGAACCATGTACTGGTCGGTTCACATGTGAGTCAATCAGACCCTTGAATCAATTTGTCCACTAAGTTTCCTTTTTGCAATTGTATTGACTTTTAATATTCAATTAATGCACAACATGACGTCAGGATCAATACATGATCCAATCTCATGGATCAACAAAAAAATCCATATGCAACCTGAACTGGTCGGTTCTAACATATGAACCGATTGGTTCACTAGCAGAACCGGCCATTTCTGAGTTTTTATTGCCAATCTTGTTTAAATTGAATATACCTAACACTTTAGTAGTCAAGTTTAAACCATATCCATGAGTAAACACCTATTCTAGGTGTATCCTATGTGTGTCACCCTATAGGTCCCAAGTTACATTGGCAGTGAATGTCCATAGCTAATTTATGACATCATGAGAAATGAGTGGTATCTAGAATGACATCATTGATGCCTAAGTAATTGGAAAGTTGGAGAAAAACTTCAACCTATAATGTATTATTAGTGTTATAGTGATCATATAGTTTCTTTGTCTCTAATATCCATATTGAACTTGAGGAAGGGAATCACCATCCTCTTCAATGTTCAACCCATGTTCCTTGAACTAGACCAGACTGTCTGAGATATATGTCAGCTCAACATCATATATTGACTCACACGCACATGGTCATGCATTTCTCAGTCTTGCTTATCAAGTGGTGGGATATCAAATACATGTAGGATGGACAAATCTCATTTGCATCACTCAAAATCATTTCCCATGTGTCATAGTGTATTCGAGCATCACCTTTAATTTATGGTAACCCTTATTCAAGGTCACGTTGGATGATGTCAAAGTAATGGAACAACATGTGACAAGTGTTGTGATTTCGACTCTAAGAACCACAATCACCACCATCACTATAAGAGTTGATTCCAAATACCATTCCATGGTCTCCATGTAACACTCTCAAGGTGGGTCTATCTGATACACTGTTCTCTAACAAGTACCTATGTTCTTGGTTTGATATCCCATATCATGACTAATGAGATTCTATCATCAACCGACACACTCTAGTCTTATGTGTTATTGTTGTCTATCAGCTTCCATAATAACAACTGATTAGGGACAAAATAAGAATATATATACTCTTAACATATGTATGATCTCATTTTTTAGGTCCTCGAACTAAAGACATTAATCATTGTGTAACATCATTCTTTATACAGTTACTACATAACATCATTATCTCATAATTGAATAAAACAAAATAATGGAGGATTACCTTTATTATTAACCATATTGTTGACAAGATATGTCATTATTATCATCATATAATTGGCTCTCTAGCATTGATGCCAATAGACTCCCACTTGCACTTAGAGACAATCACCCATGAACTTAATCCCAGGTGATCTAACTTGACCTTCATGCTTTTGCTGCAAAAGTGCTTTTGTCAAGGGGTTGGCCACATTGCTTTCAGTTCATACTCTACAAATCTTTGTATCCACTTATTGTACAATCTCTCATATGAGATGGAACCACCTTTCTATGTTCTTAGAACACTGATCCAATCTAGGTTCCTGATCTTGTGCAATAGCTCCATTGTTGTCACAATATAGCTCTACTACATCATCAAAGCTTGGAACCACCCCAAGTTCAGAAATGAACTTCTTGATCCAAACAACCTCCTTTATTGCATGTGATGTAGCAATATACTTGGCCTTTGTTGTAGAATCAACAACTATCTCTTAATTGGAACTCTTCCAACTTACATCTTTGTTGTTTAGGCAAAACAAAAATCCAGATTGCAATTTATAGGCATCTTTGTCAGTTTGGAATCTTGCATCAGTGTAACCCTTTACCACCAACTCTTCCTCACCACTGTAGATGAGGAATTGATCCTTAGTTCTTCTCAAGTACTTAATGATGTTCCTTACGACAATCCAATGATTTTCATTGGGATCTGACTGATACGTGATAGTCATACTCAAGGCATATGAGACATCAATGTGAGTACATAATAGTGTGTACATGATATATCCAATTGCAGATGCATATACAATCTTACTCATGCGTTCCCATTATTCACAAGAACTAGGACATTAAGCTATATAGATACTAACACCATGAAACATGGGTAAGTTTCCTCTCTTTGAGTTCTCCATGTTGAACCTTTTCATTACTTTGTAAATGTATGTGGTCTGGATTAGGTTAAGAATTCTTCTAGATCTATATCTATAGATCTTGATTCCTATGATATAGCATGTTTCTCCTAAGTCCTTCTTAGAGAATGTATTTCCTATCTAGGTATTTACCATCTATAAAGTAGGGATGGCATTCCCCATCAATAATATGTCATCTACATACAATATCAGGAATACAATCAGTCTCTCACTAACCTTCTTGTATACACATGGTTCATCTTCATTTTGACTAAGGCCAAACTCTTTGAATATTTTTTCAAAACAAAGATTCCAACTCTGAGATTCTTTCTTCAATCCATTGATTGACCTATGTAGCTTATATACTTTGTTCACATCCTTTGGATTTATAAAACCCCAAAGTTATGTCATGTACACATCCTTAAGAAGATTACCATTAAGGAATGTGATTTTAACATCCATCTTCCAAATCTCATGGTCGTAGTAAGCTATAATAGAAAGCACGATCTTGGCGGACTTAGCCATGGCAACTGGAGAAAAGGTTTCTTTATATTCAACACCTTGAACTTGTATGAAACCCTTTGCAACCAATCAACCTTTGTAAGCTTGTACATTGCCATCCATGTAAGCCTTCTTCTTGAAGACCCACGTGAACCCTATGGGTCTTATTCCTTCATGTGGATCCACCAAGGTCCATACCTTGTTGGTGTACATGGATTCCATCTCAGATCTCACAGCCTCAAGCCATTTGTTAGATTTTGGTCCCTTCACAACTTTTAGATAGGTTGTTAGCTCATCATCATTGACCAACTCATTAACTTATTGAGTCACAATATAACCAAATATTTCTGTCTCAAGGTGTATCCTACTAGACCTGTAAGGTTCATGTGTTACATGAGGAGTTTTAGATTCCATAATGATTTGTGATTCTCTACATTCCTCTTGTACCTCTATAGTTTTAATGCTTTCTTGTTGGTCTTGAACCTCTTTGTATTCTTCTTTCCACCCACTGGTTCCTTTAGAGATGAATTCCTTTTCTAGGAATAAAGCATCCGCACCAGCAAACACTTCGCTGCCATATCGAGTATAAAAGTAATATCCTTTGGTTTCATTAGGATATCCAATAATTGACATTTGTCTGATTTGGCTCCAAGTTTTTCTGGAAACTACTTTCACACATAAGCTTTACATCCCCAAATCTTAATGAAAGATGCATTGGGACACTTCCCACGCCATATCTCATATGGTGTCTTTTGAACCAATTTAGATGGTACACATGTTTTGCATAAACACTACAGTTTCTAGAGCATAATCCCATAAGGAAGTTGGAAGATCAACAAAACTCATCATTGATCGCACCATATGTACCAATGTGTGATTCCATCTTTCTGATACACCATTATGCTATGGTGTTCCAGGTAGAGTCCATTGTGATATGATACCACAGTCTTGTAGAAGGTCTTCAAACTCCCGACTTAAGTACTAGGGGTGAGCACCGGTCCAGAACCGGACCAGACCGGACGAAGGACTGACCTTGTAAGAATTTATGGATCGTAGACCAGACCATTTTTAGGTAGGACTAGATCGGGACTGGACCGTTTTAAGGTAGGGCCGGACCGGACCATTTGGACCGTAATCAACCTTTTTACATTTTTCACAACTTATTTAATTGCAAACAATAGATAATACAAGTTACTTCTAACAATTATATCACATTAATAGTAAATATTTACACTAATAATGCTTATATGTGTACTTTATTTGTACTTGTTACATAATATACTATCATATATATATGTATTTTATATAAAAGTCAATTTGCGGTCCGGTCTACGATCTGACCATTTTTGGACCGGACCAAAGACGAAGCTCACTAAAATTTGTAGACCACGGACCGGACCAAACTCTTAATGGATCAGACCATACTGGACCAAACTGACTGGTTTGGACCATGATTTGATCACCCCTATTAAGTACTCCCACCTCGATTAGAACGAAGTGTCTTAATACTTTTACCAAGTTTTTTATGTACTTCATTAATGAAATACTTGAACTTTTCAAAGGTTTCTGACTTATGTTTCATCAAGTAAATAAAACCATACCTACTAAAATCATCAGTAAAGGTAATGAAGTATTTATAACCACCTCTAGCATTTATTTTAAACGACCACTTACATCAGTAGGTATGAGTCCTAGTAGATCACTAGCCCTCTCACTGTTACCAATGAAGGGAGTATTTGTCATCTTGCCCAACAAACAAAATTCACTTACCTCTATTGATTTGAATTTGAAAGAGTCTAGATATCGATCTTTATGGAGTCTAGAAATGTGTTTCTCATTCATGAGCCCTAGACGACAATGCCAGAGGTATGTTTTATTTGAGATATTGAGTTTTAGTATTTTGGTGTTTACATTATAATCATTTGACTTTAAATCTAAAAAATAAAGACCATAGGACATTGGGGAAATGCCATAAAATATCTCATCTTTGGAAATAGAACATTTACCATTCTTTATACAAAATTCATATCCATCCTTGACCATAAAAGATACATAAATAATGTTTCTATTAATGAAAGATACAAAATATCAGTTCTTCAACTCGATTACAAGCCCCATGGGCATAGATAAATTAAGGGTTCAAACTGTGATGACAACAACTCTTGCTCCATTTGCAGCGCGCAGTTCGGCCTCTCCCTTTCTTAAAGACTTACCTCTTTTCAGATCTTACATATTTGAACATATATGAGATCCACATCCAATATCTAGTACCCAAGATGAAGAAGTAGAAAAATTTATCTCAATAACATATATATATGAAGTGGAGATCTCTATCCCCTCCTTCTTGAATCCCTTTAAGTTCAAAGGGAAAATTCCTTTTACAATTTTCTTTCTCCTTATCTCAAGTGTTGAAGACTTGGATTTTAGTTTATCCTCATAACTATTCTTGGCCTTGCTTTCATCCTTGGACTCCATTTTGTTGGTCACCATCACGGGTTTGTCCTTGTTCATTCGTGCTTGGGTATTTAGAAACATACCAAGCAATTTTGACAATGGTTTAGCTAATTACTCTAGTAATAACACTCGATAAACTGGTAATATGATTCAGGTAACAATTGTAGAATCATGTCTTTTGCCAACTCTTGGCTCAAAAGGGAATCCCAGTTTCTCTAGATGTTCCAATTATCCAATCATATTGAAAACATGGATCTCTAATGGATATCCTTCTATCATCTTACACTCAAAGAGCACCTTTGAGACATTGTACCTTTCTTGCTTTTCATGATTTTGGTTCATGTTCATAAGATGTATTATCATCTCAAGAATCCCCATGTCTTCATTCTGCTCATGGAACTCATAGTTCATACATCATATCATAAGGTTAATCTCTAAGGCATCATTGACATGCTTCCAATAAGCATCCACCTCAGCCCTAGGCGCATCAGGGGAAGGTTCTTCTAGCACTTGTGTACCTAGGACATAGAGCTTTTGTTCATCCTTGATAACTCTTCTCCAAGTCAAAAGCATGTCATGGAAGTTTGTCCCTTTAAATTTGTCCTTCTTAAGGACTAATCACAATGATGGTTTGTTTGCCATTTGTTTCTACAAGAAAATTTTGCAATTTGTCAAAGCACTTTTGATTTGATTTGATCAAAATAAAATTTTATGATGTTTGATTAGGCCTTTAATTAATTATCGCTCCTACTATTTTTTTTCAAATTGATAGACCTCACACATCAATTTAGAATATTGCAACACACATCCTTCTAGTGAGCCAAGACCCAAAATAGTTGAGTTATTACTCGACCAATGCCAGCGTCCATAACCGATTATTAAAGTAGGAAACTTTTGCCAATTGCATCTCATGCAATTCTTGGATAAATGATATGCACAACTCTTTGTCATAGTCATCTACATGCCTCTAGGCATTTAATCTCATTAAGGTCACTTAGTTGAGTCTGACCCAAAAGCCAACACTATAGCGATGCATCCTGCGTAGTAGGCCCACATAACTACCATCACACTTCCACAAGATTGACAATGTACCGTGCTCGACGTGCCCACACTTATTCGATCAAGATTTTCATGTGTGTTTCTTATTGAAAACATCTAAAACTTAATATATTTGATTGAGGTATTTTATATAAATATATACACACGTCCAATTTCCACATAGATATATATATATCATATACATACTATATCCACAAATAAAAAATGCAATTATAAAACACAAGCAATGGTTATGGCCATATCATTGTAATTTGTTGGAGCCACAAGATACTACTACCACCTAAGGTCCAGATCATATGTATCAACCTATTGTTGATGAAGATATGTGTTGGAACCAGTCTGGGTCGATTGATTCAACTCTTGAACCGATCAGTTGGCCTCCTAGTCAACTGGTTGGTCTCTCTGGTCAGTTGAGTGGTCTTCAGTATAAGCAACATATGGACTCCTCCAGTCAATCGGTTGGATCCTCCTATTATATGTCCTCCTCAATCCTCCAGTCGATCAATTCGACGTCTGATTCGGTTGGTCCATCTGGATCAGAACGACCTTAATAGAAAAATAAAACTATCCTATTCCTATTTAACATTATTACATTTTAATAAGGAAACCTCGAGTTACATTTAAGGGAAGCATAGGAAAGAAAACATTAAAAAATTTACATATAAAAAATGAGAGAGAGGCTAGGTATGTAAACCGAGATAAAATGAGAATAATAACCATCCAACCAAGCACAAATATATAGGGAGGTTATTGGCCATACACATGCTTACATCCACCAGTAAAGAAACTTTTAATATGATGTATATAAATTGCATATATATGTATGTATATATGTATAAGGATCGTATGTGGTTTTTAAACAAATATGCATATTAATCATCTAAATATTTTCATCACATGTAATAAATAAGTGATAAAACTAAAGATCTGATCATATCGATTAATTCCCAAAACATAGTAAACAGACATGGCTCTGATACCATTGTTGGGAAATATGACATCAAATATGGTAGAGGAAACAAAAATTTTATTGCCATATTCCCATTAAACAACAGATGGTGTCAATAATTATGAACTGGGAAGGAAAGGTTGCAAGGCATATATGTGGTCCTGGAGTAGGTCCAATGACTATACTTTCTACTCGTGCTTCTTTATCAAGATGCACCTAGATGGCAGTCAGAGATGGCCTCCTAGTTGATCACCATGAATGGCGGTTGGTGATGTCCTCCTTAGCGGGTGGCAAATGCCTCCTCTCCTCTATGTAGTCCATACGGACCATCGAGAACTCTTGTCATTCTTTTGGATACACAAGAAGGAGTTGTCTCTTCTAGTTAATGTGCTAGCATCAACTTGTTGTCTCTCCCTTTTATGGGTAAGACTTGCTCGGGTTCTCATGTTACCACAACTATGAGAAGACAACAATTTTTAGAGCTTGTTGTTGTATCTTTAGAAAGCCTTGACTACCCCTCTATTTATAGGAGGGTCAGGGTCATGATTTCTAGATCAATTGGGAGTCAAACAGATGGAATTTCATGAATTTTCAGGAACCTACAAACCATGAATTGGTCGGTTCACTACTGAATCAGTCGGTTCACATGTGAGTCGACCGATTCAACCCTTGAGTTGATCACTTTATTATGTTTCCCATTCACAATTGTATTAGCTTTTAATATTCGATTAATACACAACATGACGTCAGATGATCCAATCTCATTCATCAACCAAATGGTCGGTTCATAACCTAAACCGGTCAGTTCAAACATCTGAACCGATGGGTTCACTAGCTGAACTAGTCGTTTTCGAGTTCTTATTGTCAATCTTGTTTAAATTGAATGCATAACTCTTCAATAGTCAAGTTTAAACCATATTAATGAGTAAACTCCTATTCTAGGTGTATCTTATGTGTGTGACCCTATAGGTCCCAAGTTACATTGGTAGTGAATGTCTATAATTGATTTATGACATCACAAGTAATGAGTGGTATCTAGCAAGACATCATTGCTATCTAAGTAATTGGAAAGTTAGAGAACAACTTCAACCTACAATCTGTGATTAGTGTTACAATGATAATATAGTTCCTTTGTCTCTTACATCTAGACTGAACTCGAGGCATGGAATCATCATCCTTTTCAACATCCAATCCATGTTCTTTGAACTAGAGCAGACTGCCTGAGATATATGTGAGCTCAACATTATACATTGACTCACACGTGCATGGACATGCACTTCTTAGTCTCGCCTATCAAGTGGTCATGATATCAAACTCCTATAGGAGAGACAAGTCCCATCTACATCACTCACAATCATTCCCCATGTCTCACAATGTATTTGAGCATCACCTTTTTGGTAACCCTTATTCAAGGTCACATTGGATAATGTCATAATACTTTGAATGACATGTGATGAGTGCAATGATTTTAGGGCTAAAAACCATAATCACACCATCACTATGAGAGCTAATTCTAATTGCCATTCAATGGTCTTCATGTATCACTCTCAAGGTGGGTATGTCTGATACATTTTATCTAAAAAGTACCTATGTGTTTGGTTTGATATCACATATCATAACTAATAAGATCTTATCATCAACCAATACACACTCTAATCTTATGTGTTATTACTATATATCAACTTCCACAATAATAACTGATTAGGTACATAACAAGAATGTTTATACTCTTAATATCTGTGTGATCTTATAGTTCAGGTCCTCAACCTAAATACATATGTCATAGAGTTTCATCATTCTTTAGACATTTATTATGTAACATCTTTATCTCATAACAGAATAAAATAGAATAAATGAAAGATTGTCTTTATATTAATCAAATTGTTTACAAGAGATGCCATTATAATCATCATATGATTAGCTATCTGGACATATATACTAATATAGAACTATAGGGATCTCTCCCTACAAGGTGGTATCTTCTTATTTCTCATTCTTGATATATTATCTCTGATTTGGGGTCCAAACCCAAGAGGGAAAATTGTATCTTTGCTTCGTATAGTGAATTTTCCAATGGTTTTTCCCTTACACATTGTGATGATTTTTCACGTAAAATCTAGTCTTTTCTCTTGTATCTGCTTGCAATTATTGTCTTGGATTTACACTCTCGTTGGTGACACTTCCCCATATATATTTTTTGTTACATCGTGGTTGCATAACATACATGCACATATTTCCCATCAAAAAACCTATCAGAATGGAGGGAAATGGAGGGAAACAGAGGGGAAAAAAATAAGTGTATTTTTAGCCACTTCTCTTCCATTCTCCCTTTCGGATCTGATAGGAGACAAGGGGAAGTGAAAAGACTTGGCAGGAGATATATTATAAAATTCAGAAAAAAAGTAAAAAAATGTGAGGAAAAAATATAAATAATATGACAGAGCCAGTAGGTAAAGCAAATATAGAAGCAATATGTCATGTATATGTTATGTCATTTGGAGGGACATATGGAATGTGGGAGAAGTATTTGATAAATTTGGAGGATTTAAAAAATATATAGAAACATAAAAAAGTTAAAATAAAATTTTATTAAAAATTACAATGAAACTTAGAAGTTTTTTAATAAAAATTTGAAAAGTATGGGATCACTGTACAAACATAAAAAATAGACTTTGGCCGGAAGTACTTAAATACACTGAGAAAAAATTTGTTGTAAATGTAAAAATGTGAAGAAAACTACTTCTATAATCATAATGAATATTGAAAAAAAAACTCACATTTTTACTTTTATAAAAAAATCTCTTATGTGATACTTCCAACGCATAACAAATAAGAACCATATGTTGTCTTCATCTACACCTTATGATTTTATTTTTAAGTCTATAGTCTTTAGATTCAGAATGCATTGCCAGTAGTTATCCATACCTCTATGAAGGCATTTTGGTAAAATAATGTAAGTGAATAAAAATCAAATTATAAGTATTATATGTAGAAGTATTTTTATATCAACTCCATTTCACATAATATTTATAGTTACATTTTGTTTCATATTTTCCTTCCCTTCTTCTCTCCATGCTAACCAAACATGCTAACATAAGTATCTCTCCTTATTTCCTTTCCCCTCCCCTCCCCTCCCCTTCCCTTCCCCTCCCCTCCCCTTCATATACCAAGTACCAAACGTAGCCAAACAAAAAGGAAGTAATAACGGAACAACATACAAGCGGTGTATGTGAGAGGAGAATGATTTTGGAACTTTGGGGTGTACCGAAGGTTCTGTGATCGGAAGGAGTCCTGACCCAACGTGTCCAAAACCCAAGCTACACAAGAAAATGAAAGAATACATAAAATTAAGGACACGTGGGACCTTATTGTGATGATTTATATTGTGCAACCTAAACTATTATATATGTTATTGTCTGACAAGTTATTGGATGCCAAATAAAAATATAAAACCCGTATTTCACAATATGATGCTATGAAAAATACAATTAAGTGAGCACAAAATCGTCTATATTTGGCAACAAAATATGTGTGGTGATATCTATTTAGAACCTTATGTAACACAATTTGTATATTTGTATCACGTAGACCAATATGGAAAACATAGTAGGGATTATTTATCCATATTATCAAATCTAAAATTTTAAGGGAAACATTGCCTAGCAAAATACAATGATAATGGCTCATTTATCATACTAGGGCATTAGGTTCATCAATCCCATTAATTATATTCTAAACTTTCATTTTTGTCAACAACATGCATTTAGACATAGGTAACATCATATAATTGGCTTTCATTGAGTAACATCATTCTTTAGTCATTTATTATGTAAGATTGTTATCTCATAACAGAATAAAACATAATAGATGGAAGATTGTCTTTATTATTAATCAAATTGTTTATAATGTATTCCATTATAATAATCATATAACTGGCTCTTTGGGAATACATACCAACATAGTCCCACTTTCACTTAGAGATGATCACCCATGAACTTAATCCCAAGTGATCTAACATGACTTCCATGCTTCTGCTGTGAAAGTGCTTTTGTCAAGGGGTCAACCACATTGCTTCTAGTTGTATAATCTCTCATATGAGATGGAACCTCCTTTCTATGTGCTTGGAACATTGATGCAATTTGGGTTCCTTATCTTGTACAATATCTCCATTGTTGTTACAATATAGTTCTACTACAATTGATGGTTGGAACCACCCCAAGTTTAGAAATGAACTTCTTGATCTGAACACCTTCTTTGTTGCATTTGATGTAGTAATATATTCAACCTCTGTTGTAGAATCAACAACTATCTCTTAATTAGAACTCTTCCAACTTACAACTCCTTTGTTTAGGCAAAACACAAATCTAGATTGCAATCTATAGTCATATTTTTCAGCTTGGAATCTTACATCGGCGTAACCCTTGACCACCAACTTTTCCCCACCACTATATACAAGAAATTGATCCTTAGTTCTTCTCAATTACTTAAGGATGTTGTTTAAGACAATCTAGTAACACTAATACAGAACATGCCTTTGGCGTCGGTTTTTTAAGCCTTTTAGCGACGGTTTTATAGTGAGGCCTATGTGGGCGCCGCTAAAGGTCAAACTCTTCGGCATCGGTTTTATAAACGACACCAAAAGGCTTCACACCACTGAAAACGTGCCAGTAGGGCAACGATAGACGTCAGTCATTTATATAAGCCGACGCCAAAAGGCTTCGCGCCACAAAAAGGGCGCCATCTAGGACACTATCTGTGTCGGTTTGCATCTAAAACACCGACACCATATTCCCAGACGCCACGGCCGTGCTTCCCTGCACGGCCGTGTTTAGTACTATAGGTGTCAGTTTTATACTAATAAGCGATGCTATTTCTCGCCACGGTCGTGCTTTCCTGCACGGTCGTGTTGTTTGTCACATTAGGCAGCGGTTTTTATCCAATAACCGACACTGTAAGCCTTTGATGACGGTGTTCTATAAATAATTGACGCTTATGTTTTAAATTTTTTTTTCTTATCAGTTTGCAGGCCTGCTGTGGCTGGTCAACAGGATGAGAACCTGCAGTTCAGTTTTCTGAACTAGAGGTTTATGACATCCATTGATATCAGCCAACAAACAAGCCACAAACCTGCAAAATCAACAAATATACTTTTCACACAAGTAGATACATTCAGACATCAATTCAATTCTCACATTCACATATGTAGAAAGATTCAGACATGTATAAACATTCAGAAATATTCATTTACAAAATATCATTCGACATCGCTATCAGCATCCCAATTATATCTTACAGTCGCCACTGCTTGTATGGCTCTTGCCCATTCTTCTCTTACTTCATTTAATACTTCCATCGTATATGGAGAATGTACATCTTTTAAGCGTTTACCTATAGTGTGGTCAGTATTAAACACCTGCAAAGAGAATGATGTATATATATAAGTAATAATATAAAACCAAGATTGATATATTTCATACTAACTAATGAGACTATATATAATACCTCATGTATGGTATCGATGTCCAATGCGGCATATTGGATAATCATCTACATAAATCGCATCACATATTATGCACATGCCCAGTCGTTGTCTTGTGTAGTGCACTATAAATTGAAACATACAAAATATTAAAAAATACAACTAAGCACAGTTCACATAAATAATATATACATTGGAGTCGGGAACTTACTTTTACGTTCTTCCAAATTATTGGCTGGTTCTTTTTTTTGGGGACCTTTCCTCCAGCCTTTTTGAATGCATCTAAACTCCTGCATGTTAATGTAACATAGTAAATTGTATAATTAAATAGTAATGTAATAATAGATGTTAACGGATATAAAAATGAAATATTTCTCACCAGAATAATGGCAATCTCATTACGTGTCCAATTTTAGTATTCAATGTACTCCCTGCAGGATCTAGATAATAAATAGTAAATGTCCTGAGGAGAATAACTAGTAACTCCCAATGCCTACCGCTAGAGGTAAAAAAGTTAAAAATTAATAACTCAAAATCCACAATAAAAATGTAATTTTCTTAAGTCCAAATTATAAGTAAAGTAAACTTACTTGATATTGAATGGAGCTATTATTATCATCTTCTTTTGCTGACTGAAAATTGTAAAAGCATCTATACAATATTGTTGAACATTACCAGGGTCTTTAGCTATCATACTAATCAATGATGGAATAAAAAATCCCACATGGTCAAATGCAAATTGTTTACATTGATTTTCGACTAAGTAGCTGCAAAACATGTATTACGTATGCATTAATATATAAAAAACCAGATCACCGAATCTTACACAAGGTATATGGATGTATAAATAAGATCTCACCTTATTCATGTCTCTATCATTGATGTATTCAGCCAATCATATATAAACAGCTCAATAATATCTTGTATAAATAAAGAGCTTTCGTATGATTGACATGTATAATTCGCTTCTAAAGAAACAATTATAGGGCAATGTATATTATATGCCCATAGCCAACATGCCATTCCCCTACAAACAGGACCTAACGGGTATTTTAGGTCAGTTGGAACCCAACTTGGTAATGCAGGAAGTGGAGGTGGAGGCCTAGGTGCTCCGGGTGTCTTCTTTTTAACTTGTATATATAATTTCAGATCAATTGACCTCATATATACACATAAACAATCTAATGTAATGTAAATTTATCTTACAATTTCAGTAGTGTAGACGACATCTGCTTTGGGCCACAATATCACCCCGCCTTCTACCTCAGCAAGTGTATCAATATTTGGGTGGGCATATGGCAATGTAGCTTCCCTCCAATGGGTAATACATGTATCGGGCTCACACAAATGTAGCCCTGTGGCATTGGAGTCCTGTGAAATGTTGCCCCAGGAAGGGATGGGTAAGCCTGCGCCTCTGCAACAACATAGTCTTGCATTCTTAAGCGGCATGGCTTCAACACCTACAAATTTACGTAAAGAATGTTATACATATATACATATCATCTTGAAAACATATCATCTTGAAAAGACTAGCTACAATGTCATAAATAATACTTACAACAGACGTGTTAGGCGTTGGGTCTACAGGATTACTCTCAGTCTGTGCATCAGAAGAAGAGTGGGTTGTCATAGGCTGATTGGAAGCCTGAGATGCCTGCTACCGCATTAATTCTTCCTTGACCTTCTCAGCAACTATATCATTGACCTTCTTAGCAACTATATCCTCGACTCTCTTATTCTCCTATACATGGATAAAAGAAAAATTAGCTTCTTATTATTGAATTCCCTTTTGCAGTAACATTTAAAAAAAAAGAATAGGTTACCTCTTCTTGTGAAAGTCCCGCTCTAGGTTTGCGCTGGGATGGCCCAAAGAATGCTTTGATGCCCACACCAGCGCTGGCACCCCTAACACGTCCAGGATGCTCTGGGTTACCCAGAACAACTATCAATTCATCCCTTGTGCCCTAAGGGATGAACGTGCCTTGTTTCCTCTGCTCGTGCAGCTCCCGCTAATCACCATCAACATAAATTGGTAAGTTAACACCACAAATAATCAATATTCAAACGATTGTTGTAAGAGTTGTATTTTACCATTTTCGCAACTGCCTCAACAGTTACGGGCTTCTTTATTTCACCCTTCTTGTTTTGCCTCCCAGCTATCTAGACATCATGGCGAGGCATGGGTGTGGCACATGTAGTAGAGGACTCCTGAGTATCAGCAGACTCCGTCTGTAGTCTTTGGCGAATGCTTACATAGCCCTTTGGACCCATAGTGTGGTCATGCACATTCAGTGCACGCCTTGCTTTTGCGCCTCACTGAGGGCCTAGTTAGTACACACATTAATGATTTGGTTAGTAGCACTAAATGTTAATCTTGAATAGGTGAATACAACGTATATTAATTAAATTGGAAGTGACGCCTAATACCTTGAATTCTTCATATTTTCTTGAAGCAACAAACGTGTCCCAATCTTCTTTGTCCAAGAAGTTCCACTAATCAAGGGCCGACTTCTTCTTCTTATCACCATCTTTTATGTATTCTCTGTTGAGATTTGTCCTATAGTTCCTTAGCATCTTTCCAGCGCGTTGCATCACGTTTTTACAATGCAACTTCTCATCCAATGCAAACATATTATGTAAAATAGAATTGTTATTAACTAGTATCCAAAAATAGAATTTCAAATAATAGAATTTATAATCTACAAAATATAATTGCAAATAATAATAACTCACGCATAAATCCTTCCATATCATTTCTTTCTTTTCCTGAGGAACTTTATGCCAATTATCATACTTAACACCACAATGGCCTCGAGTGACAACCCCAAGATAGTTTACAAAATTATTGCGGTTCACTCCAATTGCATTTCCTCCATTATCAAACTCCACAGCCAATCTGGATCCACTACCACTTAGCACTATTAACTTCCTCCATTTATAGAAATACAGGATATGTTTTTAGAACTTACATTGGTATCCTCACCATGCTCATCATGGACAACATGCTCATCATGGACTTCATGCTCATCATGCTCATCATGGTCATCCATTTGAAAATGTCATTAAAAAGGCAAACATTTAGCATTTGTATTAACTAGAAGATAATGAAACATCAAATCTAAAAATGAGATTGATATTAAAAAAGCAAACATTTAGCTTCAATAAAAAAATATAAATATGCATGCCTCTAAAATTGTGATTTTTATCAATTAACAATCCTTCATTGTGATCTCCACACACATATAAGTCATCATTAGCTTCAATATTTTGTGGAGTTGGCAACCCAAGTGAGAATGGACTGGAGTCATCATACTTATCATATTACTCTTCTTCATCTATAAGATCTTCAATGAACTGTGTTTTACCATGAAGAACAACCAACCATTTATCATTTGTAGGATCATCGATATAGAATATTTGTTTTGCCTGTGATGCCAATATGAATGGTTCACCCTTCTCACCAATCTTTTCAAAGTTCACTAAAGTGAAACCCAATTCATCCACTATAACTCCTTTGGTGTTATCAACCCAATTACATTTAAAGAGCGGAATTCTGAAATCTATGTAGTCAAACTCCCATATGTCTTCAATGACACCGTAACATGACATTTTAGCTTCACATGGACTCTTATCCTTTTCACTTGCAAAATACATAGTCGACGCTTGAAGAGTGACCCCACTGTTTTGGACAACACTCTTATCATCTTGGTGCTTTGTGTAATATGTGAACCCATTAATGTCAAACCCTTCATAAGACATAACATTCGGTTTTGGTTTAAAGGTGAGGCATTTGATAGTTTCCGTAATATCATTTGGTGTTTGAAATAGTTGATGTAAGACTTTATCTTCAAACCACTTAGTAAAAGTCTTGTTATGCTCTCTAGCAAGCCACATTGAACTTGCTCGAGGATGTTGTCTCTTGATGAAATTGGTATGTTCCTTGATATAAACACTCACTTCGTCCATGTTGTGTAAAATATATAAGTGACCTTGTTCCAACTGCTCACAGCTTATTACTTTCACCCGTGATCCTAAAATTCCTTTTCCCTCCTTAATATTCTTGTCATTAACAGGAGTGTTATTACCATTCAGAAAGTCATTGCAAAAATCCATAACCTCTCTCGCCACATAACCTTCAATAATACTCCCTTCAGGCCGATAACAGTTTCGAACATCACCTTTAAAAATGCTAATGTATCGTTCAAAGGGATACATCCAATGCAAGAAAACTGGTCCCAACATTTTCACTTTCCTAGTCAAGTGGACAACAAGATGTACCATGATATCAAAGAATGAAGGAGGGAAATACATCTCAAGCTGACATAGGGTAAAAAGCACTTCTCTTTGCAAATTATCGAGAGTATCAGGATCAATAACTTTGTTGCATAGACTATTGAAAATGAAACAAAGTTTGGTGATTGCAAACCTTACATGCTTTAGCAATGTAGATCGAATTGCTACGGGCAATATTTGTTACATTAGAGTGTGACAATCATGAGATTTAAGACCTATCAACTTCAGATCTTTCATTGATACCAATCTATGGATGTTGGATGAGTAACCCTGTGGCACCTTAACATTTACCAAACATTCACAAATAGCTTTCTTCTCCTTTCTAGACAACATGTAACAAGCGGGAGGTAAGTATGTTCTTTTATTACCCATTTCATGTAATTCTGTTAATTCTGACCTTATTCCCATTTCACGTAGGTCCAGTCTGGATTTTATCCCATCTTTAGTCTTACCTGGTATATTTAACAGAGTATCAATGACGCTATCACAGATATTTTTCTCAACATGCATTACATCGATACAATGCCTGACTGTCAAAGAACTCCAATAAGGAAGATCCCAAAATATTGACTTCTTCTTGAATGAAGAATTGTCACTCCGTGTGGCCATACTACATTGTGATTTCTTACCAAATTCATTGACAATGTCTTTTACTCTTTCGTCAACAACATCCCCTGGTATAGGTTTAGGTGCACTTTGTTCATCATTCCATCCATTGAATGCTTTGCGCTTCCTACGATACGGATGGAATTTTAAAAGAAACCTTCGATGACCAAGATATAGAGTCTTGCCACCATGTTTTAGTCTTATTGAATCAGTGTTTTCTTCACATATAGGACACGCTTTAGCTCCTTTGACACTATATCCAGACAAATTCTCATATGTTGGAAAGTCATTAATAGTGCAAAACAACATAGCGTACAAACGAAATGTCTCTCTTCCTGAAGCATCATAGGTCATCACACCTTCAACCCAAAGTTTCTTTAAGTCATCAATCAGAGGTTCAAGATAAACATCGATATCATTTCCGGGTTGTTTAGGGCTCGATATCAACAACGACAGCATAACATACTTATTTTTCATACACAACCAAGGAGGAAGATTGTATATAACAAGCATGACTGGCCAAGTGCTATGTTAGCTGCTCAATGTCCCGTACGGATTCATCCGATCTGTACAAAGCCTAAGTCCTAGATTCCTGACTTCTTCACCAAATTCAGGGTACAATAGATCAATCTTCTTCCACTGTGGGGAATCAGACGCATGTCATAGGATCCCATCATTATTTTTCTTAACATCTACATGCCACCTCAAATTCTTTGCATCTTTTGGATTTGCAAACAAGCATTGAAACTGTGATATTATACGTAGATACCACATCACCTTGGTAGGAAAACTAGTTTTGGACTCCCCCGAAGTCGTCAATTTATACCGTGACGCACCACATTTTGGACAATATTTCAAATCCACATAGTCCTTATGAAATAAAACACAATCATTCGGGCATGCGTGTATCTTCTTAGCCTCCATTCCCATTGGGCACAACAATTTCTTTACCCGGTATGTTGAGATTGGCAGCTCGTTTCTTTTAGGAAGCATTTCTTTCAACAAAGTAAACAATGAAGTGAAGCTTTTGTCGCTCCATCTATTGTTAGCTTTCAACTTATACAATCTCAACACAGTGCTAAGCTTCATAAACTTAGTACAACATGTATATAATGGTATCTCAGCCTCATGCACAATGTTTCTAAAGATAGGAGGTGGATCGGTGTGCTCTACCCTACAACTATCCAGCATCGCATCAACGATGTCTACTGGAACTGGTTCGTTCACATCTACGTCATCGGAGGCAATTTCTTCTTCCACCCAAGCACTGCTATCGACGTCCACTGGTTTCGAGTTTGAAATTTCTCCATGCCAGTGCCATTGTGTATAGCCTTGTACAATCCCGTTGCACATGACATGCCTTTTGATTTCGTCACCAGTGCTGACTTTCAAGTTGTTACCGCAATGCCTACATGGATAGTAGAACCTATCTCCAGGTTCTTTCCTATGTTCCTCGACAAATCTAATAAACTGATCAAGACCATATATAAATTATGGGGTGCAGTGATTGTGAATGGACATCCATGATCTATCCATTCTATGATCAAAGAGAAAACAAGTATATATTAGGACAAGATTAGGGTCTACGGTTAACCCAATACACATTATACACTTACATCCTAAGTGAGATTAGGTGTTCAAGAACAGTCCCAAACTGGGTACTATCCAAGATTTACTCCTATTATCTAGACCCATCTGGTTTTCTATTTGTTTGGCTTATTTGCAATTAGGGGTAGACACTGGATTCTGATGGTAATTGTCCCAGCCACACTAACTGTATATTATCTAGACCCATCCGATGTTGAAGTAGACAGTGCGGGACATGAAATGAAAGTGCCTTTATTAACCATTTCTATGGTGGTAACATTTGATAGTGTCCAATACAAAATAACGATTGGGCCTACGGCTACAATGTGATGTGCTACATGGAAAATATTGTCAGATTAGGAGGTACAATGAAGCCGAACTCCATACAAACAATATATAATTTAGTGATTGTTCATTCTAATTTATACCAATGTACAAGTAATATAAAGAACAATGATTGTTCACTTTCTATGCCAACAAACACATCTGATGTCATTCTTATATATAATAAATGTGTCCCACCTATCCCATCCTTGAACACCTAATCTCACTAGTAAGTGTATAATGTGTATTGGGTTTTCAAGAAAATTTTGGCAGCATTTCCCCACTGTTCTCTAAGTACATATGTACTACGAGAACAAACGGGGAAATGCTACCGAAATTTTCTCGAAAACCCAATACACATTATACACTTACATCCTAAGTGAGATTAGGTGTTCAAGAACAGTCCCAAATCGGGGACTATCCAAGATTTACTCCTAATGAGTAAATCTTGGACGGGTTTCTAGGACAACAAACACAATAATAGATATGTAAATGTTAGGGTTTCATCACAATTGATGTTAGGGTTTCATCAATGTTAGGGTTTAATCAAATCAAATTAGGATGCTAAAATGGACAAGTTTAAATCTTATTTCAACATGCATCAAAATTTACTAAATTAGGTCCAGCATTAGGATTAGAAACATAAATATATGCAAGAAAAAGATTTGTTCGTATCCTAGAATTTACATAAAGCATTACATAAAGATTTGTTCATATCCTTACCAACAGCAAACACAGCCGTGGCTGTGTTGGCCTACCACGGCTGTGCTGGGCAGCACGGCCATGGTAGGCCAACACAACCACAGCCGTGTTTGTTGTTGGTAAGGAGCTAGGGAGAAGGAAGAAAAGAGGCTAGGGATACCTAGAGCTAGCGTGGAGAAGAGAGGTGGCGGCAGTGTGAGAGCAACAAGTAGAGAAGGAGGCAGCGAGCGACGAGTAGAACGGCACCAGGGCAAGCGGCGAGTAGAACAGCACCAGGGCGGCAAGGAGGACGGCGGCGGCGATGCAGAGCAGCAGGAGACACAGAGCAGCAGCAACGGCGTCAACGGTGAGCAAGCAGCAGGCAACATCCGCGGTGAGCGAGAAGCAGTAGGTGCTGAGCAGCAGCGGGCGGGCGGGTGGCGACGCAGCAAGAGCAGAGAAAGGCTTCGCAATGATATAGAAGAAAGGGGAACCATTGTTGTTCGTGGGTCTATTAAGTTGGTAAACAATGTCAGTTATCAAAAACAAACGACACCTAAACTCTTTGGTGTCGGTTGTTCCTTAAAAACCGACGTCCAATTAGACAATCTTTGCCCTAAATTATTTGGCAGGAACCATTATCGGCGTCGGTTATCAAAGGATAACTGACACCAAAATTGGAACTTTTCGTGCAAATTTTCATCTTATATAGGCGTTTGTTAGAAGTTAAAAAACTGACATTGTATGTGACACTTTGGGGTCAATTTTTCGCTCGAAAATTGGATTTCGCAGGCGATTTTAGGCGTCGGTTTTGTGTTACCCAGCCGACGCTGAATACAAAGTGGTACCCATGTCTGGCTGGTCTTTGAATATAGGTGTCTGATTTCCTTAATCACCGATTTTGAATGTTATAGGCGTCGGATTTCCTAAATAACAGACGCCCAAAAAAGTGACATTGAATGTTGTTTCTGTAGTAGTGTAACTTTATCGAGATCTGACTTTCACCTGCTAGTCATACTCAAGGCATATGAGATATCAGGGTGAGTACATAACATTGTGTACATGATAGATCCAATTCAATATACATATGGAATTTTACTCGTGTTTTCCCATTCTTTACAAGAACTAGGACATTGATCTATAGAGATACTAACACCATGAGACATGGTTAAGTTTCCTATGAGACCCCTAACCTTGCTTAAAGTGTTGAAAAAGCATAATTACCAGAATTTAATTCTGAGAACCCTAATATAGCCCTGTTATATGTTTTTCTATCATGTGACAAGATTAATTTTAAAGTTTGGTCTAATTTGGACATTGTTCGTGCAAGTTATGCAATTTTATGCACATTTTGGACTTTTATGCAATTTACCCAAATAAGAGGTTTTCTTTGAAATTTATCACTTTCATTATGTTCTTTGGATGTTCTCTCATCATTCTTGAGCTTGTTGAGCCATGGGGTGCCTAGTTGAACCTTGGTTTGGAGGTATTTTCCTCAAGGGTATTTTAGGGTTTACCCCTTTATGGATGAGCTACCTTTGGGAGCTATCAAGCAAATGGTTTATTTGCTTTGCTTGCAAAATCAAGAAACTAGGGATAAGAAGGTATCCATGGAATGTGGGTCATCTTCTTTTGTGGCTGCTTGTATATCCTTAATAGTTTAAGGCCATGGATGCATGGAGAGCTTTTTAGACACCTCATGCTTCTTCTCTTCGTTATCCTATAGATTTATATATCTATTTTTAGCTCCCAAATGAAATTTTGTCTTTACACCACTTCTCTCCTTCTAAGAACCTCGTTCCCTATCTGTTTATCTATATAGGGCATGTCCAAGGTAGAAGAAGAAGGTGAATTTCTTGGTGGAAGCTCCTAGGGTTTTGTTTTGCTCTCTTTTAGGGTTTAAAAGGCTTCCTTCTAGTGATCTTGACCTAAAAGAGTAAGAATCCCCTTCTTTACTCCTTTTATTTCTTTGTTATCCTTCCTCCTACCTTCCTCTAGGTCAAAACCTTGTTGTTCCATGGTATAAACTGCTATAAAGCTCTAAAACCCTACCTTTCTTGCTCCTTATGCTTAGGGTTTGCTCATTTGATGAAGAAAGGTGCTAGATGAACGATTTCACAGCTTATGCTTGGATTTTCTACCCTACCTGCTCATGTTTTCTTCCTTTTGGGAGTTTATCTTCTAATTAGATGCAAGTTTTATAACTTGATCCACGTTTATTTCTTACCATAAGTTTGCTAGTTCATATTCTTGCTTTTAAATGATGATTCGTGCACTAAAACGCTATGCTTGACTTGGATTTTGATTTTTATGATGTTTCCCTATTCTGATTTCATTTCTAGATGAACCTGTGATCATGTGTATGTTATTCCTAAGGTATAATATGAGTTGGATCAGGTTGTTTTGACAACCGATGGTGCTAAACACCTATCAACCAATGGTCAATTTTAGGGTTTAAGGCTAATTTCTTCTATAAACACATGACTCAATGGTGGTACCATTGCAACAACCAATGGTGTTGTCTTCATGACAACTGATGGGGGTGTCCAAGGGTGTCAACTAACGTTCACCCCTTATGTCAGGTGTTGGACTAATTATAATCTTAGTGAATAACAACTAAGTACCCTCATGATGCGATCAATCATTGGTGATATTAGTTTGATATTTGATGGTGATTAATGAATACAGTGCTGATCTAACAACCTATAGTGACTTAATGTTCACTATTGATGGTGGATCAGTGACCGGCCTAAATCGCACGTCCTAAAATTGGAGGCGGATTTGAGGTAGTCGAGCTTTTACATTTATAAACCTGAATCCTTCTAGGCCCCCGCAACTTTGTTTACGGGGTCAAAGTAGATATACGGGGTCGAAAACAGGGACAAGGGGGGTAGTGTAGAGAACACGGAATCGACACGCTACACTCCGGCAGGTATAAAGAGAAGTAAATTCCCAAAAAGGGAAGCAGTAAGATGTCACAAATAAAATGAAGAAAACTATCTCCAACTGGAGCTACTAGAAAGATTTAAGGTTTTAGTCATTTAGCAGTTTTTAGGGGTTTTCATGCAACAGAAATAGAAAGATATTTCTCGAGCTAAAGCAAGGTACGAAGGATAAGACTCCGGTAAAACAAGCGGCGGTAGAACCAGTCCAGCACCCCTCCTCTCGAAGCGGGTACCTCTAACAAGGCATGAGTGCCCCTCTCGAGGTCACTGGACTAAAATTAGAGTGGAAAGGTCACTAAAGCAACTCCGTTCCAGGCACTCTCGTACTCCAGAATCAGACCAAACACTAGAGCCACAACACAACTCTCGAAGTTATTGCGACGGGAAAAACACAATTCGTTAGCTAAGCGAAACGCGATCCAAACATGCAAGCTAGAGTTCGGATATCAAACATAGCAGTCTTCCGACATTGTGCACCAAGCATAGAGCAACAAGTAATTAAGCATCTTCTATTTCCATAGACAAATAAAGGGTCTTAATTACAATGCATAAGTAAGGAATTAAATGACAGAAAGTAAAGATAGGTGTCGCCTCCTTGATGTAGAAGGACGACAGGGTGCTGTAGCTCTCCTACCCGATATCGGTCAGAGGCCTAGCCCGATACAGAGGTGTCGGGCGGCACGCATAGACTGTCGACCGCATTGCTCAAGGACCCTGGCCGATACGCTCATGTCGGGCGGCACACCCTCTCGGGCGGCACGCACCGACTAGATAAGCGTATCGGTTTGATATCGTGTCGGGCTAAGAGCTACGCATTGTTGTTTTCGGGCACTTGTGTCGCTCATCTACGTCGGCCGATATCGGCCCGCAGTGTCGCCCGAGACGGCCCTAAGTGAACTGTCCCCTCCCTCTCAGGATGAGGAGAAGCTCACCTAGTGTCGCCCGAGACAAGCACTGGGGCACGACACGTATGCTCTCGCAGTCTCCTCGGAAGATAGCTCAACTCCCAACTGTCCGAATTCTAAAACTCCGAACTGTCTTTTCGGCTCCCTGTAGTTGCTATTTATAGTCAGCTGGCCGGGAGGAGTTATGGTTCTCGAAGCGCCACGTGGCCCCCTTAAGCGCCGATCGATGGATGGTCGATACAGTTATAGCTCGGCGTGGAGGTGTCTGCTATTGGTCACGTGACGGGCGGCGCCTGCCGGTGGGTGGTTGTGTCGCCCGACAAGCTGGGTTGTCGGGGCGAGCTGGGCTCCCTGTCGGGTAGAAGGTGTGTCGTCCGTCAGCTTCTTCTCGCACGACACCTCTTTGTCGAGCATCTTTGTGTCGCCCAACCCCTATCGGGTAGGGGTTGTATCGGGCGTCAGGGAGGCCGAGACAGGCTTGGACTTATTCATGTGCCGGAGCGGCCTTATTGCCCAAAAATGAGGAAAACCTTGCAAAAGATAGGAAAATTGGAGTAAGAGCATTGCTTGGCCAATTATTGTGAAAATGCTAATAAAATAGAGGAAAATAGTAGAAAAGGGCAGTTTTGATAACAAAATAAAGGGCAAAACGTCACAAAAACCGGTGTTATCAACTCCCCCAAACTTAGCGTTTTGATTGTCCTCAATCAATATTTAAACTATATTTTGTGATGCTTCTTTTTGCTCAGATAACTTTCAGGCCAAGAGGTAAAGCAAGTATAGTAATGCCTTTAGAGATAATGCTGCTTCACTGCAAACAAAAGACTATGTGTTTCCTTGCCTTATTATTTCAGTAAAATTTTTCTCTACAGCTTCGGTGAGACTTTGTTGTATGATTCCAAAGTTAGCTTACGCACCAAACAACTTTCTTTTTTGGGGCAGAAAGTTGTGTATAGGGTAGGCTAAGGCTTTTTGGGTTTTTCATTCTTGTCTCCCATCAGTCCATCCAGGTAAGGGTCCGTTAACGGGCAAGTGGTCCCTGCAGTCCAAGCCAGTTGGCTTTAGAGCAGTGATTTCACATCCTACGTACCACTGCCCCGGATCTACCATGCCTAAAGATGGGTACTTTTGGAAAACAAGTGGTGTATATATATATTTTTCTTTTTCTTTTATTGGGCACAACTCTCATGCTTTTATTCACGCTCATAAGGATTCTCTCTTTTTTTGGGATTTTTATTGGGTAAGGGGGAACAAAGAGATTCCTACTGTTTGGGCAGCTTTTTCCTTCTCCATACTCGTCTCTTAACTATTTGCGAGATTATTGTATTTTTCAAAATTTTTGGCATGACAAAACATATTCTTTTGTTCGTTTGAAGCAGCATTATCAAAAAGATATAACAGGACTTGCGTCACATTCAACACAAAGAAAATAAACTTTGCAAGTAGTTTGCATCAGGTTTTTACTAATATAGCAACTTTGTACATATGCATGGGAACAAAATAAGCAAAGGAAAGATTTTTGAATTTTTTTTATATGGCATACATGCGTACATCAGATATACAATAAGCCATAAGAACATACATAAGCACATCAGATATAAAGTAAGCCAGAAAGCGTGAAGAGCTTGAAGCGGAAAAGAACTTTATACCTCCCTCACTGGAACATGGGTACCCCCCCCCAAACTTACTCCACAATTTCTCCCAGAGTGGTGAAGAAGACAGGGTAAGGTAATGTTTAGCCAATGAGGGTTAGCTCGATGATGTGCTGCAATATGCTCCTACGAAGTTGCAACATGCCATTGGGAGGTTGTCGGTCGAGAAGCTTCAATATGATTCTTTGCTGCAGCCTCCTCCTTTCTCATTTGGAAACAGCTTCAGCAAGTGCGGACACCTGTGGCTGCTTCCTCTTTATTAAGAACCTGGAACCGGGATGCCCAGGTTCCATCCGGAGGTCACCGGCAAGGTACTCGTGCTGTTTCTGTAGGATGTTTTAATCACCACAGAAAATAGACTATGATAAAGAAATGACCCTCCTCTTGAGCTACCAAATCAAGAAAAATCTCCCCGCGTTCTATTTGCGGTAGTCGACGGCTTGCTGCCTTGGGATTTCTACGTTTCTGCCCGACAGTTGTTTCTTCATCCGCGGCCGCCATTTTTCCTGTTATCAAGTTTATTGACCATTTATATGTTAGATAGGAAAAAGAAACTTGATAAACTTATTACAATCTTCGGGTATCATCCGTCAAAAGAAAACTCAAGTCGATACAAAATTGGGTGATACGAAGAGTGTCGCGCGGTAAGACATACCGCCCGATATGGGTATATCGGCCGATAAGACCGCCAAAAAGCAACTGCCTGATAGGATTGTACAGAAGAAAACGTGTCGCCCGATATGATGTATTGGGCGAACACCATCGGGCGTTATGTAGCGCTTAACTGCGTCGGGCGATACAAAATCTGCAAGGCACGTAAACCCAATAAGCAGCGTGCGCTAAGAAAACTCGTGCCGGGCGACAAGGTTATCGGTCGATAAGCGTGTCAGTCTATAGGTATGCCGGTCGATAATCATGTTCGGGCGACAAACATGTCAGGCGACAATCATGTCGGGCTATACCTTTACTCATTGGAGCCATCGCCCGATACCAGGGTGGAGGCAAGATGGCTGACACGCGAGCAAAAGCGGGCTACTTCATGTGTTACAAGTGGCTAAAAAGAGAAAGTACAGTTGCCCGACATGATGCCCCCCCCTCATATATATACCGAGTTCAGCTGGGGGCAAATCGGTCAGATCTGGGTGCGCACGTCGATCGTTTGAGACAGGTCATTCCCGAGACGACGGTCCCGTCAGCCAAATTAAGGGCATTTACTCCCCACGCACGAAACGGCTGTCGTTCGGGGATGCCAATTGTCGTGACACTTGCGGCGCCCAAGAAACTCCGGCCCGATACAAGCGATTCTATGTGCCAGCTGAGCTGTTGCCCGACACGGCCTAAAACAGGTGGCCGAAAAAACTTAAAACAAAGCTGGAAAAAGCATTTGACGGGAAAAACATCATCAATCAGGGCAGATCCCTCCCGCCCTCAGACAGAAATGCTCGTCAAAGCTTCGGAAAATTCAGCGATGACCCATACAATAGAAGAGTCGGAATGCTCGGTGCGTGCTCTGACTCGGACCTTATTATACTTCATAAAGTTTTTTATTGCTGGTTATAAGAAAAATGCAACCTATTCTATGAAAGAAAGGAAGAAGAACTCGGGCTGCCTCCCGAGGAGCGCTGGGGTTTGCGTCGCCAGCTCGACCGGTGTAGGATTATCTTGTTCAGTCCTCAACTGTACCCATATCTTGCAGACTGATTTCTGCCCTCCTAACAAATGCTTCGTCTTCATAGAACCTTTTCACCCTGTGACCATTTACCTGAAAGGCCTTGGTCGGATCGCCTTTGTCGTAGAGCTCCATCATTCTTGATGGATATATCTTTGACACTGTGAATGGTCCAGACCACCTTGTTTGCAACTTCCCAGGGAAAAGATGAATAGAGGACTTGAATAACAAGACCTTGTCTCCTTCGCTTACATCCTTTCTCCTGAGATGGGCATCATGCCACAACTTTGTCCTCTATTTGTAGATTTTTGCGTTTTCGTAGGCAGTCATCCTCAGCTCTTTGATCTCTTGGAGTTGCAAAAATCTCTTTTCTCCAGCTTTGTCGAGGTCCATATTTAGGAACTTGATAGCCCAAAGGGCCTTGTGTTCCAATTCCAAAGGCAGGTGGCAGGATTTTCCGTAGATGAGTTGGTAGGGGGTGGTTCCAATGGGTGTTTTGTAAACAGTACGGTAGGCCCAAAGTGCATTGTCAAGCTTCATGGACCAGTCTTTCCTCGTTCGGTTGACAGTTTTCTCCAAGATTTGCTTGATTTGCCTGTTGGAAACCTCTACCTGCCCTGATGTCTGTGGGTGGTAGGGTGTAGCGATCTTGTGCTTCACTCCGTACTTGTGCAGAAGTGCTTCAAACTGTCTTTCTCCAAACTGCGACCCTCCGTCACTTATCACAGTATGCGGTACACTGAAATGAGGGAAGATGGTATTCTCGAAGAGCTTGATAACTGACTTGGCGTCTCAGGTTTGGGTGGCTACCGCTTCCACCCACTTTGATACATAATCTACTGCCACTAGGTATTGATACCCCCGAGATGGGGGAAACGGTCCCATGTAGTTGATCCCCCACACGTCAAATATTTCTACTTCGATCCAACTTGCCATTGGCATTTCATTCCTCCTCCCTATGTTCCCCGTAAACTGGCACTCTTTGCAAACCTTCACAAACTGTGTGGCATCTTTAAATAAGGAAGGCCAGTAGAATCCCGACTGTAGCACCTTCGCAGCTGTTCTTTCGCTGCCTAGGTGACCACCATAGGGGGAGGCATGGCATTGCTTCAGGATGATTGCGGTTTCTTCTTCTGGAATGCACCTCCTGTATAAGTTGTCGGCACATCTTTTGAACAGGAGAGGATCATCCCAGTAGTAGTTTTTAACATCCACGAATAGCTTCTTTTTCTGATTGTACGTGATGTCAGGAGGCAGTTCTCCGCATGCAAGATAATTGCAGATGTCTGCAAACCAGGGTAAACTTCTTCTTGAGCTTCTGCCAACATCAGAGCCTCGTCGGCATAGTCGTCGTTGATTTGAGGCCCTCTCTCTCTCTCAGTCACGATTCTTGATAGGTGGCCTGTGACCACATTCTCTGCGCCCTTCTTGTCGATAACTTCATGGTCGAACTCTTGGAGCAGTAAGGCCCACCTCAACAGTCTGGGCTTAGCGTCTTTCTTTTGCATCAAGTATTTTATAGCCCCGTGATCTGTGTATACCTTGACCTTGGATCCAATGAGATACGACCTGAACTTATCAAATGCGAAGAACATCGCTAGCATCTCTTTCTCAGTTGTTGTATAGTTTACCTGAGCCTCGTCCAACGTACGACTCGCGTAGCAGATCACATGGTGCTTCTTATCTTTCTTTTGCCCCAGGACTGCCCCAACTGTGTAGTCGCTAGCGTCGCACATCAGCTCAAAAGGTAAACCCCATTATGGTGCTTGAAGGATTGGTGGTGATATTAAAGCGTTTTTCAGGGCCTGAAAAGCACTTAGACAATCGTCAGAGAAAACAAATTCAGCATCCTTTACCAGAAGATTGGACAGCGGTTTGGAAATCTTTGAGAAGTCCTTGGTGAATCTTCGGTAATATCCCGCATGCCCGAGGAAGCTTCGCACCCCCGTCACGGATCTCGGTGGAGGAAGCTTGGATATTGCTTCAACCTTGCTTGCATCCACCTCGATCCCACGCTTCGAGATCTTATGCCCGAGAACGATGCCCTCCCGCACCATAAAATGGCACTTCTCCCAGTTTAGAACTAGGTTGTTCTCCTCTCACCTTTGAAGGACCAATGATAGATTCTTCAGATAGCTATCGAAGTCCTTCCCATAGACGGAAAAGTCGTCCATGAAAACTTCTACGATGTCTTCTAGAAAATCTGAGAACATCGATATCATGCATCGTTGAAAGGTGGCAGGGGCGTTGCAGAGTCTGAAGGGCATCCTTCGGAAGGCATAAGTGTCGTAAAGGCAGGTGAACGTTGTTTTCTCTTGATCGTCAGGCAAGATGGGTACCTTGTAAAAACCTAAAAAGCCATCAAGAAAACAAAAGAAATCATGATGCGCTAACCTTTCGAGAACTTGGTCAATAAAAGGTAGCGGAAAATGATCCTTCTTTGTAGCCTGATTTAGCTTTCGGTAATCTATGCACATCCGCCAGCTGGTGACGGTCCTTACCGCTACCTCATCGCCCTTCTCACCCTTAACCACCGTCATTCTGCCCTTTTTGGGCACTACGTGGATCAGACTTACCCAATTACTATCGTTGATTGGGTAAATGATCCCCGCATCCCTAAGCTTTATTACCTCTTTCTTGATGACCTCCTTAAGCATCTGGTTCATCTTCCTCTGGGGTTGAGCCAGAGGCTTGGCAGATTCATCCAAGTTGATGTGATGCATGCACAGGGCGGGGCTAAGGCCTTTGATATCATATACTGAATATCCTATAGCCCTCCTGTGGTGCCTTAACTCCTCAAGGAGTCGGTCCAGGTGGTTGCTTGAAAGATCGGCATTTACGATGACGGGGTTTCTGTGCTCTTCATCCAAGAACTCGTACTTCAGGCCTTCAGGCAACGCTTTTAACTCTGGCTTTGGTATGGGTGCCTTCTCCTGAGGCTCCTCCTTGAGAGAGGCATACTTCGTAGACTCCACCTCTGTATCCTCTTCTTGCAAATCTTCGTCAGAAAGGTTGAGAAGGTTGAGCTGCTTCGCGACCTCAGGATCTTCGAGGTCAGGATCTTGACAGTTTATAGCCCTCAAGAGGGGGTCTACTGTCCGGATATCTTCCTCTACTTCCTCGTAGAATTTATTGTAGCTATCTACGAAACATGCTGATTCGGATAGGGACGGGATCTTCATGATATCTTTTAGCTTGAAGTCGATATGGTCATCTTCGACCCTTAAGGTGATCATCCCCTCGGAAACATCAATCAGCGCCCTCCCTGTCGCCAAGAAGGGGCGACCAAAGATGATCGGGCAACAGGGGTCTTCAGCTATGTCGATGACGACTATATCGCAAGGGATGAAGAAGTCCCCAACCCTGATCGGCACATCTTCGACAATGCCAACGGGTCTCTTAAAGGTGTGATCTGCCAGTTCAATCCGCATGTTGGTTCGAACCATGTCGGTCAAACCCACCCTTTGTGCGAAACTTAGGGGCATGAGGCTTATGCTAGCCCCCAAGTCTGCTAGACCCTTGCGCTCGACGTTGTCTCCGATGGCGAACGGGATTGTGAAGGCTCCAGGATCCCTTCTCTTATTTGGCGTGTCGGGCTTCAAGAAGGTGGAGGAGGCGGAAGCTAGATACACTGTCGTTGTCCTTCCTCCCCTTCTCTTCTTTGTGATAAGGTCCTTGAGGAACTTGGCATACATAGGCATCTCTTCCAATGCGTCAAGGAAGGGGACTTCAAGATGCAGTTTCCTGATCGAGTCCATGAACCTTTCGTGACGCCTTTTCAGATTTTCCTTGATCAGCTTATGCAGGAACGACAGCCTTGGAGCATAAGAATTCCTCCCACCAGGTAGCTCATCGGAAGGCTTCCGTGCATGCTCTTGAGCTTCTGCTTGTCCACCTTCACCCTCTGCTGGAATGATACTCTCTGACCTCAGTTCAGGCTCTGGTTTGGCATCAGTTGTGCGCTCCACTGTCTTTCCAGACCTCAGTACCGCCATCCTGGCAGTTTTCGGATATGAGAGTGTCTTTCCCGCAGGGTTCTTTATCAAAGCTTCCATCTGGGCCAATCATTGATCGACTTCCCATTGGCGCATCTGCAGACTTTCCATCTGGTGTTGCATGGAATTCTAAGTTCCAGGGCTGGGAAGTGCACCCTGCACCAGTCGGTTGATGTTAGAGTCTTGTCTTTTTATGAAAGCATGCAACTGGCCAACCAGGCTGGGCTGGTGTGAAATCTCATCTTGGCCTTGACATTCACCTTCAAACGGAGATTGCTTACAACGAGACATGGCGTGAGATCTCGAAGGAATAGGTCACCGTTCTTTAGGGTTCCTGAGATGGCACGAGAAATCAAGGTTAGAAGATAGATTTATTAATTTCAAGCAAAGAATAATAGTAAGGAAAAAGGAGAAAAAGAAAAAGAGTGTTGTCAAACTCATTGCTAAGCTTGAGGCACAAGAGTGTAGTTAGTGGATTCAGATTCGTCAACAGTGCCATTTTTGCCTTGTCCCCGGCAACGGCGCCAAAAAGTTGACCGGCCTAAATCGCGCGTCCTAAAATTGGAGGCGGATTTGAGGTAGTCGAGCTTTTACATTTATAAACCCGAATCCTTCTAGGCCCCCGCAACTTTGTTTACGGGGTCGAAGTAGATATACGGGGTCGAACACAGGGACAAGGGGGGTAGTGTTGAGAACACGGAATCGACACGCTACACTCCGGCAGGTATAAAGAGAAGTAAATTCCCGAAAAGGGAAGCAGTAAGATGTCAAAAATAAAACGAAGAAAACTATCTCCAACTGGAGCTACTAGAAAGATTTAAGGTTTTAGTCATTTAGCAGTTTTTAGGGGTTTTCATGCAACAGAAATAGAAAGATATTGCTCGAGCTAAAGCGAGGTACGAAGGATAAGACTCCGGTAAAACAAGTGGCGGTAGAACCAGTCCTGTACCCCTCCTCTCAAAGCAGGTACCTCTAACAAGGCATCAATGCCCCTCTCGAGTTCACTGGACTAAAATTAGAGTGGAAAGGTCACTAAAGCAACTCCACTCCAGGCACTCTCGTACTCCCGAATCGGACCAAACACTGGAGCCACAACACAACTCTCAAAGTTGTTGTGACGGGAAAAACACAATTCGTTAGCTAAGCGAAACGCGATCCAAACATGCAAGCTAGAGTTCAGATATCAAACATAGCAGTCTTCCGACATTGTGCACCAAGCATAGAGCAACAAGTAATTAAGCATCTTCTATTTCCATAGAAAAATAAAAGGGTCTTAATTACAATGCATAAGTAAGGAATTAAATGACAAAAAGTAAAGATAGGTGTCGCCTCCTTGATGTAGAAGGACGACAGGGTGTTGTAGCTCTCCTGCCCGATATCGGTCATAGGCCTAGCCCGATATAGAGGTGTCGGGCGGCACACCCTCTCGGTCAGCACGCACCGACTGTCGACTGCATCGCTCAAGGACCCTGGACAATACGCTCATGTCGGGCGGCACACCCTCTCGGGCGGCACACACCGACTAGCTAAGCGTATCGGTTTGATATCGTGTCGGGCTAAGAGCTACGCATTGTTGTTGTCGACCACTTGTGTCGCTCATCTACGTCGGCCGATATCAGCACGCAGTGTCGCCCGGGACGGCCCTAAGTGAACTGTACCCTCCCTCTCGGGATGAGGAGAAGCTCACCTAGTGTCACCTGAGACAAGCACTGGGGCACGACACGTATGCTCTCGCAGTCTCCTCGGAAGATAGCTCAACTCCCAACTGTCCGAATTCTAAAACTCCGAACTATCTTTTCGGCTCCCTGTAGCTGCTATTTATAGTCAGCTGGCCGGGAGGAGTTATGGTGCTCGAAACGCCACGTGGCCCCCTTAAGCGCCGGTCGATGGACGGCCGATACAGTTATAGTTCGATGCGGAGGTGTCTGCTATCGGTCACGTGATGAGCGGCGCGCCTGCCGGTGGGTGGCTGTGTCGCCCGACAAGCTGGGTTGTCAGGGCGAGCCGGGCTCCCTGTCGGGTAGAAGGTGTGTCGTCCGTCAGCTTCTTCTCGCGCGACACCTCTTTGTCGAGCGTCTTTGTGTCTCCCAACCCCTATCGGGCAGGGGTTGTATCGGGCGTCAGGGAGGCCGAGACAGGCTTGGACTTATTCATGGGCCGGAGCGGCCTTATTGCCTAAAAATGAGGAAAACCTTGCAAAAGATAGGAAAATTGGAGTAAGAGCATTGATCGGCCAATTATTGCGAAAATGCTAATAAAATAGAGGAAAATAGCAGAAAAGGGCAGTTTTGATAACAAAATAAAGGGCAAAAATGTCACAAAAACTAGTGTTATCAATCAGGTATCCACAACCTATGGTGAGTTAAGCATGTAGTTGTAGCATCAATTAAGCCTTCAACCAATGGTTTCTTGGGTCATTTGATGTAATGGCCGGACCTATACTCCAATTGATGGTTATAATATATGAACTTGACCTAATGGTTAAGATATAATGTTTTTTCATCCAATAAATTGGAATTATGCCTAAATGTAATATGTTGGTCCTAATGCATTTATTTAAATGGTTTCCTTTATGAGATCAACTTAATATGCTCATTTACTGACGGCTTGTTTTAAATAAAGAATCGCTTGTGGGATTTACCCTACTCTCAATAGAACTTTTTCTGTTGTTAATCAATGGATGTCTAGGGTTAGATGGTAACCCTTTCTAGAGAACAAATCAATGACTTCATAGGTGTTTTTTTAATATGTTTACTTATGTAAACAACCAATGGCTTTACCTTTACAACATTTAATGGTTAGAAGTCGATGCTTCAATATTCCCATTGTTTTGGGTGAAGCGTGTAGTGTAATGTTATGATTTTGATTATGAGAATTTGATGGTTCAATGCCTTAAACTTGTAGCCTTACCCTTTCCCTCATATGATTATGATTCGTAATTACCATAATGAATTAATGGGTAACCCTAATGAGGCATAGGTTGTTATACCTAGCATTAATATAACTAAATGATGTCAATTGGTATGAATAGTCCTTGAATGATTAATACAATCATGGAATACTCTCTTATTGTTGTTGAAACCCTAGTATGCTATAACTTGATGGCTACACCTTGATTAATGTGTGGGTTCATACTTGAGAATAGTATAAAATGTGATGGTGATGCTTCACCTGGTGCAACCATGATCCAATGGGGATGACGTGAGTTAGGGTTTGGGTATAAGTGTTGATTACTAACATTAATATAATTTATCTTGTTGAACCTCACTCTAATGCATGTAGATAAAGATGAGTATTCATGTTTAATATTCTTATATGATGGAATGATGGTGAAATAACCTCCTTAATATGATCATAACCTTAATATGTTAATTGGTGGTTATTATAGCCACATGGTTGATACTTTCTTATGCTAAACATGTGCATTATGAATATGATGAGGGTTAATCATATGTATATTCCTTGCATGTTGATGTAATAAAGGAATGTTCTTAATATTAATATAACCCTGCTATGATTGTTTATGAATATATCCTAGCTCACTAATGCAATATTGTGTTGATCCGGTGTATTATATGTAAGTGATGTTGTTGAGCCTTGTTATAAGGCATGCAAAGATAATAATGATTTTGCAGGGAATAATATGATGGTCTTAATGGCCTTTGGGCATGGTTGAGCCCTGAATGAGGTGTAATCCTCTTATGTTGATAAGGTTTGATACCATATGATATTGTGAAAAGGATTTATATCTTGTGATAGTATGATGACTAGTGTAGCCTCATGAATGGTAAGTGAATAGTACCATGTGATGATGAGATGAGAAACTATGTTTCAAACATTTTATATCTTTTGAAGTTGTGATATTTATATGCTTTTCTAGAAGTGAATTAGGGTTTGTATGCCCACTTGGTTGATGTTGCCTTAACTCACCCAATTGTCATAACGAATCAAGTGAAACTCTAATCATGTAGTGCCATGTGCCATAGATCCATCTGAGTGTCAGAACTTACTAGATGGTGAAATGAGTATTCCTAAGGGAAACTCAGAGCACATACTATTGAGTATATGGGGTGCTTGTCATCCTGAAACTAAGTGTTTAGGGAGGATGAGTGCAGTCATACCTAGCCCTCATTTTGAGAATGGTTGTGGTCATATCTCGATAAATAAATATGTGACGAGATTGGAGGACAACTGTGGTTGTACCTCAGATGATAGGGTATGTGTACCCACATCCTTTCACTAGTTTCAAAACCTGTACCAAGGATGGACTAGGTTGTTAGCAGCTTGACCTTATGTGTCGCTATGGTGGACCCGGACTGGCTGGGGGCAGATAAGTGTTGGTATGTATGCCCTGAGAGCGAATCATGGGATGATTGGTGGGATACATTAAGATTGATTTGATAAACATCAAAGGCAAGCTTCCAATTCTTTCTGCTTCAGTCATATGAGATAGTGATAGAACAGATTGAATGTCTAGAGAATGACAATACTCAATGACGTATGCCTTCAGGTTCATGACCTGAACGATGAGATCATACAGATGCTAAGAGTTTGTACATTCTTGTTATGTCCCTAGTCGGATGTCATTATGGAAGGTAGATAGACATCAATGACACACAAGACTAGATTGTGGTGTTGGTTGATGACAGAATCTCATTAGTCATGATATAGAGATATCAAACCAAACACATAGGTACTTGTTAGAGAACAAGTATACCGTACAGACCCACTGTGAGTTTGACACATGGAACCATGACATGGTAGTCACAGTCAGTACTCACAGTGATGGTGGTGAGTGTGATTCTTAGACCTAAAATCACTGCACTCAACACATGTCGTTGGGCACACTTTGACATCATCAAACGCAGTCTTGAAACATGGGTTGTTATAAAGGTGATGATTGGGTGGCTTTGACACATGGGGCTTTTGAGGGGTGAGTGATAGATTTGGGATTTGTCCCTCCTGAGGGAGTTTGATATCCAAGGCCACTTGATGAGTAGGATTGAAATAGGCGTGCGCACACATGTTTGAATCAGTATGTGATATTGATGTCATACATATCTCTTCCAATCTACTTTGAGATCAAGAAAGTGAATGTACGTTGACAGGATGACTGTTCCATGCCTCGAGTTCATTTGGGATATCAATGACAAAGGAATTATACATTCACTATAACACCATTCACAGATTGTAGGATTGAAAGTTGTTCTCCAACTTTCTACTTTCACTTGGGTAGCACTGATGTGTGACTAGGCACCGCTCTTTGCTTGTGAAGTCATAAGTGTTATGGACTTTCACTGCCAACGTGAAATGGACCTGCAGAGTCAGACACATAGGATTTGACCTGGAAGAGGAGTTTTGTCTACAAACAATGTTTAGATTGATTACTAAAGGAGTTTAGTAGTTCAATTAAACAATCAATCAATTGATAGCTCAAAATCATAGTGTTCAAGGTGTTGGACAGATTGATTAGAGTATCAGATTGATTGAAATCACAATTGACTGATTCTGCACAATCTGCACTCCCAACCGATCAGCTCATGTGATGAACCGATCGAATGAGCTTGGTGAACCGGTCAGCTCAAGTGTTGAGTCGATCGGCTCAAGATCAGGGGGAACCGATTGCTTCAAGTATTGAAACGATCGATTCAACTGGTGCAACCGAGCAAGTTGGGAAAGTAGGATTGGTGAGAATTTTCCTTGCGTTTCACTTTCCCAATTTGATTGGAACAAGGATTGGTATTCGATACCAATTAGAAATAAAAGAAGGAAAGTCAATCAGGAACTGATCAGGACCACAGACCGACCGGTTCAGAAGTGAACCGATCGGCTCATGGGTCCCAACCGATCAGTTGAGGTGTCAACCGACCGGTTCAGGTCCCCAACCGACCGTTTCAGTTGTGAAACGATCGGTTCAGGTTGCGAGTTGGTTGTTTTTGGTGGAAAATCTCGAACCCTTCTACTCCTACTTTAGTCCCATATTGCCCGGGATGGAGAACCCTGTCCCATGACCCTCCTATATATAGGGGTATTGGGGGCTTCTCAAAGTACAACTCAGTGCAACCAGTTGCTCTGCAAAGTTGTCCTTCTCTCTGGTTTTGGTAACCGAGAGAGAGCCCGAGCAAGTGCTACCCACAAAGGGAGGTGCAGCAAGGGAAAGATAACTGCAGTTGCAACTGGAGGCAGGAGAGTGTGTTGGTGACTAGTACGCCAATGGGAGGGTGCAACTCCTTCCACTTCCTTATGGGACAAGAAGTGTGGAGTTCTAGGTGGTCCGTGTGGACTTCTTCAGAGGCGGGAGGTTTCTGCTGCTCAGGAGGACAACTGTCAATCCTGACAGTCCCGGTGAGAGGAGGCTTCTTCAGTCCCGGTGTGACCAGGAGCTGCACAGACACCGTCCAAGACCGGAGGTGAAGACCGCGCAAGGCGCGATGTATTGTCACCGAGAAAGCCTCAGGACAAGGTATGATTCCACAAACCATCCCTTTCCTAGTATATAGACGTTGACACGTTTCCTTGTTCCGGGTTTGGGGGAGAAAATTTTTGTTTCTGCTGCCTTCTCTGCCTCCCCTAAAACCTAACAGTGGTATCAGAGCCACGTTAACTGTTCTATACTTTGGGAATATCGATATGATCGATTTTGGTTTGTCGCCTTTATTTATTGCATACGATGCGAATAAAATTGGCTTTATGCATGTCCAATCCTAAATCCACAAATCCCAATTTACATATATGATATGTATTGTTAATGCACTCGATACGCGTCGCCCTTAAATGAGTTTTGTGGTGGATGTATAGCGTGGTTATGGCGAATAAACCCTATCTGTGTATGGTTGTTTGTGGGTGCTTGCATCTCGGTCTACGCACCGATCTTCCCTCTCCTATTCCTGATGTAACTTGAAATAATTCGAGATTCTTTCCTACCTTTGCTCCCCCCGAATGTAACTCGCGGTTTCCCTTTTAAGCAATGTAAAATTAGGATAGATTTTATTTCATGTTATGTCAAAGAACGGAGGAAATCCTGATGACAGCTGAGACGATCGGTCCAAGGTGTGAACTGATCGGTTGACGTTCCAGACGATCGGTTCAAGGAGTGAACAAATCGGTTGATGACTGGTTCTAGGAGTGAGATGAGCGGGTGGCGGCCATGATGAGATGCACGACGACCAGGAGAACCGATCGGTTAGAGGAGCCAACCGATCGGTTGGTGGCACACAGACGACCGGGCCAGGAGGAGCAGTCAATCATGTGATGAGTTGATCTACTCTGAAGGAAAAGCACAAAGTTCATCGTGTACAGGTTGCATGTGATGTAGACCTAGATAACCGTGATTCTTCTTGGCTCGAGGAATCACATTAGGATGGCCATAATCATCGCTTTTATCGTTTTGCATGTTTTATGTGGGATATAGCATGTATATGATATGTACTATGTATTGTGGTGATTGGATATGTATATGAATATAAAAACCAAATCCCTCATTAAAATATTAAGTTTTAGATGCCTTCCAAATGCGACACACGTGAAAAGCTTGATCGACCAAGTGTGGGAACGCCCAAGCGTGGTGCATCGTCTATCTCGTGGAAGCGTGAAGGATGAATGTTTGGGTCTGCCCAAGAAGGGTGCATATTCATCGTGTTTTCTTTGGGTCGGACTTAACAAGGTGACCTAGATAGGATCTAGCACCTTGAGGCATGGAGATGATCATGGCAAGGAGTTGCATATGACATCTTATCAAGAGTTGCATATGATGCAATTGGAAAAATTTGCCTACCTGAGAGATCTAAGTTGTGGGTGACAGCCCAAGCTGGTTCATGACTTAGAGGATTTCAGGATCTTGCCCACTAGAAGGTTGTACGCTGCAATCTTCCGAATTGATGGTGAGGGCTATCAATTTGAAGTAAAATAGTGGGAGCGATAATTAATTAAAGGCCTAATTTTATCATCAACTTTTCAAATCAATCAAACAAGTCAAAAGAGTTTTGGACTAAAATTGCATATATTTCCTTTTGTTAAAATAAATGGTTAATTAACAATAATCACTTTATTTGCGATCGGTCTTTGAGACCAACAAATTAAATGGGAATAATTTCACGACTGGTTAGGATGATGAGAAGTGTTCTCAAAGAGTGAAAGCTCCAAGTCCTAGTTATACCATAACCTGATGAACTCGATCCCACCATATCAATGGTTGAAAGTATGCTTATGGAAGCATACCGAGGAAGACATTGATGAGGAGTGCTTGATGTTGTGTTCTCTGAACTATGAGTTGCAGAGACAACATGAGACATATGATGTCTCCAAGACATTGTCCTAGTATGTCATGACAGAAGGAGATCCAGTAAGGTATTCACACACTCAATGTGATTGGGTATGTGGAAAACCCGACTAAGAAGGATTTCCTCTGAGCCAAGGGTTGGCTATTGGTATAATACTGCAAATGTTGCGAGGATCATACAATTCATGATAATCTACAACATGAAGAACTTTGACAAACGTTGATAAAGTTGTTGGACATGTTGAGGATAGTAGAGGAAAATATGAAGAAAGACAAACCATAATCTTTGATGTGATAAAAAAGAAAAGGTAATTCTTAAGGGCAAGGACCAGGACAAAGCAAAGAAGTGTTATGATGCTAGCCAGCAATCCAAGCCGTCTTCAGCCTCAAGGCACATGGGAAAGGGTGTATGAGGGAATTTCCCTCTATATCTGGAAGAACAAAAGAAGATGAAGGAGGGGATGGAGATCTCCACCTAAGGTATCATGCAATGAACCGCTTCTTAATCTGAGGTATATGATACCAAGATATGGATATGTCATATATGATATGCAAGATCCGCAAAGAAGTGATGGCCTTTGTGAAAGGACCAAGAAAGAAGTACCCATCATTGGAGCAAGTGTTGCTGCCATAGATAGGAGTATCTTTCAGTTTATTTCAGCCTATAAGGCACGAAATAGAGTTGAGAACTGCAATATATTGCCAATAAATAGAAAAACTTTATTTTTGCATATTGTATGACAATGATGGCAATTAATAAAGTTGATGCTTCAATCTTAAAGATATGATCTTTGTGGCAATGCCTTGTTTATCTTGTGATACATGGTATGCATAAGATAAAATGATACCTAAAAGTTATAGATAACTCAAACAATCAAATTAGCATCAATCATGAGAAATTCATTTCTAGTTTCCATGTGATGGATAAATCTAGACTCTTTTGGTTAGAGAACCAGTAAGAGACATGAATATCTTGGACATGATTAATCAATCTTCACTAATGGTAGTGGGAGAATGGTTATCCTATTAGGTACGATACACGTGATGTATTTACATACCTATTGGAACAAATGCCAATACTTCAAATGGTGTTTAGAGAAATACCAATATGAATATCTTGAAGTGTTCAAGATTATCATAGATGAAGTGCAAATTTGGTAAAGTGTTAATTCTTGATGAGATCAATGAATGAAATACTTGGACCAAATGTTTGAGATCCTTATGAGTGATTATGATAGTGTATCATAGTGAACTCATTATTAAGGCATGGTGATGTCTAAATCAAGAAGGAATCATACTCTAAGGAGTTAGAGAATGATTATCGAATAACTGAATTCTTCTTAATAAAAGAATACCCCTCACTAATAAAGGAAATTAAGAATCACAAGGGTTGTGAGTTCTTATATCCTTAGCAGATACACCTCAATTATCTATGTGATGAGTTGGTCATGTGACGAGTTAACTATCTAGATGAATATGAGGAACTGAATTTTGAGTTATGGTTTATGACCATTACATCCTAAGTGACATCCATGTGAACCATAAGGTATGACCTTGATGGTAGCACTCATTGGATGAAATCCATAAGTGCAAAAGAGTATTAAGTGTTAAGACACATGGATAACATTTTGAGAAGGATGATGCTTGTTAATTGCAACTTAATGACTGAGACATTTGGCATATGGATACTAAAACTGCATTCCTATAAGGAATAAAACAAGGATGTGTATGTGACACAACCTATAAGGTTTATGAATCCACTAATGCAAATGAAGTCTATAAGTTACAATGGTCTAATCAATGTGATTGATTGAGTACAAGCAACTCAGAATTGGATCTTTACTTTGATGATACAGTCAAAGAGTTTGACTGATATGTCAAAGATAAAGAAGGGATCTATGATTTAGTGGGAGCGTGTTCACATTCCACATGTTGATGTGAAATGGAAATGTTCTAGAATAGAAATCCAAAAATTGAAATTATCTTTAAGGAAAATAGAGATGTTTCCTATGTGATAGGAATAGAGATCTATAGAGATAGTTCTCAAAAATCTCTTGACCTTAAAAGAGAGAGCATACATTGGCAATCTGTACTGAAGTGTTCAGTATGCACAGATTAAGTGGGAGAAAACTTGTCCATGCTGTATGGAGTTAGTATCCCAAGGCCAAGTGTCCAATTCTTATGAAGAATGGGAACACTAAGAATAGATATGGATCTATCATGTATGTAATCTTCCCATTATCTTGCATGGAAAGAACAAAAATGCATTCATCATCTTGTATGTAGGACATGGCAATATGATGTGCTCATCCTGATAACTCGTATGTGGGACATGACGAGTGGATGTTTGTCTACTTCTAGTAAGGGTTACTGGAATATCATGAGAACTTGATAAGTACTTGGGAAGTACTAGTTCTATGGAGATAAGGAAGAGTTCGATGCAAAGAGTTACATTGATGTGAACTTCCGAAAGGACAGAAAATTAATCGCAAAATATATAAAAGTGAAAGTTTGTTGATAATTGGAAGTGTTCCAATAAAACCATATAAAAGTGAAAGTTTGTTGATAATTGGAAGTGTTCCAATAAAACCATATAAAAGGAAATTTCGAGTATCTATGTGTTGGAGAATAGCACCGGATACTATATGGGTCTGGAAGTTCATGAGATGAACTTATAGATATTCCGCTCATTGATGACAAGTATGGAATCCTTGATCATGCAATGTGGCTAAAGGTTAGCAAAGGAATACTAGATCGCATATTACGGCAACTCCATCTCATATGTATGACGTAAAGTGAAGAGATGAGAGACATGCAATTAATATTGACTTTGGCAAGGTGTTGCCATTACTCACTATGATGGCACTAGAGCATAGAGACATGTGGGACATGTTTGAAGATCACTATGAATATGATTCAAGGGTGATTGGCTCGCAGTGCAAGTGGGAGTCTGTTGGTAAGTATGCCCTGAGAGCCAATCATGGGATGATTGGTGGGATACATTAAGATTGATTTGATAAACATCAAAGCTAAGCTTCCAATTCTTTCTGCTTCAGTCATATGAGATAGTGATAGAACAGATTGAATGTCTAGAGAATGACATACTCAATGACGCATGCCTTCAGGTTCATGACCTGAATGATGAGATCATACAGATGCTAAGAGTTTGTACATTCTTGTTATGTCCCTAGTCGGATGTCATTGTGGAAGGTAGATAAACAACAATGACACACAAGACTAGATTGTGGTGTTGGTTAATGACAGAATCTCATTAGTCATTATATAGAGATATCAAACCAAACACATAGGTACTTGTTAGAGAACAAGTATACCAGACAGACCCACCGTGAGTTTGACACATGGAACCATGACATGGTAGTCATAGTCAGTACTCACAGTGATGGTGGTGAGTGTGATTCTTAGACCTGAAATCACTGCACTCAACACATGTCATTGGGCACACTTTGACATCATCAAACGCAGTCCTGAAACATGGGTTGTTATAAAGGTGATGATTGGGCGGCTTTGACACATGGGGCTTTTGAGGGGTGAGTGATAGATATGGGATTTGTCCCTCCTGAGGGAGTTTGATATCCAAGGCCACTTGATGAGTAGGATTGAAATAGGCGTGCACACGCATGTGTGACTCAGTATGTGATATTGATGTCATACATATCTCTTTCAATCTATTTTGAGATCAAGAAAGTGAATGAACGTTGACAGGATGACTGTTCCATGCCTCGAGTTCATTCGGGATATCAGTGACAAAGGAATTATACATTCACTGTAACACCATTCACGGATTGTAGGATTGAAAGTTGTTCTCCAACATTCTACTTTCACTTGGGTAGCACTGATGTGTGACTAGGCACCGCTCTTTACTTGTGAAGTCATAAGTGTTATGGACTTTCACTGCCAACGTGAAATGGACCTGCAGGGTCACACACATAGGATTTAACCTGGAACAGGAGTTTTTTCTACAAACAATGTTTAGATTGATTACTAAAGGAGTTTAGTAGTTCAATTAAACACTCAATCAATTGATAGCTCAAAATCATAGTGTTCAAGGTGTTGGACACATTGATTAGAGTATCAAATTGATTGAAATCGCAATTAACTGATTTTGCACAATCTGCACTCCCAACCGATCGGCTCATGTAATGAACCGATCGGCTGAGCTTGGTGAACCGGTCAGATCAAGTGTTGAGTCGATCGGCTCAAGATCAGGGTGAACTGATTGCTTCAAGTGTTGAAACAATCGATTCAACTGGTGCAACCGAGCAAGTTGGGAAAGTAGGATTGGTGAGAATTTTCCTTGCGTTTCACTTGCCCAATTTGATTGGAACAAGGATTGGTATTCGATACCAATTAGAAACAAAAGAAGGAAAGTCAATCGGGAACTGATCAGGACCATGAACCGACCGGTTCAGAAGTGAACTGATCGGCTCATGGGTCCTAACCGATTAGTTGAGGTGTCAACCGACTGTTTCAGGTCCCCAACTGACCATTTCAGTTGTGAAACGATCGATTCAGGTTGCGAGTTGGTTGTTTTTGGTGGAAAATCTCAAACCCTTCTACTCCTGCTTTAGTCCCATATTGCCCGGGATGGAGAACCCTATCCCATGACCCTCCTATATATATAGGGGTATTGGGGGCTTCTCAAAGTATAACTCAGTGCAACCAGTTGCTCTGCAAAGTTGTCCTTCTCTCTGGTTTTGGTAACCGAGAGAGAGCCCAAGCAAGTGCTACCCGCAAAGGGACGTGCAACAAGGGAAAGACAACTGCAGTTGCAACTGGAGGTAGGAGAGTGTGTTGGTGACTAGTACGCCAACAGGAGGGTGCGACTCCTTCCACTTCCTTGTGGGACAAGGAGTGTGGAGTTCCAAGTGGTTTGTGTGGACTACTTCAGAGGTGGGAGGTTTCTGCCGCTCAGGAAACTGTCAATCCAGACAGTCCCGGTGAGAGGGGGAGTCTTCAGTCCCAGTGTGACCAGGAGCTGCACAAACACCGTCCAAGACCGAAGGTGAAGATCGCACAAGGCGCGAGGTATTGTCTCCGAGCAAGCCTCGGGATAAGGTATGATTCCACAAACCATCCCTTTCCTATTATATTGACGTTGACATGTTTCCTTGTTCTGGGTTTGGGGGAGAAAATTTTTGTTTCCGTTGCCTTCTCTGCCACCCCTAAAACCTAACAATGGCATCAGAGCCACGTCAACTGTTCTATACTTTGGGAATATCGATATGATCGATTTTGGTTTGTCGCCTTTATTTATTGCATACGATGCAAATAAAATTGGCTTTATGCATGTCCAATCCTAAATCCACAAATCCCAATTTACATATATGATATGTATTATTAATGCACTCGATACGCGTCACCCTTAAACGAGTTTTGTGGTGGATGTATAGCGTGGTTATGGCCAATAAACCCTATCTGTTTATGGTTGTTTGTGGTTGCTTACATCTCGGTCTGCACACCGATCTTCCCTCTCCTATTCCTGATGTAACTCGAAATAATTCGAGATTCTTTCCTACCTTTGCTCCCCCCGAATGTAACTCAGAGTTTCCCTTTTAAGCAATGTAAAATTAGGATAGATTTTATTTCCTGTTATGCCAAAGAACGGAGGACATCCTGACGACAGCTGAGATGACCGGTTCAAGGTGTGAACTGATCGGTTGACGTTCCAGACGATCGGTTCAAGGTGTGAACAAATCGGTTGATGACCGGTTCTAGGAGTGAGACGAGCGGGTGGAGGCCATGATGAGATGCACGACGACCAGGCGAACCAATCAGTTGGAGGAGCCAACCGATCGACTGGTGGCACGCAGACGATCGGGCCAGGACGAGCAGTCAATCATGTGATGAGTTGATCTACTCCGAAGGAAAAGCACAGAGTTCATCTTATACAGGTTGCATGTGATGTAGACCTAGATAACCGTGATTCTTATTGGCTCGAGGAATCACATTAGGATGGCCATAATCATCGCTTTTATCGTTTTGCATGTTTTATGTGGGATATAGCATGTATATGATACATACTATGTATTGTGGTGATTGGATATGTATATGAATATAAAAACCAAATCCCTCATTAAAATATTAAGTTTTAGATGCCTTCCAAATACGACACACGTGAAAAGCTTGATCGACCAAGTGTGGGCACGCCCAAGCGTGGTGCACCGTCTATCTCGTGGAAGCGTGAAGGATGAATGTGTGGGTCTGCCCAAGAAGGGTGCATATTCATCGTGTTTGCTTTGGGTCGGACTTAACAAGGTGACCTAGATAGGATCTAGAACCTTGAGGAATGGAGATGATCATGGCAAGGAGTTGCATATGACATCTTATCAAGAGTTGCATATGATGCAATTGGCAAAAGTTGCCTACCTGAGAGATCTAAGTTGTGGGTGACAGCCCAAGCTGGTTCATGACTTAGAGGATTTTAGGATCTTGCCCACTAGAAGGTTGTACGCTGCAATCTTCTGAATTGATGGTGAGGGTTATCAATTTGAAGTAAAATAGTGTGAGCAATAATTAATTAAAGGCCTAATTTTATCGTCAACTTTTCAAATCAATCAAACAAGTCAAAAGAGTTTTGGACTAAAATTGCATATATTTCCTTTTGTTAAAATAAATGGTTAATCAACAACAATCACTTTATTTGCGATCGGTCTTTGAGACCAACAAATTAAATGGGAATAATTCCACGACTGGTTAGGATGATGAGAAGTGTTCTCAAAGAGTGAAAGCTACAAGTCCTAGTTATACCATAACCAGATGAACTCGATCCCACCATATCAATGGTTGAAAGTATGCTTATGGAAGCATATTGAGGAAGACATTGATGAGGAGTGTTTGATGTTATGTTCTCTAAACTATGAGTTGCAGAGACAACATGAGACATATGATGTCTCCAAGACATGGTCCTAGTATGTCATGACAGAAGGAGATCCAGTAAGGTATTAACACACTCAATGTGATTGGGTATGTGGAAAACCCAACTAAGAAGGATTTCCTCTGAGCCAAGGGTTGGCTATTGGTATAATAATGCAAATGTTGCGAGAATCATACAATTCATGATAAGCTACAACATGAACAACTTTGACAAGCGTTGATCGAGTTGTTGGACATGTTGAGGATAGTAGAGGTAAAAATGAAGAAAGACAAACCATAATCTTTGATGTGATAAAAAATAAAAGGTAATTCTTAAGGGCAAGGACCAGGGAAAAGCAAAGAAGTGTTCTGATGCTAGCCAGCAATCCAAGCCGTCTTCAGCCTCAAGGCACATGGGAAAGGGTGTATGAGGGAATTGCCCTCTATATCTGGAAGAAAAAAAGAAGATGAAGGAGGGGATGGAGATCTCCACCTAAGGTATCATGAAATGAACCGCTTCTTAATCTGAGGTATATGATACCAAGATATGGATATGTCATATATGATATGCAAGATCCGCAAAGAAGTGATGGCCTTTGTGAAAGGACCAAGAAAGAAGTACCCATCATTGGAGCAAGTGTTGCTGCCATAGATAGGAGTATCTTTCAGTTTATTTCAGCCTATAAGGCACGGAATAGAGTTGAGAACTGCTATTTCATATATTGCCAATAGATAGAAAAACTTTATTTTTGCATATTGTATGACAATGATGGCAATTAATAAAGTTGATGTTTCAATCTTAAAGATATGATCTTTGTGGCAATGCCTTGTTTATCTTGTGATACATGGTATGCATAAGATAAAATGATACCTAAAAGTTATAGATAACTCAAACAATCAAATTAGCATCAATCATGAGAAATTCATTTCTAGTTTCCATGTGATGGATAAATCTAGACTCTTTTGGTTAGAGAACCAGTAAGAGACATGAATATCTTGGACATGATTAATCAATCTTCACTAATGGTAGTGGGAGAATGGTTATCCTATTAGGTATGATACACGTGATGTATTTACATACCTATTGGAACAAATGCTAATACTTCAAATGGTGTTTAGAGAAATACCAATATGAATATCTTGAAGTGTTCAAGATTATCATAGATGAAGAGAAAATTTGGTAAAGTGTTAATTCTTGATGTGATCAATGAATGAAATACTTGGACTAAATGTTTGAGATCCTTATGTCGCCGAGCAAGCCTCGGGGCAAGGTATGATTCCACAAACCATCCCTTTCCTATTATATAGACGTTGACGCGTTTCCTTGTTCCAGGTTTGGGGGAGAAAATTTTTGTTTCTACTGCCTTCTCTGCCTCCCCTAAAACCTAACAAGAAGAACTTAGAAGTCCTAGTCTTCCTAGATCTTGTATGGAACTAATTTTGACTTCGCAGTGGTCAGCTGGATTTTGAATGGTATCCTCAAATTCCTCTGGGCGTAATAAAGATATAATACAACCGTCTAGCGAATCTATTTAGGGTTATACACGACACTTCATATTGGATGATAACCCTTGTTGTTCTCTATACATAGAGATGATGTTTAATGCATTAAAAGATATTAGATATTCTTATGTTGTGGATATGCTCATGTTATAAATGTGTACATACAATAGTCATGTTTAAGTTGATAGAGATATTTTTACTATTGGCTATGATTATGACATTCATTATCACATGTTGTTAGCTATTCTTATATTGCTATCTATGCCTTTGTAACTAGAGATGCCTATACTGCTAATCATGCTTATGCAGATAGTTGTACTTATATTGTTAGCTCTACTTATGATGTTGACATGTTCAACTTGTTAGACATGTTGATGTTGTTAGCTATACTTATGATACTAGACTTATTCATGATGTTAGAGATGCTCATGTTGCTAGACACCTTATATTGTTAATAGGGATATGAGAATATTCTAGCTAATAAAGATAGTTATTATGTACTCCTTTATGTATTTTGTTAATCATCAGTGTTATTGAGCTTATTTGTTATATATGATTAAACTACTTAAACTGTCTCATTACCTAAAAATAGTGGAATCAATAAATGTTATTGGAGGTTATATCTCTTATTGGGACATGGGTTTCACCCATGTGGTTCGTCACATCTTTTTAGGTAATCAGAAGTGAAAAAGCAAACATGTGGCATCAAGAGGAGGTATAGTAATGAATCTTTAAGAAAATTGATTAGATGTCTAGTGTGTCCTAGAGTCATCCCTGTACTCTCAGGTCCAGGTAGGAAAAGTTTGTATATGGTATTTCAAATGAATTGAAATTTTGTTAGAATATTAATGCTTGTTTGTGTGGCATATACAAATATTGTTCTCCTATGTATATATGTTGTGGCTAAGGCGATAGAACAATTTGTATCAAATTCTTGTCATAGTATGGATACAAGAAAGATATTGGGCTCTTATACAAATGTTTCCTGAGTGGGTGTTGATGTTGAAATCAGTTTTAATTTACCCATTTTTTGGGTATGTTATTATTTGTTGATCGATTGTGTTTTATGTTTTGAGTAACCTCATTTAGTGTAACTGGTTCTTACAAGTTGGTATCAGATCTTTAGGTTCACTGAGTCTATAGGGACACAAGGACTTAGGATTAAGATGATGTTTAAGTATGGAATATGACATAAAAACATGGTGCATACTGCCTAATCTCAATACTTGGGTGCACTGGCCAAGTATTCAATTATTGAAGAAAAGATAAGTATAGAACTTTTAGATTGTTATCTTTTTTAGTACTATGATCAAGTAGTCATTTTGAAACAATCTAAATTGTATAATGAATCAGAAATCATGGTGCAGATAACTCAATATTACCTCAAGAGAAGATGAGAATTACATCATTAACTATCAAAACTTGAATGTTTGGTAACTATAAGAGAAAGATACAATAACATGAAATCTAAATCCAAATACAAATAAGCAAAAAAGGAGTTCTAGAAGATGTAATTTAAGAAGATAATAAAGTAAAAGACAAATAAGTATGTTCTTATAAAGTGATTCAAGGTATGAAGTTCACATAAGATGGAGAGAATTCCTATGATAAGTATACAATGAGAAGATGAATGGGAACAATGACAAAGGAATAAAGTGGAACCAGACTTAATCTTAGACCAACCTATGTATGTAAGAAAATTTTAATGTAAAATCAGAATGGCTGGCATGTGAAAGAAATTAAGGGAGATGATCCTTGTTTAATGAAGAAAATTTGGAATATGATGATTTACCTCTGGATAAGTGGTTGAAAAATATAATAAAATAAGAGAATATATCCAAGTGTGATAAACAGTCATCAAGGAAGGAGTAATGAGATATGTTAATCATGATGATTCCTATGCTAATGGCAAGGAACCCGAAATGAAAAAGGTAAAATGATACATAAGAAGTTGTAACCTGCATAATGAAAATAGAATTGGTTACCTTTTTGCTAGTGACCCTTGAACAATTATGTTATGATGTGGGAAGTGTGTTTCCCTTTGTGTCTTTCCTTTCTAGGGAACATCTTTCAAGTGGATCATTTCCACTTGGTATGTGTGGATTTGTTGTAAACATGAAGGTGGGTAACTTATTATAGCATAAGGTTTCTTAGACTATGGTTCCAAGATCATAAAGTTTGTGATGAGTTTCCTATTGATCCTTCCAATAATTAGTAAGACTCCTCTTATATGTCTTGAGATTTGTTATGTTGGTAAAAGTAGATGAGATAAGGATGTGAATTCCTTATAGTGCATGAGGTGGATACCAAGGTAATGAATCCTAGTATTCAAGATGTATCAAAAGTATGGATGTATGTGAAGGTTGGAGATTTTTATTAACTGAACATTCCAAGTATCCCTCTCCCTTAGAGAGAGAGAGATGATGATGACCCTATAAATGTTGTTTGGAAGGAAAAACAAAAGTGATTATATAATGTTGTGTATGGTTTAGTGATAGTTGGGCAAGACCATTATCAAGGATAGATGGTTTGTTGACCAGTAGACATGTTCTACTGTGTTCCTTTAAGATAAACCTAGGATCAAATATCAATGCATAATAGATAGAGTGGATGACATAAGTTACATGATCGTGATGACTTTATGGTTATATCCTTTACACTAATCAATGTACCAATAGAATTTATGAATAGGAGGAACAGAGTGATCAGGTCATGTCTTACAAGTTGTAGCGTGATTTGAAATGATGACATCTCAAGGTATTCCAGAGATGGTCAATAACATGGTCAATATCTTTGTTAAACCTTAAGAATAACGAAGAAATTGTACTTATGTGTGACAAGTCTAGAAAGAGTGAGTTGGAGTTGACTAAAGTATCCACTTGGAGTTATGATACCTCTATTAAGTGTGTTGTGGGAATCTAGATAAGATGAAGACAATGTCGTTGTTCTACCCCTAACAAGGTCAATCAGGAAGTTATATTTGTTAACAGTTATATACAAGTGTATGATTCTTCAACCAAACAGATGATCAGTCCACCATTGAGATGATTGGAGAATCCTCTAAAAACATATTCCTCATAGATCCTAAAAATTAGGGGATGTCAACCTGGTTGATTGAGTTGTTAATTTCAACAATCATTAAAGAAGCATAGAGATGAAACCTTGTAAAGTTACATTTGATAAGAGATACATGATTTTCTATGTTTGGTAAGATCCAGTGAGTATGGCCTCTCAGTGATGTGTGATATAGCAGATAGAATAGTTCAAGATGACAATAGAGTCCCAAACTTGAAAGGTACTACCAGACCTGTACATGTGGTACAATAGTTCTTATGATGAACCAAGGTTACACACATGCAGAAGTTGAGGGAGAAGAATATGTATTCTCTGAGAATGATGTGACATCACCATGTGATGAAAGTAACCATGTGTAAGATTGAGTATGGCATGCATGATAAATGTCCATCTATGAGTACCTTGGATTTCGGGGGCGAAATCCCTATTAGGGGTTTATGGTTGTGAGACCCCCAACCTTGCTTAAAGTGTTAAACAAGCTTAATTACCATAATTTAATTCTTATAACCCTAATATAGCCTTGTGATATTTTTTTTGGTTTCATGTGACAAGCTTAGGTTTCAAGTTTGGTTCAATTTGGACATTGTTTGTGCAAGTTATGCAATTTTATGCACATTTTGGACTTTCTAAAATTTACCCATTTGAGAGGCTTTCTTTGCAATTTATCACTTTCATTATGTTATTTGGATGTTCTCTCATCATTCTTGAACTTGTTGAGCCATGGGGAGCCTAGTTGAACCTTGGTTTGGAGGTGTTTTCCTCATGGGTATTTTAGGGTTTACCCCTTTATGGATGAGCTACCTTTAGGAGCTATCAAGCAAATGGTTTATTTGTTTTGCTTCCAAAATCAAGAAACGAGGGATAAGAAGGTATCCATATATGGTGGGTCAGCTGCTTGTGTTGTTTCGTATATATACTTAATAGTTTAATGCCATGGATGCATGGAGAGCTTTTTAGACACCTCATGCTTCTTCTCTCCCTTATATTAGAGCTTTATATATCAATTTTTGAGCTCCGAAATGAAAGTTTTGCTTTCCACCACTTCTCTCCTGCTAAGAACCTTGTTCCCTATCTATTTAGCTATGGTGGATCTGTCCAAGGTAGAAGAAGAAGGCGAAATTCTTGGTGGAAGCTCCTAGGGTTTTGTTTTGCTCTCTTTTAGAGTTTAAAAGGCTTCCTTCTAGTGATCTTGACCTAAAAGAGTAAGAATTCCCTTCTTTCCTCCATTTATTTATATTTTTATCCTTCATGCTACCTTTCTCCAGGTCAGAACCTTGTCGTTCCATGGTAGAAATTTCTCTAAAGCTCTAAAATCCTACCTTTCTTGCTCCTTATGCTTAGGGTTTGCTCATTTGATGAAGAAAGGTGCTAGATGGACGAGTTCATAACTTATGCTTGGATTTTCTACCCTACCTGCTCGTGTTTTATTCTATTTGGGAGTTTATCTTCTAATTAGAGGAAACTTTTATAACTTGCTTCACATTTATTGCTTACCATAAGCTTGCTAGTTCATATTCTTGCTTTTAAATGATGATCCATGCACTAAAAAGCTATGCTTGACTTGGATTTTGATTTTTATAATGTTCCATGTTCTTATTTCAGTTCTAAATGAACATGTGATCATGTGTAAGTTATTGCTAAGGTGTAGTATGACTTGGATCATGTTGGTTTGGCAATTGATAATGCTAAACACCTATCAACCAATGGTCAATTTTAGTGTTTAAGGCTGATTTCTTCTATAAACACATGACTCAATGGTGGTACCATTGCAACAACCAATGATTTGTCTTCATGAAAATTGATGGTGGTGACCAAGGGTGTCAACTAACGTTCAACCCTTAGGTCAGGTGTGGGCCTAATAAGAAGTTTAATGATTAACAACTAAGTACCCTCATGATGCGATCAATCATTGGTGATATTAGTTTGATATTTGATGGTGACTAATGAATATAGTGTTGATCTAACAACCTATAGTGACCTAATATTCACTACTGATGATGGATCAGGTCTCTACAACATATGGTGAGTTAAGCATGTAGTTTTAGCATCAATTAAGCCTTCAACCAATGGTTTCTTGGGTCATTTGATGCAATGGTCAGACCTATACTCCAATTGATGGTTTTAATATATGAACTTGACCTAATGGTTAAGATATAATGTTTCTTCATCCAATAAATTAGAATTTTGCCTAAATGTAATATTTTGGTCCTAATACATTGATTTAAATGGTTTCCTTTATGAGATCAACTTAATATGCTCATTTACTGACTGCTTGTTTTAAATAAAGAATCGCTTGTGGGATTTACCCTACTCTCAATAGAACTTTTTGTGTTGTTAATCAAGGGATGTCTAGGGTTAGATGGTGAATCTTTCTAGAGCACAAATCAATGACTTCATAGGTGTTTTTTTTCCAATATGTTTACTTATGTAAACAACCAATGGCTTTACCTTTTCAACATTTAATGGTTAGAAGTCGATGCTTCAATATTCTCATTGTTTTGAGTGAAGTGTGTAGTGTAATGTTATGATTTTGATTATGAGAATTTGATGGTTCAATGCCTTAAACTTATAGTCTTACCCTTTCCCTTGTATGATTATGATTCATAATCACCATAATGAATTAATGGGTAACCCTAATGAGGTATAGCTTGTTATACCTAGCATTAATATAACTAAATGATGGCAATTAGTATGAATAGTCCTTGAATGATTAATACAATCATGGAGTACTCTCTTATTGTTGTTGAAAACCTAGTATGCTATAACCCGATGACTACACCCTGATTTATGTGTGGGTTCATACTTGAGAATAGTATAGAATGTGATGGTGATGCTTCACCTTATGCATCCATGATCCAATGAGGATGACGTGAGTTAGGGTTTGGGTATAAGTGTTGATTACGAACATTAATATAATTTATCATTTTGAAGCTCACTCTAATGCAAGTAAATAAAGATGAGTATTCATGTTTAATATTCTTATATGATGGAATGATGGTGAAATAACCTCCTTAATATGATCATAACCTTAATATGTTAATTGGTGGTTATTATAGCCACATGGTTGATACTTTCTTATGCTAAACATGTGCATTATGAATATGATGAGGGTTAATCATATCTATATTCCTTGCATGTTGATGTAATAAAGCATTGTTCTTAATATTAATATAACCCTGCTATGATTGTTTATGAATATATTCTAGCTCATTAATGCAATATTGTGCTGATCTGGTGTATTATATGTAAGTGATGTTGTTGAGCCTTGTTATAAGGCATGCAAAGATAATAATGATCTTGTGGAGAATAGTATGATGGCCTTAATGGCCTTTGAGCATGGTTGAGCCCTGAATGAGGTGTAATCCTCTTATGTTAATAAGGGTTGATACCCTGTGATATTGTGAAAAGGATTTATATCTTGTGATAGTATGATGACTAGTGTAGCCTCATGAATGGCAAGTGAATAGTACCATGTGATGATGAGATGAGAAACTATGTTTCAAAAATTTTATATCTTTTGAAGTTTTGATATTTATATGATTGCTAGAAGTGAATTAGGGTTTGTATGCCCACTTGTTTGATGCAGCCTTAATTCACCCAATTGGCATAACTAATCAAGTAAAACTATAATCATGTAGTGCCCTGTGCCACAGATCCATCTGAGTGTCAGAACTTGCCAGATGGTGAAATGAGTATTCCTAAGGGAAACTCAGAATGCATACTATTGAGTATATGGGGTACTTGTCATCCTGAAACCAAGTGTTTAGGGAGGATGACTGCAGTCATACCTAGCCCTCATTTTGAGAACGGGTGTGGTCGTGTCTCAGTAAATATATATATATGTGACGAGATTGGAGGACAACTGTGGTTGTACCTCAGATGGTAGGGTATGCGTACCCACCTCCTTTCACTAGTTTTGTGACCTATACCAAGGACATACTAGGTTGTAAGCAGCTTGACCTTATGTGTCTCTATGGCGGACCCAGAATGGCTGGGGCAGAGAAGATCTTTGGAGTCCTAGTCTTCCTAGATCTTATATGGCACTGATTTTGACTTAGCAGTGGTCAGTTGGATTTTGAGTGGTATCCTCAAATTCATCGGTGCATAATAAAGATGGAATACAACTGTGTAGCAAATCTATTTAGGGTTATACACAACGCTTCATATTGGATGATAACCCTTATTGTTCTCTATACATAGAGATGATGTTTAATGCATTAAAAGATATTAGATATTCTTATGTTGTGGATATGCTCATGTTATAAATGTGTACATACAATAGTCATGTTTAAGTTGATAGAGATATTATTACTGTTAGCTATGATTATGACATTCATTATCACATGTTGTTAGCTATTCTTATATTGCTATCTATATATGCCTTTATAACTAGAGATGCATATACTGCTAATCATGCTTATGCAGATAGTTGTACTTATATTGTTAGCTCTACTTATGATGTTGACATGTGGAACTTGTTAGACATGTTGATGTTGTTAGCTATGCTTATGATACTAGACTTATTCATAATGTTAGAGATGCTCATGCTACTAGACACCTTATATTGTTAATAGGGATATGAGAATAGTCTAGCTAATGAAGATAGTTATTATCTTCTCCTTTATGTATTTTGTTAATCATCATTGTTGTTGAGCTTATTTGTTATATATGATTAAACTACTTAAACTTTCTCATTACATAAAAATATTGGAATCAATAAACATTATTGGAGGTTATATCTCTTGCTGGGACATGGGTTTCACCCTTGTGGTTCGTCACATCTTTTTAGGTAATCGGAAGTGAAAAAACTAACATGTGGAAGCAAGAGGAGGTATAGTAATGAATCTTTAATAAAATTGATTAGATGTCTAGTGTGTCCTAGAGTCGTCCCTGTACTCTCAGGTCTAGGTAGGAAAAGTTTGTATATGGTGTTTCAAATGAATCGAAATTTTGTTAGCATATTAATGCTTGTTTGTGTGGCATATACAAATATTGTTCTCCTGTGTATATATGTTGTGGCTAAGGCGATTGAACAATTTGTATCAAATTCTTGCCATAGTATGGATACAAGAAAGATATTGGGCTCTTATACAAATGTTTCTGAGTGGGTGTTGATGTTGAAATCAGTTTTAATTTACCCATTTTTTGGGTATGTTATTAATTGGTGATCGATTGTGTTTTATATTTTGAGTAATCTCATTTAGTGTAATGGGTTCTTACAAGTTGGTATCAGATCTTTAGGTTCATTGAGTCTATAGGGACACTAGGACTTAGGATTAGGATGATGTTGAAGTAAGGAATATCACACAAAAACATGGTGCATACTGCCTAATCTCAATACTTGGGTGCCCTGTCCAGGTCTTCAATTATTGAAGAAAAGGTAAGCATAGAACATTTAGATTGTTATCTTTTTTATTACTATGATCAAGCAGTCATTTTGAAACAATCTAAAGTGCATAATGAATTAGCAATCATGGTGCAGATAGCTCAATATTACCTCAAGAGAAGATGATAATTACATCATTAACTATCAAAACTTGAATATTTGGTAACTATAAGAGAAATATACAATAACATGAAATCTAAATCTGAATACAAATAAGCAAAAAAGTTGTTCTAGAAGATGTAATTTAAGAAGATAATAAAGTAAAAGACAAATAAGTATGTTCTTATAAAGTGATTCAAGGTATGAAATTCACATAAGATGGAGAGAATTCCTATGATAAGTATAAAATTAGAAGATGGATGGGAACAATGACAAAGGAATAAAGTGGAACCTAACTTAATCTCAGACCAACCTTTGCATGAAAGAAAATTTTAATGTAAAATCAGAATGGCTGGCATGTGAAAGAAATTAAGGGAGATGATCCTTGTTAATGAAGAAAATTTGGAATATGACGATTTACCTCTGGATAAGTCGTTGAAAAATATAATAAAACAAGAGAATATATCCAAGTGTGATAAATAGTCATAAAGAAATGAGTAATGAGATATGTTAATCATGATGATTCCTATGCTAATGGAAAGGAGCCCGAAATGAAAAAGGTAAAATGATACATAAGAAGTTGTAACCTGCATAATGAAAATAGAATTAGTTGCCTTTTTGCTAGTGACCCATGAACAATTATGTTATGATGTGGGAAGTGTGTTTCCCTTTGTGTCTTTCCTTTCTAGGGAATAGCTTTCAAGGGGATCATTTCCACTTGGTATGTGTGGATTTGTTGTAAACATGAAGATGGGTAACTTATTATAGCATAAGGTTTCTTGGACTATGGTTCCAAGATCATAAATTTTGTGATGAGTTTACTATTAAGCCTTCCAATAATTAGTAAGACTCCTCTTATATGTCTTGAGATTTGTTATGTTGGTAAAAGTAGATGAGATAAGGATGTGAATTCCTTATAGTGCATGAGGTGGATACCAAGGTAATGAATCCTAGTATCCAAGATATATCAAAAGTATGGAAGTATGTGAATGTTGGAGATGTTTATTAAATGAACATTCCAAGTATTCCTTTCCCTTAGAGAGAGAGAGAGTTATGATGACCCTATAAATGTTGTTTGTAAGGAAAAACAAAAGTGATTCTAAAATGTTGTGTATGGTTTAGTGATAGTTGGGCAAGACCACTATCAAGGATAGATGGTTTGTTGATCAGTAGACATGTTCCACCATGTTCCTTTAAGATAAACCTAGGATCAAATATCAATGCATAAGAGATAGAGTGGATGACATAAGTTACATGATCGTGATGACTTTATGGTTATATCCTTTAAACTAACCAATGTACCAATAGAATTTATGAATAGGAGGAACAGAGTGATCAGGTCATGTCTTACAAGTTGTAGTAAGATTTGAAATGATGACATCTCAAAGTATTCCAGAGATGGTCAGTAACATGGTCAATATCTTTGTTAAACCTTAAGAATAATGAAGCAATTGTACTTATGTGTGACAAGTCTAGAAAGAGTGAGTTGGAGTTGACTAAAGTATCCTCTTAGAGTTATGATACCTCTGTTAAGTGTGTTGTGGGAATCTAGATAAGATGAAGACAGTGTCGTTGTTCTACCCCTAACAAGGTCAATCAGGAAGTTATATTTGTTAACAGTTATATACAAGTGTATGATTCTTCAACCAAACAGATGGTCAGTCCACCATTGAGATGATTGGAGAATCCTCTAAAAACATATTCCTCATAGATCTTGAAAATTAGGGGATGTCTACCTGGTTTATTGAGTTGTTAATTTCAACAATCATTAAAGAACCATAGAGATGAAACCTTGTAAAGTTACATTTGATAAGAGATACATGATGTTCTATGTTTGGTAAGATCCAGTGAGTATGGCCTCTGAGTGATGTCTGATACAATATATAGAATAGTTCAAGACAATAATAGAGTCCCAAACTTGAAAGGTACTACCAGACATGTACATGTGGTACAACAGTTCCTATGATGAACCAAGGTTACACATGTAGAAGTTGAGGGAGAAGAATATGTCTTCTCTGAGAATGATGTGACATCACCATGTGATGAAAGTAACCATGTGTAAGATTGAGGATGGCGTGCATGATAAGTGTCCATCTATGTGTACCTTGGATTTCGGGGGCGAAATCCCTATTAGGGTTTTATGGTTGTGAGACCCCCAACCTTGCTTAAAGTGTTAAACAAGCTTAATTACCATAATTTAATTCTAATAACCCTAATATAGCCATGTGATATTTTTTGGTATCATGTTACAAGCTTAAGTTTCAAGTTTGGTCCAATTTGGACATTGTTTGTGCAAGTTATGCAATTTTGTGCATATTTTGGACTTTTCTACAATTTACCCATTTGAGAGGTTTTCTTTGCAATTTATCACTTTCATTATGTTATTTGGATGTTCTCTCATCATTCTTGAGCTTGTTGAGACATGGGGAGCCTATTTGAACCTTGGTTTGGAGGTGTTTTCCTCAAGGGTATTTTAGGGTTTACCCCTTTATGGATGAGCTACCTTTAGGAGCTATCAAGCAAATGGTTTATTTGTTTTGCTTGCAAAATCAAGAAACGAGGGATAATCATGTATCCATAGATGGTGGGTCAGCTGCTTGTGTTGTTTCGTATATATACTTAATAGTTTAATGCCATGGATGCATGGGGAGCTTTTTAGACACCTCATGCTTCTTCTCTCCCTTATATTAGAGCTTTATATATCAATTTTTGAGCTCCAAAATGAAAGTTTTGCTTTCCACCACTTCTCTCCTGCTAAGAACCTTGTTCCCTATCTATTTAGCTATGGTGGACCTGTCCAAGGTAGAAGAAGAAGGCGAAATTCTTGGTGGAAGCTCCTAGGGTTTTGTTTTGCTCTCTTTTAGAGTTTAAAAGGCTTCCTTCTAGTGATCTTGACCTAAAAGAGTAAGAATTCCCTTCTTTCCTCCATTTTTTTTTATCCTTCATCCTACCTTCCTCCAGGTCAGAACCTTGTTGTTCCATGGTAGAAATTGCTCTAAAGCTCTAAAACCCTACCTTTCTTGCTCCTTATGCTTAGGGTTTGCTCATTTGATGAAGAAAGGTGCTAGATGGACAAGTTCATAGCTTATGCTTGGATTTTCTACCCTACCTGCTCATGTTTTATTCTATTTGGGAGTTTACCTTCTAATTAGAGGAAATTTTTATAACTTGCTTCACATTTATTGCTTACCATAAGTTTGCTAGCTCATATTCTTACTTTTAAATGATGATCCATGCACTAAAAAGCTATGCTTGACTTGGATTTTGATTTTTATAATGTTCTATATTCTTATTTCAGTTCTATATGAACCTTTGATCATGTGTACGTTATTCCTAAGGTGTAATATGACTTGGATCATGTTGGTTTGACAACTAATGGTGCTTAACACCTATCAACCAATGGTCAATTTTAGGGTTTAAGGCTGATTTCTTCTATAAACACATGACTCAATGGTGGTACCATTGCAACAACCGATGATTTGTCTTCATGAAAATTGATGGTGGTGACTAAGGGTGTCAACTAACGTTCACCCCTTAGGTCAGGTGTTGTCCTAATAAGAAGCTTAATGATTTACAACTAAGTACCCTCATGATGCTATCAATCATTGGTGATATTAGTTTGATATTTGATGGTGACTAATGAATATAGTTTTGATCTAACAACCTATAGTGACCTAATGTTCACTACTGATGATGGATCAGGTATCCACAACATATGGTGAGTTAAGCATGTAGTTGTAGCATCAATTAAGCCTTCAACCAATGGTTTCTTGGGCCATTTGATGCAATGGTTGGACCTATACTCCAATTGATGGTTTTAATATATGAACTTGACCTAATGGTTAAGATTTAATGTTTCTACATCCAATAAATTGGAATGATGCCTAAGTGTAATATGTTGGTCCTAATAAAGTGGTTTAAATGGTCTCCTTTATGAGATCAACTTAATAAGCTCATTTACTAGGCTCGTTTTATATAAAGAATTGCTTGTGGGATTTACCCTACTCTCAATGGAACTTATTGTGTTGTCAATCAAGGGATGTCTAGGGTTAGATGGTGACTTTTTGTAGAGAACAAATCAATGACTTCATAGGTGGTTTGTTCAAGATGTTTACTTATGTAAACGACCAATGGCTTTACCTTTTCAACATTTAATGGTTAGAAGTTGATGCTTCAATATTCCCATTGTTTTGGGTGAAGCATGTAGTGTAATGTTATGATTATGATGATGAAAATTTGATGGTTTAATGCCTTAAACTTGTAGTCTTACCCTTTCCCTCATATGATTATGATTTATAATCACCATAATGAATTAGTGGGTAACCCTAATGAGGTGTAGCTTGTTATACCTACATTTTAATATAACTAAATGATGGTAATTTGGTATGAATAGTCCTTGAATGATTAATACAATCATGGAGTACTCTCTTATTATTGTTGAAACCCTAGTATGCTATAACTTGATTTCGACACCTTGATTTATGTGTGGGTTCATACTTGAGAATAGTATGGAATGTGATGGTGATGCTTCACGTTATGCATCCATGATCCAATGGGGATGACATGAATTAGGGTTTGGGTATAAGTGTTGATTACTAACATTAATATAATTTATCATTTTGGACCTAATTCTAATGCAAATAGATAAAGACGAATATTCATGTTTAATATTTTTATATGATAGAATGATGGTGAAATAACCTCCTTAATATGATCATAACCTTAATATGTTAATTGGTGGTTATTATAGCCACATGGTTGATACCTTCTTATGCTAAACATGTGCATTATGAATATGATGAGGGTTAATCATATATAGATTCCTTGCATGTTGATGTAACAAATAAATGTTCTTGATGTTAATATAAACCTGCTATGATTGTTTATGAATATCTCCTAGCTCATTAATGCAATATTGTGTTGATCTGGTGTATTATATGTAAGTGATGTTGTTGAGCCTTGTTATAAGGCATGCAAAGATAATGATGATCGTGCAGGGTATAATATGATGGTCTTAATGACCTTTGGGCATGGTTGAGCCCTAAATGAGGTGCAATCCTCTTGTGTTGATAAGGGTTGATACCCTGTAATATTGTGAAAAGGATTTATATCTTGTGATAATATGATGACTAGTGTAGCCTCATGAATGGAAAGTGAATAGTACCATGTGATGATGAGATGAGAAATTATGTTTCACACATTTTACATATTTTGAAGTTGTGATATTTATATGCTTGCTAGAAATGAATTAGGGTTTTATGTCCACTTGTTTGATGCAGCCTTAATTCACCCAACTGGCATAACTAATCAAGTGAAACTCTAATCATGTAGTGCCCTATGCCATAGATCCATCTGAGTGTCAGAACTTGCCAGATGGTGAAACGAGAATTCCTAAGGGAAACTCGGACCGCATACTGTTGAGTATGTGGGGGTGCTTGTCATCCTAAAACCAAGTGTTTAGGGAGGATGACTGCGGTCATACCGAGCCCTCAGTTTGAGAACAAATGTGGTCGTGTCTCAGTAATTATATATGTAACAAGATTGGAGGACAACTACAGTTGTTCCTCAGATGGTAGGGTATGTGTACCCACCTCCTTTCAGTAGTGTCATGACCTTTACCAAGGACAGAATAGGTTGTTAGCATCTTGACCTTATGTATCACTATGGCGGACCCACACTGACCGGGGGCGGAGAAGATCTTAGGATTCCCACTCTTCCTAGATCTTGTATGGCACTAATTTCGACTTTGTAGTGGTCAATTGGATTTTGAGTGATATACTCAAATTCCTCAGGGCATAATAAAAGATGTAATACAGCTGTCTAGCAAATCTATTTAGGGTTATACATGACGCTTCATATTGGATGATAACCCTTGTTGTTCTCTATACATAGAGATGATGTTTAATGCATTAAAAGATAGTTCCCCCTCTTCATCTTCTGAGTGATGCCCGGAATGAGTCCTTTGCCCTTGAGATCTAGCATCTATCAAAAAAAGTAGATATTCTTATGTTGTGGATATGCTCATGTTATAAATGTGTACATGTAATAGTCATGTTTAAGTTGATAGAGATATTATTAATGTTGTCTATGATTATGACATTCGTTATCACATGTTGTTAGCTATGCTTATATTGCTAGCTATGCCTTTGTAACTAGAGATGCATATACTGCTAATCATACTTATGCAAATATTTGTACTTATATTGTTAGCTCTACTTACGATGTTGATATGTTCAACTTGTTAGACATGTTGATGTTGTTAGCTATGCTTATGATACTAGACTTATTCATGATGTTAGAGATGCTCATGCTGCTAAACTCCTTATACTGTTAATAGGGATATGACAATAATCTAGCTAATGAAGATATTTATTATCTTCTCCTTTATGTATTTTGTTAATCATCAGTGATGTTGAGCTTATTTGTTATATATGATTAAACTGCTTAAACTATCTCATTACCTAAAAATGTTAGAATTAGTAAATGTTGTTGGAGGTTTTATCTCTTGTTGGGACATGGGTCTCACCCTTGTGGTTCGCCACATCTTTTTAGGTAATCGGAACTGATGAAATTAAACCTTGGGCAACAAAGATGAGCTATAGTAATGAATCTTTGAGAAAGTTTATTAGATGTCTAATATGTCCTAGATTCATCCCTGTACTCTTAGGTCTGGGTAGGAAAAATTTGTATATGGGGTTTTAAATGAATCGAAATTTTATTAGCATATTAATGTGTGTTTGTGTGGCATATACAAATATTGTTTTCCTATGTATATATGTTGTGGCTAAGGTGATATAACAATTTGTATCAAATTCTTGTCATAGTATGGATACAAGAAAGATATTGGGCTCTTATGCAAATGTTTCTGAACGGGTGTTGATGTTGAAATTGGTTTTAATTTACCCATATTTTTGGGTATGTGGTTAATTGGTGACCGATTGTGTTTTATGTTTTGAGTAATATTGTTTGGTGTATCAGGTTCTTACATTTCCTCTCTTTGAGTTCTTCATGTTGAGCCTTTCCAACACTTTGTCAATGTATGTGCTCTGGCTTAAGTTAAGAATCCTTCTTCATATATCTCTATAGATTTTGATTCCTAAGATATAGGATGCTTCTCCTAAGTCCTTCGTGGAGAATGTATTTCCTTGCCATGTATTTACCATTTGTAAATTAGGTATGTCATTCCCCATCAATAGTATGTCATCCACACACAATATGAGGAATACAATCATTCTCTCACTAACCTTCTTATAAACACAAGGTTCATCTTCATTTTGACTGAAGCCAAACTCTTTGACTATTTCATCAAATTGAAGATTCCAACTATAAAATGCTTGTTTCAATCCATAGATTGACCTTTATAGCTTACAAACTTAATTCTCATTATTTGGATTTACAAAACTTCCAGGTTGTGTCATGTACACACCCTTAAGAAGATTCATGTTAAGGAATGTGGTTTTAACATCCATCTGCCAAATCTCATAGTCATAATAAGTTGCAATGGAAAGCATGATCCTAATGGACTTAACCATGGCAACTAGAGAAAAGGTTTCTTCATAGTCAATACCTTGAACTTATCTAAAACCATTTGCAACCAATCCACCTTTGTAAGTTTGTACATTACCATCCATGTTAGTCTTCTTCATGAAGACCCACTTGCACCCTATGGGTATTATTCTTTTAGGTGGATCCACCAAGGTCCTTACCTTGTCGGTGTACATGGATTTCATCTCAGATCTCATGGACTCAAGCCATTTGTCAGATTTTGGTCCCTTAACAACTTCTAGGTAGGTTGTTGACTCATCATCAATGACCAAATCATTTCCTTCTTGAGTCACAAGATAACCAAATCTTTCTATCTCAAGGCATATCCTACTAGATCTGTGAGGTTCATGTGTTACATGAGGAATTTGAGATTCCACAATGGTTTGTGACTCTCTATGTTTCTCTTGTATCTCTATAGGTTCAATGCTTTCTAGTTGGTCTTGAACCTCTTTGATTTCTACTTTTCTCTGACTGATTCCTTTGGATATGAATTCCTTTTATAAGAATACAACATCCCTGGAAACAAACACTTTGTTGTCAAATGGAGTATAAAAGTAATATCTTTTGGTTTCCTTAGGACATCCTGCAAAATAACATTGTCCAATTTGGGTCCAAGTTTTTCAGGAAACTACTGTCTCACATAAGCTTTACATCTGCAAATCTTAATGAAAGACACATTGAGACACTTCCCCTACCATAACTCATATGGTGTCCTTTGAACCAATTTATATGGTTCACATGTTTAGTGTAAACACTTTGGTTTCTAGAACATAATCTCAAAAGGAATTTGGAAGATCAACAAAACTCATCATTGATCACACCATATCTAGCAATTTGCAATTTCTCTTTTCTAATACACCATTATGATGTGGTGTTCTAGGTGGAGTCCATTATGATATGATACCAAAGTCTCATAGAAGGTCCACAAACTCCTAGCTTAAGTACTCCCACCTCGATCAAAATAAAGTGTCTTAATACTTTTACCAAGTTGATTTTGAACTTCATTCATGAAATCCTTGAACTTTTCAAGGGTTTTTGACTTATGTTTCATCAAGTAAATAGAACCATACCTACAGAAATCATTAGTAAAGGTAATGAAGTACTAATAACCACCTCTAGCATTTATTCTAAAAGGATCACATTCATTAGTATGCATGAGTCCTAATAGATCACTAGCCCTCTCAATGTTACTAGTGAAGGGACGTTGTCATCTTGCCCAACAAATAAATTTCACATACCTCTTTTGATTTGAAATCAAAAGAGTCTAGATATCCATCTTTATGGAGTCTAAATGTGTTTTTCATCTATGTGTCCTAGACGACAATGCCAAAGGTATGTTTTATTTAAGTTATCGAGTTCTAATGTTTTCGTCTTTACAATATAATCATTTGGCTACAGATCTAACAAATAAAAACCATAGGACATTGTTGCAATGCCATAAGAGATCTCATCTTTAGAAATAGAACATTGACCATTCTTATATAAATTCATATCCATCCTTGTCCATACAAGATACACAAATAATATTTCTATTAATTATAATACAAAACAGTAGTTCTTTAACTCTATTACAAGCCTTGTGGCATAGATAAATTAAAGGTTTGAACTACAGTGACAAAAACTCTTGCTCCATTTGCAACGCACAGTTCAACCTTGCCCTTTCTTAAAGACTTACTTCTTTTCAGATCCTGCATAATCAAACATATGTGAGATCCACATTCAGTATCTAGTATCCAAGATGAAGAAGTAGACAAATTTCCCCAATAACACATATTTCCTTCTTCTTCCTGAATCCCTGTAAGGGTGAAGGGAAGATTCCTTTTACACTTTTCTTTCTAGTTTTCTTAATCACTAAAGACTTGGATTTTAGTTTAACCATGGAACTCTTCTTGGTCTTATTTTCATCCTTGGACTCCATTCTAGTGATCACCATCATGGATTTGTCTTTATCCATTTGTGCTTGTGTATTTAGAAATATACAAAGCAATTCTGATAGTGGTTTGGCCAAGTTACTCAAGTAATAACACTCAATAAATTGGCAATTTGATTTAGGCAACAATTGTAGAATCATATATGTGGCCAACTCTTAGCTCAAAAGGGAATCCCATTTTCTCTAGATGTTCCAGATGTCCAATTATATTGAGGACATGGATCTCTATCAGACCTCCTTCTATCATCTTACACTCAAAGAGCACCTTTGAGACATTGCACCTTTCTTGCTTTGCTTGATTCTGGTTCATATTCTTAAGATGTGTTATCATCTCAAGAATCCCCATGTCTTCATGTTGTTCATGAAACTCATAGTTCATATAAAATAGCATAAGGTTATTAAGTTTCTAAGGCATCATTGACATGCTTCTAATAAGCATCCACCTCAGCCCTAGGCGCATCATGAGTAGGTTCCTATGCACTGGTGTATCTAGGACATAGTATAAGTAGTGGGTTCCCAGAGGGGAAACACTCCCTACTAGAAATAAAAAGGAAGCATCCCTTGAACCAAACACCACATAAAATTTTTCACTAAATGGATGATAACCAATTCATTTAACATGTATGTATTATAAAACCAAAAGTAGCAGCTACATATAAAAGTTCTAACAATTACAAAGTGTGATGACTTTATACAACTCTTCACCGCACATGGATGAGTCAAAAGGGAAAACTATCTAACCAAATAAGGATCTAGTAAAGGGTCATCTAACCACCTCTTCAAGTCTCCCAAAGCTCAGCTACAAGATTGTTGTCCAAGTTCACCTTGATTATACTCTCCTTGAACTAAACCTGGGGATGGAAATGTACCCCACAAAAGGAGAAGAAAAGGTAACATCAGCAAAAACTAATATGTGCATACTAAAAAATAAAATTGAGCAAAATATGGAATAAGGACAACAAATATAAAGTCTTCCCATGAAAAAGAAAAGTACTACCCAATTTGGCATAAAAGAAAAGAATCTCATTAAAGAGAGACAAATAAGAACACAGTATAACAATAAAGCATCCATGTGTTTCACCTGTGACAATACTAGACAATATAAACATGTAGGTAGGAAATAACACATCTACCAAAAATATGAGGCGAGCAGGAACTGTATACATCCGCTCTAAATATGGAGTGGATAGGAACTATATACATCCACTTGATCAGGACAAAAGGAAGAAGAAGAGCTACTAATACATCAGGGAAAGACCATAGAGTTGAGATGAGATTGTAGATATGATTTTTGTGACTGAGTGACCACTGGATGACCAAAGGAAGTGCACCGGTGAAGCTTAAGGGCGTGGCTATAGGATCCAATGGTTGGGAAATCCTTGGAGCAAGCAGTCAATGCAGATTTATAGTATGGGGCGTGAGGATGCTTACCTACTATCCAATTGTCCAAGGCCCGACATTTCAAGAAGTATGGAGGAGGAGATTGCTGGAGAAGTAAACGGGAGTAAGTCTAGGCATTCAGGGCAATAGAGAACCAAATTGGAAGATGAGGAGAGTTGGAGGAAGGTCGAGGACCGATCATGGGTAGTCGCATGTGGATGAGGCGTGATGGAAGTACCTCTGTGTAAAAATAGTGGAGAGCCACAAATTGTGTGTTTGCTATATATAGGGCGTTAGGGCATGAGCAAGGGGTCAAACTGATTGGGAACGAACGAGGAAACTAACGGTGAAGAAATTTCAAGAAACTGATGACTGGGGAGGGAGAATGGCAACCCAGAAATTTGTGTTCATTGTTCACAGCTAGTCGAACTCCTACTCAAGGTAGGAGACAACTCTAGAGATGTCAGATAAAAAATCAAATAGTCCAAATCAAGCGATTAATTGAAATACAAACCAAGGCACGTGACAGCGTGACAAAATCAATTTAGTTTAAATAAAGTGACATTGCATTTAATTCCCTTTTTCTCTTTATTCATTTAAGGGTTCAAACATTATCCAAATTAAGTGAAATTTTGCACAGAGGTCAATTAAGGCATGTAGATTTCAATTATGTAATTAGATTTCCCTTTTGAAGACTTTTGATGAATTATTTAATCAAATCTTAGTTTCTCTTTGATCATGCATTTAATGGCATTAGAATTATCCAAATTTGGTGAAACTTCATCCACAAGTTATCTTTGATGTGTTGAATATGAATTTGCCATTATTTCCATCTTTTGGAATTATTTATCTTTATTATTCCACTTATGTGGCTTTTTCACATTTTCTCTCTCCTAAACTCACCTTATATATTCAAGGTTGTCCAAATTAGATGAAAATTGACACATAGGCTATTTTTAGTAAGTAGATTACGAATATGAAGTTTGTTTCCACTTTTGTGATTTCTTTTTAGGAGATATATCATATTTGATATTAATGGCCCTTTATTACATTACTAATCTCATATATCCTTATCAAAACCATTATTCCTATAATTATGTTCCAAAACTTCATATTACTTTTCTAAAATTTATTTGTGGTTATGTTTCATGAATTATTATGAAATATCCATTTATCACATGTGACATATTTAATGTGTCTATGACTAATGTGAAAACATGTATTAACTCAAGAGCATTTTACTTAACATCTTTTAGGTCTCAACTTTGTTTGGCTCAGACAAAAAGGTCAATGTTCTAGGATAGAGTTCAAGATCTAGTTTGTTACACATAGATCTTATGTTCATCCTTGATAACCGTTCTCAAAATAAAAAACATGTCATGAAAGTTTGTCCCTTTAAGTTTTTCCTTTTCAAGGACTGTCACAACGATGATTTGTTTCTACAAGAAAATTTTGTAATTTTTCAAAAAAAAATTTAAATTTATTTGATTAAAATAAAGTTTGATGATGTTTAATTAGGCCTTTAATTAATTATCACTCCCAATATTTTTTTCAATTTGGTAGCCCTCACATATCAATTTAGAAGAAGCAACATATGACCTTCTAGTGAGCCAAGATCCAAAATAATTGTGTTATTATCCGACCAATGCCAACGTCCATAACCAATTATTAAGGTAGGAAACTTTTGCCAATTGCATCTCATGGAATTATTGGATAGATGATATGCACAACTCTTCACCATAGTCATATGCATGCATCTAGCCACTTAATCTCATAAAGGTCACCTAATTAAGTCTGACCCAAAAGCCAACATGATAGAAATGCATCCTACTTGGTAGGCCCACATAACTACCATCACACTTCAATAAGATGGACAATGCACCATGCTCGGCATGCCCACGCTTAGTCGATCAAGATTTTCATGTGTATTTCTTATGAAAATATCTAAAACTTAATATATTTAATTGAAGGATTTTATGTTTATATAAATATATATACATATCCTATCTTCACATACTTATATATATTATAAACATACTATATCCACAAACAAAAAATGTAATTATAAAACACAAGTGATGGTTATGGCCATATTATTATAATTCCTTAGAGCCACAAGGAATTACTACCACCTAAGGTCCATATCATATGCAACAACTTGGTGTTGATGAAGGTTTGTGTTCGAACTAGTCCAAGTCGATCAATTCAACTCTTGAACCGATCAGTTGGCTTCCTGGTTGGTCGGTTGGTCTCTCCAATCGGTCAATTGGTCTTCAATTCAAGCAACATTTGGACTTATCCAGTCGATCGGTTGGGCCACCAGCTAATCAGTTGGCACCTCCTATCATCTGGCCTCCTCAATCCTCTAGTCGATCAATTCGACTTTTGAGTCGGTCGGTCCATCTGAAGTCAAATGTCTTCTTTGTCTTAATATAAAAAATAAAACTATCACATTCCTAGGAAAATCTGGAGTTACATTCGAGGGAAGCATAAGAAGGAAAACATTAATACTATTAAATATAGAAAAGGAGAGAGAGGCTCGGTATGTAAACCTGGAAAAAATGGGAATAATAGCAATCCAACCAAGCACAAAGATATAGGAGGTTATTGGCCATATCTATGGTTACATCCACCATCAAAATAAACTTTTAGGATGACATATATATATATAGTCAGGTTGGAATACACTTGAGTGTATTTGGAACAAAATACACTCAAGTACTTTTTCATGATGCAACATTTTTTCTAAAATCTAATCCATTGATCTTCTTAAACATCTTGTGAATAGGTCATATATAAAATTTTAGCCCATTTGGACATTTGTAGATCATGTTATAAAGACCACAAAAATTATGCATTTCAAAATAGTTTCTTGCGTCGATTTTGTTTCTCTCAGATGAGTGACTTATACTCATCCAAATGAGCTAAAAATTTGTATGTAGCCTAATTATAGTATGATAATGAAGATCATTGATTTATATTTTATAAAAAAATTGTCTTGGTATGAAAACACCACTTGAGTGTAGCGTGTGATCTGTACGCTCGAGTATATATATATATATATATATATATATATATATATATATATATATATATATATATATATATATATATATATATATATATAGAGAGAGAGAGAGAGAGAGAGAGAGAGAGAGAGTCAAGTTAGAATACACTCGAGTGTACAGATCGCACACTACACTCAAGTTGTGTTTGCATATCAAGTCTATTTTTTTTTGCAAAATGTAAACCATTAATCTTCATTTTCATACTACAACTAGGCTACATACAAATTTCGAGCCCATTTGGATGAGTGTAAGTCACTCATCTGAGGGCAACAAAATTGATTCACGAAACTAATTTGAAATGCATTATTTTATGGTCCTTATAACTTGACCTATAAATGTCCAAATGGACTCAAATTTTATATATGAGCTATTCACAAGATGTTTACAAAGATAAATAGATTAGATTTAAAAAAATATATTACATCATTGAAAACTACTTGAGTGTATTATGCTCCGGATACTCTCGAGTGTATTCCAGCCTGACTATATATATATATATATGTATATATATGTATATATATATGGCAATGATCTAGTGAGAAACATATCTTTGTGAAAGCATGAGAGGCATTTGCATAACTCTCCACATAGATCAATTTTTCATAATCCAACTGTATATATTATAAGTATACCTTCATATTTACCTTCAGATAAAATTTCATCACCATCTGATTTGTAGATCATTCACAACAACAAAATACTTTTCGACGCTCTATATTGAATTTCAGGCTAACCGTTGGATGTAAAAAGTGTATATTGTACATATGGACATGCAAACAACGTCTAATTGCAATGATTTTTTGTGAGATGGTAAATGAAATGATGTCTTTTCCATCTATATGGTTAGATTTTAAAAAACAATTCCAAATTTGTAGTTATTCAAATGCCTCTCATCTCAATCGTAGGATGCCTCTCATATATATATATATATATATATATATATATATATATATATGGATCGTATGTGGTAAATTGGATATTCATATTAATCATTTAAATATTTGAATCACATATAATAAATAAATGATAAAACCAAAAATCTGATCATATCGATTAAATCCCAAAACATAGTAAATTGATGCTGGTCTATTGGAAAATATGACATTAAATAGGTAGCATAAACATAAATTTGATTGTCATATTCCCATTAAACAATAAATTGCTTCAATAATTATGAATTGGGAAGGAAAGGTTGCAAGGCATATATGTGGTCTTAGAGAAAATCTAATGACTATACTTGTTGTTGTGCTTCTTTCTCAAATTGCACCTAGATGGTAGTCCTTAGCAGGTGGCAAAGGCCTCCTCGCCTCTACATAGTACATGCGGACCACCAGAAACTCTTGTCATTCTTTTAGAATATACAAGAAGGAGTTGGCTCTTCTAGTCAATTTGATAGTGTCGAGTTGCTCTCCCTTGTTGTCTCCCTTTTATGGGTAAGACTGCACTTTACCACAACTGTGAGAAGACAATAATTATCAGATCTTATTTTTGTATCTTTGGATAGCCTCGACTATCCTTCTATTTATAAGAGGGTCAGAGTTAGGATTTTCAAATCAATTGGGAGTCAAATAGATCAAATTTCATGAATTTTCTAGAACCTGTAAATTATGAATGGGTCGGTTCACTACTAAACAGGTCAGTTCACATGTGAGTCAATATATTCAACCCTTGAATCGATCGGTTCACTATGTTTCCCATTCCCAGTTGTATTAACTTTTAATATTCAATTAACACACAACATGATGTCAGATGATCCAATCTCATTGATCAACCAAACGGTCAGTTCACAACCTGAACCGATGGGTTCACTAGCTGAACCAGTCATTTTAGAGTTTTGATTACCAATCTTCTTAAAATTTAATACCTAACACTTCAATAGTCAAGTTTAAATCATATTAATGAGTAAACTCCTATTCTAGGTGTATCTGATGTGTGTGACCCTATAGGTCCCAAGTTACGTTGGCAATGAATGTTCATAATTAATTTTTGACATCACAAGTAATGAGTGATATTTAGCAAGACATCATTGCTGCCCAAGTAATTGTAAAGTTGGAGAACAAATTCAACCTACAATATGTGATTAGTGTTATAATGATCGTATAGTTCCTTTGTCTCTAATATCCAAATTGAACTTGAGGCATGAAATCATCATCATCTTCAATGTTCAATCTATGTTCTTTGAACTAGAGACGATTGTATGAGATATATGTGAACTCAACATTATATATTGACTTTAACATGCACGGCCATGCATTTCTCAGTCTCTCCTATCAAGTGGTCGGGATATCAAACTTCTGTAGGAGGGACAAGTCCCATATACATCCATCACAATCATTCCACATGTGTCACAATGTATTTGAGCATCACCTTTATTGTAACCCTTATTCAAGGACATGTTAGAAAATGTCAAAGTACATCGAAATGACATGTGATGAGTGTAGTGATTTTAGGTCTAAGAACCACAATCACACCATCACTATGAGAGTTGATTCTGATTACCATTTCATGGTATTCATTTATCACTCTCAAGGTGGGTTTGTTTGATACATTATTCTCTAACAAGTACTTATTTTCTTGGTTTGATATCACATATCAAAACTAATGAGATTATGTCATCAACCAATACATAGTCTAGTCTTATGTGTTGTTATTGTCTATCAACTTTCATAATAACAACTTACTAGGGACATAACAAGAATGTATATACTCTTAACATATGTACGATCTCATTGTTCAGGTCCTCAACTTGAATACATACGTCATGGAGTAACATCATTCTTTAGACTTTTATTATGTAACATAATTATCTCATAACTGAATAAAATAGAATAAATGGAAGATTGTCTTTATTATTAATCAAATCGTTTACAAGATATAAACATTACAATCATCATATGATCGACTCTTTGGACAAACATACCAATATAGAATTGTAGGGATATCTTCCTACGATGTGGTATATTCTTATTTCTCCTTATTGTTATATTATCTCGGATTTGGGGTCAAAAACCAAGAAGAAAATTTATGTCTTTGCTTCTTATGGTGGATTTTCCTATAATTTTTTCGTCACACATCCTGAGGATTTTCTACGTAAACATTTAGTTTTTTTCTCTTCTACTTGCTTACAGTTATTGTCTTGAATTTATACGCTTGTCGTTGACACTTCCACATATATATTTTCTTTACATCGTGCTTGCATAGCATATGTGCACATATTTTCCATCAACAAACCTATCAGAATGGAGGGGAATGAAGGAAAATAGAGGGAAACAAATACAAAATATTTTCAGCCACTTTTCTTCCCTTCTCTTCCTATTGGATTGGAGTGGAGACAAGGGGAAGGGAAAAGACTTGGTGGGAAATATATTATAAAGGTCAGAAAAAATTAAAAATGTGAGAGAAAAAATACAAATAAGATGATAGAGCCCACAATTAATGTAAACACAGAGCAATATGTCATGTATATGTTATGTCAGTTGGGGGGGCATATGGAATGTTTGAGAAGTATTTGATAAAATTTGGAGGATTCTTTTTATAGAAAATAGAAACAAAATAAAAAAAAGTCAAAACAATTTTTATATGTAATTTACAATGACACTTAAAAGTTTTTTTTAAGATCTTAAAACTTTGGGATCATTATACAAACATAAAAAATAAAATCTAGTAATTAGAGAAAATATACTGGACTTTGGCGGGAAGTAATTAAATACAGTGAGAAAAAGTTTGATGTAAATTAAAAAATGTGAAGAAACTACTTCTATAACCACAATAAATATAAAAAAACTCACATTCTAAAATTAAGGACATGCATGACCTTATCCTGACGATTCATATTGTGCAGCCTAAACTAATATAGATGTTATTGACTGACAAGTTATTAACGGCCAAATGATAATATAAAACCCGTATTTCACAATATGATGCCATGAAGAATACAATTAAGTGAGCATAGCATCGTCTATATTTGACAAAAAATATGTGTGACAATATCTACTTAGAACCTAATGTAACACAACTAGTAGATTTGCATCACGTAGACCAATCTGGCAAACATAGTAGGGCTTATGTATCCATATTGTTCGAATCTAAAATTTTAAGGGCAATATTGCATAGAAAAATACAACGATAATGGTTCGTTTATCATATTAGGGCATTAGGCTCATCAATCCCATTAATTATGTTCTAAACTTTCATTTTTGTCAACAACATTCATTTAGACATAGGTAGTTCATTAAGCTTTATTGTCAAAAGTTAATGAATTAGTTTCAAATCATGAATGTGACAATCAATAACAATAACAATGAATGGAGTTTGATGAATGTGTATCATTTAGGCTACTCAAATAATGTTGCACCCCACCTTCCAATTATAAAAGGTTACCGTTGGGGTTCATGCTAGAATAATACTACTTCAAGTATGATCATCGTGATAATTTAGTCATATCAACATATTTGGCAATGATATCATAATGGCGGACCCATAATTACATAGTGGATTATTGGTCCTAGGCCAACTTTTGATGACGAGTCAACAATTTGAAGTACTTTATTGCCGTATAAAATATTTTGCAATATTTAACTACGATTTGGACACTATATTACTCATGCTACGTATAAATATCTTAAATGCATTTCAGATATAGGTCTACATTATCATAGGCGTAGCCAAAACCCAATCACTTCGAGGATTTATATCATTCAAGATTTGATTTGCGCACTTAGAGAGTTATGAAGCATGTTACATAATCTAAGGTTGAGGGCAAGATATAAAAACAGTACATCCATTCCAGTACAAAGGTGCTCTAGGCATTTTAACACATTGGGATATAGTCGTGTCTTAGTTGGAGAAAATCCAAGGCAAGATTCGTCATGGGTCATGGATATGCACCATCGATTTTCAGAAGTGGCATAAAGATGTGGCAAACAATGGTAGTAACTTGTAATTACAACAGTGAAGAAGAACAATACATAGGTTGAAAATGGTGTTTCTTTTTAATTTGTCAATTTTCTGTATTCGATAAACTATCCAACAAAGTAGCGAATTCAAGTGTAACCTCAAAAAAAAAAGTAGCGAATTCAATCGACGAATTTAGACCGATAGCTATAACCGAAGAAATGTCTACAAAGGTGCTAAAAGAGATAATTATTTTTAGTGAAGTGTTTTAATCGTTATCTTTTTCTTAAATATAATATAAATTAAAATTTTCATGAGTGTGGAAATCCAAAACCTTGCATTTCAATGATTCAGTACACAAATCATTTGATTTTCACACGTTAGAGACTTGGGATTCGTAACTCACGACAGCTTCGTATTAGCCCTCTACTATCACAAGTCCCTGTATAACCAGGACCAGCAAATCTGCTGGCATCACGAGGAAGGATTCGTTGCATGATATTACGACGTAGATATATGCATACTCATTAACATCAAGGGCAGCGATTGAAACCGGTAGACACACGACACTATTTTAAACAAAAATGATCTGGTCATACGCAGCACCCTTATGCGCGGGTATGTGCGGTCAACTGGGTGGGGTGGATTTGTAGGGGTGGGGGTGACATGATGGATGGATAGGTGGATGTTGTGTAATTGATAAATAAATTTGTTTTATTTATAACTTTTGAACCGTGATGAATTTTTTGAAGAAACAAAAATTATTAGATTCGTTATAAAAAATACATTCCAACAAGACTAATAGTTATATATTTTTAACAAAAAAATATAAAAATGATATGAATAAGTGATTTTGGATGCTAATGAACCATTTTGGGCGTCAATTAATCATCTTTGGATGTCATAGCCATTTATGGGCATCAATAACTTATTATTGGGCGTGAAATACCCTTATGCCGTATTTAATGCGTACAACTATATTTGGGCGCTATTAGGTTATTCTTAGGTGTCAAACATACCTATATGGGTATCATATTTATACTTTGGGTGTCAATGAACTCTTTTGGGCGTTAATGAACTATTTTTGGGGGGTCAATAACTATTTATGGGCGTCGTTATACTTCTGGGTGGCAATGAACTATTTTGGACGTCATTAAGTGGTTCTTAGGTGTCGAACAGACATATTTGGGTGTCGTTATGTTGTTTTGGTTGTCAATACCTTATTTGGGCGTCATCTTTATACTTCTAGTGTTAATGAATCATTTTGGGCATCAATTAGCCATTTATGAGCGTTGTTATACTTCTACGTATCAATGAACCATTTTGAGCGTCATTAAGTGATTCTTATGTGTCAAACAGACCTATTTGGGTGTCGTTATGTTGGTTTGGTTATCAGTGCATTATTTGGGTGTCATCTTTATACTTCTAGGTGATAATGAACCATTTTGGGCGTCAATTAATCATTTTTGAGTGTCAATAGCTATTTATGAGCCTCATAACATCCAAAATAGCATTTTTTTGTGTCAATTAACCTATATATATCATTTTTGTATTTTTTTCTCAAAAATATGTCAATATTAGTCTTGTTGGATTGCATTTTTCATTACGAATCCAATAATTTTTATTTTATTAAAAAATCATTAGGATTCAAAATTATAAACAAAAAAAATTATTTACCTATTTTATAATCTTAAAAAACTTTTCACATTCTGGGAGTTGGGTTGGGCTGGTTTCAGCCGCGTCGTAAAGCCGGGCTTGAGATGGGTAAGCTTCACCAAAGTTTAATTCTATCTTAAATAAGTAGCAGCCAAGTCCTTGTATAACCAGGACCAGCAAATCTGCTGGCATCACTGACCGGGTTTAGAAGGAGAAGCAGATCTCTCCTGTGAAAGGGCAAAAGAAGGTAAGTTAAGTACCTCAACCACATTGTGATTTACAAAAATTGACCTAGACCCCAGGTCGCAAAAATGAAGCTATATCAAAAAAACACAAACTGGATGTGCCATATGCATATCTGTTCCATTCATTCACCCGGAAGCTGGAATGATTGTTTGTAGCCTGCTCGGTCAAGACAAGAACACCCGGACGCAGCTGACTTTTGCTGCATTGCAGACAGGGCAGAAGTGAAGCTCTGGTTGGCAGCTGCCACAGAGACAGAGGTGGCGGCAAGGGAGGAGCAGCATTGATGCTTCGCAGTTCAAGCACGCCTTGCAGGTCACGCGAAACGTAAGCCTGGCATTCTCCTCGGCCGCCGCCTGGAGCACCTCGTCGGAGTGGGCTACGGCATGTTTGAAATGAGCGCAGCTAGAGCAGCCAGTAGAGGCAGCGATGCTGCAATTCTCTTCTATGGTGTTATTACCAAGTTGGAGGTACAATACTAGATTTTCCCCGGAGTCTTGCCAACGGCAGTTTGGGGACTGCGCAGCAACACCAAAGCTCGTATTAACAGCTGGAAGGGGACGAGCACTGTTCCCTTGTCGCCGCACTGCCTGCGGCGGCCGCCGTGTCTCTCCAGAAGTGGGACCACAACGAGGACGTGACGCCGAATTCAGCTGAGACGCCGGGAAATTGTTACCTTGCTCTTCCTCCACATCCACAACGTAGTCCGACTGGCCTATCCGAACCATTCGAGGTCTCTTTGTGGCATTCGGCTCTTGCTTCTTTCCGTCATTCCTCCCTGCACCCTCTTTACATTGGGGAGATCCAGAGGGAGAGGCTTTGTTGGTACTGACTCTGGGTGCAGGAGTAGTTTGAGCAGCAGCAACAACACCTTCTTGCGGAAGCTGAAGCTTCAGCTGCTGTCGCTGTTTTACTTGTGATTCTTCTGGGCGTAATGATGATGAATCGTCGGACATTGGCATTACACCTGCAGAGTCTTCGGAAGTGTCACAGAGCTGATCCTGCTCAACATCCGGAACCTCGGGAGCCGATCGACTTGGCTCACCTTCTGTGGGGAACCCCTTCCTGACTTTCTTGAGTTGACCAAGAGGCCTGAAAAATACCAAGGACCTATTTACAGTTAGAATGGAGGAGCAAATCATATCAGATGAACACCACGGGGTTATACTTAGGACCTATTTACAGTTAGAAGGGACGAGCAAATCATATCAGATGAACACCATGGGGTTATACTTAGGACCTATTTACAGTTAGAATGGACGAACAAATCATATCAGATGAACACCACGGAGTTATACTTAGGACATATTTACAGTTAGAAGGGACGAGCAAATCATATCAGATGAACACCACGGGGTTATACTTAGGACCTATTTACAGTTAGAATGGACGAGCAAATCATATCAGATGAACACCACGGGGTTATACTTAGGACCTATTTACAGTTAGAAGGGACGAGCAAATCATATCAGATGAACACCACGGGGTTATACTTAGGACCTATTTACAGTTAGAATGGACGAGCAAATCATATCAGATGAACACCACGGGGTTATACTTAGGACTTATTTACAGTTAAAAGGGACGAGCAAATCATATCAGATGAACACCACGGGGTTATACTTAGGACCTATTTACAGTTAGAATGGACGAGCAAATCATATCAGATGAACACTACGGGGTTATACTTAGGACCTATTTACAGTTAGAAGGGACGAGCAAATCATATCAGATGAACACCACGGGGTTATACTTAGGACCTATTTACAGTTAGAAGGGACGAGCAAATCATATCAGATGAACACCACGGGGTTATACTTAAGGTGTAGTTGCAGCGGATGTTGCTGGTTTGTTGTGTAGGATGTATTAGTATAAGGGCCTGTTTGGTAGGGTGTAGAGTGTGTGTTTGATGTACATTTTTACATTGCGAACTCACATAATTACACCATACTACACCCAACCAAACTAGTCCTTATGTGAATTGCAACTACACTCAACTTTCAACTTTTTGTCCACTATCGCAACACGTGCTGTGTGGGAATTGTTTTGAGGAATATACTCATCTATATCAACCAAATAAAAAATATATATAAAATCCATGAGCTTGCACCTCAGTCAACGAAACAAATTTTAATAACTACAAATCAATGCATACGAACTCATTGTTCCGGAAATCACGTTTTGCACGGTTACTACCACCAACCAAATAGGGCCTTAGGAGAAAAAAAAAATCAAAATATCACATTTTGAGAAGAAAAAAAATCAGGTATGGCACCTCGATCAACATAATTCTCAATCTACTACCATATAAAAAAGGGCAAATGTGCAGCCTGCGTTCGAGCTGCTTGCCTTTTTTCCTCAGCTGCCTGGTTATAGTTGCTATTTTATATATTCTTCTCTAAAACAGTTCTTTTTTATGTTAATAATCTGGGAATGTTCCCAGACGCTCCTACCTTTCACTTGTTTATCCATTTATAAGGGAGAGTCTGCCTCGTGAAAATTTAATATTACTATCAACAGTCCGGTTCGAGGATTCAAAGAGTTCTCTGCTACTCCGGTTTCTACAAGCCTATTATAAATTTACAAGCCTATTATAAATTTACTAGATTCCAGCCATCTCAGTGCCTCTTCTACAGTCCCATAAATAAGTCATTTATATTACAATTTCTAAATGATAAGCAATATGACTTGCATTTCAGAGGATGCACGTTGTACTACTCAATGAGGGCACTTAAAGATTTAAATCGGATAAAGCATCAGATCTTTCATATATAAATTGATCGGTAGTACAAAATATACAATAGCTGAAAATACAGTACAATGTTCATATATGTATTTTAGTGTGTACAATATATATAATATGAGTATGTCTTCTTAACTTGATATATCTACTATACATGTAATTTTGCTAAGGACATGCTACACATTTTAGTCTTATAAAAGTAAGTTGATTGTTTCTTTTGCCGAGTTAATCTATCTATCAGCTTAGCGGTCTAACATGTTTGTGTGATTACCTACTTACAATTTTTTGGGAAAAAAGATGATTTTGATAATTCCACATGTTCTTTTAACAAATTGCATGTAAATTATTTATTATATATCAGCTTTTAATAGACACATGCCAAAGAAAGAAAATGTGTGACTTTTCTAATGCCAGACTCTAGGTTGGAGGGAGTCAACTAAAATTAATTGAGTTATTATCTATTAATGAATTGCATGTAAACTGTTGTCAATATTGGTTACATAATTTTTTAAAAGATAGTTGTGGTAATTCAGCAATCACATGCTACACATTGGAAAGAGTCTCAAAAAATTAGACGTTAGTGGACACATGCTTAAAAAGAAAGCACAAATAATTTTATTAATGACATACTACAAATTAGAGAATTTTATAAAAAAAAGTTAGTCAATTATTTGCTTTCACTGAGTTAATTTAATTGTGCTAAGCACGTGTCTTTCCACTAGTATAAAGTAAAAACGCCACTTATGTTTTCTGTCAAACTAGGAAAAACGTCCTTCAAATCGAAGCTTTCAATAAAAGATTAAAAAAGGAAAGCAAAAATGCCAAGTGAATTGTCGCCAATTCAGTTGGCGTTTTTTTACCTTGTTTTTATTTTATTTTATTTTTTAATCTCTAATTTAATGCTTCAATTTGAAATGTTTGCAATCATTTTCAGGGAGCTGCTATACTCAATTTTTTTTCAAACTGTTGGGGTTTTTTCCCTTATACTTACACCTCCTCCCAGCTCTCAGAACTGGCCTCATCAGCACCCTGATGCAGAAGTTGGACAGCAGCGCCGGCAGCCGCGAAGTCGTTGGCTCGGAGAATATACACCTGCCGACATAACCATCCATTGATGATAGACACATAATCGAAGGAGCTGGAAACCACATTTTCCTCCTTCCTATCAAACACAGGAAACGAACCTTGAATGTTATGGAGTCAACGAGCTGGAATACCAAGGCATCGCCGTGTACCAACCCTTTGGCCAAGGAGAAGCCCCTCCACCCTCCGCTGAGTCCAGTTTTCCTTGGGAGATACATAGACTTGAAGCTTCCCGAGTCCTCGTCCACCAAATCCATCTGGGTATCCTCTTCCGGCATATGGTCTCTGCAAAACGCAGTTGGGAGCCCCTGCTTCGATCGTGGGAGATAGACCTTTACGAAAAGATTTAAATGGATTCTAAGATACAGAACTCTCAGTAGAAAGCACATCGCCTACCAGCCAAAAGCACCCAGAGACATGGGACGGCAGCATCATCTTCATGAAGCTGGGGAACTTGGAGTCAAGCCGCACCCGGAGCTCCTCCGCCCTCTCCTGCATGAACTGCCGCGCTTCTTTGGAGACGTAGACGTCATCCTCGCTGAACCTCACCCTGCATTGTCACATAGTTAATCGAATTTTGTGGTGGTGTCAGCATGTTGTTAGATCAATGGAGTGAAGTTTCTGAAAAAGGGATGAAAAGCCAAATTGGAATTGGCGGGAGAAGATGATGAATCTTCAACTGGACACGAACCTCTGCTTCTGCTTCTTCTTCTCCCCCTGCACATCATCGCCACACTCTGCTGATACCTGCAAAACAAGGATGTCTCCATCGGAATGTACATGGTCAAAGAAGAACGTGGTTGGACACTACCGAGTTGGAAATTTGCAGCCAATCGAGCCTGAGCACTACCAGTTTTGGAGACTCAGAGGAAAAACATGAGACTGGAAACCAGTTTTGGAAACTGGAGAGGAAAAAGAACACTCGCGTCCAAAAATAAAGGTCCGTTTGCAAATGGATGAGGTACCAAAGAGGTTGCAAACTGGCAGCTAGTTGTTGGGCTGACCTGGGAGCATTTGGGAGTTCTTCCTCTCCCACGCTTCTTCAGAACAGGGATGTGGCTGGAGCTCCTCGAGGCCGGCTCAACGACTGCCATAGCCGCCGGCCTGGAAAGCTTGGTTGTGTGGGTGGGGATAGTACAATAGGATAAAGAAAGAAGCTGGGTGTAGAGGGGAGTTGGCCATTTCTATGTTTGGTAACACGCTGTAGCTGGGAAAAGGGGAGGAAACAAAAGACCGTTGCAACCTGATTTGACACTTAAAGGCGGCAATTGTTTGGATTTTGAAAACAAATCTGTTGGATGTGAGTCCATCCATGTACGCCTTGGACTTCAGAGTGAGCTCGGTGCCAATTTCGTGCTGAATGTTCTTTCCTCAAGACTCCTGGAGTACAATCGTGACAGCTCGAGGTCCAGTATACCACTCAGCTGAAGCTGAACAGCATTTTCATTACAAAAATAGTTTGGTCACCCGCTCTTGCACATTCACGCACAGGGAAAGTGGTTTGCTGGTCGGTGGGAGTAATGACGTGACATGTTTTAATTGGATAGACTGGTAGAAATTATATAATATGTAAATAAACGTATTTTGCTTATAACTTTTGAACTGTAATGAATTTTTTTTTAGATTCCGGGACGCTCACGCTGGGTGACGCCCGGTCTCACGTGCGGGAGAAATAGTTCCCAAACCGCCGCCACGTGGCGGCTGGTGATTGAGTGTTTTTTTAAATTATGCAATAGTTAAATAAATTTGTTTCGGTTATAACTTTTGAACCGTAATGAATTTTTTAATAAAACAAAAACCGTTGGTTTCGTTACGAAAAATGCAATCTAACCAGCCTAATATTGACATATTTTTGAGATAAAAAAATAAAAAAAATGATATATATATATTATATATATATGTTAATTGACAACCAACTATGGTGCCCATAAATGGTTGTTGACACCAAAAATAGTTAGTTAACGTCCAAAATGGTTCACTGACACCCAAAAGTATAAATATGACGCCCAAATAAGGTAATTGACGCCCAAAATAATCCAATGACACTCAGAAGTTTGAAATGACACACAAATAAGGTATTGACAATCAAAACAATATAACGACACCCAAATAGTCCGTTTGACACCTAAGATCACTTAATGACACCCAAAATGGTTCATTGACACCCAAAAGTATAAATATGACGCCCAAATAAGGTAATTGACGCCCAAAATGGTTCATTGACACCCAAAAGTTTAAAATGAGACTCAAATAAGATATTTTTAGATACTATGATGCCCATAAATGATTATTGACTTGTAAAAATAGTTAATTGACGCATAAAATCATTTATTGACACCTAAAAGTATAAATATGACACACAAATAAGGTAATTGACGTCCAAAATTGTTCATTAACACCCAGAAGTTTAAAATGACACCCAAATAAGGTATTGACAACCAAAACAATATAACGACACTCTAATAGTCTGTTCGACAACTATGACCACTTAATGACACCCAAAATGATTCATTGACACCTAGAATGACACATATGAATGGCTAATGACACCCAAAGATGGTTAATTGACACCCAAAACGGTTCATTGACATCTAGAATAACCTATTCATATTATTTTTATTTTTATTTTGTTAAAAATATATCAATATTAGGTTTGTTGGAATGCATTTTTCATAACGAATACAATAGTTTTTATTTCGTTAAAAAATTCATTACGGTTCAAAAGTTATAAGCAAAACAAATTTATTTACATATTACACAACCTTTACCAACCCATCCAATCAAAATCCGCCACGTCAACCCCCCAAAACAGTCTCTCCCCCAGCCATACCATCTTCTCTCGCGCATGGGCTGCACTTTCTCCCAGCTGCGCGTGACAGAATCATTTTCGTTACGAAAATAGTTTGGTCACGCGCAGGGGGAAAGCGGTTTGGTTGTGGGTGGGGGTGATGACGTGTCATGTTTTAATTGGATGGACTGGTAGGAATTGTGTAATATACAAATAAATGTATTTTGCTTATAACTTTTGAACCGTAATGAATTTTTTAATGAAACAAAGACCATTGAATTCGTTATGAAAAATGCATTCAAACAAGACTAATATTGATATATTTTTAACAAACAAATATAAAAATGATATGAATACATTATTCTGGATGTCAATGAAGGCGTCAAATAACCATATTTGAGTGTCATTTGCCATTTATGGGTGTCATTAGTCATTTGTGGGGGTCGCTATGATTTTAGGTGTCAGTGAACCATTTTAGGCATCAAATAACCAAATTTGGGTGTCATTAGCCATTTATGGGTACCATTAGCCATTTGTGGGCGTCATTATAATTTTAGGTGTCAGTGAATCATTTTAGGTGTCAAATAATTATATTTGGGTGTCATTAGTCATTTATGGGTGTCATTAGCTATTTATGGGCGTTGTTATAATTTTAGGTGTCAGTGAACCATTTTAGGCGTCAAATAGCCATATTTGAGAGTCATTAGCTATTTATGGTTTTCATTAGTCATTTGTGGGCGTTGTTATAATTTTAAGTGTCAATGAACCATTTTAGGCGTCAAAAACCATATTTTGGTGTCATTAGCCATTTATGGGTGTCATTAGACATTTGTGGGCATCGTTATAAATTTAGGTGTCAGTGAACCATTTTAGGCGCCAAATAACCATATTTGGGTGTCATTAGCCATTTATGAGTGTCATTAGCTATTTGTGGGCGTTGTCAATTAACCTATATGTATCATTTTTTTATTTCAAAAATATGTCAATATTAGGTTTGTTAGATTGCATTTTTCGTAACGAAACCAACAATTTTTGTTTCATTAAAAAAATCATTACAGATCAAAAGTTATAAGCGAAACAAATTTATTTGCCTTTTACATAATTCCAAAAAACCGGCCCAATCACCACCTGCCACGTGGCGGCAGTTTGGGCAGTGGTTTCACCCCGCGCGTGAGGCTACGCGTTATGGGCGTGAGCTTGATAGAATCTTAGTTCTTTCCATTAGTAGGTGTATCTGGTGTTGGTTGATCTTATCCTTCTAGTTCTTATCTTCTTGGCAAAAATATCCAATGTTGACTAAGTATATGTCAGGTAGGGGTGAGCAAATAATGGTCTAGACCGCAAAACCAGACCAGACTGCTCAATTTGGTCCGGTCTGTTTTGAGTTCGGTCCGGTCCGCGGTCCGGGAATTTCGATGAGTTCGGTCTTCAGTCTGGTCCGGTCCGGACCGCGGACTGACTTTTATATAAAATTTATGTATATTTGAAGGTGTATTCTATAATAACTACAAATAAAGTACATATATAAGGACTACAAGTATAAATGTTTGATACTAAAGTTATATAATTGTTAGAAGTGACTAAGATTATCAACTTTGTACAATAAAATAAGTTGTAAATCATGTAAAAAAGACTGATTACGGTCCATACGGTCCGGTTCGGTCATAGCAGAAAATGGTCCGGTCTCGGTCCGGTCCTACCTCGAAACGGTCCGGTCCGTGGTCCATGTATTTGTTGAAATCCGGTTCGCGGTCCGTTCCGGTTTTGGACCGATGCTCAGCCCTAATGTCAGGTGGTCGCTCAAAAAAACTAGAACTAAACTTTGGTGACGCTCAAGGTGAGTCATGCGCGGTGTCACGTCCAGTTGAAACCAGCTCCCAAACTGCCTCCATGTGGCTGATGGTGATTGGGTGATTTTTTGAAAATTATACAATAGACAAATAAATTTGTTTTGCTTATAACTTTTGAACTGTAATGAATTTTTTAAATAAACAAAAACCATTAGATTCGTTACAAAAAATACAATCTAACAAGATTAATATAGACATATGTTTTAGGAAGAAATATAAAAATAATATATATAGGTTAATTGACACCCAAGATGGTTCATTGACGCATAGAAATGGTTTAATAACACTCAATATATAAAAATGATGCCCAATAATTCTATGACACCCATAAATAGTTATTGACACCCAAAAATAGTTAATTGACGCCCAAAATGGTCTATTGACACCCAAAAGTATAAAGATGACGCCCAAATAAGGTATTGACAACCAAAACAACATAACGACGCCCAAATAGGTCTGTTTGACACCTAAGAACCACTTAATGGCGCCCAAAAATGATTCATTGACACCCAAAAGTATAAAGACGCCCATAAATAGTTTTTGACACCCAAAAATGGTTAATTGACGCCCAAAATAGCTCATTGACACCCAAAAGTATAAACATGGTACCCAAATAAGGTATTGACAACTAAAAACAACATAAGGATGCCCAAATAGGTTTGTTTGACACCCAAGAACACTTAATGGCGCCTAAATATAGTCGTACACATTAAATAGGGTAAGGACACCCATAAATAGCTATTGACACCCAAAAATGATTAATTGACGCCCAAAATAGTTCATCGGCACCCAGGATCACATATTCATATTATTTTTATATTTTTTTATTAAAAATATATCAATATTAGTCTTGTTGGAATGCATTTTTCATAACGAATCTAGTGATTTTTATTTCGTCAAAAAATTTATCACGGTTCAAAAGTTATAAGCAAAACAAATTTATTTATTAATTACACAACCTCCACCTACCCATCCAATTAAAACCTGCCACATCATACACCCCAAAACCACCCAAAACCATCCAGCCACCCAGTTGGTCGCGCGTAGCACCTGCGCGTGAGGGTTTTGCGTATGACCCGATCATTTTCAAAAAAATTATTTTTGGTGTGAGGGTTTTAGAAAATAATTGACAACCCTCCCTCTCCATATATACAAAAATATTTTTAATCACCGGCTCATGCTCCCGCTCCTTGTTATGTTCTCTCCCTCTCATTTCCCTCTCCAACCGGAATCTAGAACCATTTGTGCTCCCCCGGCAGTGGCAACAAGATACATCAGCATCGATCGTTGTGTTGTTTGTTATTTTAAAATTTAGGTATATAAAAATTGAGTTCAGTCTAACCAAACAACATTCGATGCCTCAAACGACCTACGTTCAGATTTGTTATTGGTACATGATTTTGCAAATATAGTTCTCTTGTTCTCTTATCCCTGCTCTAACATCCTTTTGATCGCTTCTCTTTGTCCTACTTCTCATAAAAATATACTATTTTGTTTATTTTACATGTACACTAACTGTATTTCTTAAAAAGTCGACTTTTTTGTTGAAAGGAAGCTCTTTTATTCATAGTATCGGTGAAAGGAAGCTCTTTTATTCATAGTGTAGCTTAGTTACATCTTTAAAGGAGTGATTTTTAATATCATGTATATCATTTTTTCCAGATTATATATTTTCCAGAAGAAATATATCATGGATGCGACTGCAGATGAATAGATGGAGGAGATGAACATGGCTTTAAAAAAGCTTCACAAAGATTCAGTCGTTGGTGTGTCATCGTCACTGTGCCAACATACTCATTAAGGTTCAATCACTGGTGTGTCATCGTCACCTCGCCAAGATGATACTCAACAAGCTCTAGTCGTAGGTTTGCCATTGTCACCATGCCAAGATATCTACATAGAGAAATTATGTCGACAATACATCTTTGTTTGACGTAGATCTGACTGAGATGGTCTATCAAGAATAGGGTTGGCAAGGAATATTGCGTTGAAGAAATTGATGTTGAAGAAATTATGTCCAATGATAAGCATGCTTACTCAGAGAATCTAGAAGAAATTGATGTTGAAGATCAGACATATTATGATTTCTCACAGAGAGATCTCTCAGAATGACACAGCTCCCGCACATCAGTATTGCGTAAACATTCCTGATATGGAGTCACATAAAGTTGAGAGGACTCAAATAGATCTGAATAAGACATGTGACGCTTCTGAAAGCATCGGAGAAAAGATTGGTTTTGAAGATACTCATATGAATGTCTCAGATGATTAGTCCATAAATATTCCTTTATTAATAATGGCATTCCCTTTTTTTCTTATTTGATTGTCCTTTTCTCCATCTCATTGTTCCTATTCTCCATGAGATCCTTCTTCCCTTTATTTGTATCATTATTTCTTTTCACCTCATCCTTATTCCTTTTCTCAAGCTATATGTTCCTCTTCTCCCTAACCTCATTCCTTTTCTCCTATATTTGGGTTTCCCTTTCTCCATAACCTCATTCCTTCTGTCATCACTACTACAGAAGTGGCCTTTGGCGTCGGTCGTTTAACCCCATTTGGCGTCGGTTTTCGACCGACGCCTATGTGGGCGCCGCTAAAGGTCGAACACTTCGGCGTCGGTTGTTTAACCGACGCCTATTTAACCTATCGGCGTCGGTCATTTAGTAGATAACCGACGCCAAAAGGGTTCGCGCCACATAAAACGGCGTCAGCTAGGGCACTTTCTACGTCGGTTATTTACTAACAGACCGACGCCTATATTACTTATAGCGTCGGTCTTTTAGTAGATAACCGACGCATAAAGTGTCCTAAATGACGCCATTTTTTGTGGCGCGAACACTTTTGGCGTCGGTTATATACCAAAAGACCGACGCCACTAATTTAAATAGGCGTCGGTTTGATACGTATATCCGACGCCATTTCGAGGACTGCTTTGGCCACATAAGGCGTCGGTTATCTATAAATAACCGACGCTATAGATCTTTGCTGACGGTTTTTTATAAATAACCGACGCCTATTTTTTTTTCATATCAGTTTGCAGGCCTGCTGTGGCTGGTCAGCAGGATGAGAACCTGCAGTTCAGTTTTCTGAACTACAGGTTTACGACATCCATTGATATCAGCCTACAAACAGGCCGCAAACCTACAAAAGTCATAAGCAAAATTTCACACAAGTACATACATTCAGACATCAATTCAATTCTCACATTCACACATATAGAAACATTCAAATACATGTATTAACATTCAGAAATATTCATTTACAAAGTATCATTCATTATCGCTATCAACATCCCAATTATATCTTACAGTTGCCACTGCTTGTATGGCTTTTGCCCATTCTTCTCTTACTTCATTTAATGCTTCCATCGTATATGGAGCATGTATATTTTTTAAGCGTTTACCTGTAGTGTTGTCAGTTTTAAACACCTGCAAAGAGAATGATGTATATATATAAGTAATAATATAAAAATAAGATAAGATTGATATATTGCATACTAACTAATGAGAGTATATATAATACCTCATGTATGGTATCGATGTCCAATGCGGCATATTTGATAATCATCTGCATAAATCGCATCACATAGTATGTGCATGCCCAGCCATTGTCTTGTGTAGCACACTATAAATTGAAACATACAAAATAATACAACTAAGCACAATTCACATCAATAATATATATATTCGAGTCGGGAACTTACTTGTACGTTCTGCCAATTTATTGGCTGGTTCTTTTTCCTTGGGACCGTTCCTCCAGCCTTTTTGAATGCATCTAAACCCCTACATGTTAATATAACACAATAAATTGCATAAGTAAATAGTAATGTAATAAAAGATGTTAACGGATATAAAAATGAAATATTTCTCACCAGAATAATGGCATTCTCATTACGTGTCCAATTTTAGGGTTCAATGTACTCCCCGCAGGATCTAGATAATAAACAGTGAATGTCCCGGGGACAATAACTAGTAACTCCCAATGTCTACCGCTAGAGGTAAGAAGTTAACAATTAATAACTCAAAATGCAAAATAAAAATGGAATCACTACTACAGAAACGGCCTTTGGCGTCGGTCGTTTAACCCCATTTGGATTCGGTTTCCGACCGACGCCTATGTGGGCGCCGCTAAAGGTCGAACACTTCGGCGTCGGTTTTTTAACCGACGCCTATTTAACCTATAGGCGTCGGTCGTTTAGTAGATAACCGACGCCAAAAGGGTTCGCGCCACAGAAAACGGCATCATCTAGGGCACTTTCTGCGTCGGTTATTTACTAAAAAACCGACGCCTATATGGAATATAGCGTCGGTCTTTTAGTAGATAACCGACGCATAAAGTGCCCTAGATGACGCCATTTTTTGTGGCGCGAACACTTTTGGCGTCGGTTATATACCAAAAGACCGACGCCTATAGGTTAAATAGGCGTCGGTTTGATATGAATATCCGACGCCATTTCGAGGACTGCTTTGGCCACAGCAGGCGTCGGTTTATTGAAAAAAACCGACGCTGTAGGTCTTTCCTGACAGTTTTCTATAAATAACCGACGCCTATTTATATATTTTTTTTTCATATCAGTTTGCAGGCCTGCTGTGGCTGGTCAGCAGGATGAGAACCTGCAGTTCAGTTTTCTGAACTGCAGGTTTACGACATCCATTGATATCAGCCTACAAACAGGCCGCAAACCTGCAAAAGTCACAAGCAAAATTCTACACAAGTACATACATTCAGACATCAATTCAATTCTCACATTCACACATATAGAAACATTAAAATACATGTATTAACATTCAGAAATATTCATTTACATAGTATCATTCATTATCGCTATCAACATCCCAATTATATCTTACAGTTGCCACTGCTTGTATGGCTTTTGCCCATTCTTCTCTTACTTCATTTAATGCTTCCATCGTATATGGAGCATGTATATTTTTTAAACGTTTACCTGTAGTGTTGTCAGTTTTAAACACATGCAAAGAGAATGATGTATATATATAAGTAATAATATAAAAATAATATAAGATTGATATATTGCATACTAACTAATGAGACTATATATAATACCTCATGTATGGTATCGATGTCCAATGCGGCATATTTGATAATCATCTGCATAAATTGCATCACATAGTATGCGCATGCCCAGCCATTGTCTTGTGTAGCACACTATAAATTGAAACATACAAAATAATACAACTAAGCACAATTCACATCAATAATATATATATTCGAGTCGGGAACTTACTTGTACGTTCTGCCAATTTATTGGCTGGTTCTTTTTCCTTGGGACCGTTCCTCCAGCCTTTTTGAATGCATCTAAACCCCTACATGTTAATATAACCTTCGATGACCAAGATATACAGTCTTGCCGCCATGTTTTAGTCTTATTGAATCAGTGTTTTCTTCACATATAGGACACGCTTTAGCTCCTTTGACACTATATCCAGACAAATTCCCATATGCTGGAAAGTCATTAATAGTGCAAAACAACATAGCGTGCAAACGAAATGTCTCTCTTGCTGAAGCATCATAGGTCATCACACCTTCAGCCCAAAGTTTCTTTAAGTCATCAATCAAAGGTTCAAGATAAACATCGATATCATTTCCGGGTTGTTTAGGGCCCGATATCAACAATGACAACATAACGTACTTATTTTTCATACACATCCAGGGAGGAAGATTGTATATAACAAGCATGACTGGCCAAGTGCTATGTTGGCTGTTCAATGTCTCGTACGGATTCATCCCATCTGTACAAAGCCCAAGTCTTAGATTCCTATCTTCTTCACCAAATTTAGGGTACAATAGATCAATCTTCTTCCACTATGGGGAATCAGACGCATGTCGTAGGATCCCATCATTATTTTTCTTAACATCTGCATGCCACCTCAAATTCTTCGCATCTTTCGGATTTGCAAACAAGCGTTGAAACCGTGATATTATAGGTAGATACCACAACACCTTGGCAGGAGAACCAGTTTTGGACTCCCCCGAAGTCGTCAATTTATACCGTGACGCACCACATTTTGGACAATCTTTCAAATCTACATAGTCCTTTTGAAATAATACACAATCATTCGGGCATGCGTGTATCTTCTTGGCCTCCATTCCCATTGGGCACAACATTTTCTTTACCTGGTATGTTGAGATTGGAAGCTCGTTTCCTTCAGGAAGCATTTCTTTCAACAAAGTCAACAATGAAGTGAAGCTTTTGTCGCTCCATCTATTATTAGCTTTCAACTTATACAATCTCAAGACAGCGCTAAGCTTCGTAAACTTAGCACAACATGTGTATAACGGTATCTCAGCATCATGCACAATGTTTGTAAAGATAGGAGGTGGATCGGTGTGCTCTACCCTACAACTATCCAGCATCGCATCAACGATGTCTGCTGGAACTGGTTCGTTCACATTTACGTCATCAGAGGCAATTTCTTCTTCCACCCCAGCACTGCTATCGACATCTACTGGTTTCGATTTTGAAATCTCTCCATGCCAGTGCCATTCTGTATAGCCTTGTACAATCCCGTTGCACATGACATGACTTTTGATTTCCTCACCAGTGTTGACTTTCAAGTTGTTACCGCAATGCCTACATGGACAGTAGAACCTATCTGTAGGTTTTTTCCTATGTTCCTCGGCAAATCTAATAAACTGATCAAGACCAGATATAAACTCTGGGGTGCAACGATTACGAATGGACATCCATGATCTATCCATTCTATGATCAGAGAAAACAAGTATATATTAGGAAACAAGTATATATTAGGAAAATATTAGGGTATACACTTACATCCTAAGCGTATAATGTGATGTCATTCTTATATATAATAAATGTGTACCACCTATCCCATCCTTGAACACCTAATCTCACTAGTAAGTGTATAATGTATATTTGGTTTTCAAGAAAATTTCGGCAGCATTTCCCCGCTGTTCTCTAAGTACATATGTACTTAGAGAACAAACGGGGAAATGCTACCGAAATTTTCTAGAAAACCCAATACACATTATACACTTACATCCTAAGTGAGATTAGGTGTTCAAGAACAGTCCCAAACCGGGGACTATCCAAGATTTACTCCTAATGAGTCAATCTTGGATGGGTTTCTAGGCCAACAAATACATTTGATGTCATTCTTATATATAATAAATGTGTACCACCTATCCCATCCTTGAACACCTAATCTCACTAGTAAGTGTATAATGTGTATTTGGTTTTCAAGAAAATTTCGGCAGCATTTCCCCGCTGTTCTCTAAGTACATATGTACTTAGAGAACAAACGGGGAAATGCTACCAAAATTTTCTCGAAAACCCAATACACATTATACACTTACATCCTAAGTGAGATTAGGTGTTCAAGAACAGTCCCAAACCGGGGACTATCCAAGATTTACTCCTAATGAGTCAATCTTGGATGGGTTTCTAGGCCAACAAATACATTTGATGTCATTCTTATATATAATAAATGTGTACCACCTATCCCATCCTTGAACACCTAATCTCACTAGTAAGTGTATAATGTGTATTTGGTTTTCAAGAAAAGTTCGGCAGCATTTCCCCGATGTTCTCTAAGTACATATGTACTTAGAGAACAAACGGGGATATGCTACCGAAATCTTCTCGAAAACCCAATACACATTATACACTTACATCCTAAGTGAGATTAGGTGTTCAAGAACAGTCCCAAACCGGGGACTATCCAAGATTTACTCCTAATGAGTAAATCTTGGACGGGTTTCTAGGCCAACAAACACAATAATAGATATGACAAATATATGCAAGCAAAAGATTTGTTCATATATGCAAGCACAAATGTATGACAAATATATGCACAAATTAGAAGTTCATAACCCTCATAACCCCCCATCTTAGGATGATGAAGGTCCATCTTTGCAGTCCTTGGCTACCATATGAGCCAATGAACAAGGAAGTTGGTCGTTTGTCCCAGGATTAACATTGTGAAATTTGAGTTGAAGAACATGAACAAATTTGAGTTGAAGGTCCATCTTTGAGGTCGGTCATCTAGGTTCACCCACAATACAACTTATCAGAAGAACATGAACAACTTTCAGGGCAAGGTCAAAGCAAAAATCAGAATGATGATGACATTGATGAATTTTTTGTTGGTTGAGATTGAGAAATTCATGCCCAACTATAATATATTTCACTCATATTTTAAGCCCTTTTTAGTTAGAGGGACCATAGGGCTGAACGTATATGACCACATTATGACTTTATAGAGGTTCAAGTAAAATTAAGTATTGATTGAGATCTTGATAATAATGTTCTATCTGATCTTGAAGATTTTTGGATGGATAAAAAAGATATTATATATGAGGGTATGAAATTTCCATCCTTGAGGTGCTTATATAGGTGAATAAGTGGATTTTAATATTGATACTTTGTGACATAATAGTTATGTCTTGATTTGGTGAAATTTGGAGTAGTAATACTAATTTAGTTTGATTATTTACGAAATTAGACATATATGATTGTGTTCAATACATTATGCACGTCTTGCATCTTAAAAAATATATTTAATAATGTTGTAGGGATGATTCTACGTTGAGGCGACTTTCAGGACTTGTAAAATCTAATTAAAAACAGATTAAACGGTGTTTTCCTTTTTGTTTGGGAGAACAAATAGATAGGTACTCGTAGAGAGAGTGTTTATTTATGTTTAGGATATGTTTCTTGGGTTTCCTTTTTGGTATAGGAAAGTGACCCATCAGTTGCTAATAGTTAATGTTTTAATTAGATTTGCGTTTTGAGCATCCTTGTATCTCACAATCCGACATAGGAAAAGACGACCTGGCAGTTTGGTAGGGGAGGGGGTTCTCTCAATCACAATCAAATATGATTGAAAAATTAAACCGTTCTCCTTTGAAAAATTACAAGCAAATATAAATGACAAAATGAACCAAATTGCAATAAAAAACAACAACATGTTGAATATGATTGAAGAAAAAATGAGCTGTGTAACTAGGTATAAAAACTCATAACCAAATGATTGACCAACAACTCAGAAACCAATCTGACCTTATAAAGAACACACATTGAAGGATCCTATAACAGAGTAAAATCGAACCTGTAAGTAGCAAGCTCGTGGAGGAAGAAGAGGAGTAGCTCTGTCGGTAGAGAGCTCCGTTAAGGAAGAAGAGCAGTGGAGGCGGCGACGTTGAGTAGTGGAGGCGGCGGTGTAGGCAGTGGAGGCGGCAGCGGCGTAGGGCAGTGGCAGCAGCGGCGGAGACGCGGGGGTCGTCAGGCGGAGATGCGGCGGCGGAGAGGCAGTGGCAGTAGTGGCAGAGACGTCGGCGGAGAGCAGCGGCGGAGAGCGAGCGGCGGAGAGCAACAGCGGAGAGCGAGCGGCAGAGAGCAGCAGCTGGAGTCGTCGGGCAGAGAGCGAGCGGCGAGCAGCAGGATGAAACAGGAAGAAAGGGGGAAGAGCTGGGTGATCGGGTCTATTAATTTGGTAATCAGCATCGGTTATTTAGAAAACCGACGCCTCTAACACTTTAGCGTCGGTTGCCTGTAAAAAAACGATGCCCGTTTAGAAAACCTGTACCCTAATTTTTTTGGCGGGAACCATAATCAACATCGGTTATCTGGCACAACCGACGCTGAAAGTGGGACATTTTTGCACAAATTTTCATTTTAAATAGGCGTCGGTGAATACCTATAAAACTGACGCTAAAGATGACCTAAAATGTTTTTGCTCGAAATTTGGATTTCGCGGGTGATTTTAGGCGTCGGTTTTTTATAAACAGCCGACGCTGAATATAAAGCGGTACCCGTGTCTGGCTGGTCTTCAAATATAGACGTCAGTTTGTATAAATAACCGACATCTAATAGTATCGGCGTCGGTTTCCGTAAACAACCGACGCCCAGAAAAGCGACACTGAATGCTATTTCTGTAGTAGTGAATTTTCTTAAGTCCAAATTATAAATAAAGTAAACTTACTTGACATTGAATGGAGCTATTATTATCGTCTTCTTTTGCTGACCAAAAATTGTAAAAGCATCTATATAATATTGTTGAACATTATCAGGGTCTTTAGCTACCAAACTAATCAATGATGGAATCAAAAATCCCAAATGATCAAATGCAAATTGTTTGCAATGATCTTCGACTAAGTAGCTGCAAAACATATAGGCGTATGCATTAATATATAAGAAACCAGATCACCGGATCTTACACAAGGTATATGGATGTATAAACAAGATCTCACCTTATCCATGTCTCTATCATTGATGTATTCAGCCAATCATACATAAACAACTCAATAATATCTTGTATAAATAAAGAGCTATCGTATGATTGACCTGCATAATCTGCATCTAAAGAAATAATTATAGGGCAATGTACATTATGTGCCCGTAGCCAACATGCCATTCCCCTACAAGCAGGACCTAACGGGTATGTTAGGTCAGTTGGAACCCAATCGGGTAATGCGGGAAGTGGAAGTGGAGGCCTAGGTGCTCCTGGTGTCTTCTTTTTAACCTGTACATATAATTTCAGATCAGTTGACATCATATATACACATTAACAGTCTAAATCAATGTAAATTTATCTTACAATTTCAGTCGTGTAGACGACATCTGCTTTGGGCCACAATATCACCCCGCCTTCTGCATCAGCAAGTCTATCAATATCCGGGTGGGGATATGGCAATGTAGCTTCTCTCCAATCAGGTAACACACGTATCGGGCTCACACGAACGTAGCCCTGTGGCATTGGAGTCCCGTGAAACATTGCCCCAGGAAGGGACGGGTAAGCCTGCGCCTCTGCAACAACGTAGTCTTGCATTCTTAAGCGGCATGGCTTCAATGCCTACAAATTTACGTAAAGAATATTATACATATATACATATCATCTTGAAAACATAACAACTTGAAAAGACTAACTACAATGTCATAAACAATACTTACAGCAGACGTGCTAGGCGATGGGTCTCCAGGATTACTCGCAGTCTGTGCATCAGGAGAAGAGTGGGTTGCCATAGGCGTATTGGAAGCCTGAGATGCCTGCCACCGCATCAATTCTTCCTTGACCTTCTCAGCAACTACATCGTTGACCTTCTTAGCAACTAAATCCTCAACTCTCTTATTCTCCTATACATGGATAAAAGAAACATTAGCTTCTTATTAATGAATTTCCTTTTGCAGTAACATTCTAAAAAAAGAATATGTTACCTCTTCTTGAGAAAGTCCCGCTCTGGGTTTGCGCTGGGATGGCCCAAAGAATGCTTTGATGCCAACACCAGCGCCGGCACCTCTAACACGTCCAGGATGCTCTGGGTTACCCAGAGCAACTGTCAATTCATCCCTTGTGCCCTGAGGGATGAACGTGCCTTGTTTCCTCTGCTTGTGCAGCTCCCGCTAATCACCATAAACAGAAATTGGTAAGTTAACACCACAAATAATCAATATTCAAACGATTTCTCTAAGAGTGTTATTTTACCATTTTTGCAGCCGCCTCAGCAGTTACATGCTTCTTTATTTCACCCTTCTTGTTTTGCCTGCCAGCTATCCAGATATCATGGCGAGGCATGGGTGTGGCAGACTCCTGAGTAGGAGCAGACTCCTGAGTAGCCGCAGACTCCGCCTGTAGTCTTTGGCGAACGCTTGCATAGCCTTTTGGACCCATAGTGTGGTCATGCACATTCAGTGCACGTCTTGCTTTTTGTGCGTCACTGAGGGCCTAGTTAGTATGCAAATTAATGATTTGGTTAGTAGCACTAAATGCTAATCTTGAATAGGTGAATACAATGTATATTAATTAAATTAGGAGTGGCGCCTAATACCTTGAATTCTTCAGATTTTCTTGAAGCAACAAAATTGTCCCAATCTTCTTTGTCCAAGAAGTTCCATTGTTCAAGGGCTGACTTCTTCTTCTTATCACCCTCTTTTATGTATTCTCTGTTCAGATTTGTCCTATAATTCCTAAGCATCTTTCCAGCGTGTTGCATCACATTTTTACGATGCAACTTCTCATCCAATGCAAACAGATTCTGTAAAATAGAAATGTTATTAACTAGTATCCAAAATAGAATTGCAAATAATAGAATTTGTAATCTACAAAATAGAATTGCAAATAATAATAACTCACGCATAAATCCTTCCATATCAAGTCTTTTTTCCCTTGAGGAACTTTATGCCAATTGTCATACTTAACACCACAATGGCTCCGAGTGGTACACCCAAGATAGTTCACAAAATTATTGTGGTTCACTCCAATTGGATTTCCTCCATTATCAAACTCCACCACCAATTTGGATCCACTACCACTTAGCGCTAATAACTTCTTCAACAGAGTGATGCCCCTTTTCTTGTTAAGTGTTTGGTGTTGCGCATCAAGTTGCTCCAGTGCTTCAGTGGGTACAGGTGCATCAACCTAAAATTTGACAAAAATAAAACACACTAAATTATCCCAATATAGAAATATAGGATATATGACATAACTAGAAGATAATGAATTTTATAGAAATACAGGATATGTTTTTAGAACTTACATTAGTATCCTCGCCATGCTCGTCATGGACAGCATGCTCATCATGGACTTCATGCTCATCATGGACATCATGCTCATCATGGTCAGCCATATGAAAATGTCATTAAAAAGGCAAACATTTAGCATTTGTATTAACTAGAAAAAGGCAAACATTTAGCATTTGTATCAACTAGAAAAAGGCAAACATTTAGCATTTGTATAAACATACATGTCTCTAAAATTGTGATCTTTTATCAATTAACGATCCTTCATTGTGATCTCCGCGCACATATAAGTCATCATTAGCTTCAATATTTTGTGAAGTTGGCAACCCAACTGAGAATGGACTGGAGTCATCATACTTATCATAGTACTCTTCTTCATCTATAGGATCTTCAATGAACTGTCTTTTACCATGAAGAACAACCGACCATTTATCATTTGCAGGATCATCGATATAGAATATTTGTTTCGCCTGTGATGCCAATATGAATGGTTCACCCTTCTCGCCAATCTTTTCAAAGTTCACCAAAGTGAAACCCAATTCATCCACTATAACTCCTTTGGTGTTATCAACCCAATTACATTTAAAGAGAGGAATTTTGAAATCTATGTAGTCAAACTCCCAAATGTCCTCAATGACACCGTACTATGACATTTTAGCTTCACGTGGACTCTTATCCTTTGCACTTGCAAAGTACATAGTCGACGCTTGAAGAGTGACCCCACTATTTTGGACGACACTCTTATCATCTTGGCGCTTTGTGTAATATGTGAATCCATTAATGTCAAACCCTTCATAAGACATAACATTCGGTTTTGGTTTAAAGGCGAGGCATTTGATAGTTTCTGTAATATCATTTGGTGTTTGAGATAGTTGATGTAAGACTTTATCTTCAAACCACTTAGTAAAAGTCTTATTATGCTCTCTAGCAAGCCACATTGAACTTGCTCAAGGATGTTGTCTCTTTATGAAATTGGTATGTTCCTCGATATAAACACTCACTTCGTCCATATTGTGTAAAATATACAAGTGAGCTTGTTCCAACTGCTCACGGCTGATTACTTTCACCCGTGATCCCAAAATTCCTTTGCCCTCCTCAATATTCTTTTCATTATCAGGAGTGTCATTACCACTGAGAAAGTCATTGCAAAAATCCATAACCTCTCTCGCCACATAACCTTCAATAATACTCCCTTCAGGCCGATAACGGTTTCGAACATCACCTTTAAAAATGCTCATGTATCGTTCAAAGGGATACATCCAATGCAAGAAAACTGGTCCCAACATTTTCACTTCCCTAGTCAAGTGGACAACAAGATGTACCATGATATCAAAGAACAAAGGAGGGAAATACATCTCAAGCTGACATAGGGTAACAACCACTTCTCTTTGCAAATTATCGAGAGTATCAGGGTCAATAACTTTGCTGCATAGACTGTTGAAAAAGAAACAAAGTCTGGTAATTGCAAACCTTACATGCTTCGGCAATATAGATCGAATTGCCACGGGCAATATTTGTTGCATTAGAGTGTGACAATCATGAGATTTAAGACCTATCAACTTCAGATCTTTCATTGATACCAATCTACGGATGTTGGATGAGTAACCATGTGGCACCTTAACATTTACCAAGCATTCACAAAAAGTTTTCTTCTCCTTTCTAGACAACGTGTAACAAGCGGGAGGTAAGTATGTTCTTTTATTACCCATTTCACGTAATTCTGTTAATTCTGACCTTATTCCCATTTCACGTAGGTCCAGTCTGGATTTTATCCCATCTTTAGTCTTACCTGGTATATTTAATAGAGTACCAATGATGCTATCACAGACATTTTTCTCAACGTGCATTACATCGATACAATGCCTGACTGTCAAAGAACTCCAATAAGGAAGATCCCAAAATATTGACTTCTTCTTGAATGAAGAACTGTCACTCTGTGTGGCCATACTACATTATGATTTCTTACCAAATTCATTGACAATGTCTTTTACTCTTTCATAAACAACATCCCCTGGTATAGGTTTCGGTGCACTCCGTTCATCATTCCATCCATTGAATGCTTTGCGCTTCCTACGATACAGATGGAATTTTGAAAGAAACCTTCGATGACCAAGATATACAGTCTTGCCGCCATGTTTTAGTCTTATTGAATCAGTGTTTTCTTCACATATAGGACACGCTTTAGCTCCTTTGACACTATATCCAGACAAATTCCCATATGCTGGAAAGTCATTAATAGTGCAAAACAACATAGCGTGCAAACAAAATGTCTCTCTTGCTGAAGCATCATAGGTCATCACACCTTCAGCCCAAAGTTTCTTTAAGTCATCAATCAAAGGTTCAAGATAAACATCGATATCATTTCCGGGTTGTTTAGGGCCCGATATCAACAATGACAACATAACGTACTTATTTTTCATACACATCCAGGGAGGAAGATTGTATATAACAAGCATGACTGGCCAAGTGCTATGTTGGCTGTTCAATGTCTCGTACGGATTCATCCCATCTGTACAAAGCCCAAGTCTTAGATTCCTATCTTCTTCACCAAATTTAGGGTACAATAGATCAATCTTCTTCCACTATGGGGAATCAGACGCATGTCGTAGGATCCCATCATTATTTTTCTTAACATCTGCATGCCACCTCAAATTCTTCGCATCTTTCGGATTTGCAAACAAGCGTTGAAACCGTGATATTATAGGTAGATACCACAATACCTTGGCAGGAGAACCAGTTTTGGACTCCCCTGAAGTCGTCAATTTATACCGTGACGCACCACATTTTGGACAATCTTTCAAATCTACAAAGTCCTTTTGAAATAATACACAATCATTCGGGCATGCGTGTATCTTCTTGGCCTCCATTCCCATTGGGCACAACATTTTCTTTACCTGGTATGTTGAGATTGGAAGCTCATTTCCTTCAGGAAGCATTTCTTTCAACAAAGTCAACAATGAAGTGAAGCTTTTATCGCTCCATCTATTGTTAGCTTTCAACTTATACAATCTCAACACAGCGCTAAGCTTCGTAAACTTAGCAGAGCCTGTGTATAACGGTATCTCAGCATCATGCACAATGTTTGTAAAGATAGGAGGTGGATCGGTGTGCTCTACCCTACAACTATCCAGCATCACATCAACGATGTCTGCTGGAACTGGTTCGTTCACATTTACGTCATCGGAGGCAATTTCTTCTTCCACCCAAGCACTGCTATCGACATCTACTGGTTTCGATTTTGAAATCTCTCCATGCCAGTGCCATTCTGTATAGCCTTGTACAATCCCGTTGCACATGACATGACTTTTCATTTCCTCACCAGTGTTGACTTTCAAGTTGTTACCGCAATGCCTACATGGACAGTAGAACCTATCTGTAGGTTTTTTCCTATGTTCTTCGGCAAATCTAATAAACTGATCAAGACCAGATATAAACTCTGGGGTGCAACGATTACGAATGGACATCCATGATCTATCCATTCTATGATCAGAGAAAACAAGTATATATTAGGAAAACAAGTGATTGTTCATTCTAATGATTGTTCACATTCTAGGCCTACAAACACATTTGATGTCATTCTTATATATAATAAATGTGTACCACCTATCCCATCCTTGAACACCTAATCTCACTAGTAAGTGTATAATGTGTATTGGGTTTTCAAGAAAATTTCGGTAGCATTTCCCCGTTGTTCTCTAAGTACATATGTACTTAGAGAAAAAACGGGGAAATACTACCAAAATTTTCTCGAAAACTCAATACACATTATACACTTACATCCTAAGTGAGATTAGGTGTTCAAGAACAGTCTCAAACCGGGGACTATCCAAGATTTACTCCTAATGAGTCAATCTTGGACGGGTTTCTAGGCCAAAAAACACAATAATAGATATCTACAATGAAGCTGGACTCCATACAAACAGTATATAATTTAGTGATTGTTCATTCTAATTTATACCAATGTACAAGTAATATAAAGAACAATGATTTTTCACATTCTAGGCCAACAAACACATGTGATGTCATTCTTATATATAATAAATGTGTACCACCTATCCCATCCTTGAACACCTAATCTCACTAGTAAGTGTATAATGTGTATTGGGTTTTCAAGAAAATTTCGGCAGCATTTCCCCGCTGTTCTCTAAGTACATATGTACTTAGAGAACAAACGGGGAAATGCTACCAAAATTTTCTCGAAAACTCAATACACATTATACACTTACATCCTAAGTGATATTAGGTGTTCAAGAACAGTCCCAAACCGGGGACTATCCAAGATTTACTCCTAATGAGTCAATCTTGGACGGGTTTCTAGGCCAACAAACACAATAATAGATATCTACAATGAAGTCGGACTCCATACAAACTGTACATAATTTAGTGATTGTTCATTCTAATTTATACCGATGTACAAGTAATATAAAAAACAATGATTGTTCACATTATAGGCCAACAAACACATGTGATGTCATTCTTATATATAATAAATGTGTACCACCTATAACAAACACATTGTCCAACATTAGGTTCAACACTTGAAACATACATTCGTTTTCAACATAAAAAAATTGTATCATTAGGGTCCAACATGTGGATTATATGGGACATACACATCAAGGTGGTCATAAGGGAGGATATTTTCTTATTTATGAGTAAGCGATATAAGATTAAGATCCATATAAAAATTAGGGCAGAAGGAAGAAATAAATCTTCTTTAGGATACAATAGACCCTTATGGATGTATTTAGGGTCATAGATACCATCATAGAACAAAAGGGGTACACTCTAGGATTTAAGATCACACTACATCATGTATTTTATACAAAATTACATGTATGTGTATATAAAAAATATATTTATAAGGAACTTCTATACATATCTAATCAACAAATCAGTAATTAACTAAGTATTCATCAATACTTACTATTAATCAGTATCTCTAATCATTAAAATCGGCAAGCAGATCAGTAATTGTAAATAACAAACTACGAATTGTTGAATTAAAGTAATCACTAAAGTAATACTAACCAGTAGTACCAATCATTAATCACTTAAAGCAGCAAGGAAATCAATAAAACTAATCATGCATTACTAGTATAATAGAGCAATAGGATATTTACTTCGATGCATTACAGCAGTACCCAATTATTTCATTAATCACTGAAAGCAGCAAGGAAATCAGTAAAACTAATCATGCATTACTAGTATAATAGAGCAATAGGATATTTACTTCGGCGGCAAGGAGCAGCGACAAGGTCCAGGCGTCAGGTAGGCAGGCAGGCGTCGGCGGGCGACGGTAAGGACGTCAGGAAGGCAGGCAGGCGTCGGCGGGCGGCGGCAAGGAGGAAGGCGGCGCGGCGGCGAGCTCCAGGCGTCAGGCAGGCAGACCAAGGACCAGCGGCGTCGGCGGCAACGATCTCCAGGCGTCCGGAGAAGGGGGCACGGTCCAGAAGGGGGTGCAGCAGCAGTGGCGGCGGAGAAGGGGGCGCCGGAGTAGCAGTGGCGGCACGACGGCGCTGTCGTGGAGAACAAGGAGCAGAAAAATCGACGGCGACAGCGTGGGAAATCGACGGAGAAGCAGAAAAAAGGGCTCACAATGAAACAGAAGAAAGGGGAAGAGTCGGGCATCGCGGGTTATAAAGTCCCAAATAGCGTCGGTTTCTTACAACAACCGACGCCTAAATATCTTTAGCGTCAGTTGTTGGAAAAAACCGACGTCCAATTGGACGATATTTTCATGAAATTGTTTGGCGGGAACCACCTTCAGCGTCGGTTATCCTTGAATCACCGACGCTGAAGGTGACACTTTTCGCGCAAATTTTCATCGCACATAGGCGTCGGTTTCTACCTAAATAACCGACGCTGAAAATGACACTATTTTTTTTTATCAAAAAATGGATTTCGCGGGCGACTTTAAGCGTCGGTTTGTTATAAACAACCGACGCTGAAGACAAAGCGGTACCCATGTCTGGCTGGTCTTCGAATATAGACGTCGGTTTTCGTAAACAACCGACACCTAACATAGAAGGCATCGGTTTTCGTTAATAACTGACGCCCAGAAAAGTGTCATTGAATGCTATTTCTGTAGTAGTGCATTAATTCTTCTTCTTTCTTACTCTCCTACCCATCATTATTTCTTTTCACCTTCTCCTTACTCCTTTTCTCAATCTCGATCTTCCTCTTCTCCCTAACCTCGATCCTTTTCTCCTTGAGCTCAGTCTTCCTCTTCTTCGCATCATTGTTCCTTTTCACCTCCTCGTTATTTCTTTTCTTGAGCTATTTGTTCCTCTTCCCCCTAACCTTATTCCTTTTCTTGAGCTATCTTCCATTTATATGATTTCCAATTGACCAATGTTGTGGTTGTGATAAAGAGCTTTCAAGACCATCATTTCTTGAATGCATATTTGGCGGCGGAGTAGGATGAGAGTTGGTTGTGGCTGTGACTATCGAAGTTTAGTAGGTGGTGTTTCCCTCTCTGAGATGGTATTTCCCTAAATTTGTATCCAATTAGTGATTCCCTTTGAAGCTAGGGTTTTTGAAGCTCGACTTCCCTTCAACAACATCAGTGGTCAAAAGGTATTGGGTCACCTTTTAGGGTCTGGCTGAGAGAAGCAACAATAAATTCCCTAGTGATCGCTGACATTGGAGGTGACCATACAAGTGAATTGTAAGTTTATTTGGCTCTTATCTGCCTCATTGATCCTATTCTCCTACCTCCCTTTATCCTATTCCTTGGATCATTTTCTCCTACTACCTATAAGGCCCCTAAACTTGCTTAATGAGTTGAATAAGCTTAATTATCATAATTTAATGCATATAACCCAAATCTAACCTTTTGATATGCTTTTAAATCATAAGACAAGCTTAAGTTTCAAATTTCGTCCAATTTGGACATTATTTGAGCAAGTTATGCAATTTTATGCACATTTTGGACTTTTTTACAATTTACCCAATTGAGAGGTTTTCTTTGCAATTTATCACTTACATTATGTTACTTGGATATTATCTCATCATTCTTGAGCTTGTTTAACCATGGGGAACCTATTTAAACCTTGGTTTGAAGGTGTTTTCTCCAAGGGTATTTTAGGATTTACCCCTTCACGGATGAGCTACCTTTAGTAGCTATTAACTAATGAATTATGTGATTGGCTGGGAAATTCGACAAAGGAAAGATAAGAAGGTCTATAAGGATGGTGGGAGATCTTCTTGTGTGTGTGCTTATATATTCTTAATAGTTTAAGGCCATAGACACATGGGGAAGCTACTTTTACACCTCATGCTTGCTCCCATCCTTATCCAAGGGCTATATTTACCTCTTCCTTGCCCAAGTACAAAACTTTGCTTGTTTTCTCTTTCCTAGAACCAAGTTCTCTAAGGTATAAGACAACCTCTTTTTGGAGAAGAAGGTCTCCTAGAGCTCCATTTAGCCCTACCTAGGGTTTCCAAGGTCATCTTCTAGGGATTTCGACCAAGGATTTGCTCATTTGATGAAGAAAGGTGCTAGATGGATGAGTTCATAGCTTATTCTTGGATTTTCTACCCTACCTGCTCGATATTTCTTCTGTAAAGAGTGAGACCGTAAAGGGGATCCACTCAAATGATATAATGCAAGAGCCATGTAAAAATAAAGCAGCGGAAACAAAACTATTACAAAGTTACTTCATCATTCATTAATACAATTGTTCCTCACCATAATAGGTGAATTTACATAAACTTGAACTAAGTACAACTAAAGCCAGTAGAAGATGGTAACCCATCCATTCCAAGCTATCCTTAAGTCAATGTCATGTTGGTGATCTTTTTGAGATCTTGTCTTCCAATGTACCTAAACCTGGGTGGAAGGGAACATCACCTAGAACATAGGAAACAACATAGAGGTCAGCAAAGGCTGAGTATGTACACATAATAAACTTTGGGCATTACATTGGGGTAAAAGTGCAAAGAGATATGTTCCCACAAGAAGGGAGCTATTTGCAATTAGGTAAGTTCAAGAGAAATGTAACAAAAGAAATGAGGCATATTAAATTTCATATTACAAGCATGATAATAAAGAGTGTCTTGCCATAACAATCATCCACAGATTCATATTAAAATAACAAATATTTGCATGCATAACAATATAGACTAAATATATCTAAAACAGGGCCATAACACCATAGGATCATGGCCTAAAAGAAATAAGGGTGGAAACGCACACCCCAGGCGGAATGCGCACCCTAAACTCTAAACCCTAAACCCTATATAAGTATGGTTGTACATAAGTACCACTATTCTAGATATTCTAGTCAAACATGTAGCATGCAAAAATAGAGTGGCAAGACTTACATTTTAGTCAATTTCACATAAAATGGTAATCATAGAAGGAGGGGTCCAAAGACCCATTATAAATGAATATTCCAGCAATCACATGAATTTATATGAATCAAAAGTAGAAAGTATGAATGTACAAAAATTAGATTTCAAATAAAATTGATAGTTCAAGAGATGCCTCATTAAATAAATGTAGGTTCAATCAAATAATGCCCAAAATAAAATAGAGGATGTACATACCTGATCACCATAGTTAATGGTTAATTCCAACAATATACTTGGTCCATAAGGTCAAGATTTCATCCTAGAAACACATTTGGTGTGTTAGTCAGTTAAAGTGAGCATGTTTATACATTTCTATTATATATTTCCATATTATTCTCATCCTAGTCCAGATTACTTAGTGGCATATTAAGTTTGTTAATATTATTAAGTGGATACATGATTCGATATCAATTTTAGTTCTGATATCCATCTTGAGGTACATAATTCTAGGCATGTCTAAGTTATAAATATGTTTTGACACTTTGTTCCTCAAAATAAGGTCTTGGAATGTTACTCCCCCTATTATTCATGTATTTGAATATGTTGTACATCATATATTGTAGTTATCAATTAATCCCATACCACATATATAATGCTACAATCTTGTTAAGATGATAATTAATAACTGAAATTCAAGAAGGGAACAACCAACTTACTGAAATCACATTTGAGTGGGTCTTTGACGGCTTCAAATGATGTCCAGACCACAAAGCATGAGTTGTATCCGTTCTTTGATTACATGGAGTTTTAGAAGGTGTCCATGCATCGAGTTGGGTTGTCATGCCTCGATATGAGGTCAACTCCACATAAGTGAGGGATCTGTAGCTATCTCCTTTGGCTGTAATAGACTTTGACATAGACAACAAGTCTGCATGAGCAAGTTTTGATATCACTTGGGCCACTGTGAACATGGGTGGTAATGGATACAACGGTGGAGTGGTATAGGTAGGAACCAATGATTGGCCTACATAGTAACTTGATCATTTGGAGGAGTCAAGCTGTGAGTGTGGTGAATTTGGAGGCACTGGGTATGGGGCAATGCCAGGATGCACGATGGCAGATGGAGGAAATTCAATTGCAAGTTTTGTCTTAAACATAGGCTACAGACACACCTTTTCATCACTAAAAAGAAAGGTGAGGTACCGGGTTTTCCTCTATGCGCCGTCAGCAAGGAAAGAGGAAGGGTAAGAGGGTGACAAAGCTAAAGTTTAGGTTCACCTTAGAATCTTATGTTGGTTGTGGATTCAAGGTAGATGATCATGGCATCTGATATGGGTCATCTACCTCCATTTTCTTGGTCTGGAACAAGTGTAGCTTGGTAATCTGTAATTTAAAGGAAGCATGGGCAGAGAGGGTCAAGACTGACTATTGGCACCATGGCTATGAGAAGTAGGCGTCGGGTGTTGCTTGTCATCGTGGGTGTGGAGTAGTCATCTGCTATCCGCCATGGCCATGGTGGAGAGGGGCATTGTGGAGGTAGGGAGATAGGGAATGTGCCACTGTTGATGATTGCTCAGTCGTTTCCAACGATTTGCACAAAGAGGAAGATGAATGGGGGGTGAGGTGTAGAGACATCAGTGGTGTTGATGTAGGTTGGGGCATTGCCGGATTTGGAGAAGATGGCGACCTCGTAGATGGAAGAGGATCTGTGGTGTTGTCGATGGACTCTGGAAAGGGAGAGGCCCAACTACTGTGGCTAATGCTGGTGCAAGGAAGGAGACTGACAAGCAGAACTTATGGTTCAGGATTGTGGCACCACAGGAGTGGTGGCGGACTCAAGTATCATTGGATTCATAGGGGAGATGAAAAAGAAGTGAGCAAGAGAAGCAGGGAGGAAGAGGAAGAAAGAAGAGGAGTAAGAGAAGGGGAAGGCGGTGCCTGCGACTCAGGGTCAGTACCGGTAGCTGTTGTTCCTGAATGATGATGGTTCTGTCCATTAGCACTGGATGCAATGAGGAGGAGTTCAGGGGGCATTCGTGCAGGGATCCACGGGGAAAATGGTACCCGCCATGGCCTCTGGTCAGCACTGTATCTCCAACAAGGTTTTTCTCTTGCAGGCGACCATAGGTCACCGTCCAGGCTGAGTGGCAGTGTGAGGAGGTAGAGAAGAATGGTGGCCATGGTTTGTGGATCTGGGAATGGAGAGGAAGAGGGAGAAAGAATAGGATGCAACTGAAGAGAAGAAGAGATGACACGTTCATGGCACTGACACTCTGCACGAGCGTCATGTTGAGCGAGTCAACTGGAAGATGCATCGGGTTTCAGGGAGTAAGGGAAACGAAAATGGCAATTAAATGTAATAATGAACTTAATTAATTAAACTTAGGTTATTTAAAAACTTTGCCTTTCTAGTTTAATCGAGGGTGCAAAAGTAGTCTAATTAATTTGATACTTTGCATGGTATCTATTTAAGGTGCAAGAAACATGATTCTTGGATAAAATTTGCATTTTGTTTCCATTGAATTTTCAATTTAATTAGTCGTATGTTAGTTGTTCATATAGTGTATTCATTACTTTCTTTCTTTCAATTATATGATTGAAATTTTTATTTCTCTAATTTCCTCAACTAATCACAAAGGAAGCTTATATAGGCTCAAATTAGGAATAAGCTCAACAATTGACATATTTATGACTAATTCATCAATTTCCCCTAATTATATTATTGGATTTAATACATCCTAAAATTTCCATGAGTATGAGTTCTTAATGAGTCAATTAGGGTTATAAAGTCCCCAAAAATGTTTAATCTATCATAAATCAGTGAATTACGCATACAAAAGGTATGCATTCAAAATAAGGTCAAATAGAGAGAAAGAAGGAGGTTGGATATCACACAAACGAGTAGGGGCCTAGAAGAATGGATGATTAGCCTATGTGTCTGGAATCGAGTATGTTACAACACTTCACCCCTGAAAGAGGATTTTGTCCCCGAAATCCATCCACTTATGGTATGGTATGGTATGCTAAGTTATACTTTTAACCAAACTATAAATTCCTAGTATACTTAATGTAGGTAGTCATATCATACTATTCACATCACACTTATGGTCTACTCACAAGATGAAGCCATATTCCTCCATGTATCATGCATCCATAAATCTTCTTATCCTAGATGTGGGTCTAGAAAAGTTACAACAAGACCTAGGATTATGTTAACCAATTTGTATCCATTAGGGATACCTGCAATGTTATCGTAGTTTTTCCATTCTTTGATCATGGTCCATATCATTTTCCTTGTTATCATCATCATCAACAACATCAACATCATCCTCAACATCATTATCATCATCTACTCACCATCATCATCATCATCATCCTCATCCTCATTATCATCATCATAATCATTATCGTCATCATTAACATCTTATTATCTAAAAGGGTCACATGGGGAAAAGCTCAGAAATTCCACCATACTGAGTATGTTCACCCTAGTCTATACTATATAGTCATCCTTACCGCTTAATTATTAGCGGTTTGGGGTATAGAATATTAATTTGAGCTTTGAAGTGAAATTTCACTTTTACCTACATTTGACTAAATACATCCGTTAAGGATAAAATCTTAAAATATATATTAATAGTCGAGGTATTTTTTTTGATGGTATGATTAGCAAGGCTCGTCTGGAATCCTCAATTTGGTAGCCTCTACATATGTTTGTCATTAATACTAGGACTTGTCCAGGTTTTACTTATTGTAACCGTTATTAATCATGGTCCTTCCTTAAGTTAATTTGATTCCTAATGAATAAACTGTATGAAACTCCACCCCTTAAAAGGTTTAAACTATAACTTAGTGCATATCCTAGAGGGGAAAAAGGGTGGATCCACTAGGTCTGATATATATATTTGAAACTAACTATGACAGTCTTAGGCCTAGTGTAACATACTCAAATTTGGTACTAATCTATTTTGAGCTATTATTAATTAACCCTCCTAATTTGAGATTATTTGAGATGTGTCTTTCATGCCAAGTCTAATGAGATGCTATGATTATCATGGTCACATATTAATCTCCAATTTGATCAACCTTGTCCAAAGGTATCAATTACCCTCACCTGAGAAATATTCATAGATTAGTCCCACAATTTGGCTTAGTGAATCATTTCAATATCATAAATACAAATTGAATCATTTGTACCTTGACACCTTGTTTAGACCTCCATTCATAGAGCCTCTTGAAATTTCACTTGGTGGGTTTAATATCACAATAAAATTTTTGATATTTTACTGGGATCACTAACGGGTGACAATAGCCCGTTGCATCAAAATCTTACATTTGATAGTCAATATCATAATCAAATTTAATTCTTGAGAGAATTAGCTATGAGATTAATTGCTTGTAACTTTAATTTATGAGCTACAAAATATAGCTCAATAATATAATAAAGGGTGCTAGTAGTAGTCCATTGAAGCAAAAATTAGAGACACCTTTTTTATCATCCTTAGTTTGTGTTAGAAACGGAATTGGCTCCCATGTCCATAATTAATCCTTAATATAATGGAGCATTGAGGAATACGATTCGTTAGATCACGAGATTATATTAGAAAATAAAAAAGCTCAGTGCTTTCAGTTACCACTGACGGATCAATTCTCTCATACTGCTTTTATCATTATCTTATTCTTTCGTCAAGAGACCTTCCAATTAACCATTTGTAACTTATTCATTTATTAATACTATTATAGAGCAGTAAAGACCGTCGTCTACTGAGCTAGCAAATAGATCGTCGTCTACTGATCCATATATAAAAGACTCATTTCCATTTAAACTATCGCCTACGTTTTCTCAATATGACACGTCTGTGCATCTCCTAAAAGCCAACGTCTGTCAATCTTACTTGTCGTCTGGTCTTCCTTCTCTTCCTCCTTTACGGTGTGCCCTCCACCGTGGTTAGGCAGAGAAACGGCAGGGCTGTTCTCGGCGGCCCCAACGCAAACCAGGCAGCGATCATCACGTCTAATCAATAGACCACCGATGAAACTCCTCTCCATATAGCCTCTCACTGGCTAACGTTATCTTGACCAAGCCATCAATACAGGTGGGAAGGAACGACACTTCCACTGTTCAGGCCTGCGTTTCCGCAAGATACGCAGATTAGAAACGGCGACGCCTCCTTGGGCTATGAAACGAAGCCAACCCAATCCTTGATCGGAGTAAGAACAGTCGTCCACACCCCTTAATTAGAACCCTAGCCCAAAACCATTTCCTATATAGCCTTCATGAATCATGATCATCGTGAAGCATCAACACTGATAAAACCATCGCCAGTCCTAATCGCAAGCCTAAAACTACCGAGGTCCGACCACCTACCAACCGTTCGCCCTTGCTGCAGATCATTGGATACCTTCTTCGACTTTGACGGCCACCGTGCTCCATCCGACCTGAAGATCCCGGTCTCCTCTCCTTCACCCTTCGATCTGATGATGCATCCCCTCTCAAACTCCCGCCACAGCACCAGGGTCGGTGCCACCAGACACCTCCCGTCCAACCTCCGGTGCTCGACTTGACCCCCTTCCGCTTCCTCGTTTTGGACCATCTCTGCGAGATCTGCAACTAACCCCTCCTCATCACCATCGTCGTTCTAAACCCATCTGCCATCATGGCAACCTACAACACCATCCATCACTGCGACGGCTTGCAAATCGTTGGCATCATCACCACCGGCGGACTGCAGACTTGATAACACTGCTTACAGACCATATCCCAACCCCCACCAGCCTAGCCATCGCCTCCTCCTCCGTCTTGATACCAACAGGCGGTCTGCAACTCAGACCTGGGCGCCTTTGCCCCGTCCCCAAGCAGCCTGTAGCCACTACGGTGCCTCGCCAGCAAACGGACTGCTAATGGCATGCCTTGATCGACCTCTCCTCGCAGATCTGGAGCTAAGAGCTAATGCATAACATGCATGTACAGCAGGTTAGTAGGTTCATCATTTCCTGTACAAATCTGGAATTTCAGAAATCAGTAAGGGACAATACATTAAGTAACGTGTAGGAGATAAAACATATCAGTAAGGGACAATACATTAAGTGACTAAGCACATGAACACGTAGGAGATATAACATAATTCATATTGACACAAAGATCCAACTATATGTATCAATTTGATGTGTATTAGTTAAAAGGACAAAATTCTGGAAATTCAGTATCCATAGCTACACTATTTCATATCGTAGAACGAGAAATAGCGATGATACTTACAATTAAAATATTATTAATACAATATTATTGATAGTAAACATCAGCTATTTAAGTTTCAGATTCGTTTACCTAACCTATGATATGCATAGAGGGTACAAACATATAGATTTTGTACTAATATAGTATACAGGAAATCGAAAATTCTGCAGCTATATATTCCTAATGCTAAACATTAGATTAGCTAATAATATGAATTATTAGGATGTGAAAATCGACCATACTAATAGTCAACCCATTATAGTTAACGTGTACACACATACATATTGATTTGAATAGTATATGCAAGGGTTTTAGTGCATACGAAGTGGTGAATCATTTCAGTAGTTGGATAATGATTATGCCTCCATTATAAATTTAGATGATGCAAATAGTTGGATAATGATTATGCCTCCATTATAAATCTAGATGATTATGCCTCCATTATATAGCCTACAAATAAAACTAATAAGTGTCATTTATCACATTACGGGGTACTCTTAAGACTAAGCTCCTAGAAATATGTATACACTGGGGATATCTTGGAAAGAACAACATAGAATAAGGAAACATTTTAATCTACATTGATGATATGAAGAACTTTACTCAAAACTTTGTCAAAATGGATCCTAGACAAAGACAATGAATAAGGAATATAAGTTTGTGGATTTGATTGTAAATGACTCCATATTTCAAATTATAATCTCAGTACATACTTGGATTTAGGTATCTAATTGAGACCTAATTTGAGGAAAATGTATTATGAACTATATGTATGAGTGACTCTGGAATACTTAGATTCATATTGATGAATAGAATTTTAGAGAGAACTTGAATAGTCATAATTGAATATTGTCTTTGGAGAAAGCATGTAGATCAAGAAACCCTATGGTGAAAAGAATAAGTTGATTAATATGAAATCATATGTTGTATCTTAATCGAGAAATACAAGTATATATATGTATACATACCACTTAGTCGACCTACATATTAGTCCATTCTAAATTACTATGTTTATAATCTTGGAAGAGTATATGCATGACAACATATAATACTCTAAAGGTAGACATGGATTAACTACTCACATGGATAGTAATACATATATAATAGATTATATGTTGGCTTAATACAATTAGAAACCATTGAATGAGATTAGGATGAAATCTTGGCAAATAATGTGGCACTTATCTATATTATAGTTATATACATAAACACGTGACGTTTATTATAGATGTGCAATCCAATTATAAATTTAGAAAGAAACTAATGGGAGAACCATGAAAAAAAAACCCTAATAGAAAATATTCAACAAGTAGTTGATTCCAAGCCAAGTGATGACACCATTACCATACTTTGTAGATGTTCTCTCTTGGAGTCAACTCGTCTTTATACAATCCTTGGAGCTTTGAATAATTGAGGTACTAGATTCTCTATTTTCATATTGAGTTATTAATTTTCCTCTTGAATTCCATGTACATTGTTTAGTAGTGAACCCTATACTTTTATAAACCTTTCCTGCCTCTTTGAAAGTTCACCACCACAGATTGATTATTGTTTAATTGCATTGAATATTATAATAGCACTTGAATTGATATATTTGGAGTTTTGACTCCCTGGACATTGGTCCCTTTGGGCTTTGGCCCCTTAGAGCTTTGGCTCACTTGAGGTAGGGTACGTCCCACCGCCCTGTGCATAGGTGTAATGGATTAGTTGTCCCCCAGTCGACTGGTTAACATAGTAATTAGGCTCAATGTTGTTCTTTCATAGATGATTGAACATAAGGCATTGTGGCCCTTGAAGGAAATGATATGATAGTGTTAAACCTTAATATTCAAAAGTTGATCATTGCAAATATTTTGATAATTTGATATCTTGAACTATTTTGCATAGCCTTGTTGAAACTTGATCTTGAAATACAAACATTGAAATATTGCTATCCTTGCTTTGATGAATTGAGTCCACCAAATATTCCTTTCCTATATTTGATATTACCTTGAATCATATTTAGTACCTATATTTTGCAAATAGCTCGATATAAGAATTTTAGTACCAGCTTTGCTGACCCTTTATTTCCCTTCAATGGGGTCCATGTGTGGTTTCGTTCCCTTTGGGAACTCATGGGCAGGTGATAGATGGAAGAGCTTGAAGAGACATGTACTGGGTAGTCCTCCATTGAAGACCAATTAGAAATGAATTTTTATTCTTAAACTTTGTAATCATATTTGTAAGCTTTCGCGACTCTGATGTACAAGCATGATTGTAATAAAGATTGTTTATGTTTTTGACATTATTTTGTAAATATTTGATCGTAAAGATCGGGTCTTTACACCTAGGGTATTAGGGTTGAACATGCCAACCAAGGGTACTTCACTAAAGAGATTCTCTACTAAACTTTCTTTGTGGTGGTGACTTGGTTCCAAGAACCATCGTTAAAATCTGAGAACTTTTCTTTTATACATATAAATTAATAATGAAAATAAGTTTGACGATGCAAAACTTGCGATGAAAATCCAAAATTGGCACCAAAATCAACCAGAGAACCAATTCAACCACCACATACTATTATTTTAGCATCACATCCTTTTACTTAAATGGTCTAATCCTTCAGACACCACATAGGACATTGGACTACACCTCAGCCATGTTTTTAACATGGGAGGGAGAAGGATTTCCTATTATGCATGGTCAAATTCATCAAACCTTAATAAGGTGAGACATCCTCCATTCCCCATGTCACTCTTAAGCATAAGAGACACAACCTCATCGCAAGATCTAAGGAAGTCATATGATCATCCAATGATTATAGTAATGTATATGTGTTCCTTCTACACTTGACGATTTACAACCATAGTCCCCTCACAAGACAAGATGAACTATATAGTAAATTTACTGATAACATCATGCACTGGGTAATCTAATTGTGCCATGGAGGTGAGAGAGGCAAACTCCTAAGAATATTATACAAAACGTATTAGCTTCCACCCACTAAACCTCATGTATGAGGCATAAAATATAAACAAACATGGCATACAATTCTTAGATAAGTGGTCTTGGGACATACCAATGTTGAGATTTTGCATATTGAAGGCAAGGCATACCTAACAATAACTAAGCTCATTCATACCATACTTAGTAACAAGGGAATCATCTAAATTCTTAATATATACATCGGAATTTTATATTTATAGTTCATGTGTTCTCAACACCCCCATAGAAGGTGCATGCAAGGCGTGCTAGAGAGCAACAAAGGTAAAGGGATTTAAGGTGAGGACTAGAATATGCCTACCTATGATCATTCAAGTCAATCTACACTTCATAGCTCTTAGGCTAACATCCTAGAAAATTATGAGATGTAAACCAAACACTACAAGGGTCAATTCAAGGTAGCTTCATCCCACCTCCATAAAGAGGGTGTGGGTGTTAAAGGCTACTAAAGACTAGCTCACTCTCACATAGCTGAGTTGAGGAGTGTAAGTGACCAAATTAATCAGGGATTGAAAACCCTAACTGGTATCGACTACTAGGAAATAGGTTTATCAATAACCTCTAAGGGTCACCAATCTAATTAAGGGTCAACCAAGGATAACTTGAAATAGTCAAGTTACCGACTCCTTTGGCTCTGATACCATTTTGTAAAGAGTGAGACTGTAAAGGGGATCCACTCAAATGATATAATGCAAGAGCCATGTAAAAATAAAGCAGCGGAAACAAAACTATTACAAAAGTTACTTCATGATTCATTAATACAATTATTCCTCACCATAATAGGTGATTTTACAAAAACTTGAACTAAGTACAACTAAACCCAGTAGCAGAGGGTAACCCATCCATTCCAAGCTATCCTTAAGTCCATGTCATGTTGGTGATCTTTTTGAGCTCTTGTCTTCCAATGTACCTAAACCTGGGTGGAAGGGAACATCATCCAGAACATAGGAAACAACATAGAGCTCATCAAAGGTTGAGTATATACACATAATAAACTCTGGGCATTATATTGGGGTAAAAGTGCAAAGAGAGATGTTCCCACAAGAAGGGAGCTATTTTCAATTAGGTAAGTTCAAGAGAAATGTAACAAAATAAATGAGGTATATTAAATTTCATATTACAAGCATGATAATAAAGAGTGTCTTGCCATAACAATCATCCACATATTCATATTAAAACAACAAATATTCGCATGCATAATAATGTAGATTAAATATACCTAAAACAGAGCCGTAACACCATAGGATCATGGCCTAAAAGAAATAAGGGTAGAAGCGCACACCCCAGGCGGAATACGCACACCTTATATAAGTATGGTTGTACATAAGTACCACTATTCTAGATATTCTAGTCAAACATGTAGCATGCATAAATAGAGTGGCAAGACTAACATTTTAGTCAATTTCACATAAAATGGTAATCATAGAAGGAGGGGTCCAAAGACCCATTATAAATGAATATTCCAGGAATCACATGAATTTATATGAATCAAAAATAGAAAGTATGAATGTCCAAAAATTGGATTTTAAATAAAATTGATAGTTCAAGAGATGCCTCATTAAAGAAATGTAGGTTCAGTCAAATAATGTCCAAAATAAAATAGAGGATATACATACCTGATCACCATAGTTAATGGTTAATTCCAACATTATACTTGGTCCATAAGGTCAAGATTTCATCCTAGAAACACATTTGGTGTGTTAGTCAGTTAAAGTGAGCATGTTTATACATTTCTATTATATATTTCCATATTATTCTCATCCTAGTCCAGATTACTTAGTGGCATATTAAGTTTGTTAATATTATTGAGTGGATACATGATTCGATATCAATTTTAGTTCTGATATCCATCTTGAGGTACATAATTCTAGGCATGTCTAAGTTATAAATATGTTTTGACACTTTGTTCCTCAAAACAAGGTCTTGGAATGTTACTCCCCATATGATTCGTGTATTTGAATATGTTTTACATCATACATTATAGTTATTAATTAATCCCATACCACATATATAATGTTACAATCTTGTTAAGATGATAATTAATAACTGAAATTCAAGAAGGGAACAACCAACTTACTGAAGTCACATTTGAGTGGGTCTTCGACGGCTTCAAAAAATGTCCAGACCACAAAGCATGAGATGTATTCGTTCTTTGATTACATGGAGTTTTAGAAGGTGTCCATGCATCGAGTTGGGTTGTCATGCCTCGATATGAGGTCAACTCCACATAAGTGAGGGATCTGTAGCTATCTCCTTTGGCTGTAATAGACTTTGACATAGACAACAAGTCTGCATGAGCAAGTTTTGATATCACTTGGGCCACTGTAAACATGGGTGGTAATGGATAAAACGGTGGAGTGGTATAGGTAGGAACCAATGATTAACCTACACAGTAACTTGATCATTTGGAGGAGTCAAGCTGTGAGTGTGGCGAATTTGGAGGCGCTGGGTATGGGGAAATGCCAGGATGCATGATGGCAGATGGAGGAAATTCAATTGCAGGTTTTGTCTAAAACATAGTCTACAGACACACCTTTTCATCACTAAAAAGAAAGGTGAGGTACCAAGTTTGCCTCTATGCGCCGTCAGCAAGGAAAGAGGAAGGGTAAGAGGGTGACAAAGCTAAAGTTTAGGTTCACCTTGGAATCTTATGCTGGTTTTGGATTCAAGGTAGATGATCATGGCATCTGATATGCATCATCTACCTCCATTTTCTTGGTCTGGAACAAGTGTATCTTGGTAATCTATAATTTAAGGGAAGCATGGGCAGAGAGGGTCAAGACTGACTATTGGCACCATGGTCATGAGAAGTAGGCAGCGGGTGTTGCTTGTCATCGTGGGTGTGGAGTAGTCATTTGCTAGCCGCCATGGCCATGGTGGAGAGGGGCATTGTGGAGGTAGGGAGATAGGGAATGTGTGGAAACACATCCCATTATCACATAGATAATGAGGTGTTACGTGAAAACATGCGGAAATCACCATAACCACAGATCATCGAAAACACGGGTTAATTAAAATCGTTTGTGGAAAATTGATAAACTGTGAAACTATTACATTCCAGTCCTCATCCTGCACAGAAACAGGTCATTTATACATAAATAATTTCTGATACGTATCCACAGCTCACAGGAACAACTGTCTATCCATCACATGAGTTCACCATCTGTTCATATACATAAAGGCCCGCATCCGGCCAACAGCAGGATATACAAAACATTATCGACCGTTCATCGTGAAACGATGTCAAAACACTGCCGAGGACCTGAGTGTACAGGGATGACTCTAGACTCTAGTACAAAACATCCAAAATAGCAACTTATCCATCGCTTGCCTTCTACTGCTCGTCCAACTGCTCGGCCACGACTCTAAGACCACCACCACGTCTAACTCGACCACCTAAAAAGGGTGTAAACCAGCGGGGTGAGACAATTGAACATTGTCCCAGCGGTAAACATAGCTTCCTCACCGTAGTTCCAGAACCTCAGAAAGATAAAGCTATGACAACAGATAATTAATAACAGGTATAATAAGAGTAGTCTATATAAAGCAAAGCTATCCTTACCGACAAACTTACCAGCTGTACAAAAGCATATAACCAAATATCTCTCAATGGAACATGATTGACAAGATAAGATATATCACTATATAACATGATTATTAGAACAAGATATATTGTCACATATCTTGAGGAGTAAGATATAATAGATTAACCACATAAACGAGGCCTTAACCAATGTTCTATATTTTGTCTTAGTAATTACTATATGACGGCATGAACGCATTCATGCTCCTTATCTCACATATCCTGAGCCATGGGCCTATTCACCATGCTCATCACATCACCTGTCCTGAGCCATGGGCCTGTTCACCATGCTCTACACATCACGTATCCTGAGCCATGGGCCTATTCACCATGCTCATCACATAGCAGTATTACAACCTAAATCCACACCCTAGAGTCTACAACTGTAGATGTACTCTTACCTTCTCCCTTTTAAGCTAGAAACACCCTCGCTTATTCAACGATATGCGTTCCAGGTTAACCCTTAGGCAAACCCGTTTACCATCATCAGCTACTGACTATGATAAATCTATGATCAAGGCAACTACATGATATGGTTCCACTGTGATTATTTAGTATATATGCAAGATATATCAAAAGGTAAACAAATATAAATTTTAATCATCATGCTATTATTGTAATCACATCTACCTGATCCATTTGAAGGATCCAACATCACATGTTGTTACTTGGCCTCTTGCCAACCATCCAAATCCATCTCAAGGATTATCACATACCCTGGGATCTCAATCCCTCATCAGGTACTGTCACTACTATTCAGAACTTACATCTATATCATGGGACGAACACATTATACATGTAACCTATTCAACAAGAGTAATTATCAGTGTGATGTATTCATCACATATGTCTCATAGCCTTTACATGGCTAAGCATCACCTGCATGGTTAGTGTATTCAACAGTCATGGTTCATCATAAGGATTATGCTTAACATGAGATGACATTCAAGATGTTATACTTGTCAACCTTACTTTATCTGGTGATCAGGTATATAAAGCACATCATAAGCAACTATTTATGTATTTATCCTTGTCTCTGCATTACACAGCTATTCATGGAAATTACTCCATTCGTATAGTCATGTTTAGATATAAAAGGTCAAACGTTATTACCACTACCATTCATTAGGTAACCCACTTACCTTCATTACTATTACTACCATCACCATTTGTTGATTAAGTGCTTTATCACACCAAGTCACATTATCGACTCTATACTTCCTTAATCATGCTTCAACTTATGACCTCATGTATAAGACACATCATCAAACAGTTATATCTAGACTTGTCCTCATCTTAATATTGTATAATTAATCAAGGTGTTCACTTCATGCATGTAATCATACTAGATATACAGAATGAGCATTATCATTACTATCATCATCATCATTAAGAAAGACACTAGTGTAACTACCATTATTTCTCTTATCAATAACTGATAAACATGATGATCACTTTATGCATATGACCATGCTACTATCATTACCATTCTTGACGTAGATAGATAATCATAATAATTGAGAAATGCATATCATCAACACAGGGTGACATTTAGGTTTAAGTGCATTATTCACACAAAGTGACAGTAGAGATTATATCCTCTTCCTTAATCATGTCTCATAACACTCTGCATTACATGCTCATTATTATTCAGGGGTATTATACCGATAATTATGATGGTTAGGATAAAAAGGGACTGATATTGCCATTATCATTATTAAGCATAGCACAGACCATCATCATTATTGTTATCATCCTCTATCATTATTATTATCATCATGTAACTACTAGTGTAACTATCATTTAACTTTGTCATTAACAAATAATCATAGGGCTCACATCATGCATATCATTACTACCATTAACATTATTGTTATAAAGGCGTCACCATCATTTGTTTGTGCATAAGTATTTATTTTCATAACACAAGGAACCGTCACTGGAAGATCACAAGACTCTCACCATAACTCATCACTACCCTCACCCAAACAACCCACAACATCGGCTAGAGAAGAGTGCAGCAACGCTGCGTTGCACCGAACCCCGCGACACAGCGTCACCAGGGGGTGTCGCGCGTCAGGGGTGTCGGGCTTTCATGCCTATCGGGCAACTCCCATCACACCTCTGCCGCGACGCCCGTCACATGCCAAAACGCAACGCCCGAAATACTAGGGTTATCATCCACATCACAACCCATTTCAATAACTAGGAGAGAGGGGGGGAGAGAAGGAACTTCCACAAAACGTGCCACTAGCAAGACAAACTCTAACGGTCGTCATACTCCAAGGAGAGGGGTGTGACGCCCGTCACAAACCAAGCCCTGTCGCCCGTCACACAACAGGATGTATCGCCCGATACACAACAACACCCATCAGCCAACTCACCATACTTGTCTATTGTCCAACCCCAAGCACACATGCCATACTTGGCCCTGTCGTCCACCACAAGGACCATTACAAGGATCACCATGTCATATAGGGTCTAACGTCCATCAAGAACAAGGATATCGTTCATCACAAGAAGACTATCATGCCGTCCATCACCATCATATTGGCCAACCCTAATCTAGCTCAACCTATCACCCCTTCATAAGGGCAGGGATATCGCCCAACACTTAGAACTCTCACCGTTTCGTCTATCACAAAGGTACCCATATCGTCCAACACACAAAGACAAGGAGGGTGTCGTCCACCACAGGTCATCTTCAACCTCCAACCCAAGGAAGCAAAAAACCCTAGACCACAAGGTACATAGATCACCAAGAAACCCTAAACCCTAGGGGGATCGACCACCAAAGGTACAAAAGAAAAGTACAAAAGCAAGGAACTAAGCTAAGCTACTAACATGCAACAAGATCATAGCTAGAGGTAAAGGAGTTAGGGTTAAAAATTATGCAACCCGTCTTAAGCTCCAAGCTCCAAGGAAGAAGAAGCACTCCAAGGTCCAAGGGGTATCATCCACCCAAGCTTCTCCAAGAGGGTGTATCGGCAACCACAGCTACTCCAGGAGAGTGTATCGGCCAACACAAGTAAGAAGGAGAGGAGTGTCGTGCACTGAAGGTGAAGGAGGGACCAAAAGAGCAAAGGAAGCTAAGGCAAGGGAAATAGCCACCTATATAGAAGGGAAGGGAGGAGAAACCAAGGTATATCCATGATATGTGTCATCCACCCAAGGGACACTTGTCCTAGGGTTCAAGCCAACACTCTAGCAAACCATGAGACACTTGTCCAAGATATGCACCAAGTGTCCACCAAACAAGACCCAGCAACATGGGAGACACAACTAGCAGCTCTGCTGGGCGACACACCAAGGCACCTGGGCGACACACCACCATGTTGGGCGACACAAGACACTCTAGGCCGACACACACACCTCCTTGGACAACACAAGCAAGTCTTGGCTGACACAAGGCTCAAGCAAGCCCAAACAATGCACCCCAAGACCCAAACAAGCTCATCTGAGGCCCAAGGAACTCAAACAACAAGCCCAAGCCTTCCTCTCAATCCTAGAGGAAGCAAAGAGAGGAAAACACCTCACAAGATGGCAAACTTGCACACAAAACCCTAAACTTGGGTTATTTGCAAGTAGCCCCTCCAACTCTCAACAAAGCACAACAAAACCCTAATCACCACTAAAGGTGATTAGCAAGCACCAAAGCACCAAGATTAAGCAGAACAAATAGGGTAAACCCTAAACGCAGGTCAGGGTCCTTACAAGCTAACCCCCTTTAAGGGATTTCATCCCCGAAATCCGAAGAGAAAAGCGAGGGGTACTTCCTCTTCCTCAAGCTCCCACGTGGCTTCCTCAACGTCACGGTGTTGTCAAAGAACCTTCACAAGAACCAGGTCTTTCCTCGTAGGTCATAGCTACATCAAGCTCATCCTCAACTGGCTACATCACAGTACCTAAATCCAGATGACTTCCCTTCTGCATACTATCATGAAGCACTAGATGCAACCTGTGCAACTCTGGAGGCAACTCTAACTCATAAGCTACCTTGCCAACACATGTTATGACTGAGTAAGGCCCCTTATATATGGGAGCTATCTTACCCTTCCGACCAATCCTTAGCACACCCTTCCACAACGAGACTTAAAGGTACACTTTGTCTCCTACCTGGAACTCCAAGGGTCATCGGCGATTGTCTGCATAAAACTTCTGCCTGTACCGTGCTACTTTCAACTGTTGCTGTATTACTTTGATCTTATAGGTTGTTAGCTGAACTAACTCAGGACCTAACATCTGACACTCACCGGACTCATACCAACACCAAGATGTTCTGCCCTTCCTTCCATACAAAGCATCACAAGGAGTCATGCCGATGCTCCGCCAAAAACTGTTGTCGTAGGCCAACTCTATCAAACTAAGATGTATATTCCAGAAACGACTCGTGATCTGAGGACCTCTGTCAGAAACTATTTTTGTTGGCACATCATGCGAACGTATCACCTCATCCATATATACTCTAATGAGCTTCTCAGCTGTATATGTCATCTTGACAGGTAGGGAGTGGGCAGACTTTGTCAATCTGTCCACTATCACCCAGATGGAATCATGTTCTCTAGTTGTCTTGGGTATACCAACTACGAAACCCATGGTCATATGATCCCATTTCCACAGCGGTATTGGCAAAGGCTGCAATGTACCTGCCGGCTTCTAAAGTTCAGCCTTCACTTATTGACAAACCTCACTTATTCAACCTATGAACATTCGGAACAACTATCCTATTACGATAACAGACTAGCCCTTCCTCGGCTCATGGAATCCATCATGCTCTTCGCTGCCGAACTCTGATCAACTGTATTACATCATCTGTCTACTGTGCATCTTTTATTCGTCTGGGAAGGTTCACTCAGCTAAACTATATTTAGTTTGGAATGCTCACTTAACTTTTCCTTTATATTGGGAATGTTCACGCAACTCTTCTCGAGTAGGATTGTTCACTTAGCTCTTTCCTATTTAGTTGAGAATGTTCACTTAGCTGTTTTCTTTAATTGGGAATGTTCACTTATCCCTTCCTGTTTAATTGAGAATGTTCACTTAGCTTTTCTCTCGAATGTTCACTTAGCTTTTCTTTTTAATGGGGAATGCTCACTTAGCTTTTCATGTTTAAGAATGTTCACTTAGCTTTTCTTATATATTGGAGAATGTTCACTTAGCTTTTCTCATTTAGTGGGGAATGCTCACTTAGCTTTTCCTATTTAGGAATGTTCACTTAGCTTTTCTTATATATTTGAGAATGTTCACTTAGCTTTTCTCATTTAATTGGGAATGCTCACTTAGCTTTTCCCGTTTAATCGTATTATACTCTCTAGATTGTTTCAAAATGATTACCTAATCAGTGTAATCAGAGAGATAACAATCTAAGAGTTCCATACTTGCCTTATCTACAATAATCATATACCTGGCCAGGGTATACAAGTACTGAGATTAGGTAGTATGCACTTTATTTCTATCCTACCCCACACTTTTCATATCAGTATTCACACAGAGCTTTTCATTTTGGATTTTCTTCAGGCATCACTTCTATATCTCATCTTTTATCACACAGATAAGAGAGATTACATAGCATTTAAGGAATATTTAGAAAAATGTGAATTTTCTTCTTCCTTGTGCCCTTATAGGACCGGCTAAAGGAAGTTCAAAAACATCTACTTTCTTATTTTTATCACACAGAATCAGAAAATGGAACATCAGAATGAATATATTTTATCTGACCTGTCTGGGACGTCCGTCCACGCCCTCGATCGTTACTAGGAAACTACCTCCTTTGAGAGCCATGCTGACTCTGCCCCTGGGGTTGTGTCATCATCATATTCCCGTATGGACAATCTTTTACTAGATGTCCTGGTTGTCTACATTGGTAACATATTCTAGGTGCAAGATAAGGTCTATGAGATCCAGCTACCGATGTCGATGCTATATCGGGGGCTCCACTTGGAATGTTACTATGATCCCTACCCCCACTCATCGTCCTTTGCGTATGGTTATGGAATCTTGATGATACTGATGATGTAGAAAATCTCGGCTTCTTGAAGCTTCCAGACCTCTGTCCTTGAGACTGAGCAGGTCTTTGGTGAGGCATGGATTCTCTCTTCTCCCTTACTGACCCCTCAATCCTTCGAACAGATTCCACAAATGTAGCAAACTGCTCCCAGTTTTCCAACGTAGAAACATGCGTTTTCAACTCAGCACTCAGACCTTTCTCAAAGTATCTGATCCGCTCCTCATCTGTCGCTGCCATATGAGGATAAAACATCAACAGATCCATGAGCTTGGCTTCATACTCGGTGATTTTCATCGTTCCTTGTTGCAACTTCTCAAACTGTCTAATCTTCTCATCCAGATACGTCTTTGGAAAGTATTTGCTGACGAACTCACGTCGGAACATTTCCCAACAGATCACCTCACCTGGACGCTTCTCCTCCTCGATGGTCCACCAGTGACCAGCACTACCCTTCAGGAGGTAGACCGCATGTTTTACCTTGTCTGATTCGGGGATGTCAAGGATCCGAAAAGCCTTCTCAAGACTTGTCAGCCACATATCTGCATCTGCTGGATCAGCCGTGCCTGCATAATCCAAAGCTTCGACTCGACGAAGATGCTCGAAGGTCTTCCCAATACCCGATGCTTCTCCATGGAGAACCTGTGCTCGTGGAGGAGGCACTGGTAATCGCTCAACCATGAGATTCATCGTAGCCATTAACTGCCCCATAAGCTGTTGGTAAGCAGGATGTTCAAGTATGGCTGGGTTAAATTGGGGAACCTCAGACACCCGATCTTCATGTGCCTGTCCTTCTGCTCCATCAACTGATGCAGCATCACTAAGCTCAGGCGCATATTCTTCATGGTTTCCAGACATCTTGTCCTTTCTTCCGCTGAGGGCAGAAGATTTTGTAAGAAGACCTGGAAAACTCATAAGAACAGACTCAATCTAGTCCTAAATCCCTGTAGACTCAGCGAACCTAGAGCTCTGATACCAAACTTGTGGCAACACATCCCATTATCACATAGATAACGAGGTGTTACGCGAAAATGTGCGGAAATCACAGTAACCACAGATCATCGAAAACACGGGTTAATTAAAACTGTTTGCGGAAAATTGATAAACTGTTAAACTATTACATTTCAGTCCTCATCCTGCACAGAAACAGGTCATTTATACATAAACAATTTCTGATACGTATCCACAGCTCACAGGTTCAGCTGTCTATCCATCACATGAGTTCACCACCTGTTCATATACATAAAGGCCCGCATCCGGCTAACAGCAGGATATACAAAACATTATCGACCGTTCATCGTGAAACGACGTCAAAACACTGCTGAGGACCTGAGTGTACAGGGATGACTCTAGACTCTACTACAAAACATCCAAAATAGCAACATATCCATCGCTTGCCTTCTACTACTCGACCGCGACTCCACGACCACCACCACGTCTAGCTCGACCACCTAAAAAGGGTGTAAACCAGCGGGGTGAGACAATTGAACATTGTCCCAGTGGGAAACATAGCTTCCTCACCGCAGTTCCAGAACCTCACAAAGATAAAGCTATGATAGCAGATAATTAATAACAGGTATAATAAGAGCAGTCTATATAAAGCAAAGCTATCCTTACCGACAAACTTACCAGCTGTACAAAAGCATATAACCAAATATCTCTCAATGGAACATGATTGACAAGATAAGATATATCACTATATAACATGATTATTAGAACAAGATATATTGTCACATATCTTGAGGAGTAAGATATAACAGATTAACCACATAAACGAGGCCTTAACCAATGTTCTATATTTTGTCTTAGTAATTACTATACGACGGCATGAACACATTCATGCTCCTTATCTCACATATCCTGAGCCATGGGCCTGTTCACCATGCTCATCACATCACCTGTCCTGAGCCATGGGCCTGTTCACCATGCTCTACACATCACGTATCTTGAGCCATGGGCCTGTTCACCATGCTCATCATATAGTAGTATTACAACCTAAATCCACACCCTAGAGTCTACAACTGTAGATGTACTCTTACCTTCTCCCTTTTAAGCTAGAAACACCCTCACCTATTCAACGATATGCGTTCCGGGTTAACCCTTAGGCAAACCCGTTTACCATCATCAGCTACTGACTATGATAAATCTATGATCAAGGCAACTACATGATATGGTTCCACTGTGATTATTTAGTATATATGCAAGATATATCAAAAGGTAAACAAATATAAATTTTAATCATTATGCTATTATTGTAATCACATCTACCTAATCCATTTCAAGGATCCAACATCACTTGTTATTACTTGGCCTCTTGCCAACCATCCAGATCCATCTCAAGGATTATCACATACCCTGGGATCTCAATCCCTCATCAGGTACTGTCACTACTATTCAGAACTTACATCTATATCATGGGACGAACACATTATACATGTAACCTATTCAACAAGAGTAATTATCAGTGTGATGTATTCATCACATATGTCTCATAGCCTTTACATGGCTAAGCATCACCTGCATGGTTAGTGTATTCAACAGTCGTGGTTCATCATAAGGATTATGCTTAACATGAGATGACATTCAAGATGTTATACTTGTCAACCTTACTTTATCTGGTGATCAGGTATATAAAGCACATCATAAGAAACTATTTATGTATTTATCCTTGTCTCTGCATTACACAACTATTCATGGAAATTACTCCATTTGTATAGTCATGTTTAGATATAAAATGTCAAACGTTATTACCACTACCATTCATTAGGTAACCCACTTACCTTCATTACTATTACTACCATCACTGTTTGTTGATTAAGTGCTTTATCACACCAAGTCACATTATCGACTCTATACTTCCTTAATCATGCTTCAACTTATGACCTCATGTATAAGAGACATCATCAAATAGTTATATCTAGACTTGTCTGTATCTTAATATTGTATAATTAATCAAGGTGTTCACTTCATGCATGTAATCATACTAGATATACAAAATGAGCATTATCATTACTATCATCATCATCATTAAGCAAGACACTAGTGTAACTACCATTATTTCTCTTATCAATAACCGATAAACATGATGATCACTTTATGCATATGACCATGCTACTATCATTAGCATTCTTGATGTAGATAGATAATCATAATAACTGAGAAATGCATATCATCAACACAGGGTGACATTTAGGTTTAAGTGGATTATTTACACAAAGTGACAGTAGAGATTATATCCTCTTCCTTAATCATGTCTCATAACGCTCTGCATTACATGCTCATTATTATTCAGGGGTATTATACCGATAATTATGATGGTTAGGATAAAAAGGGACTGATATTGCCATTATCATTATTAAGCATAGCACAGACCATCATCATTATTGTTATCATCCTCTATTATTATTATTGTCATCATGTAACTACTAGTATAACTATCATTTAACATTGTCATTAACAAATAATCATAAGGCTCACATCATGCATATCATTACTACCATTAACATTATTGTTATAAAGGCGTCACCATCATTTGTTTGTGCATAAGTATTTATTTTCATAACACAAGGAACCGTCGCTGGAAGATCACAAGACTCTCACCATAACTCGTCACTACCCTCACCCAAACAACCCACAACATTGGCTAGAGAAGAGTGCAGCAACGCTGCGCTGCACCCAACCCCGCGACACAGCGTCACCAGGGGGTGTCGCGCGTCAGGGGTGTCAGGCTTTCATGCCTATCGGGCAACGCCCGTCACACCTCTGTCGTGACACCTGTCACATGCCAAAACGCAACGCCCAAAATACTAGGGTTATTGTCCACATCACAACCCATTTCAACAACCAGGAGAGAGGGAGGGGGAGAGAAGGAACTTCCACAAAACATGCCACTAGCAAGACAAACTCTAACGGTCGTCATACTCCAAGGAGAGGGGCGTGACACCCGTCACAACCCAAGCCCTGTCGCCCGTCACACAACAGGATGTATCGCCCGATACACAACAACACCCATCGGCCAACTCACCATACTTGTCTATCATCCAACCCCAAGCACACATGCCATACTTGGCCCTGTCCTCCACCACAAGGACCATTACAAGGATCACCATGTCATATAGGGTCTAACGTCCATCAAGAACAAGGATATCGTTCATCACAAGAAGACCATCATGTCGTCCATCACCATCATATCGGCCAACCCTAATCTAGCTCAACCTATCGCCCCTTCACAAGGGCAGGGATATCACCCAACACTTAGAACTCTCACCATGTCGTCTATCACAAAGGTACCCATATCGTCCAACACACAAAGACAAGGAGGGTGTCGTCCACCACAGGTCATATTCAACCTCCAACCCAAGGAAGCACAAAACCCTAGACCACAAGGTACATCGATCACCAAGAAACCCTAAACCCTAGGGGGATCGACCACCAAAGGTAAAAAAGCAAAGTACAAAAGCAAGGAACTAAGCTAAGCTACTAACATGCAACAAGATCATAGCTAGAGGTAAAGGAGTTAGGGTTAGAAATTATGCAACCCGCCTTAAGCTCCAAGCTCCAAGGAAGAAGAAGCACTCTAAGGTCTAAGGGGTATCGTCCACCCAAGCTTCTCTAAGAGGGTGTATCAGCCACCACAGCTACTCCAGGAGAGTGTATTGGCCAACACAAGTAAGAAGGAGAGGAGTGTCGTGCACTCAAGGTGAAGGAGGGACCAAAAGAGCAAAGGAAGCTAAGGTAAGGGAAACATCCACCTATATAGAAGGGAAGGGCAAGGTAGATCCATGATATGTGTCATCCACCCAATGGACACTTGTCCTAGGGTTCAAGCCAACACTCAAGCACACCATGAGACACTTGTCCAAGATATGCACCAAGTGTCCACCAAACAAGACCCAGCAACATGGGCGACACAACTAGCAGCTCTGCTGGGCGACACACCAAGGCACCTGGGTGACACACCACCATGTTCGGCGACACAAGCCACTCTAGGCCAACACACACACACACCTCCTTGGATGACACAAGCAAGCCTTGGCCGACACAAGGCTCAAGCAAGCCCAAACATAGCACCCCAAGGCCCAAACAAGCTCATCTGAGGCCCAAGGAACTCAAACAACAAGCCCAAGCCTTCCTCTCAACCCTAGAGGAAGAAAAGAGAGGAAAACACCTCACAAGATGGCAAACTTGCACACAAAACCCTAAACTTGGGTTATTTGCAAATAGCCCCTCCAACTCTCAACAAAGCACAACAAAACCCTAATCACCACTAAAGGTGATTAGCAAGCACCAAGATTAAGCAGAACAAACAGGGTAAACCCTAAACGCAGGTCAGGGTCCTTACAGAATGTGCCATTGTTGATGATTGCTCAGTCGTTTCCTCCGATTTGCTCAAAGAGGAAGATGAACGGGGGGAAAAGTGTAGAGACATCGGTGGTTCTGATGTAGGTTGGGGCATTGCCGGATTTGGAGGAGATGGCGACCTCATAGCTGGAAGAGGATATGTGGTGTTGTCGATGGACTCTGGAAAGGGAGAGGCCCAACTACTGTGGCTACCATTGGTGCAAGGTAGGAGACTGACAAGCAGAACTTACAGTTCATGATTGTGGCACCACAGGAGTGGTGGCAGACTCAAGTATCATTGGATTCATAGGGGAGATGAAAAAGAAGTGAGCAAGAGAAGCATGGAGGAATAGGAAGAAAGAAGAGGAGTAAGAGAAGGGGAAGGTGGTGCCTGCGACTTGGAGTCAGTACCGGTAGCCGTTGTGCCCGAACGATGATGGTTTTGTCCATTAGCACTGGATGCAACGAGGAGGAGTTCAGGGGGCATTCGTGTAGGGATCCATGGGAAAAAGGGTACCCGCCATGGCCTCTGGTCGGCGCTGTATCTCCAACAAGGTTTTTCTCTTGCAGGCGACCATAGGTCACCGTCCAGGCTGAGTGGCAGTGTGAGGAGGTAGAGAATAATGGTGGCAATGGTTTGTGGATCTGGGAATGGAGAGGAAGAGGGAGAAAGAATAGGATGCAAATGAAGAGAAGAAGAGATGACACGGTCATGGCACCGACACTCTGCATGAGCGTCATGTTGAGCGAGTCAATCAGAAGATTCGTCAGGTTTCAGGGAGTATGGGAAACAGAAATGGCAATTAAATGTAATAATGAACTTAATTAATTAAACTTAGGTTATTTAAAAACTTTTCCTTTCTAGTTTAATCGAGGGTGCAAATGTAGTCTAATTAATTTGATACTTTGCATGGTATCTATTTAAGGTGCAAGAAACATGATTCTTGGATAAAATTTGCATCTTGTCGCCATTGAAATTTCAATTTAATTAATCATATGTTAGTTGTTCATATAGTGTATTCATTACTTTTTTTCTTTCAATTATATGATTGAAATTTTTATTTCTCTAATTTCCTCAACTAATCATGAAGGAAGCTTATATAGTCTCAAATTAGGAATAAGCTCAAAAATTGACATATTTGTGACTAATTCATCAATTTCCCCTAATTATATTATTGGAGTTAATACATCCTAAAATTTCCATGAGTATGAGTTCTTAATGAGTCAATTAGGGTTATAAAGTCCCCAAAAATGTTTAATCTATCATAAATAAGTGAATTATGCATACAAAAGTTATGCATTGAAAATAAGGTCAAATAGAGAGAAAGAAGGAGGTTGGATATCACACAAACGAGTAGAGGCCTAGAAGAATGGATGATTAGCCTATGTGTCTGGAATTGAGTATGTTACATCTTCTGTGTGGGGTTTCATCTTCTCATTAGAGGAAAGTTTTATAACTTGCTCCATGTTTATTGCTTATCATAACCTTTCTAGATCATGTTCTTGCTTGAAAATGATGATCCATGCACTAAAAAGCTATGCTTGACATGGATTTCAATTTTTATAATGTTCCCTATTCTGATTTCAGTTATAGATGAACCTATGATCATGTGTACATTATTCCTAAGGTATAATATGACTTGGATCAGGTTGGTTTGACAACCTATGGTGCTAAGCACCTATCAACCAATGGTCAATTTTAGGGTTTTAAGTTGATTTCTTCTATAAACCCATGACCCGATGATGGTACCATCGCAACAACCCTATGGTGTTGTCTTCATGAAAATGGATGGTGGTAACCAAGGGTGTCAATTGATGTTCACCCCCTTAGGTCATGTTTTGGCCTAATTAGAATCCTAGTGATTAACAACTAAGTACCCTAATGAAGTTATCAATCAATGGTGATATTAGTTTGATATTTGATGTTGATTAACGAATATAGTGATGATCTAACAACCTATGATGACTTAATGGTCACTAATGATGGTGGATCAGTTCTACACAACCTATGGTGATTTAATTGTATAGTTGTATCATCAATTAAGTATTAGACCAATGGTTTCTTGGGTAACTTGATGCAATGGTCAGACCTATACTGTAATTGATGGTTTTAATATATGAACTTGACCCAATGGTCAAGATATAATGTTATTCCTCGAATAAAGTGGAATGATGGCTAATGTAGTATGTTGGTCCTAATAATGTGATTTAGATGGTTTCCTTTATATGATCAACTTAAGGAGCTTACTTGTTGATAATAGATGGCTTATTTTAAATGAACAATCGATTGTGGGTTTTACCCTACACTCAATGGAACTTTTTTTGTTGTTAATCAAGGGATGTCTAGGGTTAGATTGTGAATCTTTATAGAGAACAAATCAAGGACTTCATAGGTAGTTTATCCAAGGTGTTTACTTATGTAAACAACCAATGGTCTTACTTTTAAACATCCAATGGTTCTAGGTGACATTGTGGTATGGTGATATGGATTGAATGATGATGGAACAAATGGAGGGTTACCCTTAATAATGTAGTCTTACCTATTCACTCATATTAATAGAAGGGATGATAATCATATTGTGTTGATATGTAACCCTAATGAGGTATAGCTTGTTATACCTAGCTTTAATATAACTAATGTTGGGTATGAATAGTCCTTGAATGACTAATACAATCATGAAGTACTATGTTAATGTGGTTGAAACCCTAGTATGCTATAACCCAATGGTTACACCTTGATTTATGTGTGGGTTCATACTTGAGAATAGTATGGAATGTGATGGTGATGCTTCACCTTATGCATCTATGATCCAATGGGGATGTTGTGAGTTAGGGTTTGGCTATAAGTGTTTATTAGTAACATTAATATAATTTATCTTGTTGAATCTAACTCTAATGCAAATAGATAAGGATGAGTATTCATGTTTAACATTCTTATATGATGGCATGATGGTGAAATAACCTCCTTAACATGATCATAACCTTAATGCGTTAATTGGTGGTTGTCATAGCCACATGGTTGATACTTGCTTATGAAAAACATATGCATTATGAATATGATGAGGGTTAATCATATCTAGATTCTTTGCTTGTTGATGTAATAAAGGAATGTTCTTAATGTTAATATAACCCTACTATGATTGTTTATGAATATCTCCTAGCTCATTAATGCAATACTGTGTTGATCTGGTGTATTATATGTAAGTGACATTCTTAAGCCTTGTTATAAGGCATGCAAAGATAATGATGACCATGTAGGGAATAGTATGATGGTCTTAATGATGTTTGGGCATGGTTGATCCCTGAATGAGGTGTAATCCTATTATGTTGATAAGGGTTGATACCCTATGATATTGTGAAAAGGATTTTAATCTTGTGATAGTATGATGATTAGTCTGGTCTCATGAATGGCAAGTGAATAGTACCATGTGATGATGAGATGAGAAATTATGTTTCACACGTTTTATATTTTTTTCAAAGTTGTGATATCTATATGCTTGCTAGAAGTGAATTAGGGTGTGTATGTCCACTTGTTTGATGCAGCCTTAATTCACCCAATTGGCATAACTAATCAAGTACAACTCTAATCATGTAGTTCCCTATGTCGTAGAACCATCTTCAGTGTCAGATTTTGGATGGTGAAATGAGTATTTCTAAGGGAAACTCAGAGCGCATACTGTTGAGTATGTGGGGGTGGCAGGTTGAGGATATATCATTGTCATCCACAATGTAGATTGTGGAGGTTGGCTATGATCATGCCTCATCCATCTGATGTGATTGAGAACGGATGCGATCGTGTCTTAGTGATTATAACATGATGTGATTAGAGGACAACTGCGGTTGTACCTCAGTGATTGGGTTTGTATACCCTGGTTTCTAGTGTCATGACCTATACCAAGGGCGGACTAGTAGTTAGCAGCTTGACTATATGTCATTGTGGTGGCAACTTTGACTGATATGTCACTGCTTTTTTACTCGTACTGACCAAGGGGAAGAGATATTAGGATATCGACACTCCTAGATCTTGTACGAAACTGAATATCCCTTCGTAGGGGTCGGTTGGACTTTGAATGGTACGATTCAAATTCCCCAGAGCATAATAAAAGATGTAATACAGCCATATAGCATATCTATATAGGGTTATAGATGATGCTTCACATTAAATGATAACCCTTGTTTGTTCTCTTTACATAAAGATGATTCTTAGTGCAATTAAGAGATAGTAATTATACTTATGTTGTGTATATGCATAAGATTGTAAATGTGTACATACAATAGTCGTGCTTATGTTGATATCTATACTGCTACTGCTGATTATAATTAGGATGCTAGCTATATCATGTTGTTAGTTATGTTTAGCATGCTAGCCATGCCTCTATAATTAGAAATGCATATACTGCTAATCATGCTTATGCAAATACTCGTGCTTATGTTGATAGCTCTGGTTATGATATTGATCTATTCAAACTGTTAGACATGCTAATGTTTTTAGATATGCTTATGATGCTAGACTTATTCATGTTAATAGAGATAATATGCTACTAGACTTGCTTATACTAGTTATGCATATGCTATTGAATCTCTTATATGGTTAAAAAGGAAAATGATGATAGTCAGCTTGATGATGATAATTGTTATCAGCTCCTTTATGTATTTTTTTAATCATCAGTGTTGCTAAACCTATTTGTTATATATGATTAAACTGCTTAAACTATCTCATTAACTAAAATGTTGTAATCAATAAGCATTGTTGGAGGTTATATCTCTTGATGGGACACATGTCTCACCCTTGTGGTTCACCACATTTTTTTAGGTAATTAGAAGTGACAAAAACAAACATGTGGAAGCAAAGATGAGCCATAGTAATGAATCTTTGAGAAAGTTGATTAGATGTCTAATGTGTCCTAGAGTCGTCCATGTACTCTCAGGTCCGGGTGAGAAAAAGTTTGTATATGGTGTTTCAAATGAATCGGACTTTTGTTAGCATATTAATGCTTGTTTGTGTGGCATATACAAATATTGTTCTCATGTATATATATGTGGTGGCTAAGATGATAGAATAATTTGTATCAAATTCTTGGCATAGTATGGATATAAGAAAGATGTTGAGCTCTTATGCAAATATTTCCGAGCGGGTGCTGACGTTGAAATTGGTTTTATTTTACCCATATTTTTGGGTATGTGACTAATTAGTGATTGATTGTGTTTTATGCTTTGAGTAATCTTGTTTAGTGTAACGGGTTCTCGCAAGTTGGTATAAAAAAAAGGTTCACTGAGTCTACAGGGACACTAGGACTTAGGACTAGGATGATGTCTAAGTTAGGAATATGACATAAAAATATGGTGCATACTGCCTAATCTTAGTAATTGGGTGCCCTGGCCAGGTATTCAATTATTGAAGAAAAGGTAAGTATGGAACTCTTAGATTGTTATCTTTCTGATTACTCTAATCAAGTAGTCATTTTGAGACAATATAAAGAGCATAACGAATAAGAAATAATGGTGTGAATGTCTCAATGCTACCTTAAAGAAGATGAGAATTGCATCATTATCTATCAAAACTTGAATGTTTGGTAAATATAAGAGGAAGATACAACACCATGAAATCTAAATCTAAATACAAATAACAAAAAGAGGAGTTCTTGAAGATGTGATTCAAGAAGATAATAAAGTAAAATACAAACAAGTCTATGCTTATAAAGTGAATCAAGGTATGAAATCCACATAAGATAGAGAGAACTTCTATAACAAGTACAAAATGAGAAGATGAATGGGAACAATGACAAAGAAATAAGGTGGAACCTGAGTTAATCTCAGACCAACCTATGTGTGTAAGAAAGTGTTAATGAAAAATCAGCATGACATGTGAAAGAAATTAAGGGAGCTGATCCTAATTTAATGAAGAAAATGTGGAATATGATGATTTACCTATCGATAAGTGGTTAAAAAACCTAATAAAATAAGAGAACATACCCAGTGTGATAAATAGTCATCAAGGAAGGAGTAATGAGATATGTTAATTGTGATGATTCCTATGCTAATGGAAAGGAACCTGAAATGAAAAAGGTAAAAATGATACATAAGAAGCTATAACTTGCATAATGAAAATAGAATTGGTTACCTTTTTGCTAGTAACCTTAAACAATGTTGCTATGATGTGGGAAGTGAGTTTCCCTTTGTGTCTTTTCTTTCCAGGTTACAACTTTCAAGTGGATCATTGTCACTTGGTATGTGTGGATTCGTTGTAAACATGAGGGTGGATAGCTTATTATAGCATAAGGTTGTTTGGACTATGGTTCCAAGTTCATAAAGTTTGTGATGATTTTTCTTTTGAGCCTTCCAATAATTAGGAAGACTCCTCTTATATGTCTTGATATTTGTTATGTTAGTAAAAGTAGATGATATAAGGATGTGAGTTGCTTATAGCACATGAGGTGGATACCAAGGTAATGAATCCTAGTATCTAAGATGTATTAATAATATGAGAAATATGTGAAGGTTGGAGATGTTTATTAAATGAACATTCCAAGTATTCCTCTTTCATAGAGAGAGAGAGAGAGTTGATGATGACCCTCTAAATGTTGTTTGGAAGGAAAAACAAAAGTGATTCTATAATGTTGTGTATGGTTCAGTGATAGCTGGGTAAGACCACTATCAAGGATAGATGGTTTGTTGGTTAATAGATATGTGATATTGTGTTCCTTTAAGATAAACCTATGATCAAATATCAATGCATAAGAGTTAGATTGGATGACATAATTCACATGACCATGATGAGTTTGGAGTTATGTCCTTTAGACTAACCAATGTACAAATAGAATTTATGAATAGGAGGAATAGAGTGTTCCAGTCATGTCATACAAGTTATATCAAGCTTTGAATGATGGCACGTCAAAGTATTTCAAATATGGTCAAAAATATGATCAATATTTCTTAAAAAATCTTAGGGTTGCCGAAGCAGCAATAACGATGAGATAAGTTGAACAAGAGTGAGTTGGGGTTGATTAAATTTTATTATGGGATCATGATATGTATTCTAAGTAGGTTGTGTAAATCCTAGTAAGGTGAAGATAGTTTTGTTATTTCACCCCTAACAAGGTTTACTAGGAATGATGTTTCCTTGTATGGAATGACAGGTGCCAGCGTCAGCATTTCTTTTGATGTTGAAAAAGAACTGACAAGTTTTCCAGTGTGAGTGTATCTAGAAAAAAAGGATGGATATCTCGCATTTTTTTATGCTTCAAGAAATGGTATGGGACACATGGCATGATTGGTAAAAAGCTAGAAAGTATGACTTTTGAGTAATGTGGTGATACAATAGATATAATTTTAGGATGATAGCTAGAATTTAAAGTTGAACATTACTACTATAGTTGTATAGATGACATAATAAGTTTCTACATTCCATATTGAGAATGTCTTCTTAGGTGGGGGTTTTGTGCTGACCTAAGAGGATATATGTATGAATGATGTGACATCACCATCATATGCAAGTAAAAATGTGAAGGTAATAGGATGAGGTGTAAAGGAAGTACCCATCTTTGTTTACCTTAGATTTTGGAGGTGAAATCCCTGTTAGGGGTTTATAGTTGTAAGGTCCCTAAACTTTCTTAATGAGTTGAATAAGCTTAATTATCAAATTTGAATTCTTATAACCCTAATATAACCTTGTGATATGATTTGAAATCATAAAACATGATTAAGTTTCAAATTTGGTCCAATTTGGACACTGTTTGAGCAAGTTATGCAATTTTATGCATATTTCACACTTTTATGCAATTTACCCAATTGAGAGGTTTTCTTTGAAATTTATCACTTGAATTATGTTTCTTGTATATTCTCTCATCATTCTTGAGCTTTTTTATCCATGGGTCACCTATTTAAACCTTGGTTTGAAGGTGTTTTCTCCAAGGGTATTTTAGGGTTTACCCCTTCACGGATGAGCTACCTTTAGTAGCTATCAACTAATGAATTATGTGATTGGCTGGAAAATTCGACAAAGGAAAGATAAGAAGGTATATAAGGATGGTGGGGGAGATTCTTGTGTGTGTGCTTATATATTCTTAATAGTTTAAGACCATAGACACATGGGGAAGCTACTTTACACCTCATGCTTGCTCCCATCCTTATCCATGGGATATATTAACCTCTTCCTTGCCCAAGTACGAAACTTTGCTTGCCTTCGCTTTCCTCTAACCTGGAGCAAAGACTCCCCTCTATTTTTTTGTGGAACTAAGTGCTCTAAGGTAGAAGACAACCTCTTTTTAGAGAAGAAGGTCTCCTAGAGCTCCATTTAGCCCAACCTAGGGTTTCCAAGGTCATCTTCTAGGGATTTCGACCAAGGGTTTTCTCATTTGATGAAGAAAACAGATAGATGGACGACTTCATAGATTATTCTTGGATTTCTTACCCTACCTGCTTGATATTTCTTCTGTGTGGGGTTTCATCTTCTCATTAGAGGCAAGTTTTATAACTTGCTCCATGTTTATTGCTTACCATAAGCTTTCTAGATCATGTTCTTGCTTGAAAATGATGATCCATGCACTAAAAAGCTATGCTTGACTTGGATTTCGATTTTTATAATGTTCTCTATTCTAATTTCAGTTATAAATAAACCTGTGATCATGTGTACGTTATTCCTAAGGTATAATATGACTTGGATCAGGTTGGTTTGACAACCTATGGTGCTAGGCACCTATCAACCAATGGTCAATTTTAGGGTTTTAAGCTGATTTCTTCTATAAACCCATGAACCGATAATGGTACCATTGTAACAACCCTATGGTGTTGTCTTCATGACAATGGATGGTGGTAACCAAGGGTTTCAACTGACGTTCACCCCGTTAGGTCATGTTTTGGCCTAATTAGAAGCCTAGTGATTAACAACTAAGTACCCTAATGATGCTATCAATCAATGGTGATATTGGTTTGATATTTGATGTTTATTAACAAATATAGTGCTGATATAACAACCTATGGTGACTTAATGGTCACTAATGATGGTGGATCAGGTCTCCAAAACCTATGGTGAGTTAATTATATAGTTGTATCATCAATTAAGCCTTAGACCAATGGTTTCTTGGATAACTTGATGCAATGGTTGGACTTATACTGTAATTGATGGTTTTAATATATGAACTTGACCCAATGGTCAAGATATAATGTTTTTTCCTCCAATAAAGTGGAATGATGGCTAATGTGATATTTTGGTCCTAATAATGTGATTTAGATGGTTTCCTTTATATGATCAACTTAAGGAGCTTACTTGTTGATAATGGATGGCTTGTTGTAAATGAATAGTCGATTGTGGGTTTTACCCTACTCTTAGTGGAACTTTTTTTGTTGTTAATCAAGGGATGTCTAGGGTTAGATGGTGAATCTTTATAGAGCACAAATCAAGGACTTCATAGGTGGTTTATCCAATGTATTTACTTATGTAAACAACCAATGGTCTTACTTTTAAACATCCAATGGTTCTGGGTGACATTGTGGTATGGTGATATGGGTTGAATGATGATGGAACAAATGGAGGGTTACCATTAATAAGGTAGTCTTACCTATTCACTCATATGAATAGAATGGATGATAATCATATTGTGTTGATATGTAACCCTAATGAGGTATAGCTTGTTATACCTAGCTTTAATATAACTAAATGATGGTAATTGGGTATGAATAATCCTTGAATGACTAATACAACCATGAAGTACTATGTTAATGTTATTGAAACCCTATTATCTATAACCCAATGGTTACACCTTGATTTATGTGTGGGTTCATTCTTGAGAATAGTATGGAATGTAATGGTGATGCTTCACCTTATGCATCTATGATCCAATGGGGATGTCGTGAGTTAGGGTTTGGGTATAAGTGCTGATTAGTAACATTAATATAATATATCTTGTTGAACCTAACTCTAATGCAAATAGATAAAGATGAGTATTCATGTTTAACATTCTTATATGATGGCATGATGGTGAAATAACCTCCTTAACATGATCATAACCTTAATGTGTTAATTGGTGGTTGTCATAGCCACATGGTTGATACTTGCTTATGTGAAACATGTGCATTATGAATATGATGATGGTTAATCATATCTAGATTCCTTGCATGTTGATGTAATAAAGAAATGTTCTTAATGTTAATATAACCCTGCTATAATTGTTTATGAATATCTCCTATTTCATTAATGCAACATTGTGTTGATCTGGTGTATTATATGTAAGTGATGTTTTTGAGCCTTGTTATAAGGCAGGCAAAGATAATGATGATCTTACAGGGAATAGTATGATGGTCTTAATAACCTTTGGGCATGGTTGAGCCCTGAATGAGGTGTAATCCTCTTATGTTGATAAGGGTTGATACCCTGTGATATTGTGAAAAGGATTTATATCTTGTGATAGTATGATGATTAGTGTGGTCTCATGAATGGCAAGTGAATAGTACCATGTGATGATGAGATGAGAAATTATGTTTCACATGTTTTATATCTTTTCAAAGTTGTGATATTTATATGCTTGCTAGAAGTGAATTAGGGTTTGTATGTCCACTTGTTTGATGCAGCCTTAATTCACCCAATTGGCATAACTAATCAAGTGCAACTCTAATCATGTAGTGCCATGTGTCATAGAACCATCTTCAATGTCAGAAGTTGCTAGATGGTGAAATGAGTATTTCTAAGGGAAACTCGGAGTGCATACTGTTGAGTATGTGGGTGTGGTAGGTAGAGGATATATCCTTATCATCTACAATGTAGATTGTAGAGGTTGGCTATGGTCATGCCTCATACATCTGATGTGATTGAGAATGGATGTGGTCGTGTCTCTATGATTATAACATGACGTGATTAGAGGACAACTGCGGATGTACGTCATGGATTGGGTTTGTATACCCTAGTTTCTAGTGACATGACCTATACCAAGGGTAGACTAGTGGTTAGCAGCTTGACTATATGTCGTTGTGGTGGCAGCTTTGACTGATATGTCACTGCCTTTTTACTCGTACTAACTGAGGGGAAGATATCTTAGGATACCGACACTCCTAGATCTTTTACAGAACCGAATAGCCCTTCACAGGGGTCAGTTGGACTTTGAATGGTACGATTCAAATTCCCTAGGGCATAATAAAAGGTGTAGTACAACCATATAGCATATCTGTTTAGGGTTATACATGACACTTCACATTGAATGACAACCCTTGCTTTTTATCTTTACATAAAGATGATGCTTAGTGCAATTAAGAGATAGTAATTATACTTATGTTGTGGATATGCATAATATTGTAAATGTGTACATACAGTAGTCATGCTCATGTTGATATCTATACTGCTACTGTCGATTATAATTAGGATGCTAGCTATATCATGTTGTTAGTTATTTTTAGCATGCTAGCCATGCCTCTATAATTAGAAATGCATATACTGCTAATCATGCTTATGCAAATACTCATGCTTATGTTGATATCTCTGCTTATGATATTGATCTATTCAAACTGCTAGACATGCTAATGTTGTTAGATATGCTTATGATGCTAGACTTATTCATGTTAATAGAGATAATATGCTACTAGACTTGCTTATGCTAGTAATCCATATGCTATTGAATCTCTTATATGGTTAATAAGAAAAATGATGATAGTCAGCTTGATGATGATAATTATTATCAGCTCCTTTATGTATTTTGTTAATCATCAGTGTTGTTGAGCCTATTTGTTATATATGATTAAACTGCTTAAACTGTCTCATTACCTAAAATGTTATAATCAATAAGCGTTGTTGGAGGTTATATCTCTTGATGGGACATGGGTCTCACCCTTGTGGTTCGCCACATTTTTTTAGGTAATTAGAAGTGACGAAAACAAACATGTGGCAGCAAAGAGGAGCTATAGTAATGAATCTTTGAGAAAGTTGATTAGGTGTCTAATGTGTACTAGAGTCATCCCTGTACTCTCAGGTCTGGGCAAGAAAAAGCTTGTATATGGTGTTTCAAACGAATCATACTTTTTTTAGCATATTAATGCTTGTTTGTGTGGCATATACAAATATTGTTCTCCTGTGTATATATGTGGTGGCTAAGACAATAGAACAATTTGTATCAAATTCTTGGCATAGTATGGATATAAGAAAGATGTTGGGCTCTTATGAAAATGTTTCTGAGCGGGTGATGACGTTGAAATCGGTTTTATTTCACCCATACTTTTGGGCATGTGATTAATTAGTGATTGATTGTGTTTTATACTTTGAGTAATCTCATTTAGTGTAACGGGTTCTCACACTGCCACTCCTCTATTGTTTTCATTCCTTTACTCCCCTTGATCTTGTTCATGTACTCATCATCATTGTTCCTTTTCTCCCAGTTGTCATCCCTTTACTACCCATTCTTATTCTTGTAGTTGTCATATTTGTTCCTTTTCACCTAGTCCTTGTTCCTTTACTCATCATTCTTTTTATTGTAGTCATACCTTTTCCTTCTCTACAAATCTTTGTTCCGATCCTCTTCATTCTTGTTCATGTACTCATTGTCGTTGTTCCTTTTCTCCCAGTCCATGTTCCTTTATTCCCCATTCTTATTCTTGTAGTCATTGTCATTCTTCCTTTTCTCATAGACCATATTCCTTTACTCCCCATTGTTGTTCTTGTAGTTGTAATTTTTCATTTTCTCCTAGTCCATGTTCCTTTACTCCCCATTCTTATTTTTTACTCCATGCTATGGTCACATCCAACACAAGTGGCTAGGCACAAGTTGTCATTGTCACGGGTGCACTTACTGTTGTTACTCGCATGCAGGTGCCAAAAGGTGAACCAATACCTTTTTACCACTGCTGATGCTCATGGGAAGGTCAACTTGCAAAATCCTAGCTTCCATAGAGGTTATCTTGCAAAACCCTAGCTTCATTGGAATCATCAACTGGCTATAAATTAAGGTCAATAGCGGTACCAATACCAACTCAGAGTAGGGCAACACCACCTACTAATCCGTAATAGCCACAACCACCGCCACAACCAAATGTCATCCTCCATTGGTCGGTTTGAGATCATGAAAATGGAAGATTTTATGTGTTCCTTATCATAACTCCAAATCTTTTCCAATCCCTCCAAACCTAATGGGGAATCATACGGGTGATGGAAGCCACACCCTAGCTTCTATTTTGGGGTTTGGACTCCAATCCTTCCCAATGATCCACTTTGGTACTTGCATGGGATTTCCATACATTCAAACTAATCACTTGGTGGTACTGAGACGCACCCCAAGCTGATCACTTGGTGGTATTACCAGTCGATACAAAATCTTCTCCTCCAAGCCTTACATGGTTACTTGCATGGCATATCCAGTAGATAGAAATCTTGAAGGCATACTGCTTGGTGACAAACTCCACAAACATGGGCAAAGGTGGTCCAACCTATCATGATTCTCCTCCACATTTGCGTTGTCATGACTCTCCATTACTTGCATGGCATCTCCAGACATCCAAGCCTTATATGCTTACTTGCATGGCATCCCCTTTAATCGGGCAGTGCACTAATTTTCTCAGTCACGTCATTCCTTTACTACCCATTCTTGTTCCTATTGTAGAAATGTTCTTTTCAAATCAACTATGATACTTCTGTAGAAATGTACTTTTTGAATCAACTATGATATTTGATAGTATATAAAAAATTATGTTAGTGGACAATGATAAACAAAATAGGAAGAATATGGGGAGAGAGGGAATAATGAATAAGTTCATGAGAAAGGAACAATAATGGGGAGTAATAAAAGATGAGAATAGGAACAAGTAGGTCGAGAACATAGCATGGATGAGGAGAAACAGAACATGAATATTATGTATTCCAATTTTTCTCAAACACATGAAATGGTGTAATGATAATACATACTTGTTTCATTAATACATAATGTCTATTACATCAGCTCCAGGAAGGGGTGAGGACAATTTCCTTGTCGGTCTACTTGTATTACTGTCGAAAGCATACTTTATCACGTCATCTCTAACTTTGTTATTGGTGGCTAGGAGTCTGGATACCAAAGTCCTTTAAAGAGAAGACAAGTAATTGGGGGTCCTCAACTCATATTTCTCCTTAGAGATTTGTCCTTTCCAATGTTGCATGAATATAAAATAAAACAATCCACAACTGAATTGATTTGGTTGCTCACGAACTGATGCTTACTGCAAATCCCATTTCTCCCAGTCTGTTATCCCTCTTGTAGGTTCCATGAAGGGAGTTAGTACTTTCTCCAAATGGTTTGCTAGCAGTTATTTATTCACTTCGTATGAAGCTTCACTTGGCATGTTATTCAGTACGAAGAATTTCTTTTGTGGAAAATTGTTAGTGATCATGTAGAAATGATCCCCACATCCAATTAGGAAGAAATATTGCACATCAATAAAAGGAACAAAGAGGACGAGTAAATGCAGAATGACAACGGGAACGGGAACAATGAGTATGAGAAAATGAACAATAATGATGAGAAAAGGAACAATGCACTCGAGAAAAGGAATAGTGATGATGACTATTGTCTCGCAATAATATATATGCTATACCGATACTTATGTAATCACATTTAGATGTTTCAATGTTTCCCTCCTTAATATAATCATATTGGAAGACATCTTTGATTAGTTCAAATTTTGCCTCAACTTTGTGGTTCGTTTTGTAATCAAGATTCTTCAAGTCTGCTTGACAACTTTTCTACGAATACAAAATGATGGAACCAATGTTTACAAAAATTGGAGCGTAGTTGTTAGTAAAAATGGAACAAGGGATAACTTACACTTATGTTAAATGGGATGCAAACATGCTTTAATATTTCTAAGTTAATCTTCACTTCAAATCTATTGATTGCATGTCTGTACACTTTGATTATATTGTTTTCCAACCATTCTTTTGGTATGAGAGTATCTAGACCCTTTCTGTGTGGTTTGATCATTATGTTGTCATATAGGATGAGAGATGTGACACACCGCCATACCGAATGATATTACTAAAAAATACACGATCAACTACTAATTAAACCGCATAAGTAGAAAAGTGGGCAAAATGAAAACTGATTTCAACATTACTATTATGTTTAGAAACATTTACATAAAGGTCCAACAGCCTATATATCAACATATACCATTTTGGGTATTTACACATAAGTCCAGTGGCATCAACCACAACCTGTATACAAAAGAGATGTTCCACATGTACATGCCATATATAAACATAGGTACTCTACAAAAACCATGTGTCGTTATACATACCATCTACAAAACATCCCCTGCTTAGACCTGAGAGTACATGGACGACTCTAGGACTCTACAACTGCTATCCAACCTTCTTTGTCTACTCCTCTCCAAGCTTCTCTTTTTCAGCACCACAATCTTGGCCATGTTGCTGACAAACACCTAAAAGATGTGGTGAACCACAAGGTGAGACCCATGTCCCAGCGAGAGATATAACTCTCAACCAACGGTTATTGATTATAACAGGTTATATTATTAAGCAAGTTAAGAAGATTAAACAGTTTAAGAAAGTTAAGAATAAGAAGCTATTCAAGTCGGTTAAGCAGATTAAGCAAGTTAAACAGATAGGCATAGCAACATACATGACTAGAATGTATATAAAGTAACATGTAAATTCATGACCTACTAAATAGTTAATTTCTCTTACCATATTATAGAACAACTAAGTAGTATAATACACAAGGCAAGGGTTTAATATACATGTGAAGCGTGTTTAACCCTAAGCAGAGATACTACACAGTTGTATTACATCTTTTATTAAGCCCTGAGGTGTTGAGGTATACCACTAAACTCCAACTGACCATTACTAAGTCAAAATTAGTTCCATACAAGATCTGTAGGAGAGTCAGAATCCTAAGATATCATCCACCCTCGGTCTGTATGAGTCTGTTGCATTGACATATAAGTCCAACTGTAAAACAACCTAGTCCACCCTTGGTATATACGTCAGGACACCAGTGAACAGCCTAGTCCGTCCCTAAAAGGTCACAGTACTAGTGAAACTAAGGTATATACACCCAAACATCTAAGGTACAATCATATATGTCCTCAATCACATCATATATATTGATTCATCATCATCTGAGATACGTCCTCGATTGTTCTCCTACCGAAGTATGACCACAACCATCCTTGTGAACATTCATATACTCAATAGTATACGACTCCTTTCACCATCCAGCAAGTCCTGACACTGGAATGGATCTATGGAACAAGGAAAGTACATGATAAGGGTTTCACTTGATTAGTTAATGTCAATTGGGTGGTTTAAGGCTACATCAATCAAGTTACATACAAACCCTAAAAGAGTTCTAGAAAAATAAGGTGTATATTGCAACTTCAGAAGATATAAAATGTATGAGATAAAACTTTGATCACAAAACCACATGGTACTATTTCATTTCCATACATGAGTTCATACTCATCATTGTACTATCATGGGTTATTGATCCCTATCACATCATGAAGATGATAATACCTCAATTAGGCACAAGACCATGTCTAAGATCATAAGACCATTCACATTGTTCCCTGCAAGAAAATCATTATCTTTCCATTCCTCATCAGGGCTCATCATCATCACCACACATATGATACATAACTTCAACATAACCTCACATATAACAACAATGATTTTCATGTGATAGAAAATTAGGGTTACAACAACATAGAGAGAGAATATTTCATTATTATACTAGTCTCACAAGCAAAGCTAAACATGACCATTACTTACTTGTTTTAGAGTTAGGTTTGTGAGATTAGTTGAAGTAGTCAAACAATACTTTACTAAAACCTCATGTTTGTATACATTTGAGGGAAAAGGTAAGACGTTTAGATCATGTGTAACCAAACTCCCATGAATTAGGGTTATAAAACAACCCTCAAAGGTAAACTATAATTATTACCATCTTCATCATACATGAAAGCACTTAGGTCAGACATCACCTTCATAGGTCAACAAAACATAACGACCATGCAGATCAGAAATCTTCATCAACCACATGGACCAAGGTGTCATCAACCATTGAAAATCAGAGAAGGCCATCGACAGTTGAATATCAAAGAGGTTGGCGACCCATGAGAAACATGGAGTAGAAATTTTCATCGACCACTATGGACTAGAGGTGTCATCGACCGCTAGGTTTAACGGTCCTTTGTGACTACAGAGAGGTACAACCTCATCGACCATCCAGAACCAAAAAGCTTCAGCGACTGCGTGAGATGCAACACTCAATGACCATCAAAGTGTAAAGACTTAGTGACCATCAAGGTGATCAATTCTTAGCGACCCACATGACATCCAAACCTCATCGACCACATAGATCAAAACTTGGAGACCAAAATAGGAGATCAGACTTGGCGACCACATAAGATACAAAACAACCACAAAGTCAAAAATATGAGTTGGAATAAGGTTTCAAAGCCAACTGAACCAATACCAAACCATTAGGTACCATATCAAGGAGGAAAATCAACTTAAAACCCTAGAAATCCAAGAGAAAAACCAAAGATTTGCATATGCATGCAAGCATCAAAACTTCAATCACCAAGGAAAACTCAAGAATAAGAGTTAGGGTTTTTCCAAGAAAAGATATCCACCCACGATCATCATGTAAACATAAACCCTAGATGCAAGATACTATCATTCTAATTATAACCACATTTTAGAGCAAGATTATGTGCATGCAAGGTAAAAGTAAGCAATAACAGTGGAGAAAGTTATATAACTCACCTCAAAGAAGACGGAGAAACTCCAAGCAACAAGGTAACTCAAAGGAAGGAAGGTGAATGATGTAGGGGTTTTGAGTCGTTTTTATAGACTAGTTTTGCATACGTTTTGTGTGTATTTTGATCATATTTGTGACTAATATCGCATGATTCACTACCTTTAGTCTATAATCTCATTTTGCATCAAATTTACCTCGTTTCATCTTATTCTGTATAAAAGATCATATTTATTGGATTTTATTGGTGTTCTTCTCTTCATTTCAGGCAATTTGAATATCTGAATACGTCGATACCATCGACCTGGTCACAGTGCATTTCCAGAGAAGAGAAACTAGAAGTCGATACCATCGATGGGACTGTCGATGGTATCGAGAGAGTGTCAGTGAGCCAGATTTCTAGATGTCGATACTATCAACCCAAAGTCAATACTATCGACCTCTCCTCCAGCAAAATCAGCTTCAACATCGGATTCCATAGAAAAGTGATGCCTAAGGCGTCGATACCATTGACACACCATCGATGGTATCGAGGAAACATCAGAGAGAACCCCAAGAATCGGGCAAGCACCAGTGCCTCATACATGTCGATACCATCGACCCTCGTCGATGGTATCGACGCCGTCAGATCAGGTTTTGCTAAAGATCGTGTCTAATCATATGGTGGTGATTTTTGGGCGACCTAAAGTGGTGCATATACCTAATTACGGCGGCCCTAATCAATCTATCACGTTGGGAGACATTTCACAAGTCTCGAGGAGGAGAAGGAGAGAAGAACGGAGCCCAGATCCATGCCACGATCGTTCTGGGAGCCACGGAAGGAGTTTCCCACTGTCGAAAGGCTATAGATCGCTCATCCTACGCTGGGGAACACCTAGATATCCTCCATTCAGGGGTTTACATCTCATCTATTCACGTTTTCCATATGTTTTCCCTTCCTCTCATCATGTCTTTCATTGAGATGAACATGCAGGGCTAATCCCCTTTATCTTTAGGACCGGGAGTAGCCCAGATAATCGTTGTATGACAGTTTTGACATAGTTATCATAATTTGTCTCTAAAATCTATGGTATGATTTCGTTTTCTCCATTATATCATTATGATTGATCACCCTAATGATAATCTAATACCTTTAAATACTTTGAAAGAAGAATTAACAGTTTAAAAGAGATGAATATCACATTAACTAATAAATCCTTTGAACAAGGCGATGTACAATTAATGGTGGAAACCCAGAGTGTGATCTTCATGCACCTAATTTAGGGTATAGGTTACTACTACCGTGGAACTGACCTAGATTTAGGTAGTGAATTGTATCGCGACAACGAACAATTCTGACTACAAGCCACTACCTAGAATAGGAGACGAGTTAGGATAATTGTGTAGGAATTAGTACAATGAGAACATGCGGTGAAACTGCAATTCTAAAGATTCCATCTTTAATTGATTAAACCAACCATTTAATCGATTGTTTTGCTTTCTTTTATTCTTTTTCTTTTTCAATCAACTCTCAAACCATTTTAATCGATCTAGCTGATTGCAAACAGTTAGTAGTAGTCTACTGAAAATTCCTTCCCTGAGTTCGACTCAGGCCTCACAAAGGTCTATATTATATTGGCGCATGCACTTGCGTTATACGCACTGTAAATTTGTGTCAGTGAACCCTAGATTGAGCACTCCTTTACGGCCAAGCCAGCTCCACCGCCAAGAAGGAAGTAAACCCTAGATCTTGGAAGAAAGAAAAGATGTTCTTCGAGTAGTAAATCAAGCACTACCATGAACACCATGGGTTCAACCAAGAAGAGAAAGAATAAGAGGGTAGAGCAAGGAAAATGTAGGTGTAGAGAGAGATCTCACTTACCAAGACCAAGGAGAAGAACAAGCTAGAACAAACGATCACAAGATGGGTAATTCCAAACCCTATGTCAACATGCAAGGAAGATTGGCCTTCTTCTCCTTCTTTGGCACCTCATTCACACCTCATTATCCACCAAGAACCAAGGGGACGAGATTCAAGACTAACCAAGGGAGAAGAGACATGAAAATAGGTGTAAATATGTTGTTGCATGCAAAGAGAGGGCTATATATAACATAGGGTTGGAAAGAGAGAAAGAGGGTTAGGTGTCAAGCTAAACATGCCATGTGCCCAAGGGATGTCATCCATGCTAGCACCACACTCACACATGCAACTAAGGGTGACAAAACTAAGAAAACCAAGTGACCAAACTGGACCAGAAAGGAAAATGGCTGATGAGAATCTCAACGACCAACTGATCAACACTCAACGATTGCTAACCCTAAGGTTCTTGGCGACCTAGAGGGATCATGAGCCTCATCAGCCGCTAAGACTAGAGCATACAGATAAAACCTCATCGAAAATCACAAACATGGATCACCAGAACCTTGGAGATTGCCAAAAACTAGATGGTATCATCATTCAAACACTGAAAGGGTCAACCAAGGTAGGGCATATATGCAATCCCAAATCTCAACACAACATGCCATCACCCAAACCAAGGTGTGACAAGGTGCCCCAAATCTCAACTATATCAAACATGATGTAAAAACATTTGAGGCACAAAAATTATATGACAAATTGCAAGAAAAAACCCCAGGAGTGGGTAAATTCCAATTCATTCCAAAACAAGCACATATATGCAAAAACTAGCTCAAATAGTGTCCAAACTGGACCAAACTTGAAACATAAGCTTGTCACATGATATAAAAGCACATAAAAAGATTTGATTAAGGTTTTAAGCATATAAATATGCTAATCAAACATGATCAACCAAAAACCAAGGTCAGGGGTCTTATAAGAGACATGTTTACCTTCACACTCAATGCAAAATTATAAACAATCTTTGTGACCTTATTTGGTGGTGAATTATGAATATTTGATAGTGAGGCTTGGACATTTACATGTTGAGGATGATGTCATTGGCTTCTTAGGTATTGAGATAATAATTTTATCAATATCAGTATGCAATTTTCACTTAACGGGTAGATCGACAATTATCCTAGACGACTACTGATCTTTGACCCTCACACTTTGTCAAATCTCAAGATTCTCTACACTCTAGGTTGTTATATTCTTCTACATGAATGTGAAAAATGACACAAGATTTTAGAAATATCATAAAGAACACATGGTAAAATATACACAACATGATATCTTGATTCGTCAGGCTTGATCTTTTGCATTTTTTGGTGGATAATAAGAGGCTTAGAATCATAATATAAACTATGATCTTTCACCTTCTTATTCTTTGTAGAAACCTTCTTACTGGTCTCCTCCTCCTTCTTGATCCCTTTCTCTCCATCTGTGATTCTCTTCACCTCCTTGTAGATCCCTTTCTCCCCCTCTGTGATTCTCTTCTCCTCCTTCCTGATCCCTTTCTCCCCCTCTATGATTCTCTTCTCCTCCTCTTGGATCAGTGTCTCCCCCTCCCTACTGTGTCCTCCTCCTCCTTTTTCCTCTTCTCCCCTTCCTTGTTGTTGTCCTTATTCATGTTCATGTCCTCCTCCTTTTTCTCTTCTCCCTCTCCTTATTATTGTCCTCCTCCTGCTGCTCCTGTCCTCCTTCTTCCTCTTCTCCACATCATTGCACCTATCCTCCCCCTTCCTACTTGAGTCCTCCTCCTCCTTACTCTTATCCTCTAGATTCCTCTTCTCCCCCTCCTTGTCCTCCTTAGATTCCTCTTCTCCCCCTCCTTGTTGTCCTCCTCCTCCTCCTGTATTGGTGTCTCCCATTCCTAGCTCGTATCCTCCTCCATTTTCCTCTTTTCCCCTTCCTTTCTGTCGTCCTCTTCCCTGCTCATATCCTCTTCATTTTTCCTCTTCTCTCCCTCCTTATTGTTATCCTCCTCCTCCCTGCTCCTTTCCTACTCTTTTTTCCTCTTCTCCCGCTCTTTGTTGTTGTCCTCCTCCTTGTTCTTCTCTACATGGATCAATCCTCCTCCTTCTTCTTCCACTTATCCTCCTACCTTGCACATGTCCTCCACCTCCCAGCTCCTATCCTCCTCCTTCCTCTTCTCATCCTCCTTACACATGTCCTCCCCCTCCGTGCTCCATTCCTCCTCTGTGATCTTCTCCTCCGTATTCCTCCCCCTCCTTGTCCTCCTCAAAATTCCTTTTCTCCCCCTCCTGGCTATTGTCCTCTTCCTCCTTGTTCTTCTCCTTCACATGCATCAATGCCTCCCCCTCATTACACATATCCTCCTCCTCCATGATCCTATCCTCCTCCTTTTTCCTCTTCTCCCCCTCTTTACTATTGACCTCCTCCTCCTTGCTCTTCTCCTTCTCCTATATCGGTGTCTCCCATCCCTGCTCCTATCTTCCTCCTCCTCTTTTTTCCTCTTCTTCCCCTCCTTACTACTGTTCTTCTCCCCCTTTCTCTTCTCCTTCTCCTGGATTGGTACCTACCCCTCCCCGCTCCTCTCCTCCTCCTCCTTTTTCCTCTTCTCCCCTCCTTGCACCTTTGATCCCCCTCCTTTCTATTGTCCTCCTCCTCCTTTCTCTTCTCCTCTTGTTGGAATGGTGTATCCTTTTCCTCATTGCCCCTAGTATCCTCCTCCACAACACCAATGTTACTTTACTCATCCACAATCTTCCTCTTCTCAACATGTTCGATCCCTTTCTCACCCGCTGTGATCTTCCCTTCCACATTCACTCCTACCTCAGCCTTCCTCTTCGGCATCTCCTTCCTCCACTCATGTGGTACTTCTAAAGCCTTTTCTTCTTCTCTGCTACAACCATTTTCTAAAACAATGCAACACATTCATCCACATTCATTTTATGTACATCAATAATATACGCTCAATTAGAACTCATTTTAACGATAAACTTATTTATCTTACTGAAATAGATGTTGTGCTCTCTCTCAGCTTCTTCTTCTCAACCTTCTTTGTCCTCACAACCACTCTCACCAAAGTCTCCCTCATTCTCTTTCTACTTTTGCAGTAGTTAATTTTACATCATTCATGATTTGATGGACATTTCCCATGCTTATGTTATGAGAACATCTTCTAATTCTTCCAGATCTAGAATGAGATTCTCAGACAACTTCATCTTCTTCCTTCTTCCTTCTTCCTTTCAAGGTCTAGAATGCCTCAGAAATTGACATGTCATCGTCAACAATTGGAGAAGGTTCAATTAAACCTTGAGGTGCTCGTTGAAATTGTTGAAGTTTATGTGTAGCCTCATTCTTCTTATTCAAGAAATACATGACAGTGATGATGAATATCTTTGTTACTGCACACAACTATTGTTTACAACTATTAGAAGTTAACACATACTATGGTTTAAAAAATGGGTGACACGTAATAATTACACTAGTACATATATAACCTTTAATGTCAGTTAAATAAGCCCTTTGGTGTCGGGTTCCAAGAGACACCCAAGTGGGTGACACTAAAAGTAGATGCCTTCAGCATCAGTTACAAAACGGATGACATAGAGCCATCCCCGATTGCAACCAAAAAAGGAACTGCCAGCAGTGGGGCCATAGGCATCAGTTATTCACTCAAAACTGACACCATTATTGGCCATAGTTGTTGGTTTTCTATAAAGAACCGCCAGTAATGTGACCATAGGCGTCCGTTGATGATTCAAAACTGACACCATTATCCATCCCGAATAAAAAAATCAGTTTTCTATAAAGAACCGACAGTCATGGGACCATAGGTGTCAGTTATTGGTTCAAAGTTGATGCCATTATCCATCCAGAACAAAAAAAATGTCCCTTGGTTAGACCATAGTTGTCAGTTGATGATACAGAACTGACGCCATTATCCATCCCGAACAAAAAAAATTTCAATTTTCTATAAAGAGCCGACAGTCATGGGACCATAGGCATCGATTCTTGGTTAAAAATTGATGCCATTATCTATCCAGAACAAAAAAAATTGGCCCCCAGTGAGACCATAGTTGTCAGTTTTCTCTAAATAACTGATGAGTTGGACATTCGTTGTTGGTTTTTTCCTTTTAACCGACGACTGTTTTTTTTTCTTATCAGCTTTCAGGCCTATTTTCCGGCTGGTTAGCAGGATGCAAAACCTACAGTTATGAATTGTAGGTTTACAACATTCTCTGAATTCAGCCAACAACAGGCCACAAACCTGCAATATTAACAAGATGGAAAATATTATATATAGATCATGTGATTCACACACATGTATAAGAAAATTTAATTCATTCATATGATTCACACACATGTAGTAACCTATATTTCCATTCATTCCTCAATTTCATATTCACACACATATAGAAGCCTGTAGTTCCATTCATTCATCTCTTTTCACATTCACACACATGTAGAAGCACATTCATTCATTCATCTTCATATTCACACACATGTATATAGATAAGAGAATTAAAAAAAACACATTCAGACATGTATATATAAGTGTGTCTGTAAGGAGGCAGGATCACCCCTTACTTAAAAAAACTGAAGAATTAACTTCCATTCCGAACACACAAGGTATGTTGGAATAGGTATAAATTTTCCAAATTTATTATAATGGTATGCAAAAGACCAAAGTGTAGCAGCGGAATAAAAATAACTGACTATATGCAACTTTCATAAAAGATTACACAAGTACATCAAAATCTCCCATTAGGGTTTACAACAAGATACAACAAAAAGGATCTAGATAGAGGGAAGTCTAAACTACTTCAAATTTGTCTCCAAGCAACATCTCTAAGAGCTAGGTCTATGTTGGAAGTTATGTTCTCCTTGTCAATGTTTAACACCTCGATCTAAACCTGGGTGGTTGGGAAAGCACCCAGCAAAAGGGGAAAGAAAACAAGGTATGTGTCACAAAACTAGTCTAGGATAACAAGATAAGTAAATCAAATAAGAACATGCTAGGGTTCAACATAAGATGAAGATAACAAGAGTATGAGGCTATATTCAAAAGAAACTTGCAATTAACAATTATATTAAGAAGGATTTGCATGTAAGATAATTATGTCTACCTAACTAACTAGGGTTGAGGCACCTACCGAACCTCTAACCTATAGGTGAGGGGAGAATAAGACATTCCCAATCACCTACACAATTATATAGGGGAGAATAAAAACATTATCCAGGGCAATTAAATACATGCCCTTTGTGGGTGGTTGTACATAAGTGTCGCTACTTTAAATTATATAGAACATAAATCTACATGCTAGAAAAGTAGTCATGGCAAGAGTAGTCATAATATTCAATAAGCATGGCAGTGGGGTATAAGACCCAAACAAGAAGAAATTATAATCTGATTTGAGGCATGAACAACATTAGGATTCAAGAATAGAAGATTTAGGGTTCATTTAAGCCTCATTAGGGAAATATAGGATTTGGCTACAATTATTCCAACATAGGGTGTAAGGAATGCACATACCTCTCTTAATGATATCAATTACTAACTTTCACCACTTTAATTGAGTCCAAGTTCCACTTTGCCTATTTTCAAAGTATTGACATGTATTAGAGTACATAGTGCACATTAATGTATAGAAACACTAATTTCAGAACCTTTTATAAAAAATCAGATTTAGATTTTGAAAATATCACCAATGAACTTATTAGGTTCTCCTGATGAAGAAAACATATTTTTATGTTAATTTTGGAGTTATGATCATTAAGACATAATTTTTATGGATTTTATGCATTAAATTCATTTTACAAAAATCAACCTTTATCAAACCATGAAATTAGACCTTGAAAATATTTTTAGTAGATAGAGATTAATTTTCCAATTCCAAACAATATTTATTTGTCAAATTTGGATAAGCAGATTAGAAGATATGAAATTTTCAATACTGACCAATAGGAAATTGCCACATCATCAAACCGATCGAGATAATGGAAGAGAGAAGGAGAGGGAGAAAACACCATTTGACCTAAGATCAGGTTTGAAATTGCATAGGTAACCAAACTAGATCTTCTAGAGAAGATAAAATAGTAAGAAACCAAAACCCTAGAAGAACATGGTAAAAAGAGATGGAAATCATCGATTTTAAACATAGAAGCATGAGTTTCAAGCATGTAGCAAGCAATATATGAGGAGGGGATTACAAGACTAGCTTCTAGGGAGGTAATAAGGTCCAAAAAGCAAGGATCCCAAGATTATAAGGTCTGGTTGCTCCAATCCAAGCTCCTTTCTTGAGCAAAGATCACCTTCTCCACTTTAGAGGTGCAAACCCTAGCAAAAGAGCAAGGAGATGAGATGTTTAAGGGCTCTAAGTGGAGTTTCACCATGGAATACTAGGGTTCTGACCTGGAGGAAGGTGGAAGGAAGACTAACAACATGAAAATAGGGAAGGAAAGGAGTATACTTACTAGTTTTGGTCGAAATCACCAAGGAGGAGCTTAAGAAATCCTAAATAGAGAAATTTGGAACCCTAGGAGCCTTCTTCACCAAGGTAGGCACCGTCTTTTACCTTGGGACAGAAAATTTGTAGACAAACATAGAAGGGACAATGTTATAAGCTGGGTGAGATAGAAAATTTGTAGACAAATATAGAAGGGACGATGCTCTAAGCTGGGTGAAAGAGAAGGAGAGGATTGCTTCTTGGATTGGGAGGTGGTAGGGGGTAGGTATGGCTTTATAAAGAAGGGGGAAAGCATGAGGTGTCTATGTGACTTTCCATGTGTCCTTCGGCTAGGGATTCATGGCCATGCAAGAGGACATATCATAGACTCTTCTTGTATATAAAAGTTCGGTCCTAAAATCCCATGGAGTCTTCTAGGCCATCCCCACCGTCCTCCAATCAAAGAAATAACCCCATTGGTTGATAGCTTTTAAAGATAAGCTCATTTATAAAGAGGGTAATCCCTATAATGCCCTTGGAGAGAAACACCTTCAAACCAAGGTCCAACCAGGTGCCCCAAGGTTCAAAAAGTCGTGAATGTTAAGGGAATATCTAAATATTATAATGCATGTGACAATTTACAAAGAAAACATCCGAATTGGGTAAATTGCATAAAAGTCCAAAATGCGCATATAATTGCATAATTTGCACAAACAATATCCAAATTGGACCAAACTTGAAAATTTATCTTGTCTCATGATTTAAAAACACCTCAAAAGGTTATATTAAGGTTTAGAGTACTTAATTATGGTAGTTAAGCTCGTTCAATACATTAAGTAAGGTTTGGGGCCTTACACTTCTAACATGGATTTATTTACCATTGTTCCACTTAAGTAGTGATTTTACATTTTAGATCCTTAAATAATATTTCACCAAGGTATTTGTGCATAAACCCTTCCATTGGAATAATTATTGAACAAATTTTCACAAAACCACTATAAATTCCATAATTTAAGCATCAAGGCCAAAGAATAGAAATGATAGGAAAATATTGGGAAAGGGCCAGAGAGAGAATTTGTCAAAGTTTCAGTATGTTATAGCACTCCACCCCTTAAAGAGGATTTCATCCTCAAAATCTAAAGGGAAGTGAGAAGGGTGAGTATGCAACATCTCACCACTAAACTCCCAGGTTGTTTCCATTAAACTTTCACCAAAACTTTACTAACTTAAACTCCTTATTTTTCAACAGCTTAACTTGGGAGTTTAGAATCTTCTCAAGCAAATCCACATAGGTCAGGTTTTCATGAATTACCTAGAGGTTCCACTTTTACAATTTCTTTTTAATTTTTTTGGCTTATTAGAATTATATTCATTAGGATATCACATTATCACTATTATTCCTTTAATTGTGTCATGTCATATTTACTTTGTTTCTAAAAGTGTTATATTTCATTATTATGCACAAACCTAATATATTTCTTATTTATCTCATTAGGAATTTTAGCACAACTAGAGTCATACTAAATTATCTTAATATGCATTATTATATCTGACCATTATCTTTAATAATTTGGATTTAGACTCCATTATCAATTGTATCAGATTATTTTGTATGAAATAGGACACCTTATCCAATTTGTTACAATTAATCCAAATAATGTCACATTAATTACTTATATGTATATTAGACATTGTTCCTTTGCCATTCATACTCATATTAATGACATAATTAATCATTCTCTCATATTTATTCACTTCTTATTATTGATTATGAACATGTGTGTGAATCAATTACTTCTTATCCATATTGAAGTCATTATATATATTTTAATGATCAAGGTGGGACATATTACATATTAATATTTAATTTCACATACTAAGTCATTAGGTGATTTATTAGATGTGTATTAGAGAACAAGATGATATGCATTTCACATTTATGACCTGATTAATCTATGATTTATGTGTATTAAAGTATGTTATTTGATTATGACACCTAGTGACAATAATGTATCATGAATGTCATTATGGATGTATAGGTTAAGGTTAGATGATTACAACTTAGGGTTTAGGTTAACATGATCATTATTCTTCACCTATACCTTCTTAGGATGCATTAAGTCCAAGGTTAGACTACAATTATCTTACCCATCATATCATTAGGGTTTATTGGTTTATGACATGGTCAACATCATGCTTATCCACTATTAATATTAAAATGTGAGTTACTCTTATTATGTGCATTAGATATTCATTAGGGTTCAAACATATGAACTATTCATTAGATGATTGTTATATGTTCTTTTGGATACCAAGAAACATGTGGTTACAACTATAACTTGTTTGGTCAAAACTAAGGATTCAAGCACACTAACTTCTGAATTAGGGAGTTAGGGTTTCTAAAGTCAGAGTAGCTAGATTTCAGTATGTTACATGACTCCATCCCCTTGGAAAGGATTTTATCCTCAAAATCTAACTACCCAAACATCATCAAACCAACTACTCTCCACTCCTTAAAAGGTTTGGCCTACCAAGCTAAACTAATCTAGATGTAAAAGGGTGAGTCTAACTAAACCATATACAAGATCCATCACGCTTCACTGCACACTCTAATTGCTTACTAAACACCAAAATTCAAAGTCTAGGTTCTAGGGATAACTATCCAAACATGTGGTTTTATGGGTCATAGGGGAACTATATTGGGTAACCATCGTCAAACAGGTCATTACATCTGAAAGACTAGTTCAACATATTAGGGTCCCTAAAGATAAATCATATAGATATCTAAGGCTACTATTGCCTAAAAGCATGCTATTTTGGACAATTCATATTAGCTCAGGCCTGGCCGGTATCATATGGATTTGGGAATCCTCATAAACCAAGCTAATGGTGCGGAGGAAAATCTTACCAGCCCCTGAACCCTGATCCTTTCTAGACACCTGCGCTTTCAACTTCATGCCCTAGTAGCTACCTAAAGGCCAAGCTAAACAACCTCAAGTTACTATGGTTACTTATGCATATTTTAGTTGTAAGTATTTTAGGGATCTATTCATCATTATTCTAATGTGAAACTATAGGATCCTAAATCAACCCTTCATCATCTATTGATTAACTCTAGGTCAAACATGTCACTTAAAGGTAAGGAAAGGATTCTAACTAGGGAGACAAAATTGAAATAGTCAGATTCTGACTACCATGGGCTCTGATACCATGTTGTAAGGAGTGGGATCCACTCCCTACTAAAAAAATTTGAGGTTCATCATAAGATGAAAATAATAAGAGTACGAGGCTATATTCAAAAGAAATTTGCCATTAACAATTATATTAAAAAGGATTTACATGTAAGATAATTATGTCTACCTAAATAAGTAGGGTTGAGACACCTACCGGACCTCTAACCTATAGGTGAGGGGAGAAAAAGATATTCCCAATCACCTACACAATTATATAGGGGAGAATAAAAACATTGCCCAAGGCGATTAAATACATGCCCTCTATGGGTGGTTGAACATAAGTACCGCTACTTTAAATTAAATAGAACATAAATCTACATGATAGAAAAGTAGTCATGGCAAGAGTAGTCATAATATTCAATAAGCATGGCAATGGGGTATAAGACCCAAACAAGAAGAAATTATAATCTGATTTGAGGCATGGACAACATTAGGATTCAAGAATAGAAGATTTAGGGTTCATTTAAGCCTCATTAGGTAAATATAGGGTTTGGCTGCAATTGTACCAACATAGGGTGTAAGTAATGCACATATCTCTCTTACTGATATCAATTACTAACTTTCACCACTTTAGTTGAGTCCAAGTTCCACTTTGCCTATTTTCAATGTATTAACATGTATTAGAGTACAAAGTGCACATTAATGCATATAAACCCTAATTTCAAAACTTTTTAGCAAAACTTAGATTTAGATTTTGAAAATATCACCAATGAACTTATTAGGTTCTACTGATGAAGAAAACATATTTTTATGTTAATTGTGGAGTTATGACGATTAAGATGCAATTTTTATGGATTTTATGTATTAAATTCATTTTACAAAAATCAACCTTCATCAAAACATGAAATAAGACCTTGAAAATATTTTTATTAGATATACATTAATTTTACAATTCCAAAACATATTTATTTGTCAAATTTGGATAAGCGGATTAGAAGATATGAATTTTTCAATACTGACAAATAGGAAATTGTCACATCATCAAACTAGTCGAGATAATTGAAGAGAGAGGGAGAGGGAGAAAACACCATTTGACCTAATATCAAGTTTTAAGTTTCATAGGTAACCAAACTAGAGCTTCTAGAGAAGGTAAAACAGCAAGAAACCAAAACCCTAGAAGAACATGGTAAAAAGAGATGGAAATCATCGATTTTAAACATAGAATATGAGTTTTAAGCATGTAGCAAGCAATATATGAGGAGGGGATTACAAAAATCACTTCTAGGGAGGTAATAAGGTCCAAACAGAAAGGATCCCAAGATTATAAAGTCTGGTTGCTCCAAACCAAGCTCCTTTCTTGAGCAAAGATCACCTTCTCCACTTTAGAGGTGCAAACCCTAGCAAAAGATCATGGAGAAGAGATGATTAAGGGATCTAAGTGGGGTTTCACCATGGAAGACCAGGGTGACAACTTATAAGAAGGTGGAAGGAAGACTAACATCATGAAAATAGGGAAGTAAAGGAGGATACTTACTAGTTTTGGTCGAAATCACCAAGGAGGAGCTTAAGAAATCCTAAATAGAGAAATTTGGAACCCTAGGAGCCTTCTTCACCAAGGTAGGCATCCTCTTTTACCTTGGGACAGAAACTTCATGGACAAACATAGAAGGGACAATTCTCTAAGCTGGGGGAAAGAGAACGAGAGGATTGCTTCTTGTATTGGGAGGTGGGAAGGGGTACACATGGCTTTATAAAGAAGGGGGTAAGCATGAGGTGTCTATATGACTTTCCATGTGTCCTTAGGCTAGGGCTTCATGGCCATGCACGAGGACAGCTCATAGACTCTTCTTGTATATAAAAGGTCGGTCCTAAAATCCCATGGAGTCTTCTAGGCCATCCCCACCACCCTCCAATCAAAGAAATAACCTCATTGGTTGATAGCTTTTAAAGATAAGCTCATTTATAAAGAGGGTAATCCCTATAATGCCCTTGGAGAGAAACACCTTCAAACCAAGGTGAAACTAGGTGCCCCAAGGTTAAAAAACTCGATAATGGTAAGGGAATATCTATATATTATAATGCATGCGACAATTTACAAAGAAAACCTCTGAATTGGGTAAATTGCATAAAAGTCCAAAATGTGTATATAATTGTATAACTTGCACAAACAACATCCAAATTGGACCGAACTTGAAATTTAATCTTGTCTCATGATTTAAAACACCTCACAAGGTTAGATTAAGGTTTAGAGTACTTAATTATGGTAGTTAAGCTTGTTCAATATATTAAGTAAGGTTTGGGGCCTTACACTTCTAACATGGATTTATTTACCATTGTTCCACTTAAGCGGTGATTTTACATTTTGGATCCTTAAATAATATTTCACCAAGGTATTTGTGCATAAACCCTTCCATTGATATAATTATTGAACAAATGTTCACCAAACCACTATAAATTCCATAATTTAAGCATCAAGGTCAAAAAGAATAGAAATGATAAGAAAATATTGGGAAAGGTCCAGAGAGAGAATATTTCAAAGTTTCAGTATGTTACAATGTCTTTCAAAGTTTAACATGTCATCAAATAAAAAAATAATATTATTACATCAAAGTTTAGAAATGTCATTCTTCATCATCATCGTCATCAGTATTGTAATGATAATAAAAAATTCCCAACACTTCTAAGGCTTTTGCCCATTGTTCTCTTATATCATCTAATTGTTCCATCGTATAGGGACTATCTACATCTAATAAATTTCCATTTGTAGTGAAGTCACTAGTTTTAAACACATGCAAAGAGAATGATGTATATAAAATTAATAAGATTGATATATTTCATATTATCTAATGAGACTATATAATACATGTTGTATGGTATCGATTTCCAGTGCAGCAAATCTGACAATTAGGTCCATATATCGCATCATGTAGTATGCACATGACTAACCATTTTCTTATTTAACACTATAAATTTCAACATAAAAAATGTTAATAAATAAAAACAAGCATAATTCACATAAATTATATACATTGGAGTCAGGAAACTACATTCACATTCTCTCAAACTAACGGTTTATTCTTTGTCTTGCACATGTTTCCTGCAGCTTTTTTGAAATCTTTTAAAGCCATACATGTAAATGTAACACATTAAATTGCATTACAAAATAGTAATGTAATAAAATATGTTAACGGATATAAATATGAAAAATTTCTCACATAAATAATGGCATTTTCATTACGTGTCCATGCATATCTAATTGCTTCCCCTCAGGATCTACATAATAAACAGTGAACATCTTGGGGAAAATAACCAATAACTCCCAATACTTACCACTATAGATAAGAAAGTTAAAAATATATAACTCAAAATCCACAATAAAATTTAATTTTCTTATGTCCAAATTATAAGCAAAGTAAACTTAACATCGAATGGAGCTATTATCACGCTCTTCTTTTTTTTACCAAAATATTTAAAAGTGACAGAGCAGTATAAGGTAACTGATGAAGGGTCTTTATCTACAAGACCGATCAAAGATGGAACTAGAGATCCCACATGGGTAAATGAAAATTTTGTACAGGTCTTGTGTAAGTGTCTACAAAACATATATTACGTATGCATTAATATATAAGAAACCAGATCACCGTATATAAAACAAGGTATATAGATATATAAACATGATATCGCCATATCCATAGCTCTATCATATATGTATTTAGCCAATCATACCTAAACAACTCCGAAATATCTTGTATAAATATATTGTTATCGTATGGTTGGCCTACAACATCCTTTAGAATATAAATATTTATAGGACACTATTTGTTATGTTCGCCTATCCATATTTTGCATACCCCTACAATTAGGACCTATCGAGTCATATAGGTCCTTTGGAAGCCAACTAGGTACTACAGGAGGAGGTGGAGGTGGAGGCAGAGCTGTAGCGGGTTTCTTCCTTTTCTCCTGTATATATAATTTCATATCAATTAACTTGTATATACACGCTAACAAATTAACGTAATATAAATTTACCATACTAGATTAGTATAGATGACATCTCTTTCGGGCCACAATATCACTCCGCCTTTTACTTCTCCAAGTGTGTCAGCATCTGGGTGGGCATATGGTAATGGATGTTGCCTCCAATGAGGGAACACAAGCCTCCGGCTACATGAACATAACCATCGGGTACTGGAGTGCCATGAATTGTGTGCCCTAGAAGGTGTGGGTAAGCCTCGACCTCTGCAATGATGAATTCTTTGATTCTTAGATGGCATGACCTCAACCCCTAAAAATTTACATAGAGTATGTTATATACATATATACATAAACATATCATCTTGAAAAGACTAGCTACTATGTCATAAAAATACTTACATCAGACGTGCTAGGTGGTGGGTCTATAGGATTACTCCCAACCACCTCTACCATAGGGGAAGAGCAGCATGACACATGTACTGTCTGAGTGGCAGCCTGAGACACCTTCCACTTGCTCATTGTTTCCTGGACTCTCCTATCAATTAACTCATCTACCTATACATGGACAAAAGAAACGCTAGCTTTTGATTATTGAATTCCCTTTGCAATAACATTCTAAAAAAGAATAGGTTACCTCAGATTTTGAAAATCCTAGTTTTGGGACATGTTTGCGTTGAGATGGCCCAAAGAACACTTTTATGCCCACACCAACTCATGCAGCCCTAACACGTCCAAGATGCTCTGGGTTACTAAAAGCAACTGTCAATTCATCTCTTGTGCCCTCAGGGATGAAATTGTCTTGCTTCCTTTGCTCGTGAAGCTCCCGCTAATTGCCATCAATAGGAATTGGTAAGTAAACATAACAATCCTCAATATCTATTGCTCTGAGAGTTTAATTTTACCATTTTTGCAGCCGCCTCAGCAGTTGCAGGCTTGGTTATATCTCCTTTCTTATTTTACCTCCCAGACAACATGGTGAGGCAGAGGTGCCGGAGTAACAGTAGAGGACTCACAAGTCTCCTGAGTAGCAGCAGACTCAACAGTAGCAACAACAACATCCTGTAGTTTTTGGCGAACACCTACATAGCCACTTGGACCCATCATGTGGTCATACACATTCATTGCATGCCTTGCTCTTTGAGCATCGTAGATAGCCTTGTTAGTAAGCACATTGAATTGGTTAGTAACACTAAAGGTTAACCGTGAATAGGTGAATTCATAAGAATTGGTTAATACCTTGAATTCATTGGTATTTCTATTGGCAACAAATGCCTCCCAGTCCTTCAGTTCCAGGCAGTTTCATTTCTCAGTGGCTGACTTCTTCCTATTCTCAGCATCTCGAATGTATAATCGAGTGAGATTTGTCTTATAGTTCCATAGGACCCTCCCACAGCGATGTATCACCTTTTTATGATGTAGGCTTTCATCCAGTTCAAATATACTCTACAAAATGTCATATATTTAATAGACTAGTATCCTAAAAATTAGTATTCTACAAAATAGAATTGCAAATGACAATAATTCACACATAGTTCATTTTGTATTAAGTCTTTCTTCCCTTTAGGAACTTTATGCCAAGAACATTCTAAATGAGGACCACAATGCCTACGAGCAAGAACCCCAAGATATGAAATAAATGAGTTGTGGTTCACTCCAACTGGATTTCCTGCATGATCAAAATCCACAACTAGTTTTGATCCATTACCCCCTTTGTTGTAGTAACTTGTTCATCATAGTGATGCCCCTCGCTTTTTCAATTTTTTTTCCACTTCTCATCAAGTGCCACAAGCTTTTTAGGGGGTACATCCTCAACCTAAAAATTGACAAAAAAAACACTTATAGGATATAACTTATAAATGGACATATAGATAGAAATATAGGATATATTTTAAAACTTACATTGTGAGGCGATGCCTCATTGATATCCTCACCCTCACAGTAATCATCATTACGATCATCATACTCATGGTCAACCATCTAAAAGTGTCATTAAAAACATTGTAAAGTTCACAGTAATTTAACATGACATGGTCAACCATCATCATACTCATGGTCAACCATATGAAAGTGTCACAGTAATATAACATTGTAAAGTTCACATCAATATAAAAAATATAAAAAAATAAAACATGCCTATAATACTGTGATCTTTTATCAATTAGCATTCCTTCAGTGTGATCTCCGCCCACATATAAGTCATTGTTAGCTTCAATATTTGGTGCTGGAAACCCAATTGAGAATAGACTCGAGTCATCATACTTATCATAGTACTCTTCTTCATCTATAGATCTTCAGTGAACTGTCTTTTACCATGAAGAACAACCGACCATTTTTCATTTGTAGGATCATCGATATAAAATACTTGTTTTGCCTATGATGCCAATATGAACGGTTCACCCTTCTTGCCAATCTTTTCAAAGTTCACTAATGTGAAACCCAATTCATCCACTATAACTCCTTTGGTGTTATCAACCTAATTACATTTAAAGAGCAGAATTCTAAAATCTATGTAGTCAAACTCCCATATGTCTTCAATGACATCGTAATATGACATTTTAACTTCATGTGAACTCTTATCCTTTGCACAGGCAAAGAACAATGAAGACGCTTGAAGGGTGATCCCACTATTTTGGATGACGCTCTTATCATCTTAACACTTTGTGTGATATGAGAACCCATTTATGTCAAACCCTTCATAAGACATAACATTCATTTTTTATTTTAAGGTGAGGCATTTGATACTTTTAGTAAGATTATTTGGTGTTTGAGATAGCTGATGTAAGACTTTATCTTCAAACTACTTAATAAATGTCTCGTTATGCTCTCTAGAAAGCCACATTGAATTGGCTCGAGGATATAGTTTCTTGATGAAATTGGTATGTTCCACGATATAGACACTCACTTCATCGATGTTGTGTAAAATATACAAGTGATCTTGTTCCAACAGCTCTTGGCTGGTTACTTTCATTCATGATCCTAAAATCCCTTTGCCAGAATACTTCTCAATATTCTTGTCATTTACAAGAGCATCATTACCACTCAAAAAGTCATTGCAAAAATCCATAACCTCTCTCGCCACATAACCCTCAATAATACTCCCTTCAGGACGATAACGGTTTTGAACATCACCTTTAAAAATGCTCATGTATCGTTCAAAAGGATGCATCCAATGCAAGAAAATTGGTCCCAACATTTTCACTTTCCTAGTCAAGTGGACAATAAGATGTGCCATGATATCAAAGAATGAAGGAGGAAAATACATCTCAAGCTGACATAGGGTAACAACTACTTCTCTTTGCAACTTATCGAGAGTCTCAGGATCAATAACTTTGCTACACAGACTGTTGAAGAAGAAACAAAGTCTGGTGATTGCAAACCTTACATGCTTCAGCAGTATAGATTGAATAGCCACAGGAAATATTTGTTGCATTAGAGTGTGACAATCATGAGATTTAAGACCTATCAGCTTCAGATCTTTCATTGATACCAATCTATGGATGTTGGATGAGTAACCCTATGGTACCTTAACATTAGCCAAGCACTCACAAAAAGATTTTTTCTCCTTTCTACACAACATGTAACAAGTAAGAGGTAAATATGTTCTCCGATCACTACTAACTACTTCCGTTAATTTTGTCCTTATTCCCATTTCACGTAGGTCCATTCTGGATTTGATCTCATCTTTAGTCTTACCTAGTATATTAAACAGAGTACCAATGACGCTATCACAGATATTTTTCTCTACATGCATGGCATCGATACAATGTCAGACTGCCAAAGAACTCCAATAAGGAAGATCCCAAAATATTGACTTCTTCTTGAATAAAGATTTGTCACTCTGTGTGGCCATGGTACATTGTGATCTCTTACTAAATTCATCGACAAAGTCTTTTACTCTTTCATAAACAACCTCCCCTGGTTTAGGTTTAGGCGCACTTCGTTCCTCATTCCATCCATTGAACGCTTTGTGCAACCTTCAGTATGGATGGAATTTTGGAAGAAACCTTTGATGACCAAGATATACAGTCTTGCTGCCATGTTTTAGTCATATAGAATCAATGTTATCTTCACATATAAGACACACTTTAGATCCTTTGAAACTGTATCCAGACAAATGCCCATATGCTAGAAAGTCATTAATAGTGCAAAACAAGATAGCGTGCAAATGAAATGTATCTCTATGCGAAGCATCATAGGTCATCACACCTTCACTCCAGAGTTTCTTTAATATATCAATCAAAGGTTCAATATAAACGTCGATATCATTTCCAGATTGTTTAGGTCTCAATATCAACAACGACAGCATAATGTACTTATTTTTCATTCACAACCAGGGAGGAAGATTGTATATAACAAGCATAACAAGCCAAGTGTTATGTTGGCTGCTCAATGTCTCGTACAAATTCATCCCATTGGTACAAATCCCAAGTCTTAGATTCCTGACTTCGTCACTAAATTTAGGGTACAATAAATCAATCTTCTTCCACTGTGGGGAATCAGATGCATGTCGTAGAATCCTATCATTATTTTTATTAACCTCTACATGCCACCTCAAATTATTCACATCTATCATATTGGTAAACAAGTGTTGAAACTGTGGTATTATAGGTAGATACCACACCACCTTGGCAGGAGAACCAGTTTTGGACTTCCCCAAAACTGTCATTTTATACCTTGACGCACCACATTTTGGACAATATTTCAAATTCACATAGTCCTTTTGAAATAATACACAATCATCCGGGCATGCGTGTATCTTCTTGACCTCCATTCCCATTGGGCACAACAATTTTTTTAACTCATATGTTGAGATTGGCAGCTCGTTTCCTTCAGGAAGAATTTCTTTCAATAAAGACAACAATGACGTGAAGCTTTTATCGCTCCATATATTGTTAGCCTTCAGCTTATACAATCTCAACACAACACTAAGCTTCATAAACTTAGTACAACATGTGTATAATAGTCTCTCAACATCATGCACAATGTTCCTAAACATGGGATGTGGATCGGTGTGCTCTACCCCAGAACTATCCAACATCTCATCAACGATGTCTACTGGAACTGGTTCGTTCACAACTATGTCATCGGAGGCAATTTTTTCTTCCACACAAGAACTGTTATCGACATCTATTGATTTTAGGTTTGAAATCTCTCCATGGCAGTACCATTATGTATAGCCTTGTACAATCCTATTGTACATGACATGACTTTTGAATTCATCACCAGTGATGACTTTTAAGTTGTTACCGCAATGCCTACATGGACAGTAGAACCTATCTCCAGGTTGTTTCCTATGTTCCTCTGCAGATCTAATAAACTAATCAAGACCATAAATAAACCCTGGGGTGCATTGATTTTGAATGGACATCCATGATCTATCCATTCTATGATCAAAGAGAAAACAAGTATATATAGGGTTTAGGAATTACATATTAAGTTAAAGATTTAGCGTTAAAAGATTAAGGTTAAAAGATTTAAAGATTAGTGTTTAGGGTAAAAAGATTTAATGATTAGGGTTTAGCTTTAAAAGATTAGGGTTTAGGGTTTAAATATTTAAAGATTAGTGTTTAGCGTTAAAACATTAGGGCTTAGGGTTATAAGATTAGATTCCAGGGTCTTACATATATATATTTGGTCAGTCAAAAAAATGTGTTACTATAGAAACCAAAATCTTTGGGCACTAAGTACCCCATTACATCGACGGGAGCTAAAAAAGCTCAATACAAAGATCAAACACCCCACACAGGGGGAAACACAAGATTTCTAGAAGATACAGAACTAAGAAGACCTATCTAACTACATAAACTAGCTCCAAGAAATCCTACCAGAAGAAGACTATTCCAAACCACTACATGCATTCAGCATACCCACAAGTAGTAACAACAGCTTGACATAGAACAAAACTGATTTTCCTGCCTGTAGATAGCCTTGAAGCTTCTGACCTTCTTATCTACCAGAACACCAGGTTTCTAAATGGGCAATGTCACCCAAAAAGGGACCCCTAGATACCAGATCAACAAAGAAGCTGATCCAGCCGAAATAGAAGCAAGAACCAGCACATTTAAGAAACAGAGCATGGGAGGGAAAAGAACATCTCCAATTCACTCCTTCATGCTTGGCACAACACCAACTATCTATTAAGAGTACCCACAAAGTGTGGTACTATACCAAGATGAGAGAGATCCTTGTAGCTATCATCCCGCCCAACATCCAAGTAGCTGACCTGCCAGGTCCTTGATCTACGATATATGTTGTTAACACAACACCAAACCATTAATGACGGGGAAGACACCCAAAGCTACTGTTTGTACATAGGCATTCCAACAAACACCATGAGAGAACAAAGCAAAAGTAGAAGATTAACTGTTGTTGGCATAGAAGCCCAACATCAAACGCCTGAAATGCATTCCACCCACTGCAGTAGAGGAGTTAAGGGAGAAGAAGAGATGCATCTGCCCCCCCTAGAGTCAACATTGTGTGATCTCCATGTAGATGCAAAGGGTCAAAAGAGGAGAAGAATCTGCCTCCTTGAACCAATCCACTATGAACAACAGTGGCACAGGCCGGGACAGAGCTAACGCCCGAAGGATCATCAGTCAAATGCCAGGAGTAGCGGAAGGTCGTGCTTCGGCTAGCCAGTTCTAGGGCCAAAGCCCCAAATAAGGGGGCACCACCATGTTGATGCTGCCGAAGATGGCCATATGGGATGAGCGCAGTAAAATGCCTCTCCAGGTATGGAGATGAGGGCGTCGTCGGACCAATTCTGTTAGTAGAGGGGAACCAAATCGCCCAGCAAGTTGAGGACCACTTGGCGAGTGGACCCTCCCACTGCCAAGATCCGTGAGGATCCAGTCGACTCCGATCTGAGGGGCCACTTCACCCTAGAACCAGGAGCCCTCAACCACTGGAAGAGAGGAAGTGAAGGAGGCGATGCAGAGACCCTTAGCTTCGTCAACAAAGTTAGAGCGGCAGTACGAGGGACCAGAACCAGATTGGGATGGTTCATATCCATCCATCACGCCTGAATGGAGTGGATTTGACATGGTCAATACACCAAACCCCCAATCTAGGTCTACCTCGCAGCACATTGCCTCCTGCTCGACCAAGCCAGTCGAGAAAAGCCCCTACGAATCGAACTGGACTCCATCTCCAAACTCTAGAATAGACCGCTTCTGACTTCAGGACCTAGCCTACTGAGGTGAGAGCTAGGGGGAGGAAGGTTCCGAGGAGACACCCCTCTCTCCAGTGGCGTCCGTCAGGGGGGGATCTAGAGAGAAGGCGGAGCAGAGAACCCTCTCCTCCTCTTTCTAGGTTGCATATATATATGTATGTATATATATATATATATATATATATATAGTAAATGTATACCACCTATCCCATTCTTGAACACTGAATCTCACTAGTAAGTGTATAATGTGTATTGGGTTTTTAAGAAAATTTCGACAGCATTTCCCCGATGTTCTCCAAGTACACCAATGTGCATGGGCAAATGCCCACCAACATATGTACTTAGAGAACAAGCGGGGAAGTGCTGACAAAACATCATGAAAATTGAATATACATTATACACTTACATCTTAAGTGAGATTAAGTGTTCAAGAATAATCCCACACTGGGGACTATCCAAGATTTACTCCTAATGAGTAAATCTCAGACGGGTTTCTAGGCCAACAATGTACATGTATGTTTTGGGTGTAGTCTTTCATGTTTAGTGTCCATGTGTGACGTTTATGTTTTGTAACCTTGATACCCGTATGTTTGGTGTATCAAGGCTTAGTTTTTTCTTTTAGGGGTGCAAATGTACCTAAAGTTTTTGGTTATAGTAACACGCATTTTAGACTGACCAAAAAACAATGTACATGTATGTTTTCATTCCTATACCAATGATCCTAGTTTCATCATTCATCATAAAAATAATCATTACACACAAATCAAACAACAAACATATGAAAAGACATCATATTAGGGTTTTAGAGATCAAACTGAGGACATTTAGCTGGCGGTAAATATGTAATGGCAAGCAAAGTACATTGAAAGTAACATAATAATGGTGCAACTAAGATACAGAAGCCCTATTGCTAAAAAGATTAGGGTTTAGCATTAAAAATTTGGGTTTAGGGTTAAATGATTAGATTCCAGGGTCTTATATATATATATATATATATATATATATATATATATATATATATATATATATATATATATATATATATATATATATATAGTAAATGTGTACCACCTATCCCATTCTTGAACACCAAATCTCACTAGTAAGTGTATAATGTGTATTGGGTTTTCAAGAAAATTTTGGCAGCATTTCCCTGCTGTTTTCCAAGTACACTGATGTGCATGGGCAAATGCCCACCAACATATGTACTTAGAGAACAAATGAGGAAGTGTTGATGAAACATCATGAAAACTGAATATACATTATACACTTACATCCTAAGTGAGATCAAGTGTTCAAGAATAGTCCCAAACCAGGGACTATCCAAGATTTACTCCTAACGAGTAAATCTCAGACGGATTTCTAGGCCAACGATGTACATGTATGTTGTCACTCCTATACCAACAATCCTAGTTTCATCATTCATCATCAAGATAATCATTACACACAATGGGTAGCGACATGTGCACATACAATGTATACATGAGAATGCCCTAAGTTGAAATTTATTATGTGAACTAGGTATTTAGGTGTCCTCACCATATCACAAATATAGATGAATAATGATTAGTATGTTTGATATTTAGGTGATAATACAATCTCTAAGTAAAATATTTATCGTCAAATGATAATATCATGTCATGAATGAGGTTATGCAACTATAATCAGGATAAATTTGGGATCTAACCTCATAGTATAAGTAATTTTCACCTTGATGGAGGTTGTTGGCAGCTGCTGGCTAGAGGAAAAGAGTGCGGAAGAGGACTGTTAGTGGATCGAGGAGGCAGTGGGGTTGGAGGCAGTTGATAGAGCATGGCGGCAGAGGAGCAGGCAGAGCGGCGTTGGCGGCCAACTGAGTAGTAGCTGGAGCTAGGTGGTGGTGGTAGCGGCTCTGACGTCTTCCCAAGCTTCGGCTGGCGAGCAAAGGGAGCGATGGCGGATGGGACAGTTGGAGGATGAGCGGCCAGTGAGCAATGGAGAGCAACTATGGAGGTAAAATTGATTGCCACAGACCTAGCTCAGTTGGGAATGAAACTAGAAAAGGGGAGAGTCTGGTTCACATGGGTTCTATTAAGTTATATATCGACGTTGATTAAAACAAAAAACTGACGCTTAAAACTAATAGGTGTCGATCACACAACAAAACTGACACCTATCTCCAACTTTAAATAAAAAAATTGCACCTGGTCAAGGTGTTTTTTGTCGGTTTCTAGATACAAAAACTGACGTCTATCCACATAACATGACAAAAAAATTGTTCGTGAGTTATAATCATAAGTGTCGGTTCCCAACCAAAAATCGACTCTAAATAAGTATATTGGGGGGAAATATTTTTACGGGGACAATGTGCGAATACACATCCTTGTCGATTCTTTGGAAAAAACTGACAACATATGAGGGGATAAGTTTTGCCTCACAAAGGATGTTTAGTCGTCGGTTCCTAGTCAAAATCTAATGACTACCAATTTTCACGGAGGCTTGGCACGAAACATATGTCGCTAGTGTTGGAACAACAATCGTCAAATTGAAAATTTTGGAGGCAAATTCTTTTGTCAAAAAATTGTATTTTGCGGTTGATTTTAGACGTCGGTTTTATTTTCAACTAACTGACATTAAAGAAAAAGTGATGCCTGAGTCTTTTGTAAATTGGCCAGCCTTCACATATAGGTGATAGTTCTCATTTTTAGCCGACGTTGTAGTGTATTGGCGTCTATTTTTTAGTTTTAACTGATGCCATCAAATGTGACATTATATGTCATTTCTATACTAGTGTTACCTCATGAATCCTTTCCTTTATTGATATACAAGCAACACCATCTTCATTGTATTCTATATCTTCTATTTCAGCGAGAAGGTGTTCAAAAGCATCCTCATGATGTTCAAGAGTAGGTTTCTTTCCTTCAATGATTTCTCTAAGATTTGGTCCAAAAGTCCACATTTTGCATGTGGGCAATGAAGAAAATTGCCCCCACCAAAAACTAAATCTAAGTAATGCACCTAAAAGGAACAACAAATGAGTCTTATTAAGTAGATTTGACAATATTAAAGTGAATTGAAATATGTTCTAAAAATCCTTACGAACCATTAGAAGGTGCAAATCTTCAAATGGCCTTCTGATAATTTTTTTGTTAGTAAGTCATTAGATGAGTCTTCAAATACATCAACATGTAACATGCCCAATTCAAGTTCTATAAACCATCAAACTCATAGAGCTATTTGATGTAGTAAACTGGAATGGATCTCGTAGTTGGCGCAAGAACGCATCCTATTACATACAAAATATATAGTTAGGATATATCTTCAGGATTTCTAAACTCAAATATCTTGACATCCACATCTTTAAGCTTGACAAAGTTTAGCTTGTTAGGTGATAGACCCATCCTTGTAGTTGTCTCAGTACCTTCTATATTGGATTCTCAGTCTCTTTTTTTTTATATCGAGCGCGACGAAACCTACAAGGATGTCATAAACTTGGTGGACATCATGTTCTATCATCTTCATCCGCTCGCCACCAAGGGTTGGCCAATACATATTCTCTAGATCAAAGTTGGTTACTAAGAAGTGGAGAACTTGTAGAATGAGATTCTTTATATTAATTTGTAGGAGCCCATAAAAACCTACTTGTTTTAGATGCTTCTTGACATCTTAGATTCTGACCATGTGGTTCATTCTATTGTTTCGGTCGACGATGAAGGATGTCCCATCCTATCTTGGAAGTGACTTTCCATCTAAAAATTAAAGAAAAGAGAAATGAATGAGAAGATTTTTCAAAAGAATTGCAGCTTTTGATATACTACTATTGAAACCCCTATTTTGAGAGTTGGTGATTTGGGAATTCTATAGAAAGTTGGTGCTTGGAGGAGGCCATAAAAGATGAAGATGACAAGTTCATGCTTGGAGATTATGAGAAGAGATCAAGAAGGCAAGCTCATGCTTGGAGACGTCATGAAAATATCAAGTAGAAAAGGAAGGAAGAGAATCACTGAGTGCTGCAACTAACTTAATACCAGTCATTTGTTCGGTCCGTGATAAGTCATTTTGTATTATCCATTTACAAGTAACCATTGGACTGGATGAACCAATATAAAACAAATAGTAGAAAACATTTGTTTTTGTTATTATTTTAAAAATGGTCCAGGACAAATAATCAATATAGACACGTGTAAGGAAGGCGAAATAGGTTTTCTTACAGTATTTCTGACACCTACCCATATTCAAAATTGCCCAATTGGATTTAATAATACCAATATTGTGACAACCTGATGCCACATGAACGAGATTACTCAAAACAAAGAATAAAACTAATACTAATATCCAGGGTTACCATAAAATAGGGTAAATTAAAACCAATCTTATATAACCGCAGAAGAGGAAACATTTTACATCTGAGTCCACAAGCTATGCCACTTGTATCATATAACATGCCAAAGGATATTACATATCACTATTCACTGGCTCACTAGCCACAACCTACTCTCATATGATAACTTATTCACACATATACAAGCCATATTTGTACAACCATAGCATACTCCCAAATATCATATCAATATATGATGTCTACAAAACACCCCCAAGGACCTGAGAGTACATGGACAACATATATGACTCTACTTCAAAACACCAGAAACATATCCAACCTTTTCAATAGATATCGTTCCTCTTGCTTCTTTGCCTCAACCGCTCGATCTCTACCTCGTCGTGCACGACCACCTAAAAGATGTAGAAACCCACGAGGCAAGTTCGACGTTCCAGCAAGAGATATAACTCTCTGCCAACAACTATTATAAGCACAGATAGATAAAAGAAGGAAGATAGCATAATTTATAGAATGAACAAATTCAGCTAAATGATATGAGCATAATAGTTAGCATTGATTAAGAAATTCAAGCATCTACAATTGAGCAGCATAACATCTTATACTTTTAGAATGAATATGAAGAGCATATATAACTATTATAAACTAAACAGTATAAGAAACAAGGCAAAGGGGTCATTCAATGTGAATCATATTTTGACCGTAAGAAAATATATTACATGATTGTATTACGTCTTTTATTTTCCCTGAGGATTTGAGTTTTACCACCCAAATCCAACTAAACACTGCTAAGTTAAAATCAATGCCATACAAGATCCATGGAAGAGCCAGAATTCGTGATACTCTCCTGCACTACTCAGTCAGTTTGAGTCTACACCGCAATGACATGTCAGTCAAAGTACAAAACAACAACTTATAGTCAAATTTATAGTCTTATAGATAACAACTTATAGCCAATGCTATAGTCCTATAAACACCTCACCCTCCTTGGTATAGGTCAAGGTGATAGAAATAAGGGTATATAACCCAATCACTAAGGTACAACCGTAGTTGTCCTCTATCACATCATATCACATTCTCATCATCACCGAGACCTGACCACATTCGTTCTCAAAACACTTGGAATCAATATGTCAAGTATATGTAGTCACTTGCACCTCGCATACTCAATAGTATGCACTCTGGGTTTCCTGTGAGAATTCCCGTTTCACCATCTAGCAAAGTTCTTACTCTAGAATGGATCTGTGGCACATGGCACTACATGATTAGGGTTTTACTTGATTATTTAAATCAATTGGGTGTCTTTTAGCATCAATCAAGTTACAACATACAATCCATAAACAAACTCTACAAAGATAATGGTAGGGAAAAACTCCAAAAGATATAAAATGTATGAGAATGAAACTTATCACATCATCACTTGATGCCACTACCATACAAGGCCATCAACATTATTAGATCCCTAGGGGATAACAATACCTCATCTCATCATTGGAGGATACCACCTCGCACTAGGCATTAATCCTCTTCCAGGTCATAAGACCCCAAATCACAAAGTTCATGCACATCATCATTATCTCATCATGCCTCATAAGGCTCATAATCATCACCCTATTTCATGTCAAATATATCATATCATCCACTAGATACATTATTCATTCCACCTGTAAGGTTAGGGTTACACAAGTAGGAATGAGAAAAATCATTACATGCTATTCACTTTGAACAATATAAGCACTACATCACACACTTGAAATTAGGTTTCGATTAGGGTTTCCATTTCAATACCTGTTATTAAACCCTAGGTACATCACTTCCCACATTCTTGGAACACATTATGGTTAAGAATCATTATTATCATGATTATCCAATCATCCAAAGTGACACTATATTTTGACCATACAAGAAAACAAAGTGTAGCGACCACTCAAGGCTCAAGGTGTAGCTACCAAACAAATCACAACGTTTAGCAACCACTTGTTACCACCATAGGTAATTAACACCTTGTTGCAACCAAACTAGGTGTGTGTGTGGCGACCAACCAAAATAGAAGCATGTGTTGCGACCGCAAGAGATGATACGTGTAACATCCCTGACCTGGGTTATGTACTAACCCTAGGTGTTTTGCTTAATAAAGTTAATTATATGCTTGATCTTATCTTTTGAAAAGTGATTAAGGCTCAAGAGGAACTCATGTTTCAAATTTGGTCCTGTTTGAACAATGTTGAAGTAATGTTTGCTTATTCTGGACTAATGTGCAAATTACCCAAGTTAAGGGGCTAACTTGCAAATGTTACATAATAATATGTTCCTCTGATGTTGAGACATCATAAGAATGAATATGATGTAGTGGTATGGTTTCCACAAGCTTGGACACCAAGATAGAGCTTGTTGGACACTGTTTGTGCATTAAAACCTAGTTTTGGTGTAAAGTGCAATTTACCCAAAACCTAGGGTTCAATATGCAAATTACCACTTCAATATGGTCCCTAATGTTTCTTGGAATCATGTTGAGCAAAGAAAATGAGAGGGGCGCCTCATTTGAATTAAGTTGGAGGAGAGAGAATCTTGATATTAAAATAATCAAGATTTAATCCTAATTGAAACCCTAATTCAATTTAGGGCAAAAATGAATGTATTAATTAAAGGGCTTTCAACCAAAATTAAAACGGTTTGAGTTCAGATATGTTTGGTCGTCTTTTTTCTTTGCAAGATCCACGAAATATCTCAAGGGGGTGGAATTTCCACTCACCTTATTATAAGGAAAAGAAATATCCACCAAGTCATGGATATTAATATAAAAAGGGTTAAGGTGCTTATTTTTTTCTCTCTTTAAAATGTGGATAATTGAAGGGAATAAGAGGCCAAGAGGATATACTCGTCTCTAAGGAAGGATAGGGGTCAAGTGGCAAGGGAATTGAGGGGATAATTCCTACTTTCTCTCGCCTAATTGAATTTTTAATAAAATTCACATATAAGCTCATTTATCCATAGAATGAAAGGGAATTTCGGATTTACTTCCACACTTGCTTGGAAAACTACCTTGGGAGCTTGGGAGAAAGAAGATAACGACCCCCAACCTGTTGGTAAGTCCTTGACCTTCGTTCTCCTTGATTCCATGGTGGAAATAAAAAATAAATTATGGATTTCTTCTTAATTCGATCTCCTCTTGAACCCTAGCCAAACTTTTCAACCAAAAGCTTGAGGACAAGCCTAAGGGGAGTTGCAAAAGCTTCATCCACCGCATGATCTTGGAGCTTTGGAGCTCAATTGGAGGCAGGTTTTATAACTTTAACCCTTAAACATTGATATTGCATCAAGTTCTCTATGATTTGTTGGTTATTTTCTTCTATTTCGAACTCTTTTGATGCATTGCTGAAATTCCCATGAAAAAAGGTTGCTGTTCTTGGTTGTTCTAAGGAGGAAGATGATGACATCATCTTATATGTTTATCCAAGAAAAATCCCAGGTCAAACGGTCTCCTTAGTTGCTCAAACGGTTTCCCAAACCGTTTGGAATGAAACAGTTTCATTAAACCGCATGGAGGGAAACAGTTTCAGACCATTTGGAGGTGTTGACCAGGGTTGACCATTTGGGAATTTGTTTCTAATAATGTTGGTTATTGATACACTAAATATAATTGACTAGTTCCAATTGGTTCATGAGTTGAAGGTCCAACAATCACCAAAACCCTAATCGGGTTGAGTGCTGATTTCGTAAGTGTTTGAGTTTGAAACTTGGGTTGATTGACCCAAACGGTTTCAAAACCATTTGGGGATCACGCAAACGGTATCAAGACCGTTTGGTGGTCACCCAAGACCGTTTTTAGGTCTAGGGTTGGATATGGTTAAGTGTTTGAAGATCCAAAGATATGGTATTAACCCTAATCGGCTAAGTGCTGATTTTGCATTGGAATGAGTTGATGTTTTGGGTTGATTGACCCAAACGGTTTCAAAACCATTTGGGGATCACCCAAAAGGTCTCAAGACCGTTTGGTGATCACACAAGACCGTTTGGAGTTCTAGGGTTAGGTATGGTTGAGAAATTGAAGATCCAAAGATACTAGGTTGAAGTATAATCAATTGCTGACTTGGTGACCAATCCTAGGAGCCAAACCCTAATTGAATGATATGGTTAATGATGATGTGATTGGAAAACGGTCTCAAGACCGTTTGGAGGTCATCCAAACGATCCCAAGACCATTTGGGTGACCGTTTGGAGGTCTAGGGTTGACTATGGTTAGGTGTTTGGAGATCTAAAGGTATTGAGTTGAAGAGTAATCAATTGCTGATTTGGTGAGCAATCCAATGAACCAAACCCTAATTGGTTGACTTGTATTTTGATGTGGACATGGGAAAATAGTCTCAAGACCGTTTGGAGGTCATCCAAACGACCTCAAGACCGTTTGGGGTCAGGTCATGTTCAATTTGGATGAAGGTTCAATGGTTTCAAAGTTACCAATCTCACATTGATTAATGTTGAAGGATCATCGATTCCAAACCCTAATCCAATTGATTCAAACCCTAATTGGTGATCAATTGAGGGTTAATTGAGTGTTAAATCAGTTTAAGGATGACCTAATTAACTCAATTGAAGCTTGGTGATAGGCCCAATTGATGAGTAGTTCCATAGATTCAATGGTTGAAGGATTCAATGGTTGAAGGATTCAATATTAGAAACCCTAATTTAATTGGAGAGGTTGAGACCCTTTTTGGTCCTTGCGGTTTTGAGGGGGTTTGGACCAAACGGTCCCAAACTGTTTAGGTGCATGCGGTTTCAAAAAGTCAACTTTGGCAAACGGTCTTCACCACCTACTTTACTAAACGGTTTTGAGTATTCAACCAAGACCGTTTGAGGTCTGATTGGTCAAGACCATTGAGGTCTAAATGACCAAAATCATTTGGAAAGTAATTAATCAAATTGTATGAACAGTTAAAGTGAATAAAGGTTAATGGTTTAAGTGGTCAATTACATGATGTAAATCAATGGTGTTTATAATAATGGTACCTTTAATGAGATAGGGTGATTAGTACCCTTCAAGTAGCTAAGCCCTAATGATCATGGTGATAATTACATAACCTATGATGTAAATTCCTCTTCAAGATTGAGTTGACTTAGATTAATCAAGGCTGAAGCAAACATCATCTTATAGAAGATGAAAGAGAAGATTTCCTACATGATTGATAATCAAGTAGTAGACTCCCTATATAAATGAATGTTTAATTAGGGTATGATCCTTCATAGTGAGATCATGAAACCCTAATTATGAGGGTTAATGAATCATAACCCTAACTGAGGATATTAACGGAAGTAATCTTACTACATGATGATGGTATGATCTTAATTCATAGTGATGGTATGATAAACCCTAATTCAGGGTACTTTGATGATCACTCCTACTTGGAATGAATAGTAAACCCTAATCTAGGGTGATGTGATATGAATAGAAACCCTAATGGAGGGTGATGACATGAGAAACCCTAATTGGGGGTGATGTCATGAGAAACCCCAATTGGGATGAACAGTAAGTCTAATTATGGTTTATTGAATATGAAACCCTAGTTTTAAGTGATGTTATGTGGAACCCTGATATTATGATATGGTCTAAGACTCAATTCAGGGTGATGTCATGTGATGATATATGAAACCCTAGAGATGGTTTAATACCCAGTACACTAAAGAGAGGTGTGGCTAAAATAATAAAATAAGATGAATATGTTATAAACATGAAGGATAGGGTTGATGAACCATGTGAATGGTAATGTGGTGATTTTAATGAATAAGGATCTAAGAGACAAGATGATGCCTAGATCCTTATACAACCATCTCTATACATGAGTAATAGCCTATACACCTTACAATGATGAGGACATAAACTTTTAGGAATGATGTATGCTATACTAAATAATGATGTGGATAACATCCTAAGAGTTAAAATACCTAAAATAATTGATAATGGTTTATCCTATATCAACAATGTCTATCAGTTGGATAAGTCCATATCATTAAAGACAATTGGACAATTCTAATGTGTGACCCATGCACCATATGATGAAAGTAACAAGTTAGTGGATAAAGTATTAAGAGGGAAATACCTTAATACAAAGTTAGTTGATTAACTTAAGAAGATGGAAATGAAAAGAAAGTGACACATTCAGATATGATACATATCACATTTTGCATTTCATTGTAGACTTACCTTGATGAACCTCTAATCCAATAATCTTAGTTAAGAAACACATGAAATGTGTGTTATGCAATTGTTACAATAAAGATGTAATGAACTCAATGTACTTTGATAAATGTTGACCAATATACCATGAGAATGGGGTAAGTTGATCAATGAGTATAATATAATTATATCATGACAAGGATGAGAAATGAACTAATGCTTTGAATTGATGATCATTAATGATATATGATAAGAATGGTAATCATAAGAAAATACTTATGATGTCTTGAATGCTCCTAGAGGAAGGGAGCAACATATTAGAGTTGAACTAATAATGTGAGCATGAAGCCCTAATTAATGTAAGATGGGAAATAGTAACCCTAATTTTTGGGTAAAGGGAATGAAAATCCCTAATTGACAGATAACCCTAATCCTGATAAAGGATGGTGGTTTTACTGATATTTCATATGATATGACAAATGACTTACATGACTATTAACGTGTCTATTAATCATGTAGACATCAGGAGATGATGAACATAGCCAGATATGAGCTATGACTTTCATATAATTAACATGTTGTATGGCCTTATGTGCCTGATGTTGTTGTTGCTTAGTAAAAGTAACAAAATGTGCATGAACCTTATGAGTTCCATGAGTAAGTTGTTGCCTAGTGAAAGGTGGCAAAACATTTAATAGGCTTTGAGAGCCATATGAGATACTTGTGTAACAAGTATTATGCATACCTCGGCTGAGGACCTGGAGGTAATGGTTACCTAACAAGTGGTAACCGTGATAATGAAGAATTGAGGGTATCAATACCCAAAGTTGATAAGTATGATAATGATGTAGTTAAGGGATGTGAACTTCTAAAAGAAATGAAATGAGGGACTGAGATCCCAATGTCCTATAAGGACTGAGAAAGTGATTGGTGAAAATAGTACATGTTTCCTTATAGCATTTGTCTAAATAAGTTATGTTTGAGAACTTGACTGGTTCTAAAAGAATATGCTAATGTACTTAATTAATTAATTGAAATCATATCATGTAGAGCCCTGACCATAGATCCATCATCGTCAGCAATAGGTGATGGTGTAATGGGTGCTCCGCGGAAAAACCCGGAACACATATTTTGAATATGTGGGGGCAATGGGCGATTGTATCCTAACGTCCTAATGAGGGAATTGATGAAAGGTAAACAAAAAACCTCTCAATCCTTCATTACTTGTACCAGGATGGATGTATCATGAATCCCCCGATGATTGAGACAGATGCAATACACATCTCCCAATAATGTTAATGCTGTATCGATGGAGATAAACATGAGATCTCACAATCGCGAAGAGAGTACATCATGCCACTGTAACTCTAATAGAGAAGTTGCTAGTATACCCTAGAAAGCTATATATATAGAAGAGACACAAGATGTCCTACATGTAATCTCGCACTGACCGATATATGGGAGGTCTTGGTAGCCGGCTCTGCCTTTGACCTTGTATGGTACCGATTTCGATTTCACAGTGGTCGGTTGGAGCATGAGCGGTATACCTCATCTCCTCAGGGCATAAGTGTGATTGTAAAATGTAATCAACCATCTAGCATGTTTGCTTAAGGATTGAATACAGAAATTCATTGGCTGATATTATACTTCTTTTATGCAACACTAGTTGATAAATGTTATTCATATCTCTTTACATTCAATGCAAGTAGATATGTGAAATATGAATCTACCATGAGTAGATACAATGCTCTCCTTAGGGAAGGAAATTACTTTACTCTGTTCATTAAATGATTAATACTGATGTTATTATATAAGAACTCATATTCAGTTTTAATTATAATAACTGCTTTAACAATGTTTTGGTGGAGGGTTATATCTCCCGCTGGGACAATTTACAATTGTCTCACCCCCGTGGGATCCAATGTTTTTAGGTCATCGCAGAAGAAGAAGCAGGAACCCAATAGCAAGAGAAAAGCAGCAGCAATATCAGGGACAACAGTGATGACTCAGGTGGAGGCACTGGCTGCCAAGTTTTGTCTAGATAGTAGTCCTATCTGTCGTCTCTGTACTCTCAGGTCCTCAGAATTTATAGTTAGTGTTTTAATGAATCGATCCGAGATTTTGGCTTGATGCCTCGAAGTCATATGTTGTCTATATTTTATGTCTTGAGACAGCTGATGTTGGGAATCTCAAGAGGAGATAGTGTAAGACATGTACTTTGAAACATAATGTAAATGTTACACTTTGGTTCTTGAATAAAAAGATTTCCTATGTGTGGATCTCTTTGCAAAAAGTTTTAATTTTTAGTGATTTTTAGTAATCCGCTACAAATGATTCACTTCCGCTTAGTTAATCTTGTGTTTTGTAAGTTGGATGCCACAATTTAGTGGTATTAGAGCTCTAGGTTCACTGAGTCTACAGAGACATAGGACTAAGGTAGTAGAGTATGTTCTAGTGTCTTCTAGTGTATTTGATAGTGTCTTCTGCTCATATAGGAGGAGAAGAACTTGAAGATGACTGGGTCACATGAGGGGTTTGCTGCAGAAAGCAGCAATGTTGCATCAAGAAGAGATGCAGGGGATCAGAGTAGAGAAGAACATACACCTACACATCCCTAGATTGACCTAGCCATGATAGAGAGCCCAACTTTCCTTGCTATGTTTGAGAAATTCAGAACAACTATGATACATATAGTAGATCGTGCATTAGCAATGAAACCCACAATACCAGCCCCAAATGATGAGGTGTTAAACTCCAATAGGTTTCTTGCTCAGCCTCAACTTGTTGGAGCAATGAATAATGATGAAAGAAATAGGATACAATATGAAACTAGGATCTGCCATATGTGTAGGAAGCCTGGACATATCATACCTAATTGTCCAGAAAAGGAATATAAAGGAAGAATTGAGAAAAGGCCTATCCAAATCCAGGAACAGAGGCCTGGTAGTTCCAAAAAGAAGAAGTTTTTGGTACCACCAGTACAACCAGGGCCTAGTACACCAAGGAAATGGCTATCTAGAAAGGGTAAAGAAGCCTATAAACCACATCTAGCACCCAAGATTTGCTACCAATGTAGACAGGTAGGACATCTGGCAAGAAATTGTTCAGCCATAAATGTTATGGTGAATCAACCTCTGAGGCAGAATCAGCCTGAGGCAATGAATAATCCACGAATCATGACATGTTAGACAAAATAAATGTCGTTCTTATATGTCTTTTTATGATTTCCTGGATTAAACTGAGAAAGTAATTGATTGAACTTTCCTTGATTAGTCCTATGAGGACTTATATTTTGCATAATAAACATTGTTGATGTTTCATGTTGCTCCTACCTCTATGAGAAAAATATGAGGTATTGAAGAGATGTCTGGATAAAATTCAATAATGTTAAATCTTATACTTGTGATAATATGAAAAGGAAGGAATATGATAGTATAAAAGTGCATACTACTTAATCTCAGTATTTATATACCCTGGCCAGGTATACAATTATTGATGATAAAGTGAGTATGGAAACTCTTAGATTGTAATCTTTTTGATTGCTCTAATCAAGTAGTCATTTTGATACAATCTAATGAGTATCGTGAAATAAGAAATATGGAACAAATAAATGTGTCCTATCCTAAGCATAAGAAAGAGAAAACTGAGATAACCTCAGATGAGCATGTTTGTATGAGGAAATAAAAGTATATTCCTCGTAAGACAAGAATGGGACCAAGGGAGATGATCCATGTCCAATAAAGATGTAAGTATAATAAAGATCTTTTCCATAATGAAGAAATGGGAAAAATATGACGAGATCATGAGATGATCATAAGCATACTAGATAATAATAAAGAAGGGAATAATGTTATGTAATCATCCTTATGGATTCCTATGCTAAGGGCAAGGAACCTAGGATGAGATAAAAGAGTAATGTTTCATGAATAGTTGAAAATACATAAAATAATAAGAGGAATATGATTCCTTGTTCTCTTTCCTTTTAGGGACATGACAATCAAGTGGGTCGTAGGACACTTGATGTGCATAATATAAAGATGTTTATGTAATGGATGCTTAGAAAAGTATCAATTTATCTTGGACTCTGGTCCCAAGGTAAATATGCATGTAACAAGTAATGTCCCAAGATGAAAGGAAGATAAAGATGTGATGTGTTTTTAACACATGAAATAGGTACCAAGGTAAGAAACCATGGTATCTAAAGAAATATCAGATGATTTATGTTGACCACTTGGAAAGATCAACTATGAAATCAAATTAAACATGTAAAATAATATGAACATCACATGTTGGGGGTTTATGTTTTTTCATAAACATAACAATTGAAGATATCCTTAAGAAAAGTTATTGGTTGATATGTAACCTCTTCTTATGGTAAGAAAATGCACAACTAATGAGATAGCTAGTGCAAGTAATAAGGAAAGCTTGTGTTGTGTCATCAGGTAAGGTAACACAATTAAAATATGAAAAGTCTTATAGTACCAAGTGGGTGACAAAATATAATTATGAATCTTGAAAGTGAAATATAGAATTAACCAAGGAACGTGGGAGTATGTGTCTCATGTGAATCATTCCATGATAACTTGTGTGAAATAACTTTGTGTTGATCAAAACTCTATGATGTCCCCATAATAATGAGATATTATGTGAAGACATGGTGATATGATGCATGAATAATATCTGTTCCCCTTTTATTTGGGATTTCGGGGACGAAATCCTTGTAAGGAAAGGATAATTTGTAACATCCCTGACATGGGTTATGTACTAACCCTAGGTGTTTTGCTTAATAAAGTTAATTATATGATTGCTCTTATCTTTTTAAAAGTAATTAAGGCTCAATAGGAACTCATGTTTCAATTTTGGTCATGTTTGAACAATGTTGAAGTAATGTTTGCTTATTCTAGACTAATGTGCAAATTACCCAAGTTAAGGGGCTAACTTGCAAATATTACATAATAATATCTTCCTATGATGTTTAGACATCATAAGAATGAATATGATGTAGTGGTATGGTTTCCACAAGCTTGGACACCAAGATAGAGCTTGTTGGATAATGTTTGTGCATTAAAACCTAGTTTTGGTGTAAAGTGCAATTTACCTAAACCTAGGGTTCAATATGCAAATTACCACTTCAATAAGGTCCCTAATGTTTCTTGGCATCATGTTGAGCAAATAAAATGAGAGGGGAACCTCATTTGAATTAAGTTAGAGGAGAGAGCATCTTGATATTAAAATAATCAAGATTTAATCCTAATTGAAACCCTAATTCAATTTAGGGCAAAAATGAATGTATTAATTAAAGGTCTTTCAACCAAAATTAAAATGGTTGAGTTCAGATATGTGTGGTCGTCTTTTTTCTTTGCAAGAGCCACGAAATATCTCAAGGAGGTGGAATTTCCACTCACCTTATTATAAGGAAAAGAAATATCCACTAAGTCATGGATATTAATATAAAAAGGGTTAAGGTGCTTATTTTTCTTCTTCTTTAAAATGTGGATAATTGAAGGGAATAAGAGGCCAAGAGGATATCCTCGTCTCTAAGGAAGGAGAGGGGTCAAGTGGCAAGGGAATTGAGGGGATAATTCCTACTTTCTCTCTCCTAATTGAATTTTTTAATAAAATTCACATATAAGCTCATTTATCCATAGAATGAAAAGGAATTTCGGATTTACTTCCACCCCTTGATTGGAAAACGACCTTGGGAGCTTGGAAGCAAGAAGAGAACGACCCCCAACCTGTTGGTAAGTCCTTGACCTTCGTTCTCCTTGATTCCATGGTGGAAATCAAAAATAAATTATGGATTTCTTCTTAATTCGATCTCCTCTTCAACCCTAGCCAAACGTTTCAACCAAAAGCTTGAGGACGAGCCTAAGGGGAGTTGAAAAAGCTTAATCCACCATTTTTGGCGTGATATTGGAGCATTGGAGCTCAATTGGAGGTGGGTTTTATAACTTTAACCCTTAAACATTGATATTGCATCAAGTTCTCTATGATTTGTTGGTTATTTTCTTCTATTTCGAACTCTTTTGATGCATTGCTGAAATTCCCATGAAAAATGGTTGCTATTCTTGGTTGTTCTAAGGAGGAAGATGATGACATCATCTTAGATGTTTATCCAAGAAAAATCCCAGTTCAAACGGTCTCCTTAGTTGCTCAAATGGTTTCCCAAACCGTTTGGGAGAAAACGGTTTCAAACAGTTTGGAATGAAACAGTTTCATTAAACCGCTGGAGGGAAACGGTTTCAGACCGATTGGAGGTGTTGACCAGGGTTGACCATTTGGGAATTTGTTGCTAATAATTTTGGTTATTGATCCACTAAATATAATTGACTAGTTCCAATTGGTTCATGAGTTGAAGGTCCAACAATCACCAAAACCCTAATCGGGTTGAGTGTTGATTTCATAAGTGTTTGAGTTTGAAACTTGGGTTGATTGACCGAAACGGTTTCAAAACCATTTGGGGATCACACAAACGGTCTCAAGACCGTTTGGTGGTCACCCAATACCGTTTTGAGGTCTAGGGTTGGATATGGTTAAGTGTTTGAAGATCCAAAGATATGGTATTAACCCTAATCGACTAAGTGCTGATTTTGCATTGGAATGAGTTGATATTTTGGGTTGATTGACCCAAACGGTTTCAAAACCATTTGGGGATCACCCAAACGGTCTCAAGACCTTTTGGTGATCATCCAAGACCGTTTTGAGGTCTATGGTTAGGTATGGTTGAGAAATTGAAGATCCAAAGATACTAGGTTGAAGTATAATCAATTGCTAACTTGGTGACCAATCCTAGGATCCAAACCCTAATTGAATGATATGGTTAATGATGATGTGATGGGAAAACGGTCTCAAGACCGTTTGGAGGTCATACAAATGATCCCAAGACCGTTTGGAGGTCTAGGATTGACTATGGTTAGGTGTTTGGAGATTTAAGGGTATTGAGTTGAAGAGTAATCAATTGTTGATTTGTTGAGCAATCCAATTAATCAAACCCTAATTGGTTGACTTGGATTTTGATGTGGACATGGGAAAACGGTCTCAAGACCGTTTGGAGGTCATCCAAACAACCTCAAAACCATTTGGGGTCAGGTCATGTTCAATTTGGATGAAGGTTCAATGGTTTCAAAGTTACCAATCTCACATTGATTAATGTTGAAGGATCATCGATTCCAAACCCTAATCCAATTGATTCAAAACCTAATTGGTGATCAATTGAGGGTTAATTGAGGGTCAAATCAGTTTAAGGATGACCTAATTAACTCAATTGAAGCATGGTGATAGGCCCAATTGATGAGTAGTTCCATAGATTCAATGGTTGAAGGATTCAACATTGGAAACCTTAATTTAATTGGAGTGGTTGAGACCCTTTTTGGTCCTTGTAGTTTTGAGGGGGTTTGGACCAAACGGTCTCAAGACCGTTTGGCACCAAATGATCCCAAACTGTTTAGGTGCATGCGGTTTCAAAAAGTCAACTTTGGCAAACGGTCTTCACCGCATACTTTACTAAACGGTTTTGAGTATTCAACCAAGACCGTTTGAGGTCTGATTGGTCAAGACCATTTGAGGTCTAAGTGACCAAGATCATTTGGAAAGTAATTAATCAAATTGTATGAACACTTAAAGTGAATAAAGGTCAATGGTTTAAGTGGTCAATTACATGATGTAAATCAATGATGTTTATAATAATGGTACCTTTAATGAGATAGGGTGATTAGTACCCTTCAAGTAGCTAAGCCCTAATGATCATGGTGATAATGACATAACCTATGATGTCAATTCCTCTTCAAGATTGAGTTGACTTAGCTTAATCAAGGCTGAAGCAAACATCATCTTATAGAAGATGAAAGAGAAGATTTCCTACATGATCGATAATCAAGTAGTAGACTCCCTATATAAATGAATGTTTAATTAGGGTATGATCCTTCATAGTGAGATCATGAAACCCTAATTATGAGGGTTAATGAATCATAACCCTAACTGAGGATATTAACAGAAGTAATCTTACTACATGATGATGGTATGATCTTAATTCATAGTGATGGTATGATAAACCCTAATTCAGGGTACTTTGATGATCAATCCTACTTGGAATGCATAGTAAACCCTAATATAGGTGATGTGATATGAATAGAAACCCTAATGGAGGGTGATGACATGAGAAACCCTAATTGGGGGTGATGTCATGAGAAACCCCAATTGGGATGAACAGTAAGTCTAATTATGGTTTATTGAATATGAAACCCTAGTTTTAAGTGATGTTATGTGGAACCCTGATATTATGATATGGTCTAAGACTCAATTCAGGGTGATGTCATGTGATGATATATGAAACCCTAGACATGGTTTAATAGCCAGTACACCAAAGAGAGGTGTGGCTAAAATAATTAAATAAGATGAGTCTGTTATAAACATGAAGGATAGGGTTGATGAACCATGTGAATGATAATGTGGTGATTTTAATGAATAAGGATCTAAGAAACAAGATGATGCCTAGATCCTTATACAACCATCTCTATACATGAGTAATAGCCTATACACATTACAATGATGAGGACATGAAACTTTTAGGAATGATGTATGCTATACTAAATAATGATGTGGATAACATCCTAAGAGTTAAAATTCCTAAAATAATTGATAATGGTTTATCCTATATCAACAATGTCTATCAGTTGGAGTCCATATCATTAAAGACAATTAGAAAATTCTAATGTGTGACCCATGCAACATATGATGAAAGTAACAAGATAGTGGATAAAGTATTAAGAGGGAAATACCTTAATATAAAGTTAGTTGATTAACTTAAGAAGATGGAAATGAAAAGAAAGTGATACATTCAGATATGATACATATCACATTTTGCATTTCATTGTAGACTTACCTTGATGAACCTCTAATCCAATACTCTTGGTTAAGAAACACATGAAATGTGTGTTATGCAATTGTTACAATAAAGATGCAATGAACTCAATGTACTTTGATAAATGTTGACCAATATACCTTGAGAATGGGGTAAGCTAATCAATGAGTATAATGTAATTATATCATGACAAGGATGAGAAATGAACTCATTCTTTGAATTGATGATCATTAATGATATATGATAAGAATGGTAATCATAAGAAAATACTTATGATGTCTTGAATGCTCCTAGAGGAAGGGAGCAACATATTAGAGTTGAACTAATAATGTGAGCATGAAGCCCTAATTAATGTAAGATGGGAAACACTCACCCTAATTTTTGGGTAAAGGGAATGAAAAGCCCTAATTGACAGATAACCCTAATCTTGATAAAGGATGGTGGTGTTACTGATATTTCATATGATATGAAAAATGACTTACATGACTATTAACGTGTCTATTAATCATGTAGACATCATGAGATGATGAACATAGCCAGATATGAGCTATGACTTTCATATAATTAACATGTTGTATGGCCTTATGTTCCTAATGTTGTTGTTGCTTAGTAAAAGTAACAAAATGTGCATGAACCTTATGAGTTCCATGAGTAAGTTGTTGCCTAGTGAAAGGTGGCAAAACATTTAATAGGCTTTGAGAGCCATATGAGATACTTGTGTAACAAGTATTATGCATACCTCGGCTGAGGACCTGGAGGTAATGGTTACCTAACAAGTGGTAACAATGATAGTGAAGAATTGAGGGTATGAATACCCAAAGTTGATAAGTATGATAATGATGTAGTTAAGGGATGTGAACTTCTAAAAGAAATGAAATGAGGGACTGAGATCCCAATGTCCTATAAGGACTGAGAAAGTGATTGGTGAAAATAGTACATGTTTCCTTATAGCATTTGTCTGAATAAGTTATGTTTGAGAACATGACTGGTTCTAAAAGAATTTGCTAATGTACTTAATTAATTAAGTGAAATCATATCATGTAGAGCCTTGACCATAGATCCATCATCGTCAGCAATAGGTGATGGTGCAACGGTTGCTCCGCGGCAAAACCCAGAATGCATATTTTGAATATGTGGGAGCAATGGGTGATTGTATCATGTCGTCCTAATGAGGGAATTGATGAAAGGTAAACAACAAACCTCTCAATCCTTCATTACTTGTACCGGGATGTATGTATCATGAATTCCCCGATGATTGGGACAGATGCAGTACACATCTCCCAATAATGTTAATGACGGATTGATGGAGATAAATATGAGATCTCACGATTGCAAAGAGAGTACAGCACGCCACTGTAATTCTAATAGCGAAGTTGCCAGTATACCCTGGAAAGCTATATATATAGCAGAGACACAAGATGTCCTACATGTAATCTCGCGCTGACCGAGATATGGGAGGTCTTGGTAGCCGGCTCTACCTTTGACCTTGTATGGTACCGATTTTGACTTCGCAGTGGTCGGTTGGAGCATGAGTGGTATACCTCATCTCCTCAGGGTATAAGTGTGATTGTAAAATGTAATCATCCGTCTAGCATGTTTTCTTAAGGATTGAATACGGAAATTCATTGGTTGATGATATACTTCTTTTATTCAACACTAGTTGATAAATGTTATTCATATCTCTTTACATTCAATGCAAGTAGATATGTGAAATATGAATCTACCATGAGTAGATACAATGCTCTCCTTAGGGAAGGAAATTACTTTACTCTGTTCATTCAATGATTAATACTGATATTATTATATAAGAACTCCTGTTCAGTTTTAATTATAATAACTACTTTAACAATGTTTTGGCGGAGGGTTATATCTCCCGCTGGGACAATTTACAATTGTCTCACCCCCGTGGGATCCATTGTTTTTAGGTAATCGCAGAAGAAGAAGAAGGAACCCAATAGCAAGAGAAAAGCAGCAGCAATATCAGGGACAACAGTGATGACTCAGGTGGAGCCACTGGCTGCCAAGTTTTGTCTAGATAGTAGTCCTATGTGTCGTCTCTGTACTCTCAAGTCCTCAGAATTTATAGTTAGTGTTTTAATGAATCGATCCGAGATTTTGGCTTGATGCCTCAAATTCATATGTTGTCTATATATTATGTCTTGAGACAGCTGATGTTGTGAATCTTGAGAGGAGATAGTACAAGACATGTACTTTGAAACAGAATGTAAATGTCACACTTTGGTTCTTGAATAACAATATTTCCTATGTGTGGATCTCTTTGCAAAAAGTTTTAATTTTTACTGATTTTTAGTAATCCGCTGCTAATGATTCGCTTCCGCTTAGTTAATCTTGTGTTTTGTAAGTTGGATGCCACAATATGTAGCAGCCAAACTAAGCTTAGGCACTGTAGCGACCACCCATTAGGGTTAGGGTTTGTTGCGCTCACAACACCCCATGAACTTGTAGCGATTTCAAGCACTATGGTGAGTGTAGCAACCACAAGGTCAGCTCACTCCAAAAAACACATAACCAACTCCAAAATAGAACTAAACCATGATCAAAATAGATGATAACCATAAAGAAAACTAAGCATCATCAAGGGAAAAACTCCATGCAAAGATGGACATCAAAAACCCTAAAACAAACGCCACAAGGTAAACATTGAAAACCATGATGATAGAGGTAAAACCATGCGTCCAACTCATGTATCAAAATCTCAAAACCTCCAACATCATATGATAATCAAAACATAACATGGAGATAAAACCAAGAATCATGTTGCATGTAAAGGAAAAATAACTCCTCTATCACTTAAAATTTCGGTGCATGAATTAGGGTTTAGGAGAAAGATTAATCTATGAGAAAATACTTCAAAATCTTAAACCCTAAAACAAAATAAATTCATCTAGAATATTAGGATCACATTTTAGAGATGAAAATCAGCAATATGCAAGCAAGATTATGGTGTAATAATAGTAGAGGGGAAATTTATATAACCCACCTTAGGATGAAGATCAAACTCCAAAGCCACGAGCTCTAAGTGAGAAGAAGAAGCACCAACAACAATCAACTCCACGGCCAACAAGGTCACCTTAAGATGAAGAAAAATATACCAAGGTCAAAGGGAAGCTCAAGAAGAATAAATCTCAAACCCTAGGCCGAACAAGAGAGAAGAAAGAAGAAGCTTCATCTCACTTAGGTACTACCATGGTCAAACCATAGTCTCCGACCTGTATGGAGATAATTTCTTCCAGATAGCCACCATGGTGATCCATAGTCTCACAACCAAGAAAGGAGAAGAAGGAAGAGGTAGGGTTTCAAGAAAACAAAATCACAAGGTATAGAACAACTTACCAAGATAAAAGATCACCGAGGATCACCACAAAGAAGATGATCAAGCTCATGATCACCACATGCAAGGATGCTCAAGGTCACAACACCCCACACGAGAACAAACCCTAGCGACCAAAACACATGCCCAAGGCATTAGGTCACACCAAACATCAACCAAGAGATTGTTGTGGTTGCAATACCTCAAACACAACTCACAAGGTCCATACACCATCAAACTCAAGCATCCATGCAAAGCCATGCAAACCCTAATGTCCTCCCATGATGCCACCTCATCAACCAAGGTTCAAAAAGGCACCCATAAGCATCACTCTATCTCTCTCTCATGATGCTAAGGCTCAAAAGGAACAACCTACATGTGACAAATTGCAAGATAAAACCTCATCATGGGTAAATTACAGCTTGGTCCAAAACATGCATAACTAGCTCAAACATCAACCAAACAAGACCAAATTGAAAACATAAATGTGTCATATGTTATTAGGGTATATCAAGAGATTATATTAAGGTTATAAGCATCTTATTAAGAAGAGAAAATGCAATAAATCACTAAGCTAGGTTAGGGGTCTTACAAGTATTTTCTTTTTTCTTTGGTCCTTGTCCGTCGTTCCCTATCTCCCCATGATTGATCAGGTCCTCCCCGAACAAATTCCTATTCTCCTCCTCAATGATACTATTCTTGTCCTAATCCTTATTCTCTTTCTCATTGTGTTCCCCCTTTCTCCTCCTCCTTGATCATGTTCTCCTTTCGACAATTCCTTTTCTCCTACTCTTATTCACTTTTTCCTATCTCCCCATCATTGATCCTATTCTCCCTATACTTGTTCCCATTCTCCTCCTCAATGATATTGTTCTCCTTCTAATGCTCATTATCTTTCTCATCCCTTTCTCCTCCTTCTTGATCATGTTCTCCTTTTAACGGTTCCTTTTCTCCTGCTCTTATTCACTTTTCCATATCTCCCCATCATCAATCATGTTCTCCCCCTACTTTTTCCCATTGTCCTCCTCAATGTTAATGTTCTCCTCATCATCCTCATTCTCTTTTTTCTCCTTTTATCCCTTTCTCCTCCTCCTTGATCATGGATCATTCTCTCTTGCCTTTATTCATTGATCCTCACACATACCAAATCTAACAAACATACATATCACAAACAACACTTAACATAATAAAACTTGCAAAAAATACACGTCGATCGTGGGCACACACTTTCATTCCAAAATATTATCATAGTTATATTACAAAAGGGTAATTGTATATGAAATTACAATTCTCAGACTTTGATCGTATGATCTTGTATTAAACTAAAAAGTACATTTCTAGAACTATAGACAATCTTTGTAGACATATTCATACACATTTGTGAAATATATTATGGATGATTCCATTGGATGAATTTATTCAACTCAATTTCTCTGTTCCAATGTTTCATCAATAACACGATAAAGACCCCACAACTATATATGTCCCTCTATTCAGGAACAACTAGAGTATCCCATTTCCATGTAATCCAATCTGCAAACCTATGGTGATAGTGATAAAGGTCTTCATGTACTTCACCACCTCCTCATGAATTGGTCTGTAAAGATTCCATTTTTCTGGGTCATGAGTGTCCATGCTATTCAGCAAGATGAACTGCTCCGCAAGGAAGTCAAAGCAAATAATGAAGAAATGTTCATGGTGGAATATAGGAATCATGTACTACACTCTAAACTCAACAATTAGAGTAAAAGTGAGAATAGCCACCAAATTGCAAAGAGGTTATATACACAGATGATGTAGACATGACTTATATAATCACAAATTCCATGATCTAAAGTGTGTCAAATATTGATGTCGTATAATCGAAATATGTCGTAGATAATGTTGTATGCACGCTCCTCATTAATTGTCTCGGATGAGGAAAGGTTGAAAATAGCATTTTTCTACAAAATAAGGCAACATAGACCACAAACAAGAGGCACTTATAAAATTAGAATGGGGGCATAATAACTAGAATATAGTGGTGAATGAAAATTTGAACAGGCACCATGCCAATAGAACAAGGAGAAATGGAAAAACATATAAGAAAAAGGGACAAGGAGTGGGAGTCAAGGAAGAAGGAGAAAAGGAACAAGCATTACACATGAGAAGAAAAGGAACAATAAAGGGGATAAAAGGAATAGGGACTGAGAGTAAAGGAACAAGGACAAGGAGTGAGTAGAAAAGGAACAAGGAAGGGGAAAAAAGAATAAGGAGTGTGAGTGAAGGAAGAAGGAGAAGAAGGGGTAGAACTAAACAAGGGAGTGGTAGTAAAGGAAGAAGGAGAAGGAGAAAAGAAACAAGTAAGGGAAAAAAGGAAGAAGGACAAGGAGAACAAGAACTAGGAGGGGGAGAAAAGGAATAAGGAACATGAGAACATGAATAAGGAGTTGGATAAAAGGAACACGAATGATAAGAAAAGGAACAAGGAACAAGAGAAAGGAACAAGGAAGAGGTGAGAAGGATTAATGAAGGGAAGAAAAGGAGTGAGTACAACAAGAAAAGGAAAAAATAGGGGGAGAAAGGGATGACCACATAGAAGCATCGAAAGATTAAATATCTACATCCTTCCATTCATATGCTCAATATTTATCATATTCATTACATGAATGTGTGCGTCGATGATGTCTTCGGTAATGGATCACCTTTCCATGCAAGAACAAATATCTTACACCGTCAAGGTTATTATATCGTCCTCCAACTTATAGCAGACGTAATCATTGCAAAAAAGTAATAAGTAAGTATAGTTATTGATTTTTCAGAAGAAAGGTAAGTTGAGACCATAGATGCATGGCTTGAAATTTGTAACGTTGTTGTGCCATATCTAGTTAAGCATTTCAATATGCATGGTCTTAATATTAGGTAACTTGTTGTGCATGGCTTCAGACAAACAACCCGTGGAACACCACCTCAAGACCAAACCCTGGGATTTTCGGTGACGGGGTTTAGTATAACAATGGCACTATCAGTGCTTTAGTTTTGGTCAATTGTGCATCTTGCTAAGCTTCTCCTCATCTTTTATAGAGATAAAAAAAGATATTTTTCACCTAAGGTGCATTCCTCTATCCTGGATCTCTAGCCGCTCCCCCTCCTCATCGCTGGAGATCACGGTGGATAGCTTACACTCTCACATGCCACTAACCATGGGCACGTCATTTCAAGATGCTTCTTGGCATCACAAGTGGAGACATAATAGGAAAAATAACACTTTCTTGAGAACTCAAGTAGGGGCATGGAGAAATCCCTTTACGTGTTACTAGACTCCTCATCATTGCTTGAAAGGAATATCAAATGGTGGATTTTTTCTCTGGCATGCTTACGATGGATGTTGTTGTTGTTGTGGCTATTGCTTCTTTTTAGGTCATCATTGTCGTCGTTGTTGTTGCTTGAAAGGTAGTGAGAGAACAATAGGGCACAATGAAATGCAACTATCATAACCTTTTAAAAATTAGAGGAAGATCATCATTCCACCATCTAGTTGATCATCAATAATCGAGTCTTGTGAGGCTTTAAAAATTAGAGGAAGATCATCATTCCACCATCTAGTTGATCATCAATAATCGAGCCCTGTGAGGCTTCCCTGGCAGTCGAAGGGGCGCCATGATGTGGGCATTGCAATTGATGGGGGTGGCCAATGACTAAGTTACCCCCATGGAGATCGGATAGCTATGTTGGGGAGAAAACGAGCCAGGACTCAAATTCCAATCGTGCGTCCAACACGCTATTCAGGACATCTTGACAAAATGGGTTGTCAGCACTGAACCTGGGTTGATCTACTGGAGTCTACTCATACATCTCCTTTTTTCTATGCTACTTAAGTACGTGTTAAATGACTAACCTTCAATCCTAATGGATATACATATAACTAACGACCCTTATATTTTTCCACATTTGACATTCCATTTTTAGTCCACCCAATTTATTGAAGAACTAGTAAAAAAATGACAAGTGTCAACCAAGACAGTTAATGAATCAAATATGCAAACAAACTTCAAGTTTTAGAATGGATTTATCGGTGAACTACGTGCATAACCATATATATCAAAATTTGGCCTAAGGGAACTAAGAGAAAATGATAGAAACTTCTCAAGTCTGCGAGTAATATCCCAAGGGATGTTATGGTGCAAAAAGATAATTAAAAAAACTCGATATATCTAACTAACCATAAGATTTTGATTATATGATCAAGTATCAAAATATAATTTAATAATCAACTTGAATGACAAAGTCACATGATTCATTAACGAACTTCAACTCTATATCTCTCATGCTTAGTAGTCATGTTGGTATGAATAGAATATCAATTTCCCTCAATGAGAAGGTCATCTACCATAGTGAAGGCTAGACTCATAAACATTCCATTACGAACTATCTTTCTCAAATGTTATCACGTGAATCCCACGTTCAGACTGCCCCATGAGCAAGATACCTATCTTTGAAGGCAGGCACATCCATGGATTTGCAGACCAAACATGCATATGGATGAAACCCATGTCTGTACTCGGGTCTGAACTCACCTGAAACAAACTTTGGGAGATAGGGTGTGCACTTAGGATATGGGAAAGGAAGAATTAACCACCCAAATCTGAACCCACCTGAGTCTATCCAAAAAATTGGATTTTTAGGCTTATATTTGGGTTTCATTTCGGGCTATGCAGAAAACCAAAAGGACTCATGAGTTTTGTTTGAGTGGTTGGTTTTACACTTACTCAGACAAATACAATCAAACATTATAGGAAAACACTTGCGCGTCCACTCTCCCCATCTCCCAAGTATCCTAACATCCACTCTTTAAACCCTAGCTGCTATATGTTGGCTTTTCATGTTTGCCCTTTAATCATATAATCAAAAGGGAACACTATTGGATAATATAATTGGATATAACTAATATCTTATTCATTTTTTGATTTAAATTAGTGGATAATCCTAGTGGATATAACTAATATCTTATAATTATGAATGTAAAATATGCATGCATATATTATGCCCATTCAAGATATAACCCATAGGGTTATATCTTGATAGTCCCCACTATTTGGGATTATTTTAGACATATCATCACACTTGGGTACTGAATACATACTTTTTTCTTAGTTTTATCGAGATCTAGTAGCATTCCCCTTTACTTATGTTATATATATATATATATATATACATATATATACATATATATACATATATATGGGATTTATTCATTACCCGTACGGGTAGCCTGATTTTTAGCTACCCGCACATCCAAAAGTGTAACTATATGGTACACAAAAGTAACTCTAAGATCAAAAGGGTAACTGTATTGATAAAAGAGTAACTATATGACTAAGTAACTGTGCTGAAAATATACCGTCAGTAAATATATGGACGTATTTTTTTATTTTGGTGGGGCAAATGATGTTATTTTTTGATGAAATTTTTTGGGGAGCTAGATAAAATGCTCCTCTACAATTGGAATTTTTTTTAAAAAAAAGTGACAGGAAGGGTGTGCGGGTAGCTACCCTCACGGGTATTAAAGATGATCCCATATATATATATATATATATATATATATATATATATATATATATATATATATATAAGGGTAGCGATCCAGTGAGAAACATCCTACGGTGAGAGCATGAGAGGCATTTGAATAACTACAAATTAGTAACTATTTTTTAAAATCCAACCATATAGATGGGAAACACATCATTTCATTTACCTTGTCGCAAAAAATCATTGCAATCTGACATTGTTTACATGTCCATATGTACAATATACACTTTTTACATCCAACTATCAGCCTAAAATTCATAGAGTGTTGAAAAATATTTGGTTGTTGTGAATGATCTAAAAATTGGATGGTGATAAAATTTTATAGGAAGGTAGATATTAAGGTATACTTGTAATCTATATGGTTGAATTTTAAAAAATTGATCTATGTGGAGAGTTATTCAAATGCCTCTCACGCTCTCACTAGATATGTTTCTCACTGGATCATTGTCCTATATATATATATATATATATATATATATAATTCCCTTTACATTCACTGAATATATATATGTAGAATTTTGATAATTCTACATCAATATATTCATAAAACTGAGGAGTTATTGTCTCAAATTGTCATTATAATTTAGAAGTAAGTATGCATATACTAGTATGATCATATGTTTAAAAATGGGTTAGGAACTATCTTAAATTTGATTAATAAATTCTATGTAATGTGTCACACATTTTTTTTTGAAATAGTTGCTAATAGATTATGGAAGTCATACGACATCTACAAATAGAACATGATCAACTGATGCAAATACAACATATGATAAGATCATATCACCTAATAGATGAAAGATTGGAGTAGAGATTGAACGCTTCATCTTGAATTTCTACACAGTGAGCTGGTCATAGCAGCTTATCAATGGAATTCTACCACAAACTTTGGAAACGCCTGTCAAGAGGAGGCCAAATCACCCATCTTTAGATCTGTGAATAATGTCCATTTTGGGGGAGCCATCAGCTACCATTGAAGCATAAGTACAACAACACGAACATCCAACAACTACGATTAGAGGATGATGGATCAGGGGGAAACCATGATCATGACCAGGTGCCTGGGGGAAACCTAGATCTGCCATCCTCCACATTGGGAGACATAACCCTTATTCAAGGGACACAAACAAAAGCCAACCAAAAAATGTTGACCCAACGACGAATGAGACATGACCCTACTATCAAAATAACTCCTAACACAAAAATCAACTAAAAATGAAAAGGCATAAAAAGGAGGAGTCGACCACCCAGCCTGATCATAGTAGTGAAGAGGATCCGTCGAAGCTACTAGAGGAACATTGTTTGTAGGGAGATCAAAAGACAGAGATGATCTGGAACCAGCTACCTACCGTCTCCGCCACAGCCCACACCCTGACCATCGGACGAAAGAGATATGATGGATATGGAGCATGTAACAGACACCTAGCACCAACTTAGAGGGTGAGTGGGGTGAGGAAGATGTCTGGGGGGAATAGGAGGGTGCACTCCAGCAGCCACCCCTCTCCCCCGAGCACAGAGCCACATAACTCCTAACGCTAGTTGCCCATTGCACGCCGAATCACCAGACCCCAAGCTATTTTGTGTGTTGGGAAATCATTTAATGTGGTCACAAATTGAATGTCTTTATGTTGGTTATGTATGCCCAAAGCCAATCATGTGATGATTGTAATGGCATAGCATGTAAAAATGATTTGATTATTAATAAAAGACAAGCTTCCAATTTATTCTATTTAATTCAGTTATGTGATTATGATAAAACATTATAAATGTCTAGAAAATTATATTACTCAATGACGTATGTATTCAAGTTACTAACCTTGTGGATGAGATCATACAGATGTTAAGAGTACATATAGATATTCTCATTATGTCCCTAATTGGTTGTTATTGTGGAAGGTTGATGGACAACAATAACACATAAGATTAGAATGTGAGTTGGTTGATGACTAAATCTCATTAGTCATGATATGGCAATATCAAACCACTCACACAGTATGGAAATATCAAACCACTCACACAGATACATGTTAGAGAATAGTGCATCAGACCGACCCACCATGAGACTGACACATGGAAGCCATCTTCATGGAAGTCATAGTCATGTCTCACAATGATGGTGATGGTTGTGGTTCTTAGACCTAAAATTATTGCACTCATCACATGTCATTGGGTACACTTTGACATCATCAAATGCGGTCTTGAAACATGGGTTGTTATAAAGGTGATGATTGGGTGGCTTTGACACATGGGGATAGACTGTGAATGATAGATAGAGGATTTGTCCCTCCTATTGGAGTGTGATGTCCTAGGCATCTTGATTAGAGAGATTGAGAAAAGCATGGCCATGCACATGTGAGTCAATATGTGATATTGAGCTTACATATATCTCAGAGAATTTGCTCTTGGTTCAAGAAACAAGATTGAATAATAATGAGAGTGATTTCTCCATGCCGCTAGTTCAATCTAGACATCAGCGACAAAGGAACTATACAAACACTATAACACCATAGACAGAATTGTAGGTTGAAGTTGTTCTCCAACTTTTCCATTTACTTGGGTAGCATTGATGTGAGACTAGGCACCGCTCATTATTTGTGATGTCATAAGTGTTATGGACATTTACTGCCAACGTAATATGGGACCTATAGGGCCACACACGTAGGTCTTGACCTAGAAGAGGGTTTCAGATATCAAATGATGTTGAATTAAGTGCTAAAGTGTTAAGGCATTTGATTCACACAACAAACAGGCTGATAACACTACCAAATGCCCATCTCAAATGTTGAGACAAACATCTCAAGAGTTGAGACGGGCGTCTGGATGTTAGGCCTAATTGTGAGTAGAAATTGGCAAAGAAATAAATTGACCCAACCAAACCGGCTCGACTCAGCTCACCAGACGATCGTTTGGGTGAACTGAGATGGCCATCTTGCATGGGCAAGATGGTCCAGTTTGGTCAGGGAAGGTTCTATATGATTCCCTATTTGTTTCGCTTGAGCAATAATTATTGCATTAGGAAATCAATATCTAACATTGATGGGAATTGATTTGCCAAATTCGTGTACAACTGGAAACTATGAAATGACCGTTTGGCTTTGCCAAATGACCGTTGTTACTACCACAATTTATAAAGTGTTCAGAATTGTTGTGAAAATTTGAGTTCTTTCTATCCTTTCCACCCTCGCACATTGATCATGTACCAGATAACAATTGGAAACCTTGACCCTGGCCTCTACTATAAATAGAGGGGTACTGGGGGCTTCCCACATCACAACATAAACAACTGAGAATCAGTTCCTCTGAAAACTATTGTCCTCTCTTGTTGTGGTAACCACGAGAACCGAGGCAAGTCCTACCCGACAAGGGAGGGATATCCAAGTGAGAGAAATACTGAGAGTTGTCATTGTGGGAGAGCAAGTTGGTGACTAGTACACCAACGGGAGGGACGAATCCTTCTTGATCATTCTAGTATGATGACAAAATTTTTAGGTGGTCCATGTGGACTACCATAGAGGTGAGAGGTTGTTGTATGTCGCTCAGAGGACAATGTCAGCCATCAGTTTGTGACAAGAGGAGTTATTGAAGAAGACGACGTTCGTGGCTGCAGTCTCTAGTGTGACCAGGAAGAGTTACAGTAGTCCTACTACCTAAGGTGCAAATCAGAGGGCGCAACAATCAGACAAGTCCCACTACAACAAGGAGTTGCACAGATACCATCTAAGATAGTTGTACATCAACGATGATGAGGAGATGTCACTAGATTTTCTCCAAGATCAGGTATATCCTCGAAACCATCCTTCCTGCATTATAGTTATTGACGCAATCTACTGATTATGAAAAAATTGGTAGATAAAATTTTAAATTATGTTGACTGCTTTGTACTGTATTTCCTTATACTTTATTTATTATCTTAAATTTGACAAGACATAACACTGAATGTCTGTTTTTATAGATAATCAAGTGTCACTTTAATGGATGAATCGACTCCTATTACTTGTAATATTAGATATGAGGAAATTTAAGTACATATTGATGTTAGGGGCTAGGAGAGAATCTTAGAAGTGACGTATGAATAGAGTATACAAGGAAAGATGTGAACAGAGTGGAAAATGACAAATGCAAGTATTGCTTCAAGTTTCTTTCTAAAAATACTAAAAATTGTATCTCTCACCTAAAATATCATTTTGAGAATACTTGCCCTTTGTGAAAAGGTTTGATAGAACAAGAAGAGACAACACATGTGGGATACATTTGGGAAAAAAGGACTACAAATTCTACATTTAGTCAAGAGGGTTCAAAAATGATCTCATTCAGATGGTCGTCAAGTATGAATATCCTCTATCAATGGTAGAACATGAAGGCTTTAGGATGTACTCTCATGTAACGACCAATTTTTTTTTAGAATTTTAGATCTATTCCAATAATATGATGTGAAAATTAAAGTTGATAAATGTAAGTCCTAGACTTAGATTAAGTCTCCAATCTCAGTTAATAAACAAAGAATGATTAAATGCATTAATAATATACCTTACTTGAGATATTAAGGCACACATGGTAAGTTAAAGCCTTAATTTTATAATCAAGACTACAGTTAAGTTTGGGGATCCATTGGGTGGATGAGGTTGGAACCATGGGCCTCAGGATCTAATTTAAGAACAATTGGACTATTTAAATGGTAGATAGGTCCATGATGGACAAATGGTAAACACTAACACATTTTCATTGTGATCGGTCCTTGAGAAGGACAAATTGAATGGGAATAACTTCCATGACTGGTTTAGGATGTTGAGAATTGTTCTCACTCAAGAGCACACGGTCTATGTCCTGGAGATACCAGATCCAGATGTCCCAACATGCCTAAGGATGAAAGGGATGCTTACAAAAAACATACCAAATATGTTGTTAATGTCAAGTGCCTGATGATATGCTCAATGAACTATGAGTTGTAGAGACAACGTGAAAACATGGAAGTCATCGAGATCGTAACACATCTCAAGAACATGTTTCTAGTTCAAGAAATACAAGAGAGATATGATATCTCAAAGGAGTTGTTCAAGTGAAATATGGCAGAGAGAGATCTAGTGGGACCCCATGTGATCAATTTGATTGGGTATCTGGAGAACCTAATGACACTGATATTTCCCTTAGTCCAAGAGTTGTCCATTGATTTGATTTTGTAGTCATTGCCAGAATCATATAGCCAATTTGTCATGAACTACAACATGAAAAATTATGATAAGCCATTGTTAGAATTGCTTGGCATGTTGAGAACTCCTGAAGTGAAAATGAAGAAAGATAACCCCAAATCTGTGTTGATGTGGGTAGAGGTAAAGGGAAGTATAAGGGCAAAGGCAAGGTCAAGAAGAGTTTTGAATCCATCTAGAAACCCATGTCTTCTACAGTTAACGCAAAGGGAGGAGTGAGTAAGGGAAGTGTCACCACTAACACCAGCCTAAACACTAGAAGAGGAACTATCCTCTTTATGTAGAGGAACTCAGGAAGAAGAAGCAGGAGATGAAAATATCCACTTCAGGATCCTAGAAGAAATAAGCTAAATAAGGTGGACCTCTACAGAATAAGAGTTCATGACACTACAATTGGAACATACCATTTATCTCAACCTAGTGCGCATGTAATAGTATTAGTGAATTGTTATTATGTACTTGTCATTAATAGAAACATCATATATGTATCTTGTTTGGACAAGAGTATCATGAATGAATGATGTTTTATTTTAAAGATAAAGATCTTTTATGGAAGTTCTCCGATGTCTATACCTGATGGTTCTAGAGACAAATATGTATAATATATATTGAATGACTCAATAACTTAAACAATATACATACCTATAACATTATTATCTAGGGCACATAAATAAAGAACACATTTCTAGAATCCATGATGATGTTTGTCTAGACTCTTTTGTTTTTGAATTAATAGAGACATGCAAGTCCTATTTGTTGGGCAAGATGACAAAAGCTCCTTCCGTTGGAAACTGTGAGAGAACCAGTGATTTATTAGGACTCATACATACTGATGTATGTATACCTTTAAGAAAAAATGCTAAAGGCAATTACTAGTACCAAAACACTTCGATATTATTGATGTGGAGGATACTTGAACCAAGAGGTTGAGGACCTTCAATGAGACCATGACATTGTATCAAAATGGACTCCACCTGAAACATAATTATGTATTATAAAGAGGGAATCATACCCTATTATGATCATCAATGACTCTAGATAATCTTCCAACTTCTGTCAAGAAATATGTTTTATAAACCACAATGTTTATACTAAACTGCATACCATCTTAATTTGTTTAAAATACACCATATGATATATGGCATGGGAAGTGTCCCGATGTATCTTTTATTTATAATTGGAATGAGAATCTTACATAAGAAAACAATTTCTTCAAAATCTTGGTCCCAAATTAGACAAATATTATTTTGTTGGATAACCTAGGAAAATTAGAGGATACTACTTCTACATTCCACCTGACAACAAAGTGTTTGTTGCCAGGATGACTGTATTCATACAAAAGGAATTTAACTCCAAAGGAATCAGTGGGAGAAAAGTAGAACTTGAAAAGTTTGTGACCAATAAGAAAACATTGAACCCATAGGGGTATAGAAGAAACAAGAAAAGCCACCAATTGTTGTAGAATCTCAAGTTCCTCATGTAACACATAAACCTCGTAGATCTAGTAGGACACACCTTGGGCTTGAAAATTTTGGATATCTTATGATTCAAGAAGGAGGTGAGTTGGTCATAGATGATGAGAAAACAACCTACCTAGAAGCTATTGAGGGACTAAAGTTTGATAAATGACTTGAGGATAATGGATCTAGTATGGACTCCATGTACTCCAACAAGGTATGACCTTGGTGGATTCACCTGAAGGGTTAAAACCCATAGGGTGCAAGTGGGTCTTCAAGAAGAAGAGAGACATGGATGGTAATGTACAAATGTATAAGGGAATATTGGTTTCAAAGGTTTCAAACAAGTTTAATGTGTTGAACATGACAAAATATTTCCACTAGATTCCATGGTTAAATCCATCAGAATCATGCTTTCCATTGTAGCTTATTATGACTATGAGATTTGGAAAATGGATGTTAAAACCACATTCCATAATTAGAATATTATAGAGCATGTGTGCATGACACAACCTGGAGGTTTTATAAATCCAATTAATGCAAATAAAGTTTGTAACATACAAAGGTCAATTTACGGATTGAAGCAAGCATCGCAGAGCTGGAATATTCAATTTTACAATATAGTCAAAGGGTTTGAATTTAGTCAAAATGAAGATGAAACATGTGTTTACAAAATGTTACTGAGAGCATTTATGTATTCCACATATTGATTGGGAATGACATCCTTATCCTACAAATGTTAAGAACCTAGTTGGAGAAGTATCTTCTCTATGAAGGATTTAGGTGAAGCATCCTATATCTTAGGAACTAAGATCCATAGATAGATCTAGAAAGCTTCCTGACCTAAGTAAGAGCACATACATTGGAAAGATGTTGAAGGGGTTCAACATAGAGGACTCAAAGAGAAAATTTATCCATGTTCCATGGAATTAGTCTCTCAACATCCCAGTGTCCTAGTTATTATGAAGAATGAGAACACATGAGTAAGATGACATATGCATTCTCTATTGGATCTATTATGTATTCAATGTTATGTACTCATTTCATTGTTTCCTATGTATTGGACATGATGAGAGGATATCAGTCAGACTCCAATGAATGCCATTGGACTTCCATAAAGAATATCCTTAACTACTTGAGAAGCACTAAGGATCAGTTCATTGTTTATGGTGATAAGGAAGAGTCAGGTGTAAAGGGTTACACCGATGCAAGATTCCAAACTAAAAAAAGAATATAAATGATCACAATATAAAATTTGTGTTTGAACTTAATACAAAAATGTAAGCTGGAAAAGTTTCGAGCAAGAGACAATTGCTAGTTCTATAATAGAACTCGACCATACCTTACTATTTTGAACATAATAGAGGATACTATATGGATCAAGAAGTTCATTTAGATGAACTTGTGGGAGGTTCCAACCATTAATGACACAATAGAAATACTATGACAATAATGGACCTACTGGGTAGGATAGGAATCCCATATAACATACTATGGCAATTCCATCTCATACAAGAGATCATACAACTAGGAGATGTTAAGATCACTTGAAATTATATTGGCTCTAAGTGCAAGTGGGAGTTTGTTGGTATTTATGCCCAAAAATCCAATCAAATGATTATTGTAATGGGGCATCATATACTTGATTTGATAATAATAAAGGTAATATTGTCTATTATGTCTATCTCTGTCATGAGATGATGACACATACATAATATATGTCTAAAGAATGATGTTACTCGATGACATATGTCTTCAGGTTAAGGACCTGAACCATGGGATCACATGTATGATAAGATTACATATATTCTTATTATGTCCCTAGTCAGATATTATTGTGGAAGTAAAGTAGGCAAAAGCAGTACATAATACTAGAATCTGTGTTGACTGATGACAGAGTCTCATTAGTCATGATATAGGATATCAATTCGACCACATAGGTACTTGTTAAAGAACATCGTACTGGACAGACCACCCTGAGAGTGATACATGGAGACCATGGAATTTTAGTCACAATCAACTCTCAAAGTGATAATGGTGATAGTGGTTCTTAGATCTGAAGTCACTACACTCATCACATGTCATTCGATGAACTTTGACACCATCCAACATGACCTTGAATAAGGGTCGACATAAAGGTGGTGCTTGGGTACATTGTGACACATGGGGAATGAATGTGAGTGATGTAGATGAGATTTGTCCCTCATACAAGAGTTGATATCCTAGTCACTTGATAAGTGAGACTGAGAAACATATGGACATACTCGTGTGACTCAATGTGTGATATGTGAGCTCGCATGCATCTCGTAGAGTATGATCTAGTTCAAGGAACATGGATTGAATGTTAATAGGATGATGATTCCATACCTTGAGTTCAATATGGATATCATAGACAAAGGAACTATACAATCATAGTAACATTGATTGTTGATTGTAGGTCTAAGTTGTTCTCCAACTTTCAAATTACTTGTGATAAGGAAAACATTCCAATCGATTGACTTGAGTGTCCATTCAATCGTGTGGCATCTCATTCAACTGATTTGAGTGTCCAATCGACGGAAAAGTGATTTGTAGTAGCCAAAAATTCACGAAACATGTCCCATAATGTCCTTGAGTTTGTGGAAACCCTAGCCCACCCACCCCTAAACAAAGGGAGGGTGGCTAAGGATATCAATATAGATACTCCTCATCCCAATGTTGTGGTAACGTGAGAGTCAGAGGAATCTTACCTATAAAAGGGAGAGATAGACAAAGGGGAGAAAAGTAAATGCTACCACATTGACAACACAAAGGGATAACTCCTTCCCATTGCTTTTAGAAGAACAACGTGGAGTTTTCGATGGTCTGTGTGTACTACATAGAGGCTTGGATGTCGTTACCACTACTCTCAGAGGATGTCGTCAACCGTCATTAATGGTTATACACCTGGAGACCATCATTGATTGCCTCTCATGTGCTGCTTGAGAAGGGAGCACAACTCTATAAGGCTTGTCTTTGAACTTGTTCCAGGACCAGGTATATGCCTTGCAATATTCCTTCCCATTTCATAGTTATTTACGTGATCCACTAGTTACGGGGAATATGGAAAGAATTGTTTTTGTTTCCACTGCCATCTGTGTCACCATATTTCCCTACACAACCATCTCCGCTTGAGATAAAGGACTCATTGGCTTCAGGAGTCATGTCAAACTTGACCTGACCTCCAGCCATGACTGCAAAGTCTCTAACACAGAGTCAACCATGGTGTTGACTCTAGGGAGCATGGATTGTGCACAAGATATGGAAGGGAATAATCGTTCTTAGAGATCGATGATTGTGCCCTAAAATCAAGCGACAAGTATATCATAACATAGGCAAGGCAGGCATTTCCCTATTTAAACCCAACTCCAAGAAAACTCAAATTGTATTATTTTATTGATGTGTCAATCATCGATTGATTCATATATGTTAAGCTAGCAATGATTTTAGAAAATAATGGTAGATAGAGATATTAAAAAACTATGTCAAAATGATTAGAAAATATATAGAGTGCAGGTAAAAAGGTTTCAATGCCTAATTTTCATTTGAGTTTGAAAGGTATAGTTAATGAATGAATATGAGGTGATTAATGTGAAAAAACCTTATATTTGATGAATATCATATTGAATTCATTAAATGTGCAAAATTTGTGATATAAACTAATAGTTTTGAATATTAATGAGTTCCTAAGATATTAAGAAAATTATGATGATAATGATGAACCTTTAAGGTTTTGAAATCCATTATATCATAAACATGAGAATTAGGGTTTGAAACCTAACCCTACTATACACCCTACACTCGACCTTGTTTAGTATCATATGGATACATAGTGATGAATTGGGGTTAAGCATAATTTTAGATCACAAATATAAGGAAACTCATACTGTCAAAATGTATTTAGGGTTTAGGTTCATTGTTGGGGACTATACAACCTATATTTTTTTCTTATGAAATAATGTGTGGATGTACCATCTTTATACATGAAAACAAGGTGAAGTCGGTACATGAACTAAAGATATATATATTTATTTCACCTTAGTATAGGTGAGAGAGATTGGGTAGCCACGTGTGATGCATATAATTTGACATCTGAGAAAGAATACACTAATTTACAAAAATTATGGCATGAACTAGGGCATAAAGGTACCTCACCATCCCATACATATAGTTGAATAATGATTAGTACGCATGAGAAGTAGGTGAAAATACAATCATATAAGGGAAATTTTAAGCACCAAATGATGTATCACGCAATGGATGAGGATGTGGAAACACCCTTGGAATAAATCCAGGTTCGAACCTCTTCACATAGATACTTGAGCAAGCAAATTCACTTGACAATATCGAGTCAACCCTAATATAACATCATGGTAGATGTATATGTGATGATGATGTTGATATAACATCATGTTAAAATCAAGCATTCAAAGGAAGTAAAGAACACAATGTAAAAATGATGGTTCCCAGAGAAGAGCGCGAAGGTGTGAGTGATGTCACGGGTGACTTTGGTGACACTAGAAAACCACCGTTGCTGCCATCGTCGAGTTCTCAAATCCTACAACTAGGTCCTAGGCAGAAGAATGATGGTCCCCATCAAGTTCCTGGCCCGACCAGAAACCAAAGGAGAGTGGAGGAAGTTCCAGTGGCACCCTCAACGAGCAAATGGGTGGATCTATTCATCTAAAAGATAGATCTAGATCTCAACCTGAAGAGATGTGAAGTTGAACTGGTTGACGGAGCAATCAAGTATCCTAGGGCCATAGCTGAAAGAAATATTTCCAAATGGGCGAATAATGCGACTGGCTACATCATCGGCTTAAAGCCACATTGGCCAACTCTACATCGTCATCTGAAGAAGATTTGGAATCCTAAAGGTGATTTCGAGATTTTCTCCCGAGGTAATGGCTTCTCCATCATCAGATTTGCAAATCCGGAAGATCTCACACTTGTTGTTGAGCAAGGTCCATGGTTTGCTTCTGGAAAGCCTATGATTATGAAGAAATGGCAAAGAGGTGATCCGTTTGAAACATTGAAGTTCACAGATGTCCCAGTCTGGTTTCGCATCCACGATCTGCCTCTGGAGCTGTAGGATGAAGAAGTCTTCAATGTAGTGGGGAGCTATTTCGGTACTCTGCTAAGACCAGATCTCCTTACTAGGCACCAGAGAAGGCTAGATTATGCTTGAATCCAGGTACTTATCCCAGTGTCATCAACTTTCCCAAAAGAGATGAATCTGGTGAGTGATGATGGAGTGAAGGATACTATCCATTTTGAGTATGAATGGTATCATGTTGTGTGTAAAGGTTGCGGGGCCTTTGGCCACGAATAGGATGCCTGCGCTAAGACAGTGGAACTTGCTCGATCAATTTCACAACCAGGAGAAATGACTGTAACTAGTGAAGCTGATACATTCTACGATTGTCCTCCAGTTGATGCAATGGGCATTGTCTCTGTCCCTGCTACCCATGTGACTTCTTTTATTCAAAAAGCAATGTCTACTAAGAAAGGTAAAGAACTGATGGCTTCTAGTCCAGCTAGTACTCCTAATAATTAGAGAGTTCAGAGTAGAAAAATGAAATCACCTCCAAGATATGTTTCTAAAGTTCATCAGCAGAGAGTCAATGGTTCTCTGGTTTCATCCAATAGCTTCAAGGCAATGGAATTTATCGACACTGAAATAAATAATGTTAGCATTGATAGCTTGACTATTCTGGGAGTGAGTGTTGTCAGCTTGAATCCTGTTCTCCCAAATCCAAACATTCCCAATGGTTGAGTCCTATATCATCTCTTGGAATGTTTGTGGTTTGAATAAACTAGGGTGACAGGGGACTATTAGGGAGGCTATTACCAATAATAAATGCACCTTTGTTTGCATCTTAGAAAGTAAAATCCAAAGAAAAAATATGAATAAAGTCATGAATAGCGTCTGGGATTCTGCTAGCTGGGTTTCTAACCATGACTCCCACCCTTTGGGAAGGGTCATTATTACTGTAACTGAGGGCATGATTAATGAATAATATATCCCTTCTTGATACCACTTAATTGTGGAAAACAACTCATAAAAACATCATTAACTAATGCGGAAACGTTCTCTAAGTAGTGGATTTCCGAAAATCACTAAAAATTAAAACCTTTTTTTACAAAGAGGTCCATAAAATGAAAACGTTTTCACATAGAACAAAAGTAGCACATTTACATTCTGTTTTCAAAAGTACATATCTTATATCATTTCTTTCTGTGAATTACAAGCATCATATGCCCTGTTAAACTAAGCACAGGCAGTATGAAAAGCTCGAGGCTCTGAGCCAAAATCTCGAAACCACTAACTACTACTCCAAGGACTTGAGAGTACAGAGATGACACATATGACTCTATCTACATCTATACATGGCATAACAGCCAGTGTCTCCACCTGAGACTTCACTGTTGTCCCTGTTGCTGCAGTTTTTGTCCTTCTCTTACTGAAGGATTCCTGTCTCCTCATCCGCATCCACCTAAAAATGTAGTTCCCACGGGGGTGAGACAATTGTAAATTGCCCCAGCGAGAGATATAACTCTCCACCAGTAACATTATTATTGCAGCTTAAGAAGATAAATATGAATAGAGGAATCATATTTATTAGACAGCAGTTAATTCAATGTCTAACATATTAGAATATTATTCTTATCTAAAACATTGCAGTTATAACTTGAAAGAGCAACATGTCGCTTATCCATTAAGGAATATGAAGAACATGCATAACATTTATTCACTACAGAATCATTACCACAACATTAACTCTCTTCAGGCTTAGATCATATATCTAATGCCTGGCATTATCATTGTGGAGTCATGGCTTGTAGCCATACTCTTTTCACAAAGTGTTGGGATCTTAATCCCTCAACTCATCAAGTACAATTCCACTTCTTAACAAGTGCATCATAATGATTATAGCATATGTGTATTTGAACCCATATCTCATCATAGGATACTTATTACCACTTATTAGGTAATTTAATACCTCCAGATCATCTAACTAAGGACATCATGATTCTTGCTACACAATGTATTGCACATAGTACGCAAAGCTCAATGATTCTTACTACACAAAGCATATAAAGGCTTATAAAGCCTATAAAACATTCTCAATAGACAAAGCATCATAACCCATACCTGGCTATACTCCTCATCTCATCATCCCTGCATGATTAGTATTCATGATAACAATTATAATGATTTCATATCAGTATCATACAACACTAAGTAATATCATTATTCCCTCTTTAGGGTTTATGGTTTCTCTTACATATCAGCACCCTTCATTAGGGTTTTCCATAAATAACCACTTGGGTTCTTAAGATCATATTATTAATGATCAGCCCTATTTCATTATTTTTCACAGCTCGAAGCCAATATTGATATCATAAGTATTCAAACATACTTATTTATTCTCATCATTCATCATTGAATGTATTATCAACACAAAGTATGAGTTTCTCTCTCACCTTTATCAGAATATGCTTGTATCATGGTCTATTGATTTGGATTAACATTTTCATAAGGCATGTTAGCCTACATTCATCAAGGTGCATTTATCTCAATTTAACAATTGACATGACACATTTCATGTGTCATCCATTCCAATTATAACGGACTTATAACATATCAAGGTATATCAGAATTGGGGTGTTGGATGTGATATCTATCATATCTTAATGTATCACTTCCCTCAACACCTTCATCTTACTTGAATTCATCCACTTAGCTTGTATTAGGGTATTCCCCATCCAAATACTTTATGCACTAGATCATCACATTCATCGTGCAATGTATTGGTCATAGTTCATCTATTTAGAAAATACAACCATTGCCAATGATATGGACTCACCCTTGAGTCAGGAACTATTAATGTAAGGATATCCATTATCAACCCCTATAGGTGTTACATTTGTCAATACATGAATCACTATTCCATTAATAGGAATAGGATTTTCACAATTATAATTTGAGGTTCACTTAGCATCTCACATATATATGGATTTCACCTAGGCTCACTCTTCATTAGAGTTTCACATAACATCATTCTATATCAGGGTTTCACCTAGTATTATATGAAATTAGGATTTCACAAAACACATCACCCATTGATAGGTCTTCACCTAGAATTAGTAGCACTACCCTATATTAGGGTTTCATGCACCTTTACCCCATTTTAGGGATTAAGGTTTACCATTCACATCCAAGTAGGGTTTCTCTTGTCTCATACCTAAATTAGGGTTAAGATGTACAATTCCCATTAAATTAGGGCTTCTTACATGGTTACACTAAGTTAGGGTTACATCATCACCCTAGATTATGGTTTCACTGAGCTTTGCCCTTAAATTAGGGTTTCACATAACCTTGTTCTAATTTAGGATCAAGGTACATCAATCTTTTCAATGAAGATTTCATGATCGCATATTATGGATCAAATCCTGATTAAACATTGTTTCATAATGAGAGAATTAGGGCTTATTAAATAAGCCATCATCTCTCCCATTCTCTCTCCCTCTCATCCTCTCTAGGATGTTAAATACTCCAAGATTAATCTAGGTCAACTCTTCACTTGAGTACACATAGCTAGGGTTAACCTTCATAATCATCATTGGTCTACATTATTAATAGTAAAATATCTAATTGATCTTTGATCATATTAGGTGCCCAAAGGGTTTAACCAATTGAACTTCAAAAGGTCTTAACCACTTAGACCTCAAACGGTCTTGGTCATTTAGGCCTCAAATAGTCTTGACCAATTAAGTTCAAACAGTTTGAAACTGTTTAACAAAGTTGGTTCTTGAAACCGTTTAGACAACACAACTTGAAACCAAATGAACTTGAGGCTCCAAATGGTTTGAGACCGTTTGGTCCCAAATGGTCTTGAGACCATTTGGTCCAAACCCTCTCAAAACCGAATGGACCAAAAATGGTCTTCAACACTTAATCGCTTCAAGGTTCCAACCCATGAACCAACTACAAATTGGACCACTAAAGTATTCATCAATTGAACCACTGAATCACCATTCAATTATACATTCAATTTAGGGTTTTGAACCCAATTGAACTAGGGTTGATAATCAAGAAACAATCACTTAGGCTTTTGAAACTGAGGAACCATCAATGGTTGACATTGTGGAACCAATTCAATTGAAATCAATGAACCATCATCATTATATGATATGACCTGACATCAAACAGTCTTGAATGACCCCCAAACGGTCTTAAGGTTGTTTGGATGAATGCCAAACGGTCTTGAGACCATTTTCCCATTCCAACATCAAAATCCATGTCATGCAATTAGGGTTTGGATCATTGGATTGATCATCAAACCAGCAATTGATTGCATTTCAATTTGGTATCTGTAACTCTTCAATTACTCAACCATACTCAACCCTAGACCTCCAAACGATCTTGGTTGACCACCAAACGGCCTTGAGACCATTTGGGTGATTCCCAAATGGTTTTGAAACCATTTGGGTCAATCAACCCAAAACATCATCTTATTCAATTGCAAAATCAGCACTTAGCCGATTAGGGTTTATACCCTATCTTTGGATCTTCAAATACCCAACCATGCTCAACCCTAGACCTCCAAACGGTCTTGGGTGACCCTCAAACGGTCTTGAGACCGTTTGGGTGATTCCCAAATGGTTTTGAAACCGTTTGGGTGATTCCCAAAAGGTTTTGAAACCGTTTGGGTCAATCAACCCAAGTTTCTAACTCAATCAATTTGGAAATCAGCACTTAACCAAATTAGGGTTTGGTGATTGATGGACCTTCAACTCATGAACCAATTGGAACTAATCAATTATATTTAGTGGATCATTAACCAACATTATTAGCAACAAATTTCCAAATGGTCAACCTTGGTCAACACCTCCAAACGGTCTGAAACCGTTTGCCCTCATGCGGTTTGGTGAAACTGTTTCCCCTCAAACGGTTTGAAACCGTTTCCCCTCAAACGGTTTGAAACCGTTTGCTCCCAAATGGTTTGGGAAACCGTTTGAGCAACTGATGGAAACCGTTTGGAATGAGATTTTCTTTGGATAAACATCTAAGATGATGTCATCATCTTCTTCCTTCGTTCATCCAAGAACAACAACCATTTTTCATGGGAATTTTAGCAATGAATCAAAAGAGTACCGAATAGAAGAAAATATTCAACAATTATTGAAGAATGGATTGCAATATCAATGTTTAGGGTTTGAGTTATAAAACCCACCTCAAAATCTGATCTCCAAGCTCCAAGCTCCATGGCTCTAATGGTGGATGGAGTTCTAGCAACTGCCCAAGGTCCGTTCTTGAGCTTTTAGATGAACAAGTTGGCTAGGATTGGAAATCGAGTGAAGAAAACCAAGAATCAAGCATTGTTTTATGATTTCCACCATGAAATCAAGAAGAACGAAGGTCAAGACTTACCTACAGGTTGGGGGCGTCCTTCTCCTGCTCCCCAGCTCTCTTGTGGTTGGCTAAGGCAAAGTGAGAAAAGGAATTCCAAGGAAAGTCCTTAAATGGGTTGGAAATGGGATATGTATAAGGAATTTCCAAGGAAAGAGGAAAATGGAATTAATTCCTTTATTTCCAAAATTATTTCCCCCTCAACTCCTTGGCCACGAAGCGACCTTCATTATATTGCAAAACCTCTTCATTGTCCAAGATTTAGGGGGAAAAAAATTAAGCACCTTAACCCTTATAATAATAATATCCATTTTTGAGTAGAAATTCTTTTTCTTATAATATTGGTGAGTGGAGTTTTTACCTCCTTGGGATATTTCGTGGTCCTTGCAAAGCTCAAGGACGTCCACCCCTGACCTGGGTTATGCTTAACCCTAGATGATTTGCCTAATAAGGTTGAGTAGATGCTTAATCTTATCTTGTGAAAAGTAATTAGGACTCAAGAGGAACTTGTGTTGCAATTCTAGTCCTGTTTGAATAATGTAAAATCAATCTTTGCTTGTTTTGGACTAAAGTGCAAATTACCCAAGTTGAGGGGTTTAAGTGCAAATTGTGCATGATAATATGTTCCTCATGTGTTGAAGCATCATGAGAGTGAAAATGATGTTGAGTTATGGCTTATGGAAGCCTGCGTACCAAGAAAGAGCTGATAAAGCAATGTATGTGCATTAAAACCTAGTTTTGGTATAATGTGCAATTTACCCAAAACCTAGGGTTCAATATGCAAATTACCACTTCAATAAGGTCCCTAATGTTTCTTCTCATCATGTAGAGCAAATAAAATGAGGGGGTCGCCTCATTTGAATTAAGTTGTAGGAGAGAGAATCTTGATATTAAAATAATCAAGATTTAGTCCTAATTGAAACCCTAATTCAATTTAGTGCAAAAAAATAAATGTATTAGTTAAAGGGCCTTCAACCAAAATTAAAATGGTTGGATTCATATGTGTGTGGACATCCTTGATCTTTGCGAGGACCACGAAATATCCCAAGGAGGTGAAAACTCCACTCACCATTATTATAAGAAAAAGAATTTCCACTCAAAAATGGATATTACTATTATAAGGGTTAAGGTTCTTAATTTCTTTTCCCCTAAATCTTGGATAATGAAGAAGTTTTGCAAGATAATGAAGGTGGCTTCGTGTCCAAGGAGTTGAGGGGGAAATGATGGAAATAATTTTGGAAATAAAGGAATTAATTCCATTTTTCTCTTTCCTTGGAAATTCCTTATACATATCCCATTTCCAACCCATTTAAGGACTTTACTTGGAATTCCTTTTCTCACTTTGCCTTGGTGATAACCTCCAATTTTGTGATGTTATCTTAGTATTTTTCTTCAGTTTTCCACACTCTTTCTCAGATAAAATTAGACAAAATCCCTAACTATCCTCTCTTATTGCAAATATACTGTTAGATTAACTTTTCTCCTTTTCACTTACAGAAAAAGATACAAAAAAAATCATAAAAGACTCAACCGGTCCCTAGACCGCATGGACTCACACGGTCCCAATACCACATGAAGCCAAACGGTCCCCACACCGCATGGACTCACACGGTCCCAAGACCGCATTAGCCAATCGGTCCCAAGACCGCATGAAGCCAATCGGTCCCAAGACCACATAAAGCCAAATGGTCCCAGACCGCATGGACTCACACGGTCCCAAGACCGCATGAATCCAAACGGTCCCCAGACCGCATGGATTCACACGGTCCCAAGACCGCATGAAGCCAAACGGTCCCCAGACCGCACGGACTCAATCGGTCCCAAGACCGCACAGACTCAAACGGTCTCAAGACTGCATGAAGCCAACCGGTCCCAAGACCGCATGGAGTCAACCGGTCCTAAGACCGCATGGAGTCAACCAGTCCCAAGACCGCTTGAGTCTAAATGGTTTCAGAGTCCAAACAGTTTCAGAATCCAAATGGTCTTCAAAACCGTTTGGATCCAAAACTGTCCAAACCGTTTGGACTTCACTTAAGGCCTATAAATAAGACCCAAGGGGTCCTCCCAAGGCATCAAGTTTCAGACGCCCAGAGGCTGCCTCCACGACTCCAGAGCTATTCCAACTTCCATCCTCTGCCCAAAGGCTATCGGTCTGAGATCCACGTTCCATCCTGAAGCTACTTTCTCTCTCTCTCTGCCAAAGAAGGTGGGAAGAGGAGACCTCATCATTGAGCAACCTGTGAAGATTGAAGATCGTCACTCTCTCCCTCTCTCCAAGGGGTTGACTTTCCTCTCTCTTTTGTGGGGATGACCCTCTCTCTCTCTTCTCGCCTCCTCTTTTGTCCTAGCCATGAGCGAGTAGTCTCTTTCACTAGGGTGCGGGGAGTATCCTTGCTACCCATGTTTTCATTTCATGTAATGTAATCCATAGTTTGCAATATATAGTTCTCTCTTTTCAGTTCAACATCAATCGCTTAATGAATGCTTGTTTCTTGATCACCAACTTGTGTTATCTTTTATCTTTTAGTATGATTTGTCTATGATTGTACTACTAGATTCGAAACTCGATTGAATGTTGGTTCTTGATGCATGTATCCACCATGCATCTGTTACAGTATCTAGGAGTGTTTTTCAAGAAGTGGAGTAAACTCACTACCAATGTTGTACTTCCATACTATGAAATGGAATCAGTTGACGTATGAAAGTATAGCCTTGGTAAGTCGATAAATTCACTTTGCGAAGGGAATGATGCAAAGTAGGTGAGCATTCATTCGGGGATGGTTGACTTTGCAACATCCCTGCACCCCTCGTAGTTATCTCTCTGAAAGGAAGCTAAATCTACAAAGATACTAGCTGTCTGGGCTCTTTTTGCAGGTAGTGTTTTAGATTGCATGTTTTGATCAGTGTGTAGCGGTGGTGAAAACCGATCACATCCTAGTGGCTTTCTATCATTTTTGACATCCATAAATTTACTTCTTTGCTTTACTTTACTTTCTCTTAGTTTAAAAACAACCAAACCAACCTTTTGATCTAAGTACCTATTATTAAGAGATTAAGTGAAATTCCAACGTTTTCCATCTTGTTGCTCTCAACAAGACCTTTGTCTCGTGGATTCGACCCTTAACTATACTACGATAATACTTCCATGTATCTTAGCATACGTGGGTGGAGTTCTCGATCTAGTATAAGCAAGGGTAAACCTAAAGATTTACCATCTTTAGGATTTTTAGTGGTGCACGCAATTCCACGTAAGTGGAAGCTCCCTCAAAAATTGGCGCTGTTGTCGGGGACAACGGAACACTTTGATTTTATTTACCATCTTACTAGTCGGTTAGGGTTTTTCACTTTTCTTTAAACATTACTCCATATCTCCTTGATTTCATCACACCTTCCGCATTACCTAACAAGTGTGTTTCTTCCTCTACTCAGGTAGAAGACGTTTATGCAACCATCGCATAACCTCGGATTCTCCCCTGATCCAGAGTATGACTCTGAGGTAGAGAGAAGCTTCCACCGCCGCATTAGACTCAACCACCAAAGAGCCAGGAAAATGGCTGAAGATCAATGACAAGCTACATTAGTTATGGAAAGGGTCAATGCCGCCATAGCCACTCAAAGAGAACAACTCATTGCTGACACTCGTGCTCAGATTCAAGCAGAGATCCGATCTGAAGAGCAAGCTCGCATCCGAGCTGAAAATGAAGCTGCCCAGTTAGAGCTTAGGAACAAGCAACTGCGAGACTATGTTGTCCCAAAGAACTATGAGGATAATCACCCATTTCGGCCACCCATCATCAACATACCCCATTTTGAGATCCGGACACAATGGATTCAAATCATGCAGGGTATTTCATTCTCCGGTAGTTCTAGAGACGACTGCATGGATCACTTGAAGAGATTCAAGGCACTTTGCTGACTTGTCCCGCAAGCTGGAGTTGCCTTCGACGCAATAATGCTACATCTTTTTCACTTCACTCTATCTGGAAGGGCCTTGAGTTGGTACAACTCTCTTGATAGGGAGCCAATCATAACCACCTGGGCTCCCTTGGAAGAAAAGTTCCTAGAGAAGTTCTTCCCTCCTTCATTGACTTACGAAATTAGGGGACAGATTAACCACTTCGCCCAACTTCCTGAAGAAACACTCGCAGAATCATGGGAAAGATTCAAGGAGATTTTAAGAAAGTGCCCCCATCATGGTATCTCCCAGAATCAATTGTTAGAAACATTCTATAGAGGGGTGAGTGATGACATTAAATAATTTCTGGATTCCTCATCTAGAGGAAATTTTATGAGGAAGAACTACGATGATGCTTGGAAGATCATCACTCTTGGAGCTGAGAACCAATCCAATTGGGGACGATCGTCTGGTAAAGGAGTCCTCAAGGTTTATAAAGTTGAGGAATCAATGGAAATGAAGGCTATTGCTGAAGCTTTAAAGACTATCGCCCACAAACAGCAGGCACTTGAAGCTTCATTTGGGGAATATGATAAGAAGAAGAACCCTCAAATTCAGCAAGTTAAAGCTGCTACGGGAACCTGTGAAGCTTGCCACGCATCTGATCACCCCACGCTATCATGTGGGTTGCTTTACAATGTAATGATGTATATGCAACCACCGCAACAACAGTATGAACCAATTATTGAACAACCTGAAGAACAGATACTCGAACAAGTTAATTCCATCCATTCCATACCGGGACAAGCTTACTATAACCCAAGACAACCAAGAAACCACCCCGGGTTTCAATATGGAAATCCTGCGGGGACTGCAAATCCACAGCACCAAACGCAAGGGGGATCTTCTAATAGACTGCCACCAGGATTTCAAAGCAACTTTAACCAGAATCAAGGGAATCTTAGAAATAACCTACCAAGATCCAACTATCAAAGGAATCCCTCCGCTTACTACCAATACACCCATCCTCCTATGCACCCACAACTACCCCCTCAGCTGCAACAATCGCAGCAGCCTCAGTTAGCACCACTTCCACAACAGCCACATCAAGGACAACAACAATTTCAACAAAAAAATATCTCTTCCCAACCGACTGATGAGATAACTATGATCAGGCAAATGCTACAATCGCAACAAACTATGCTCGCTAATCAGCAAGCTCAGCAGAAGGTTGTAGAGGCTCAACTAGCACAAATTGCTGCCCAGTTGAAATCTCCAGCAGGCACTTTTGCTGGCCAACCAGAGTCAAACCCAAGACATGACCAGAATAGACCAGAGCAACTGAATGCTATTACTACCAGATCAGGTCGTGTCTTTCATGAAGCTACAAGGATCACTCATGATAATGATGATACATCTGTCTTTGTTCCAAATGCAAGCCCAAATCTAGCAACTAAGAATTCTGTAGAGACTGAAAAAGGCAAGGAAAAGGAACAAGCCCCCAAGGAGTCAGAGGTCCCACAATATAAACCTAGGATACCATATCCAGGTAGATTGAAAGAGACTAAGATGGACACTAGATTCCAAAAGTTCAAGGAGGCGATGAAGAAACTCTATATCGACATCCCTCTTCTCGATGCCCTCTCTGAAGTACCATCCCGGGCTAAATACCTAAAAACTTTGCTATCAAGGAAGTACATTACTGAGGAGCAAGAGACCGTTAAACTAGCTTAGACCACCTCAGATATCGTTCTTAACAAGATGCCAAAGAAAAAGAAGGACCCTGGTTCCTTCGGTATTCAGTGTTGTATTGGAAATGCCTCAAGCAAAAAGGGATTAGCTGACTTAGGGGCTAGCATATCAATTATGCCCTACTCCATCTGTAAACGATTAGGGTTCACTGACTTACTGCCCACAACGATGACAATTCAGTTAGCTGATTCCACTATCACTGCACCTCTAGGAATTATCGAGGATATTCCAGTCAGAATAGGCAAAGATGCCTATGTCCCGTGTGATTTTGTTATTATGGATATCAAGGAGGATCTGAGATACCCAATAATATTTGGCAGACCTTTCCTTTCCACAGCTAGGGCACTTATTGATGTTGAAGCTGGCATGATTATTCTAAGATTGGGAAAAGAAGCAATTCAATTCCGAGTTCTCAACAGCATGAAAGGTCCCAACATTCAAGAGGAGGTTTTTCTCTTAGATGCAATACACAAAATGTCCCAATTGGAAATATCCGAGCCATCTGATGAGTTGGAGAATATTCTGACAAATCTAGAAGTCGAATTTTCAACAAATGAATTGGTTCAATAATGTTTGCAACACTTAGAGAAAATTGAAGAAGCGCTGACAGCCACCTTTGAGGAGCTCAAATCCGTCACTATTTTAGAAACAACAGAAGCACCCAAGGCTCCCAAGATGAATACTCTACCCACGAGACTTAAACACGTCTTCTTAGACAAAGAAAAATTATGTCCAGTTATCATCAGTTCCACTCTAACAGGAGACCAAGAAGAAAGGCTTCTCGACAAATTAAAGAAGCACAAGAAGGCCATGGGGTAAAAAATAACTGACTTGACAGGTATAAACCCTGCCTTATGCATGCATAGACTACCCATAGTCAAGGAATTCAAGCCTTCAAGAGAACACCAGAGGAAGCTGAACCCCAATCTTAAAGAAGTGGTTCGCCTTGAAGTCCTCAAATTACTAAAAGTTGGCATAATTTACCCAATTTCAGACTCCCAATGGGTCAGCCCCGTCCAAGTGGTCCCCAAAAAGGGAGGAACCACTGTCGTGCTAAACGACAAAAATGAGCTAGTCCCCACAAGGACTGTGATGGGGTGGAGGATGTGTATCGACTTTAGGAAACTAAAAAAATCAACGTGAAAAGATTACTACCCTCTGCCCTTTCTTGACGAAGTCCTAGAATGCTTAGCCCACCAAAAATACTTCTTCTATCTCAACAATTATTCTGGGTTCTACCAAATCCCTATACACCCGGAAGACCAAGAAAAAACTACCTTTACCTGCCCCTTTAGGACCTATGCTTTCAGAAGAATGCCATTCGGGCTGTGTAACGCACCTGCTACATTCCAAAGGTGTATGTCTGCCATTTTTGCAGGATTAACAGAATCTATAATGGAAGTTTTTATGGATGATTTTTCAGTTTATGGAGATTCCTTCGATAACTGTCTGCTCAACCTTGGACAAGTCTTACAACGATGCGAGGAAACGAACCTCATCTTGAATTGGGAAAAATGCCATTTTATGGTAACTGAAGGTGTCGTCCTCGGGCATAGAGTGAGTGATAGAGGGATTGAGGTCGACAAGGCAAAAATCGATGTCATCTCGAAGTTGTCGCCACCAAAAGATATAAAAGGAGTAAGAGCATTCTTGGGTCATGCTGGGTTTTACAGAAGATTTATCAAAGATTTCTCAAAAATAGCAAAACCCATGACCCAACTTCTTACCAAAGACACCGAGTTCAATTTTAATCAAGAATGCTTACAAAGTTTCTCAAATCTAAAAAATGCTTTAATCTCTGCACCCATACTACGAGCCCCAGATTGGTTACAACCTTTTGAAATCATGTGTGACGCCAGTGATTATGCCATAGGGGCCGTATTAGGACAGAGAATCAACAAGAAACCTTATGTAATCTACTACGCATCTAAAACGCTTGATGAAGCACAGAAGAACTACACTACTACAGAGAAGGAGTTCTTAGCTGTCATCTATGCGTTTGAAAAATTCCACTCTTACTTGATTGGATCCAAGGTCATCGTCTATACTGACCACTCTACCATACAATATCTAATTCAGAAGCAAGATGCAAAACCCAAACTTATCCGCTGGGTATTGATGCTTCAGGAATTCGATTTGGAAATCAAAGACAAAAGCAGAGTGGAAAACGTCATAGCTGATCATCTCAGCCGCATTGAAGTCGAGGATGAAGACAAAGTACCGATCTGAGACTCCCTTCCAGATGACCAACTAATGAAAGTTACCAATGGATTCCCCTGGTATGCTGACATTATTAATTATCTGGCTACTGGAATCATTCACCCTTCTGCCTCCCATCACGACAAAAGGAAATTCCTCCACGATGTAAAGCAATTCTACTGGGATGAACCCTACCTTTTTCGCCTTTACGCAGACGAACTTTTCCATCGCTGCTTACCTGAAGAAGAGATCACACTCGTCTTAGAGCATTGCCATTCCGACCCCACTGGGGGACACATGAGTGCGAAGAAAACTGCCATGAAAATTCTGCAATCAGGTTTCTTTTGGCCAACCATAGCAAAAGATTCTCATGATTTTGTTAAATCTTGCAACAAATGTCAACTTTCTGGTGGCATTTCTAAAAGGGATGAAATGCCCCTCACCATGTGGCAAGAGATAGAACTTTTCGACGTGTGGGGGATAGACTACATGGGCCCCTTTCCTTCTTCATATGGTTTCTCCTACATTTTGGTTGCAGTAGACTATGTCTCGAAATGGGTCGAAGTTGTACCCACACTGTCCAGTGATTCCAAACCAGTCATTAAGATGTTCAAAGATATCATTTTTCCCAGATTTGGAGTTCCCCGAACTGTCATATCCGACGGAGGGACCCATTTTCTGGAATGAAGTTTTGAAGCCCTCTTAAAGAAATATGTCATTAACCATAAAGTCGCCATGCCTTACCATCCACAGACTAGTGGTCAGGTTGAGGTTTCAAATAGACAACTAAAGGCAATCTTAGAAAAAAACAGTCAATAGACACCGCACTGACTGGTCCACCAAGCTTCCCGATGCCCTTTGGGCTTACCGAACTTCTTATAAAACACCAATCAGGACAACCCCGTTCCGTTTGGTATATGGGAAGTCATGTCATCTTCCAGTGGAACTGGAACATAAGGCTTGGTGGGCCATTAAACAACTGAATTTTGATTTCAAAAGTGCCGGAGAAAATAGACAACTCCAATTACAAGAGCTAGAAGAGCTCCGAATGACCGCTTATCAAAGTGCCAAAATTTATAAAGAACAAACCAAGATGTAGCACGACGGTCATCTAAAAAGGAAGGACATCGCCATGGGTGACAAAGTCCTCCTTTTCAACTCCAAGCTAAAATTGTTTCCCGGAAAACTCCACACGAAGTGGTCCGGGCCTTTCACCATCAAACATATATACCCAACTGGAGCTGTCATAATTGTTGACGACAATGGTGGAGAAAGGACAGTCAATGACCATCGATTAAAAAAATACTACACTCCAGCAGATAAAATGCTGAGACAAACTATTGAAATGAGAGACGCCACAACATCATCATGGACCGCATGGACTCACACGGTCCCAAGACCGCATGAAGCCAAACGATCCCCAGACCGCATGGACTCACACGGTCCCAAGACCGCATGAAGCCAAACGATCCCCAGACCGCATGAAGCCAATCGGTCCCAAGACCGCATAAAGCCAAATGGTCCCAGACCGCATGGACTCACACGGTCCAAAGACCGCATCAAGCCAAATGGTCCCCAAACTGCATGGATTCACACGGTCCCAAGACCGCATGAAGCCAAACGATCCCCAGACCGCACGGACTCAAACAGTCCCAAGACCGCACAAACTCAAACGGTCCCAAGACCGCATGAAGCCAACCGGTCCCAAGACCGCATGGAGTCAACCGGTCCTAAGACCGCATGGAGTCAACCGGTCCCAAGACCGTATGAGTCTAAATGGTTTCAGAGTCCAAACGGTTTCAGAATCCAAACGGTCTTCAAAACCATTTGGATCCAAAACTGTCCAAACCGTTTGGACTTCACTTAAGGCCTATAAATAAGACCCAAGGGGTCCTCCCAAGGCATCAAGTTTCAGACGCCCAGAGGCTGCCTCCATGACTCCAGAGCTATTCCAACTTCCATCCTCCGCCCAAAGGCTGCCGGTCTGAGATCCACGTTCCATCCTGAAGCTGCTTTCTCTCTCTCTGCCAAAGAAGGTGGGAAGAGGAGACCTCATCATCGAGCAACCTGTGAAGATTGAAGATCGTCACTCTCTCCCTCTCTCCAAGGGATTGACTTTCCTCTCTCTCCTTTGTGGGGATGACGCTCTCTCTCTCTCTTCTCGCCTCCTTCTTTGTCCTAGCCATGAGCGAGTAGTCTCTTTCACTAGGGTGCGGGGAGTAGCCCTACTACCCATGTTTTCATTTCATGTAATGTAGTCCATAGTTTGCAATATAGAGTTCTCTCTTTTCAGTTCAACATCAATCGCTTAATGAATGCTTGTTGCTTGATCACCAACTTGTGTTATCTTTTATCTTTTAGTATGATTTGTCTATGATTGTACTACTAGATTCGAAACTCGATTGAATGTTGGTTCTTGATGCATGTATCCACCATGCATCTGTTTCGGTATCTAGGAGTGTTTTTCAAGAAGTGGAGTAAACTCACTACCAATGTTACTTCCATACTATGAAATGGAATTAGTTGACGTATGAAAGTATAGCCTTGGTAAGTCGAGAAACTCACTTTGCGAAGGGAATGATGCAAATTAGGTGACCATTCATTCGGGGATGGCTGACTTTGCAACATCCCCGCACCCTTCGTAGTTAGCTCTCCGAAAGGAAGCTAAATCTACAAAGATACTAGTTGTCTGGGCTCTTTTTGCAGGTTGTGTTTTAGGTTGCATGTTTTGATCAATGTGTAGCGGCGGTGAAAACCGATCACATCCTAGTGGCTTTCTATCATTGTTGACATCCGTAAATTTACTTCTTTGCTTTACTTTACTTGCTCTTAGTTTAAAAACAACCAAACCAACCTTTTGATCTAAGTACCTACTATTAAGAGATTAAGTGAAATTCCAACATTTTCCATCTTTTTGCTCTCAACAAGACCATTGTCCCGTGGATTCGACCCTTAACTATACTACGATAATACTTCCATGTATCTTATCATACGTGGGTGGAGTTCTCGATCTAGTATAAGCAAGGCTAAACCTAAAGATTTACCATCTTTAGCATTTTTAGTGGTGCACGCAATTCCACATAAGTGGAAGCTCCATCACTTGGCCAACCATGAGAGAGATGGGGAGCAGGAGAAGGACGCCCCCAACCTATAGGTAAGTCTTGACCTTCATTCTTCTTGATTTCATGGTGGAAATCATAAAACAATGCTTGATTCTTGGTTTTCTTCACTCGATTTCCAATCCTAGCCAACTTGTTCATCTAAAAGCTCAAGAACAGACCTTGGGCAGTTTCTAGAACTCCATCCACCATTAGAGCCGTGGAGCTTGGATCTTGGAGATCAGATTTTGAGGTGGGTTTTATAACTCAAACCCTAAACATTGATATTGCAATCCATTCTTCAATAATTGTTGAATATTTTCTTCTATTTGGTACTCTTTTGATTCATTGCTGAAATTCCCATGAAAAATGGTTGTTGTTCTTGGATGAACGAAGGAAGAAGATGATGACATAATATTAGATTCTTATCCAAAAAAATCTCAATCCAAACGGTTTCCATTAATTGCTCAAACGGTTTCCCAAACCGTTTGGGAGCAAACGGTTTCAAACCGTTTGAGGGGAAACGATTTCACCAAACCGCATGAGGGCAAACGGTTTCAGACCGTTTGGAGGTGTTGACCAGGGTTGACTATTTGGAAATTTTTTTCTAATAATGTTGGTTAATGATCCAATAAATATAATTTATTAGTTCCAATTGGTTCATGAGTTGAAGGTCCATCAATCACCAAATCCTAATCGGGTTAAGTGCTGATTTCCAAATTGATTGAGTTAGAAACTTGGGTTGATTGACCCAAACGGTTTCAAAACCATTTGGGAATCACCCAAATGGTATGAATACCGTTTGGTGGTCAACCAAGACCGTTTGGAGGTCTAGGTTTGAGTATGGTTGAGTAATTGAAGAGTTAGATATACCAAATTGAAATGCAATCAATTGCTGATTTGATGATCAATCCAATGATCTAAACCCTAATTGGATGACATGGACTTTGATGTTGGAATGGGAAAACGGTCTCCAGACCATTTGGAGTTCATCCAAATTACCTAAAGACCATTTGGGGGTCATTCAAGACCGTTTGAGGTCAGGTCATATCATATAATGATGATGGTTCATTGATTTCAATTGAATTGGTTCCACAATGTCAACCATTGATGGTTCCTCAGTTACAAAACCCTAAGTGATGGTTTCTTGATTATCAACCCTAGTTCAATTGGGTTCAAAACCCTAAATTGAAGGTCTAATTGAATGGTGATTCAGTGGTTCAATTGATGAATACTTTAGTGGTCCATTTGATAGTTGGTTCATGGGTTGGAACCTTGAATCGATTAAGTGTTGAAGACCCTTTTTGGTCCATTCGGTTTTGAGAGGGTTTGGGGGGTTTGGACCAAATGGTCTCAAGACCATTTGAGTCCAAACGGTCTCAAGACCATTTGGGACCAAACGGTATCAAGACCGTTTGAGACCAAACAGTTTCAAACCGTTTGGAGCCTCAAGTTCATTCGGTTTCAAGTTGTGTTGTCTAAATGGTTTCAAGAACCAACTTTGTTAAACGGTTTCAAACCATTTGAACTTAATTGGTCAAAACCATTTGAGGCCTAAGTGACCAAGACCGTTTGAGGTCTAAGTGGTTAAGACCTTTTGAAGTTCAATTGGTTAAACCCTTTGGGCACCTAATATGATGAAAGATCAATTAGATATTTGACTATTAATAATGTAGACCAATGATGATTATGAAGGTTAACCCTAGCTATGTGTACTCAAGTGAAGAGTTGACCTAGATTAATCTTGGAGTATTTAACATCCTAGAGAGGATGAGAGGGAGAGAGAATGGGAGAGATGATGGCTTATTTAATAAGCCCTAATTCTCTCATTATGAAACAATGTGTAATCAAGATTTGATCCACAATATGAGATCATGAAATCTTCATTGAAAAGATTGATGTACCTTGATCCTAAATTAGAACAAGGTTATGTGAAACCCTAATTTAAGAGAAAAGCTCAGTGAAACCATAATCTAGGGTGATGATGTAACCCTAACTTAGTGTAACAATGTAAGAAGCCCTAATTTAATGGGAGTTGTACATCTGAACCCTAATTTGGGTATGAGACAAGAGAAACCCTACTTGGATGTGAATGGTAAACCTTAATCCCTAAAATGGGGTAAAGGTGCATGAAACCCTAATATAGGGTAGTGCTACTAATTCTAGGTGAAGACTTATCACTGGGTGATGTGTTGTGAAATCCTAATTTCATATAATACTAGGTGAAACCCTAATATAGAATGATGTTATGTGAAACTCTAATGAAGAGTGAGCCTAGGTGAAATCCATATATATGTGAGATGCTAAGTAAACCTCAAATTATAATTGTGGAAATCCTATTCCTATTAATGGAATAGTGATTCATGTATTGACAAATGTAATACCTAGAGGGGTTGATTATGGATATCCTTACACTAATAGTTCCTGACTAAAGGGTGAGTCCATATCTTTGGAAATGGTTGTATATTCCAAATAGACGATTTATGACCAATACATTGCATAATGAATGTGATGATCTGGTGCATAAAGTATTAGGATGGGAAATACCCTAATACAAGCTAAGTGGATGAATTCAATTAAGATGAAGGTGTTGCAGGAAGTGATACATCAAGATATGATAGATATCACATCCAATACCCCAATTATGATATACCTTGATATGTTATAAGTCCATTATAATTGGAATGGATGACACATGAAATGTGTCATGTCAATTGTTACATTAAGATGAAATGCACCTTGATGAATGCAGGCTAACATGCCTTATGAAAAGGTTAATCCAAATCAATAGACCATGATACTGTTGGATCAATGGGCTCTAGAAGGGGGGGTTGAATAGAGCTTCACAAACTTCACAAAAGTAATTAGACCACCAAATTATATTAAGTGCAGAACTCAAACCAAAACAGCAATTTGATGTCCTAAACTAGCATACAAAGCAAGGATAAGAGACAAGGAATAGCATGCATTTGGACAGGTGGTTTAGAGTGGTTCCATGTCCTAAACTTAGGAGCAATGTCAGTCCACTACCTAGAGTTGGTTAGGCTCTAGGATTTGTAACTTGGTTCTCTTATATATATCACACAATAAGATTACAAGCTACAACAACCAACCATCCAAGGACTTATATATCAAACCAAGATCTTCTACCTCACCAAGGACTTACCCACCAAGCAAGTAGTCTCCAGCCTTCTTCAAAGGACTTACCCACTCTTGCTCTAGTCTTCGGCCTTGCAGGAATTACCCATCTTGCTTGAGCTTTGACTTGCACCTCTCCTTCTCTTGGAGAGCTTTAGCACCCTCCTCCTTCACTCGGAGGCCTGGAGCAGCTAGCCTTCTTCTCCTTCACTCGGGGATGAACAACAACCTTCTTCTCTTTCACTCGGAGAAGAAACTTCAAGCAATCTTCATAGGGAATGGAGATGGGAGAAGTAGAAAGGAGAGCTTTACAACATTACAAATGATAGCTCTCATACATGGGATCCTAACTCACTCATACTCACGATTTTGCTTTGAAGGTAGAGAGAGAAAGGGGCTCAAAGGATTAGAAACCACTCAACTAAGGCTAGGACCAAGCATATGTGAATGGGAAACCTTGGAATGAAGTCCAAGAGGTCCTATTTATAGTTGAGGGTGTCCCTTTGAGGTTGGGAGAGTTAAGGGGCACAAAATAGCCGTTTTACAACTTGCAACGGATCTATTTTGAGTCCCACCTACTCCTCCAACGGTTGGAATTGGTTTTTCTGCATTCCAGTACAGTCTGATCGGCCGAGTTTCAATAAAGGCAACTCGGCCGAACCACTAAAAGACAAGGCTGAAAGCTAGACTGTCGGCCGAGTTCCCTTGGAGAAACTCGGCCGATCGGTCGACTTTCATCTTGGACCGATCAGTGGATCGGCCGAGTTTCGTGGTCTAGAAACTCGACCGAACGGGAATCGGCTGAGTTGGAAACTCGGCCGATTGCATCAAAAATTCCAGAATAACTGGATCGGCCGAGTTTGGAATTCGGCCGACAAAATCCCTGTTATGGGTATTTTGGAATTTTTGTAAAACTGTACAAATGATGGATTTTTGAGTCCCAATAATTTTATCCATCTTAGTTACAATGAAAAACATGAGTATAAGTGATTACATCAATTTTTCTAAGCCAATAAGGGCTATTTCACAAAACGGTTAAAAGTCACATGTTTTGCATGTGCTGGATGAGTAGCTTTTGAGTTGAATGTGATTCTTTTCTTGTACCTAATGTCTGAAACAATCTCAAATAGATTTGTTAGATACATATGAATGGAATGGTTAAGTCATTATCAAAATATGGGCAATGTGCGACACCTAGGTCAACATTCTCCCCCTTTTTGACAATGACAAACCATTCCTCAACATATTGAAAAGAATGTGAAAATTATACCTTTTCTTAGGGAATTGCAAGGGGATGCAAATATGATCAATTTGTAGTGCTCCCCCTCAATTCATGCTTACTCATGCCTGCATGGTTAGTTAAACAACAAGCAACCAAAGCACATATGTATACTATATGATTCTAAGCAAGTTTAGATGCATTTCAGTTAATAGACAAGAAAAGAACCATACAAGCAATAAATTCAATATGATTGAGCTTTTTCTCCCCCTTTGTCATCTCAAAAAGGCAGGGGGGAAGAGCATAAAAGCAAGGTCTTCTCCATAGAAAAACCAAAAACACTCAATCAAACACTCCATAAAAAGACAGAGGAACACCAAGATAAACAACGAAATCATGCATTATCAAAATATGGAAAACACTACAAGATAGACCATACAAAGCGTTCCCATAAACCATAAAACAAAACTACACGGATAGCATAGAGTAGAAATAGTACAACTCAGATGATGTGCCTAATGTATATAGTACAAACATAGTCCAAAGAGATATAGCATGGTCATCTGAGACTAAAACTAGATACATCAGCCCCTAAGCTAAACTACTCTATGTCTATATCATCAACAGCAGCATCGATATCCTCATCTGGGCGGTAGTCCTCATCTCCATCGTCAGAAGGAGGAGCAGCAGCCTGTGTAGCCCCGTCAGCATGATCAGCATCGTTGTCATCATCCTCGTCATCAGCATCATTCGCAGTAGCCTCATCGTCTTCATCAGCATCAGCATCCTCCTGGTCAGGCATATCCTCATCTGGAGGACCAGAAGCTCGCTCGGGCCACCTAGCACTCTGCTCGGACCAAGACATGCCTAGAGCATGTAACTCATAGGCAACCTCAAGGGGAGGAGCAGAAGAGGTGTACTGGGCCAGGATCTCAGACAGACGACCACCTGGAAGCGCCAAAACGGGGGAAGGGTATCCCTGCAGAGGGCTCAGCGGAAGCAGAGAAGGGTGGAGCAGGGTAAAACTGACTATACGCGTAGGAAGCGTAGTCACCACCGGGATAAGGCTGATAGGTGGGATAAGGCTGAGGGCAGGATATATGCATGGAGGACATGATGTGGCAAAGATCCTGATGATGGTGTTGCTGGACCTGCATGTTGTACGCTTGCTGGTGCATGAGATACCCCATGAGGGCCTCATTTGAAACATGGAAATCAGCAAAGGCAGGCTGGGGAGGAGGCTGGAAGGAAGGCTCAGGTGGAGGAGGTGCAGCTGAGGATGGTGGAGGTGCAGCTGAGGAGGGTGGAGGTGCAGCAGAGGAAGATGATGCACCAGGGGTAGGAACACTCTTCAGAAGAGTGGTCTCACTGATATAAACGCCTTTGCGATCAGGTCGGTAGAGGAAATCGGCAAAGAGGGATTTACCAGTGGCATGCTAGAAAAGACCACAGATGAGGGCAGGATAAGGAAGATGAGTGCCCTTTGTGTTCTTCCCGGAGTCAAAACAGGTCATATGATGGAGGATGTAACGGGCCCATTTGACTCCTTGATTCTTCAGCAAAAGATACATCATAACAGCTGTATTCTCAGCAATGTCCGTTTGATTCTTCTTAGGATGGACATTGCAGCTCAAGATAAACGCCAAGACGCGGCGAGGAGCAGAAAGGGCTGAGGAAGGCAGAGTACCCCTTTTTGTATAGGGAAAGTTGGGTCGCTTGAGAAATTTATGAATGTCAGTCAAGTCAACCTCAATTGCCTTATACACGTCATCGGGGTAAAGAAGATCAAAATATTGAGGATAGTCGGAGATCCAAGATGACGTACCAACATTTCCATGAAGATAGAGATTGAAAGAACGCTGAGTGATATGGAAAGGTTTACCGGTAATCATGGACATCAACACAATAGAAGTGTCCGCGGATGGGACCAAAGAGTCATAGTTCCAACACAAATTGGCGTAGAACTCACGGACAGCTTTGGAACTATATTTCAAATTGTGGAAGCGGGCATCTTCTATGCAAAACGGATCAAGGTGATGGGTTCGAAGGATTTGACAAGCTTCAAAGAGGTCAGCGTGAAAGCTGTTGGGTTGATGTAGAGCTCGAAAAGGGAAGGGAGTGCGAGGAAGGAGCTCTTGGTATCTAGAAACAGCATCTTGGTCAATAAAAGAGAGATTTTCGAACACAATATACCTTGGAGCAAGGGGGGTCGCCATAGCAGGGGAAGGAACGACTCTTTTCCGTCGTTGGGACCTCATGGAGAGGAGAAAGAGGAAAGAGAGCCGAGCTTCATGGAGAGATTAGGCAGACGCAGCCCCGAGAACAGTAGGAACCAAGGAGCAAGGTCGATCGGAGGTGAAAACAGCTGGAACGAAGGGAGAGAGGACCAAGGTTAGAGAGGGGCGGGTGTTTCGGCTAGGGTTCGGTCGACTTTTCTCTAGTTGAGAGGGAGAAAGTTGGCCGATTCCTATATATATAAAACTGGTCTGCCGCCGATCGGTCGAGTTTGGGAAATGGAAACTCGGCCGATCGAGCGCACAGGTACCCTAAAACCCGACCGATCGGTCGAGTTGGAAACTCGGCCGACCAAAACCCTGAAGAGGAAAAACTGAAGTTCTAGCCCTAGCCTCAAATGACCGAATGCAATTTTTCTTTTTGGTCTAGTTTGTATATTAAGGATATTTAGGCACATTCCCATCATCATAGGGTACTATTTGTCGATTAAAACCCGATTTGCGAGAAAAGCCCGAAAAAGAGACAGAAACTAGAGAAATTTTAGCAAAAACAAGCATCTTGAGCAATCAAAGCATTTAAAACAAGAGCAACACATATAAGATGTAACCAACTAATTAGAGAGCAATTCAATATCATCAAGAGAAATTATGAGCAATTTTGATCTAATAAAATTAAATTGTTCTCTAGCAAGTGGTTTAGTGAAAATATCGGCCAACTGATTTTCCATATCCACATGTGTGATATAAATATCCTTTTTGACAATGTGGTCACGGAGAAAATGATGGCGAACTTCTATGTGTTTAGCTCTACTATGCAATATTGGATTATAAGAAAGATTGATTGCACTAGTATTATCACAGAAAATAGGAGAAGCATCAAAATGAATGTTAAAGTCTTGGAGCATTTGCTTCATCCATAGGACCTGGGCACAACAACTTCCGGCTGCAATGTACTCAGCTTCGGTAGTTGATAATGCCACTGTGCTCTGTTTCTTGGAGAACCAAGACACCAAGCATGGTCCCAAGAGGAAGCAAGTGCCACTTGTGCACTTTCTATCAATCAAGCAACCTACGTAGTCAGCATCACTATATGCCACAAGAGTAAAGTCCCTTGACTTAGGGTACCATAGTCCAAAATTTGGAGTTTTGGCTAAGTACCTCAAAATCCTCTTGACAGCAATAAGATGTGATTTCCTAGGGCTTGATTGAAAGCTAGCACACAAGCCAACACTAAACATTATATCAGGTCTAGAGGCAGTTAAATAAAGTAAACTTCCGATCATACCTCTATAGAGCTTCTCATCTACCTTTTCACCTTCTTCATCCTTGTCGAGTTTTGCGGTGTTTGACATGGGTGTATCCATCGGCTTCATGTTCTCCATCCCAAAGCGTTTGAGTAGTTCAGTTGTGTATTTGCCTTGGTTGATGAAGTTTCCTTCCTTTGTTTGTTTGATTTGAAAGCCTAGGAAGAAGGTCAGCTCACCCATCATGCTCATTTCAAATTCACTCTGCATAAGAGAGCTAAACTCCTTGCAAAGATCAAGGTCAGTTCCGCCAAATATAATATCATCAACATATATTTGAATTATTAGAAAATGGGTAGAAGTGTGTTTTAGAAATAAAGTACAATCAACTTTGCCCATGATATACCCGTTATCTAACAAAAAGTTCTTTAGTTTCTCATACCAAGCTCGAGGTGCTTGTTTGAGTCCGTAGAGAGCTTTTTGCAAGAAATATACATGATTGGGTAACTTATCATTTTCAAAGCCTGGAGGTTGAGCAACATATACTTCCTCCTCGATTGTACCATTTAAAAACGCACTTTTAACATCCATTTGATAAAGCAAGAAATTTTTATAACTAGCAAAAGCAAGTAGCATACGGATAGATTCTAATCTAGCAACAGGAGCATAGGTTTCATCAAAATCAATACCTTCTTGTTGATTGTAACCTTGAGCTACTAACCTTGCTTTGTTCCTTACCACTTTTCCTTGCTCATCAAGCTTGTTGTGGTAGACCCATTTGGTGCCAATGATCTTTCTATCATTTGGTCTTGGCACTAAGGTCCACACACGGTTCTTCTCAAATTGCTCAAGCTCTTCTTGCATGGCAAGGATCCACTCATCATCACCAAGGGCCTCTTTGATGTTCTTTGGCTCCAGTTGGGAGATGAAGGCACTATCTGCTTGTTCTTTGTTGTGAGTAGCTCGTGTCCTCACTCTCTCAAACGGATTGCCAATGATCAACTCCTTGGGGTGATTCTTTGCAAAGCGAGGAGTGGGATCCTTCTTTTCTTCTTCTTTTTCTTCTTCTTCAACCTGCTTGCCTTTGTCTTTGATGTTGAGCTCTTTTAAGATAGGAATGATTTCATCTGCAACATCATCATCACCAATATGCTTGCCAATAACAGGGTTAGTTTCAATAAATTTAACATTTATAGATTCTTCAATTTTAGATAGTTCAATGTTAAACACTCTAAAAGCCCTGCTAGTAGTGCTATAGCCTAGGAAGAAAGCCTTGTAAGATTTTGGATCAAACTTGTCGAGAGAATCCTTGGTGTTTAAAACAAAACAAGGACATCCAAAAACATGAAAGAAATCAATAGACGGCTTCCTACCACGCCATAGTTCATAGGGGGTTTTCCTAAAAGTCGGATGTGTGAAAACTCGGTTTTGCACAAAACATGAGGTGCTAACGGCTTCAGCCCAAAACTTCTTAGGAGTATCATACTCAAGAAGCATGGTCCTAGCCATCTCTTGTAGCGATCTATTCTTCCTCTCAACAACTCCATTTTGTTGGGGTGTGCGAGGAGAAGAGAAATTGTGCGAATAACCCGATTTTTCACAAAAACGTTCAAAAAGATCATTTTCAAACTCTCCCCCATGATCACTACGGATAGAAACAACATGGCAAGACGCTTCGTTTTCAACTCGTTTACAAAAGCTCAAGAAAACATCAAGTGTATCGCTTTTAGAAACGAGAAAGAAAGTCCAAGTATATCTAGAAAAATCATCGACAATAACAAGACAATACTTGGAGCCGCGAAGCGTTTGTGTTCTCATTGGTCCGAAAAGATCAATATGAAGAAGCTCAAGAACTCTCTTGGTACTCATGACTCCTTTGGATTTGAAGGAGGATTTGGTTTGTTTCCCTTGTGTACAAGGTTGACATTCCTCATCCTTTTCAAAATCCAATTTAGGAAGTCCTCGAACCAAGTCCTTTTTGTTCAGTTTCTTCATTTGATGCAAGTTCACATGACCCAAACGACGATGCCAAAGCGAAAGATCGTTTTTATCCACAACTAAGCATCTATTTAGTATGGGCTTAAGAGCATCGAGAACAATCACATAGAGATTACCATTTCTAGTTCCCTTATATATAACATTGTAGGACAGGGAATCTAGAAGCAAGCATTCTAAAGAAGTAAATAGCATAAGATAACCATTATCACATAGTTGGCTAACACTAATTAAATTGTGATGTAGGCCATCAACAAGCAATACATTTTTAATGCACAATTCATTTCCTACATCACCCTCACCTATAACCTTACCCTTTTTGTTGTCCCCAAAGGTTACCGATCCTCCTTTCTTTTTCACAAATTTGTTGAAATGGCTGATTTCTCCAGTCATATGCTTAGAGCAGCCACTATCAACAATCCATTTCTTTTTAACCTCAATTACTTCTTCACTAGTAGATGCCATGAGGGCAAGATGACATTCTCCATCCTCGAAGCTTGAGGAACTTGAAGTAGAAGACTCCTCCCATGTCGCATGAGTTGCATCTTTGGATCGTCTCTCCTTCTTGTCCTTCTTCTTGTACTTGGCTTCTCTTTTGTATTTGTCATCCTTCTTGTGGCTGCTCTTATGATAGCCCTTCTTGGCCTTTGGGCAATCACTCTTGTAGTGGCCTTTTTGACCACACTCGTAGCACCTAGGAGTTGAGGAGGAGGGCTTGCTCTTGAAGTGTCTTCCTTTTGAGTAGTTGGCTTCATGATCATTTGCACCTTCATCTTCACTTGAGGAAGGGCAGGGAGACTTCATGGCAAGTTGTTGTTGTCGGACCATTTCTTCAACTTGGGCTTTGAAGGATGTGTCCTTCATCTTCTTTGATTCCTTCTCTTCTCTTTTCTCCTCTTCCTCTTGCTTGTCGAGCCTAGGTTCATGTGCTTGGAGGTTACCAACCAGCTCCTCGGTTGACAACTCGCTCAACTTGTAGACTTCTTCAATTGAAGTGACCTTTGGCTCCCATCTCTTTGGAAGAGATCTCAAGATCTTGGCATTGATTGTACCTCTATCCATGACACTCCCAAGGGCTGCAAAGCTGTTCAAGATGACATTTAACCTTGTGTACATGTCCGCAACTCTTTCATTCTTCCCCATCTTGAAGTTCTCAAGTAGGCCACCAAGCATATAGACTTTGGCCTCCTTGACTTGCTCCGTCCCTTCATAGGTGACACACAACTTGTGCCAAATCTCATGCGCCGTGTCCCAAGAAGAGATGCGGTTGAACTCCGATGGTGAAAGGGCGGCGTAGATGATGCTCACAGCTTTAGCATTGAGTTGAGCACGCTTCATCTCGTCTTCCGTCCATGTGGTGATGTTCCCCTTTGGCTCTTCATACTTGAGATGGACTATCTTCCACATCTCGTAGCTCACTCCTTGGATGTAGAATTGCATCCTTCTCTTCCAGTATAGGAAGTTTGTGTCGTCGAAGACCGGGGGTCTCATGGAGAAACTTCCTTCAAGATTGAGTGACCCAAGAGCCGAATCGCCCATCTTCTCCTACTTGTTGAAGTATCTTGGAGAAGACCTGCTCTGATACCACTTGTTGGATCAATGGGCTCTAGAAGCGGGGGTTGAATAGAGCTTCACAAACTTCACAAAAGTAATTAGACCACCAAATTATATTAAGTGCAGAACTCAAACCAAAACAGCAATTTGATGTCCTAAACTAGCATACAAAGCAAGGATAAGAGACAAGGAATGGCATGCATTTGGACAGGTGGTTTAGAGTGGTTCCATGTCCTAAACTTAGGAGCAATGTCAGTCCACTACCTAGAGTTGGTTAGGCTCTAGGATTTGTAACTTGGTTCTCTTATATATATCACACAATAAGATTACAAGCTACAACAACCAACCATCCAAGGACTTATATATCAAACCAAGATCTTCTACCTCACCAAGGACTTACCCACCAAGCAAGTAGTCTTCAGCCTTCTTCAAAGGACTTACCCACTCTTGCTCTAGTCTTCGGCCTTGCAGGAATTACCCATCTTGCTTGAGCTTTGCCTTGCACCTCTCCTTATCTTGGAGAGCTTTAGCACCTTCCTCCTTCACTCGGAGGCCTGGAGCAGCTAGCCTTCTTCTCCTTCACTCGGGGAAGAACAGCAACCTTCTTCTCTTTCACTCGGAGAAGAAACTTCAAGCAATCTTCATAGGGAATGGAGATGGGAGAAGTAGAAAGGAGAGCTTTACAACATTACAAATGATAGCTCTCATACATGGGATCCTAACTCACTCATACTAACGATTTTGCTTTGAAGGTAGAGAGAGAAAGGGGCTCAAAGGATTAGAAACCACTCAACTAAGGCTAGGACCAAGCATATGTGAATGAGCAACCTTGGAATGAAGTCCAAGAGGCCCTATTTATAGTTGAGGGTGTCCCTTTGAGGTTGGGAGAGTTAAGGGGCACAAAATAGCCGGTTTACAACTTGTAACGGATCTATTTTGAGTCCCACCTACTCCTCCAACGGTTGGAATTGCTTTTTCTGCATTCCAGTACAGTCTGATCGGCCGAGTTTCAATAAAGGCAACTCGGCCGAACCACTAAAAGACAAGGCTGAAAGCTAGACTGTCGGCCGAGTTCCCTTGGAGAAACTCGGCCGATCGGTCGACTTTCATCTTGGACCGATCAGTGGATCGGCCGAGTTTCGTGGTCTAGAAACTCGACTGAACGGGAATCGGCTGAGTTGGAAACTCGGCCGATTGCATCAAAAATTCCAGAATAACTGGATCGGCCGAGTTTGGAATTCGGCCGACAAAATCCCTGTTATGGGTATTTTGGAATTTTTGTAAAACTGTACAAATGATGGATTTTTGAGTCCCAATAATTTTATCCATCTTAGTTACAATGCAAAACATGAGTATAAGTGATTACATCAATTGTTCTAAGCCAATAAGGGCTATTTCACAAAACGGTTAAAAGTCACATGTTTTGCATGTGCTGGATGAGTAGCTTTTGAGTTGAATGTGATTCTTTTCTTGTACCTAATGTCTGAAACAATCTCAAATAGATTTGTTAGATACATATGAATGGAATGGTTAAGTCATTATCAAAATATGGGCAATGTGCGACACCTAGGTCAACATATACAATCATATTCTGATAAAGATGAGAGAGAAACTCATAATTTGTGTTGATAATAGATTCAATGATGAATGATGAGAATAAATAAGTATGTTTGAATACTTATGATATCAATATTTGGTTCGAGCTATGAGAAGTAATGAAATAGGGATGATCATTAATAATATGATCTTAAGAACCCAAGTGGTTATTTATGGAAAACCCTAATGAAGGGTGTTGATATGTAAGAGAAACCATAAACCCTAAAGAGGGAATAGTGATATTACTTAGTGTTGTATGATACTGATATGAAAGCATTATAATTGTTATCATGAATACTAATCATGCAGGGATGATGAGATGAGGAGTATAGCCAGGTATGGGTTATGATGCTTTGTCTATTGAGAATGTTTTATAGGCTTTATAAGCCTTCATATTCTTTGTGTAGTAAGAATCATTGAGCTTTGTGTACTATGTGCAATACATTGTGTAGCAAGAATCATGATGTCCTTGGTCAGATGATCCGGAGGTATTAAATTACCTAATAAGTATCCTATGATGAGATATGGGTTCAAATACCCAGATGATATAATCATGATGATGCACTTGTTAAGAAGTGGAATTGTACTTGATGAGTTGAGGGATTAAGATCCCAACACTTTGTGAAAAGAGTATGGCTACATGCCATGACTCCACAATGACAATGCCAGGCATTAGATATATGATCTAAGACTGAAGAGAGTTAATGTTGTGGTAATTATTCTGTAGTGAATAAATGTTATACATGTTTTTCATATTCCTTAATGGATAAGAGACATGTTTCTCTTTCAAGTTATAACTATAATGTTTTAGATAAGAATAATATTCTAATCTGTTAGACATTGAATTAACTGCTGTCAAACAAATATGATTCCTCTGTTCATATTTATCTTCTTAAGCTGCAATAATAATGTTACTGGCGGAGAGTTATATCTCTCGCTGGGGAAATTTACAATTGTCTCACCCCCATGGGAACTACATTTTTAGGTGGACGCGGACGAGGAGATAGGAATCCTTCAGTAAGAGAAGGATAGCAACAACAGCAGCAAGGACAGCAGTGAAGTCTCAGGTGGAGACACTGGTTGTTATGCCATGAATACATGTAGATAGAGTTCTATGTGTCGTCTTTGTACTCTCAGGTCCTTGGAGTAGTAGTTAGTGCTTTCGAGATTTTGGCTCAGAGCCTCAAGATTTTCATACTGCTTGTTCTTAGTTTAATAGGGCAGCTGATGCTTGTAATTCACAGAAAGAAATGATACAAGATATGTACTTTTGAAAATAGAATGTAAATGTGTTACTTTTGTTCTATGTGAAAAAGTTTTCATTTGATGGACCTCTTGGTAAAAAAAGGGTTTTAATTTTTAGTGATTTTCGGTAATCCGCTGCTTAGAGAATGCTTCCGCATTAGTTAATGATGTTTTATGAGTTGTTTGCAACAATTACGGGGAGTAGATATGATGTTTCGGTTCAGGTTGTTTCTCAAGGAGATCAATTCCTTCACTGTTTTGTCAAGTCGGGTGATGGTGATTTCTTTCTTGCTGTTGTCTATGCCCATAATCCAAAAAATAAAAGGGCTATTATGTGGGAGCAACTCACTGAAGTTCATAATGATGTGAGGGATAACCCCTGGTTGATTATCGGGGACTTTAATGTTGTTTGATTTGCTTCTGATAAATTTGGCAATTCTGAGCCATCTTATAAATCTATGAATCTCTTAATGACTTCGTCAATAGCACTGGTCTTATGGAGATGATTCTTCGTGGTTCCCTATACACTTGGGACAATAGACAAGAAGGAGCCAAGTTGGTTATGTCCAAACTCGACAGAGTTTTCTACAATAACTATTTTCTCACTACCTTCCCACAAGGTTGGGGTTCTATTCTGCAATCCATTCATAGTGATCACAGGATCCTATCCATCCACTTTGGTGAAAAGGGCTTTTTCAAGAAAACTCCATTTATATTTATAAATACTTGGTCTGATATGGAGGGATTCTATGGGGTAGTGGAAGAAGCATGGAGTACTATGGTTGATGGCAACCTGACATTCAAAGTTGTTCAAAAGCTAAAAAAGGTAAAGTATGCTTTATGCAAGTGGAATAGAGAGAAAGTAGGGGACATTTTCAAAAAAAGAAGGATGAAAGAAGCTCAGGCCTACCATGTTCAGGCTCTATCAGATAATAATCCTGACAATTCAGATCTTGCTCATGATGCCTCAGAAGCTCGAAAGGAGGCTATTGCTGCTTATGAAGCAGAATAGTCTTTCATTAGGAAAAAATCACGTGTTCAGTGGCTCAAAGTGGGTGATAGAAACTCAAAGTTCTTCTATGATTCTCTTAGATCAAGAAGACACAATAATTCTATTATAAGTCTGACTATTGATGGGGAAAATGTTATAGATACGTCTATTATTCAAAACCACTTTCAGAATTTTTACACTCATTTATTTTTTGAACAAAGACAGGACAGGCCGTTCTAGGATAGTAGGTGGATCCGCCCCTCTCTATCTTCTGACCATTTCAACTCTTTATGTTCTCTGGTAACGAGAAAAGAGATTGATAGGGTTATTAGAGAAGTTGATGGTGACAAGGCCCCTGAGCTAGACGGTTTCAACTTCCATTTTTATAAGAAAAGTTGGCATATCATTGGAAACGATGTTACAAGAGTAGTACAAAACTTCTTCTCGAGTGGTCGCATGCTTAAAGAGGTTAAAAAAACCTTTCTTACTCTTATTCCTAAATATAAGACCGCGTCTAAAGTTTAGGAGTGGAGACCCATTACGCTCTACAATCCTTTATATAAGATCTCTTCTAAGGTGATTGCTAATAGATTGCAAACTATTCTACCAGATATTATTGATCCAGCACAAAGTGCTTTCATCAAAGGTAGGTCTATTAAGGACTCTACCCTACTTGTCAATGAACTCATCAACAGTGTTATGAAAAGCTCCAAACCTATGTTCTGTCTGAAGATGGATCTTATGAAAGCATACGACTCGACTAATTGGGAGTATATCTTCTGCATCTTGGAAAAAATGAACTTTTCTAGCTGCTTCATTCACTGGATCTGTGAAATCTTCAACACAACTAGCCTGCAAATTCTCTTCAATGGTACTCCTGGTGATGCTTTTAATCCTAGAAGAGGTATTATACAGGGTGACCCATTGGTGCCTTACCTATTCGTTCTTGCCATGGAAGGCCTTTCTAGTCTTTTGAGATTTGGAGTAGAAGAAAAATGGTTTATTCCTATCCATGCTTCTCCTGATTTGCATATCTCTCATGCCCTTTTTGTTGATGACGTGGTCATTTTCTCAGAGGCTTCTGAAAATTTTCTTAAAGGTCTTAGTGCTATCCTTAAGTTGTTCAGTGAAGCTTTGGGTCTTCATATCAGCTATGAGAAAAGCATGGTCTTCAACAATTCCTCTGCTAATGTCGATTGCATTGAAGATATCTCGGGCATTAAGTCAGGATCTCTACCTATGAAATACTTGGGACTTCCTCTCTTCACAGGTAGACTCACTAGAAGTTTATGTGCTCCCATTCTAGAAAAGATCAATAAAAAATAGAAGGTTGGAAGGCGCAAAGATTATCATTTGTTGGGCGTCTAGAATTAGTCTCTTCTACTTTAACGTCATTCCACTTATATTGGGCTTCCTCCTTTCCTATACATGTTTCTATCTCGAACGAAATTGACAGAGTCTATAGAAATTTCCTCTGGGGCGGTGTTGATTTAAACAATACCATGCATATGGTTGCTTGGGATGATATTTGGAGGCCTAAAGCAAAAGGAGGCTTAAATATGAAAATTACTAAAGATGTGATTACTACTTGTATGACTCTAAATATTTGGAGCATAGAAACTAAAAAAAACAACTTGTGGATAAGATGGATTCATGCCAAATACCTCAAAGGGGGTTCTATATGGAGTGTCTAGTCTAAACCACATTCCTCTTGGATGTAGAGGAAACTTCTAAAAGCTAGAGATATTCTCCTTCCTCACGTTCACTAGAGCTTGGGTGATGGTAAGTCAACCTTTCTTTGGAGAGATCTGTGGGTCAAAAGTAAGCATTTTCTCATTGATTTCTTAGAAGTGAAGGACATAATGATGCTTGGCAAAGGCAAGTATGTTAAATTAGTTGATTTGATTGTTAATAATGACTGGGTTGTGAGTAGGTCCCGTCATGTCACTAGAATCATTTACACTATCAGACCTTTTTACTCTCCTAGTTCTCAATCTGCGAACACTCTGACTCTTAATGGTAGAAATCCTAAGAAGATGAAGGACTTCTGGGAGATCATTCGTAAGAAAGAATCAAAGGTTCCATGGTTTAAATGGATCTGGAAGGCGAAGGCACCTGCTAGATGCAAAGTTTTTTGTTGGAAGGTCATTTTGAAGAAAATTATGACTCATTCTTTCTTACAAAGAAGGGGTGTTAGCTTCCCTTCAAGATGTGAATTATGTAAATGTCACACTGAAGATATGAATCACATTTTTGTTGATTGTTGTTACAGCCAACTCATATGGAATCTGGCTTGTGCAGATGGTTACATTGACCGTATACCCTATTCTGTTCATAGATTTCTTGAGCTCAGCTCTGAGAAAAGCAATTGTTGTCTTCTGGTTACTATCCACAAAATCTGGAAGGAAAGAAATTGGAGGATCTTTGAAGGACATGAGAGTGCAGCCTCTTCTGTTTGGAGAAATGTGAAGAAGGATATAGATGCCATAGTTAATCATGTATAGATAGATACATGTCTTCTATCTAGCTTCTTTTCTTTCGTGTTTCTCTTTATTTTCCATGCTTTTTACTTTTCTCTTTGGAAAAATACAAAAATAGGGAGACACACTTTAGGTACCAAAAAAAACATAGATACTTTTCACCTCAATGAAAGTTACTAATTATAACCTAGATAAAACCTATCCAAGAAAGGTTGCTAGCCCTATGCATGAGGCTACTAATTCTGTCATTCACCTTAACCTAGTTGGGTTCAAATTTTGGGGATGAAATTCCCTTTAAGGTGGGGTGAAAGGCCTCAAAATTAGTGAATTTTATATCTAATCCAATAATATAATGTCAAAATTAAAGTTAAATAATAAATGAAATATTATGACATTGGTTTATTAATGTAAGCCTTAGACTTAGATTATGCCTTTAATTTCAACAAATAAATAAAGATTGAGAATTGTACTGCCAAAATACTTTATCTGAGATATTGAGGTACTAATGGTAGGCTAAAGTCTTAATTTTTTTAATCAAAACTAGGGTATAGTTTCAGGATCCATTAAATGTCATAGGTTTGAACCAAGGTTCATGGGATCCAATTCAAGCCCGGTTGGATTATTTGAGTGGCAAATATTCCATGGGATATAGGACAAAGATATTTGTTATCCATACATAAATTTAGAACCAGTAATATAATTAATTGAATCATAAATGAATAATGAGATAATGATCAAGACTCTAGAAGATTCTAAAGTAATTAATGATCTAGATAATTAAATGAGTAATAATATAGTGCTTTTTAGGATTCTAAGTTTTGGATATTAGATATACTTCATCTGATCTAATACTTGGTCCAACATGAGATAATGGTTACCTGAGATAAATCCAAAATATGAGAGGAAAATATGATTTTCCATGACCTAGAGGGTTAAATCAAGTAAATGCTTGAAGAGAGAGAAAAAAGGATTTACTATGCTCCATTTGGATCCCAAATTTAGACGAGTCGGCCCTAGTAAGAGGACTTTACTAATTTTTCTGGCATTTTAGTATAGTGGAGAGATGAATTCAATTCATATTCCAATTATCCTTATTACATCCAAAGTCTAGATCAATTGGGACTTTGGTGTGACGTGGGATATGGCACGTGTTCTTTATTATCATATGAGGATCCATTGGTCACTCTCAACCTAATGAACCCAAACTCATGGATCTAGGAAAAGGAATGAACATCGATATCACCTCTCTTTCCCGATTAACTTGATATTCATGAGTGTAGGAGATTGGATCTCCCTAGGCTCCTATCATAATACATGTGATATCCTAGCTAGTTGATAAGTGAAACTATAAAATGCATTTCCATTTTCATTTGACTCACTATATGATTTTGAGATCACTCAATCTCAATAGTTTAGTCTAGTTCAAGGAACATAGATTGGATGTCAAGAGGATGAAAACTCCATGCCTCAATTTTGATCTAGATATCTACGGCAAACATATTATACGATTATGGTAAAATTTATCATTTATAGCTTAAAGTTATTCTCAATTTATTCCAATTACTTGAGTAGCAATGATGTGTTACTAGATACCATCTTTTCTTGTGAGGTTTCTGACATCACTAACAACATAAAATGAAACCTACATGGTCACATGCATAAAGATGTATAAGAGAATTAAAGTTTGCATTGGTTGAGTGGCAAGGGATCGAATGGCCACCATTTCAACTAGGAAGCTAACCGGTCATCTGGATGAAATAAGGATTGACTTAGAATTGGATGACTCATTGGATTATTATTTGAATTGGCTCAATTCAATTAGACAAGGACTTCCTTATTCATGCCAATTGACCGATTGGACACGTAATCAATCGATTGGAAAACCTATCAAGGCAGTCCTATTTTGGTTCTGGATATGAATTGCGACGATTAGGAGGCAACAATACAACGTTAACTTCAGATCTGGAACCAAAAGTGCAAGTTCTACACCAACATAAGATGGGTCTAGTTATTGGACATGTAGTGTGCACAAAGATTTCAATATTCCTTCCATGTCTTTGATGTATTGACTTTTTATGACTACGACAAATCCATTGGCAAAGACTTTTGTAGGGAAAACAATTATAATTCTATCTCTTCTCATTCCCTCAAACCTAGGGCTAGCAAAACAAGACCCGACCCCAGTGACCCAACCGGAACCCAAAATTTTAAGCGGGTTTAGGGTCTAAGGTTTTTCGACCCAACCCGAAATTGACCCGAACTTGAATTTAATTTAGGGTCGGATCCGGGTTCGGACTTTAGGCCTAAAATTGACCAATTGATCCGGAATTTACGATTATATTTTCATATAAAATTACAAATAATATAGTTTAAGACACTTAATGGTCTATTAAATTACTAATCCATCAATCATGAAGTTTATTTTGGCAATTCTACATGATTTTCTATTGATTTGTATGATTGATGACGATAATTATGTTATGGATGTGTGTTTAAAACTCTCAAACAAACTACAATAGGATTTATATGTATTTTTTAATCACATAGTAAGTTTATCACAATGAAATCTGTTAACTACACTTGAAAATTATCAATAATTAGACAAATCAATGTTTTTTTAAATTATTCTCTTGGTATTGGATTTACGGGTCAGACCCGATAGATCCAAAATTATTTGCGGATCGGGTTAGGATCGAGACAACCCGAGAATCCATCTTTTGTAAGTTTAGGGTCTAGCCAAAAAGAGTTGACGCGAAATGACTCGAAATAAAACTTGCTCAACCCGAACTCGATTGCCACCCCTACTCAAACCCTACATTATGTGCTTCAATGTATTTCATATATTTTGAACTAATATCACCTTGAACATTGCCATGGTTTGTATTTGGGATGTTAGATTTTTCTAATGGTGTGATTTGATTATTAGTATTTTGATGTCTAATGATACATTAACAGTAAGATGGTTTATGCAGTCTTAATACGTCATTACTAGTCCGTACACAGAAAGTACAACATGGACAAGTAGACCGTTTCCAGAACTCAGTCAAACAATGTCAGAAAAAGCTACAGTGATGTATCTATCATGACCATTTTGAAGCCGATTGGATAGACGGTTTGCAATAGCTTATAACATCGTTCAGTTTCTCAGTAACAATATAACATGCGAAGTTGTAATGGAACCGGCTGGTACTCAAGTTCTATCAGTTCGAAGAAATTCCAATGATTGACATGTGATCTTGGTACAACGTTTTTGTAGACCAACACCGGATTTTGTACAAACAAGGCAAGGTTTAGTTGAAAATCTGATCCCGAGCACGAGTCATTGGCCATATTTTACAACAATACAATCCATCATGTAGAACGCCTAATAGCACCTTGAAGACATCTAATTGTAAAAGGACATGGATAAATTATATTTCTACATCATCATAATTGTAGTTTATTACTAAGTAAAGTTCCAGTATAACTCCTTATAGTGGCGGCAACTATTAACATATAGCACAATATTCAGTACACTAGTCATGTGCCTAACAAAGGCTTAAACTACTCTTGTTAAAACTGTCATAGTCCTTAAATAGGACAACAATCATGTATTCGTGATCGGACCCACCTATAGTCTTAAATGCAACATACAAATTAGACATAAAGTTATCGGAAACGATTGGGTCACGCACACCCTTCTGTCAAGCACATCACGCGCGACGGCTGGGGTGGTTTGGGGGGGGTGATTTCAGATGATGACGTGGTGGGCTTTAATTGGATGTGTTGGTGGAGGTTGTGTAATGAATAAATAAATTTATTTTACTTGTAATTTTGGACCGTGATGGATTTTTTTAAGAAACAAAAAATATTGGATTTGTTATGAAAAATACATTCCAACAAGACTAATATTGATATATTTTTAACAAAAAAATACAAAAATGATATGAATAAGTGATTCTGTGTATCAATAAACTATTTTGGGCGTACCATGTTTGGGTGTCATTAGCCATTTATGGCTGTCAATAAGTTATTATTGGGTGTGCAGTACCCTTATACCCTATTTAATTCATACAACCATATTTGGGCGCTATTAAGTTATTCTTAAGTATCAAATAAACCTATTTGGGCGTCGTTATATTGTTTTGGTTGTCAATACCTTATTTGGGCGTCATTTTAAACTTCTGGGTGTCAATGAACCATATTGGACGTCGATTACCTTATTTGGGCACCATCGTTATACTTTTAGGTGTCAATAAACTATTTTAGGCGTCAATTAACTATTTTTGGGTGTCAATAGCCATTTATGGACGTCTTTATATTTTTGGGTATCAATGAACCATTTTGGGCGTCAATTAATCATTTTTGGGTGTCAATAACCATTTATGGACGCCATAGCATCTAAAAATGGCTAAATATTTGTTTTAGTTGTCATACGTTATTTGGACGCCATCTTTATATTTTTAGATGTCAATGAACCATTTTGGGTGTCAATTAACCATTTTTGTGTGTCAATAACCATTTATAGGCGCCATAGTTGGTTGTCAATTAACCTATATATATCATTTTTGTAATTTTTTCTCTCAAAAATATGTCAATATTATGCTTGTTAGATTGCATTTTTTGTAACGAATCCAATGGTTTTGTTTCATTAAAAAATTCATTACGGTTCAAAAGTTATAAGCGAAACAAATTTATTTGCCTATTGCATAATTTCAAAAGTACTCAATCACCATCTTTCACATGGAGGCGGTTTGGAAGATGGTTTGGGGGCTGGTTTTGGCTGGGCGTAACCCGCGCGTGTTGGGCGTGAGCTTGCCCAAATCTTAACTCTAAAGTTATGAACCGATAGAAATTGGTCTTGCTATTGTCCCATACAAGAAACCCTATATCGCAAGAATACTGGTGTATCACACACTATCTACTCCTATCTTTCCACCCCGGTCTAGAGATCTGTGACATGCATTAAATTGAGTTGTCCACGCACGGTACCGAGGAGACATGCTCGCACGGTACAAGACAAAAATAAACACAATGTGAGGAGACGAACAATCAATAGAGACTATAAAAACCACCCCACACTTACTCTCTTCTTCTTTTATTGGTGGTCTCTTCCACTCCAGACCGTCGTCAAATGTGAACCGCCATTGTATGCTGACCGTCTTTCCTTCCTATCAACCATCATGACCAGCATCTCGTCCAGCCCACTGTCATGCCCAGATTGCTCCCTATCTACCGTCGCGCCAGTCCTGCCGCCATTTTGTGACCTTCGTCACATCTAGACCAAATCCGCACCCAACCATTGTTGCACCCACGTTGTCGATTCTAGACAGTCGTGCCTGAGCCGTCTATGACCTGACGTTCTTGTGCTCTTCTTGCCCCCCGCATGCGCTTCGCTGTCATCGCACCCACGCCCACATCGCCGCATCTACACCTATGTCGCCACCACACTCACCCCCTCCGTCGCAGAGACACCTAGGGCTGTCAATGGGGAGGGTATGGAGAGGGTAAGGTCTTACCCTTACCCTTACCCTCTTTGGGTAGCGGGTAAGGGTAAGGGTAATTATCCTTCTCAACAATCCCCCTACCCTCCCCTTACCCTTACCCTCTTCTCCACAGGGTAAACGGGGAGGGTAAATGGTAAGTGGGTAATTTTAACAAAAAAGAATTTATACACATTGTGTGTTGATTTTTAATAATTTTATAACTAATTTATTGATGACAACATATAAAACATTAATCCAATTCAAAATCATATGTTTCTCCGTGTAAAGTTAACTCAATTCACACAATAACAATTTTTATGCATAACTCATTTTTTTCCTTTGCATAAGTATGCATAACAAATTTGTGTAACCTTTATATCATGTGCGGGTAAAAGGGTAAAAGGGTATGGATAATGTCTATACCTTACCCTCCCCTTATAGTATACTGGGGAAACGGGGAACGGGTAAATGGGTAAAGGGTAATAAAAATCTCTACCCTTACCCTTACCCTCCAGGGTATGGGCAAGGGTAAACGGATAATACCCTCCCCATTGACAGCCCTAGAGACACCCACGCTATCGTTGCACCTATGCCTACACTGACACCATACCAGTGCCCGTGTTGCTGCCACGCCCACATTATTGTCACGTTCACAACAAGACTCCTATAACCCGCTGCAACGACTACTTTGTTCCGCTGACAACGTCGTCGTGCCCACTGGTCTCTATCCTGAGGAGGAAGGAGGGACATGCAATTAGTTGGCCACCCAAACCTGTAATGTATACATTTCATCATTGTAGTACATATATTTTCTCAGTGTAATGTATAAAAATTAGCCATGTGTATAATAAAATTGTCGAACATGAGCTCGTATGAATTTTGTTTTCATTTTGTGTTAAGGAATATTGAGCTTATATGGGTCATTTTTAATGGAGGATTATGTATAAAAAAATATAGAGGTCATGAAAATGATGAATAATCATTATATTTTATATTATACTTTTCTAATAATGAAATTTCTATAACTATAACCATTATTTTGATTTATATGAAGAACATTTGTTGGATTTTTGTGTGATACCATGAATGTTAATTAATATCATATGTGGAATTACCAGCAATATATGGACAGATGTGGTATACATATTTTGATCAAATATGATCATTTGTCACATAATTTTTCTAAATACTAAATTGAAGAATGCATAAAAATGAATGGACAATTTTTTTTTAATGTGACATACTCAGCTAGTTTATTTTAGGTTTGATTGTTAATAACTTTTGGTATTGCATTGAATATATTTAAGTATAAATTTTTAACTTAGACGTGAAACATTTAAAAATATAACTGTGAGCGGTTGAAATGAGAAGTTGGAGAGAAAATGAACAAAATCTGAAATTAAAATGAATTGTTTTATTAGTTGGCTGAAATTAAATATAATTGGTTGGTTAGTGGTTGATGGTGGGTTATTGGGCGGCAACATTACTTTATTACAGCAACAACATGCATGTAACTATGCAGCTGCACTAGCAGACTTATTGTTTAGAAATGTATTACATTGTGCTAAAAAAACATATAAAGGTGTTGATAATGACTTTTTAGTCTGGTGTCATTGTGCAAAACGTACTAATTTAGAAATATATTAGAGGATGTGATGATATCTTCATAATAAATTTATTTACTATACAAAAAATAACAAACTTGTCTACTGGTACACAATGAGCTTTTTTATTATAAACCTAGTTGTTGATATTTTTGGTACTATCTTAAATAATAATAACTACTTAGTACTGCCTTGAATATATTTAAATATTGATTATGAAATGATTTTTTTGAATAAAGTTCTTGAGTTATTAATATTTTTCTTAGATAAAATGAAATAATGATTTAGACATATGTATATATTTTTTATTTCACTAGTCAAATAAACCCCTGACTTGTGCTAGTTATATGTAGTACATTTGTTAAAAACTTTTGACATTATGTAGAATATATTCAAGTTATGATTCTGGAGTTAGCTATAAAATGTATATAAACGTGTGTGTGGTCCAATCAAACATTATATCTTGCTAAAAACGGTGGGAGACCGGAAAGGATATTTTAAATTTTAAATTTTTTTTATTTTATTTGTAAGAGGAGTAATAAATACAAACATTTAGGTTGTAGTTGTGTTATTGCAACGACTGCTTTATTTGAGCGGCTGCATACACGCAAAGTGATACAAAATCCAATAGCAGTTTTTTTCGCCTAAAAAAGCGTAATGTATTCGTGATGTGAGGGTGCAGATGATGTTGGCAATGGTGCACTATGAATAATTTCCAAATCGCAAGCTTACAATACAAGTCGCAACAAAATGGGATTTTCGCGCGTACAGTACAAGCTACAACCACTAAAAATACATTCCGAACCCCACTACACATATTCTACGGTGCACAAAAATTGTCGACCTGACAACCAGGCCTACAAGGCATGGTAGTCAGGGTGATCCAAGGGCGCAAAATTCTTTTCAGTCCGAGCAACCAGGTCAGTGGACGCGGGCTCAGTTTCGTCAAAAAGCCTAGAGCCAGCACGCTGTGATGACGGTCCAGAACACCAACAAGGCCCCGATAGAGTGAGGCCACAGTCCTCGTCGGCCCGCGTCGCTGGTCTGGTCGGCGCCGCCACCGGCGAGGCTCGGGACCTCATCTCCGGACGCGTTGCCGATGAAGCTCCCATTGCCGGCCGATACGCTGCCATTAATAAAAGAAGAGCACTTGAAAGGGTAAATCAGAAGTGGGTGAGTGACAATAGTAGTGTTCAATTAAAATACAAGAAAAAAATTTAGACTCGAAGAAGAAAGGAGGGATGTATGACGTACATCGCCGCGAACTTGCAGTTTGGGCTCACGCTCTGGAAGGACCCTGCATTACGACGGGAGAAAAGAGAGGAACTTTAAGAACCGGAATACTGTTCGCGTTAGAAGAAAAAGTACAGAAAATGAGCTGGCCGGCGGCCGGTGGTGGATGGTGGGGGTATACATACTTGCCGGGCTCATCTGTGACAGGAGGGCGTTGCTGGCGAAGTCGCAGGATCCCTCCTCGTTGGAGTGCCGGAGGTAGTACTCATTGAAGGCATATGAGGCGTGGAACTGCAGGTCGTCCGGGTCGAAGCAGGCGCCACCTTGCTGGACTGGGGAGCAGTCGATGCCGCCGGCGCCGCCGGACGACGAGCAGGCCCAGTCCAGTGCGCGCTGCAGGGACGCATCGTCGGCGTCGTTGCGGGCCACACACCAGAGCGATACTCCGCCGCCCTGGGTGCCGTCCGCTGCGGAAGCCGAGGCGGCGAGGGAGAGGAAGAGGGTAAGGGTCGGGATGAGCAGATGCATCGGGAGCTCAGCACTCGCGCGGAAGAGGAGAGGTGAGAGGGCTTGAGCAAGGGTTCGCAGAGGTGTGAAGGTGGCAGCAGCTGAGGCGTCACGAGGGGAGTGGTAAATCAATACAGTAGCTGAAGAGGACTGACTAGTTGGGGGACTTGGGAGTAGAACTCTGGTGGGAGTGGGACGGGGAGCTGCGCCTGCGGCGGCGGGGCCTAGTGGGGGTTTTTATTATAGAAGAAAACAAGATACGTTTTCTCATCTCTTTTCATTATCACGGGGGAAAGTGCTGTGTTGTGTCGGGAAGATGACAGTGGCCAAATGACCGTTGCGTTTCTGGTCGGTTCTTTCTATTCCTCACCGCCCTCTGCTTTGATCCAATCTGAGGGCGCCTATCCCAATCATTCCAGACTCAGGACGAGGATAGCCGGAAGAAGAAGAAGAAAAAGAAGAAAGGAACCAATTTGGACGGAAAACAGAAGAACAAATGACGAGGTGCCAAATTGGATTTTCTTTTTTCACTTTCTAAAGGGAGAACAAGTCCGCAGCCAGCGCAACCCCCACCAAAACCCAAACACCCACACACAGACACCATAGTCCGAGTGATCATTAACTAAATTGTCTAAGATATTATTAAAAATCATACACAAGTTTGCCACAAATTTCACGTCTCTCTTATTTAAAACCTTAAAGTTTAACGAGATACTCCTTGCGGGAAATATATGAAATATCATTTTAAGAAATGTTTTTCCAAGTTGCATGGTATTGGTTTCAAAACTTTTGTCAATAATACTTTTTTTTTATAACGAGGAACCCCTCCCGAGATCAGCCACTATTGGACCCCACCTAGTCAGGGTAAATCTCGGAACCAGCAGCGTACATGGGGGCACCGCGGCGCGCTCAGTAACGTGAGACCTTTATTGCACCCCGAGAATTTTCGCCTAGAGTCAAACATGGATCCCTTCATTGGAGATTGTCGAGTCGCACCACTTGGGCTACTCCCTCGCCCAAGTATCAATAATACATTGTTGATACTAAACAAACATGGTACCATACCAAGGAAAATAGGGTTAGCTATCTCGGAGTTGGCATTGTTCTTTCTTTCTTCTTCTCTTTTTTTTTGATATAAATAATTTTCAGGATTAATAAAAGACTAGTGAACACACGATGCAAAAGGACGTGCCACATTATAAATGATCAATTTTAATTAGATAATTTAACAACAATTCATAAGAAAATATGTTTATATGTATCACATATAAATCCTTAAAATATCAATATTATCTCATTTTCCAGTGAAATATTGTGAGTTTAGTGCACAAAGTGTCACACATGCTTTGAATAGTATACAAATCAAATTTGTTAGTCATTAAATGAATATTTTATTTTAATCTAATTAAAATGTATTTATTTAAAAAATAGTCGTTAATGTAGTAATCGTGATTGTGGATGTCAGTCTCGCATGCTTTATAATGCAACCAAATGTTTAAGGTTTTACATTAAATTAGATCTTAATTCTAAAAATAAAAAAATCACAAGTGATATGCTAATTGTTCATTGAAACTAATTATTTTGAACAATAAGTTCATAATATGAGAGGTGTCATTAATATAGGCAATCCGATTGAATTGCTACTTATATAGGAAACATATAAAAATCACTTTTTATACTATCTATGGTATTTGGATGTGGCGTAAATGGATATTTGAATTTTAATTAACAAACTTCAATAAATTTAGTCCTTAAGTCAGATAAATTCATTTTATAATACATATATATATATATATATATATTATTAAATGATTATAAAATATTGAACCCTTTTATTGTAAAAATTAGAGATTTATATATTCATCATGCTCTCTAATGCAAGCCGAAGTGAACTTGGAACAATGTTCAAAGCAGGATTAAGCCATGAAGGATGGTTACAAGAAAAGGAAATATCTTCCTTGGAAGATAGGGAATGATTTGCGTTTGAGTCAGCAACTAAGTTGGAAGTGCATGGAATGTGCAAGATGCCCAAACCTATGACTTCTTCCCTTTTCTTTTTAGCCAGTCGCACATGCGGTAGGAATCGCCCCATTCCCGGTATCGGGTTCATAAGAATTTTCATTGCTTGTTGTGAGTCCGAGAGTACCAAAGCCCTCTTGAAGTTGTACTGTTTAGCACACATATAACAAGTGTTTTGAAGATCGCTTGAACTTCAGCGTCCAATGCCGAGGAAGCAATGGTAGGGAGCCCATGAGAAAGATGGCACTGTCCCTCTTTGGTCACGACATGAATGCCAATGCATGCTTCGCCAAAAACGGGTTTATAAGAAGCATCAGTAAAAATGATGAAGGCAGGGTCCAATTGAGGGACGCACAGCCTGATTTGTTAAGTCTGGATGACATTCACATTATCACGCAAACCAAGTATTGGGTTGGCCCGTTCGTTGATGAACATGACCTTGTTGATTGTAGGCTGAGATTTACCTTGGTGTATTTGTTCATTCCGGCATCGCCAGATGTGCCAGCACGTGATTGACTTTTGAAGATAGACGTTGGCCTCCTGATCTCTATTACTGATGATTTCAGTGATCCATTCATCCCCGTTCATACAGAAGAAGTATTGGTCCATGTGCATAGCAGACCAGATTGGTTTAGAGGCACTGCAGTCTAGTAAAGCATGAAGGAGTGTGTCATTAGCATTATGAAAAATTGGGCAGTCAATGCATACATTAATATGGCGGCAAAATTTCTCCATATTTGTTAGGAGAGCATGATGACTTAACAACCATAAGAAGGTTTTTATCCTAGCTGGAAGGCAACTTTTGCTAGATTTGTTTGCAAGGGCCGTTACAACTGACCTCTTTGTCCCGCCTAATCTAGCGGTATGCTGAGCGTGACGTGAGATTGCCATCTTTTTGAGGGGCCATCCCCATGCATTTGGGTCAGCTGCATTGTCTGGAGGAGATATGGAGGCTATTGCCTGCCATCCTGAGATAGGAAGAATGGCATGGACGAAGTCCCAATCCCAATCTCCTGAGTCTAATTTCATGGATTCGACAGACATGGATGCTAAATCATATGGAATTTGGAAGTTGGGCTGGAAATCTTTTATAGTTTTGCCCTAGATCCAGTTGTAAATCCAAACATTTGTTGTCCTACCATCATTAACCACTCTATAGTTGGAAGTCTTTATATCATTGATATCTTGTTTAATGAAACTCCAAGTGGGTGAACATATTTTTCTTCATTACTTGGACCCATAGCTTAGATGGCCGATTCAGGTACGTCCAGATGTTCTTTAACATAAGAGCATGGTTATAGTCCCTTGCATCCTTGATATCGAGACCCTCAATATCCTTATTTGAAGTGATTTTATTCCATGATACTAGTGACATCTTCCTATGTTACCAGTTGCCTGACCAAAGGAACCTTCTGATATGGGAGTTAATATTATCACACAACTATGGCGATAGTTTCACCATTTGCATAGTGTATGTAGGAAGGGCTTGTAGTGTGGACTTTGCCAAAGTAATGTGGCCTGCAAGGGACAGATGCTTTATGGTCCAACCATTCATTCGATCACAGATAGATGTGATGATATTGCATATGTAGACTCATTCACTCTATGGTGAAGGAGCAAGACCCCAAGGTAGTTCCCCAGGTCCAATGTTCAGGGAATGCCCAGTTTGTTGCTTATATTCCGCTTGGCTGTCCTGGTGATATATGAGCTGAAAAAGTAGGATGATTTTTCTTGTGATATCACTTGACTGGCTACCTTTGCAAAGGACTGAAGGATAGAGTTAACAATGTTGGCTTGTTTTATAGAGGCTTCACACATAAGAAGAAGGTTGTCTGTGAATAGAACGTTTGAGAGATGGATGCCTCTACATGATAGAACTAGAGGTTTCCATTTATTTGCTGGTACGAAGTTGGTGGTGGATTGGCTCAACTTGTCCATGTAAAGGACAAAGACATAAGGACTTATGGGGTCTCCTTGTCAGACTCCCTAAGAGGCCTTAAAGCTTTAAAGAGGTTCACCCTCCCATAAGATCGAAGTGCTTCTGCTCGTGATAATCTGCATGATAATATTGCAAAGCTTTAAATATATAGTTGTTCGTTAGAGAGTATCACCGAGGAAAGCCCAATTCATACGATCAAAGGCTTTAGAGAGGTCAAGTTTAATACACATCCAATCCTTGGTTGAAGTCTTGGACTTCATAGAATGAGTTATCTCTTGTACTAGGAGGATGTTATCACAGATGGCTCTTCCCGGAATGAAGGCGGACTACATAGGAGAAATCTAGGAGTCTAGGAAGGGTTCAATGCTTTCAACTAAGACTTTCCAGATGAGTTTGAAGCAGCTATTGTGTAGAGATATAGGCATGATATCACTACAAGATTGAGGGATCTGGACTTTGGGAATGGAAACCATGTGTGAGTTATTTAAATCCGGTGGGATTTCTTCTTAGTTGAAGGTGGAAATGACCGTGCAGACGATAGATGTTCCAACTTGGTGCTAGTTATTTTGGATAAACGAGTTGTAAACCCCATCAAGCCATAGGGCATCAGATGAAGCCATTGCAAACATGACTCGGTTAACTTCAAAAGCAGAAGGTGGAGTGATAAGGCGGTTATGATCATCCACCGTGATGGCAGGGAATACACAACTGTAATCTCGAAGGTCTTATGGAGATGGTTGGCGCTTTGAGGTCATCAAATAAAAAAAAGAACCTGAGGTAATATCCTTGAGGCTTGCAGTAGAAGAAATACAACATCCTTGATCATTATTTAGATGACTAATCTTATTGTAGTTCATTCTTGCAAGAATGTAGGACTGATATAATTTGGTATTTTGATCGCCAAAGCGAAGCCAATCTATATGGGCTCATTGTTTCCAATCATCCTCTTATTGAAGTAGAATTTAATTGAGTTCTTCCTATAGTTCTATAGAATTGGCATCATCATTTCTAGGAAACTGTGATTGAGCTCGTACTTGACATTTATCAATAGAGTTTAGCAATTTGTGATTTCATTTGTGTTGTTTCTGATTGCAGTTTAGGTCCCACTTCATAGTAGGTTGCTTGAATGATGCTAGCACTTCAGAGAAGGTAGTGTCCCTGCTCCAGAGAGGAAGAACGTCTTTCCAAAATTCCGGTGAGAGTTGCCAAGGCGCTTTAGTCTTGAAGAAGCACTTCTTTACTTATAATTTTGACTTAAGAAAATTACATTCCATTATGGATTTTGAGTTATATATTTTTTATTTTCTTATCACTAAAGATAAGCATTGTGAGTTACTGGTTGTTGTCCCTAAGACGTTGACTGATTATTATCTAGATCCTAAGGAGAACAAATTAGATCGTTTGGGACATGATTTGAAAAGGCCATTATACACGTGACAAAATTTTATATTTATATCCGTCAATATCTATTATTATATGATTAGTTACTAATGCAATTCAATGTGTTACATTTACATATAGGGCTTTAAAAGATTTCGAAAATCCATCAACATCTATTATTACATGATTATTTACTAATACAGTTCAATGTGTTACATTTACGTATAGGGCTTGAAAAGATTTCAAAAATGTTGGAGGAAACCTGGACAAGAAAAAGAAAGTGATAGTTTGGAAGAATGTATATGTAGTTTCCTGACTCCAATACATACTTTATTTATGTGAACTGTGTTTATTTTTATTTATTAATATTTTATATGTTGAAATTTGTAGTGTGCTGTAAAAAACAACGAATGGGCTTGTGGATACTACGTGGTGCGGTATATGGACATAATTGTCAGATATGTTGCACACGACATCAAAAACATACAACAGGTAATATATAGTCTTGATCATCATAAGTATAGTCTCATTAGATAATATGAAAATATCAAACTTATTAATTATATATATACATCATTCTCTTTGCAGGTGTTTAAAACTAATGATTTCAATACATGATCAAAGCTATTAGATGTACATATGACCTATACGATAGAACAATTAGATGACATAAGAGAACAATCGGCAAAAGTCTTTAAAAAGGAGGCAATTTTTTATTATGATTAGGGTACTGATGATAAAGAATGACATTTCTAAACTTTGATGTCACTATTTTTGTATATATGTGGTGCTTATATATACATGTGTGAATGACGTTTTTTGAATTTTCTTAATAAAATTTGATATATATACATGTGTGTGAATGTGAAGATGAATGAATGAATTGTGCTTCTACATGTGTGTGAATGTGAAAATGGATGAATGAATGGAACTACATGTTTCTACATGTGTGCGAATGTGAAAATGGATGAATGAATGGAACTGCAAGTTTCTACATGTGTGTGAATCATGTGAATGAATTAATTGTGTTTCCACATGTGTGTGAATCACAGGTGTATATATAGTCTTGATATATAGATATTTTTGATCATCTTGCTATTGCAGGTTTGTGGCCTCTTGTTAGGCTGAAATCATAGGATGATGTAAATCTGTAGTTCAGAACTGAATTGTAGGTTCACCATCCTGCTGACCAGACGGACAATAGACCTGCTAGATGATATTTTAAAAAAATAAAACGTCGTCATTGGTTATTTAAAATAAATGTCAATGTATGTCTACATCATCAGTTATTTATAGAAAATCGACGACTATGTCCTAGCTCGAGCCAAATTTTTTTGTTTGGGAAAAGGGATAGGCATCAGTTTTTGAAATCATAACCGACGACAATTTATAGATTTATTATCGATTTTACTTTGAACCGATGACTATGAACCAAACTTGAGATCATGTTTTTGTTTAGAAAGGGAGTTAATCGTCAGTTTTTAATGAAATAACGGACGACTACAGTCGTAACTCGGGCTAATTTTTTGTTCGGTTATGAAGACAGTCGTAACTCGGACTTGATTAGTGATGGTAGTTAAATTTTCATGTTTTAAATATAATTAGAAGGTTTAATCATACTTTGATTCACATAATTAGGGTTAACATTCCAGAAACCCTAATCGGCCCAAATTAGGGTTTTGGTGATATATGAATACAGAATTTGATAAGTATAGTGTCTCACTAAATGATTTTTATTATTTTATGTGTAACTCTTATTTACTTCAAATTTGGATATGATTTGGATATATAAAATGTGAACAACATTAAAAAAAATATCAGAATTTTTTAAGAATGTTCTGACCTATTTATCGGTCGAGTTTCAAACTCGACCGATCATATTTTCAGATTGAGATAGCAGTGTGGTAAATGAATTTTATCTTTTTATTAGTATATCCAATTGATCTCAAATTTTAACTGTACTTGAAAAACACAATTATAGACACCCTGTTAAATTGGCGTAATTTTTGGATGACTTTTGATCGCTGCATCGAGGGTGTCGGTCCAGTTCTGTGCAGGACAAACTCGACCGACCATGCTACTGACTGCAGTATAGCAGTGTAGTATTTTATTTTTTATAATTTATTGGATTATTCAATTAAACTCAAATTTTAACATATTGTTTAATACACAGTTTTGAACAACATATTAAATTTTCAGAATTTTTAAAGACGTTTTGTATCACAACAGAACCTTTATCGGTTGAGTTCTGAGAGAGACAAACTCGACCGACCAGATTTTTCTGGAAAAATAAAAAAGACTAAATATGTTTATAATTAATTATTCCAAGCACCTTAATGAGTATATAGGACTCTATTACGACCCAAGCACCTCTCATTTCCGTCCCACACTTCCGAGCTTTGTAATTCTTGAGAGAGGAGGAGATTTTAGGGTTTGGAGAATCTGAAGTGGAAATTTCAGATTTCTGGGTTTTCTCTTTCCAAGGTTGGTAAATTCTGTATAGATCATAAATATTTACTAGGTTTATTTGCTTCTATTCTCTCCTATGTATAGAACTCGTCACTTCCCTGATTTGGATCAAAAGAATCCAAATTGATCTCTTCTTTCATTCTTTCTTCTTCAATTCTTCTTCTTCTAGGTTCTTGAGTGAAGAGGAGTAGGAAGATTTTGTTTTCTTGAAGCAAGGATTTGATTCAAAAATTAGCAGTAGTAGCTGGGGTACAAATTTCAGGTGTTTCACACCTGAGGTGAGTGTTTTTCTCCCTCCTAAGCTTTGTATCCATGTTGAAAGCCTAATTCAATGCGGCTAAAACAATCGGAAACTTTGTTTATATATGTATGTGATTGGATTTGATTTGGGAAAGATATTGGGAATCCAATTTTACTGATTTTGATTATTTATCATTGATTGAAACTTGATTAGTTCCTGTTATATTGATTGAGGATGCATGGGTATTCTTATGGGTAGATGCATATGGTATTTCATGTGAAATTTTCCTAAAAATCAGCCCAATGGCCGATATGCTTGTAATTGAATTGACATGTATAAATTCATATCTGAATTGTGCTAGATTGTATTATACAAGTGTATTACTGAATGTTAATGGATTTTAATGACCACATATCCTGATTAGGATTTGTGTTGAGGAAGTGAATCAAATGGGTCAATTAATCAATGTATTCTTATGATTGATGAATGAAATGTGTGAAAATGGAAACTAGGGTTTCCATGTTTGTGAATAACCCTAATGAACCCTTGAGACATGATTGGATTACTGAATGATATGATTCTTATGATATGTTGAATTAAGGATTGACTTCTTGAAAACCCTAAAAGTTTATTATTAAGAATATTATGAGTGATAAAGCTAGAACTTGTTTATGATGTTTGAAATGTGATCAAATGTTGAAGTTGAAAGTATTAATACTTCAATTGAATATGATGAGTCTTACGAATATCACCTAAGTCCAATGTAATTGTTTTAATATAATAAGGAATGATCATTGTTGATTATGGGAATGGAATTAGTAGTCAATGACAAGGTACACTTATCTGAATATAAGAGACAATATGAACACGATGTACTAAATGGTGATTGTATGATAAAGATGAAACTAATGAAGATAGTATGCGGAAGTATTTTATCTTTTATTTAATTACATATGGATTAACCCAAATTAAATGAAATATACTAAGAATTGTACTTTGATAAATATTATGTAGAAGAGAAGCAGTGTATGTAAAGTGAATCAAGAGAGATTGGTCCAGATAATGTAATGAACATGAAATGAAAGAAGTTGAGACTACTGAGTATAAAATGATGGAAAAAGATAGGAATTAATAGATGATTCTAAGAATGTAACGCTTACCCTAAAATGATGAGTTTGATGATGCTATTGAATGATAATATCAAATGGGGAATTAAGTGATGCACGTAACTGTAATTGAATTCAACTAAAAGATGGAAGTCAAGTATTTGAATTGATTTATAAGAATGTGTTCTGGAATTGTGAATTGTACTCTGAGAATGGACTAATAGTAAAAACTTCAATTGATAGTGAACATGTGATGACTAGTAATCCCATATGAAGAATGTGAAATAAAAGAAGAAGAGAACTAAGTCTGGTATGCATGTATATGCATGAAATTTATTGGCATCTATTCAGATTGGATGGAACATGCATATGTTGTATGATAAATCTATTCTGGGTATGAGGAATGATACATGATATCTATATGCTTTTACTGTTGCTAGTTTTAATGCCTCTGCTAATATTTGTTTAGAATTGTGATATACAATGAGCTGATAAGATTTATGTTGAAATGGAATTTAATATGCACTTCTTACATTGAGAAACCCTGATAAGGGTAAATGTTGCATAATGAGATTATGTCTAGGGCTAAAGGCCCAGTGATGATGATAAAACCCTGATGGGGTAAATGATGGACAATAAGATTATGTCTCGGGCTGAAGGCCCACTGTTGATGATTGCTATGAGATCAAGTAGAAGATAGAAATAATAATATGTGTTGCAATATATAGAGTTATTGTGCTTCTTGTTTTGATCATTGTCCTTATTGATAAACTTGATCTGTTTCATGTTATTGTAGTTATGAGAGAATACACAGATATGATATATGATGTTTTGAATTCTTGTAAGATGAGTAAAAGAGATTAATAACAAGTGAAATGATGAAACATCTAGTTAGGTGCCCTGAACACCGTGAGTTCCCCCGAGGACCACACTGGGGAAACAAAATGGATCTCCTTGTAGTAATCGATGAATTATGAGAAGGATTTCCGAAGTGTGGATCGAGACCTTAAAGGCTAGACCACCAGGATTTAGGAGTGAGTCATCTGGAGTGGCTCTGGCCCTAAATCCTTACTGTGAAAGTCTATGTCCAGATGGAATAGACTCTGTTGAAATGAAATATGTGAAATGTGAAATGAAAAATATGTGAAATACTGTGATATGTGATATATTGTTTTGTTGGTTCCTATCTCGTGTACCCGAGATGAGGACGTGAGCCTCTTTAGGAAACCCTGAGGTGGCCAGGGTCTGTTGTTGATATCTTAGGGTGGCCAGCTAAACCCTAAGATAGTGACGGTGAGTCGTTGACACGAGAATCAGGCGTGGCGACTTCTACTTGGTGAGGTACAAGCCAAGTAGTTTCAGGGCAAATGAATAAAAGATGATAAGCCGTGTAGAATATGATTTGAATGATTATTACATTCCTTGTAATACTACTTGATGATTTATCATTGTTGATTATACTTCTTATTGTGGAAAGTAATCATGTTGCCATAGACATTTTCTATTTCATATTATGATATGTCATGTTGACAAGTTATAAATGATGGGATTCATATCCATTCTGATTATGAGTTGGATTGCTTACTATTTGATAGTATTGTTTGGTAGATATGTATTATGTCTACTTCAACTTCAGGACTACAGGATGTGTTCCTGGTCCGGTTGGTGGAGTGTCACAAAGATAATGTTATTGTTATGTATTGGTTCAAAATGCTTAGAACATGACTTATTACTCATGTAGTAAGATTCTTAGTCTGAACTAGAAGTATCTGCTGATTTGTTCATGTCCATCTGGTGGAGTGTTACACGGGTAATTTTATTGTTATGTATTGATTCAAAAATGCTTAGAACTTATCTTATTTCACATGCAGTAGGGCTCTTAATCTGAACTGAGAAGTATCTGCTGATTTGTTCATAGACATGCTCTAAAAGATGTTTCAAGGTTATAATTGGTTCAAGTGATTGCCTTATATGTTGGATTATATTACCATTGCAAGATAGATTTGACTCATTATAGAACTTTTTGCTATACTTTTCAATATTTGTATGTTTCTTTTAAGTTTTATACTTAATCTGATGTTGATGCATGTACCTAGCTTGAGTGGGAGGTATCCACTCACTGGGGCTCTATATGAGTATCATGAGGTTATTTCAAATGTTTTTAGGTATAATGCTATCCAGCGGAGAGGTCGTCACAAGAAAGATATAAATAGTATAATCTAGATAGATTAGAATGTCCATGTACTCTCTCTTTCCCAGGATGGGTTGTAGATTTTGTTTGTTCATCAATGTACATGTATCTGATGTAAACTGAACCACATATGAGAACAAGATTTGATTCTGGATTTAATGGAGTTGAATATGATTTGTGATATCTGAATGTGACGTCCTTGATGTGACATTGATTTATGGGTTTGTGAAGAAAGAAAAAGGAAAAATTTATTTGTGTTTTTCGTATATTGTTTAATCGCCTTAGTCGAGAATTCATTGTTTTATTTCATAATCTGGATTTAGGTTTTGGGATTACCTCTAATGGTTGGTATTTGTGCTGATAAAAAAAGTGGGTCCCGACAGACGTGGTATCAGAGCCTAGGTTAGATGAGTCTATAGGGACAATAGGATCTAGGACTAATTGATAATGTCGATGTTGAATATAACATGAATGATGTGCATACTGACTGAACTCAGTATCCAGATATTCTGGTCAAGTATTTGGGTATTGAACTAAGCTAGTATGGAACTGCTGACTATACTTCTTCTGGATGCCCTGACCAAGTATCTAGATGAATATAGTTTGGTAGTATAATAAGATGCATGATGAAAAAAAAAGAGAAGAATGGTGATAAAATGGTGAAAGAGAAAAGGATTTTATAATTCAATATGGAATCTATAGAAAACATGAAATTTCATATAAGAAAGATGAAAGCTTAATGGATTATGAAGACAATCTATAATGAGTTTGAGTTTGAATATGAAATCTGAAATTGTGAGAAAAAGATATGAACTAAGATGCACACTAGATGGTCTTCTTTATAAAGGAAATTGATGAATGCAGATGATAATATGTGAATGAGTCATAATCTTAATCCATGAGATGTACAATAAAAAAAAAGATGTGAAAGGTGATGTGAATTAGATCTTGATAAATGATGTATTACTAATATTTGTGAAGTAAGTTTTTGTAATACTCAAGGAGAGATGTGATGATTACAAGGGAAGAAATATTCATTTAATGCAAAAAGAAAGTGTCATATGAAAGAAAGATAAAATGAAAGTCTTTATAATTTGATTCTCAGAGAGGTGAGTGATTAGATGATATGATATTCTTCCATATCTTTTCTTGGATTTCGGGATGAAATCCTAAAAGGAGGGGAGAATTTGTAATGACCCATTTTCAAATTAGTCATCTGATTAGGGTTTACTTGGATAATTGTATGCTTAATTAAGTTGATCATTGTTTAAAGCTTGATTAGTGATGGTATTTAAATTTTCATGTTTTAAATATAATTAGAAGGTTTAATCATACTTTTATTCACATAATTAGGGTTAACATTTTAGAAACCCTAATCGGCCCAAATTAGGGTTTTGGTGATATATGAATACATAATTTGATAAGTATAGTATCTCACTAAATGATTTTTATTATTTAATGTGTAACTCTGATTTACTTAAAATTTGGATATGATTTGGATATATAAAATGTGAACAACATTAAAAAAATATCAGAATTTTTTAAGAATGTTCTGACCTATTTATCGGTCGAATTTCAAACTCGACCGATCATATTTTCAGATTGAGATAGCAGTGTGGTAAATGAATTTTATCTTTTTATTCGTATATCCAATTGATCTCAAATTTTAAATTTATTTGAGAAACACAATTATAGACACCCTGTTAAATTGGCGTAATTTTTGGATGACATTTGATCTCTGCATAGAGGGTGTCGGTCGAGTTTTGTGCAGGACAAACTCGACCGACCATGTTGCTGACTGCAGTATAGCAGTGTAGTATTTTATTTTTTATATTTTATTGGATTATCCAATTAAGCTCAAATTTTAAATTATGGTTTGATACTCAGTTTTGAACAACATATTAAATTTTCAGAATTTTTGGAAGACTTTTTGTATCACAACAGAACCTTGATCGGTCGAGTTCTGAGAGAGACAAACTCGACCGACCAGATTTTTCTGGAAAAATAAAAAAGACTAAAAAATGTTTATAATTAATTATTCCAAGCACCTTAATGAGTATATAGGATTCTATTACGACCCAAGCACCTCTCATTTCCATCCCACACTTCCGAGCTTTGTAATTCTTGAGAGAGGAGGAGATTTTAGGGTTTGGAGAATCTGAAGTGGAAATTTCATATTTCTGGGTTTTCTCTTTCCAAGGTTGGTAAATTCTGTATAGATCATAAATCTTTACTAGGTTTATTTGCTTCTATTCTCTCCTATGTGAAATACTGTGATATGTGATATATTGTTTTGTTGGTTCCTATATCGTGTACCCGAGATGAGGACGTGAGCCTCTTTAGGCAACCCTGAGGTGGCCAGGGTCTGTTGTTGATATCTTAGGGTGGCCAACTAAACCCTAAGATAGTGACGGTGAGTCGTTGATAAGAGAATCAGGCGTGGCGACTTCTACTTGGTGAGGTAAAAACCAAGTAGTTTTAGGGAAAATGAATAAAAGATGATAAGCCGTGTAGAATATGATTTGAATGATTATTACATTCCTTGTAATACTACTTGATGATTTGTCATTGTTGATTATACTTCTTGTTGTGGAAAGTAATCATGTTGCTATAGACATTTTCTATTTCATATTATGATATGTCATGTTGACAAGTTATAAATGATGGGATTCATATCCATTCTGATTATGAGTTGCATTGCTTACTATTTGATAGTATTGTTTGGTAGATATGTATTATGTGTACTTCAGCTTCAGGACTGCAGGATGTGTTCCTGGTCCGGCTGGTGGAGTGTCACAAAGATAATGTTATTGCTATGTATTGGTTCAAAATGCTTAGAACATGACTTATTACTCATGTAGTAAGATTCTTAGTCTGAACTGGAAGTATCTGTTGATTTGTTCATGTCCAGCTGGTGGAGTGTTACAAGGGTAATTTTATTGTTATGTATTGATTCAAAAATGCTTAGAACTTATCTTATTTCACATGCAGTAGGGCTCTTAATCTGAACTGAGAAGTATCTGCTGATTTGTTCATAGACATGCTCTAAAAGATGTTTCAAGGTTATAATTGGTTCAAGTGATTGCCTTATCTGTTGGATTAGATTACCATTCCAAGATAAATTTGACTCATTATAGAACTTTTTGCTATACTTTTCAATATTTGTATGTTTCTTTTAAGTTTTATACTTAATCTGATGTTGATGCATGTACCTAGCTTGAGTGGGAGGTATCCACTCACTGGGGCTCTATATGAGTATCATGAGGTTGTTTCAAATGTTTTTAGGTATAATGCTATCCAGCGGAGAGGTCGTAACAAGAAAGATATAAATAGTATAATCTAGATAGATTAGAATGTCCCTGTACTCTCTCTTTCCTGGGATGGGTTGTAGATTTTGTTTGTTCATCAATGTACATGTATCTGATGTAAACTGAACCGCATATGAGAACAAGAAATGCACGCGGGCGCTCTAGGGCTTGCATCGCCCAGCGACGATCTGGCGATCCGAGGTAAGATCTCCCTCCCCCTTCCCCTGGCGGGGGGTCCTCTCCCGGTGCCATGGCTGCGGCAGAGCCTCCTGGTGCCGGTGAACCTGCTACGACTGAGCGGCCTGTCCTCAGGAGGGCCTGGAACCAAGTTCTCGCCAGCGGTGGCCTAGAGTCCGAAAAACACTCCTTCAGTCTGCCCGAGAATATTGATGGCAAAAGATTCGTAACCATTGATGAACCAACTTACGATGCCATGGAAAAGTGTTGGGAGCACACATCGATCCTCTACGTGATGGGAAAAAGGCCTTACTATCATCATCTTCTTGCTTGGATACGTAGGGTTTGGAAGCCTAAGGGCGGCTTCGATCTGTTCTCCAAACCAAATAAGTTCTTCCTCCTCCGTTTCAACTTGGCGGATGATAAGAAGAGTATCATTAATGGTGGGCCACGATGGTTCGACAGCCGTCTAGTGGTCGTCAAGGACTACAAAATTGGCGACGACCTGCAAAAGGACTTCTTCAGCACCTTGCCGGTCTGGATCAACATACCCAGCATGGGGCGCAACTGGTCTCCTAGAGCAGTTGGAATCGTGGCCAGCGGCGTCGGGAAGCTGCTACGTATTGATTTCAAGTCACTAGGCCAAGAATCGTTGGGGGAGGCTCGTGCACTGGTGGAAATTGACGCTGAAGAGGAGCCGCCTCAGGAGGTGTGGGTTAACATGCCTCGGCACGACCCAATGCCGGTGAAGATCTTATATGAGCATATTTTGAAGAGGTGCACCACGTGCAAAGTTTTTGGCCATGATGGGGTTGACTGTCCTATCCATCCGATCATCGAAGAGGAGGTACATGCTCCTCAATCGCAGGTCTGGAAGGTAGTAGGGAAGAAGGGTAAAGTTGCGGTTGTGGACAATGATAAGGAGGACGTTGGTGGTCAAGTTATGGTGGTAAGCAGTGGTGGTACTTCCTCATCAGGTGGCACCTCCTACTCAGGTGCTGACGGAGGCGTTGCTATCTATGTTGGTGGTGCTGCTAGAACTGATGGTGGTGTTGTAGATGGTGGTGTTGTTAGTGCAGATGGTGGCATTGTTGTGGCAAGAGCAGCAGGTGGGCGGGTCTCTAGTGGAAGTAACATTCCAAGTGCTGAAAGAGGGGGTGGCAGCAATGTTGCGCCTCCGGTTGCTGTGTCCCCGGTAGTAGTTAGAGCTGACGGTGGGTCTGTGTTGCGTTGCAGACCTGTTGTTAACGTCGGTGTTGGTTTGTGCGCTGCTGCCAATGATGAACCATGTGCTATTGTCAATGATGGGTCGCATGGACCAGTAAGGGAAGCTTCTGCTGCAGGTTCGGGTGTAATTGATGACTCAGTTATTAGACAATCCAATGGTGCCTCCTCTTCTTCGTCTAAAGCCTCCAGGGTGTCCAAAGGGGATGGGTCTCGTAAGACCCGCTCGGCTGCCAAAGGTCATTAATGACCTTTCTCATGACTAATGTGTGTGGCTCTGGGAAGCCGCGTAAGAAGAAAGAAGTGAGGAGAACCATCCTTGAAAATAAAGCTACTATGGCTATTCTTGTCGAATCTAAAATCAAGTCTCACATGATCCACACATCTGACCGTATGTTCCCTAAAGGTTGGTTATGGGTCTCTAATCATCTGCATGATCATAATGGACGCATCTATGTTGGATGGAATCCTAATTGCTGGACTACTTCTGTGGTTGAGATGGATGATCAACAGGTCACTTTGGAATGCATTAATAAAGGTGGTCTCATCATCTACACTACTGCTATCTATGCTAGGAATTTTGTGTCAGAGCGTTCTTTTCTGTGGCGTACCTTGGAGAGGATAGCTACTAGCATAGATGTTGTTTGGCTTATCACTGGTCACTTCAATAATATCAGGTAGCAAGAGGAGAAGGTTGGGGGTCGTGAGGTGCCCTCTGTTATCCTTAGTTCTTTTAATGTTGCTCTCGATAATGCATGTCTAACTGAATTACCTGTCATTGGTAAGGAGGTTTATACTTGGCATAACAAGCAAGGTGTTGCTAAAAGGGTGGCGTGCAAACTTGATAGAGCCTTTGTTAATGATGATTGGCTGACTAAATTTCCAGGTTCCAAAACAAAGTTCATCACATGTAATTATTCAGATCACTGTGCTCTAAACATCAATATGAAGCCTATTTCTTTCAAGAAGAAGCCTTTCCGTTTTATCAATTTCTGGCTGGATTGGGAAGGTTGTCGGGACATTATTAAAGAGGCTTGGATGACTGACATCCACGGTAACCCTCTCTTTCAATTCTGTCACAAACTCAAGAATGTTAAGGAGAAGTTGAAGACTTGGTCCAAACAGTATGTCAACCTCAAGAACCTGATTGCTAGAGAAAGAATGGAGCTCGATGACATTTCAGCTATGGTCCGTAGATGTCCTCTAGCTCCAGATCTCATTCATGCTGAACAACAAACCCTTGAAAGATTGGACTTGCTTCTTAAGGCAGAAGAGGTTTATTTCTGGCAGCGTAGTAGAATGGAGTGGCTCTCCAATGGTGATAGAAACACTACTGTCTACCATACCATGGTCAAGAGATGGGATGCTATCAACTCTATAACTGAACTTTTTGAATCACATGGTAATCTTTTGCAGGATAAAGATGCTATTGTTGACGACACTGTCCAGTTTTTTGAACAACTATATAATCAACCTTATGAAGATTCAGTCTCTTGTATTCTTGATTGGTCACCTCTTGTTTCTGGAATTGACACTGACATGCTTCGCTCTACTCCAAGTTTGAGTGAGGTTCGTGATGCTGTGTGGAGCATAGGACCTCACAAAAGCCCAGGCCCGGATGGCTTCAATGGTTACTTATATAGGGGTAATTGGAACGTCATTTGTGATGATCTCCTTAAGGCTATCCAATGGATTTTTGAAGGGGGAAACATGGTTAGGAAAGTCAACCATGTTTTTCTTGCTCTTATTCCCAAGACGGACATTGTTTCGTCCCCTGCTGACTTCAGGCCTATCTCCTGTTGCTCGATGCTCTATAAAATTATTGCTAAAGTCATATTAAGGAGACTAGCTACTCTTCTGCCAAAGATTATCTCTCCCTACCAAGGTGCTTTTGTCAAAGGTAGGAGTATTGAGGATTGTTCCCTTCTTGCGGCTGAATTCACTCTTAGATTCAATCGGAAATCCAGTCCTCCCACTGCTTGCATCAAGTTAGATATTACTAAGGCTTTCGATTTTGTTCGTTGGTCTTACCTTTGGGATTGTCTCTACGGCCTCAGATTCAATGAAAAGTTTATCTCCATTTTTAAGCAATGTGTGGAAACTCCATCCTTTTCGCTCTTGCTAAATGGTTCTTCGGTTGGCTTCTTCAAAAGCTCCAACGGTCTTAGGCAAGGCGATCCCTTATCCCCCCTACTTTTTGCTATTGCCATGGAAGGTCTCAACAAATGTCTTGAGGAGGCGTATGATAATAGACTCATCAGGAGCTATTCCATCAATGGGACCAAAGCACTTAGCCACTTTCTATTTGCGGATGATGTACTTATCTTTTCCGAGGGACGTCTACGCAGCCTTGTCAAACTCAAACATGTTTTTCTTGAATTTGGCTCTATTTCTGGAATGAAATGCAATCCGAATAAAACACATATATTCTTATCATCTTCTTGTCGCAACAAGGACGCCTTGATTAGCTTCTTGGGTATTCAGCGTGGTATGTGGCCCACAAAGTATCTTGGTTTTCCTATGGCTGGAGGCAACCTCAGGAGGCAACATTTCCATGAATGCCTAGATAAGCTCAGAGATATGATACAGAGATGGCCTAGTTCTAAAATATCTATGGATGGTTGTCTTGTGCTTGTTAAGCATTGTGCCATGGGTCTGATCAACTATTGGATGTGTATGGGTGACATTCCTCCTGCTGTCTTACAATGAATGGAGTTGTTACTTTCTGACTTCCTTTGGGGTAGCTCGGTGCACCCCTCTAGTTGGTCACATTTAGCTTACCCGCTTGGTGAAGGTGGCTTGGGGCTTAAGAGACTCAATGAACTTGCGGATTATCATTTGTTACGTCTCATCAAGAATTTCACCCAAGCTCAAAGTATATGGAGCTCATGGCTTTCTTGTAGGTATGGTGATACCTTGTGTATTGCTTCCAGGAATGGTTCTACTTATCACAGACGTATGGTAGCTATATGGCCTTCCTTCTCAGCTTGGGAAGGCAGTGATCTTTGGGAGAATGCAAGACAAAAACATCCACCTGATAAGGCTTATGGAAATCTTTGGATCTCCAAGCACTATCCTAGATGGAGTCTTACTACCTTTAGAGCACTCACAAATGTTCTACCTACTATGGAAAATATTAGTTCATGGTTGGGGGCTCCTATCCCTGCATGCTTACTATGTGGCCAGCACAATGACTCCATTACTCATCTTTTTGGGAGATGCAAATACTGGAAATATATTTGGGGACGTGCTCAACTTAAACTCAACATCAGAGCATCATATTCTCTATATGAATGCCTCATGGATCTTGGTAAAAGGTGAAAGCAATCTAGAATCATTGAACTTTGGGCCATCACTGGTGTTGTTCACTTCATTTGGGAGGAGCGTAATAAAAGGCTACATAACGGTAGCGCTTCTGACTTTTTTGCCATCTTCATCTGTCTTGCACTTGAGATCAAGAGAATGTACTTTACTTTTAAATCTTGTCTTGATTTTCCTCCTATTATAGCTAGGAATTGGGATCTGCTGTAACCAATTCCTAGGTGTGTATAGTCACATGTATGGGTGTGGCTTGTTACTTTGTCCCCTTTTAGGGGGGGGTTTGGAATATACTTACCCAATTTTCCAAAAAAAAAAAAGATTTGATTCTGGATTTAATGGAGTTGAATATGATTTGTGATATCTGAATGTGACGTCCTTGATGTGACATTGATTTATGGGTTTGTGAAGAAAGAAAAAGAAAAAATTTATCTGTGTTTTTTGTATATTGTTTAATCGCCTTAGTCGAGAATTCATTGTTTTATTTCATAATCTGGATTTAGGTTTTGGGATTACCTCTAATGGTTGGTATTTGTGCTGATAAAAAAAGTGGGTCCCGACATCTGTGTCGGGCAAGTGAGCCTTGTGTCGGGCAGGAGTGCTTTGTGTGTCGGCCTAGGGAGTGTGTCGGCCATGGTGTGGGGGTGTGTCACCCATGGACCCTTTGAACCCCTTTGACCTCATTTTTGTCACCACTAGTGGACACTTTGTGCTTGATGCTTGCATGTGGCAATGGCCTTGGACATGTGTTTAGGACATATTAGAGTGGTGGCTTTGCACATGGACAAGTGTCCCTAGGTGGGCGACACCTTGCCTTGTCTTTCCTTGGTTTCTCCTCCATCCTCTTCTATATATGTGTTTCCTTTCTCTTTCTTAGGATCCCTTTAGTTCCTTCGTTTCCCTCTTCTTTGGTGCACGACATCCCCTTCCTTTGCAAGCTTGGTGGTCGATCCTTGCCTAGGAGTCTCCTTCTTCCTCAAGTGGTGGCCGAACCCTAGAGTGCCTTGCTCTCCTTCTTGTGGTGGTGCTTGGAGCTAGGAGCTAGGAGCTTGGAGCTTGCTTAAGGCGGGTTACATAACTCCTAACCCTAACTACACTACCTTCTTTTATGCTTCTTATGATCATTTCGACTATGTATGTTGCTAGTTTCTTGCTTAGTTGTCTCTTATTGGCCGAACCTTGTTCTAGGGTTTCTTGTTGAGCAACACCCCTCTCCCTCCTTGGTCTTGAGAAGTGAGCTTAAACTCTGGTGATATGAGCAATACTCCTCTCTCGTTTGAGTTGAGAGGTGAGCTTGTGTTCTAGTTGCTTGAGCAACACCCTTCTCTCACCATGGATTCAAGAGGTGAGCTTTGTAGTGGTTGTAGACCTTTGTTAGGGTTGGTCCCTGTGTTTCCCAATTGGTGATAAGAAGCTAGGCAAGACCCCTCTCTCTTGGTTGTTGAGAGGTGAGCCATCTTCTTGATCCATTAGGGTTTTGGTGCCCTTTGTGCTTGAGGTTGGTGGCGACCTTGTTGGGTTGCTTTTCTTTGCCCGATATGGGGTTGGTGGTGATGCTCCTGATATCCCTCTTTGGCCTAGAGCTTTGGACGTTATGTTGTGGTGTTGTGTCGGGCGTCACACACCTGGTCCTGCCTTGTTGTGTCGGGCGTCACACCATGATAAGTACCCTGCCCGACACCCTTAACCTCGTTTTACCTTGATGTTGTGAAGCTTTGCTAGCTAGTTCTGTGGTGGGCGTCTCCCCTGGCCCTGGCCTTGTGTGTTGGCCGATAGATGAGGTTAGCTAGCTGGACGACATGATTTCCTTACTATTGTTTGAGGTTGTTCTCTGGTCGTTATACCTAGATGAGTGGAATGTTGGCCGTTATCCTTGTGTGTTGGGCGTCACACATGGTTGTGTCCTCCACCTGACATGCCTGGTTCAGGTGGTAGCCTTGTATCCGTACCTTGTACGTTATGGAGTATGTGGCTAACTGATGCCAGGTGTCATGGTGTTGTGGTGATGCCCGACAGAGTGTCACCTAGTATCCCCAGTCATTGCATATGGATGCCTGATGAGCGACACACCCATAGGCTCAGTTACCCGATAGGCTTTGTGGTCGTTGTACCCTTGATACCCGATGCAGCGTTGCACAACTTGAGGTCCATGACACGCGCTGCACGATACACATGAGTGCACGAGATGGATTGGTTCCTTATTGCCTGATATAAGTGGTAGCCTATTACCTTGTTGTGTGCTTGGCCGTTATGTGGCTAACTTGTTTGGCCGATATGTGGGAGAGGTGTTTGGATGATATGAGGAAGTACCCTACCGATATCTCTTCTGGTTAGAGTAATGGATGATTCTAGTAAGGTCTTGTCCTTCTGGGAAACTTATGTGCTAGATCTTGTCGTATGATGTCACGTTTGGTTGATGTTGATGACCCTTGTTAAGCTTGATGATAGTAAGATAATTAATATGGTTGATCACACCTTGATATGACATATGTCTATGGTCACAAGTTGAGGCATGAATGATAAAGTATATAATCATCAGTACTGCTCTATGTTGATAATATAACTCTTCTGATAATCCATGATGATTGTGCATACTAACCATGTAGGTACAAATGCATAGCCAGGTAAAGGGCTGTGAGGTATATATGTTTGAGTAACAATGTTCTGATGGTTACTCTTGATGATGAGATAACATGCATGATGTGTTTTGGTCTGAGGACCTGAGTTTGGCTAAAGTGCCTTGATGAGTTTCTATCCTCTGTTGATGATTTGGGATTGCTATTCCATGGTGATGATGTAAGCCTTGACAGGCAATGGCACTATGTGATGAGGGATTGAGATCCCATGTCAATGTGATGATCCTTACAACGGATCTAGATGGTTGGAAAGAGGCCAAGTGGTAACATGTAATGTTGGATCCTTGTGATGGATCAGGGTGATGTTGATGATAGTTAAAGCATGATATTGAGTTTCATGTTGTTTATTCTTGTTATAGTATGCATGCCATACAACTTGATTGCCTCAATAATCCACTTAAAATATACTAACTAATCACAGTGGAACATATCATGTAGTTTGCCCTGGCCATAGATCCATCATCGTCAGGAGCTGGTGATGGTGAAACGGGTTCTCCTGCGGGTTAACCCGGAGTGCATATTGTTGAATATGTGAGGTTTCTCCTAGCCTAAAATAGTGAGGATTCAAGTGCAACTACGGTTGCAGACTTGGGATATGTATAGAGCATGGTGAATAGGCCCATGGCTCAAGATATGTGATATGGGAGCATGAATGCGTTCATGGCTTAGAGCACGGTGAACATGCTCGTAGCTCAGTTTCACTGGCGTCAAGACTTGTACCGAGGTGGGCTAGGCAAAGGGTAGCCTGCGGGAGCTGACCCTGTGGCTGAGGCCACTTAAGCATGAGACTGCGGTCCTGCTTGTGTTGTACTCGTACACTGACCATGAGGTGGGAGGTCGTGGAGTCCGGCTCTTCCATTGACCTTGTATGGCACCGGCTCTGGGTTTCGCAGCCATCGGGTGGATCTGAGCAGTACGGCTCACTTCCTTAGGGCATAATAACTTGTAATCCATCCAAATAGAATTTACTACTTAAGGCAAAACACGGAACATTGGTTGAGGCCTTGCTTGCGTAGTTAATCTTGTTTTACATACAGTTGCTTATACGTTCCTCATGTTATGTAGTAAGATCTTATCTTGTTAATCATGTTCCATAAAGAGATATTGGATTATATGCCTTATGTACATCTGGTAAGCCTGATAGTATGAATAGCCTTGTTATATAGATTGCTCTTGTTGTACCTTTTACCAGTTATCTATTGCTTTTGCTTTATCTTTCTGAGGTTCTTGTGGTTTCGGCAGGGAGTTATGTTTCTCGCTGGGACTGTGTGTCTCACCCCGCTGGTTTGTAACCTTTTTAGGTGGTTGAGCTAGACGCGGTGGTGGTCGTGGGGTTGCGACCGAGCAGCAAGAAGAGAAGTAGAAGGCAAGAGATGGACATGTTGTTGTTTTGGTTGTTTTGTAGTAAAGTCTAGAGTCACCCCTGTATTCTCAAGTCCTTGGGAGCGTTTTGACGTTTTTTCACGATGTATAGTTGTTGATGGTTTGTATATCCTGCTACTGGCCGGATGTTGGCCGTTATGTATATATAACAGGTGATGAACTCATGTGATAGCTTGACAACTGATCTTCTAAGCTGTGGACACGTGTCAGGATTTTGTAAATGTTTATATAACTGTTTCCCTACAGGATATGGATAGGAATATAATAGTTTCTTGGTCACCTACTTTCTGCAATTAGCTTTAATTAACCCGTGTTTTTGGTAATCTGTGAATTACGGTGTTTTTCGCACATTTTCGTGTAACACCTCGTTGTCTGTGTGATAGTGGGATGTGTTGCCACAAGTTTGGTATCAGAGCTCTATGTTCGCTGAGTCTATAGGGATTTAGGACTAGGTTGTGTCTGTTCTTGTGAGTTTTCCATATTTTCTTACCATCGTCTTCTGCCCTCAGCGGAAGAAAAGCCAAGATGTCTGGAAACCATGAAGAACACACTACCGAGAACAACGATGATGCATCAGTTGATGGAGTTTTTGGTCAGGCACATGAAGATCGGGTGCCTGAGGTCCCCCAACCTGACCCAGCCATTCTTGAACACCCTGCCTATCGACAGCTTATGGGGCATATGATGGCTACGATGAATCTCATGGTAGAAAGATTGCCAGTGCCTCCGCCAAGAGCACAGGCTCCCCATGGTGAAACATCGGGTATTGGGAAGACCTTTGAGTGGCTTCGCCAAGTCGGAGCTTCGGATTATGCTAGAACGGTTGATCCAGCGAATGCAGATCTGTGGCTGACAAGTCTTGAGAAGGCTTTATGGATCCTTGACATCCCCAAAGCAGACAAAGTAAAGCACGTTATCTACCTTCTAAAAGGTAGTGCTGGTCACTGGTGGACCATCAAGGAGGAGAAGCGTCCCGGTGAGGTGATCAGTTGGGAGGTTTTTCAGCGTGAGTTCGTCAGCAGATACTTTCCGAAGATGTATCTAGATGAGAAGATCAGTCAGTTTGAGATCCTACGCCAGGGAACGATGAACATCACCGAGTATGAGGCCAAGTTCATGGATCTATTGAGGTTTTGTCCTCACATGGCAGCAATAGATGAGGAGCAGATCATACGTTTTGAGAAGGGTCTGAGTACTGAGCTGACAACACATGTTTCTGAGTAAGGGAAGAGGTTATGTTTCTTCACCGTCAAAAGCACATATTACAGCTTCTGTGGCAGTGACAGGGCCATCTAGGCCACGGTTTGAAGATAGGTCATGCCATCTTTGTGGTCGGATCGAGCATTTCAGGTTCAACTGCCCGAATAGAGATGTTGAAGTAATGCAACAACTGAGACAGAATCATCAAGGGTCAGATAGATAGCAGCCCAGTAGTAGTAGAGGGCGAGGATGTGGTCAAGTGTCGCAAGTAGGATCGTCTGCTCAAGGAAGCAGAGGACGTGGACAGTAAGCACCAGCTCGATTCTATGCTATGAGTCAACCAGAGGCAATAGTCAACCTATGAGTGGTGACAGGTCAGATGGAGTTATTTCATTCTGATATGTCTTCTTCTTGCTTTATATCTGTTCTGGTTGACCCGAGTGCTACACAGTCTTTTATCGCCTATAGTATGCTTGAAAACTGTCATTTACCTGTTAGCTATAAGAAAGATAGCTTGTTGTTAGAAACCCCTCTTGATGGTTCCTCGATGCTTCGAGAAGAATGCCCATCTTGTGTCATATCTTTTTCATGACACAGTATACGAGTGGATCTTATACCACTTGATATACATGGTTTCGATGTGATCCTTGGGATGGATACCTTAGAGAAGTATAAGGTTGTTTTGGATTGTGGTTCCAAGCATGCTGTGTTTGATGATGGCGGTAAGAAGTGGATCTTCCAAGGATATAGGAAGATTCTTCCGACGTGTCTAGTATCAGCTATGGTGGCAGAAAAGTTGCTACGACAAGGATGTAAGGCATTCTTAGCTCACGTTGTGGATACTAAGGTGAAAGGTCCTAGCCTTGAGGAGGTGTCGGTTGTCCGAGAGTTTGCGAATGTGTTTCCTGATGAGTTCCCCGGTGTTCCTCCACCCCGAGAGATTGATTTCGAGATCAATCTGGTTCTAGGAACGTAACTAGTTGCACAGACACCGTATAGGATGTCTCCAGTAGAGATGGCAGAGCTTAAGAAAAAGTTGCAAGAGTTGTTGGAGAAAGGTTTCATCCGACTGAGTACATCGCCTTGGGGTGCTCCAGTATTGTTTGTTAAGAAGAAGGATGGGTCGATGCGGTTATGTATAGATTACTGGCAGTTGAACAAGGTCACGATCAAGAACAAGTACCCATTACCGAGGATAGATGATATGTTCGATCAGTTGTGTGGTGCTACAATGTTTTCAAAGATTGACCTACGGTCTGGATATCATCAGTTGAGGATTAAGGCGGATGACATACCAAAGTCAGTTTTTAGGAGGAGGTATGGTCACTTTGAGTTTGTGGTTATGCCGTTTGGGCTAACCAATGCGCCTGCTGCTTTCATGGATTTGATGAATAGGGTGTTCCGTCCATTTCTAGATCAGTTTGTTGTAGTCTTTATAGATGACATCTTGATCTATAGTCAGGATAGGAAAGAGCATGAGCGACATCTTCGACTAGCGTTGACTCTTCTTCACCAACATTAGTTGTATGCCAAGTTTAGTAAGTGTGAGTTTTGGTTGGAGGAAGTGACTTTCTTGGGCCACGTAATATCCGTAGAAGGAGTTAAGGTGGACCCTAATGTAAGGACCCTGACCTGCGTTTAGGGTTTACCCGGTTTGTTTTGCTTAATCTTTATGCTTTGGTGCTTGCTAATCACCTTTAAGTGGTGATTAGGGTTTTGTTGTGCTTTGTTGAGAGTTGAGGGGGCTACTTGCAAATAACCCAAGTTTGGGGTTTTGTGTGCAAGTTGGTCATCTTGTGAGATGTTTTTCCTCTCCTTGCTCCCTCTAGGGTTGAGAGGAAGGCTTGGGCTTGTTGTTTGAGTTCTCTGGGCCTGAGTTGAGCTTGTTTGGGCCTTGAGGTGCCTGGGTTGGGCTTTCTTGCGCCTTGTGTTGACCAAGACCTGCTTTGTGTCGCCCAGCAGAGCTGCTGCCTGTGTCGCCCATGATGCTTGGTCTTGTGTAGTGGACACTTGGTGCATGTTTTGGACAAGTGTCCCATGCTTTGTTAGTGTGTTGGCTGGAACCCTAGGACAAGTGTCCCTTGGGTGGACGACACATGGCATGGTTGTACCTTGGTTTCTCCTCCCCTTCCTTCTATATATATACAACTCTTTTCCTTGCCTTAGTCTCTTTTGCTCTTTTGGTCTCCCCTCCACCATGAGTGCACGATATCCCTTCCCTTGCTGCTGTGTTGGCCAATACATCTTCCTTGGAGCTGTGGTGGACGATACCTTGGAGCTCGAATGCTTCTTCTTCTTCCTTGGAGCTCAAGGCGGGTTGCATGATTTCTATCCCTAACTCCTTTCCTCTCGTTATGTTCTTGTTCATATGCTAGTGTACCTTGCTTTGTACCTGTGTTGGTCGATATGGTTGTGATGGGCAGCAGGCCTGACGGGCGTTATCCTCTTGAGGCTGTGACGCACGATAGAGCGAGGTGTGACGACCGACAGGGCCTGGGGTTGTGACGGGCATCACACCCCTTTCCTTGATGTATCGGCCGTTAGAGTGGGCTATGTTGGTAGCACATTTTGTGGGATTCCTTCTCTCTCCATCCTTTCTCTCTCCTGGTGGTTTTCCTTTGTGATGACCTGGCCGCTTTGGGAAGAAGTATCGGGCGTCAGCCTAGGATGGGCGATAGGCCTGACAGGCGTCACACCCCTTGAGCGTCGGCCGACAGAGTAGTGACGACGGGCGTTGCCCGATTTACATAGGGTGCTCGACACCCCTCTCTGACGCACGTTACCCCAGTAACGATGTGTCACGCAGCGTTGTTGCTCTCCCTCTTGGTCAGTCATTTTGTTGTGTGTGGGTAAGGGTTATGAGAAGTTCTAGTGAGGGTGTTGTGACCCTATAGTAACGGCCTTAGTGATAAGGAAGTAGTTAGCTGTGCACCAATAAACGATGGTGGTGTCTTGTTCGTAATAACAACAATGAGATGATGCCTTACTCATAAGTAAACGCAATAACGATGTAATAATATAATGTTGTTGATAACTAAGATGATGGCGATTCCTTGCTAGTAGTGGAAGCATTAGTAATGATAATAATGATGCTTAGTGACAGCTACATTAATAGTCTGCTTAGTGACATAGCAATACAGATACTAGTGGATGGTGATGCTGATAATATTAATGATGGTAGCAAGAGTAGTAATGACATGCATAATGTAAGTTGTATGCTTAATTGTTAATGTCAAGGATAACTGGTAGTTTCATTAATGGTTGCTTAATGATAAAGGTAATGTTTTTGGTAACAACAGTAGTTGCTTTGTGTACTCAACATAATTGTTATATAAAGTGAATACCTTGATTGTTTGTAAAATCCTAATATAAGGGTAGGCATGATTATGGTGTGATGTTCTTAACAAGCTTGATCATCAAATAGTGTAATTTTGATAAATAAATTATCTTGAATGATAGCCCATGATAGCGAGCATATTCCTTATGATGAATCTATGGTTATTGTGTATCCTAACCATGCAGGTGATGTGTAGCCATGAAAGGGCTATGTGACATATGTGATGAGTAACATTACCTTGATATTTGTTCTATGAGATTATATATGTAATGTGTTGGTCCCATGATGATGATGTGAGCCTTGAGAGGCAGTGACAGTACATGATGAAGGATTGAGATCCCCTAATATGTGATGATCCTTGAGATGGATCTGGATGGTTGGCAAGAGGCCAAGTGGTAACATGTGATGTTGGATCAGGTTGATGTGGTTTCAATAATAATATAATGTTCTTTACTTTCTGTTATACCTTGCATGTTATATAACTTGGTTGAATCCTACAATCCATCTAAAAGATACTAATGAATCACAGTGAAATCATATCATGTAGTTTGCCCTGGCCATAGATCCATCATCGTCAGGACTTGGTGATGCTGAAACGGGTTCTCCTACGGGTTAACCCGGAGCGCATATTGTTGAATATGCGAGGTTACTCCTAGCCTAAAGTAAGGAGGTAAGAGTGTAACTTTGTTTATAGACTCAGATACGTATATGGAGCATGGTGAACATGCCCATGGATCAGGATATGTGATATGTAGAGCATGAATGTGTTCATGGCTCAGAGCACGGTGATCAGGCCCGTGGCTCAGTTGTACTAGCGCCGAGACCTGTACCAAGGCGGGCTAGAGTGAGGGTAGCCTATGGAGCTGACCCTGTGGCTTAGACCACTTCAGCATGTGACTAAGGTCGTGCTTGTGTTGTGCTCATGTACGGACCACGATGTGGGAGGTTGTGGAGTCCGGCTCTTCCACTGACCATTGTATGGCACCAGTCTTGGGCTTCGCAGCCAGAGGTTGGATTTGAATGGTACGATTCAAATCCTCGGGGCATAATAATACGTAATACAACCATCTAGTACTTACTGCTTAAGATAAACACGAAACATTGGTTGAGGCCTTGTTTGTGTATTTAATTCTGGTATATCTCATGTACTTCTATAATCACTAGGTATGTGGCAATAGGTCGTATCTTGGTAATCAGGTTATGTGGTCATATGTCTTGTTCTGATCATCATGTTACACAGTGATATATCTTATCTTGTCGATCATGTTCCTTTGAGGAATATCTGGTTATATGCTTTTGTACAGCTGGTAAGTTGGTCGATAAAAATAGCCTTGCCTTATATAGACTGCTCTTATTATACCTGTTAATAGTTATCTGCTGTTATAGTTTATCTTGTTGAGGTTTGAAGTTGCGGTGGAAAGTTATGTTTCCCGCTGGGACAATTGTTTAATTGTCTCACTCCGCTGGTTTTCAGGTGGTCGAGGTAGACGTGGTCGTGGTCGTGGTGTTGCGGTCGAGCAGCTTGAAGAGCAGTAGAAGGCAAGCGATGGATATGCTGCTGTTTTGGAGGTTTTGTAGTAGAGTCTAGAGTCATCCCTATACTCTCAGGTCCTTGGTAGAGTTTTGACATGGTTTCTCGGTGAATGATCGACGGTGTTTTGTATATCCTGCTGTTGGCCGGATGCGAGCCTTTGTGTATATGAACAGGTGATGAACCCATGTGATGGATGGACAGCTGTTTCAGTAAGCCGTGAACACGTATCAGACCTCGTGTATGTATATATGACATGTTTCTGTGCAGGATGAGGACTGGAAAGTAATAGTTTCACAGTTTATATGTTTTCCACAATCGGTTTAATTAACCCATATTTTCATAATCTGTGGTTATGGTGATTTCCGCACGTTTTCGTGTAACACCTCGTTATCTGTATGATAATGGGATGTGTTGCCACACCTAAGAAGGTGGAGTCTGTTGCAGAGTGGGAACAGCTGAAGACGTCGACAGAAGTTCGTAGTTTCCTGGGTCTAGCAGGTTACTACAGGAGGTTTATCAAGGACTTCAGTATGATTGTGTTGCCAATGATGAAGTTGACTAGAAAGGATGTACCTTTTGTTTGGGATGACCGTTGTCAGCAAGCTTTCCAAAGTTTGAAGGAGAAACTAACCAGTGCTCCAGTGTTAGTACTACCTGAACCCGGAAAGGGCTACGTTGTTTTCTACGATGCTTCCAAGAAAGGTTTAGGTTGTGTACTGATGCAGGAAGATCATGTGGTCTCTTTTGCTTCACGACAACTTAAGAAACATGAAGAGAATTATCCGACTCATGATTTGGAGTTGGCAGCAGTGGTTCATGCGTTAAAGATTTAGAGACACTATCTTTATGGGAAAGTGTGTCAGATCTTCACCGATCATAAGAACCTGAAGTACATCTTTTCGCAGAACGAGCTAAACATGCGACAACGTCGATGGATGGAGTTAATCAATGATTATGATTACATCATCGAGTACCATCCTGGTAAGTCGAATGTAGTAGATGATGCTCTTAGCCGAAAGTCTTCTTCTCTATTTACAAAGAAGGCACAGTTGAGCTCCTTGGTATGCCATAGACGGGATATGCTTGTTTCCTTGCGACAAATGAATGTGCAGATGGAAGTTTCCTTGTTAGCTGGACTTGTAGCACATATGCAAGTCAAGTCTACACTGAGACAACAGATCAAAGATGCACATCAAGTAGATGATGCCATATAGCCCCAATCATGGCTACTAATAAAATCAGACTAGGAAGCAAAAACCAGACAGAATAGTAGGTATAAAGTAAATTGCCCAATGTTTCCAACTCCGTCCAACTTCGTACCTTTCCGGCATAAACCGTATATCTCAGAGAGGTCGTATTTCTGTGGGTTGGTAGTAATGGAACGGTTTCATTATCTAAAATGAAGAACATTTCCCACCAAAGGATCAGTCCAATAATACCACTCACTGGTAAATAGCACAAGACTTCTTCGTGAATCTCCTCCCTTTGAATATTGAACATCATAACCACGAATAGGAATGAAATGGCAATAGCTCCTATATGAACTACTGGGGAGATCATAGCAGAGAAGTCGGGGGCCCGCACAAGCGGTGGAGCATGTGGTTTAATTCGATACAACGCGAAGAACCTTACCAGGGCTTGACATGCCGCGAATCCTCTTGAAAGAGAGGGGTGCCTTCGGGAACGCGGACACAGGTGGTGCATGGTTGTCGTCGTGCCGGGTTAAGTCCCTCAACTCACTCGCTTACAGGACTCAGAAAGTCATTGCATTGCTGCTTTGCTTTTTCTTTCAGACTCAGGACTCTTTCTTTCATTCACATATTCTACAACTAAGCTTTTGGCCTAGGTTCTGACTCTTTCTCCCCTTACTTTACTGTTTGACTTGACTCGACCTGGCTAGTAATATGACAAATCCAGAGGTGTATATTCTCATTCTGCCTGGATTCGGTATTATTAGTCATATTGTATCGACCTTTTCAGGAAAACCGGTCTTCGGGTATCTAGGCATGGTTTATGCCATGATCAGTATAGGTGTTCTTGGATTTCTGGTTTGGGCTCATCATATGTTTACTGTGGGCTTAGACGTTGATACGCGTGCCTACTTCACCGCAGCTACCATGATCATTGCTGTCCCCACTGGAATCAAAATCTTTAGTTGGATCGCTACCATGTGGGGAGGTTCGATACAATACAAAACACCCATGTTATTTGCAGTAGGATTCATCTTTTTGTTCACCATAGGAGGGGTCACTGGAATAGTTCTAGCAAATTCAGGTCTCGACATTGCTCTACATGATACTTATTATGTGGTTGCACATTTCCATTATGTACTTTCTATGGGAGCCGTTTTTGCTTTATTTGCAGGATTTTACTATTGGGTGGGTAAAATCTTTGGTCGGACATACCCGGAAACTTTAGGTCAAATCCATTTTTGGATCACTTTTTTCGGGGTGAATCTGACCTTCTTTCCCATGCATTTCTTAGGGCTTTCGGGTATGCCACGTCGCATTCCAGATTATCCAGATGCTTACGCCGGATGGAATGCTCTGAGCAGTTTCGGCTCTTATATATCCGTAGTTGGAATTTGTTGCTTCTTTGTGGTCGTCACAATCACTTTAAGCAGTGGAAAGAACAAAAGATGTGCTCCAAGTCCTTGGGCTGTTGAACAGAATTCAACCACACTGGAATGGATGGTACAAAGTCCTCCAGCCTTTCATACTTTTGGAGAACTTCCAGCTATCAAGGAAACGAAAATCCCTGTGAAATAAAATAAGAAAATCAAAGAAGAAAGGGTCGCCGACAGACAGAAAAAATCCGGTCCTCTACCATGTTTCAGTTTTTAAGAGATTGCTGGTCCTCATTTTCCTGTTGTTGCCTGACAAGTCCCAAATCCCCTGTCCAGGTTGATATTTCCGTTGAGAAGAGTTGCGGTCTGTTGCCCCAATGTGAAGGGAAGTAGCGCTAAGCCCTCATATCTTGGGGTCCAAATTCCAGGTCGGGATGTTATTCCGGGTGGGGAAGAGTTTTAGGCCCCGGGGGGGATGAGGCAGTTGATCAGATCAGAGTTTGGCAGCGAAAAGTGTGATGGGTTCCATGAGTCCAAGGATGGACTAGTTTGCTACCAAGATAGGATGGTGGTCCCCAATGCAGATGATCTGAGGAAGTTAGTGCTCGAAGAAGCGCACACGTCTATGTATGATATGCATCCAGGAGTCACCAAGATGTATCATAGTCTGAAGGACTTGTGTTGGTGGCCCGGTTTGAAAAAGATGTAGCAGAGTTTGTGGCTATATGTGCTATATGTCAGCAAGTTAAAGCTGAGCATTAGAAGCCGGCAGGTACGTTACAACCCTTGCCGATACCGTAGTGGAAATGGGATCATATAACCATGGATTTCGTAGTTGGTCTGCCCAGGAAAACTAGGAATCATGATTCCATTTGGGTGATAGTGGACAGATTGACGAAGTCTGCCCATTTCATACCTGTAAAGACAATGTATATAGCCGAGAAGCTTGCTCGAGTATACGTAGATGAGATAGTGTGGTTGCACGGTGTGCCAGTAACGATAGTTTCCGATAGAGGTCCGCAGTTCACGAGTCATTTCTGGGAACAGTTGCACAAATTGTTGGGAACGCAGTTGAGGTTCAGTACTACTTTCCACCCACAGACAGATGGACAGTCTGAGAGGACTATTCAAACTTTGGAGGATCTCCTTCGGGCTTGTGTCTTGCAGTTCCTAGGCAGTTGGGACGTACATCTCAGTTTGATAGAATTCGCCTATAATAATAGTTATCAGCGGAGCATTGACATGGCTCCTTATGAGGGCTTATATGGCAGGAAGTGCAGATCTCCGTTGTGTTGGTATGAGTTTGGTGAATATCAGCTTTTGGGTCCTGAGTTAGTACAGAAGACGACAGAGAAGATCAAGGTGATACAGCAACAGTTGAAAGTGGCACAAGACAGGTAGAAGTCTTACGCAGACAATCATCGACGACCTTTGGAGTTCCAGGTAGGAGACAAAGTGTATCTTAAAGTCTCGTCGTGGAAAGGTATGCTAAGGTTTGGCTGGAAGGGTAAGCTAGCACCTCAATATATGGAGCCATACCCAGGCATAACACGTATGGGCAAGGTAGCTTATGAGTTAGAGCTGCCGCCAGAGTTGCACAGGTTACACCCAGTGTTCCATGTTAGTATGCTGAAGAAAAGTCATCCGAATACAGGAACAGTGATACAGCCAGTCGAAGTTGAGCTTGATGAAGATGTGACCTACGAGGAAGGTCATATAATGATCCTTGACAGAAGAGTTAAGAAGCTGAAGAGGAAGGAACTGGTTCTTGCAAAGGTTCTTTGGCATTATCATGGAGTTAAGGAAGCCACCTAGGAGCTTGGGGAAGAGATGAGGAGGAAGTATCCCTCGCTTTTCTCTTTGGATTTCAAGGATGAAATCCCTTTGTAGAGGGTTATAGCTTGTAAGGATCCTGACCTCCGTTTAGGGTTTATCCAGTTTGCTTTGCTTAACCCTGATGCTTAGTTGCTTGCTAATCACCTTTAGTGGTGATTAGGGTTTGTTGGTGCTTTGTTGAGAGTTGGAGGTGCTACTTGCAATTAACCCAAGTCTAGGGTTTGTGGGAAAGTTTGTCACCTTGTGGCGTGTTTCTCCCTCTCTTTGTTTCCTCTAGTGTTGAGAGGAAGAGTTTGGCTCGTTGCTTGTGTTGCCTAGGGCTTGGTTGAGCTTGTTGGGCCTTGTTATGCCTTGCCTTTGCCTTGTTGGACCTCTGTGTCGAGCAAGTGAGCCTTGTGTCAGGCAGGAGTGCTTTATGTGTCTGCCTAGGGAGTGTGTCAGCCATGGTGTGGGGGTGTGTCACCCATGGACCCTTTGACCTCATTTTTGTCACCACTAGTGGACACTTGGTGCTTGATGCTTGCATGTGGCAATGGCCTTGGACATCTGTTTAGGACATATTAGAGTGGTGGCTTTGCACATGGACAAGTGTCCCTAGGTGGGTGACACCTTGCCTTGTCTTTCCTTGGTTTCTCCTCCATCCTCTTCTATATATGTGTTTCCTTTCTCTTGCTAAGGATCCCTTTAGTTCCTTAGTTTCCCTCTTCTTTGGTGCACGACATCCCCTTCCTTTGCAAGCTTGGTGGCCGATCCTTGCCTAGGAATCTCCTTCTTCCTCTAGTGGTGGCCGAACCCTAGAGTGCCTTTCTCTCCTTCTTGTGGTGGTGCTTGGAGCTAGGATCTTGGAGCTTGCTTAAGGCGGGTTACATAACTCCTAACCCTAATTACACTACCTTCTTTTATGCTTCTTATGATCATTTCGGTTATGTATGTTGCTAGTTTCTTGCTTAGTTGTCTCTTATTGGACAAACCTTATTCTAGGGTTTCTTGTTGAGAAACACCCCTCTCCCTCCTTGGTCTTGAGAAGTGAGCTTAAACTCTAGTGATATGAGCAATACTCCTCTCTCATTTGATTTGAGAGGTGAGCTTGTGTTCTAGTTGCTTGAGCAACACCCTTCTCTCACCATGGATTCGAGAGGTGAGCTTTGTAGTGGTTGTAGACCTTTGTTAGGGTTGGTCCCTGTGTTTCCCGATTGGTGATAAGAAGCTAGGCAAGACCCCTCTCTCTTGGTTGTTGAGAGGTGAGCCATCTTCTTGATCCATTAGGGTTTTGGTGCCCTTTGTGCTTGAGGTTGGTGGCGACCTTGTTGGGTTGCTTTTCTTTGCCCGATATGGGGTTGGTGGTGATGCTCTCGATATCCCTCTTTGTCCTAGAGCTTTGGATGTTATGTTGTGGTGTTGTGTCGGGTGTCACACACCTGGTCCTGCCTTGTTGTGTCGGGCGTCACACCATGATAAGTACCCTTCCCGACACCCTTAACCTCATTTTACCTAGATGTTGTGAAGCTTTGCTAGCTAGTATAATGGTGGGCGCCTCTCCTGGCCCTGGCCTTGTGTGTTGGATGATAGATGAGGTTATCTAGTTGGACGAAATGCTTTACTTGCTTTCGTTTGAGGTTGTGACTTGGTCGTTATACCTAGATGAGTAGAATGTTGGTAATTACCCTTGTGTGTCGGGCGTCACACATGGTTGTGTCCTCCACCCGACATGCCGGGTTCAAGTGGTAGCCTTGTATCTGTACCTTGGACGTTATGGAGTATGTGGCTAGTTGATATCGGGTGTCATGGTGTTGTGGTGATGCCCGACAGAGTGTCACCAAGTATCCCCAGTCGTTGCATATGGATGCCTGATGAGTGACACGCCAATAGGCTCAGTTACCCGATAGAATTTGTGGTTGTTGTCCCCTTGATACCCGACGTAGCGTTGTACAACTTGAGGTGCACGATACACATGAGTGCACGAGATGGCTTGGTTCCTTGTTTCCCGATATAAGTGGTAGCCTGATACCTTGTTGTGTGCTTGGCTGTTATGTGGCTAACTTGTTTGGCCGATATGTGGGAGAGGTGTTTGGATGATATGAGGAAGTACCCTACCGATATCTCTTCTGGTTAGGGTAATGGATGCTTCTAGTAAGGGTCTTGTCCTTCTGGGAAACTTATGTGCTAGATCTTGTCCTATGATGTCACGTTTGGTTGATGTTGATGACCCTTGTTAAGCTTGATGATAGTAAGATAATTAATATGGTTGATCACACCTTAATATGACATATGTCTATGGTCACAGGTTGAGGCATGAATGATAAAGTATATAAACATCAGTACTATCCTATGTTGATAATATAACTCTTCTGATAATCCATGATGATTGTGCATACTAACCATGTAGGTACATATGCATAGCCAGGTAAAGGGTTGTGAGGTATATATGTTTGAGTAACGCTGTTCTGATGGTTACTCTTGATGATGAGATAACATGCATGATGTGTTTTGGTCTGAGGACCTGAGTTTAGCTAAAGTGCCTTGATGAGGTGCTATCCTCTGTTGATGATCTGGGATTGCTATTCCATGGCGATGATGTAAGCCTTGAGAGGCAATGGCACTATGTGATGAGGGATTGAGATCCCATGGCAATGTGATGATCCTTGCAACAGATCTAGATGGTTGGCAAGAGGCCAAGTGGTAACATGTAATGTTGGATCCTTGTGATGGATCAGGGTGATGTTGATGACAGTTAAAGCATGATATTGAGTTTCATGTTGTTTATTCTTGTTATAGTCTGCATGCTATACAACTTGATTGCCTCAATAATCCACTTAAAATATACTAACTAATCATAGTGGAACATATCATGTAGTTTGCCCTGGCCATAGATCCATCATCGTCAAGAGCTGGTGATGGTGAAACGGGTTCTCCTGCGGGTTAACCCTGAGCACATATTATTGAATATGCGAGGTTTCTCCTAGCCTAAAATAGTGAGGATTCGAGTGCAGTTGCGGTTGCAGACTCGGGTTATGTATAGAGCATGGTGAACAAGCCCATGGCTCAGGATATGTGATCTGGGAGCATGAATGTGTTCATGGCTCAGAGCATAATGAACAAGCCCGTGGCTCAGTTTCACTAGCGTCGAGACCTGTACCGAGGCGGGCTAGGCAGAGGGTAGCCTACGGGAGCTGACCCTGTGGCTGAGGCCACTTAAGCATGAGACTGCAGTCCTGCTTGTGTTGTACTTGTACACTGACCACGAGGTGGGAGGTCGTGGAGTCCGGATCTTCCATTGACCTTGTATGGCACCGGCTCTGGGTTTCATAGTCGTCGGGTGGATCTGAGCGGTATGGCTCACTTCCTCAGGGCATAATAATTCATAATCCAGCCGAATAGAATTTACTGCTTAAGGCAAAACATGGAACATTGGTTGATGCCTTGCTTGCATAGTTAATCTTGTTATACATACAATTGCTTATACATTCCTCATGTTATGTAGTAAGATCTTATCTTGTTAATCATGTTCCATAAAGAGATATTGGATTATATGCCTTCCGTACATCTGGTAAGCCTGACGGTATGAATAGCCTTGCTATATGGACTGCTCTTGTTGTACCTTTTACCAGTTATCTACTACTTTTGCTTTATCTTTCTGAGGTTCTTGTGGTTTCGGCGGGGAGTTATGTTTCTCGTTGGGACTGTGTGTCTCACCCCGCTGGTTTGTAACCTTTTTAGGTGGTCGAGCTAGACGTGGTGGTGGTCGCGGGGTTGTGGCCGAGCAGCAAGAAGAGCAATAGAAGGCAAGAGATGGACATGCTACTGTTTTGGTTGTTTTGTAGTAAAGTCTAGAGTCACCCCTATACTCTTAGGTCCTTGGGAGCATTTTGATGTTGTTTCACGATGTATAGTTGTTGATGGTTTGTATATCCTGCTGCTGGCCGGATGTGGGCCGTTATGTATATATAACAGGTGATGAACTCATGTGATAGCTTGACAGCTGATCTCCTAAGCTGTGGACACGTGTCAGGATTTTGTAAATGTTTATATAATTGTTTCCCTGCAGGATATGGATCGGAATATAAAAGTTTCTTGGTCACCTTCTTTCTAAAATCGACTTTAATTAACCCGTGTTTTTGGTAATCTGTGAATTACGGTGTTTTCCGCACGTTTTCACGTAACACCTCGTTGTCTGTGTGATAGTGGGATGTGTTGCCACACTTGGGATGGATGGATTATCTTCATCATCAAATTCTAATGAGTTCCTTACAATTATAGCAGCTTCTTCATTAGGTTCTTCTAGATTCGGGACCGAGTCATGTGTCATCCCCTTGTTCCTCACCCTATATGAGCTGTTGGTGGTTTGATAGTTGATTTTCCGATTTCTGAGCATCACAAAACCATTGTCAGCTTGGCCTTGGAGAAATAAGGGGATCTTGGAGGATTCCTTCCCCCTTGCCATGATTGTAGAGACATGGATGAACGTTTTGGTCTGGGGGGCATTCATGCACCCAAAACTCATCTCATTGTTGTTCAATTGAACTATCGTATTCTCCTGAGAGGCTGGTTTCCCTGGATTATTGGTACTTGTTGCGGCTTGTTTCTTAGCAAGTCACTTATTTTTCTTTCCCGTTACCATCTCTCAATCATCTTCCTCCTCACCAGGTTGTTTGTCATCTTCAGAGACCTTGATAGGTTCGAAGTCCTTCATCCCTGAACAATGCAAATCCACTATGTCAGATAAGCCAAAGAAGCCTACCCAAGCCCAGGGAAAGGTTGCAACATGGGCATGAATTTCCAAGGAGTATGTAATACCATTTGTATGGATTGGGATGGTTGTGTTGACCGATGATTGTAGGTTAGTGGTGTGTTTACAGTCCACGTCAGAGTGGCCTAACACTTCATGCAGACAGTGGGCGTGCAAGTTCTAATATTGTAACTTGAAGTGTTCATTATTGATGAAGACTGCCAACAACAAAGGCTTGGAGGTGTCAACCTCAACATCGATTCATGTGAACTTTACCCTATGGACTTGTGAGGTATTGGAATCAATATTAATTGTCTCCCAATCGCCTATCTTCCAGAGAAGTTGATTTTGATATAGAAAGATTGACATGTCTGGGATCTGCATCCATACGACCAATTTCCTTGGGATAGGATCAAAAGGCCTAAATAGAGGGGACCAAGACTGTACAGAGAGAATATTTCCAAATATGGTCCAGGGGCCATCGGTCATGGCTGCAACATAGAACTCGTGGTTTGCAATCTGGATTATATACTATCAATTCTCTAGATCTATCACCCTGAATAGTTCTAAGGGCTTCCAAAGATGATATATTTTGTTCATGAGAGCTTGGAAACCTAGATTGATTCCCATGGCCTTGACGACTACCACATACTTCTAGGGTTCAAAGAGGGGATATATAAATTCCTTCTTGACAGAGAAAGAGGGTATAACTCTGGGGAGATCAATTTTGATATGTGTATCCTTCATCATGTCAGGTGATATCAGGTTTAGATATGTGAAAAGGCTGCTCGGTCTCCCAAAAGTAGCCTCCTTATAGGAGGGTTTGGTTGGGGAAACTTTATCATCCATGTTTTCCATCATGACATCAGCACCATCAGCCTTGACGCCCATGCTTGATGAGGGACCACTTCCATCTACAGTGTTGACAAACACACATGTCGCATCAGCAATGGCTGGTGGTGTCCCTATGTTTTCTATCAGCTTGCCTTGCAGAATGTGACCTATGACACCAGGGATGTAGCCATGACCTCTTCCTCTGCCACACCCAAACCCTAGCATCATGGCTTAACATGTGTCCAAATCCAAATATTGTCTATGGTTATAAAATATTGAACCTTAAAACAATTCTTTTGCAAAATATTGAGATTTAGAATATAGTTTAGGAAATTATTGCATTTCAATTGTGGTAAATTGATTTTTAAATTACTATTTTCAATCATATTTAATTAAAATAAATAAAATATTGAACCCTAAAACATTTCTTTTAATTACATATGGTTGAAAATGGTAATTTAACAATAAATTTACTGTAACATCCCTGACCTGGGTTATGTACTAACCCTAGGTGTTTTGTCTAATAAATTTGATTAGAGGCTTGCTTGTAATTCTTGAAAAGTAATTAAGGCTTTTGAGGAACTTATATTTCATTTTGAGTCCTTTTTTAATAATGTTGAAACATTGTTTTGTTTATAATGGACTAATGTGCAAATTACCCAAGTAGAGGGGCTAACTTCCAAATTGCACATGTTAAGATGTTCCTATAATTATGATACATCATAAGAGTGAATATGATGAAGTGGTATAGTTTTCACAAGCTTGGGTACCAAAATATAGCTTGTAGAGAAATCCTTGTGCTTTAAAACCTAGTTTTGGTGTAAAGTGCAATTTACCCAAAACCTAGGGTCCAACATGTAAAATATACCCTCTAGAGGATCTCTCATGTTTCTTGGCATCAATAATAGCAAAGAAAATGAGAGGGGCGCCTCATTTGAATGAACATGGAGGAGAGAGAATCTTGATATTGGAATAATCAAGATTTAAGCGCAAAAGGCTCTTTAATATAACTTAATGCAAAAAGAAATATATTAATTATGAAGCCCTTCAACCAAAAGTTGGAGGATTTGTTTGTAATAATATGGACGAGCTTGTGTCATGCTTGGGCACCAAAAAGATCATGGTAGGAGTGGAAACTACTCACACTAATAATATATTAAGCAATATCCAATAAGGGTGGATATTAATATACCTCTCTTTAAGATGTTTAGTTCTTTTCCTTTAAACCTTGAATAAAGGAGGGGTTTTGCATGAGATTAGAAGGTGGAAACGTGTCCAAGGATGGAGGAATCCTTGGTGGATATTTTTGGGAGATAAAAGGAAATGTCTATCTTTTTCCTTTTTGCTTTGAAAAGACCCATAAATATATATAAGGTATCTTTTCCAATAACTCAAAGGATCATTTTCCTTAGCTTCTTTCTCTCATCACTTTGCTTTGGATGACCAAGGGAGAGCTCTGGACCAGAGGAGAGATGACCACACTGACTTGGTAAGTTTGGGTCATCATCTACCTCGAATCCATGGTGGAAATCCTAAATTAATGGTTAGTAATTGGTTTTCTTCACACGATTTTCCTTTCTAGCCATCTTCTTCATCCAAAAATTGAAGAAAGGACCTTGGACAACTACTGGAGCTCAATACACCATTAAATATATGGATCTTGGAGCTCTGGATCAGTCCTAGAGGCGGGTTTTATAACTCTAACACTAAAGCTTTATTAATGCATCCTTCTCTCCTAAAATCGTTGGTTATTCTTCTTCTTTTACTACTCATGTGTTCTTGCTATCATTTCCATGAAGAACAGCCCCTGTTCTTGGTTGAACAGAGGTAGAATATGATGACATTAATTTCTATGTTTATCCAAGAACTACTTTAGCAAACGGTCTCCCAACCTTGCTCAAACGGTTTCCCAAACCGTTTGGGAGCAAACTGTTTGAATGCAAACGGTTTCACTAGACCGCATAGAAGCAAACAGTCCAAGACCGTTTGGAGGCGTTGACCAGGCGTTGATCATTTGGAGGACTGTTGAGAATAATGTAGACTAATTACCTACCAAAAATCATCAATTAATTCCAAGTGGTTCACCAATTGAAGGTCCAACAATCATCAAAACCCTAATCGGGTCAATTGATGATTTCAATAATTGAATTATGTTGAAGTTTGGGTTGAGTGACCCAAATGGTTTCAAAACCATTTGGGGATCACCCAAACGGTCTCCAGACCGTTTGGTGATCACTCAAGACCGTTTGGAGGTCTAGGGTTAAGCATGGTTGACCAATTAAGGATCTAATGATATCAAGTTGATGAGAAATCGATTACTGATTTGGTGACCAATTCTAAGATCCAAACCCTAATTGAATGACTTGGTTTTTGATAAAATAATGGGAAAACGGTCTCAATACTGTTTTAAGGATATCCAAATGATCCCAAGACCATTTGGGGGTCACCCAAGACCGTTTGGAGGTCTAGGGATGACTATGGTTAAGTGGTTGAAGATCTAAAGGTAACACGTTGAAGTGTAATTGATTGTTGACCTAGTGATCAATCCATTGATCCAAACCTTAATTAGTTGAGTTGGTTTTTTATGTTGACTTGAGAAAACGGTCTCAAGACCATTTGTAGGTCATCCAAATGATCCCAAGACCGTTTGGGGTCAGGACATGACCAAATTGATTGACAGTTCAATGATTTCAAATCAATTAGACTCACATTGAAGTATGTTGAAGGGTCATAGATTTCAAACCCTAATCTAATTGATCCAAGCCCTAATTGATGATCAATTGAGGGTCAATTGAGTGTAAAATCAGTTTAGGTTTGACCTAATTAACTCAATTGATGAGTGGCTAACATGTGCATGATCGATTGAGGGGTTCAACATTGGAAATCCTAATTCAATTGAAGTGGTTGAGACACTTTTTGGTCCTTGTAGTTTTGAGGTGGTTTGGACCAAACGGTCTCAAGACCGTTTGGTCTCATGCGGTTTCAAGGTCAGTTGTGTCAATGCGGTTTCAAAGTCAAACATGACCAAACGGTCTTCACCACCAAACGGTTTCAAAGTTAAACATGACCAAACGGTCTTCATCACCAAATGGTTTCAAGGGCAGTCCAAGACCATTTGGAGGTTTAGTGTGAAAGACCGTTTGAGGTCTGAGAAGGTCAAGATCGTTTGATGCTTTAGTGATCAAGATGGTTTGGTGGTTGATTAACCTAAACCTCATGGATACTTAAAGTGTTTAAAGGACCAAGTAAGTAATTGATTAAAACATGATATGATCAATGGTGATAATAATAAAGGTACCCTTGATGGGATAGAGTGGTTAGTACTTTTTGAATAAGTGAGCTTTAATGGTCACAATAGAAATGACATAACCCATAATGTCAATGTTGAATTGACTTATCCTAATCAAGAGTGATGCAAACATCAACTTATAGAAAGATGAGAGAGAAGACTTCTTATATGAATAATTAATCAAGTAATGGACTCTCAATATGAATGAATGCCTAATTAGGGTATGATCCATGTTAGTGAGATCATGAAACCCTAATTATGATTGTTAATGAGTCCTAACCCTAATTGGGGCCATAAATGGAAGTAATCCTAATACATGATGATGGTATAATCTTAATTCATTGTAATATGAATAGTAAACCCTAATCTAAGGTAATGTGATGTGATATGAATAGTAAACCCTAATCTAGGGTGAGGAGATGATGTGAATAGTAAACCCTAATTCTGGGTTATGCTTCTAAGCATGAAGTGCTATGTTTGGATAATGAAATGAGGAATCACTATTCCTAAATAAGATAAAGGGGTTGGTTAACCCTAATTAAATTGAAAAGGGAAACCCTAACCCTAATAAGGGCATAGTGGTGCAACCCTTGAATAGTAAAGTTATCTTTATTTTACATTGTGCTGATATAAATATAATGTGCATGTTATCATTTTTGTTAGTCATGTAGGTCTTTATAAAGTAGTGAGCATAGCCAGGTAAGGGTTATGATGTCATACTCATTAAAAGCACTTTACAAGTTCTGAAAGCAATGATATACCATGTTGCCTAGTGAGAGGTAACAAATGAGACTGATAAGCTGTGTGAGCCATGAGAAATATCTGCATTGTTACTATCATGTTTATACTGTTAAATGATTTGATGGCAATGTGTTACTTGGTAACAAGTGTTTTGATGGTCTAAGGGTTGGAACACCCATATTCCTGAATCATAATGATGAGATGGTTAGGGATTGATATCCCAATGTTAATAAGATGTAAAATGAACTTGATACAATTATCACTCTTTCTTTATAGCAATTGTTTTAATGGTTTATGTTTGAAAATATGCCTGATACTAAAAATATGCCATAATGTACTTAAATAATTAAGTATAATGATATCATGTAGAGCCCTGACCATAGATCCATCATTGTCAGAAGTTAGATGATGGTGAAACATGTTTTCCTAAGGGAACTCCTGGAGAGCATACTTTTGAGTATGTGGGGGTTATGGATGTGGATATCCTTACGTCCTAATAAGGGAATTGATGTGAGATGTCTCCTAGAGAGCATACTTTTGAGTATGTGGGGGTTATGGATGCGGATATCCTTACGTCCTAATAAGGGAATTGATGTGAGATGTACATTTAATCTCTCAATCCTTCATTATATGTATATGTCGGGATGATGTATCACTAATCTCCCGATGATGTTGTTAATGCCACGTCGATGTGAGATAAACAAGAAATCCCTCGATGATGAAGAGAGTACAGCATGCCACTGTAACTCTAATAGCGAAGTTGCCAGAATACCCTGGAAAGCTATTATAGTAGAGACACAAGATGTCCTACATGTTGTACCTCACACTAACTGAGGAAGATGAGGTCATAGGAATCCAGCTCTTCTAATGACCTATGTATGGTACCGATTGCGATTTCATAATGGTCGGTTGGAGTATGAGAGGTGTAACTTATCTCCCCAGGGCATAAATATGTTTGTAAAATGTAATCAGCCGTATATCATAATTGCTTAGGTTGAACTACGATAAACAATGATTGATGATACATTGTTTAATATGTCCTAGTTGGATAGATAAAATACATGTTCTTCATATTCCTTATTGATTAAATGTCTTGTCATTCAATCAAGTTATAATTGAAATGATTGCATAGAGAATACTGTTCTACTTAGCTTATTCAGTGAATTGTCTGCTGTTGAATAACTATAGTTCTACTGCTCATTATTATTTTAATACTTGCAATAGCAATGCTTCTGGTGGAGAGTTATAACTCTCACTGGGACAATTATTCAATTGTCTCACCCTCGTGGGATTCAACTTTATAGGTAGACGCTGAGGATGAAGGAACCCTTCAGTGGGTGAGCAGCAACAGCAGCAACAACAACATCAGGGACAGCAGTGATCCTCAGGTGGAGACACTGTCTGTTAGGTCTGGTATATATAGAAAGTCTTATGTGTCGTCTCTGTACTCTCAGGTCCTAGGAGTCAGTAGATGGTTTAATATAGATCTGAGATTTTGGCTTAATGCCTCGAGATTTTTGTATCTTGCCTTGTACAGTTTAACAAGACAATTGATGTTGTGATTCTCAAGATGTGATGATACAAAGATGTGCTGATGTATCAACTTGTAAACAACTTACCTTGTTTCTTAATGAAAGAGTCCTACAGTTTTTGGACCTTTGCGTAAAAAGTTTTAATTTTTAGTGATTTTCAATAATTCCACTGCTAATTAATCGCTTTCGCATCGTTAATAATGTTTTATCCGAGACGTGTCCCACATTTACCACAATTGGAATTTGAGAAGTCTCTTAAACTAATCTTCTAGATCTCAATATTTTGCAAAAGAGCATGAACTATCCATTAAAACTTCCCAAAATTCCAAATAGTTACAACAATAAGAAATTCTTAATACTTCAACATTAATGACCAGCCTAAATCACACGTCTAAAGGGAGTGGATCTAGAGTAGTCAGACTCTTAAATTTATAATCTGACACTCACAGCCTCGCAAATATTACACACGGTCCGATGTAGTAGTAGGGATTGAACCACATGGACAAGGGTGGTAAGTGCTAAGAATGTAGAGACTTACCTCAGTTACACGAACTAAGAAAGTAGATCAAGGTGGTGTTCCTTAAGGAAGGGCACTACTTCAAACAAGCAAAATAATCAAAAGAGAAGTTAAGAAAGCAAAACAAGATAACAAAAGAAAGCAAGTGTGTTGTAACAAATATGGATGGGAACTTTCATCGAGTTTCACCTACTAAGATATCTCACCAAAATGCAATACTCACACCCTTTGTATGCCCTAATATAGGTTACAAGAAATCATCATATATGTTTATTCCCTCCACTCTCAAGCTTAGGATAGATCTATATTATAAGGTTGTCTCTCTCTCGAGATGGTAAACATACAATCACAAATATAACCATATGATCATTAGATTTAGCATTCCAACATTCTCATGCATTCATGCAACTCCATAACACTAGATAAGGTTAGCACTACTCTTTCAAGGTACTAACAATCAAACATCACAAGATGGTATCTCATCATGCAAGTGAAGAAATAAGAACAAGTTTATGGAGATAACCATTACCAAGAGCATATATATTCAAATGGATGTAAGTATATACATGTTGGGAAGGCCTTAGTGGCTACTCCCAACCCAAGATATGAGTTTATCCACTCATATTCATGAGTAGCATTGTAGATTTGCACAAATGGAGAGACATTAAGGATGACAACAAAATGGATACATGAAGATGAATATATCTAGAAGAGAAGAAAGGGGATACATCAACGATGATCTCAATAACCACAATTGGTACATATTCTCTTCAGATATGGATCCGATGTGGGTGATGGCAAGCAACTAGTACTCATTTCAAAGGACAATCTGAGGACAGTGGCGGCAATGTCGATCTTCTCTCTCCTCTAACTCTCATGTTGGGAGATCCAAGATCAACATAGTGGAAGATGGGTGAGTATGGAGTGCGGCACCACTTCGTCGTCTCCTCAAAATCATGAATCCCCTCATGGGTGATGTGGGGGTCCATTTATAGGTGTCGATAACTGACTCAAGAATCACTTAGGTCGCTACACTGGCCTATGCTTTGGTCGCTACTATGACTTGTGCTTCAGTCACTACAATGGCTTGTGTTTTGATCACTACATTGGTCTGTGCTTTGGTCGCTACAAGTAATCATCTCTTCAATCGCAAGGACTGTGGTGCATAGAGACCACTAGGGAGTCGACCTGGTTGATCTATTGGTCATAAAGAATGCCTTCTTATTTGATGGCAAGAGGTTCCAGATGCCCAACGACTATAGCATTGACTCAATGTTGTCTTCATTGAGTGATAAGTTAGCTTTAGGTTTAGCGACCGATGAGAATTATGTGTAAAGTGGAGTGATGATGAGTATAGATAGTCACATCAGTTCTTACCAAAAAAATAATTAAAATTGACTAGATAAATCGTGAAAGAGATGACATTATGAAGATAAAATAAGCACACAAATGTCCACAAAATTGGAAGTTATAAAAAAATCCAAATATGTTCAAAAATTTTGGAATCAAATTTCACATGGATAAAGGGTTTTGAAAAGGGTACCTCTCATGCTCATTTATAACTCCCCCCAAACTTATCATACACGTTGTCCTAAAGTGTCAAAAGATAGAATTTAGGAATAAATGGGATAGGCTTATGTTTCTTTTGTCACCCACTTGGAGCGCAACAACATGTCAGTGTAAGTGCTTCAGAGTGTGTGGTATATGTCATGCTACATGCTTTCAACTTTTACTCTCATTTCTACTAAGGTGGACATCTAGCAAAGGCAGTGAAAACACAATTGTTTGATTGTTGGATCTACAGAGGGCTTCTATGACAGAACTATGGTTTCTTGAAGTCCTTAGTGGACCTGTATTCATATCCTTTGCCTTGATCTGGTATCATATTAACTATAGCTTTTGCATAGTTTTGTGCCTTTTCTTCGATGACATTCATTGGTGTTATTGCATTGTTGTACTTTTTTAGACAGAAGGTTGCGTCTGAGCTATTACAGAGGACTGTGGTTTTTTCTTCAATATTGATTGTTGGGAGTGTCGAATGATTTTCGTGTAGTAAAGGTTGAAATATGAACTTTGGTAATGAACTTTTGAGGCATTGTTATAGCCTCTCCTTCTCACTGGATTCCTTGTTGCGCATGATATCATCTACTAGTGTGAAGTAGGCCATGTGGGCATTAGGCATGCGGTCCCCGAGAAGGACCTGATAAGCCGACATAACACAATCATGTAGTTGTCTGGGTGTAGTGTGCCAAGTCATCCCTTAGCACACATATGCCTTCTCTTTCATAAATTACTTCTCCTAGTTCGCCATCTTCTCTCAAGTTATTCATTGTTATTTCTAGTGACTCGAGAGATAGGTCTTCACAAGACCATCTGTTAAAATCTAAGAAACTGGCTTTGATTGATCCAGCTGGCTCATCCGGTCGAGCTTCTTGTTGTTCTTCATCTTCCATTTCCCTCTCCTCTCTAGGTGGTTGTGTTTTGTTGTTTGGAAACTTCTGGGATGGATGTAGAGACCGGGATCATTGGTGTTGTCTAAGTCAGAGTTACTTGTTCTTTACTTCCATGTTTCCAGAGATACTCCCTTCTTGTGCTTGGTTATCTGCTTGCCACCCTACTTTCCATTTGGTCTCCCTCTCAAATTTGGAAGATCTTTCTAGAGGGTCTTTCATTGTTCTCTCCATGGTATCTTGATAGGGAGAGGTACCTCAGTATGGAGTCTGTAGGGTACTTTGTCAGGAGGCATTGCTAAACCATTAAAGAAGCAATGATCGTAGATAACTTGCATTGCATACATGTCGTGAAGTCTATGGAAGTCTTCATGAAATAGATCCTTAAAGGTATGCCTTTGTTGATTGCGTCAATTAGACATAGCACAATGAAAGTGCAGTCTCCTGATCCTATTCCTTCATGTGGGACTTTTGTGGTGATATTGATGTTTTTCTAGGATGAGCTATGATGGGAACTTTCTCTCTGGATGGCACATTGAAGATGAATTGGTACCTTCAAAATTTCATGTGTTTCTTTGTTTTTTAAAATCAAGGGCATGCTAGGCAGCTCAGCAACACAACAATTGTAGACAATAATATGGAAGTTGTATAGATATACATAATTAATGCCCAATGCTTAATTGTCCCGATGGGTAAGGTGACGAAGTGAGTTTGTGCCCTTATAATGACACCTTGCAGCTCCTTTACTGAATCTAAGTCAAATCTTTCTCAGTATAGTTGCTTTTCCAGACTTTTCGTGCCATTGAAAACTGGTTGTGCCTTGTCAGGATGGAAATTTTCTAGCATCATTGCACATAGCACCTTAAATAAGCATTTGTGCACCCTTTCATTCTTCAAGAACATCCCTCTGAGGTGTTCCCTAGTTAGAACTCTCCCCTTGTTGTTGTATATGACATCTTTCCCTGGAAAATTATCATCTAGAATATCCTCTATCACCTGAACATCCATATAGGAAATATAGGATACTGACGATATGTCCATCCCTGTTAGTTTGTAAGGTAGCGGGGGATCCATGGGTTCTCTTGGTTCTACTTCTTGAGATGGACTTTGTTCTCTTGGGGATGTTCCTACAAAAAAATAGGTGAGGCCCCCTTCATCTTCACCAGATATTCCTTCCATTGTGCTTGTTTGCCTTGTTATCAACACTTGATCCTATGCGTGTATTGCTGGAATTTTGGGAGAGGGCGCCATGGTTGTTGTTGTTGCGGCATCTGTTGGCAGTGTTGATTCTTTAGTTGTCCCAAGCATGGTTGCATCAAGTGATGTAAGAAAGGTTGTCGTCTTGTCGTTTTACACTAAATCATTGTGCTTGTTGTGGCATGGGTCTTGTAGGTTGACGTCACAAATGTCCATGCCAATATTATTTCATCCAGATATCGGTTGAGGGCTATATCATCACAATATATTGACTTTTTAGCACTTGCGTCTTCCTGGCTAATGACTCCTCCCATATGTTTGTCTTCCATCATAGGTTCATCTTCAGTGGGTGAAGAATTTAGATCGAAATCTTGCACCATGGTGTTGGTGTCCGCAGCAGATGGTTCCTCAGTGTGTGGTTGCACTTCTTTAGTGCCCTCCGATTGCTCTTGTGGTATATTTGCACTCTCTTGTCTGGGTACAGGAGGTGTGCTTACTACTTGTTCATCATTGTGTTGTTCAGGATTGGAGGGACTTCAAGATGCTTGAGATGGTAAAGGACTGGCAATTCGCCATGATATCCTTCCGGTCTACCATTCATCCATCTGCTGGCATTTTTCCTCTATCTCCTTGAGCTCCTCTTCTAGTTTCTTATAGTCTTCTTCTATTGATTTAAGATCTTGTTCGTGTTCCTTACGCATGATTTCTTTTTCCTTCACGCATGATGTCCCTTTCTTTTTGGAGCTCCTCCATTTTTGCAGTCACCCCCTTAATAGCTTACATCATCGACATTGGATGAGGATGACTTGCTACATAAATTCAGGGATTGTCATCATCCTTTTGTGTATATGTTGTACCTGTATTGTTAGTGCAAGCAAGCTGTAAGTAATATGCATTGTATTTGAAGAGGAATTTGCATTTGTGCTCAAATGGCATCAAATCGATGTCCTAGCTCTTCACCAAAAGTTGGCAGTCATTGTTGTGGTTCTCTCAGGGGTGTTTTTTTTCTATTGCAGCTGGTACCTCAAAAGTTATTGGTTGTGTATCCTCTCCTACTTCTTGTTGACGTTGAGTTGGTTCCTTTGGTTGTACTAGCAGAGTAAGGTCTTTCTTCATCCTCTCAGGCTCTTTTTTTGTTGCCTATTTAGCGCTTGAAGGCCCAAGCTGGTGATATGTCCTTTCGGTAGGTATCTCTGAATCCATACTAGTAACTCGAGGGACATGGAGCAACATCATATATTTTGTCATGAGGGGAAACTTATTTTGTTGACGATAGTTGCTCTTCATTTCCTTCCTCATTTGGTTGTGGTTGGGGTAGCTGAAGTGTTGACATTGGTGTCTTGGACACAACTTTGTATACCTTGATTGGTAGTTTCTTCCTTTTCTCCGGTCTTATTTGTTCTTCAGCTCATTCTTGTCCTTCATCTTGTAGGGTGATTGTGGGTGATTGTTGGTCTATAGTTCTCCTAATAGCACTAGAATGCATTTTGTTTACTTCCTCTATGCTAGGCCGCAGTTTATGGGCATCGTAATGTGTCATTCCAGGGAGGATGAGTAACCGTTTATAATTAGTTTGCTTGTAGTAGAACTTTTCTCCTTTTGGTACTAGTATTCTAGCAGTTACTAGGAACTTGATGTCAATATTTACCCCTCAGTCCTCTAATATCTCCTCAATTTCTCAATGTCCATGAAGTAGGTTGCAATAAGAGTTATTTGCCCCCCCATGCATAATTCCTTAGTGTTCTTGGCGTCTTGTCCTACTGCTGCTAACCATCTGTCAATGAGAAACCTTCCAATGTTGACTGGCTTTTTGCTTAGCATAGAACATATCAAAATTAGGTCCCCTTTAGACACAACTCCCATCTTGGATCGTGCAAACACTGTGTTTGCAATGATCTTTTAGACCACTCTTATAAAACATGAGGTGATCTGGGTCGCTTTGGACTTCCCAGGGGTGTGTGTATATTCTCATGTCATCTTCTCCCACATTTTGTGGTTGTTGTATCCATCTACTTGCTTTTCACCATGTGCTTCCATACAGACTTTAGCTTTATCTTTTGTATTACTGAAGATTCTGTTCAAAATACCTTATGTTACATAGTGGTTCCTTCCCCCCAACCTCACTTGTAGTTTGAATTACCCTCCTGCCTCACCGTTTTCTTTGGGTTTGATGGGTACCTTTGAGAGTGAAGACATGAATTCTACAGTCAAATTTTTAAATGAACATTGACTTGCCATGCATAGAACATCCAAATTTGATCCCTTTAGAAGTTCTACCACTCGATCATGGATCCCCAACTTTTAAAGTCTTGTCTGTCTAGGTACCTTCTTGGCTTGAAAGTTTTTGTCCTCATGATCATGTTGTAGTTTGATTGTTGCTCTGTGTTCTTGAGTTTGAACACCACACTTTGTTTCTCAAGTGTTGTCATTGGAATCCTCCTTTCTTAATCATAATCAGGTACCATGATGACTATTGAGCTTATTGGTATGCATACTATTTCATGTCTTTGAGCTTGGGACCTTGTTTTCACTACTACCTTTCTCTCTCTTTTTGTTGGTACATCTAGACCTTATACTTATTACTTCCCTTTCAGTCTATCTTCTTCTTCTGATGGAACGTATTCAAATGTGTGTGTCCCTTCAGTAACTTGTGATTCCGCTTCATCCTCTAGTTACTCATTCCCAACTAAGGTTTCATATCTCTCCTTGTGCAATTGAAGACAGTTCCTTTTGTCCTTTGGCATGTCTGAATTGTCCTTTAATGTTTGGTTGATCATTGTTGTAATCTCTTCAATTTCTTCTATGGATGTTGCTTGTCTTTCCTAAGAGTTTGAGGTTGATAAAGTCATCCTATAATTTGAGCATAATTCGTTTATCAAAAAAAGAACAATTTCTTACTTATCCTACTAGATACATGTAATTTGTATACAAGTTGTACTCTTTAGCACTTGTAGCAGTCACTAGGAAGGGTTCTAATCCACTAGTAGTTGCTACAAGCTAGATACATGTAGCGGTCACTAGGAAGGGTTCCAATCCACTAGTGGTTGTTACAAGCTAGCGATCCCTACAAAGGGTTGTGATCCACTAGCGATCTTTATAACATGAATTTCATTTCATTAGGGAAACTATATTTGTAGTAATTGATACAGACTCTATTCAAAGGGATTGTATTGGTTGCTATAGACATGAAGATATGGATGAAACTTTGGTCCTCCATTGCAGCTCAAAGAAATAGTGGTGAGAGTAGCAAGGTATGATCGGAGGTAGAGTTCTAACCATTCACTTGCCTCTGTGTCAAAGAAATAAGGAAGGATCCCTAGGAAAGAAAATAGGAAACACAAAGGTGAGCATAGAAATCAGGGGTGAAGATTCCTAGGAATTGTGAAACGGTCATGACATTAGGGACAATAGAGTGAATTCGTGAGATTGGAAAAGGAGGGTTCAATATAGAGGAGACTTATCATCCTATCATTGGAGATTAAGGAGAGAGAGGAAAGAGACAGTGACAATAGGTGTTATGTTGCGTTGGTCTTGATCGACCATGATGGCGGTGAAGGTCCATCATCGGCGTAAACACTTCATCGTCGATGGTGTGGGATCTTTGAATGCTTTTCAGATCCATAGGGATTCACTGCTACGGTGTGGGAGGAGTAAGAAAGGGTTTAGCTTTTTATACCTTGGGTGGGTATAGGTTGCTATGTAGCAAAATCTGTAGCAGTCTCTATGGGGGGTTGGTTTTGTAACGATTGCTACACATGGAAGAAATGTAGCGGTTTCTATGACTTGGATTAGTAGCGACTAATACTCCTCATTTTTGACATATTAGATTATGAAAAGAGAAAAAACTATGTATAGAAGGAAAAAGCGGGGGATACTATAATATTTTCCTTATGTGCACTAGAAATTACAAAAATAAATAGATGGTGTTTAAAAACTAAGATTAGCAAGTTATGAAAGGACAAGAAAATGTAGAGGGAAAAAATAGTAGAAAGGAGATTTTGGAAATCTTTGGGTTGCCTCACAAGAAGTGGTAATTTATAGTATTTAGCTTGACTTTCTTTATTTTTTCTTCTTTTAATTTCAAACATCTTTTGGTGGTATGGTGGTGGTTCCTCTAACTGGAGTTCTGACCTCCTCACAAAGTCTTCATCTTCATAGTATCTCTTTACCCTATGACCATTCACTTTGAATGTTCCTATCTTTTTATTGGTAATTTCCATCTATCCATATGGATATATCTTCTCTACTATGAAGGGTCCAGAACACCTAGATCTGAGCTTATCGGGAAACAATGTGATACTGGAATTGGACAAAAGGACCTTATCTCCTACAGAGACATCCTTGCTTTTTAGGTGGGCATCGTGCCACACATTTGTCCTTTTTTTTATAAATGTTGGTGTTTTAATATGCATGTAGCCTTAGTTCTTCAAGTTCTTGTAACTACTAAAATTTCTTCTTGTCTACTTCTTTAAGGTCCATGTTCAGAAACTTGATATCTTGGTAGGCTTTGTGCTCTATCTCTATTGGTAGGTGGCATGATTTCTTATAGATAAGTTAGTAGTAGTAGTCCCAATTGGAGTCTTATAAGCAGTTCTATAGGCCCATAAAGCATCATCAAGTTTCATAGACCAATCTTTTCCTAGTATGGCTCACTATCTTCTCAAAGATTTTCTTGATTTATCTATTTGATACTTCTACTTGTCCTGACGTTTGGAGGTGGTAGGGTGTTTCCACCTTGTTTCTTACTCCATACTTCTTCAACAAAGCCTCAAATTGTCTTTCTCTAAAATGGGACCCCCCCATCACTTATGACAATGTGTGGGGAACCAAACCTAGGAAAACTGACCTTCTCAAACAACTTAATTGCCACCTTAGAGTCACAGGTATGGGTATCAACAACCTCTACCCATTTTGAGACATAGTCTACAACAAAAAGAATATATCGATTTCTCCTTGAGAATGGGAATGGCCCCATATAGTCAATTACACATACATCAAAAATTTCTACCTCTATCCAATCAGACATTGGCATCTCATTCCTTCTTGAAATGTTTCCCATTCTTTGGCATTCATCACATGCCTTAACATATGCTTGAGAATCCTTAAAGAGCATGGGCCAATACAACCCTGAACATACAACCTTATATGTCATCCTTTCTCCTCTAAGATACCCCCATAAGACGAAGAATGACATTCTCAAAGAATCTGAGGAACTTCCTTTTCTATTATGCACCCTTGATATAGATTATTAGCACATCTTTTGAACATGAGAGGGTTATCCCAGTAATAAATTTTCAGATCTAAGAATAGTTTATTCTTCTTGTTGTATGTTATGTCGACTGTTAGCATGCTAAATGGTTACAAATATCCACAAACTAAGGTAGATTGGGTTCAATGGACTTGGCCATAATCAGGGCCTCATCAGCATAGTTTTCATTGACTAGCAACATATTTTCTTCATTAATCACTATCCTTGAAAAATGATCAGCAACTACATTCTTGGATCCTTTCTTATCAACGATCACATGGTCAAATTGTTGTAACAACAAAGCCCACTGTAACAATATGGGCTTGGTGTCTTTCTTCTGCATCAGATATTTGATGGTCTCGTGATCTGTGTACACTTTAACCTTCAACCCTATTAGGTATGATCTGAATTTATCAAAAGCAAACACTATAACAAGCATTTATTTTTTTGTTGTAGTGTATTTTTTCTGAGCTTAAACCAGTGCCTTATTGATGTAGCATATCATGTGGTGTTTCTTGTCCTTCCTTTTTCCTAGAACTACACCAATGACATAATTGTTGGCATCACACTTAATTTCAAATGGCAACTCCCAATCCGGATCCTGCAAGATTGGAGCAGTTGTCAAGGCATCCTTCAAAGTGTTGAAAGTATCAAGGCACTTATCAGTGAAGTTAAATTCAACATCCTCTACGATAAGGTTTGATAGAGGTTCTGTGATTTTGAGAAATCCTTAATGAACCACCTGTAGTACCCGACATGTCCCAGAAAGCTTCTCACTCCAATCACTAATTTAGGAGGAGGGAGCTTATATATTGCTTCAACCTTGATAAGGTCAACTTTGATTCCTCTTTCAGAGATTTTGTGTGCCAAAAGAATACCTTTGTGTGCCATGAAGTGAAACTTTTCCCGTTTCAGGACTAATTGCTTTTCTTCTCACATTTGTAGGATCTTGGACAAGTTCATGATACATTGGTTGAAGTTAACACCATATATAGAAAAGTCATCCATGAAGACTTCCATTATGTCCTCCATGAAATCCAAGAACATAGAAATCATGCATCTCTGGAAAGTGGTAGGTGCAATACATAGACCAAATGACATTCTTCGAAAAGCATAAGTGTTGTAGATACATGTGAAGCCGGTCTTTTCTTGATTATTAGGGTGAATCAACACTTGGTAGAATCATTCCCATCCAAGAAATAGAAATATGAGTGATGCGGCAATCTTTCTAGAACTTGATTTAGTGAAGGGTAATGGGAAATGGTCTTTCCTTGTGACAACATTCAATTTCTTATAGTCAATACACATACGCCAACCTGTGATGATTTGTGTTGCCACTTCATCTCCATTCTCTCCCTTAACGATTGTCATCCCTCCTTTCTTGGGTATGACATGAATTGGGCTAACCCAATTACTATCGCAGATAGGATATATGATCCCAGCATCCTGCAACTTTATTACCTCCTTTTTATGACCACTTTTAGCATTTAATCTAGCTTCCTTTGGGGTTGAACCAGTGGCTTAGTTGTTTCCTCCAAGTTTATACAGTGCATGCATAGAGCTTGGCTTATACCTTTGATGTCTTCAACAGAGTATCCTATCACTTTTCTTTGTAGCCAGATCTCATTTATCAACTTCTCTTCCTGGTCTTCCGTCAAGGCAAAATTTATAATGACAATATTTCTTTCCTCATCATCTAGAAACTCATACTTCAAGCCCTTGGGGAGTTGTTTTAACTCAAGTTTAGGCTTAGGTGCTTCCTTTTCTTCTGGAATCTATTCTAGGGAGGCATACTTTACCATCTCAATTATCTCCTCTTCATCATCACTGCATCCCTCTTCTAGTTGGTTTAAATATTTAAGAATCTCAACTACCTCAGGGTCCTCAACATCATGGTAAAGTTTGTTTAGAGCTCACATGAGCGGATCGATAATAGTGTTATCCTCTTATACTTCTTGACAATATCGGGTGTAGCTATCCATGAAGTAGACTGACTTGAATAGAGAAGGTCCCCTCATAGCATCTTGGACATGAAAATCTATGTGATCATTTCAAACACGAAGGGTGATGATTCCCTCTGTGACATCGATTAATGCTCTTCCAAAGGCGAGGAAAGGTCTTCCAAAGAACATGGGACACATTGGGTCTTCAACTGTGTTGATTACCACAAATTCACAAGGAATAAAGAATTTTCAACACGAATGGGAACATCCTCTACGATCCCTGCCACTTTTGTGAAAGTGTGATCTGCTAGTTGGATTCTCATTCCAATTTTCACCATTTCAGTGAGTCCAAGCCTTTGAGCCAGAGTCATAGGCATGAGGCTAATACTTGCTCCTAAATCTGCGTCATTTTCTTTCCACATTATCTCTAACATTGAAAGGGATAGTAAATGCACCAGAGTCCTTCTTCTTTGTCAGTATCTTGGCTTGAGTGAAGGCGCTAGACATTTTAGCTAGCTATACGGTTTCAATATGGTCTCCTCTTCTTCTTTTTGTAATTAGGTCCTTGAGGAACTTGGCATGCGTCGACATAGCATCAAGAAAAATTACATCTAGGTGTAGCTTCTTCACAGCCTCCATAAACGTCTCATATCTCTTCTTCGTATGAGCCTTGATTAGTTTGTAAGGGAAAGGGACCCTTTGAGAATATGGATTTTTATTGGAAAAAACTTCTTCTGTTGGACCTGCCCCCTTTCTTTTATAACTTCCTTCTCCTTGCATTTCCCTTTAGGCATGTCCTTCTTAGAAGAGTCTTCCTTATCAGGTTCTTGTTCTACTATAATCGGTCCACTATGCGGCTCAATTATGATGTTATGTTCTTGGTGGTTCTCATCTTTCTTGTTCTCTATAATTTTTCCTAAAAGGAGAATGATCATCTTTTTTGTCTCTATTTTATAGGGGATCTTTCATTGAGGGTTATTTATGAGCTCAAACAGTTGTCCCAGTTGTTGGTCAATTTGTCTTTGTTGTATCTGCATGTTAGCCATTTGGGTCTGCATTGTGGTTAAGACACCTGAGTTGGTGATACCACTTTGGGTCAACTGGTCATTCAATAGAACTTTCCTTTTTGGAAAATTAAATAATTGAGATATCATGTCAGGCTAGTTTTTGCTCTTAGTCTGTCTTTGATCTTGATTTTTCCTATTTGTGTTCTTGTTTTGAGTTTGACCTTGCCCTTGGCTTTGGTAACTATTTCTATTTTGCTGGTAGTTGGTGGTTCTAGTGGATGTGGTTGGTCCCCCCCACTCTCCTGAATCCTGGCGGTGTTTTAGATGAACCGCTTCGCTGATGGGAGTTTTACCGATATCTTTTTTTCCATAATTGACACTAGGGTGATTCGGTCTCTTAAAATTAGCATAAGAAACATTCTCGATATCTTCATCTTCTTCACTTTTGTCATCATCCTCCGGTTGAGTGTAGATACAATCATCGACACTGTTCCCTCCTTCACCATAGGTGACACATTTCATGACCTTGTTGGTCTTGGCTTTCTGCTTACCTCCAATGTCTTTCAACTATTTAACATCTAGGACAATCTTTTAGATTTGGGTTGTTATAGTCTCTAGGGCCTCTAACTTGTAAGTTGGAATGTTAGATGTCATCCTCTTGGATGCACTCCTATCACTTCCTTCATAGTCTATGCATTCTTACAACACAACCATGGTATCGATGATCTTTATGGTCTTCTTTGACTTTTTACCAAGGAAACTGCTTCCTATAGTGGCATTCAGTGACATCCTTTATGCAGATGTTAACCCATTGTAGAATGTGGTCACAAGAAAACCCTTATCATAGCAGTGATGAGGACAATCCCTCTGATATTCTTGAAACCTTCCCATGCTTCATAAAGATTCTCCCCAAGCTTTTGCATGAACCCAATGATCTTGTGCCTATTTCGGATGGTTTTCTCAACAGGATAGAACTTTGTGATGAAAGCATCAGCTAGAGGTGCCCATCCATCAATGGACCTATGTGGTAAGCTAAGATACCAAGATAGTGACATGTCTCTTAATGAGAAGACGAATCCCTTGTAGTATATCACCTCCTGAGGTACCCTATTCATCTTGATTGTGTCATAGATGTTCTTAAAGGCATTTAAATGATGTTCTTAAAGGCATTTAAATGATAATAAGGGTTCTCATCTCTGGAATTAGCTCTAAAAAATTTGTTTTGAATCATGGCGATGACTTGAGGTTCCATCTCAAAATTTGCAGCATCGAACCTTGGAATGATGACAGGGCATCTACATTTGTTAGCCCTCTTTGCAACCAATTCCCCAAGGGAGCGTCCTTCTTCTTCTTCATCATCATCATCATTGTTGTTGTTGTTGTTGATGTTGTTATTGTTGTTCCTTTCATTTCTCCTTGCCCTGTGGCAGTGGCCTTCATCATATCATCGGTTTGCATGCTCCTCTTCACTTGGTGGTAGAGGTGGTATCTTACCAGGAAAAACACCACCTTCTGGTTGTTCGGGATTAACCCTCCTATTCAGATTCCTACTTCGCATGGGGTATTGAACCTTAAAACATTTCTTTTGCAAAATATTGAGATTTATAATATTAGTTTAATAAGCTTCTCGAAATTCAATTGTGGTAAATTTATTATGAAATTATTATTTTCAACCTTATTTAATTAAAATAAATAAAATATTGAACCCTAAAACTTTTCATTTGATTAATTATGTTTGAAAATAGTATTTTAACAATAAATTTACCTCAATTGAAATTTGAGAAGTTTCTTAAACTAATATTCAATATTTTGGAAAAGAGCATTAACTCTCTATTAAAACTTCCCAAAATTCCAAATAGTTACAAAAATAGGAAATTCTTAATACTTCAACATAAATGACTAGCGTAAATCACACATCCAAAAAGGAGAAAATGTAGAGTAGTTAGACTCCTAAATTTATAACATGATACTCACAACCTCGCAACTATTACATGTGGTCTGATGTAGTAATTGGGGTCAAACTACAAGGACAAGGGTGGTGAGTGCTAAGAATGTAGAGCCTTATCTCAATTATACCAACCAAGAAAGTAGATCAAGGTGGTGTTCCTTAAGGAACGATGTTACTTCAAACAAGCAAAACAAGCAAAAGAAAAGTTAAGAAAGCAAAACAAGATAACAAAAGAAAGCAAATGTGTTGTAACAAATATGGATGGGAACTTGGATCAGGTTTCACCTACTAAGATCTCTCACCAACATGCAATACTTACACCCTTTGTATACCCTTATTTAGGTTACAAGCAATAATCATATATGTCTATTCCCTCCTCTCTTGAGCTTAGGATGATCTAGATTATAAGGTTGTATCTCTCTCGAGATGACAAACATATAATCACAAAGATAACTATATGATCATTAGCTTTAGCATTCCAACATTATCATGCATTCATGCAACTCCATAACGCTAGATAAGGTCAGCACTACTCTTTCGAGGTACTAATAATCAAACATCACAAGATGGTTGCTAATTATGTAAGTGAATAAATAAGAACAAGCGTATGGAGATAACCATTACCAAGAGCATATATATTCAAATGAATGTAAGTATATACATGTTGGGAGGACCTTAGTGGCTACTCCCAACCCAAGAGACATTAATGATAACAATGAGATGGATACACGTAGATGAATAGATATACAAGGGAAGAAATGGGTTACCAACGATGATCTCAATAACCACAATTCATACATGTTGTCTTTAGATCTGGATCCGACATGGGCGATAGTGAGTGACTGCTACTCCTTTTAAAGGATGATTTTAGGATGGTGGTGGCATCATGGATCTTCTCTCTCCTTCGAATCTCGTCTTGGGAGATCTAAGATCAACGAAGTGGAAGATGGGTGAGTATGGACTGCGGAAGCACTTCTTTGTCTCCCCAAAATCGCGACCCCCTCATGGACGAGGTGGGGGTCTATTTATAGGTGTCACAACTGACTCAAGAATCACTTAGGTCTATACACTGGCTTGTTCTTTGGTCACTACTATGACTTGTGTTTCAGTTGTTGGCCTATTTTTTGGTTGCTACATTGGCTTGTGCTTAGGTCGCTACAAGTAATCGACCCTTTGATCGCAAGGACTGCGGCACGTAGCGACTGCTAGGGAGTCGACCTTGATGATCTATTAGTCATAGAGAATGACTTCTTGTTTGACCACAAGAGGTGCTAGACATCTAGCGACCGCAGCGTTCACATGATGTTGTCTTCATTGACTGCTAAGTTAGCTTTAGGTGTGACGACCAATGAGAATTTTGTGTAAAATGGAGTGATGATGAGTTTAGGTAGTCACATCAGGTCTTGCCAAAAAAATTAAATATTGATTACATAAATCATGAAAGAGATGATATTATAAAGATAAAATAAGCACACAAATATCCACATTATTGGAAGTTATCAATCAATTACCGACTTCTTAACGTGAAAGATGATGCCTTGATAACAAAGTACTAACAACCACAATAGTGTGGGGATATAATATCAATTTTGAACTTTTACTACTTTCATTTGTTTTGTTATTTGGAGAAAGCAACTAAACAAATAGATAGTGTACATGTATATTAATAGACATATTAACAATGTGATACCTGTTGAGATGTTGTATCTAATTTCATTATCATAACAAGTAATTGGAGAATTGTGGCTCATGTTGTTAAACAATTTAACCTCTTGGTTAGACTAGTACTACATGCACACATGATCGTTTGTGACCGTAGACACACAGGTATTGTAAAAATAGCAATAATATAATTATTTTATCCTACAAAGAGAAAATCAGTAGAACATACATAAAAAATAACAAGATTAATAATATAAACATAGACAACATTTGATTCTTCTCTTGAAATTTATGGACGACATGTAGTTGGTAGATAGGTTGGAGATGTGTGACATTGATAGAAAAGGCACAGAGCCACACCACTGATCCCATTTGTATGTACATTGGCTCTGCTTATGGTCCTAAGATGATGTTTTGGGGATGTCCATAAAGTGGCACCGACGCTTCATGTCAATCTTCTCTATTTTCTCCAAGTGTTCCAACAGTTGCATTGATGAAGTTCCTTACTGTGGGCCCTCCATCACATATTCCAAGGGTATTATAAAAAATGATTAGGACAATTAGATTTCTTATTTTGTAGTATGTTCAAATATGGTGATCCAATGCAAAGACAATAGTAATTTCACATTTTGACATATTTTACACATACAATATAACTCCCATTGATGTGTCATACAACACATTGGGAGAATTTTAATACTTAGATGAAAGAAGGACTATGAAGTTTACTATTTAGTCATAATAGTAGTAGATGGACATCTAAGTGTCATTGTGGTTGACACAAAAAATATTGATATACAGAGTGGTTCTTACACAAATTGGTTTGGGAGATGGTTTTCATGGCATCCACTTTGGCAGCATGCAAAGGGACAATGTGATGCAGTCTGTGGAGTAATAAGATTATGAACAACTAAATATTTTGTATTGCATTTAAATATTATGTCATGTTATGAAAATAAACTTAAATATATAAATAAAGTGACCTTCGTGGTTGTTCTTGAATTTCTTATATTGCATGAAACTTACTTGTTGATTGGGTATAACTTGTACGGAAGATGAACTTTTTGGAACTTGTAATGTTAGTATTTATCGATCAATAAAACTGAGAAGGCCAAGATGCTTATGATGCCAAAGTTTTGTTTTCATAAAATTATTAGATGGGCTGCTATTGTATCCTAGACGACAGTATTCACTGCTTGACAGAGGTTCCATGACAGTCTAGGTGCAATATAGATGATGAAATAGTTGCAAGTGAAAATTTGTAGATTTTCATCAACCTTGATAGAACAGGAAGGAGTAATTTCAACACATGGTTTGCAACAAAATGTTTTGTGAGATATTTTAGTCTTGCTAGTGGCAAGTGAATATTTGTTGTGTTTTTAGCTCTTGCATGAGAGATGGTCAAACATAACGATCATTGTTGTTGGGAAAATGAAGCTTCATCTAACTTTACTTGATAATGAAGTTTCATTGGGCCAGTATCCCAACTAACATGTAGAGTTTGAGAAGATGGTTTAAGGAGACTAAAGATGAACTGCTATATCCAGTTGATACTCAGAAGAGAAGAAAGTTATAAGGTTTGTTTGAATAGTTTAACCATGATTTACATCCACTTACCTCCGTGAAGTGTGTACCTGACAACTGAAGGTGGAAATCTTGTACTCCACTTTCTTATTGCTATCACAGATGTTGTGGTCGTAAACCACTAGTGATCAAGGTGAGATCTTAGTGCAAACGCATGTGGTAGTGACATGAGAAGTGGTGTCTAGATGAGATAAGGCCTCCTTGAGTATTTGAGGATGATCTCCATGCCGATGGAGGAGAGTGCTATGAGGGCGAAGGTGTTTGGGTGGAAGAGGCGGAGGTGGATGATGTTGTGGGTGTGGTAGATGGACATGCCTCATATGGATTAGATGTTGTGGGATAGAGGTTTGGATAGAGGATGGATATAAAATATTTGGACTCATTTGGAGTGGGATCAATGAGAAAAGTTGAGATGATTTTTTTTGTCGGTAGAAGTAAGTTGTATTTATTGTTTATTCAGAATGGGTCATTTATAAGAAGGGGTGAGAGAAAAGAGGACGGAGGCAGTAGTTATAGAATTGAGAAAATGTGGGAGAACCAGATGATATTCTTTTTAAAGTTAATGATTAAACATTACAAATTAGTTCACAAAGTAAGATAAGTTGACCATGTTGAGAAAATTTAGGAAGGGAGAGGGCTATTGTCAAGATTTAGGAAGGGAGAGGGCTATTGTCAAAATTTAGGAAGGGAGAGGGATATTGTCAATGTAGACAAAGGTTGGTGAATGTTGAAACTAAATATGGAAAGTGAAGAAAATATATTTCTTTTTTTTCCTTCTTATTTATTAAATTTGTAGATCAAGAAATGGGTTGTTTTCTATTTTCTTAAAAGAAAAAATATATTTTGATTAGGTTTTATTATGTGATAATCGAGAAGGAATTAAATTGTTTTTAGAGAGTCAAATAACTTGATTTTATGGGGGATGTACAACTATATTGCGTGAGAGAAATTAATGGGCAAAGGGCAAGGGCGAAGGGGTACGAGTCTTTTTTGAAAGATTTATTTAAACAACTTAGCAGTTATGTGGATGTTGGAGAGAATTAAGGAACTATTTTAATAGGATAAGGGGTGTGTGTGTGTGTGAGAGAGAGAGAGAGTAAAACCCAATGATCATTACTTTTATTGAAATGAGAATGGTTTGGGAAGTGGAAGGACTAAACAGAAAAGATAAGAGGATGTAAGGAACTCTATTTATGTAATGAACATTTTGGAAATGTGGGTGTGCCAGAGCAGGGTTAGAGACAAAAATGTGATGAGAGTGGAAATTAAGTTGTGTTTTTAGAGAGAGGTAGCTTTTCATTATATTAGGATAGATTTTGACATTTTGTATATAGTTCACATGTTCATCAAAGTCTAATAACATCTTTGGAAGAAGAAGAAAGAGAGTATTAACTGAAATGAACAATGAAAAGGAATATGTATTAGATTTTCTAATTTAAGAAACATACAATTACAATGAAACAAAAGGCAGACGGGCAACAAGTTGCACATTTTGGATGGAAATGATTATTAAATTTCTTTAAGTGTAAGATCCCTGACCTAGCTTTGTGTAATAAGATGCTTAAACCTTAATTTAATCTTGTGATATGTCTTAATATCATGTGACATGCTTATATTTTCATTTTGGCTCAATTTGATTGATGTTTGAGCGAACTTTGTATGTGCTTGGTTTAGACAAGGTTGAAATTTACCCATAATTGAGGGTTATCTTGTAAATTGTCACATGTTGAGAATATTTATTGTGATTTAACATCATGATAGAGAAGAAGATGCAATGGGTCCCCTTGTTTGAATCATGGTTGGTGATGTGACATCTTATGGTCATTCTAGGGTTTGCTTAGTTGAGATGGTGACTATGCTAGGGTTTGAGTGTTGCAACCACTACACCACTTTCAGGTGAGTTTAATGATCGAAACACATGACTTGGATAGTGTTGTCTCGATCGAGATTTCCTAGAGGTGAGGATGGTCAAAACACTTGTCCTCTAATGGAGTGTCTCGACCATGTATATGGCGTTTAGGGTTTTGGTCGATACCGAGCATGCATGAGATGTGTCTCGGCCGAGACATGGTGGTAGCTGACATTGGAGGTTGCTACACTTTTGTTGGATAAGCACAAACATTTTGTAATTTTCATGTGAGTGGAGGAAAGGTTATTTCTAAGAACATGTCTCTTTTGATACCCTTATATGTTGATACCTCATAAGCCTTTACTTCCCTCCTCCTTTGGATCTATAACACCTTCTCTTCATAAGAGAGAAGCTTTTTTGGCCCCACTCCCTTCTTTCTTCCTTAGGATCGTTCTTGGAGCTTTAGGAGAAAGAGAGGTTAGATCTTGAAGCTTGGTTGGACGATCCATCTTGCATGTTGAAGTTCTTGTGCTAGATCAACTCTTTGGTGGTGATTTCTTAGATATTCTTCTCTTGGTAAGTAATCTTAACTCTTGACCATGTTTTACCTCTTTTGAAATCTCCATCTTCTTCTTCCCCCTTGTCCATAGACTATGGGTCATCCATGGTGTCTTTTCTTGGAGATCTCTTCTTCACAAGGGTCATACATCATGTTTTGGCATGATGGAACCCAAGCAAGAAGAAGACCTCTTCTTTCTCCTTCTTTGATTCGATCTAGGTTTTGAGCTTTGTCTTTCCATAAGTTCTCCTTTGATCATGGCATTTCTTTCTCTTCTTGAGTTGATACTTTGGTCGAGGTTTTGAAGCTTGGTGGGAGTTCTTGGAGCTTGTGCTCTTGGGAGATTGGCTCTCTCCAAAACAGGTGGGTTATATAACTTTTCCTTCATCTATTATTAGCATCTTAAGATATGATCATAAGTTGTTGTTCTACATATTAAAAACATGTTCTTGATGATAGAAGGAATAATATGTCTTAGGGTTAACTAGTGGAGTATTTTTTAGAAGATTATCTTTCTTATAAACCCTAAAAATCCATGTACCCAATTTTTGTAGTAAATGGAAAATGATGTGTTTTCTTTGAATATTCATCTATGGAATCATGTTACTTCCTTTATGGTCCATTTATACTTGAGTAACAAGAAGTTTTTGGTCTATTTATAAGCATAAGAATCCATGTTTTCTCTCTATAAATATAATTATAATTCTTTTTGTGTTCTTCTATGATCCATAATCTACAGTTGATGAATACTTGGTATAGGGTGTTGTTCTTACTGTTGACGCTTGGTTTTTCCTATTATTAACCACCTATTCCGATCTTGTTTAGACCTATTTGGGTGTTGGGCATATAGTTAACCTATGTTCGAGACAACCTTTGGTCTTCCATCATGATTGATACTCTTTCAAGTGGTGGTTTCAACTGTGACACCCTAAACTATAAGGTTGGTCACTACACTGTTGGTTGTGACACATCATTGCTGCATGGTCACTCAACCTGTTGGTCGACATTGTGAACAAGACTGCTAAGTATGAGGGCTGAGACACATGTTCAGGTTGTGTTACATCCTAACTGGTCAAGAATAAGCTGGTTGCGGTCGTGACACCAGTGGGTTAACACCTTATGTTAGTAGCGTCAACACACCTTGTTGTGTCTTAGTCGCAATGCCCCGTTAGGGTGTCTCCTAGTGTTGTATTCATGCCTCCATGCTTAGGTGGTGACATGGTCGAAACACCTAGAGTGATTACCTTTGTGATGTGTCTCGATTGTGACCATGAGGAACTGTCATGGTCATGACACTTGTAGTGTGAGGGGTCAAGACATATATGTTTGTCATGGTCGAGACATGTCTGTGTTATGAGAGGGAGAGACCATGTGTTGAGGGTGGTCAAGACACCTATAAACATGTATGTACATAGTCAATATACAATGAAATGGTCCACATAAGATAAGGTGAGTATGAGTGGCTAATCATAAACAATAGTACTTAATCCTAGTACTCTCTAACAATGTGGGAGGTGATGGAATTGGGGTTAGTAGTTGAGGGATGATATGAAACCCTAATCTCAAGATGAAAAATACACTTGCTTATATTGTTTGAATATCATTATCATGTGATAGTATTTTCTCTCCCCTACCTATGTAACCCTAAGCTTGCAGGTGAGATGAATGGCATAGCCATGTGTATACTATGGTGAACATTGTACAATACAGGTTGGTAATTTTGAGTAATGTTGAGGCATATTGTGATATTGAATGTGCAAGAGTTAAATGAATTGGCCTAATGACGTAGAAAGTGCCTTATGAATAAATTGAGGGATTGATATCCCATAGTGATGTGGTATTGTTGATGATCTTGTAATAGTTGTGACACAAGTTTCATGTGATGACGTGACAAGTTCTCCCTTTGAACATTTTATATATTCTAAAGTTGTATCTTATCTTTAATTTTTGTAGAATTTGTTTAGGGTTTATGCATTGTAACTTGATTGATGCATTAAAATATACCCAATTGGAATAAGTGAAACCCTAATCATGTAGTTACCCAATACCATAGATCCATCTTCAGCATCAGTATATAGGTTGATTTTCAAATGAGTAACTCCTACAGGAAACTCAGAGCGCATAGTATTGAATATGTCAGGTACTAATGAAGATATCTCCATGTATCCTTAAATTATTGATATAGCGGTATAATGCTTTATTATAGAACAGCCATGTGTGGTCCTTTTCTCTAGTGTTGTTCCATGTACCAAGGTAAACTACTTGTTCTACATGACCATAGCTTTGATAATGAGTTGATGTCTATAGGACTGTAGCTTTGACTATAAGTTGTTATTTAGTAGTTTGACGGTTATGTCATTGCATTGGAGACTCGAACTGATCAAGCAGTGTTGGTTATGATCATGGAGTCTGGCTCTTCCATAGATCTTGTTGGTACTAATTTTGACTCAGTAGTGGTCAGTTGGATTTGAGTGGTACGCCTCAAATTCTCAGGGCATATTAATTAAAGGAGTTAAATAGTCTTGTAGCATTTTTCTTAGGGTTAAATATGAATCACATTGGATGACCCCATGCCTTATTTCTTGTATCATTTAGTTTATAATAGTTATATATGTTCTTCATATTTCTTTTAAAAGCATAAGATGTTTTACTGCTCAGTTGTAACTGCTTAAACTGCTCAAATAGTAATACATGCTTTATTAACTGCTTTATTATATTATTGTGCTTATAATAGACATTGGTATAGAGTTATATCTCTCATTGGGAGATTTAGTCTCACCCCGTAGGTTTTACAACTTTTTAGGTGGGCGTGGATGATGAGGTCGAGGTCAAGGTGGAGGTGCTGAGGAGCAAGGAGAGCAGTAACTGTTAGAGGTTGGATATGCTGCCAAAGTTTTGTAGTAGAGTCCTATGTGTTGTCCATGTACTCCCAGGTCTTTGGGGAGATTTTTTTGTTTTGTATATGGACACGTAGATTTTGGCTTTCTGCCATGAGTGTATAGAAATGGCATTTACATATAAATAGGTTGTAATATGTAACAAATTTGATGTGATAGCCTTTGAACATGATATGTAACATCTTTCGGCATATATACAATACATATGACCTGATTTGAAGGCTTGTTTATGAAATACGTCCGCTTGAGATATTGAATCGAAAATGGTTTTAATTTACCCCATTTCGTGGTAATATTGTTATTCATGATAATTCCACATTTTGTTTTGATTAATCTCGCTTTGTATGGTGAAGGGTGCCACATTAAGTATGGATAAAGTATTAAAGAGTTAAAATAAAAATAGAAGAGAAACTGTGAGGGAGTGGAGGGAGATAGTCAAGAGAATGGGTAGTAGTTTGGGATGACCTCCTAATACAAAAGACGTGGCAAGATCATGGTGGAATAAAGATATGAATACACTTTGAGTAAGTGTTTTACAATTATTGGTCAAATAAATGAAAAAAGGACATGCTTTTGTGTATCCTTTCCATATCAATGTAGCACCAAAATGGTTGTTCAATACCCAATATCATGGCTTACTTTTTCTTATGTGCATTCAAAAAAATAGTAGCCACTATAAGAGTGCAAGATGATAGGATTTATTGGAGAGAGGGACGCAAGGGGAGTGGGAAAGATAGGATTTCTAGGTGCAATAAGAAAAACATTCACTCAGTTCGAGGGAAGTTGGAGAGAATTGAGGAAACTATCTATGGATGAGGAGAGAGAGAAGAGGTGAGGAAAGAGTGGGCTGACATGGGTTGTTGGGGTCAGAAGAAAATTATGAACAAAAAAATGAGAGGGAAAGAGAGTGAGGCAACAAGTTGGTTGCATTTTCTTGTGGGAGGAAACAAAAGTTGGAAGCTAAAAGCCTCAAAGAAATGAGAAAAGAGAGTGAGTTAAGGAGAGCCTATTCTTTTGAAAATGGGGTGATTGAATTGACTAGTGTCCTAGTTGTAATTATAAGAAAAGAATCACACTTTTTATAGTAGTATAGATGTGATTAGCATACAACTGCATGTTAATCAGAGTATAATGATGTGACTGAAAAATAAAAATAAAAAAGATCATAGAATCATTGAAGCACCAACAATGCTCTAGATTCATGATCCGCAATTTAAATCTCTAAGTAAAACATAATGATAGGATAAAAGTTTGGATGATATAAATATGGAGGTACCCTAACAGTAGACTTCTACAGAGAGTTGATTATCTCAAGAATTCATTGGTCTCATCCATATGCAACCTCTTCAAAGTGAGAAAGATTTTTCTTGTTACTCTTCATGAGGACATCTAGACCTTGTTCATATAGAAAGTAAAAATATATGATGTTAATCATGTATGTCTCTGATAAGTTTTGAAATATCACATTATCAATGTTGAATCTTTTGTTTTTTCTTTCAATACATGTTGTACAAATAATAGAGGCTATTTAAAGTTGTTGTGGCCAATTTTGTCTTCATTGTTGATAATCTTCACCACCATTCATCATCTTCTCTCACCCACCCCTTAAAAAACCCATCATTATAAGATTTGAAGTTGTAAAGTGCCTTCTTTAATACTATTAAAATAGAACTTGAAAGGGGTATTATTCATCCATATGACACATTGTTCGAGTAGTATTCCTAATAAATTTTGTGATCTTTGAAAATCGAGATCATTACATTTCGCATATACATAGAGGCTAAAGAAATCTTCTAATTGCTACACTTGTGGAGATTTTCTTGATTGTTCTTGAAGCCTTGAGAAAAGAAATGACACCAACATATCAGGATGAGAAGGATAATCCATCCCCTTCCGGATCGACATGTTATACCTTAGATTATGAGTTCAAGTCATCATGTGATTCAAAGTAGTTATCAGGATAGGAGGCATCTGTAGATCAGGAGTGGACTAAAATCTCTTGTAGTTATCTGTTGAGAAAAGTGCTTCTTGTTAAAATTAGTTTTTATGAGACCTTTTCTTCCCATATAAAGGATAGCAAATAGTATGTCGATTGTACATGACAATGATAGAGATATGGAGGGTTACAGAAGTCATGCATAATTCTCTTTGTTCTGCATGTGTCATTCAAACACCTTCCAACGATGTTGCTTTGTTAGTTAGTCCTGATAACATGGTGTGACATTATTGCATGAAACATAGAAGGCTTACAACCATGATTTAGGCATTGAATTCCATCTTTAGCCCTAATGAGGAGTTCACACCTATCATGATTCACTTGCTGAAAACACATCCCCAACCAATAATCATGTAGTTGATGCTAGACACATAGAGCTATCTCTTGCTCCCACTTATGTAGAAACTTTGGGTCATAGGATCTCTTCACACATTAAATGACCCACATAAAAGTATTAATACAAGTATTTTAGTGTGACCACTGATCATATTAATATTACATTTGTAGGTTTTATGACTATTTTATCAGTAGTGAGTGAGTTGCATATATTTCCGCAAGTAGAAAATCAGTCAAAATGGAAACATGTCATGCTTGGGAAGATTTAGGCCTTTAAGTAGTCTGGTACATAGTAGATTATTTTTCCTATTAGCTGCAATAAATCAATTGGCTGCAGACGAATATATAAAACCAAGTAGTGATTGTTCATCTTGTTGCTTTGGGATGTTCACAAGAGCATGGAAGAGATTATGAGGAGCTCTTAGCCCAAGTACACATATAATTACACTTCATTCTATTTTAGCATTTGTATGTGCTTGAAAGTGATCTCTTTCTCATAAATATGTAAATCACATTTTTCAACATGAAGATCTTTCGAGACTTATCATATGTACCCTTCATTGAGTTTCACTATTCCTTCAAGACATGTGTGTTATCTTCCAATGTCATATATGAGTTCTAGAAAACTCCTAGAGCCCAGTTTCAATGCTTTTTCCAAGCCATAGAACATGCATGATATGTATTGCAACATCCCAAAACTTTGTGCAATTTATAACCTTTAATTGAGTTTTTCCTAAATAAAATTTTATTTATGGACCAAATTTAAAAATCCCAACTAATAAGTATTTCTTTTTTATAATGAGATATAAGGGTACATGAATCAAAATATCTCTTCCCTTTCTATTATTCACAAATAATCCTTCCTTAATCATAAAACATAACGAGACCTAGTTTTACTTTTACTTTTCACTCTCAAAAGGAAATTTACTTCATGTTATCTCATCTTTTAATACATATAAATCTCAATTAATACTATATAAATTATGAACAAAAGATATTTAAAACCCAAATCTTATTGGCTAGGAAGGATCTAGATTACCTAATTAACATGTGGCTCAAATTTGAAGTTGTTTAGACTTAGTTTGACCCTATAAAATAAAAAGAAAAGTTTATATATTATTTAATCAGGAGGTTAATCAAAATTATCATTAATGTGTGGATAAAGCTTAAGTTTTGGACTTATCCTTGTGTCGCATGCCTCTTTTGTATTCTTGTGTGTGATCCAATGACTGCAATTTAACCAAGCCAAATCTACAACTGACATTTCATCTTCTTCCCCATTTTTCTCAAAATTTGAACCGGTTTGATAGTGTTTTCTTTCACAATCTCCTTATCCCTCATCTTTACATATTTTTGTGCCATCATCTTTGTCTTATTTCCCATTTAAAAATGTGCAATTGATCTCCCCTTCTCATAGCCTATTTCAAAAACACCTAAAGCATCACCAACCACCCCTTAACACCATGGGGTTGTAGAGCCTTCCAACTTACATCACACATGTATATAAGGGTGCTAAAAGCACCTATTTGCCACATGTTTTGCTCCTAATCCATCAATCTCAACTCTAGTATGCTAAGTCACCACTATCTATGCAATTGTTTTCTCTGTCAAACACCACCTCATATCAGCCCCCGCCACCACTCCCAGGGAAACTAGCACATCAGTAAGATTCACCAATGCCCATTTGATGTTTTCCAATCAAGTGTTTTCTTCGAGCTTTCCCCAAATGTTATACCCTATAGATCCTTCTTGGGCTCTCATAAAATCTTGTAACTATGGCACCTCAGGACCCCTCTATCCTTTGGAAAAGATCTAACAAGATTGGAGGACCTTTTAGAACATTTCCTACATTCTAGTTTTCATGTATTACCTCGCATGCTTTGGTTTGATCGTCTTGGATTTGGGATCATGTACTCTATTTCTTGGGATAGGTAGATTCATGGTATTTTAGGCACCGTTGTTCCAATATCTTGGCTTGCCAAGTTCATCTGAAGGTTATCCATTGTTTTTATATGAGACACCCTGACGTTGTAGATGGGAACTCGAGTAATAACAAGGTCTCATCATTGATAACATACTATTCTTATTTCAATAAAAGAACAAGCATGGATATAAAAGTATTGAGATACCCTAGCAATATCAATTTTTGTGTCATGCTAAGAGGGCATTCTTGGGATTTTACATGGATCTAATGATTATTGGAAGAGGTGTGTTTTGAATGATCTAATGACTAGTCCCCCCCCCCCGATCTTTTGATTTAAATGTAACACACATGTAGGTATTTCAGTCTTTATGTGTTTTAGTTTAATCAAATTAATTCAATGTCACGCCTATAGTTTTCTCTACTTTGATTGGTCAGACTTGCAAAACTAATTGAAATTATATATGACCCTAGGAAAATGAGAAAATTATTTATTGAAAAACTTTTTCTACAAACTATCATTCTATATTATTCCCAAACCCTATTTCCCACATCCAAAATCTTCAAATTTACAATGATAAAAAATTAGGGTTAATAAATATGGACTGATGTATATATCATATTATTAATCAAAAAATAGGCGTGTCGAGCTCAATCAAGTCAAGGATAATTGACTTAGGAGTTCTTTATATGGTAAACGGGTCATACTATTGTGCACATTTATCTTGGTTGATTTTCTTGTTTATTATACACCAAGAACATGATTATATGTTTGTGAAGATTTAAGTCATTTCAATTGATGTTTCATACTACTCACGTCTTGATGGTTGCTATACTTTAGAATTATGATTATCACATTCACTAAACTTATGTTCATGATCTTGTAATACAAAAGATTTAATGTGCTCATGCCCAAGATGGAGAAATTTCCATCATGCTTAAGAGGGAGATATCCCACTATGTTAGTGTTATGATTAAGAATCATTCTAAGAGAAACGGTCAAGTTTTATATGCTCTCACAACTATGGATCTCAAGAGGTCGTTATGGTATTCCTAACAATCATGGGTAACTTTATGTGCACACAAGTGGGAAATTATATAGAGATGCATATAATCCTTTTTTAGTTCTATATGTTAAGAAAATGTTTCAAGAACTTTGAAGTTAATGATGGGGTCAAAAAAATAAATTTATAATTACTTTAATTATTTTGTAATGTGCCCAATATTGTTTACTGATATGAGTTTTTCCTTTGTATGACTAGTTACACAATGTCCCTAGGTTTAGAAGCAAGTCAAAAATAGAAGGACAAGCAAGAAATGGGAGACTTTGAATCTAATCCTAGCCCGGTGGGGTTCCATCTATCAAGATGATCCTATCTTTTAGAAATATTTTAATAACATGTCATAGTTATGATTTGGCTGAGTTTGGCTCAGTAGGTTTGGATTCAAGGAAGATTAAGTTTTAGTTTTACCTTCATGAATGATGTATCAATCTTTTAAAGTCAACTAATGGTGATTGTTGATTTATTTATTTGCAATGTTTGTTTTATTTGTGTTGTTCTCCATATATAAGTACCACATGTTATGGAAAACATGGGGGAATGATTCCATTGATATGTGTAAACTTGGAGGGGTGTCACATTATGGTACCAGAGCAAGTAGGTAGATGACCACTAGGAAAAGATATCATTCATATGTTCTAACCCTAGGTATATGTCCTTGTCTAGATGTCCCCTAAGAAATATGAAAAAGGAAAAGAGAAGATGGATGATGGCACCAAATCCTTTAACAAAGTGATCATGAAGAAAGACCTAAGGTGGCTTTGGATGACCTAGTCTGAGCACTCACCAATTCTCTCAGCCACATGGCCCATCACCCAAGACACCATGAGTTGACACTAATAAATTTCCTAAAGATAAGGTCCCATTCTTTCTTTAGTGAAGGGTAAGTGGATGTTGTCAATAAAGGTGAAGAATGAACTAGAAGTATGGAACACTATTTCTATGACCTAGAATTCCCTCATCACTCTAGGGTTCCATTCATGACCCACATGTTGAAGGGAGCATCCCATATGTGGTGGGAGAATTTCTTGAACTCAAGAGAAGTTGATGCCCTTGTACTCACTTGGGTTAAATGTGTTGAAGCCTTCCAAGACCACTATGTGTTTGAGACTATGTTAGAGAGGATAGAGGACAAATTTTCCAACCTAAGATGTGTAGTTCATATGACTGTCACACAATATGCCATGAAGTTCCACATACTCTAAAAGTATTGCCATGGGTACACATAAGTCCATAGAGGCAAGAAGTTCATCTGAGGGCTCAAACCCGACCTAAGCTTTGCCTTGTCATGAAAGGACATATGATCACTTGAATAAGCCCTTAATTCAGCCCTAGAGTTAGAAGAACACCATAGAAGATCATACAAGAAGGAAGTCCCTAAGAGAAACAACCAACCCCTCCTCCAACAACCATATAGTGAAGAGAATGGTATGTGAGGTTGTAGCTATAAAAAATATGAGCAAAACCCGAGTCCAGCTTGCAAGAGGACTCATGTAGGTATGGTACAAGGAGCATGCCAATATGGTTTTTTCTTTTCTTTTCTTTTTTAGGGGGGGGGGGGGCACATCAAGCCAGCTTGCCCTAAGCTCTTGAAGAAGTTCTGGCATCAGAATAATAATTAGAATCCATCACCTAAGGGGCAAGCTAGGAATTTTCACCATGGAATTAGAGAAAGAAGAATAGGACTAAGATTATAGTTGATCCTTGTTCACATATATCTTTTTGTGAAACTTATATGCAATATATATATATATATATGTTTTCCATGCCAAAATATTTATGAACCTAAATGAACTTTGATAAGTTAACTATCACTAAAAAATGGGTAAGTAAAATTCTAAGGTGGGTAGTTAGCTAAAAGAAATTTTGAGGATGCAATTTATTTAACGTGAGTAAAATTGTAACATCCCAAAATTCCATGTATAATTTATAACCTTTAAGAGAGTTTTTCATAAATAAAAGTTAAGTTGTGGACCTAATGTGAAAATCTGAATTCATAAATATTTCCTTTTAATAATGAGATACAAATGATAAAATAATCAAATTATCTTTTCCTTTTCTTTTATGCACTCATAAGCTTTTGTTTATATTAAAAGATAAGGATAATTACATTTACTTTAATTTTTATCTCTCCTCCTCTTTAGGATACTAGAAAGAGGTAGAGTGAATAACAACCCACATTATGCTCTAATTTCAAATACAAGGAAAAGAGAAATCACCTAATCAAGATATGTTAATATCATTTCCTTTTTATGTTCAATACATATAACATATGAAAGAAATATTGTTACTTTCTCTCTCTCTCCTCTCTTCTATAAGATAACTCCTCTGAAATATATGAAAAGATAAAAAGATAAATCCTGGAGTGGATAATTACTCTTAAAATTGAATTGGACTCAACCAACCAACAAAAGAAAATTTATTTCATGTTATTTAATATTTTAATAAATATAAATAAACATAGAGATCTATATGGAAATTAAAGAGAAAGATATTCAAAACCCATATCCTATTGTATAGAAAGGATCTAGACTACCTAATTAACTTGTGGATTAAGTTTGAAGTTGTCTAGAGTTATTTTGACCATGTGAACTAAATATGCAAGTTTCCATATATTTAATTAGGAGATTAATCAAAATTATCATCAATGCATGGATAAAGTAGAAGTTCTCGATTTTTTCCTCCTTTCACACACCTTTTCCCTTTTCTTGCACACAATCCAATGACCATATTCAATCAAGCCAAATCTATGGCATAGATGTTGTCTTCTTCCCCATTTTGTTTGCAAAGAATGAACCAGTTTCATAGTGTTTTCACTTCACAATCTCTTTCACACTCGTCTTTACATCTTTTTGTGGGATTTCTTCACCCATCATCTTTGTTTTTTTTTCTCGTTTCAAACAATCCCTTGACCCCCTTCTCATTGCCTATCTAGGAAACACCTAAACCAGTTCTAACCACCCCTCGACGCCATTAGATTGTAAAGCCTTCCAACTTGCATAAGACCTATATATAAGGGTGTCAAAAGAACCACTATCCCACATGCTATGCTCGTCATTCATTAATATCACCTCCAATGCCCTGAGCCACCACTGCCTACTACTTAGTTTGTTCTTCGATGACCACCTCACCTTAGCCATCTCCATTACCCTTAGAAAACTGACACATAAGTAAGCTTCTTTGATGCCCCTTTGATGATTTCCAAGCAAGTGTTTGCTCATAGACTTCCTGAACGTTGTACCTTATCGGTCCTTTTTAGGCTCTTGCTACTTCTTATCAGCATGGTGCCTTAGCCCCCCCCCCCCAGCCTTAGGAGAAAATCCAACAAGATCAGAGGACCTCCAACAACATTTTCGGCAGCCTAGTTTTCAAGTATTCCCTCACATGCTCTGGTTTGATGCTCTTGTATTTGTGAGCATGTGCTCTATTTCTCACAAACTATAAGTAGATTCATGGTGTTTTGGGAACCACAAGTCTTGCATCTTGGCTCTCTGAGTTCTCCTGAAGGTGGGGATATATTGTCACCCACTATTTTTCTACAAGACACATTGACTTCATAGATGGGATCTTGAGTAATAATAAGGTCTCCCCATTGAAGACCTATTATTCTTTTCACAGGAAAAAACAAGCATGGGGATCAAACTACTGAGATACCCTAACCATATCAATTTTTGTGTCACGCTAGACTAGGGCATTCCTGGGATTTTACACAGATCTAATAATTATCAGCCATGATATTTTTAAATGATCTAATGACTAGATTGCCACACTCTTTTTATTTAAACATAACACACACCAAGGTATTTCAGTCTTTGTGCATTTTATTTAAATCAAATTGATCTAATGTGATACCTATAGTTTTCTCTGCTATGATTGGTCAGACTTGCAAAATACATAGAAATTACAGATGAGCTTGGAAAATTGAGAAAAATATTTGTTGGAAATATTTTCTACAAACTATCAATATAGCTTGTTTTAAAACCCTATAGTACACATACAAACTCCTTAAAAAGTAGTATGATAAAAAAAATTAGGGTTTACGACTAAGGACTAATGCACATATCATATTATTAATCAAATTAAAGGTGTGTAGAGCCCAATCCAGTCAAGGAGAATTGACTTAGGAGTTATTAAAAATGTAGACATGATATGTTGTTGTGCACATTTCATTGGTTTATTTGCTTGTTTATTATACATTTAGTACATGTTTATATGTTCATGAAGATTTCAGTCATTTCAATTGATGTTCTATACTACTCGTGTGATGATGTTGTTATACTTTAAGAGTTAAGATTATCACATTCACGAAAGTTATTTTATGATAATGTAAGAGAAAAAATATAATAAGCTCATTCTCATGAGGGAGAATTCCCATCATTCCTTAGAGAAATAAATCCCATTATATGATAAGAGGGAGAAATTTTGTCATGGTTAAAGTTATAGTTTAAGATCATCTTAATGTTAAGATTAAGAATCATCCTAAGAGAAATAATGAAGTTTTATATGCTCTCGCAACTATGGATCTCAAAAGGTGATTATGGGCCTCCTAAAAATAATGGGATTTCCTAAAATTATGTGCCCTTAAGTGGGAGACAATACAAATATGCATATAATCCTTTCTTAGTTCTTTATATAAAGAAAATGTTTCAAGAATGCTTAAGTTAATGATGAGATCAAGGTTTTTCTTAATGTCAAGTATAGTTAGGTTACTTAATTTATAACATGCCCAATACCATTTACTGGTTTTCTATTTTCTTTTGCATGGATGGGGACACATTGTCCCTAGAGTTTGGAGCAAGTGAAGAATAGTAGAACAAGCAAGGATTAGGAGACTTTACAACTTAACTTTTGCCGGTGGGGTGCCCTCTACTAAGATGATCATGTCTTATAGAAATATTTTAGTATCATGCCATAGTTATGTTTGGCCAAGATTGTCTCAGTAGGTTTAGATTTGAGGAAGATAAAGTTGTAGTTTTCCCTTTCATGGATTATGTATAAATATTTTTGATTAAATGAATGGTTAATATTTATTTATTTGCAATGTTTATCATATTTGTGTTGTTCCTCCAACTCCAAGTACCCCATATTATGGACACATGGGGGAATGAATATGCTTCCATGTGTAAACTTGGAGGGTCTTCACATATACAATTTCAAAATCTAATTAACATTGTGGGAATCTCATTTACGTTATTGCATTGTTCTATCAAAAAGGAATTGCAACAACCCCCTCCCCCAAAAAAAAACATTGAATGGGTTATTTAAGGGACCTCATGTTAGTCGTGCTACTAAATTCACCCATAAAAGGGAGAGAAAGGGACAATATGATGTTTATCAATATAGCTAGGGTTTTTAGTTCCTTATATGTATTCACATTTCTCCTATTTTTCCCCAAAGTCACCCTCACAACTACCACTACTCGAGTTTAGTTTTTAAGGTAGTTGGGTACTCCAAGCTTCACATATTTATAATAAGTGAAACTCAAGATATCACATTTTATATGATTCTGTATGCTAATGACATTGACATAAAACATAGAGAATGTTGGTTGAAGTAATGTGTGATACATGTAAAGACATTACCTTCACCCCCATGTCCATGATGAAAGGAGTCAAGATGTGCATGAGCTAGATTGGTGTAACCTTTCATTGGTTGATGTGGCCCCATAGTAGCACCCCACAATGATTGATCCCCCGATTGAAGAACCTAATATATTTAATTTGGCTAGGTTAATGTGGTATAGTCTATGATCGATGTGGCTTCTCGATTTACTAAAGTCTAGAGACTTTTTACACTTACACAAACGCATGGTCTCTACACCATCTTTACCTTCTTTTAAGCTTAATTTTAATGTATGAAACATAATTTTGAATTAGAAAAACTATTATTCAAGTTGGAAAATACTTGAATCTAGGTACATCACTTAACCCTTCCCTTTTCTTATGCTTCTTTTGATTATATTACTGTAAATTTGTTTCCCCCTTATTTACATTAAATTATGAGTAATTGGAATATAAGTGTTAGTAAATACCCTTATATATGAGGTTGTAGGATTTATCAATTAATTGAGTCTTCAAGTAGCATTATTTTTACAAATTCACCACTTAACAAGTTTTTATTTTAATTTGGAATTGTAGAATATTCCTATGATTAGTGGATGAAATAAAATGGATTACAAAATATTGTATTAAAATTTATCAAAAAGGGGCATAGAAGCATCAATTGAATATTTAATACACAAGTATTAAATTCTAATACCAAATAGATTCAAAGAGTGAAAATTGATGATAAAATCAGGGTTCCTCATATTATAGTTAACATGCATTATGAACTTCAAGCTAATTGGACATCATGTGTACCCCACAAAATAATTAAGGGAGAAATATATTAACTAATATACTTGTAATGGGTGAAATCAATTAAACAAATGGATTTACTATTGTTCTAATTCTTTTGTTTGTCATTCAGAATTGATTTATATGTCATGATAAATTTTGGAAATTGATCTTGGACCAAGATATGACCCATTTGTCTTTCACCTTTGATAGAGAAAAGTTCCACAAACTATACTATCTATTCTTTCACATACCATCTATCTCTCCTTTATCTTCCTCTCTTAATCCTCATACACTGATTCTTTCTTCACCACATCCATGATCCTACCCCAATTATATTGAGTCCTATGACCACTTAGTAAATACCAGGTTTTAATTTCCATCTTCAAGTCTATGTGTGTGTTTGATTTAGCTTCAAACTAACCACATTCTGGTAGCTTTTCTTGCCAAATTTTTTCATGAATGTTTTTGAGATTAGAACTAAGGTTAGTTTAGATTTTGGTATTCTAGTTTACCTTGATCTATGGCTCCATATCATTCTACTTCTATCAATCATGGCAGGGGTGGGGGTTCAAGGGCATCAGTCCATTCCATGACCACTACCTTGGGTTGTTTTAACGAGTTTGAGATGGGGATGCTCTTGAAGGTGTTCATTTCCTCTAGTTTTCATTCTCTTTCTAGGTATCCTCCCCTTTCAAGGTCTAGTGCATGATTGGCAAGCTTTGACCTTTGATGATTAATAAAATTTGGGTATCGAATCCCCCTTTATGTCCTAGTTCTATTGATAACGTGATTTATTTCATAAGGGTGTTTTGGGTATTTGCACCCACCTTCTTGTGTTTTGACCTTAAAATTTTTGATAAGTTGGTGACAAGAATATCCCTTCACAAAATAAGGTTGTAAAACCTAATATGGGGGTATTCTAGTCATCTGCATCACGTTTTGATTTATAAAAACTAAATAAATTCATGAATATAAATAATTCATATTTGATTATTGGCATCTTAGATAATTACAAACAATATGTTTGGAATCCTTAAAATTTTACATACTTGATATTTTAAGTATTTTAACCTAAATAAGTAATAACTAAAGGTCATTTTAGGGTTTTAAATATCTAATGGAAATCAATCATGATTTTATATATAATGTTCGTAGGTGATGTATGACCCAAGATGGACCTAGTATTTGACCTTGAATGTCTTTACTGTAGAATATAAGGTATGTTCATTTTCATATTTTATTACTGAACCAAATCACTCAAAATCTAATTTCCTCTATTTATTCATAAATCCTAAATTAAATTCTAAATTGCATCTTTATTGGAAATAGTTATTAAAATAACCTTCTTTATGATATTTATAATATTTTATTGGATACCGAGAATTGTGAAATCCTTAGTTATGGGTCCTTTGACCCCAATGACCATTTATGGATGTTGACATCCCTTGTATTTGAAATGATTTGGGACTTTCTTATGATCTTGACTAGTTTATTAGGCATGTGATATTTGAACTAGTAATATATATTAGTAGTTTAACCACACTTTAGGCGATGAGGTATGACTCCCCCTTCTAGAAATAAGTAAGTTTTTATTGCCCCTATCACACACTTGGGTTTTATTCCCCCAGCCACATGTCATATATTTAGGCACATAAATTTTTTTCCTCCTCATAGGCATTTATGTTTTATTCTTCCTATTATGTTTATATGTTGGGAACTAAGATTTGACCCTCCCACCATAGCTTTGGGTTTATGGTGCTCCCTAGACATACTTTAGATAATTCTAGTCTTTTTATTAATCTACATACACTATATAATATGTTTTGATATGTGAAATATATTAATAGCAAGATTCTCTATGTTCATTTATACATTTTCTAGCATTAAATGTCCCATCCTTTATAAATCATTCTTTTAACCCTATAATAAATTTTCTCCTAAACATAACTAACTTTTATCTATATTTGAACTAAGACACCCTTACTGTTGCACTTAAATGTTAAAGTGCCCATGTATGTTCTTAGTACACATATACCAATGTTTATTGACATATACATTTTCTTTTGTTTACCCATTTTTGGCATTGTTTCCAAACCACTAAAATGTAAGTGATATAGAGGATGATAACTCAGGAGACTCATGAATGAGGATTGTGGTTTCTGGAGGATAAATTCTTGGGAAATATGCCACCAGATAATGCAGGGGAAACAAAAAAAAGTAACATACCATATTCTCCTTAAATAGTAGATTGCATCAACAACTATGTACTAAGAAGGATGGTTGAAAGGTTTATACATGGTTCTGGAGAAAGTCCAGCAACAATCCTTGCATTAGTGTGTGGCTTTATTTAAGTTATAATAAGATGACAATACCAGCGACTTCCTAGTTGATTACCATGGATAGTGGTTGTTTGCTTCCTCCTAATGGGTGGCAACGAACTCCTTGCCTCTGTAGTATCCACATGGTCCAATAGGAACTCCTGTCATTCTAAATGAATGGGCATGAAGGAGTTGTCTCTCCTAGTTGATGTACTAGCGTCAATTTTCTCTCCTACCATTTTCTCTCTCTTGTTGTTCCTCCCTTTTATGGGTATAACTTGCTTGGATTCTCACGCTACCACAAGTGTAAGAAGACAACAATTGTCAGAGCTTGTTGTTGTGTCTTTGGAAGGTCCCCAGTAACCCTCTATTTTAGGAGGGCTAGGGTCAGGGTTCTAGTCTAAGTGGGAGTTGAAGAGATAGAATTTTATGAATTTTTTAGAATCTACAAATGTTGAACTAGTCAGTTCACTACCGAACCAGTCGATTCACTCCTGAACGAATTGGTTCACTACTGATCTGATCGTTTCAACCCTTGAACCGATCATTTCACTATGTTTCCCAATCACAATTGTATTGACAATTAATATTCAATTAATACACAACATGAGGTTAGAATCAATACTTGATCCAATCAAATTGATCACCAAATGGTCGGTTCACAACTGAACTGGGCAGATCACATAGTTGAGCCCATCAGTTCACTTGATGAACCGGTCGTCTCATGGATTTGGATGATAATGTTGGTTGAATTGACCTGACACTTGAATCGATGGGATCAATACTTGAATCAGTTGGTTGAAAGTGAGGTCAGTCAACTTTCAGCCATTGTTGTTTAGATTGAGCACCAAACACTTTAGTAATCAAGTTTAAACTACATTCATGAATAAACTCATATTCCAAATGTGTCCTATGTGTGTGACCATATAGGTTCCAAGTTAAGTTGGTAGGGAATGTCCATAACTAATTTATGACATCACAATTAATGAGTGGTATCTAGAAAGACATCATTGTTACCTGAGTAATCAGAAAGTTGGAGAACAACTTCAACCTATAATTTTTCATTGGTGTTATAGTGATTGTATAGTTCCTTTGTCTCTGATATCTATATTGAACTCGAGGCATGGAATCGTCATCCTATTTAATGTTCAATCCATGTTTCTTAAACTAGAGCAGACTGTATGAGATATATGTAAGCTCACTATCACATATTGACTCACATGAGCATGGCCATGCATTTATCAGTCTCGTTTATCAAGTGGCCAGGATATCGAACTCACGTGGGAGGGAAAAATCCCATCTGCATCACTCACAGTCATCCCTATGTGTCACAATGCACCTGAGCACTACCTTTATGGCAAACCTTATTCAATGTCACAGTGGGTGATGTCAAAGCACATCAAACTTCATGTGATAATTGTAGTGATTTTAGGTCTAAAAACCACAATCACTACCATCAGTATGAGAGATGATTCTTACTACCAATCATGGTTTCCATGCATCACTATCAAGGTGGGTTTGTGCGATACACTATTCTCTAGAAAGTATCTATGTGTTTGGTTTGATATCACATATATGACTAATGAGATTCTATCATCAACCAACACACACTCTAGTATTATGTGTTATTGTTTTCTATTAGCCTTCCACAATAACAACTGACTAGGGACATAACAAGAATGCATAAACTCTTTACATCCATATGATCTCATTGTTCAAGTGCTCAACCTGAAGACATATATCATTGATTAATATCATTCTTTAGACATTTGTTATGCTACATCAGTATCCTCATAACTAAATAACATATAATAAGTTGGAATATTATCTTTATTATTAATGAAATCACTTACAAGATATGCCATTACAATCATCATATGATTGGCTCTATCAGTATACATACAAACAAACTCCCACTTGCACTTAGACCTAATCACCCATGAACTTAATCCTAAGTGATACAACATCTTCATGGTTATGCTATGAAAGTGCTTTTGTCATGGGGTCAAACACATTGCTCTCAGTTGGTATTCTACAAATCTTCACATCTCCTGGATGTATGATCTATCATATGAGATGGAACCACCTTTTTATATGCTTGGAATGCTAATGCGATCCAGGTTCCTTAGCTTGTACAATCTCTATTGTTGTCACAATATAGCTCAAATGTATTGTTGATGCTTGGAACCACCCCTAGTTCTAAGATGAACTTATTGATCCAAACAACATCCTTTTCTACATTGGATGAAGTATTATACTTGGCCTCTGTTGTAGAAATTGCAACTTTCGCTTGCTTAGAACTCTTCCATCTTACAACTTCATTATTTAGGCACAAATCCATACTACTATCTATAGTCTTTTTTGTCAATTTGGAAGATTCCAACAGTGTAACCTTTTACCACCAACTCTTCCTCTCTGCTATAAACAAGGAACTGATACTTAGTTCTTCGCAAGTACTTAAGTATGTTCTTCACGCCAGTCTAGTGAGCTTCACTAGGATCCGACTGATATATGCTCGTCATGCTTAAGGCATACAAGACATCTGGACAAGTACATAACATTGTGTACATGATAGATCTAATTGATGATGCATATGGAATATTATTCATTCGCTCCCTTTTTTCACAAGAATTGGGACATTGAGCTCTAGAGATAGTAACTCCATGAGACATGGATATGTTTCCTCTCTTTCAGTTCTCCATGTTGAATATCTTCAACACTTTGTCAATGTATGTGCTATAACTTAGTCCAAGAAGCCTTCTAAATCTATCTCTATGGATCTTGATTCCTAAGATGTAGAATTCTTCACCTAAGTCCTTCCTAGAGAATGTACTTCCTAGCCATTTCTTTACCATTTGTAAAGTAGGGATGTCATTCCTCATCAATAGTATGTTATCCACATACTGTAACATAATGAATCTTAGATGTAATATTCATGTAAACCTTTTTCCCAAATTTCCCTTTCATTTCTATCCTTTATGTCATTTATGTTTAATTAGTGGAATTTATAGTGGTTTAGTGTACATTTATTCACTAATTGTACCAATATAAGGGTTTATGCACAAATACCTCAGTGAAAGCTTAATTACCATAATTAAGTTCTTTAAACCTTAATATAACTTTTTTATGTGATTTGAAAACATAAAATGAGCCTAAGTCTCAAATTTGGTTTGATTTGGATGTTGTGTGTGCAAGTTATGCAATTTTAGGTACATTCTAGACTTTTATGCAATTTACCCAATTGGGAGGTTTTCTTTGCAAATTATCACCTAAATTTTAATCCTTAGATATTCCCTTACCATTATCAAGATTTTTAACCATGGGTAACCTGTTTGCACCTTGGTTTGAAGGTGTTTCTCTCCAAGGGCATTATAGGGATTACACTCTTTATAAATGTGCTTATCTTTAAACGCTATCAACCAATGGGATTATTTCTTTGTTTGAAGGATGGTGGGGATGGCCTAGAAGACTCCTGGGGCTCTTAGGACCGAGCTTTGATATACAAGAAGAGTCTATGAGTTGTCATCGTGCATGGCCATGAAGCCCTAGCCTAAGGACACATGGAAACTCCCAAAGACACCTCATACTTGCCCCCTTCTTTATAAAGCCATGCCTACCCCTTCCCACTTCCCAATCCAAGAAGCAATCCTCTCGTTATATTTTCCACAGCTTAGAGCATCGTCCCTTCTATGTTTGGCCATGAAGTTGTTGCCCCGAGGTAAAACGGGGTGCCTACCTTGGCGAAGAAGGCTCCTAGGGTTCCAAATTTCTTTATTTAGGATTTCTTAAGCTCCTCCTTGGTGATTTTGACCAAAACTAGTAATAATCCTCCTTTACTTACCTGTTTTCATGATATTAGTATTCCTCCCACCTTCTTCCAGGTCGTAACCATGACCTTCCATGGTAAAACTCCACCTAGAACCCTAAAACATCTCATCTCCATGCTCTTTTGCTAGGGTTTGCACCTCTAAAGTGGAGAAGGTCATCTTTGCTCAATAAAAGGAGCTTGGCTTGGAGCAACTAGACCTTCTAATCTCGGGATCCTTTCTATTTGGATCTTCTTACCTTCATATAGGCAAATTTTGTTAACCCCCTTCTCATATATTGCTTAGTACATGCTTAAAACTCATGCTTCTATGTTTAAAATCGATGATTTCCATCTCTTGTTACCATGTTCTTCTAGGGTTTTGGTTTCATGTTGTTTTACCTTCTCTAGAAGCTTTAGTTTGGTTACATATGCAACTTCAAACCTGATCTTGGGTCAAATGGTGTTTTCTCCCTCTCCCTCTCTCTTCAATTATCTCGATTGGTTTGATGATGTGGCAAATTCCTATTAGACAGTGTTTAAAAATTCATATCTTCTAATCCGCTTATCCAAATTTGACAAATAAATATGCTTTGGAATTGGAAAATTAATATCTATCTAATAAAAATATTTTAAAGGTCTGATTTCATTGTTTGATGAAGGGGGAGTTTTGTAAAATGAATTTAATGCATAAAATCCATAAAAATTACATCTTAATCATCATAATTCCAAAATTAACAGAAAAATATGTTTTATTCATTGGGAGAACCTAATAAGTTCATTGGTGATATTTTCAAAATCTAAATTTGAGTTTTGCTAAAATGTTCTGAAATTAGGGTTTCTATACATTAATGTGCACTATGTACTCTAATACATGTTAATACATTGAAAATAGGCAAAGTGGAACTTGGACTCAATTAAAGTGGTGGAAGTTAGTAATTGATATCAGTAAGAGAGGTATGTGCATTCCTTACACCCTATGTTAGGATAATTGCAACAAAACCCTATATTTCCCTAATGAGGCTTAAATGAACCCTAAATCTTCTATTCTTGAATCCTAATGTTGTTCATGCCTCAAATCATATTATAATTTCTTCTTGTTTGGGTCTTATACCCCACTACCATGCTTATTGAATATTATGACTACTTTTCTAGCATGTAGACTTATGTTCTATTTAATTTAAAGTAGCGGTACTTATGTACAACCACCCACAGAGGGCATGTTTTTAATCTCCCTGGGGAATGTTTTTATTCTCCCCTGTATAATTGTGTAGGTGACTGGGAACGTCTTATTCTCCCTTCACCTATAGGTTAGAGGTATGGTAGGTGCCTCAACCCTACTTACTTAGGTAGAAATAATTATCTTACATGTAAATCCTTTTTAATATAATTGTTAATGGCAAGTTTCTTTTGAATATAGACTCATACTCTTGTTATCTTCATCTTATGATGAACCCTAGCCTGTTCTTATTTGCTTTACTTATCTTGTTATCCTAGACTAGTTTTGTGACACATACCTTGTTTTCTTTCCCCTTTTGCTGGGTGCTTTCCCAACCACCCAGGTGCTGGTGCTGAGTAAGGAGAAGGACAAGTTTGAAGGAAGTCATCTCAGGAGTAGATCTCAAGCTATCTAAAAGGATGTCTAGGTTTCCATAGCTAGATCCTTTTCTCTTATCTTTTTCTTTTGGGAACAATCATGTAATGAACAATGAAAGCCATGTAATAGGCTTAGTACTTTTATTTATGCTGCTATTGACATTTTATAATGTATCTGGTGCATGCTTATTTACTTGGAATATTATACATGCATCCCTCAATATCTTTTATCTTTCTAAAAAGATGGATGTTTTGTACTTCCTTTAAATTTTAGTAAGGAGGTGATCTTGCCTCTTTACAACATTATATCAGAGCCTTCAGGAAACTATTAGGACATGAAGTTGAAGTAAAGGTGTCTAGAATGGATCAGGGTTTTGGGGGATGGCAATATTTTCCTCCACATGACTAGCTTGGTTTACGAGGACTCCCATGCCCATATGATACTGGCCTGGCCTGAGCTGATACGAATTGCCCAAAATAGTATACTTTTAGGCAATAGCATTCTAGATATTCTTTTCTCGTCTATGCTTCTATTCCTTTTTCATCTATGATTCAAATACTCCTGGGAACTTAATATGTTAACCCTACCTTTCAAGATAGGTGACTTGTTCAATAGTGGGAACAAGGGAAAGGAGTCAAACCCTAATGACTCCAATGTGGGAAATAGTCATGTGACTCCTACCGGCCATAGTGTGGTCAACCCTACTACTTCAGGCACCCCCGCCTTCACACTGGAGCAAGAGTTGGCAATGTTGTGCCAGTTTCTCTCCACCATGATGGGGAAGCTCCACACAGTGGTCGCAAATGCCAACAAGCCAAGGGAGTTCACCCTCACTGACTTCATAAAGATGTAGCTACCCTACTTCAAGGGTGAAAGTGAACACAACATGGTGGATAAAGTCAATGACTGGGTGTTGGATTTGGATCGGACCTTCGAGGGTATGGCATGCCCTCCTCACCAAAAAATTCAATTTGTGACATATGTGTTGGATGGACCGACACATGTCTGGTGGAATGGTGTCACCTCTACCATGGAGTGGGACCAGTTCCTGAAGCCCTTCAGGGAGAAGTACATCTGTCCTGCCTTCCTGAGGAAGAAGGAAGTTGAGTTCTACAACCTCAGGCAGGGAAGCATGAGTGTGGCTGACTACATGCAATGGTTCCTACTTTTGGAACGCTATGCCACCGACCTTGGAGCTAAGAGAAGGGCAACGTTGTTCTTGGAGGGTCTGAACTACCAAGTGGGCCAAAGTCTTGTTCCACAACTTCCACTCACCTTCCAGCAGATGGTGGATAAGGCCTTGGTCATCAAGTCCTACCTAGGATTCCAATCCTATGGACACCGTAATGGCTACAACAACAATAAGAGGAAGAACCCTACCCAGAATGAGAATCGCGGATGTGATCAGTGAAATAGGTGCTCTCGCCACCATCCTCTAGGGAGATGTCCTGCCAACAATGCACTTGCTCATAGAGACAACTGACCTCCTCCTACCTACCACGAATGTGGACAAGTTGGGCATATCCAACCACTCTACCCCCATTTCTAGCAAGGACAGAATAATGCCCAATAGCCATAGCAGCCAAGGTAGAATCTGCCTCAGTGGAATAATAAAAACAACAACTAGAACCTGAGGTGACTTCCAGTGGAGAGGTAGAATGGGAGAGTGTTTGCTCTCAATGCTGAGGAAGTAGGCAAAGATAATGAAGTTATTGAAGGTACCTTGCATCTTAATATGCATCCTATAAAGGCAATGTTTGATTCTGGCTCATCGAATACCTTCATATCCTGTCAGCTTGCTTCTATGTTAGAAATATAATATGAGTATATGGATCATATATTAGATGTAAAAAAACCTAGTGGTAAGATCTGATCTTCGTATCTTCAAACTCTGACCATGGACCTCTGTATATTTGGTATAATGTTTCCCTCAGATTTCATCTTGCTCAACATGACCGCCTTTGATGTCATCCTGGGAATGGATTGGTTGAAGAGGTACAATGTTGTTTTGTTTTATGAAGAATCAAAGGTTAGTTTGTCACATCCGTTTGAGGGAAGATTATGTGTCAAGGGTAGGAAGTGATAAGATCGGAAATTTGTTATCTCTGCCATCAAAGCTGAAAAGCTAGTCTCACAAGCGTGTAGAGCTTTCTTAGCCTCTATAGTCCTCGAGGCTACACCTCCTTCTCTTGACCACATAGATGTGATGAAGGACTTCCCAAAAGTCTTTCCTGAGGAGTTACCTAGTTTTCCACCAACTCAGGAGGTGGAGTTCTCCATTGAGCTTGTATGTGAAACTTCACCAATATCAAAGCCGCCTTACCGCTTGGCCCCTGCCGAGCTTGTGAAACTGAAGAAGCAGATAGAAGATCTCCTCGACATGGGCTTCATCCACCCTAGTGTTTCACCTTGGGGAGCCCCTATCCTGTTTGTAAAGAAGAAGGATGGTTCGATGCAGATGTGTATGGACTACCGCATGCTTAACCAAATGGCAGTGAAGAATTGTTATCCATTGCCTTGCATCGACGACTTGTTCGACCAGTTGAAGTCAGCCACTGTGTTCTCCAAGATGTATCTACAAAGTGGCTACTACCACATGCGCGTGAAGGATGATGATGTCTCGAAGATGGCATTTAGAACTCTCTATGGGCATTACGAATTCATGGTCATGCCTTTCGGCTTGACAAATGCCCCTGCTGCCTTCATGGACTTGATGAATCAAGTGTTCTGCCCATACCTTGACAAGTTCATGGTGGTGTTTATCGATGACGTTTTGGTTTATTCTGAGACGTTAGAACAACATCACGAGCATCTACAGATTATACTCAACACACTATGAGAAAATCAACTCTATGCAAAATTCTCAAAGTGTGAGTTTTGGATAAAGGAAGTGATGTTTCTGGGTCATGTGATTTCTATCGGACATATAGTTGTTGATCCTACAAAGGTAGAAGCTATGATCAAGTGGAAATCTCCAAAGAATCCCTCAGATATCTGTAGTTTCCTCGGCTTAGCAGGTTACTATCAAAGGTTTATCAAGAGCTTCTCTGAGTTGGCCTTGCCTTTAACCAAGATGATGTGAAAGGAGATCAAGTTCTCTTGGACACCAGAATGTGAGAACAGTTTCCAAAAGTTGAAGGAGTGTTTGACTTATGCTCCCGTTCTTGCCTTGCATGTTGAAGGCATACCCTATGTCATCTACACTGATGCTTCTAAATAAGGCTTAGGGTGTGTTTTGATGCAAAATGGAAAGGTGATCACCTATGCTTCCCGCCAATTGGAACTGAATGAAGCTAATTGGCCTACATATGATTTAGAGCTTGTTTTCATCATTCATGCTCTGAAAATCTGGCGACATTATCTTTATGGTGTGAAGTTTGAAGTGTTCTCCGACCATAAAAGCTTGAGGTACTCATTGAAACAGAAGGGTCTGAATCTACGACAGCAAAGGTGGATGGAGTATCTCAAAGATTATGACTTCACAATCACCTCTCATCCTGGTAAAGCAAACGTCATAGTTGATGCTTTTAGTTGCAAGAAGGATGCAGTTTGTGTTGCTCTGAGATGTTCGGTGTGGGAAAACCTCAAATATGTGACTAGTTTGACAGTTACACCCACAGAGGGCATGCTTTTAATTGCCCTGGGGAATGTTTTTATTCTCCCCTCACCTATAGGTTAGAGGTCCAGTAGGTGCCTCAACCCTACTTACTTAGGTAGACATAATTATCTTACATGAAAATCCTTTTTAATATAATTGTTAATGGCAAGTTTCTTTTGAATATAGCCTCATACTCTTGTTATCTTCATCTTATGATGAACCCTAGCATGTTATTATTTGCTTTACTTATCTTATTATCCTAGACTAGTTTTGTGACACATACCTTGTTTTCTTTCCCCTTTTGTTGGGTGCTTTCCCAACCACCCAGGTGCTGGTGCTGAGCAAGGAGAAGGACAAGTTTGAAGGAAGTCATCTCAGGAGTAGATCTCAAGCTATCTGAAAGGATGTCTAGGTTGCTATAGCTAGATCCTTATCTCTTATATTTTTCTTTTGGAAACAATCATGTAATGAATAATGAAAGTCATGTAATAGGCTTAGTACTTTTATTTCCACTGCTATTGACATTTTATAATGTATCTAGTGCATTCTTATTTACTAGGAATATTATACATGCATCCCTTAATATCTTTTGTCTTTCTAAAAAGATGGATGTTTTGTACTTCCTTTAAATTTTAGTAAGGAGGTGATCTCGCCTCTTTACACATACAATATGAGGAATACAATCATGCTCCCCCTAACCTTTTTGTAAACACAAGGTTCTTCTTCATTTTGACAAAAGCCAAACTCTTTGCTTGTTTTGTCAAGTCAAAGATTACAGCTCTGAGATGCTTGCTTCAATCCATAGATTGACCTTTGTAGCTTATAGACTTTATTTGAATCCTTTGGATTTATAACACCCTCAGGTTGTGTCATGTACACATCCTCTAGAAGATTCTCATTAAGTAATGTGATTTTGGCATTCATCTGTCAAATCTCATAGTCATAATATGTTGCAATGGCAAGCATGATCCTAATGGGCTTAACCATGACAACTAGAGAAAAGGTTTCATCATAGTCAATACCTTGAACTTGTCTGAAATCCTTTGCAACCAATCGGTCTTCGTAAGTTTGTACATTACCATCCATGTCGGTCTTCTTCTTGATAACCCACTTGCACCGTATTAGTTTTACCCCTTCAAGTGATCCACCAAGGTCCATACCTTGTTGGTGTACATGGATTCCATCTCAGATTTCATGACCTCAAGCCATTTCTCATACTCTGGACCCTTAATAGATTATAGGTAGGTAGTTGGTTCATCATCAATGACTGACTCATCACCTTCTTGAGTCAATAGATAACAAAATCTACCTAGCTCAAGGCATGTCCTACTATATCTTTGAGGTTCCTATGTCACATGAGGAATTTGAGTTTCCATAATGGTTTGTAACTCTCTATGTTCCTCTTGTACCTCTGTAGGTTCAATTTTTTCTTGTTGGTCTTAAACTTCTTTAAGTTCTACTTTCCTCCCACTAGACCTTTGGAAATAAATTCCTTTTCTAGGATTGCAGCATCTCTAGCAACAAACACTTTATTATCATATGGGTTATACAATATCCCTTGGTTTCTTTGGGATATCCAAAAAAAATGACATTTTTTTATCTAGGGCCAAGATTTTCAAGAAATGTTTTCCTCACAAAGCTTCACATCCCCAAATCCTCAATAAAGACATTCTGGGACGTTTCCCAGTCCATATATTATATCGTGTCTTTTGAACCAATTTAGGTGGTACACTGTTTAGTGTAAACATCGTGGTTTCAAGAGCATAACCCCAGAAGGAAGTTGGAAGATTTAAAAAACTCATCGTTAACTACACCATATCTAGCAAAGTATGATTCCTTATTTTTGATACACCATTATATTGTAGTGTTCCAGGTGAAGTCCATTGTGATACAATACCACGGTCTTGCAGAAGGTCCTCAAACTCTTGGCATAAGTATTCTTTACCTCAACTGAACAAAGTGCTTTAATACTTTACCAAGGATGTTTTGTACTCATTCATGAAATCCTTGAACATTTCAAGAGTTTCTGACTTATGTTTCATCAAGTATACATAACCATACTACTGAAGTCATCAGCGAAGGTAATAAAATCTAGATACCCACCTCTAGCATTTGTTCCAAAAGGGATACAAACATTAGTATGTATGAGTCTTAATAGATAACTAGACCTCTCACTATTATCAATGAAGGGAGTATTTGTCATCTTGCCCAAAAAACAAGACTCACATGTCTCTATTGATTCAAAATCAAAAGAGTTTAGATAACCATCTTTATGGAGTCTAGAGATGCCATTCTCATTCATGTGCCCTAGACGATACCGCCAAAGATATGTTTTGTTTGAGTTATCAAGTTTTAACCTTTTGGTATTTATGTTATAAGCATTTATCTTAAGATCTAATAAAAAAACCATAGGACATCAGGGCACTTCTATAAAAGATCTTATCTTTTGAAACAGACATTGACCATTCTCTATATGAAATTCACATCCATCCTTGTCCATATAAGATACAGAAATAATGTTTCTACTAATGGAAGATACAAAATAGTAGTTCTTTAACTCTATTACAACTTTTTTGGCAGAGATAAATTATAGATTCCATCTGTAGTGGCAGCATTTCTTACTCCATTTGCAACACACAGTTCAACTTCACCCTTTTGTAAAGGCTTGCTTCTTTTCAGATCCTACATATTCAAGAATATGTAAGATCTACATCCGGTATCTAGTACCCAAGATGAATAAGTAGACACATTTATATCAATTACATATATGCCAAAAGTGGAGATTTCTATCCCCTCCTTCTTCTTCCTCAGTTCCTCCAGGATGAGAGGGCAATTCCTCTTCTAGTGTCTAGGTTGGTGATAGTGGTGACAATTTCCCCCCTTGTTCACCCCTCCCTTTTCTTTAGGTGCATGAGACTTGGATTTTTGGCCACCTTTAGAACTCTTCTTAGCTTTGCCTTCGCCCTTGGACTTCCCCTTTACTTTACTAATCATCATCATGAACTTGGGTTTGTCCTTCTTCATTTATGCTTCAGCAGTTCTCACCCATGCCAAGAAATTATGATAATGACTTGTCAAAATTGTTCATGTTGTAGTTCATGACAAACTGGCTATATGACTCTGACAGTGACTATAGAATCATATTTGTGGCCAACTCTTGACCCAGGGAAATCCTAGTCTAGCAAGGTTCTCCACATACCCAATAAGCTTGACCACATGGGGACCTACTGGATCCCCTTCTTCCATGTTGTACTTAAACAATGCATTTAAGGCATCATATCTCTCTTGTCTTGCCTAATCTTGGTACATGTTCTTAAGATGTGTGACCATCTCAATAATATCCATGTTCTCATGTTGTCTCTGCAACTCATATTTCATTGAGATGAGCATCATGCACTTGACATCCACGACATCTTTAGAGTACTTCTTGTAAACATCCCCACCAGCCTTAGGTGTAGTGGGAGTAGGTTCATCTGGATCTGGTGTTTCTAAGACATAGAGCTTGTGCTCTTGTATGAGAACAATTCTCAACATCCTGAGCCAGTCACAGAAATTATTCCCAATCAACTTGTCCTTCTCAAGGACCGATCATAAGGAAAACATGTTATTTGTCATCATTTGATTGTACAAGAGAAAATTTGTAGTTTTTCAAAATGCCTTTAATTAATTATCGATCCCACTATTTTGTTCAAATTGATAACTCTCACTTATCAATTTGGAAGATTGCATCGTAAAATCTTCTGGTGAGCCAAGATACATGTTTCATCAAGTCATGAGTCAGCTTTGGTTGATCGCCAACAACTTGACTATTTAGGTAGGCAACTTTTGCCAATTGCATCTAAATGCAACTCTTGGATAGATGGTGTGCACAACCTTTTATCACAATTCATCTCCATGCTTCTAGGTACTTAATCTCATTAAGATCACCTACTTAAGCCTGACCCAAAAGCTAACACAATAGAATATGCACCCTGACAGCGTACCATGCTTTGGCATAACCTACAGTTAGTCGATTAAGTTTTTCATGAAGTTGCTTATGGAAAGCATCTAAGACTTAATATCATATTGAGGGATTTTATATTTATATGCATATACATATCCATTGACCACATATTTATGGTATGTATCATGTACATGCTATATCCCACAAATAAAAACATGCAATTATAAAATATGAGTGATGGTTATGACTGTATCTATTATAATTCCTTGGAGCCACAAGGACTTACTACCACCTAAGGTCTACATCATATGCAGTAACTTGTTGTTGATGAAGATTTGTGCTTGAACCAATCTAGGTCGATCGAATCAACTCGTGAACCGGTCGGCTCACCTCCTATCCTGTAACATACTCAATTTTGACTACTATATCTATGTCGAGATATTTTCCCCTAAATTGAAATTAACTACAATGTTGCCCTTCATTCCAAATTCTACATTGTTGATTAAATTTTCATGGCCTTTAGTAGATAATAGTCTTCAATTGCATTCCCTTTTGTCTAATGTATTAATTACCCTCACTTGAGAAATATTTGCAATCTAGTCTGCTATTAGAGTATCATTTGATTGATGCCTAAATACCTTAATTATACCTCAAACCCATCTATTACTCTCAATTCACGGTTATCAATTTGGAATCAATGGGAAATATTGATCATATAAAAGACATTATATTAGAATAAATTATGAGATAAATTGAATGAGATAAGTTATGTTCATAAATTGATGATATGAATGTCTTTTAATCTTTGTCAAATAGGAAGTAAATGCATAGTTAAAATTCCATAGAAATTGGGCTTGTAGTTTGGGAGTTATGAAATTTTGAAGGAATAGGGAAATAATAGATTAACTATATTATTGACTTGACACCTTAGTGATAAAGTATATCCCTCTTTCAACCCTCTCATACAGACCCTTGCATTTCCCCCCAACATAACAATGACTTCCACTTTTCAGAGGGATGTGACCTCCCTCTCCTTGCACCCTTCTCTGCAACCCTAGTCCCATATCCTTCACAATAGACCCTGAAGAAATGGCCACCATCAATGTTCACTCACAAGTAATGGCAATTTCCATACAAGAAACAAAAGACCAGACGTTCAAATTTCAAACCACAACCCTGACCACTCCTACCTTCCTCTTTCCCATAATGAACTTGAAAACCCTAGCCCCCAGCTGCATATAAGATCCTAGATCTAGGTTAAGGACCAAGAAAACATATCACCCCTACAAATCACACCCCTAACCACCGTCCTCCTCGTCTATTGATCTTTAGCGCTTCCCAGACTCCTAAGACATAGGTCAATGCCCAGATCTAAAACATGAGACTTGCAAACATCATAGTAGGGTGCACAGCTCCCCCTCGACGGTGACGCCCTCCTCCACTCTACTTCAGTACCTACAATCAAGCCATGAATGAACCTAAAATATCTCGGCAATCTGCAAAACTCCTTGATCTACCTTGCACCCTTCCTATCATCAAGCTTTCAACCATCTGAGATCTACAATCACATCTTGTCCTCCTGATTAGATGGGAAGAAACCTACAACACATGATGCCATTGGCGCTTTGCCTCAACGGTGATCTGTAATACAACTTGAAACAACCAACAATTTATCTCTCCTTCCTCGACAGACCTCCTAACAACAATGAAATGGAGGTCCAGACAACCACATTGAGAAGACGGATGTACTCCCATCAAGCCTCAGTGTTGAGGAACCATCTATGGCCAAGTCCAACAATGAAGAAGATGAGATGGTAGATGAATCCCTGCATGTTGGTTTTAACCAAATTGAACTCCGATGAAGATCCAATCTGGTGACTAGATGTGCCCTTCAACTTTTATACACAAGTCTGTAGGTAAATCAACAATATTTCTTGATGGAAAAATGATTATAGGAATAGTGATATGGATAATATATACTTAGTAAACTATGAACAAAAATGAGTAACTAGATTGTTCCATTTTATTAGTGTACAACTCTATATACATCACTAGATAGGCCCGTCGTGGTGAGAGCTTGTCATACATGGATTGTATTAGTTACTTAAACTAGCTAATTCTAAACATACCATAACATGATTAATCGTTAACTACACTAACCAGTAGACCCTTTACTTCTATAATATCTACATGGGGAGACAAACATGTTTATGATTGATTTGAATGTTAGTAAACTGCACTATATCAAATCACAAATAAAAATATGGATGCATGCTAATAACTATAGTACATTAACACTCATGTATGTGTTATTATGCAACTATATGCATGTTTACATATGTTCGGTAATAGGCATATATAACATGACTAAGCTTATGACTAGTAGTATAGTGTATTGTAACATATACGTTAGTAACTATGTATGAATAAGCATATGATCTGTTGCATATCAAATATAGTCATAAAGTGTATTAGAGTTGATTAAACTCTCCTAAATCCTGATCATATTAATATAGATATTAATGCATATACATCCATGTGACATGAACCTTGGTAATAAAGAATGTAGTTCCTATGTATTAGTTATGAGTAGTAAGATTGTAACTCGATTAATGCAAAAATAGATATAGGGAATCTGAATGAGATGTTATACAATGACACATATTAGGATTCATAATCATAGGGGGCATAATGGTAATTTCACTTATGGATTAAATAGCTCTAATAGTCACAATATGCTATGTTAGAAAGGGAAACATTCAAAAAAATGATATCATGGATGCTTTCATAACTTTGAAAATAAATTAGAAGACCTCACTTAGAATCACATGGATTTTGCCTAAGGAAATCAAAACCCTGTATGAATTGAATGGATGATCATGATGGAATTTATGATTAGGAAATATAATAGAAAGAGAATGTGGAACCTAAGATAAAAGTGAAAAATATATACATATATATGTATGAATATTGTCAATAGGTGACCATGAAGAGGGCATACATGTATAATCCACTAAAATTAGAACCCCTAGTAAAGCATTGACATGTCTGTAACCAAGGATGACTCCACACCACCATACCTTAAAATGGGCATAGACATGTGATAACTACAATATGGACATGATGGAAATTCAATGAATCATGTGCTCACCTAATAATATATAAACCTAGAGAGAGAATATGATAAAAGAATGAGTATATAATGTGGTTTTTATCTATATCATAAAATAAATGAACAAATCAAATTGATGGTTAATCCAATTAGAAATACTATAAAGAAACATAATGATGTACTAGATTCTAGATTTACTTATTGAGTTATTAATTTCCATCTTGAATTCCATGTACATTGCTTAGTGGTGAACCCTATACTTTTGTAATCCATTCATGCCTCTTTGAAAGTTCACCACATCAAAATTATTATTGTTGGATTTCATTGTATATTATAATAACAATTGATTTGATCTATTTGGAGTTTTGACTCCCAGCTTTGGTCCCTTTGGGTTTTGGCCCTTTAGAACTTTGGCTCGCTTGAGGTTGGGTATGTCCCGCTACCATGTGCTCATATTTGTAATGGATTAGTTGTCCCCCAATCAAGTGGTTACAATAGTAATTAGGATCAGTGTTTTTCTTTCATAGAAGATTGAACATAAGGCATTGCAACCCTTGAAAGGAATGATATGATAGTGCTCAACCTTAATATTCAAAAGTTGATCATTGCGAGTATTTGGATAATTTGATATCTTGAACTATTTTGCATAGCCTTGTAGAAATTTCATCTTGAAATACAAAAATTGAAATATTATTGTACTTTGATAATTTCTTCAACCAAATATTTCCCACCTAATTTTGATATTACCTTGATTCATACTTAGTACATGTATTTTGCAAATAGCTCGATATAAGAATTTAGTACCAGCCATGTTGACCTTTATTTTCCCTTCATTCCTTCCATGTGTGGTTCCATTCCCTCTGGGAACTCATGCATATGTGGTAGATGTAAGAGCTTGAAGAGACATGCATGGGTAGTCCTCTGTTGAAGACTAGATAGGAATCAATTCTTATTCTCAAATGTTGTGATTATATTTGTAAGCTTCATTGGCTTGATGTAAAGCATGAATGCACACCATACTCATTTATATGTACTCTGATTTTAATCATGTTAAAAAATTTCGGTCCCAAAGATGAAGTTTTTACAACATGGTATCAGAGCCATAAATGGTCTGCACTCATGCATGTCTTATGGAAAATTAATTAGGACACCAATGGAATAGTTAGGACTTAGAAAAATAGTTGATGATATACCCGATTATAATTGGCCTAATTTCTACAATATACTTAGACTACAAGTAGGGAACACTAAGAGCCTAGGTTGTGATGTACCTTAGTCTAGAAATTCACCTAGCTCATCTCACTACCTTTTGGACTCCCCTAGGCATAGATTTACTTGAGATATTGTGGAGGAAGAACTATGAATGAGCCCCTTAAAACATTAAAAATCACCACCCTAGGTATACAAATGGGTAAAGTACCATGATTTCTCTTTAGGTTTTGATTCACATTAATAATTGCATACATGAATAAATAGATAATTATCCTAAACCCTAAAGGGTAAGATTCACAATCACATTCAATAACTTTCATTTGGAACCTTAAAACACATTTGAGAGTGATTTGACATAAATAAATTACTCCAGAAAAAATATTACTATGTATAATCACCTTCAATGGAAAGAAGATAAGTTATAATATGATAAGACTTAATTCCTCACTCAAAAGAAAAAATAAGATTGCAATAGGCTAAGAGGTAATTAATAATATGTTGAATCACGGTATATAATTTAACTAAATTTCTTTGAACTTTATGTACAAAAAAAACCCTTATAAAACTAAATTGACCTAGATACCACATTGAAATAAAGCCCTACCCCCCAAAAAATTGAGGTATGTCTTAATTCTTAACCCCATCGCATATCAATTAGTGACAAAACTTAGTTAAAAAGTATATCGATCATCTACAATAAAGAAAACTTTCTTTAATCGATGGTTATGACCTTGGAGAATATAATTATTAAAAAAAGCCATACAATACTAGATAAAAAAAAAGAAATAGAGTGTCAAAAATAAATACAATCAAGCTTAAATTGTGATTAATAATTGTTGAAAAGAAAATTATATGATGTAAAAAGGAGTTACTTTTTATCAATATAGTTGATGCCTATTAATTTTAAATTGCATAGATTCATATCAAAACAAAATATTAGAAGCCTTTCATGGAATCATCACACTAAGTGTTCACCTTGACAGAAGATACACCCTTCAAGTGTAATTTGACCCTGAATCAATCTGGTAATTCGATTCTAGTAGTAAACTCATTGGTTGGTCACCCTGGCTAGGGCATAGGCTAGTTGAAGGGGAATCAAAATTGTGTACATTATTTTAGGATTGTATTTGTACAAACTAGAGTAATATGATAGAAAATTAGACCTTGGAAGGAACCTAGTTGTTAAGAAGGATATGATTTGGGGTCAAATCCCTTTTGGAGGGTGGTAGTGTTATAACATACTCAATTTTGTCTACTCTATCTATGTCGAGCTATTTCCCCCTAAATTGAAATTAAATATAATGTTGCCCTTTATTCCAAATTCTACATTGTTGATTAAATTGTCATGGCCTTTGGTACACAATAGTCTTCAATTACATTCCCTTTTGTCTAATGTACTAATTATCCTCACTTGAGAAATATTTGCAATCTAGTCCGCTATTGGAGTATAATTTTATTTGATGCCTAAATACCTTTATTAGACCTCAAACCCATCTATTATTCTCAATTGACCACTATTGATTTGGAATCAATGGGAAATATTGATCATATAAAAAGCCATTAATATTAGAATCAATTATGAGATAAATTGAATGAGATAAGTCATGTTCATAAATTGATGATATGAATGTCTTAAAGTTTAGTCAAATAGGAAGTAAATGTGTAGTTAAAATTACATAGCAATCGGGCTAGTAATTTGGGAGTTATGAAATTTTGAAGGAATAGGTAAATACTAGATTAACTATATTATTGACTTGATACCTTAATGATAAAGTAAGTCCCTCTTTCAAACCTATCATTCATTCCCTTGTGTCCCCCCCCCAACATAACAATGACGTCCATGTTTTTAGAGGAACACAATCTCCCGCTCCTTGAACCCTTCTCCGCAACCCTGGTCATGTAGCTTTCCCATGAGGTTACCATCCCCAACGGTTCAAGATCATAGACCCCGAAGAAATGGCCACCATAAATGTCCCCTCACAAGTAATGGCACTTGCCATATAGGAAACAACAGACCATCCATTCAAGATTTAATCCACAACACTGACTTCTCCTACCTTCCTACACCAAGAATGAACCCAAAAACCCAGCCCCCCAGCTGCATATAAGATCCTAGATCTAGGGTAAGGACCAAGAAAACATAGAACCCTACAAATCCAGCTCTTGACCACCGTCCTCCTTGTCTATTGATATTTGGTGCCTCCCAGACACCAGCAACATAGGTTGATACCCAGATCTGAAACATGAAACCTGCAGACATCATAACATGGAGCACAGCTGCCCCCCTTTGACGGTGATGCCCTCCTCCACTCTACTTCAATGCATGCAATCCGACAAAGATAGAACCTCAAATCTCTCAACAATCTACAGAAATTCTTGATCCATCTTGCACCCTTCCTATCATCAAGTTTTCAACCATCAGAGATCTACAATCACATATTGTCCCCCTGATCAGATGTGCAATAGCCTACAACACATGGTTCCCTTAGTGCTTTGCCTAGATGGAAATCTACAATACAATTGCAAACAACCAAGGATTTGTCTCTCCTTCCTCGGTAGACCTCCTAATAACAATGAAACAATGGTGCATACAACCACCTTGAGAAGTTATCTGCACTCCCATCAAGCCTAAACGTTGGGGAACCATCTACGGCCAAGTCCAACAACTATGGAGACAAGACGGTAGATGAATCCATGTTTTTGGTCTTAATCAAATCGAACTATGTGTAGTGACTAGATGTGCCCTTCAACTCTTATACACAAGTTTTCATGTGTGTCCACAATCCTTGTTGACGGAAAAATGATTGTAGGAATATTGATATGGATAATATATACTTAGTAAACTATGAACATAAAGTAGTAACTAGATTGGGTCATTTTATTAGTGTATAACTCTCTATGCATTACTAGATAGGCCTGTCATGGTGAGAGTTTGTCATACATGGATTGTATTAGTAACTTAAACTAGCTAATTCTGAACATACTATAACATGCTTAATCGTTAACTATATAATCGATACATGGGGATACAAATACATTTGTGATTGTCTTGACTATTAGTAAGCTACCCTACATCACATCAAAAATAAAAATATGTATACACACTAATACCTATAGTACATTAACACTCATGTATGTATTATTATGTAAGTATGTACATATGGTTGGTAATACGCATATATAACATGACTTAGCTTCTGAGTTGTAGTATAGTCTATTGTAACATATACATTAGTAAATCCTTATAAATAAGCATATGATTTGTTGCATATCAAATATAGCCCTAAAGTGTATTAGAGTTGATTAAACTCTCCTAGATCCTGACCATACAAATATACATAATAATGCATATACATACATGTGACATGAACCTTGGTAATAAAGAATGTAGTTCCTATGTATTAGTTATGAGTAGTAAGACTGTGAATCGATTAATGAAAAAATGGATATAGGGAATTTGAATGAGATTTTATACAATGACACGTATTAGGATTCACAATCATAGGGGGCATAATTGTAATTTCACTTATGGATTCAATACCTCTAATAGTCATAGTATGCTATGTGAGAAAGGGAAACATTCACAAAAAATAATATCATGGATGCCTTCATAACTTAGAAAAGAAATTAGAAGACCTCACTTAGAATCACATGGACTTTTTCCTAAGGAAATCAAAACCCTGTGTGAATTGAATGAATGATCATGATGGAAGTTACTATTATAAAATATAATAGAAAGAAAATGTAGAAACTTAGATCAAAGTGAAAAATATATACATATCTATGTATGAATATTGTCAATAGGTAACCATGAAGAGGTCATACATATATAATCCACTAAAATTGTAACCCCTAGTCAAACATTGACGTCTGTGATGAAAGAGGACTCTGCATGACCTTACCTTAAAATGGGAATGCACATGTAATAACTACAATATGGACATGATGGAAATTGAATGAATCATGTGCACACCTAATAACATATAAACCTAGAGAGTGAATATGATGAAAGGATGATTAAACATAATGTGGTTGTTATCTATATCATAAGATAAATGAAAAGGTCAAATTAATAGTTAATACGATATTAAATACTATACATAAACATAATTAAAAAGATATAAAATAGTAATAATCCTAGGTGGGAAAGTAAATCCTAAGTAATAAAGGACTAGTTTATTCCAAGCCAAATTGTACCATACTTTGTAGATTTTCCACTCTTGGAGTCAATTTTGGTGATTGTGCAATCTATGGAGTCTTGGATAAAATGAGGTACTATATTCTAGATTTACTCATTGAATTATTAATTTCCCACTTGAATTCCATGTACATTGTTTAGTGGTGAACCCTTTACCTTTATCATCCATTCTTGCCTCTTAGAACTTTCACCACATCAAATTTATTACTGTTGGATTTCATTGAATATTATAGTAGCACTTGATTTGATCTATTTGGAGTTTTGACTCCCTAGACTTTGGCCTTTTTGGGCTTTGGCCCCTTAGATCTTTGGCTCGCTTGAGGTAGGGTACGTCCCGCCACCCTGTGCACAGGTGTGTAATGGATTTGTTGTCCCCCAGTCGACTGGTTAAAATAGAAATTAGGCTCAATTTTGTTCTTTCATAGATGATTGAACATAAATCATTGCATCCCTTAAAAGAAATGATAATTTAGTGCTCAACCTTAATATTTGAAAGTTAATCATTGCAAGTATTTAGACAATTTGATATCTTGAACTATTTTGCATAGCCTTGTAAAAATTTCATCTTGAAATACAAACTTCAAAATATTTCTATACTTTGATGAATTTTGTCCACCAAATATTCCTTGCCTAATTTTGATATTACCTTGATTCATACTTAATTACTATATTTTGCAAATAGCTCGATACAAGAATTTAGTACCATCCATGTTGACCTTTATTTTCCCTTCATAGAGTCCATGTGTGGTTTCATTTCCTCTGGGAACTCATTGACAGGCGGTAGATGGAAGAGCTTGAAGAAACATACATGCATAGTCCCCTATTAAAGACTAGATAGTAATCAATTATTATTCTCAATCTTTGTAAGTATATTTATAAGCTTTCATGACTTGATGTAAATAATGAATGTACACCAGAATTGTTTATTTGTACTCTGATTTTAATCATGTTAAAAAAAAATTGGTCCAAAAGATCAAGTTTTTACAACATGGTATCAGAGCCATAAAAGGTCAGCACTCATGTGTGTCTTATGGAAAAATTAGGGTTAAGTAGGACGCTAATGGAGTAGTTAGAACTTAGAAAAATAGCTGACGATATACCCTAGTCTAATTGGCCTAATTTCTAGGATGTACTTAGACTACAAGTAGGGAATATTGAAAGCCTAGGTTGTGATGTACCTTAGTCTAGAAATTCATCTTGCTCATCTCACTACCTTTTGTACTTCCCTAGGCATAGATTTACTGGAGCTATTGTGGATGAAGAACTATGAATGAGCCCCATAAAACATTAAAAATACCACCCTAGGTATACAAATGGGTAAAGTACCATGATTTTCTCTTTAGGTTTTAATGCACATTAATAATTGCATATATAAATATAGGATAAATAATTATCCGAAACCCTAAAGGGTAAGATTCACAATCACATTCGATAACTTTCATATGGAACCTTAAAACACATCTAAGAGTGGTTTGACATAGATAATTTACTCCATAAAAGGATTACTATGTATTCACCTTCAATGGAGAGAAGATAAGTTATAATGTGTTAATACTTAATTCCTCACTCAAAAGGAAAAAAGAAGATTGCAATTGGCTAACAAGTAATTAATAATATGTTGAATTAGGGTATATACTTGAACGGAATTTCTTTGAACTTTATGTACAAAAAAAACCCTTATAGAACTAATATGACCTAGATACCACATTGAAATAAAGCCTTGCCCCCCCCCAAAATGAGGTATGTCTTAATTCTTGACCCCATTACATAGAACTTAGTGACAGCATTGAGTTAAAAAATATTGATCATATACAATAAAAAAAACTTTCTTTAATTAATGGTTGTGACCTTGGAAAATATAATTATTAACAGAAAACATGTCATACAATGCTAGATAAAAAAATAAATAGAAGGTCAAAAAAAGAATACAATCAGGCTTAAGTTGTGATTAGTAATTGTTGAAAAGAAAATGATATGATGTAGAAAAAAAAAATAATTTTGATCATAGTCGTTGATGCCTATTAATTTTAATTGCATAGATTCGTATCAGAACAAGATATTAGAAGCCTATCATGGACTCATCATCACTAAATGTTCACCTCAATATAAGATATACCCTTCCAAGTGTAATTTGACCCCGAATGAATCGGGTAATTCCATGGTAGTAGTAAACACATTGGTTGATCACCCTAGCCAGGGCATAGGCTAGTTGAAGGAGAATCTAAATTGTGTACATTAATTGAGGATGATATTTGTACAAATAAGAGTAGTATGATAGAAAATTAGACCTTAAAAGGAACCTAGTTGTCAAGAAGGATGGTATTTTGAGGAAAAAATCCCTTTTGAAAGGTGGTAGTGTTATAACATACTCAATTTTGGATACTATATCTATGTTGAGCTATTTTCCCGTTAATTGAAATTAACTACAATGATGCCCTTCATTACAGATTCTACATCGTTGATTAAATTATCATGGACTTTGATACAGAATAGTCTTCAATTGCATTTCCTTTTATCTAATGTATTAATTATCCTCACTTGAGAAATATTTGCAATCTAGTCCACTATTGAAGTATCATTTGATTTGATGCCTAAATAACTTGATTAGACCACAAACCCACCTATTACTCTAAATAGACCACTATTGATTTGGAATCAATGGGAAATATTGATCATATAAAAATTCGTTGATATTAGAATCAGTTATGAAATAAATTTAATGAGATAAGTAATTTTCATAATCGATGATATGAATGCCTTTAAAGCTTAGTCAAATAGTAAATAAATGCATAGTTAAAATTCCATAGCAATTGGGCTTGTAGTTTGGGAGGTATGAAATTTTGAAGGAATAGGTAAATACTAGATTAACTATATTATTGACTTGATACCTTAATGATAAAGTAACTCCCACTTTCAACCTTCTCATGCAAACCCTAGTATTTTCTCCCAACATCACAATGACATCCACATTTTCAGAGGGATGTGATTTCCCTCTCCTTGCACCCTTCTCTACAACCCTGGTCTCGTAGCCTTCCCATGAAGTTACCATCCCCATCGATTGGAGATCATAGACCATAAAGAAACGGCCATGATCATTGCAAGTAATGGAAGTCACCATACAAGAAATGACAAATTAGATGTTTAGGATTTAGACCACAACCCTGACCACTCCTACCTTCATTCTTCTTCCCATAATGAACCTAAAAACCTTAGCCTCCCAACTACATATAAGATCCTAGATCTAGGGTAAGGACTAAGAAAACATAACACCCCTGTAAATCCTACCCCTGACCATCTTCCTCCTTATCTATTGATATTTGGCACAGCCTAGACACCTACAACATAGGTCAATGTCCAGATCTAAAACATGAAACATGCAAACATCATAGCAAGGAGCACAGTCACCCCCCTTTGGTGGTGATGCCCTACTCCACTCTACTTCAACGACTCCAATCCAGTCATGATAGAACCTACAATCTCCCGACAATTTGTAGAACTCCTTGATCCACCTTGCACCCTTCCTATCATCATGCTTCACATATTGTCCTCCTGATCATATGTGTAGTATCCTACAACATAAGGTGCCCTTGGCACTTTGCCTTGATACAATTGCAAACAACCAACTATTTGTCTCTCCTTCCTCAACAGACCTCCTAACAACAATGAAATAGAGGTGCATGCAACCACTTTAAGAAGACAACTACACTCCCATCAAGCATCAATGTTGGGGAACCATCTACAGCCAAGTCCAACAAGTATGGAGATGAGACTGTAGATGAATCTCTACCCACTGGTTTTAACCAAATCCAACTCCGATGAAGATCCAATCTGGTGAATAGATTTGCCCTTCAACTCTTATACATGAGTCTTTAGGTGAGTCTAGAATCCTTAGCAATAGTAATATGGATTATATATACTTAGTAAACTATGAATAGAAAATTAGTAACTAGGTTGGGCCATTTTATTAGTTTATAACTCTATATGCATCACTAGATAGGTCTTTCATGGTGAGATCTTGTCATATATGGACTATATTAGTAACTTAAACTAGCTAATTCTGAACATACCATAACATGCTTAATTGTTAACTACACTGACTACTAGACCCTTTACATTTGTAATCTATACATGGGGATACAAATACATGTATGATTGGCTTGACTATTAGTAAACTACACTACATCACATCAAAAATAAAAATATGGATACACACTAATAACTATAGTACATGAACACTCACATATGTATTATTATGCAACTATATACATGTGTACATATGGTCGGTAATAGGCATACATAAAATGACTAAGCTTATGATAAGTAGTATAGTCTACTGTAACATATACATTTGTAAATCCTTATGAATAATCATATGATCTATTATATATCATATATATCTCTAAAGTGTATTAGAGTTGATTAAACTCTCCTAGATCATGACCATACTAATATACATATTAATGCATATACATACATGTGACATGAACCTTGGTAATAAAGAATGTAGTTCCTATGTATTAGTTATGAGTAGTAATATTGTGACTCGATTAATGCAAAAATGGATATAAGGAATCCAAATGAGATGTTATATAATAACACATATTAGGATTCACAATCATAGAGGGCATAATGCTAATTTCACTCATGGATTAAATAGCTCTAATAGTCACAATATGCTATGTTAGAAAGGGAAACCTTCACCCCCATTGTGGAGGAGACAAAAATGATTGTGAGCGAACCTGTGGCACCGGAAGAGTCAGTTGTAGAGAAGCATGCATATGTTGAGGCAACGGCCGAGACGACTGATGTTATGGTTGAGATAGTTAAGGAAGAGGCATCAATGGATGTGATCCCTACTGCAAAAGAAACCATTATGTTTGGTGTTGTTGTAGAGTGAGCCAAGTTGTCTGGCACCCACTGGATAACATTTTTGACCCAAAAGCGGTGTTGCCTTAAGAAACCTATTGTATAGGGATTATCCTTATTAGCTAAGAATATCACGTGTTGTCTTTTCAATTGATTCCAAAAGATAAATAGTTTAATATATGATAATTTCAAAAGGAACATAGAAAAGGGAAACCTTCACAAAATAATATCATGGATGCCTTCATAACTTGGAAAAGAAATTAGAATACCTCACTTGGAATCACATGGACTGTTTCTTAAGGAAATTAAAACCCTATATGAACTGAATGAATGATCATGATGGAAGTTATGATTAGGAAATATAATAGAAAGAGAATGTGGAACCTTATATCAAAGTGAAAAATATATACATATATATGTATGAATATTGTCAATAGTTAACCATGAAGAGGGCATACACATATAACCCATTAAATTTACAACCCCTAGTCAAACATTGACATGTCTGTAACCAAGGATGACTTCGCACGACCTTACCTTTAAGTGGGTATACACTTGTGATAACTACAATATGGACATGATGGAAATTCAATGAATCATGTGCTCACCCAATAACATATAAACATGGAGAGAAAATATGATGAAAGGGTGAGTAAACATAATATGGTTTCTATCTATATCATAAAATAAATGAACAAGTCAAATTAATGGTTAATCCAATTAGAAATACTATACATAAACATAATTAAAGATATATAAAATAGTAATAATCCTAGGAGGGAAATTAAATCCTAATTAATAAAGGATTAGTTGATTCCAAGCCAAATGATAACTAAATTGTACCATACTTTGTAGATTTTCCCATCTTGGAGTCAATTTTGGTGATTGTGCAATCTATGAAGTCTTGGGTAAAATGAGGTGATAGATTCTCAATTTACTTATTGAGTTATTAGTTTCCCTCTCAAATTCCATGTACATTGTTTAGTGGTGAACCCTAAATTTTTGTAAGTCATTTCTGCCTCTTTGAAATCACCACGTCAAATTATTATTGTTGGATTTCATTGAACATTATAGTAGCACTTTAATTGGTTTATTTGAAGTTTTGATTCCCTGGACTTTGGTCCCTTTGGGCTTTGGCCCCTTAGAGATTTGGCTCGCTTGAGGTATGGTACGTCCTGCCGCCCTATGCATATGTTTGTAATGGATTTACTGTCCCCCGTTTGACTGGTTAGAATAGTAATTAGGCACATTGATGTTGTTTCATAGATGACTGAACATAAGGCACTGCAAACCTTGGAAGAAATGATATGATAGTGCTTAACCTTAATATTTAAAATTTGATCATTGCAAGAATTTGGACAATTTGATATATTGAACTATTTTACATAGTCTTGTAGAAATTTCATCTTGAAATACAAACATTGAAATACTTTTATACTTACTTTGATAAATTTCGTCCATCAATTATTCCCTACTTAATTTTAATATTACCTTGATTCATAGTTAGTACATATACTTTGCAAATAGTTTGATATAAGAATTTAGTACCAGCCATGTTGACCTTTATTTTCCCTTCATGGGGTCCATGTGTGGTTTTCCCTCAGGGAACTCATGGACACGTGGTAGATAGAAGAACTTGAAGAGATGTGCATGGATAGTCCTCTGTTAAAGACTATATAGGAATCAATTTGTATTCTCAAACTTTATAATTATATTTTTAAGCTTCCATAATTTGATGTAAAGCATGAATGTACACCATACTCATTTATATGTACTTTGATTTTAATCATGTTAAAAAAATTGGTCCAAAAGATCAAAATTTTACATGGTTAGTCAGTTCATCTTTGGTCCAAACAACTTCTGGACACCTCCGGTCGCTTGGTTGGGCCCCCAGCCAATCAGTTTCGCTCCTCCTATTTTTCAGACTCATCGGTCCTCCAGTCGGTTGATTTGTCTTCTTTTCCATAATAAGAATTAAAACTATCCTAATACTATTTAACATATTACATGGTAATAGGGAAATCTCGAGTTACATTTGAGGGGGGCATAGGAAGGAGAGAATTAATACTTGTACATATGGAAGAGAAGATGAGGCTCGGTATGCAAACCAAGTAGCTTAGGAATGGATACCATCCAACCACACACAAAGATCGAGGGGTTATTGGCCATAACAATGCTAAATATCTAGCATCAAAACCGATTTTAGGACAACACATGTAATTGCATATATATATATATATATATATATATATATATATATATATATATATATATATATATATATATAGAGAGAGAGAGAGAGAGAGAGAGTGTGTGTGTGTGAGAGAGAGAGAGAGTCGGGTTAGAATACACTCTAGTGTACAGATCACATGGATACACTCAAGTGTGTTTGTATATCAAGATTATTTTTTGCAAGATGTAAACCATTAATCTTCATTTTCATACTATAATTAGACTACATACAAATTTTGAATGCATTTGTATGAGTGTAAGTCACTCATCTGAGGGCAACAAAATCGACGCACAAAACTAATTTGAAATGCATAATTTTTGTGGTCTTCATAACATGACCTATAAATGTCCAAATGTGCTCAAATTTTTTATATGAGTTATTCACAAGATGATTAAGAATATCAATGGATTAGATTTTTGAAAAAAAAATTGCATCATGAAAAATTGTTTGTGTATTCTACTCCAGATACACTCGAGTGTATTCTAGCCTGACTATATATATATATATATATATATATATATATATATATATATATATATATATATATATATATATATATATATATATATATATATAGGTGGTATATTTAATCGGATATGCACATTAATCCTTTTAGGTATTCACATTGTATGCAACAAATAAATGATAAATTAGAAATCCAATCATATAGATTAAATCCCAAATCATAGTAAATTGATGTGGCTCTGATACCACTGTTAAGAAATATAGCATTAGATAAGGTAGTAGAAATAAAAAAATTAATATGCCATATTCCCCTTAAACATTAGATTGCATCAACAACTATGTAATGGGAAGGAGGGTTGTAAGGTTTATACATGGTCGTAGAGCACATCCATCGACAATCCTTGCAGCAGTGTGCGACTTTCTTCAAGTTGCACCTGGATGGAAACACCTGTGGCTTCCTATTTGAAGACCACAAACAACGGTTTTCTGTGTCCTCCTAGAGGGTTGCAACAATCTCTTTTCCACTATAGTAGTCCACGTGGACCACTGGGAACTCCTATCATTTTAGATGAACCAATAGGAAGGAGTTCTCTCTCCTAGTTGATGTGCTAGCTTCAAATTTCTCTCCCACGATTGTCTCTCCCTTTATCTTTCTCCCTTTGTAGGGTAGAACTTGCTCAAGTTCTCACATTACCACAGCTGTTAGAAGACAACAATTGTCAAAGCTTAATTTTGTGTATATGGAAGGCACCCAATACCCCTTTATTTATAAGAGGACTAAGATTGGGGTTTCCCGTCTGACATAGAGTTGAAGAGAGAGAATTTCATGAATATTATGGAACTTGAGAATGTTGAATTGGTTGATTCACTACTAAACCGGTCAGTTCACATGTGATCCAATCAATTCAACCCTTGAACCAATCATTTCCCTATGTTTCCTAATAGCAATTTCATTGACAATTAATATTTCATTAGTGCACAATATGACATCAACATCAATCCTTGATCCAATTGAATTGATCAACCAAAGGTTCGGTTCACATACCTGAGCCGATTGGTTCACTTTTTGAACAGTTGTCTCATGGATCTGATTGCCAATGTCAGTTCTATTTGACCTAACACTTGAATAGATTTGTTCAACACTTGAACCCATCGGTTTACAGTTCAATCGGTCAACTTTTAGTCATTGTTGTTTAAATTTAATACCTAACACTTTAGTAATCAAGTTTAAACTACATTCATGAAAACAAATCCTATTCTAAGTGTATCCCTATGTGTGAACATATATGTTACAAGTTACATTGACAGTGAATGCCCATAAATGATTTATGACATCACAAGAAATGAATGGTATCTAGCAAGACATCATTGCTACCTAAGTAATAAAAAAGTTTGAGAAGAACTTCAACCTACAATGATTGTATAATTATGTCTCTGATATCCAGATTGAACTTGAGGTATGGAATCATAATCCTCTTCTATGTTCAACCCAGGTACCTTAAACTACACAGACTATCTGATATATATATATATATATATATATATATATATATATATATATATATATATATATATATATATATATATGTGTGTGTGTGTGTGTGTGTGTGTGTGTGTGTGTGTGTGTATGTATGTATGTACATGTGTGTGTGTGTAAGATCAATATCACATATTGTCTCACATGAGCATGGTCATGCATTTCTTAGTCTCACTTATCAAGTGGCCAGGATATCATACTCCTGTAGGATGGACAAATCCCATCTACATCACTCACAGTCATCCCCATGTGTCACAATGCACATGACCACCACCTTTATGGAAACCCTTATTCAACGTCCCGGTGGATGATGTCAAAGCACATCGAACATCATGTAATGAGTGTAATGATTTAGGTCTAAGAACCAAAATCACCACCATCATTGTGAGAGATGATTCAAACTACCAATCATGGTTTCCATGCATCACTCTCAAGGTGGATTTATCGGATACACTATTCTCTTAAAAGCATTGACATGTTTATTTTGATATCACATATCATGACTAATGAGATTATTTCATCAACCAACACACACTCTAGTCTTATGTGTTATTGTTGTCTATTAGTCTTCCACAATAACAACCGACTAGGGACATAACAAGAATGACTATATTATTAACATTTGCATGATCTCATTGTTCAGGTTCTCAACCCAAAGATATATGTCATTGGGTAATATCATTTTTAGACATTCATTATATTACATCATTATCTCATAACTAAATAAGAAAGAATAAATTAGAATAGTGCATTTATTATTAATCAAATTGTTTTCAAGAAATGGCATTACAATCATCATATGATTGGCTCTTTGGGCATACATACAAACATAAATTGGGATGGATGTGTTGTTATTGTTTGTATCTGGACCTTGGCATAATAGATACACCTATTTTAATTTTTAATGTATCATCCATGATGGTGAGGAACATTATAAATATTTTTGATAATGTAATAGTACAACAATCCATTTGTTGTATTAATATATTGTCTTTGTCTTTGAAGTCGACTAACTCCCCCTTCAACACTTTAGTAAGTTTGAGCATGAGATTGATTTATTCCAAAACTAAGTAAGGACTATATCCCCTCTTAGTTCCTGCTCCTTACAATATGGCGTCAGAGCTTTATTAGGTGGTTAATCATACTATTTCAAGTTATCTGTTAGAAAATGGGGGCAATAAATGCAACAGAAGTAATAAAAGTTTTTCATTTCCTAAAGAATGAGCTTGTCAACAATAGTGTATCAAGAATAGGGGGAACGTGAGATATGCCTTGTCATGAAGAAAGTACAACAACTTTATTCATCTTCTGATGTGTGTCGCTCATGGTGGTGCGTTAATTGTTTTGGATGACAACTTCCTAGTGTAGTCATGTAGTGGTTGCATCTCCACATAGTCTATGTAGATGACGGGCAACTCCATGTTGTGTTGCTAGAGTCGGTAGAGAAGGAGCAACCTTTTGCTTGGCAAGGTGCTAGCATCATTCTCAATATCCTTCTCTTTCTCCCATGGGGTAATGATGACTAGGGTTCACATGTTAAAGTGTGTGACCAAAACCTAGTCGTCAAGCCCCTATAAATAGGGGATGGAAGAGAAAAAAGTTTATAAAAGAAGTTGAGAAGTGAAAAGCCTACATATGAGTTTAAGCTGACCACTCACAAACATCTTGTCAATTGACTAGCCAAGCTAGTCGATCAATTGATTGATTGATCAACTAGTTAACTTAGCACAATCAAAATCTTCTATTGATCAAATGATCTTGTCCATCCGACTAACTAGACCTTTTAGTTGATTGTCTAGGTTGATCATGACATCCTATCAACTAGACTTTCTAGTCAATCTATTGGGGTGATCTTGTAAAATTGATTGAAAGGATTTCACCATCAACTGATTGGGCTTTCAAGACTCTATCATTGTTCTAATTGATTACCTAAACCTTTTCATAACCAATTTGACTTGTGCAAATGATCTCCTCTTCCATGTGCATCCTATGTGCATGACCCTATAGGTTCACCATTATATTGATATTGATGTCTATAATTGTCAGGATCTCCTTTTGATTAGCATAAATGAAAACAATTATAGAGAAACTCTAAATCTAAACCCAGATTAAGAAATAAGACACCTCATTCTATACAAACACAATTAACACTATATACGAGAAACACTAGTAAAGATTTCCTTTTCATCATAAAACCTGAGAAACAAATTACACATAAGAACATCCGCACACTCAATTACCCCAAATATCATTCAATGTCATTAAAGACAATTGAGGTCTTTTTTCTCAGATGTACTTTGATGTATAAAATATTTCATATATATGAAAGAAGTAAATTTGAACTACAACCCATCCTGAGAAAGAGAAAGTACATGGACATTCTAATCAAGACTATTCTTATTACATCTTCTTTGCAATGACCTCTCTGCTGGATGACATTATATTTCAAAACATCTGAAATAGCCTCATGAGATTCATATAGAGCCCTAGTGAGTGGATACCTCTCACCAAAGCTAATTACATGCATCAACATCAGATTAAGCATGTTGAACTTAAAAGAAACATGCATATATTTCTAAATCTAACAGATTGATCAAGCATTTAGTAGTTCTAGTTAATGACAATAATATAATCAATCAGATAAGGTATTAACTTAGGCCAATTCCAACTTTATAGCATATTTAAGAGCATGTCTATGAATAGATCAATAGATGTTAATTACTTCATAATCAAAATCCAATTGCAGTAGTAACAAGTCAATATCTAAACAATTAGAATCAATACATAACAATAACAACATATTTATGACACCCCACCAACAGGATCAAGAACATATCATGCATTCTTGAAGTTGAAGTACACATAAGACATGTCTACCAAATAGGACTATTAAAATGACAAGTAAACATAAATCACATTTATAGTGGATATTAAATCCCAACATCAAAAACTTGTAAACATTTAAGATATGATTCCAAACCATACAAATAATAATATGGAAACCACATTATCTTTATAAAAGAATAAATAGTTTCCACAACAAGAAACATATTCAACAACAACAGGTCAATCAACTAGTATTAAAAGGCATGTAACAAATGTTCAACTCATTCTCTACATGGCTTATTATCTTTTATTCATTCTCTTTTAAATTGATTGGCTTGTACCTCACCAAGTACAAGTCACCACTTTTGATTCTTCAATCAATGAATCACCATCACTATCTTAGGGTTTATCAAACCACTCTAATTTATCAATAATAGATCTTGATCCACCATAGAGTTGTCGAAAGAAGCTCACGTCCTCATCTCAGATACATGAGATAGGGACAAACATAACAAAATATCATATATCATCATATTTCTTATGTTTCACAGTTTTCATTTCATCAAAGTCTATTCCTCATGGACATGGACTTTTAGAATAGTGGATTTAGGGCCAAAATCACACTAGATGATTCACTCCTAAATCTTGGTGGTCTATCCTTTAAGGTTTTTGATCCACACTCTAGAAATCCTTCTCATGATTCTCTAATTACTACAAGGAGATCCTTTAAATTTCTCTAGTATAGACCTCGAGGTAAACTCATGGTGTTTAGGGAGCCTGACTAGATGTGTCAACATTTTACTTATTATTTAATCCCCATCCTCATAATAAAAAGAATTCAAATCACCATTTTTCAAGTGTATGTATTCTCATGCAACTAGAATGGAATGACTAAGATAAATCTTAACCAAAAAGATAATGATTACAAAAATAAGCACAACAATGTGTGGTTTGCAACATATATGTTTCCTTCCATTTTCATATCATTTTATATAAGTCATCATCAGTAGCCTATCAGGCTAGACATAATCTCATTATCTTTCATTTACCCTAAACAAAGTTTCTCAAGTATAATCAATGCATGTTAATTCGATCCCGACATATTTTTTTATTAGTATTTCATATCTCATTTTACATCAAATATTCAGAGAGACATCAAGTCTCAGAGAAATATCAACATTTAAACATTTTTTGTCACTCATCATGCTCAAATTAGGTTACTTATACAACAATTGACTTAGTACATTTAATATCCTCATATATAAAGAAATATCACTGCTTACTCATTCACAACACGTTTGTACCTTATCTTTTATTATTTACCTCGCCTCAAACAAGGTTATCATTCAACACATTTCTTAATCCATTGAAAGGCCAACATATTTGATTATTCTCTAGACATGAGTATACTATCACAAAATTAGAATCCAAGAACATGTTCTTATGGATTTCAATTAACAATTTCCTATATTCTAGTTAATTCAAGTTATCTTCATCAATATACATTCATTAATATTTAATTAAGAATATTCATTTTTTTATTACCTAATTCATCACATTGGGGTTAGAGTTAGGTTCTTACTTCCATCGATTAACTACTTGGGTTTCCTTTCAATATGGATTCGTTGCTCTTAACTTCTTTATTTCTTGTTCACAACTTGTCCAAGAATTAATCATTCTCTATTGACTTTATATACAATATTTATGAATCACTCAAATCCTTCACAATTTTATCTATGTGCATTTCCTTCAATTCAGTACAATAGAACTATATTTAATATTAACAAACTAAGAGTCTCTCCCACTCATTTCATTACTATTCATCCATTACTCATCATCCCAATTCAATTTTCCCTTTTCCATTTTGTATCTTTATGTTTGGATAGTAATACCATGTTATTGAATTCCCAATGGAATTTGGTAATTAAAATCAATCCTTTCTTCTTTATTAAAACACTTCATTTATTAAGTGAAACATATTAGGGTTAATTTTCTTATTTCTTAATCACAAGTCATCATCTCAATTTTTTATAATGTGAATTTTATAAAATATTGGCACTGATGGGGAATATACTCATACTCATTAAATTATCCTATAATATATGCATCATACGTAGAAGATAATAATAATACACCTTTTTCCTTCAAGTGATGTAACAATACCTACAATTGAACATTTTTCACAATTGTAAAATTATATACATGTATGAGCTTTATCCCTCTTTCTCATCTTAATACTAAATTTCTAGGGTTTTCAAGAAGTCTTCTTAGTGAAACACATCATAAGAACCATTTTGTTCTCTGGTCTCATCAAGGTGTACATGGAGACCCTAGTTTCCAATATGACATAAATTATCCATCAATCATAAATATGTATCAATTCCTTACTTCATTTGAGTCGATCCCTCAACACTAACCCTAGACATGGAATACCTCCATTTCAAACCCTCACATTGGACTTCATGTACATATGATATGTAATTATAGAAAAACTTTAAAAATTCAATGGAGGAATGCATTCTTATTAAGCTTAAATATGATGATGTACTTTTAGACTCAATTTCCAAGAATAACATTCATTAGACCAATTTTAGGCAATGTACGCATAAAAAAACATATTTCTCTTTCCATATGATTTTTCATAGATCTTGAATCAATAGATCAAGGATTAGACAATTTCAAATCAATGAGAAAGAATCTCAATCAGTAGAAGTCATTTCTCTAAAATCTTTCCAATTGATTACCCATTCACATACTAATACAAGCAGGATCTTATTTATTTAATTGGATGGAATTAGGCTTTCAACATGATTACATAGCTTAATAGGGATATAAACACTCAGAATAGCTTCAAATCAACCTTTAACCATCACATAAAATCTAAATATCTAGAAATTAACCAACTTGGGAGGATTGAATCTATTTCTTTCTCTTCTTAATTCAAAAATACTAGAAAAAGAGAATGGGATAGAAAGAAAAAGAAAAGAGGTGATTTGATATTCTTTTTTATTCAAGTAAAAGGAGAGACAAATCTCAGAAACATGAGAGAAGATTCACCATGAAACCTATCTAGTATTGAACAACTTACATGAATCTATAAACTTTTAAAAACTAAAACCCCAATCAACATATTTGATAATTTTCTCCCTCAAAACCTCAGTTCTCCCTTCTCTCCCTCTCAAGTTTTGTATGTTATACATGAAAGATGGATTTTATGAGCTACTAGGTTGTTAGTTTGATGATATATATTAATTGAGGTTCTTGTAACATTTGCAAACAAGTCCAAAATCAATCTTAAGTTTTCTTTATTATTTATTCAAAATGTTTGGTCAGTCGAGTTGTTACAGGTAAGAAACTTGGATGACACACTACTTTGTGATCACTCCAATGACATCCAAAAATTATGAACATTCAGTATCTTATTGGAAATTTAATTTCCAAGATACAATAAAAAGTTCATCCCATTTATATGTATTAATAAATAACTAAATATAAAATATCATATTGTTATACTTCAGCTTACATAGCATGGTTGGGTGAGTTTCTCCTAGGGAAACTCGTCCAATCAACAAGTCTAGAACACATCCATAAATTATGATATTTTGCACGAATAATTATATTTGAGTTATCAAAAAAATATTCAAATTTCAAGTAAATCAGAGGTATATATAAAATATTAATTTTAGTACACCACTATACTTATCATATTTTTGTTTTCTTATACCATCAAAATTATCAATTTGTCCATTTAGGGTTTTCCTTTTCTCAAATATTAAGTATTAAAAACAAGGAATGCTTGGAGTTTCTCATTAGGTTTAAGACATAATAATTAGACTATAATCATGAATCAAGCTTAATAATAATCACTCTAGTTAAGCATGTAATCGTCAAGTAAACCCTAATTACATGGCTAAGTTGAATATGGGTTGCTACAATAAACATATTATGACTTCAAAAGAACTGTGAGGTTTCTAGAAACATATCATTTCCGCACAAGTAATTAGATAAGTTGGAGAACAATTTCAACCTAATATTGTGATCATTGCTTCAATGTTTGTATAATCCCATTGTCTTTGACATCTAGATTGAATATGATGCATGGAAACATCATTCATTTAATGTTAAATATATGTTCCTCGAATAAGAGTACTATTTGAGATACATGTGATACCAATATCAAATATTGACTCAAATGAGCATGGACATACATTTCACAGTCTCACTCACCAAGTAGTTGGTATATCACTCCAATAGGAGGGAAAAATTCCATCAAAATCACTCATAATAACCCACATGTTCCACAATGCACCCAAACACTACTTGTATGCCAATCTTTATCCAAAGTCATGTAGAGTAGTGTTAAAGTACAATGAACAACATGTGATAGTTGTAAAGAAATCAAGTCTAAGGGCCACAATATCCACTGTCTTATTGAGATATGATTCTGAATGTCACTTTTGGCTTCCATGTATGATACTCAAGGTTGGGTCCACCCAGTATGCTTGTTCATTAACAAGTACCTATCTGTTTGACTTTATACCAAATGTCATGACCAATGAGACATAGTCATCTGTCAACACACACAATAGTCTTGTGTATTATTGTTGTTAACATATTCATGATCTCATGTTCATGTCCTCAATCCAAATTTCATCGAGTAATACATTTTTAGAAAATTATTTTATTCATCCATTATATCATACTAAGTAAGCATAAAAGATGGAAATGTTTTTGTTATTAATCAAATCAAGTGCAACGTATCTGATTATAATCATCATATGTCTAGATCTTGAGAAATACTACCAACATTACCCTCTATTTAGTAGTTAGATGAACCTACATTGGTTGTTGATGTACTCATTCTAGAGTCGTGAGAATACAAATTGGGGTTTTATTCCCCATCTATTAGGTCACTCTCACTTCCCAAAACAATTATTGGTTGGGACTTAATTTTGGAAACCCTAGTCATCCCTACCCTCTCTATGGTAGTGGAACAATTTCCTAGGTGAGAGTTGGCTCTTCTAGTGATGATTTCCGATCTCTTTGTTCAATATGGAGTTGGTCCAACAACTATAAATTATATGCTAATGTGAACACTCTTAGATAGATTAAACCCTAGTTTCCACCTCAATCTATTTTCCTTCTGTAAGTGTTGATCGACTATGTCCACCTTGAGAATTGAGCATCGTGGATAATGAATGTTGAACCCTAACTGAATTTGTAGAGTTATGGTGTTCCCTTTTGGTACGTGATAGCATGAACTAACTCCATTAGGGTTAGGTATGTCTTTCTTTCAACATGGTTGATTTAGATAGTTTTTTTAGAACATCTCTACCTTGAGGAATGGATACTACCTTCCATGAGTGAAAATTTTCTATATACTAGGTTTAGTTTGAGAAAAGATATAGTTATCTATTATAGATCCTTAGGAGTTGTTATATTTCACCTTTGTAGTGTACTTTGTGCACCTAGATGATTTCTTTAGGGGATGTGGATATATTATACATGGCTAGACCAAGTGTTTGATTCCCATATAGTTTTATTTGTCTTGTAAGCCTAATAGTTTCTTGTATGTTGTGGGACCAATGGACTTCTTGATGTCTCACAATGAGTTTATGTGTTCCCTAACACGATTGAGTGCATTTAAGATAAAGTGGTAAACAGTTTATGAAGTAACCAACAAGGAAATGGTAGAACTTGACATCATGTATTAGTAAACAATGTCCCTATCTTCCATGATATAAATTAGAGATGCTTTTGGTATGCTCTTCTAGATGCTTCAAAAGGTATATTCTCTCAATTGAATCACATAATAGTAAAATGATTGTTTAGGATGTTAAAGTTGGTAACGTGTATACACATTGACATTGGATTAATTTTAAGATTCACTTCAAAAAGTTTTCTTTGTGAAACTGGTTTTTTATTATTATGATATATGTTAAAGAAATTCCAAGCTTTATCGATCATTTCGGAAACCATTTCACCACCGGGTGAAATGTGAATTATAGAGAGACCCTTTAGAGAGAACCCTCAAAATGATTATGTCAACTTGAAAACCTTACACTTGCTATGGAGAAATGATTAAAAGAAGTGTATATATATATATATAATGTGTGTATATGTGTGTATGACTTTGCATATCAATCTAGAATTACATCTTTCGGTGGTCAGTTAGATTATTAAACATTTAAGGCATGGAGACTTGCACCTTAGTAGTTTAGGAGAGTAATTCAACTTTGGGATTGTCAGAACTTAATAGTGAATGCACTTGGTAACCCTTGGATAAACTCCTCCATTAATGCCACACAAATATAATCACTTGCTAATTAGTATTAAATTTGATGAGCTGAATGCAATGCACATTTATTGGGTAACCTTAAATAAAGTGGTACAAAAGTTATACTCATTAAGATAATGTAAGTTTCTAGGTTGAGTGAGCCCACTTGGTTGATTATATAAACCAATTATTTAAGGACGTAAATAATTAAGTAACTTAACAATTTATAACTTTATCTTTATGAACTTATGCCCTAACTTGATATAAGGATAATGGTGTGATTAAATTCAATTTGAAAGCTAAGCTAAACATCTTAGAAAATGATAATCATATTGGATTTACATCATGATTACATGGTAATATATAAACTCAACAGAAGAGAAATTAAGTACATCTAACCGTAGTATGCTCCTTTATACATGTGTGGGTAACATGTGAACTAATATTATAGTGGTTGGTTCTTTCCAATTACATTGAATACACCATAGTACTCATATGTGGATTTAAAATGTGTGGGTAACTAGACCATAATGTGGCACCTTACCTAAAAGGTTACATGTAAAGTCATAATCATCATAAATAAAGTAAATATCCTCTATTGATGAATTATATCGCAATAGATAAACTAGTAACTACCACTAATAAAAAATGAAATGTTTTCAATGATAGGCATAGTGGTGGACTAGGTTATATATAGGAGGAATTATGGGATGAAATCCCTTTTAATGGACAGAGTGTTTGAATATCAAGCATTTCATACCTATAAAGGCATGGGTGGAGTGTTTGAATATCAAGTGTTGATAGTCCACTACACTCAAGTGTTGCCTTGCATATCAAAACTTATTGTTTGAAAATTTCAAATCATATATCATCATTACTATGATAAACAAGACAATACGCAAAGCTCATTTAAATTCTTATAAGACACTCAACCAAGTATTAAAAAAAATTGACACACATAATGTTCTTCAAGTACATAATTTTTTTAGTCTTTAGATGTGAGACCCATAAGTGTGTAAATAAACCTAGAAATTGTCTATAGACTATTTATTTGATGTTTAAGAAGATCAACAATTTGAATTTTCAGAAAGAATGTAGTGTATTATGTCTCAGCTACACTCGAATGTATTCTAACATGACATATACACACAAATATATATATTTATATATTTTTTATTTATTTATTTATTTATATATATTTATATATATATATATTTATATTTATATATATTGCAAATTTCTAGAGAAACTGTAGCATAACAAAGAAAGACATTATGTTCTGATTTTCCCATGATGAATATGGTCCATACTGTTGAGTAATATGAATGATGAAAAGTGTAACATAAGGAATAATTTTTGTATCCAAAACCTCAAGAATATCTCATCAACCATGACCTACTCAGAATGAGGGTCGTATATGTATATGGTCACATAGTATATCTAGAGACATCCCTTATGCGATGATGTGCTTTGCTTTCGTTAGTGCACGGATGTTAGTTGACAGTGTCCGCATAACATAGTGGCTTTGCCTACTAATGTGTGTACACTAGGCATAGAGAAAGTAACCCTTATCACACTCTTATACTACATATTAGTAAGCACACATTCTTGGGATTTAATATAGGTGTGGCAAGCTTAGGGTAGAACCACATGGATCAGGTTGGTTCTTTAGGTTCCTAGTTGCAAACGCTAGGATTTTCAAGGATTTATATTTGGGTTTGGTGATTACAACAAGGATGCATGCAAGTAGGAAAGTCTATATCTAACCTAAATTATGACTTGAAATTGGATCTATTATCTAATTAAAAGAGAAATTAACATTAAGAGAGCAAGATAAAGATATTAGCACCTATGAGAAAAGCAAGGAAATTAACTAAACAAGGAAAGCTAAAGCAACACTTATCTCTCAACCATAAAACCAAACACAACTAACAACAAATAATATTAATACCCAAACAAAGGAAATTCATCATAAACTAAGCAAGTAGACTAATGAGAAAGAAAGAGAATTAAGCGAGCAATCTTAAGAAAACTTGTGTTAAAGAAATTGGTTTGAGGAGTGGGTTTTAGGGGATATTGGAGAATAAACAAAACATTAGAGAAGAAATATTCAAACAACACATCCAATATTAGTGCTACCACACCAAACTACAAGGGGTATGTTGGTTAGGAACCCTAGCCTACTAGTGGGATGTGGGTGGTATATAGGGTATTTAGGGGAAGTAATATGGAATAATCACTCTAAAAAACCATATGACACTCAATTAACTAGGTAATAGGTGAACCTAAATAAATACCAACCCTAGTCTAGGTTTCTAGGTGTGCTTCTCCTAGTGCACTTGGTGGAAAGGATTGGTATAAGGTGTAGGAGAAGGATTTTTGCATCCTCTTACCCCCAATACAGCCTCTAACATGCTATTTGTCAAGTGAATATGGGGAGACACATCTATATACATGTAGATCCCCCGCATAGGGGGTTAGCGGAATATAAGGGGAGGAGGGTGGAGAAGAAAACTAGGTAAGAATCTACAAGTGGAGTTAGAAATTTTTCCCTTCCAAGGCACTAGATCCCTTTTTATCTATACATTACATGATTCCATAGTTCAAACACCAGAAAGAGATAGGGAGGGAGGTCAAACAAGAACATGACATTAATCAACAACATAAAATGTTTAATGGCATGGTACTAAAGTCTCATATCATCCCCCGCAACAATACAAAAAGGGGCTTAGCTACTCACAAGAAAGAGAGAAAAAAGGAGGAGAAAGAAGAGACAATAGCCATGGATATCAATGGAGATCTTCTCTTCTTCACTTGTTACTCTATCTAGATCAAGATCCACCACCAAGAGAAAATGGCATGGATAGGTGAGGTGGAATGGTAGGAAAAACCCTAGAAAATTAATATTTTTTGGGTGGAATATGAGTGAGTGGTAGACTGTGGGAGATTAAGTGATCTCACCTCCTCGCCCTAGCCACCATTAAGGTTTATATAGGTCCTAGGGTGTCTTGGGTAAGTTAAGGTAAAATGTATATAACAACATGAAAGTTGTATTAAGGTTTTAGGGTAGAATAATTGTTTTTCCCCATCAAATCTATGGTGCATAGGAGGGTGTATTGGTTGTGGTCTCCGAAAATGGTCCTGGTGGAAGTAGAGGTTAAGTCAGGGGTTTTTAGGGGGTATTGGGTTGGTAGAACAATTATTCTATAGTAGAACGTTCATGGTGAGTGGAGGATGAAATGAAAGTTACATGTGGAATTACCATTATGAATCTTTCCAATATGGGATAATCATGGTGAATAGGTGAGAAATCACATAGAAAATGGATGGGTGGAGCTTCTAAGGTTGTCTATGGTAAAAAGAATCCATGGTCATTCAAGCCACTACTTTCCATGATCAATTTTCTCTTAGAGGTGACATTTGATGTTATCTTGACTATGTCACCTATTGTGATCTTGAGGTTTGGATAATGGTCGTTCCTTGGTAGATAAATACTTTGAGGGCTTTGTGTACCACTTTCATTCTTCTCTTATTCATTTTTTCTTCACTTGTATTCTTGATTCTTCTTTGGTGGATTGAAGGTGGACTTTGTGGTCTTTTAGACTCATCCCTTATCATCACTCCAACCATTTGGACTCAAGTACCTACAAAATATGAAAAAAAATCCATAAGTGCATTTCAACATAATTGAGATTTATTGGGAAATAAACATGCATTCTAATGATATATTACTAATATGCTAAAAGAGAATAGATGAATACCCAAACTAGGGATTTATCACTTGTGTCTCTCAGTATTCCATTTGGATGATGGAAAATTCCATGGTGTGCTTCCTAAGTCGGTGGGAAGGTGTAATTTCTCTTAGCAACATGGTAGCATTGACCTCTCTCCTTATCTCTCTCTGTTGTGGATAATAATAGTGAGGGTTTTTCAAGCATCAGAAAATGCGCCTTGAACCATGAATGCCATGCCACTTTTAAAAGGGGAGGCACAAAATAGGGTTCCTATATAAGAAATTGAGAAAAAAAAATGAGACACTATATTTCTATAAATGCTTGTAGATATGCTTATGGATTGGGTGTTTGGTCTAGCTGATCGGCTAGATATCGGCTAGATAGGCCACAAAATTATGGAAACAATATCATTAAGCAATCAATTGACTAAGTATTTTAGTCAACTGACTATTGTCCAATCAATGGATCAATCATATTATTTGATCAACAATTGTCCAATTGATCAACTAGTCATATTAGTTTAGTTACTTTAGTCTAGACGATCGATTGGTGACATGAATTAATCTTCTAGGTTGTAGTAATTATGATTTTTAATCATCCATTCTAACATCATATGATTTGACTGTTTGGAATCTAGTCAATCGGCTAAACCTTCTATTTTACCATCCGGTCTTCTTAACAATCTAGCATTGCTATGAATGGTTACCAAAACATTTTAGCAACCAACCTAACTTGTGTTTGTGATTATAATCTGATTCCTTGTGATCCTATGTGTGCGACCATAGAGGATCCACAATACTAATGTATGTAATCATATTATGACTTCACAAAATATGATTGATATCTATAAGGACATCACTTCCACCCAAATAATTTGGATAAGATGGATAAAAAAATTCAACTTGTGTGTGACTAGTGTTATCACAACATTTTGATCCCTTTGTATCTAACATTCAGATTGAATCTAAAGCATGGAATAATCCTCCTAATGTTTAATATATGTTTTTCATGTAGAGTATATTATTGAGATACACATGAGCTCAACATCAAATATTGACTCACAACATGCATTTCATAGTACCACTCATTAACTGGCCACGATATCACTCCAATATAAGGGACATATTCCATCTTTATCACTCATAATAATCCACACATGTCACAATATACCCAATAGGGTTGTAAATGGGTAGGGTATTACCCATTTACCCACTATACATACCATCTAGGGTAGGGTAAGGGTAAGCATATTTTACCCACCACATGTTTACCCTTTACCAGATTTATCCGCATCTAAAGAGGGTAGGGTAAAGGGTAGGGTAAATGAAGAAGTTTTACCCTACTCACTTTACCCATTTACCCATTAGTATAAGTTTAAATTATTAATTTCATATATTAATGTAATTATCAATGCCTACAAGAACTCCAATAAGACTTACCATTACTTTATTAATTTCTACATTTATGTGATTTGAGCAACTTTATTAAACAAATTGTAACACGTCACATTTTTTATGCTTATATATTAGAGAAAAAATAATTCCCCATTAGTAAATAATATCAAAAAGGTTGGACCTTATTTGTATATGTAAATTTTAGAATAAATATTAGTATTTTAGTATATGTTATTATTATACTATCTAAAATTTGTTTTAGGAGTATATTGTGTTTGATGAAGGGAATATATGAAATTATTGTCCAAAATTATGCATTTCTTTCTTCATTTTGATTTTACCCATTTACACTTTACCCTACTGTCACGGAACCGGAATCCCAGTCCCATGAACCAAACGTATACCAAAGGCGAAATGCGGAAGCATAAAGCTTAGCACACATGAACAGATAACAAGATACAAGCACCAACATAATCTCAACAATCCACAAGATATATTAAGCAACATTATTATATTACATGATTTGAATTACATATTCAAGAGTCACTTTGTACAAGTCTGCTCATGTATACTATATCTGGATCTTACAACAAGTACACCTAGCATAGCTCACCAAGCGCATCAACCTTCTAGCCATCTTTGAACCTAAAAACAACATACGAGAAATGGGTCAACACACGAGGTGTTATGGGGCCGAAAGATACATATATATATATAAGCTTTGCATAATTTTGAAAAGATTTCAAGATTAAACGAACAAGAATAAACATGTTAATTGTTTAACAAATGCGAAACCATATTTTATGTCATTTCACTCCATTATACCAACAATATCAAACATGTTTAAGGCCTTTGACCATCTTCCCGTCGGAAGGGTCCGTAAGGGTGCTCAAGCCTAGCTACCCTTTTATACAAGAGGGACCTCAAGGACGTCACCGAGAGTTAACCCTTTATCAACAATATTATAATGGAGTTTTGTACATATATGTGTTCAAGTTATAAAACCAACGAGGCAAACATCGAATATGACATAGCAATACTACATGGCAATATTTGAGCAAATAGACAAACAAGCATACAATATATGTCTTTTCAAGCAAGAAAGCGGTAATCATATAACTAGATAAGGCCCATACCTATTTCAGAGATTCTTAACTTAACACATCCATTACCATCTAGCAACATGCCAAACCTGATTAAGAACAAGATTACATATATGCATTAGATTCTCATCATTAACCCTCATTAGATGCATTTTAGGGTTTTGGCCAAGAGGGGTTCCAAGTCACTGATTGGTTCATTTGGTGATCTTATACTGATTTAGAGGTCATCATGATGGTGTGGTTCTAGTTTCATATCATTTTAAGGTTCCACGGATTACATATGACCATTTCAAGGTTCAAGTTCCTTAGTACATTAAAGGATCAAAGACTCATAATTGAGTAATCAAGGCCAAAGATTATCAAGACACGAGATTTAGATAAGATTCAAGATTAGATTATCAAGGCATAGATACACAAATCGTATTCGAAAAACTATAGCAACTTTGATCAAGATCATACATTAAAGTCCAAACTAAGCACATATGTTCAAAAAGGGTCATGATGAACAATAGGGAGAGTAGGACCTTCATTTAGTTCAAGGGTGCATAAAAGATACTGATTTGATGAGCAACATGGTACAAGTATACTAAAGATTCAAGATTTATCATAAGGATGCATTACATTGGTCATCATAGTCAAAGATCCTATTTTAGCAAAACAGGAGAACTAAGAGGAAAATTAGGTCATGAAATTATTCCTAGGTGATAGATCTTTTCGAGACGATCAAAATAGTATATTGGATTGTTACTTTTGGCCAAAGGAAATGGGAGCTATCGATTTTAGAAAAATATCACTCCAAACTTTAGGTGTTACCTTGATTTGGTTGATTATGGACCACTAGATCTCTGATCTAAGGCCTCGGATGCACTGGGCGCACCCCCCCTTGATGGGTGCCCTTCACTGGGCCCTGGGTACTGGGCCGGTGCCTTCTGGGCCATTCCGCTGGCCTCCGTAGCTCACGCCCACCCGGGTATCGCCTTCCCCCTTGCTCGATACTCGTCTCCGCCTGCAGATTCAGGGGGCGAGACAGGGGATGTAGCCCCCTTGATCTCAAAATAGCCAGTGTGCACATGGAGGCTCCAAGCACGACCAGTGAGGTCTAGATCTCTTGCTCGTACCGCGGCAGCATGAACCTTCAGCGCGCCAAGCCTGGAGTGATCCATGGTCTTGCGCCGTAGAACAGGGGCAGAGCCGAGCTCCTCCATCCCCCACCCCTTTCCCATGGTTGTGGCACCTGTACTCGATCGGACGGCGGCGGTATGTGAGGTTTAGCCTCATGGGTGGTGGATTGGTGCCCTTTGCTGCTGCCGAGAAGCAGCCCAGCAATGGTCACATAAGGGGGAAGGTCGGAAGGGGCGTTGAAGCAGCAGGAAAAGAGGCATAACAGGATGAGATGAAAAAGGAAGAGGGAGGGCAGCGGCGCAAGGAGAAAGAAGCAAGGGAGAAGTGGAACTAGGGTTTAACCAGGGGAGTTTATAAAGCATTGTGTATGCTAGGGTTTAGACCCCATCAACCTGCGCATCCTTCCGTTTGCCCGTTTTGGAAAGGAAGGAGGAGGCGGCTCATTACCTTGGATGCCTTCCTGAAGGAGAAAGGGGGTGGGGGCACGCAAGGGTAAAACATCGGCTGGGCCCATGGATTGGCCGGCCCAACAAGCAAACCAGAGTACCAAAGCACTTAAAAATCAAGGTAAATCAAAGCATAACTCATGCTACAAAGGTTCGATTAGGGTGATTTTTATTCTGTTGTATTCGTAATTGAATCCACTACAACGTGGTGCATAATAGAAAGACAAAAGATCAAGGTGTTGATATTTAAAATTAGACACAAGAAGGTGACATGATATAGCAAGATACTTATTTTAAAGGTATGAATTGAAGTTGCACATTGCAAAAAAATTGATCATGGTAGTCGCCAAATTGGAATATCACAACCATCCAATTATGAAATTAATATCAAAATGAGTAAGAGGCACTTGATGAGAGAGGAGTAGTACAGTAGAAGAGAGAGAGAAATTGGGGTTGTCACATCCTTCCCTCCTTACAAGGAATTTTGTCCTCGAAATTCATCCAAGATCATAGTTAAGAGTCAAAGTCAAAATATATATGGAGTCTAGGTGTCCAACCATAGTTGTCAAGTCATTCCCCACCATCTGGTGTACACTTAGGTTATCATCCTTAAATGTGTACTCATCTCATCTATGTACATATTACTTTGTACCCTAATGTTGTATTACGACATCATCACAACATTAGGGTTTACCCATCCCTCAGTGTCCGCACATTAGGGTTTTTGTTCATATCTTTATATGAGACCAAGGGGTAACATCAAAATCTATTTTATCAATTCTGAAATGAATATATGCATGGTCATGGCTTCAAACAAGACTATCATCAAGTGTGTATCTCATCTTTACAATAGATTTCATGCATGGTTTTTGCTTCCCCAAAATTTCTACCAATTCTAATCAATTATGTTCATTATCTTAAAATTAAACAATTTATTCACCATGTGTATTCGAGTTATGACCCCAAGAGCATCGACATATCCAATTAATCATTTCTTTTTTGTACGCGATTAGACATGTTACCCTTTATTGATCAAGCTAAGATTTTATGACATCATCATATCTAGATCATAATTTTGAATCTATATCTTTCATGTATAGTATGATTTCATACTAGGTCTATCTCATGAGAGTGGCTCATTGCACATATATCAAGATTTTAACTTAAGTGAGATTCTTTCATGTATCGAGCATCATTCGAGGAACAACATTATCATCAATGTCAAGATTTTTGAATTCTCTCACTTATATCTAGAAACAGCTCCACAAGCTCAAGCCACTCAAGCTAAGACATGTTTCCAACAAGCCATGTTAACCACAACCTTATACGTGTAACAAAATTTCTACCCATCTTTCGAAAAAAAACAAGGCTAACCTCTAGATTCCTTTATATACAACTACTAACCTGAGTATGAGGCTCATCATGGATATCACACATCATATACATCATCTTAGGTCTTGGGACATCTCCCTCGCCTATATATATCAAGCATCAAATTTTCAAGTGCCTCTTTCTCTAGGGTTAGATATTTTCATAGGAAATCTAGGGTTCAACATTTTCAAGGAAACCACACGTTAGGTCACTCAACTCATATACTTAGAAGTATTCTAGCTAGGGACTCATCATCAAGTATTTCATCATTCATATTATTCAACATTTCACATATTTTGGAGTTTAGGTACTCTAACCTTTTCCCGATACGGGTCAGCTCATATCAACATGTCACTCTATTCATATGTCCCATGCTAGAGGTCTTCCTTTGTAAAGAGATTGAAGCCCGTGCTGGTCTCAAACTGTATGTCACATATCATATCTCGGCATGTACAAAACTAGGTACAAGCAAGCATGCCAACCCACTAACTATGTTTAGCACATCAACCAAACCATATGTATCATACAAGGTGCTAGGTTTAGCTAGGGTTGCATGGTCCAACACATTCCATATCGTAAACGTACTCGACCTTCCTCAAACAACTTGGGTCTTATCAACATCGACATCATCATCAATAACATAATCATCATCTTAGGTTTCTAGGTTATTCACTTGCCTAACCTATATCATGGCTCTAGACAACTCTAGAGACTATCCTCTAAACTCTCTCATCTAGACTTGATGTTACATCTCTTTCTCCTAGGTTACATGGAAACTCACTGCCTTTCTGCGTGTGGTAACATTTTTCATATGTACATATAATAATACGTGAAATATGTTTTCTCCAACGTTTAAACAGGCGATGAAAACCACCATACTCCATTCGAATAAAACCAAAACCAAAACGAGTTACCACACTCATTAGGCAGTCTAGTATCATGACACCTAGAGAACTAGCAAGAACATGGTGCACACTTGTGTAGACATCCTAAGCACATGTCGCGAATCATGTCTAGGGAGGTAACTTACACAAGTCTACACCTAGTTCTAGAACATCTGGGCTCTAACCTAGAGGCTAAGTCAACCTAATCCACAAGGATATTTCCTTTTGTTTCTAGGGTTGAGATGTAAGGTGAGTTTAGTTTGTGTTTCATGTGAGCAATGTTTGGTGTAGTTATTGTTCATGCTCTGATACCATCTGTCACGGAACCGGAATCCCAGTCCCATGAACCAAACGTATACCAAAGGCGAAATGCGGAAGCATAAATCTTAGCACACATGAACAGATAACAAGATACAAGCACCAACATAATCTCAACAATCCACAAGATATATTAAGCAACATTATTATATTACATGATTTGAATTACATATTCAAGAGTCACTTTGTACAAGTCTGCTCATGTATACTATATCTGGATCTTACAACAAGTACACCTAGCATAGCTCACCAAGCGCATCAACCTTCTAGCCATCTTTGAACCGAAAAACAACATACGAGAAATGGGTCAACACACGAGGTGTTGAGTATGGGGCCGAAAGATACATATATATATAAGCTTTGCATAATTTTGAAAAGATTTCAAGATTAAACGAACAAGAATAAACATGTTAATTGTTTAACAAATGTGAAACCATATTTTATGTCATTTCACTCCATTATACCAACAATATCAAACATGTTTAAGGCCTTTGACCATCTTCCCGTCGGAAGGGTCCGTAAGGGTGCTCAAGCTTAGCTACCCTTTTATACAAGAGGGACCTCAAGGACGTCACCGAGAGTTAACCCTTTATCAAAAATATTATAATGGAGTTTTGTACATATATGTGTTCAAGTTATAAAACCGACGAGGCAAACATCGAATATGACATAGCAATACTACATGGCAATATTTGAGCAAATAGACAAACAAGCATACAATATATGTCTTTTCAAGCAAGAAAGCGGTAATCATATAACTAGATAAGGCCCATACCTGTTTCAGAGATTCTTAACTTAACACATCCATTACCATCTAGCAACATGCCAAACCTGATTAAGAACAAGATTACATATATGCATTAGATTCTCATCATTAACCCTCATTAGATGCATTTTAGGGTTTTGGCCAAGATGGGTTCCAAGTCACTGATTGGTTCATTAGGTGATCTTATACTGATTTATAGGTCATCATGATGGTGTGGTTCTAGTTTCATATCATTTTAAGGTTCCACGGATTACATATGACCATTTCAAGGTTCAAGTTCCTTAGTACATTAAAGGATCAAAGACTCATAATTGAGTAATCAAGGCCAAAGATTATCAAGACACGAGATTTAGATAAGATTCAAGATTAGATTATCAAGGCATAGATACACAAATCGTATTCGAAAAACTATAGTAACTTTGATCAAGATCATACATTAAAGTCCAAACTAAGCACATATGTTCAAAAAGGGTCATGATGAACAATAGGGAGAGTAGGACCTTCATTTAGTTCAAGGGTGCATAAAAGATACTGATTTGATGAGCAACATGGTACAAGTATACTAAAGATTCAAGATTTATCATAAGGATGCATTACATTGGTCATCATAGTCAAAGATCCTATTTTAGCAAAACAGGAGAACTAAGAGGAAAATTAGGTCATGAAATTATTCCTAGGTGATAGATCTTTTCGATAAGATCAAAATAGTATATTGGATTGTTACTTTTGGCCAAAGGAAATGGGAGCTATTGATTTTAGAAAAATATCACTCCAAACTATAGGTGTTACCTTGATTTGGTTGATTATGGACCACTAGATCTCTGATCTAAGGCCTCAGATGCGCTGGGCGCACCCCCCCTGGATGGGCGCCCTTCGCTGGGCCCTGGGTACTGGGCCGGTGCCTTCTGGGCCATTCCGCTGGCCTCCGTAGCTCACGCCCACCTGGGTATCACCTTCCCCCTTGCGCGATACTCGTCTCGGCCTGCAGAAACAGGGGCGAGACAGGGGATGTCGCCCCCTTGATCTCAAAATAGCCAGTGTGCACATGGAGGCTCCAAGCACGACCAGTGAGGTCTAGATCTCTTGCTCGTCCGCGGCGGCATGAACCTTCAGCGCGCCAAGCCTGGAGTGATCCATGGTCTTGCGTCGTAGAACAGGGGCAGAGCCGAGCTCCTCCATCCCCCACCCCTTTCCCATGGTTGTGGCACCTGTACTCGATCGGACGGCGGCGGTATGTGAGGTTTAGCCTCGCGGGTGGTGGATTGGTGCCCTTTGCTGCTGCCGAGAAGCAGCCCAGCAATGGTCACATAAGGGGGAAGGCCGGAAGGGGCGTTGAAGCAGCAGGAAAAGAGGCGTAACAGGACGAGATGAAAAAGGAAGAGGGAGGGTAGCGGCGCAAGGAGAAAGAAGCAAGGGAGAAGTGGAACTAGGGTTTAACCAGGGGAGTTTATAAAAGCATCGTGTATTCTAGGGTTTAGACCCCATCAACCTGCGCATCCTTCCGTTTGCCCATTTTGGAAAGGAAGGAGGAGGCGGCTCGTTACCTTGGATGCCTTCCTGAAGGAGAATGGGGGTGGGGGCACGCAAGGGTAAAACATCGGCTGGGCCCATGGATTGGCCGGCCCAACAAGCAAACCAGAGTACCAAAGCACTTAAAAATCAAGGTAAATCAAAGCATAACTCATGCTACAAAGGTCCGATTAGGGTGACTTTTATTCTGTTGTATTCGTAATTGAATCCATTACAACGTGGTGCATAACAGAAAGACAAAAGATCAAGGTGTTGATATTTAAAATTAGACACAAGAAGGTGACATGATATAGAAAGATACTTAGTTTAAAGGTACGAATTGAAGTTGCACATTGTAAAAATATTGATCATGGTAGTCGCCAAATTGGAATATCACAACCATCCAATTATGAAATTAATATCAAAATGAGTAAGAGGCACTTGATGAGAGAGCAGTAGTACAGTAGAAGAGAGAGAAAAATTGGGGTTGTCACATCCTTCCCTCCTTATAAGGAATTTTGTCCTCGAAATTCATCCAAGATCATAGTTAAGAGTCAAAGTCAAAATATATATGGAGTCTAGGTGTCCAACCATAGTTGTCAAGTCATTCCCCACCATCTGGTGTACACTTAGGTTATCATCCTTAAATGTGTACTCATCTCATCTATGTACATATTACTTTGTACCCTAATGTTGTATTACGACATCATCACAACATTAGGGTTTACCCATCCCTCAGTGTCCGCACATTAGGGTTTTTGTTCATATCTTTATACGAGACCAAGGGGTAACATCAAAATCTATTTTATCAATTCTGAAATTAATATATGCATGGTCATGGCTTCAAACAAGACTATCATCAAGTGTGTATCTCATCTTTACAATAGATTTCATGCATGGTTTTTGCTTCCCCAAAATTTCTACCAATTCTAATCAATTATGTTCATTATCTTAAAATTAAACAATTTATTCACCATGTGTATTCGAGTTATGACCCCAAGAGCATCGACATATCCAATTAATCATTTCTTTTTTGTACGCGATTAGACATGTTACCCTTTATTGATCAAGCTAAGATTTTATGACATCATCATATCTATATCATAATTTCGAATCTATATCTTTCATGTATAGTATGATTTCATACTAGGTCTATCTCATAAGAGTGGCTCATTGCACATATATCAAGATTTTAACTTAAGTGAGATTCTTTCATGTATCGAGCATCATTCGAGGAACAACATTATCATCAATGTCAAGATTTTTGAATTCTCTCACTTATATCTAGAAACAGCTCCACAAGCTCAAGCCACTCAAGCTAAGACATGTTTCCAACAAGCCATGTTAACCACAACCTTATACGTGTAACAAAATTTCTACCCATCTTTCGAAAAAAAAAACAAGGCTAACCTCTAGATTCCTTTATATACAACTACTAACCTGAGTATGAGGCTCATCATGGATATCACACATCATATACATCATCTTAGGTCTTGGGACATCTCCCTCACCTATATATATATCAAGCATCAAATTTTCAAGTGCCTCTTTCTCTAGGGTTAGATATTTTCATAGGAAATCTAGGGTTCAACATTTTCAAGGAAACCACACGTTAGGTCACTCAAATCATATACTTAGAAGTATTCTAGCTAGGGACTCATCATCAAGTATTTCATCATTCATATTATTCAACATTTCACATATTTTGGAGTTTAGGTACTCTAACCTTTTCCCGATACGGGTCAGTTCATATCAACATGTCACTCTATTCATATGTCCCATGCTAGAGGTCTTCCTTTGTGAAGAGATTGAAGCCCGTGCTGGTCTCAAATTGTATGTCACATATCATATCTCGGCATGTACAAAACTAGGTACAAGCAAGCATGCCAACCCACTAACTATGTTTAGCACATCAACCAAACCATATGTATCATACAAGGTGCTAGGTTTAGCTAGGGTTGCATGGTCCAACACATTCCATATCGTAAACGTACTCGACCTTCCTCAAACAACTTGGGTCTTATCAACATCGACATCATCATCAATAACATAATCATCATCTTAGGTTTCTAGGTTATTCACTTGCCTAACCTATATCATGGCTCTAGACAACTCTAGAGACTATCCTCTAAACTCTCTCATCTAGACTTGATGTTACATCTCTTTCTCCTAGGTTACATGGAAACTCACTGCCTTTCTGCGTGTGGTAACATTTTTCATATGTACATATAATAATACGTGAAATATGTTTTCTCCAACGTTTAAACAGGCGATGAAAACCACCATACTCCATTCGAATATAACCAAAACCAAAATGAGTTACCACACTCATTAGGCAGTCTAGTATCATGACACCTAGAGAACTAGCAAGAACATGGTGCACACTTGTGTAGACATCCTAAGCACATGTCGCGAATCATGTCTAGGGAGGTAACTTACACAAGTCTACACCTAGTTCTAGAACATCTAGGCTCTAACCTAGAGGCTAAGTCAACCTAATCCACAAGGATATTTCCTTAAGTTTCTAGGGTTGAGATGTAAGGTGAGTTTAGTTTGTGTTTCATGTGAGCAATGTTTGGTGTAGTTATTGTTCATGCTCTGATACCATCTGTCACAGAACCGTAATCCCAGTCCCATGAACCAAACGTATACCAAAGGCAAAATGCGGAAGCATAAAGCTTAGCACACATGAACAGATAACAAGATACAAGCACCAACATAATCTCAACAATCCACAAGATATATTAAGCAACATTATTATATTACATGATTTGAATTACATATTCAAGAGTCACTTTGTACAAGTCTTCTCATGTATACTATATCTGGATCTTACAACAAGTACACCTAGCATAGCTCACCAAGCGCATCAACCTTCTAGCCATCTTTGAACCTAAAAACAACATACGAGAAATGGGTCAACACACGAGGTGTTGAGTATGGGGCCGAAAGATACATATATATATAAGCTTTGCATAATTTTGAAAAGATTTCAAGATTAAACGAACAAGAATAAACATGTTAATTGTTTAACAAATGCGAAACCATATTTTATGTCATTTCACTCCATTATACCAACAATATCAAACATGTTTAAGGCCTTTGACCATCTTCCCGTCGGAAGGGTCCGTAAGGGTGCTCAAGCTTAGCTACCCTTTTATACAAGAGGGACCTCAAGGACGTCACCGAGAGTTAACCCTTTATCAAAAATATTATAATGGAGTTTTGTACATATATGTGTTCAAGTTATAAAACTGACGAGGCAAACATCGAATATGACATAGCAATACTACATGGCAATATTTGAGCAAATAGACAAACAAGCATACAATATATGTCTTTTCAAGCAAGAAAGCAGTAATCATATAACTAGATAAGGCCCATACCTATTTCAGAGATTCTTAACTTAACACATCCATTACCATCTAGCAACATGCCAAACCTGATTAAGAACAAGATTACATATATGCATTAGATTCTCATCATTAACCCTCATTAGATGCATTTTAGGGTTTTGGCCAAGATGGGTTTTAAGTCACTTATTGGTTCATTAGGTGATCTTATACTGATTTATAGGTCATCATGATGGTGTGGTTCTAGTTTCATATCATTTCAAGGTTCCACGGATTAAATATGACCATTTCAAGGTTCAAGTTCCTTAGTACATTAAAGGATCAAAGACTCATAATTGAGTAATCAAGGCCAAAGATTATCAAGACACGAGATTTAGATAAGATTCAAGATTAGATTATCAAGGCATAGATACACAAATCGTATTCGAAAAACTATAGTAACTTTGATCAAGATCATACATTAAAGTCCAAACTAAGCACATATGTTCAAAAAGGGTCATGATGAACAATAGGGAGAGTAGGACCTTCATTTAGTTCAAGGGTGCATAAAAGATACTGATTTGATGAGCAACATGGTACAAGTATACTAAAGATTCAAGATTTATCATAAGGATGCATTACATTGGTCATCATAGTCAAAGATCCTATTTTAGCAAAACAGGAGAACTAAGAGGAAAATTAGGTCATGAAATTATTCCTAGGTGATAGATCTTTTCGATACGATAAAAATAGTATATTGGATTGTTACTTTTGGCCAAAGGAAATGGGAGCTATCGATTTTAGAAAAATATCACTCCAAACTATAGGTGTTACCTTGATTTGGTTGATTATGGACCACTAGATCTCTGATCTAAGGCCTCGGATGCGCTGGGCACACACCCCCCCCCCTGGATGGGCGCCCTTCACTAGGCCCTGGGTACTGGGCCGGTGCCTTCTGGGCCATTCTGCTGGCCTCCGTAGCTCACGCCCACCCGGGTATCGCCTTCCCCCTTGCGCGATACTCGTCTCCGCCTGTAGAAACAGGGGCGAGACAGGGGATGTCGCCCCCTTGATCTCAAAATAGCCAGTGTGCACATGGAGGCTCCAAGCACGACCAGCGAGGTCTAGATCTCTTGCTCATACCGCGGCGGCATGAACCTTCAGTGCGCCAAGCCTGGAGTGATCCATGGTCTTGCGCCGTAGAACAGGGGCAGAGCCGAGCTCCTCCATCCCCCACCCCTTTCCCATGGTTATGGCGCTTGTACTCGATCGGACGGCGGCGGTATGTGAGGTTTAACCTCGTGGGTGGTGGATTGGTGCCCTTTGCTGCTGCCGAGAAGCAGCCCAGCAATGGTCACATAAGGGGGAAGGCCGGAAGGGGCGTTGAAGCAGCAGGAAAAGAGGCGTAATAGGACGAGATGAAAAAGGAAGAGGGAGGGCAGCGGCGCAAGGAGAAAGAAGCAAGGGAGAAGTGGAACTAGGGTTTAACCAGGGGAGTTTATAAAGCATCGTGTATGCTAAGGTTTAGACCCCATCAACCTGCGCATCCTTCCGTTTGCCCGTTTTGGAAAGGAAGGAGGAGGAGGCTTGTTACCTTGGATGCCTTCCTGAAGGAGAAAGGGGGTGGGGGCACGCAAGGGTAAAACATCGGCTGGGCCCATGGATTGGCCGGCCCAACAAGCAAACCAGAGTACCAAAGCACTTAAAAATCAAGGTAAATCAAAGCATAACTCATGCTACAAAGGTCCGATTAGGGTGATTTTTATTCTGTTGTATTCGTAATTGAATCCACTACAACGTGGTGCATAATAGAAAGACAAAAGATCAAGGTGTTGATATTTAAAATTAGACACAAGAAGGTGACATGATATAGCAAGATACTTAGTTTAAAGGTACGAATTGAAGTTGCACATTGCAAAAAAATTGATCATGGTAGTCGCCAAATTGGAATATCACAACCATCCAATTATGAAATTAATATCAAAATGAGTAAGAGGCACTTGATGAGAGAGGAGTAGTACAGTAGAAGAGAGAGAGAAATCGGGGTTGTCACATCCTTCCCTCCTTATAAGGAATTTCATCCTCGAAATTCATCCAAGATCATAGTTAAGAGTCAAAGTCAAAATATATATGGAGTCTAGGTGTCCAACCATAGTTGTCAAGTCATTCCCCACCATCTAGTGTACACTTAGGTTATCATCCTTAAATGTGTACTCATCTCATCTATGTACATATTACTTTGTACCCTAATGTTGTATTACGACATCATCACAACATTAGGGTTTACCCATCCCTCAGTGTCCGCACATTAGGGTTTTTGTTCATATCTTTATATGAGACCAAGGGGTAACATCAAAATCTATTTTATCAATTCTGAAATTAATATATGCATGGTCATGGCTTCAAACAAGACTATCATCAAGTGTGTATCTCATCTTTACAATAGATTTCATGCATGGTTTTTGCTTCCCCAAAATTTCTACCAATTCTAATCAATTATGTTCATTATCTTAAAATTAAACAATTTATTCACCATGTGTATTCGAGTTATGACCCCAAGAGCATCGACATATCCAATTAATCATTTCTTTTTTGTACGCGATTAGACATGTTACCCTTTATTGATCAAGCTAAGATTTTATGACATCATCATATCTAGATCATAATTTCGAATCTATATCTTTCATGTATAGTATGATTTCATACTAGGTCTATCTCATGAGAGTGGCTCATTGCACATATATCAAGATTTTAACTTAAGTGAGATTCTTTCATGTATCGAGCATCATTCGAGGAACAACATTATCATCAATGTCAAGATTTTTGAATTCTCTCACTTATATCTAGAAACAGCTCCACAAGCTCAAGCCACTCAAGCTAAGACATGTTTCCAACAAGCCATGTTAACCACAACCTTATACGTGTAACAAAATTTCTACCCATCTTTCGAAAAAAAACAAGGCTAACCTCTAGATTCCTTTATATACAACTACTAACCTGAGTATGAGGCTCATCATGGATATCACACATCATATACATCATCTTAGGTCTTGGGACATCTCCCTCACCTATATATATCAAGCATCAAATTTTCAAGTGCCTCTTTCTCTAGGGTTAGATATTTTCATACGAAATCTAGGGTTCAACATTTTCAAGGAAACCACACGTTAGGTCACTCAACTCATATACTTAGAAGTATTCTAGCTAGGGACTCATCATCAAGTATTTCATCATTCATATTATTCAAAATTTCACATATTTTGGAGTTTAGGTACTCTAACCTTTTCCCGATACGGGTCAGATCATATCAACATGTCACTCTATTCATATGTCCCATGCTAGAGGTCTTCCTTTGTAAAGAGATTGAAGCCCGTGTTGGTCTCAAACTGTATGTCACATATCATATCTCGGCATGTACAAAACTAGGTACAAGCAAGCATGCCAACCCACTAACTATGTTTAGCACATCAACCAAACCATATGTATCATACAAGGTGCTAGGTTTAGCTAGGGTTGCATGGTCCAACACATTCCATATCATAAACGTACTCGACCTTCCTCAAACAACTTGGGTCTTATCAACATCGACATCATCATCAATAACATAATCATCATCTTAGGTTTCTAGGTTATTCACTTGCCTAACCTATATCATGGCTCTAGACAACTCTAGAGACTATCCTCTAAACTCTCTCATCTAGACTTGATGTTACATCTCTTTCTCCTAGGTTACATGGAAACTCACTGCCTTTCTGTGTGTGGTAACATTTTTCATATGTACATATAATAATACGTGAAATATGTTTTCTCCAACGTTTAAACAGGCAATGAAAACCACCATACTCCATTCGAATATAACCAAAACCAAAACGAGTTACCACACTCATTAGGCAGTCTAGTATCATGACACCTAGAGAACTAGCAAGAACATGGTGCACACTTGTGTAGACATCCTAAGCACATGTCGCGAATCATGTCTAGGGAGGTAACTTACACAAGTCTACACCTAGTTCTAGAACATCTAGGCTCTAACCTAGAGGCTAAGTCAACCTAATCCACAAGGATATTTCCTTAAGTTTCTAGGGTTGAGATGTAAGGTGAGTTTAGTTTGTGTTTCATGTGAGCAATGTTTGGTGTAGTTATTGTTCATGCTCTGATACCATCTGTCACAGAACCGGAATCCCAGTCCCATGAACCAAACATATACCAAAGGTGAAATGCGGAAGCATAAAGCTTAGCACACATGAACAGATAACAAGATACAAGCACCAACATAATCTCAACAATCCACAAGATATATTAAGCAACATTATTATATTACATGATTTGAATTACATATTCAAGAGTCACTTTGTACAAGTCTGCTCATGTATACTATATCTGGATCTTACAACAAGTACACCTAGCATAGCTCACCAAGCGCATCAACCTTCTAGCCATCTTTGAACCTAAAAACAACATACGAGAAATGGGTCAACACACGAGGTGTTGAGTATGGGGCCGAAAGATACATATATATATAAGCTTTGCATAATTTTGAAAAGATTTCAAGATTAAACGAACAAGAATAAACATGTTAATTGTTTAACAAATGCAAAACCATATTTTATGTCATTTCACTCCATTATACCAACAATATCAAACATGTTTAAGGCCTTTGACCATCTTCCCGTCGGAAGGGTCCGTAAGGGTGCTCAAGCTTAGCTACCCTTTTATACAAGAGGGACCTCAAGGACGTCACCGAGAGTTAACCCTTTATCAAAAATATTATAATGGAGTTTTGTACATATATGTGTTCAAGTTATAAAACCGACGAGGCAAACATCGAATATGACATAGCAATACTACATGGCAATATTTGAGCAAATAGACAAACAAGCATACAATATATGTCTTTTCAAGCAAGAAAGCGGTAATCATATAACTAGATAAGGCCCATACCTGTTTCAGAGATTCTTAACTTAACACATCCATTACCATCTAGCAACATGCCAAACCTTATTAAGAACAAGATTACATATATGCATTAGATTCTCATCATTAACCCTCATTAGATGCATTTTAGGGTTTTGGCCAAGATGGGTTCCAAGTCACTTATTGGTTCATTAGGTGATCTTATACTGATTTAGAGGTCATCATGATGGTGTGGTTCTAGTTTCATATCATTTTAAGGTTCCACGGATTATATATGACCATTTCAAGGTTCAAGTTCCTTAGTACATTAAAGGATCAAAGACTCATAATTGAGTAATCAAGGCCAAAGATTATCAAGACACAAGATTTAGATAAGATTCAAGATTATATTATCAAGGCATAGATACACAAATCGTATTCGAAAAACTATAGCAACTTTGATCAAGATCATACATTAAAGTCCAAACTAAGCACATATGTTCAAAAAGGGTCATGATGAACAATAGGGAGAGTAGGACCTTCATTTAGTTCAAGGGTGCATAAAAGATACTGATTTGATGAGCAGCATGGTACAAGTATACTAAAGATTCAAGATTTATCATAAGGATGCATTACATTGGTCATCATAGTCAAAGATCCTATTTTAGCAAAACAAGAGAACTAAGAGGAAAATTAGGTCATGAAATTATTCCTAGGTGATAGATCTTTTCGAGACGATCAAAATAGTATATTAGATTGTTACTTTTGGCCAAAGGAAATGGGAGCTATCGATTTTAGAAAAATATCACACCAAACTATAGGTGTTACCTTGATTTGGTTGATTATGGACCACTAGATCTCTGATCTAAGGCCTCGGATGCGCTGGGCGCACCCCCCTTGGATGGGCACCCTTCACTGGGCCCTGGGTACTGGGCCGGTGCCTTCTGGGCCATTCCGCTGGCCTCCGTAGCTCACGCCCACCTGGGTATCACCTTCCCCCTTGCGCGATACTCGTCTCCGCCTGCTGAAACAGGGGCGAGACAGGGGATGTCGCCCCCTTGATATCAAAATAGCCAGTGTGCACATGGAGGCTCCAAGCACGACCAGTGAGGTATAGATCTCTTGCTCGTCCGCGGCGGCATGAACCTTCAGCGCGCCAAGCCTGGAGTGATCCATGGTCTTGCATCGTAGAACATGGGCAGAGCCGAGCTCCTCCATCCCCCACCCCTTTCCCATGGTTGTGGCGCCTGTACTCGATCGGACGGCGGCGGTATGTGAGGTTTAGCCTCGCGGGTGGTGGATTGGTGCCCTTTGCTGCTGCCGAGAAGCAGCCCAGCAATGGTCACATAAGGGGGAAGGCCGGAAGGGGCGTTGAAGCAGTAGGAAAAGAGGCGTAACATGACGAGATGAAAAAGGAAGAGGGAGGGCAGCGGCGCAAGGAGAAAGAAGCAAGGGAGAAGTGGAACTAGGGTTTAACCAGGGGAGTTTATAAAAGCATCATGTATGCTAGGGTTTAGACCCCATCAACCTGCGCATCCTTCCGTTTGCCCATTTTGGAAAGGAAGGAGGAGGCGGCTCGTTACCTTGGATGCCTTCCTGAAGGAGAAAGGGGGTGGGGGCACGCAAGGGTAAAACATCGGCTGGGCCCATGGATTGGTCGGCCCAACAAGCAAACCAGAGTACCAAAGCACTTAAAAATCAAGGTAAATCAAAGCATAACTCATGCTACAAAGGTCCGATTAGGGTGATTTTTATTCTGTTGTATTCGTAATCGAATCCATTACAACGTGGTGAATAACAGAAATACAAAAGATCAAGGTGTTGATATTTAAAATTAGACACAAGAAGGTGACATGATATAGAAAGATACTTAGTTTAAAGGTACGAATTGAAGTTGCACATTGTAAAAATATTGATCATGGTAGTCGCCAAATTGGAATATCACAACCATCCAATTATGAAATTAATATCAAAATGAGTAAGAGGCACTTGATGAGAGAGCAGTAGTACAGTAGAAGAGAGAGAAAAATTGGGGTTGTCACATCCTTCCCTCATTATAAAGAATTTCGTCCTCGAAATTCATCCAAGATCATAGTTAAGAGTCAAAGTCAAAATATATATGGAGTCTAGGTGTCCAACCATAGTTGTCAAGTCATTCCCCACCATCTGGTGTACACTTAGGTTATCATCCTTAAATGTGTACTCATCTCATCTATGTACATATTACTTTGTACCCTAATGTTGTATTACTACATCATCACAACATTAGGGTTTACCCATCCCTCAGTGTCCGCACATTAGGGTTTTGTTCATATCTTTATATGAGACCAAGGGGTAACATCAAAATCTATTTTATCAATTCTGAAATGAATATATGCATGGTCATGGCTTCAAACAAGACTATCATCAAGTGTGTATCTCATCTTTACAATAGATTTCATGCACGGTTTTTGCTTCCCCAAAATTTCTACCAATTATAATCAATTATGTTCATTATCTTAGAATTAAACAATTTATTCACCATGTGTATTCGAGTTATGACCCCAAGAGCATCGACATATCCAATTAATCATTTCTTTTTTGTACGCGATTAGACATGTTACCCTTTATTGATCAAGCTAAGATTTTATGACCTCATCATATCTAGATCATAATTTCGAATCTATATCTTTCATGTATAGTATGATTTCATACTAGGTCTATCTCATGAGAGTGGCTCATTGCACATATATCAAGGTTTTAACTTAAGTGAGATTCTTTCATGTATCGAGCATCATTCGAGGAACAACATTATCATCAATGTCAAGATTTTTGAATTCTCTCACTTATATCTAGAAACAGCTCCACAAGCTCAAGTCACTCAAGCTAAGACATGTTTCCAACAAGCCATGTTAACCACAACCTTATACGTGTAACAAAATTTCTACCCATCTTTCGAAAAAAAAACAAGGCTAACCTCTAGATTCCTTTATATACAACTACTAACCTGAGTATGAGGCTCATCATGGATATCACACATCATATACATCATCTTAGGTCTTGGGACATCTCCCTCACCTATATATATCAAGCATCAAATTTTCAAGTGCCTCTTTCTCTAGGGTTAGATATTTTCATAGGAAATCTAGGGTTCAACATTTTCAAGGAAACTACACGTTAGGTCACTCAACTCATATACTTAGAAGTATTCTAGCTAGGGACTCATCATCAAGTATTTCATCATTCATATTATTCAACATTTCACATATTTTGGAGTTTAGGTACTCTAAACTTTTCCCGATACGGGTCAGCTCATATCAACATGTCACTCTATTCATATGTCACATGCTAGAGGTCTTCCTTTGTAAAGAGATTGAAGCCCGTGCTGGTCTCAAACTGTATGTCACATATCATATCTCGGCATGTACAAAACTAGGTACAAGCAAGCATGCCAACCCACTAACTATGTTTAGCACATCAACCAAACCATATGTATCATACAAGGTGCTAGGTTTAGCTAGGGTTGCATGGTCCAACACATTCCATATCGTAAACGTACTCGACCTTCCTCAAACAACTTGGGTCTTATCAACATCGACATCATCATCAATAACATAATCATCATCTTAGGTTTATAGGTTATTCACTTGCCTAACCTATATCATGGCTCTAGACAACTCTAGAGACTATCCTCTAAACTCTCTCATCTAGACTTGATGTTACATCTCTTTCTCCTAGGTTACATGGAAACTCACTGCCTTTCTGCGTGTGGTAACATTTTTCATATGTACATATAATAATACGTGAAATATGTTTTCTCCAATGTTTAAACAGGCGATGAAAACCACCATACTCCATTCGAATATAACCAAAACCAAAACGAGTTACCACACTCATTAGGCAGTCTAGTATCATGACACCTAGAGAACTAGCAAGAACATGGTGCACACTTGTGTAGACATCCTAAGCACATGTCGCGAATCATGTCTAGGGAGGTAACTTACACAAGTCTACACCTAGTTCTAGAACATCTAGGCTCTAACCTAGAGGCTAAGTCAACCTAATCCACAAGGATATTTCCTTAAGTTTCTAGGGTTGAGATGTAAGGTGAGTTTAGTTTGTGTTTCATGTGAGCAATGTTTGGTGTAGTTATTGTTCATGCTCTGATACCATCTGTCACGGAACCGGAATCCCAGTCCCATGAACCAAACGTATACCAAAGGCGAAATGCGGAAGCATAAAGCTTAGCACACATGAACAGATAACAAGATACAAGCACCAACATAATCTCAACAATCCACAAGATATATTAAGCAACATTATTATATTACATGATTTGAATTACATATTCAAGAGTCACTTTGTACAAGTCTGCTCATGTATACTATATCTGGATCTTACAACAAGTACACCTAGCATAGCTCACCAAGCGCATCAACCTTCTAGCCATCTTTGAACCTAAAAACAACATACGAGAAATGGGTCAACACACGAGGTGTTGAGTATGGGGCCGAAAGATACATATATATATAAGCTTTGCATAATTTTGAAAAGATTTCAAGATTAAACGAACAAGAATAAACATGTTAATTGTTTAACAAATGCGAAACCATATTTTATGTCATTTCACTCCATTATACCAACAGTATCAAACATGTTTAAGGCCTTTGACCATCTTCCCGTCGGAAGGGTCCGTAAGGGTGCTCAAGCTTAGCTACCCTTTTATACAAGAGGGACCTCAAGGACGTCACCGAGAGTTAACCTTTTATCAACAATATTATAATGGAGTTTTGTACATATATGTGTTCAAGTTATAAAACCGACGAGGAAAACATCGAATATGACATAGCAATACTACATGGCAATATTTGAGCAAATAGACAAACAAGCGTACAATATATGTCTTTTCAAGCAAGAAAGCGGTAATCATATAACTAGATAAGGCCCATACCTGTTTCAGAGATTCTTAACTTAACACATCCATTACCATCTAGCAACATGCCAAACCTGATTAAGAACAAGATTACATATATGCATTAGATTCTCATCATTAACCCTCATTAGAAGCATTTTAGGGTTTTGGCCAAGATGTGTTCCAAGTCACTTATTGGTTCATTAGGTGATCTTATACTGATTTAGAGGTCATCATGATGGTGTGGTTCTAGTTTCATATCATTTTAAGGTTCCACGGATTACATATGACCATTTCAAGGTTCAAGTTCCTTAGTACATTAAAGGATCAAAGACTCATAATTGAGTAATCAAGGCCAAAGATTATCAAGACACGAGATTTAGATAAGATTCAAGATTAGATTATCAAGGCATAGATACACAAATCGTATTCGAAAAACTATAGCAACTTTGATCAAGATCATACATTAAAGTCCAAACTAAGCACATATGTTCAAAAAGGGTCATGATGAACAATAGGGAGAGTAGGACCTTCATTTAGTTCAAGGGTGCATAAAAGATACTGATTTGATGAGCAACATGGTACAAGTATACTAAAGATTCAAGATTTATCATAAGGATGCATTACATTGGTCATCATAGTCAAAGATCTTATTTTAGCAAAACATGAGAACTAAGAGGAAAATTAGGTCATGAAATTATTCCTAGGTGATAGATCTTTTCGAGACGATCAAAATAGTATATTGGATTGTTACTTTTGGCCAAAGGAAATGGGAGCTATCGATTTTAGAAAAATATCACTCCAAACTATAGGTGTTACCTTGATTTGGTTGATTATGGACCACTAGATCTCTGATCTAAGGCCTCGGATGCGCTGGGCGCACCCCCCTGGATGGGCGCCCTTCACTGGGCCCTGGGTACTGGGCTGGTGCCTTCTGGGCCATTCTGCTGGCCTCCGTAGCTCACGCCCACCCGGGTATCGCCTTCCCCCTTGCGCGATACTCGTCTCCGCCTGCAGAAACAGGGGCGAGACAGGGGATGTCGCCCCCTTGATCTCAAAATAGCCAGTGTGCACATGGAGTCTCCAAGCACGACCAGCGAGGTCTAGATCTCTTGCTCGTACCGCGGCGGCATGAACCTTCAGCGCGCCAAGCCTGGAGTGATCCATGGTCTTGCGCCGTAGAACAGGGGCAGAGCCGAGCTCCTCCATCCCCCACCCCTTTCCCATGGTTGTGGCGCCTGTACTCGATCGGACGGCGGCGGTATGTGAGGTTTAGCCTCGCGGGTGGTGGATTGGTGCCCTTTGCTGCTGCCGAGAAGCAGCCCAGCAATGGTCACATAAGGGGGAAGGCCGGAAGGGGCATTGAAGTAGCAGGAAAAGAGGCGTAACAGGACGAGATGAAAAAGGAAGAGGGAGGGCAGTGGCGCAAGGAGAAAGAAGCAAGGGAGAATTGGAACTAGGGTTTAACCAGGGGAGTTTATAAAGCATCGTGTATGCTAGGGTTTAGACCCCATCAACCTGCGCATCCTTCCGTTTGCCCGTTTTGGAAAGGAAGGAGGAGGCGGCTCGTTACCTTGGATGCCTTCCTGAAGGAGAAAGGGGGTGGGGGCACGCAAGGGTAAAACATCGGCTGGGCCCATGGATTGGCCAGCCCAACAAGCAAACCAGAGTACCAAAGCACTTAAAAATCAAGGTAAATCAAAGCATAACTCATGCTACAAAGGTCCGATTAGGGTGATTTTTATTCTGTTGTATTCGTAATTGAATCCATTACAACGTGGTGCATAATAGAAAGACAATAGATCAAGGTGTTGATATTTAAAATTAGACACAAGAAGGTGACATGATATAGCAAGATACTTAGTTTAAAGGTACGAATTGAAGTTGCACATTGCAAAAAAATTGATCATGGTAGTCGCCAAATTGGAATATCACAACCATCCAATTATGAAATTAATATCAAAATGAGTAAGAGGCACTTGATGAGAGAGGAGTAGTACAGTAGAAGAGAGAGAAAAATTGGGGTTGTCACACCTACCCATTACCATGTGGGTAAATGGGTGTGGGTAAGGGTAGGGGAAAGGCTTTTAGGAAAAGGATAATTACCCTACATGCTACCTGCAACTTTGATGCGGTTAAGGGTAAGGGACAACCTTCACCCTACCCTACCCTACCCATATGCAGCCCTAGCACCCAATCACTACTTGTATGGAAAATGTTATCCAAGGTCACATTGAGTAGTTTTAAAGTACATTGAACAACTTGTGATCATTGTAATGACTTAAAGTCTGAGGAACACACATCAAAGTGCACACAATCATTGCATGTATGAAAATTATTAATAAGGTCACATTGAGTAGTGTTAAAGTACATTAAACAACATGTGGTAATTGTTGTGACCACATCTAAGGAACACAATCACCATTGTCATATTGAGATATGATTATAAATTCCATTACATGGATTTCACATTTCATTCTCAAAGTAGGCTTGCATGGTATAATTGCTCACTACTAAGTGCCTATGTGTTTGACATGATATCAAATATAATAACTAATGAGGCATTGTCATCAAATTAACACATACTATTCTGCTCTTATTATTGTTGTCCTAATTTCCACAATAATATTCAACTATGGACTTAGATAAGATTAAATACTCTTAGCATACACATAATCTCATGTGCAGGTGCTCAACCCAAAATCACATGTTATTGGGTCATATATTCTTGGACGTTTTTAAGTTCAAACATCATCCACACTGAGGCAAACATAGTAAATGAATTTGGAAATATTATTAATCAAATAAAGTACAAAGTAATTCATTGCATACATCATTTGATTATCTCTTAAGGCACATACCCAAATAGTAGCCCACTTGAACTGGATCCAATAATTAATAAATCTAATTCCAAGTGATGTAACAAGACCATCATGCTTCTATTATGAAAGTACTTTCATCAAATGGTCATCAATATTGCTTTTGGTTGGTACTCTCTAAAGTTACCCATATCCTCATCATATGATATCTCGTATGATATGGTAACACCATAGTATGTGCTTAGAACATTGAAGTGATCTAGGTTCCTTAGCTTTTAGAATAGCTACATTGTTGTCACAATATCAATTGACTACATTATCAATGGTTGGAATCACCCCAAGTTCACCAATGAGCTTATTGATCCATACATCTTCTATCAATACAATGGAAGAAGCAATGTATTATCCTTTATTTTAGAATCAACCACTATCTCTTGTTTGGAACTTTTCCTTCTTACAACTATGTTGTTAAGACATTACACAAAACTTGATTGTGATTAGTAATCATCCTTTTTGGTTTGGAAGACCGCATTTGTGTAACCATTTGCAGCCAACTCTATCTCACCTCCATAAATAAGAAACCAATCCTTGGTTATTCTCCAGTACTTAAGGATGTTCTTTACCATAACCCATTGACCTTCACCAGGATATGACTAGTATCTTCTAATCATGTTGAAAGCATATGAAATGTCAGGACATTTGCATAATAGTGCATATATGTTAGATCCATTTGTATATGAATATGGAATCTTCCTCATATGTTCTTTTTCTTTCAAAGAGATAGAACTTTGATTACTAGAGAGACTAATTCCATGAGACATGAATAAGGTTCCTCTCTTATTGTAAGGAGGGGTGATCACCCCCTTACTAAATAAAAATTGAAGAATAAAAAATCCATTCCAAACACACTCAAAGGTACGCTAGAATAGGTGCAAAATTTTCAAATTTCAATAAATAGTATTCAAAACAACCAAAGTATAGCAGCAGAATAAAAATAATGACTATATTCAATTGTCACAAAAGATTACAAAAGTGCATCATAATATCCCATAAGGGTTTACATGTATGATACAACATAAGGATCTAAGAAGAGGGAAATCTAAACCATAACAACTTTGTCTCCAAGCTTTAACTTCTTAAGCTATATCCACATCATCGTGCCATGTCCTCATTGTCCTCCACCTAGGGTTGGAAGCATACCCCAACAAGAAGAGAAAATAGATGACATCAGCAAAGGTTGATATGTGCATACGAAATAGGAAATTGAGCAATATGTGGAATAAAGGACATCAAATATAAAAGGCTTCCCATAGAAAGGATAAGGACCACCCAAATGGGTATCAAGAGAAAAGGAATTGAAATCATATGATAACAAAAGAATACTTTCCATTAATAAAGCATGAAGATTATGCCACACAAGCACATGTAAAGAATTAGAGCACACACCCCATATCATCAACCTGCATGCATGTGAGATAAATATAGCCCTAGAACAATATAAACACAAAGGCGGCCAAGTCTCATAAACTTGAAACCTGATAGAGAAAGGAATGTTGTCAATCTCCAAAATATATAAAACATGGGCCAAGAAAATCACACATCTTGCCCTGGGTATGAGGTTTCTTTCCATCCCAAAATAGCAGGAAATATCACATCTTCTTGGCAGGAAATAACACATCTACCATAAAAACCAATGCAATTACACTACTTCGGTGCTACTGAATCACATAGCATATTAAATGTAGAGGCAAGTAGACAGTATTGTCAGAATATATAAACTAGTCAGCACATAAGTGACCAACATATACATCCACCTCATAAGAGGGTAAAAGACATCACATGCCATATTTTAGAGTTCCATCATGAACAAAGCATAAGATAAGAATTCAAAAGAATATCCATGATCACATGATCAATATCAAATAAGGTAGTTCACATAAACCATGATTTTTAAAAGAAAATACATTGTGTATAGGATAATGTCCATAGGACAAAGAGAATGAATAAGCATAGGTGAATTGCTCAACATAGAAGAATAGGGGACACATCATACCTCAACTTCAGAGTCTAAACAGTCCTAGTCAGTCCTAGATCCAAACCTAGTCCTCCAAAGAACCTCTAGGGAAGGTGGATAGGTCCAATAAGTAAGGTTCCCAAGCTTAGAGATATTGTTTTCTCCAACAAAGCTCCTATCTCGAGCAAGAAGCGCCTTGTCCACTTTAGAGGTGAAAAACCCTGACAAAAGAACATGGAGATGAGGTGTTTATGGGTTCTAGGTGGGGTTTCACCATGGAAGGCCATGGTTCCAACCTAGAGGAAGGTGGAAGGAAGACTAACAACATTAAAATAGGAAGGAAAGGAGGATACTTACAAGTTTTGGTCAAAATCACCAAGGAGGAGCTTAAGAAATCCTAAATAGAGAGATTTGGAACCCTAGGAGCCTTCTTGACCAAGGTAGGCACCTCCTTTTACCTTGGGGAAGCACCTGTAATGACCAGAAACAAATCAAGTCATCACCAGTATTAATTGTGGAATTACCATAAACAACGGATTAACAAAAATCACAAAAAATTAAAACCATTTTGCAAAGAGATTCACCTCCAGGAAACTCTTACTGAAAGATCCAAAACTCATACATATCATGATTCACATTGTACATACACTGATTCATCTCATCTCGAGGACAACATATAACAGTTGCTATGCCAAAACATATATTGAAGCAACATAAAACCTCAAGGCTTACAAGCCAAAGTCTCAGATCATTCATGAAAGAATTACAAACTGACTCTAAGAACCTGAGAGTACATAGACGACACATAGGACTTCTATCTACAACACACGACAGACAATACACTCAACCTGAGTTGTTACTGTTGCCCCAGCTGTTGATCCTCCTCTATAGAAAGGTCTCTACCACCTCGTGTACGTCCACCTAAAAATTGTGGATCCCACATGGTGAGACAATTGTCCCAATGAGAGATATAACTCTCCACCGACCATATTATTATCACAGATAAGCATTATAAAATTGAGCAGAGGTTCTTTTATATTAACTAGCATGATTGATTATTGTATGAATAGGATAAGGTAATCTCTTTATTTAAGAAAAATGATGCATTTATCCATGGTAGAATAATAAACCATCTATCTACTTTACAAGAAATGTAAAGAAACATAAATAACATCTATCAACTAAGATGTATAACGGAAGCGTGCATCAACCAATGTTTTCTGTATTCGATCCTTAAGCAAATACACTACATGGCTGATTACATTTTACAATCACAATTATACCTGGAGGAGATGAGGTATATCGCTCATACTCCATCCGACCACTAGTAAATCGAAATCGGTACCATACGAGGTCAGTGGAAGAGCCGGCTGTTAAGACCTCACCTGTCTCGGTAAGTATGAGACTACTTAGACTCAGCAAGACATCTTGTGTCATCTACAATTAGCTATTCCGAGGTATAGCGGCATCTTCACTGTAGAGTTACAGCCGTAGCATGTACTCTTTTCGGGAGAAGACCACTAAGCTTTCCCAGATGCTTTGTCATCAGGAAGACCACTGAGCAACCTAGTGTTGTTGGGGAGTCCACTAAGCACCCCTATTTAATTTGGGGAGCCCACTAAGCACCCTTGTATAATTTGGGGAGTCCACTAAGAACCCCTGTATAATTTGGGGATTCCACTAAGCACCCATGTATAATTTGGGGAGTCCACTAAGCACCCATGTATAATTTGGGGAGTCCACTAAGCACCCATGTATAATTTGGGGAGTACGCTAAGCACCCCTGTTTAATTTGGGGAGTCCACTAAGAACCCATGTATAATTTGGGGAGTCCACTAAGCACCCTTTTTAATTTTAGATACTTCAAAGAAAGATTTAATATGTCATCAAGTATTTTCATGATTCTTTGGAACACATAAAACACTTAGAATATCCATATCTTATAATCATCATATCTGGATAGTTAAACTCTCAGCTCATCACTAAGCTATGTTACCTCTGTAACAGGTAAATAATACCTCTAGCTCATCAGACCAAGGTATTAATTCGCATAGTTCACAAAGCTCATTGAATATCTGGTCACCTTTCACTAAGAAACAACTACCTTTCAAAACATTAGATTATATAACCATTTATACTAGTGGTATAAATAATTTTCATAGCTCACAAAGCCCATTAAATAATGTGTCACCTCTTGTTAGGAAACAACTATTCAACATGGCTCACAAGACCCATTAAACATCTTGTCATCTCTCACTAGGCAACAACTATTCACTTATCTCACAAGGCCCATTAAACATCTTGTCATCTCTCACTAGGAAAAAACTATTCGCTTAGCTCACAAGGCCCATTAAACATCTTGTCATCTCTCACTAGGCAACAACTATTCACTTAGCTCACACAGCTTATGCAATAAGAGACATGCAACCTTCCCATTATCAGGGCTAGGGTTTCCCTTTATAGTCGGATAGGGTTTCAAGTTCATATTATCAATCCAAACCCTAATTCATTGCTCCACGCATCTAGGAGCATACATTGATATCATAAGTATTAAATCATACTTATTTATTCTCGTCATTTATCATTAAATGATTATCAATATAAAGTATGAGTTTCTCTCTCATCCTCACTAGGATATTGATTACATCATACTTTATTAACTTGGCTTAACCCTTTCTCAAGGTATGTTAGCCTATACTTATCAAAGTGCATTAAACTCATTACATCTTAATGTAATAATTGACATGACACACTTCATGTGTTACTCATCCAAGTATATTGGATTTAAGGTGCATCAAGGTGTATCAACCTTGAGGTGTTGGATGTGATATTTATCATGCCTTGATGTATCACTTCCCTCATCACTTTTAACTTACTTAAGTTCATCAATTATCTTGTATTAGGGTATTTCCCATCCTAATACTTTATGCACTAATTCATCACATTTATCATGTAGTGTATTGACCATAAGCCACACATTTGAATTATCCAACTATCATCAAGTGATATGGACTCATCTTGAGTTAAGGCATTGTTGATATACCATTATCAACCACTTTAGGTGTTTCACCTATCAAGGTATTAACCACACCATTACTTGGTGTTACACTCATCACTCCTAAGAGTGTTTTACCCTCACCTTTACAAGGTGTATCATTTTGAATCATGCATGTCAAGTTGAACACATGTATTGGGTTAGGTGTATATTGAGCTAGACATCATCATATCCCTCATATCATTACCCATAAAGGTATCAACCTTACCAATCATATGGTGTATCACCTTCACCATACATGGGTGTAACATCCTCACCTCACTTGAAGATATTGGCCACACCATACTTTAGTGTATTGGCCATTACATGTTCTAGGGTATTAACCACCTTACCACTTTTGTCATCTAGTTTATTGGGTTACCCACCATATTATTTTAGTGATGTGTGCTCAACACCATATCATCCAAGAGGTGTATTCTTAACCCAATATTCGTTTAGAGGCGTGTGCTTGCTTACCATATCACCTTAGAGGTGTATGTGTGCTTACCATATCGGGCAAGAGGTGTGTGTATGCTTCACACCATATCGGGCAAAGAGGTGTGTGTGTGATTCACACCATATTGGGCAAAGAGGTGTGTGTATGCTTCACACCATATCGGGCAAAGAGGTGTGTGTGTGCTTCACACCATATCAGGAAAAGAGATGTGTGTGTGCTTCACACCATATAGGGCAAAGAGGTGTGTGTGTTCTTCACACCATATCGGGCAAAGAGGTGTATCCTTCAACACCATATCGGGTTAAACATGTGTATGTGCTTGACATCATATTATGCCTAAGGGGTATATTTGACCTCATATCATGCAATAGGTGTATACTACATCACCATATCATTAAAGAAATTATAAACTCATATCCATATCATTTTAGTGGTATAGGTGCATCACCATATCGGGTTAGAGGTGCTTGCTTATGCGTTTGAACTTGATATCACTTTATAAGGTGATACCATCATCTTCAAGCTCTAGACCTTCGTTCTATTTGTTCTAGTACAAGCATAACAGGTCTAAGAAACTAGTAGAACTCATAGATATATAAAGTATTCAAGAAAATTTCGGAATTAAAAGTAGATCATCAAATATAGCAAGAAAGATAGTGAGTAATAACATGTTTGGGTTCAAGTTATATAACCCGCCTTAAGAACAACTTCAAAGCTCCAAGATCTAAAGCTCCACGTTCCTAAGGTTGAAGATGACTTATCAAAAGTCCAAGGCTTGTTCACAACTCCTTCATATACAAGGAATCACCATAGTTAAGAACTTGGTGAAGAAGAACAGAAAGGAAGATCATAACTGTAGATCCATGCTTCAATCCAAGGTTGAAGATGATCATGGCCTCACCTTAGGGTTAAGACTTGAGCTCCTTCTTGATTCTTAGTACCTTGCATGATACCTCACTACTCATGCACGACATCCCCTCACTTGTGGCTGATATCCCCTTCACTTGTGGCCAATATCACTTCATTTGGCTGATATCAACTTGCTAGGGCCGATATCAACATGCTATGGTTGATATCACTTGCTAAGGCCGATACCCAAGACCCTATGCATGATACCAATACTGTATGCATGATATCTAAGAGCAAGGAGGTGGTAGGATTTGAAAATTTTCACTAAGGGGTGAAAGGAAGGGTATATATACTTGAGGTTCATGGGAGAGAGTGTAAGAGGTGTCATAACCTTACTACTAGTAGGTGCCACATGGCCATGCATTGATTGACACATGTACTTGCATGAATTCCATCTTTATCTTGCCATGCAAAAAAAAACTTGAGGATAATGTAAGGGATAAGTGTTGGTATGTATGCCCTGAGAGCCAATCATGGGATGATTGGTGGGATACATTAAGATTGATTTGATAAACATCAAAGGCAAGCTTCCAATTCTTTCTGGTTCAGTCATATGAGATAGTGATAGAATAGATTGAATGTCTAGAGAATGACAGTACTCAATGACGTATGCTTTCAGGTTAAGGACCTGAACGATGAGATCATATGGATGCTAAGAGTTTGTACATTCTTGTTATGTCCCTAGTCAGATGTCATTGTGGAAGGTAGATAGACAGCAATGACACACAAGACTAGATTGTGGTGTTGGTTGATGACAGAATCTCATTAGTCATGATATAGAGATATCAAACCAAACACATAGGTACTTGTTAGAGAATAAGGTACCGGACAGACCCACCGTGAGTTTGACACATGGAACCATGACATGGTAGTCACAGTCAGTACTCACAGTGATGGTAGTGAGTGTGATTCTTAGACCTGAAATCACTGCACTCAACACATGTCGTTGGGCACACTTTGACATCATCAAACGTAGTCCTGAAACATGGGTTGTTATAAAGGTGATGATTGGGTGGCTTTGACACATGGGGCTTTTGAGGGGTGAGTGATAGATATGGGATTTGTCCCTCCTGAGGGAGTTTGATGTCCATGGTCACTTGATGAGTAGGATTGAGATAGGCGTGTGCACGCATGTGTGAATCAGTATGTGATATTGATGTCATACATATCTCGTTCAATCTACTCTGAGATCAAGAAAGTGAATGATCGTTGACAGGATGACTGTTCCATGCCTCGAGTTCATTCGGGATATCAGTGACAAAGGAATTATACATTCACTGTAACACCATTCATAGATTATAGGATGAAAGTTGTTCTCCAACTTTCTACTTTCACTTGGGTAGCAATGATTTGTGACTAGGCACCGCTCTTTGCTTGTGAAGTCATAAGTGTTATGGACTTTCACTGCCAACGTGAAATGGACCTGCAGGGTCACACACATAGGATTTAACCTGGAAAAGGAGTTTTATCCACAAAGCAATGTTTAGATTGATTACTAAAGGAGTTTAGTAGTTCAATTAAACACTCAATTAGTCGATGGCTCAATATCATATGGTTCAAGGTGTTGGACATATTGATTGGAGTATCGGATTGATTGAAATCGCATTTGACTGATTCTGCACAACCTGTACTCCCAACCGATCGGTTCAAGTGTTGAACCGATCGTCTGAGGTTGATGAACCGGTCGGCTCAAGTGTTGAGTCGATTGGCTCATGGTCATAGTGAAACGATCGGTTCAAGTGTTGTAATGATCGGTTCAATTGGTGCAACTGAGCAAGTTGGGAAAGTCAGGTCGGTGAGAATTTTCCTTGCATTTCACTTGCCCAATTTGATTGGAACAAGGATTGGTATTTGATACCAATTAGAAACAAAAGAAGGAAAGTCAATCGGGAACTGATCAGGACCACGAACTGACCGGTTCAGAAGTGAACCGATCGGCTCATGGGTCCCAACCGATCGGTTGGTGTTCCAACCGACCGGTTCAGGTTGCGAGTTGGTTGTTTTGTGAAAAATCTCGAACCCTTCTACTCCTACTTTTAGTCCCGCATTGCTCGGGATGGAGAATCCTGTCCCATGACCCTCCTATATATAGGGGTATTGGGGGCTTCTCAAAGAACAACTCAGTGCAACCAGTTTCTCTACAAAGTTGTCATTCTCTCTGGTTTTGGTAACCGAGAGAGAGCCCGAGCAAGTGCTACCCGCAAAGGGATGTGCAGCAAGGGAAAGACAACTGCAGTTGCAACTGGAGGCAGGAGAGTGTGTTGGTGACTAGTACGCCAACAGGAGGGTGAGACTCCTTCCAACTCCTTGTGGGACAAGGAGAGTGGAGTTCCAGGTGGTCTGTGTGGACTACTACAGAGGCGGGAGGACACTGCCACTCAGGAGGACAACTGTCATCCGACAGTCCGGTAGGAGGAGGAGGAGTCAGTCCTGGTGCGACCAGGAGCTGCACAGACGTCGTCCAAGACCAGAGTTGAAAACCACGCAAGGCGTGAGGTATTGTCACCGAGCAAGCCTCGGGACAAGGTATGATTCCAAAAACCATCATTTCCTAATATATAAACGTTGACGCGTTTCCTCGTGCTGGGTTTGGGGGAGAAATTTTTTTTTGTTTCCACTGCCTTCTGTGCTTCCCCTAAAACCCAACAGTGGTATCAGAGCCACGTCAACTGCTCTATATTTTAGGAATATTGATATGATCGATTTTGGTTTGTCGCCTTTATTTATTGCATACGATGCGAATAATATCGGCTTTATGCATGTCCAATCCTAAATCTACAAATCCCAAATTACATATATGATATGTATTATTAATGCACTCGATACGCGTCGCCCTTAAACGAGTTTTGTGGTGGATGTGTGTAGCATGATTATGTCCTATAAACCCCTATCTGTGTGTGGTTGTTTGTGGTTGCTTGCATCTCGGTCTGCGCACCGATCTTCCCTCTCCTATTCCTGATGTAACTCGAAATAATTCGAGATTCTTTCCTACCTTTGCTCCCCCCGAATGTAACTCGGGGTTTCCCTTTTTAAAGCAATGTAATAAATAGGATATGTTTTTATTTCCTGTTATGTCGAAGACCGGAGGACATCAAGACAACAGCTGAAACGATCGGTTCAAGGTGTGAACCGATCGGTTGGCCTTCCAGACGGTCGGTTCAAGGAGTGAACCGATCAGTTGATGACCGATCGAAGAGCGAGACGAGCAGGTGGCGGACATGACGAGATGCACGACGACCAGGCGAACCGATCGGTTGGAGGAGCCAACCAATCGGCTAGTGGCACCCAGACGACCGGCTGGAGAGTACAGATCATTCATGTGATGAGTTGATCAACTCGGATGGCAAGGCACAGATATTCATCTTGTACAGGTTGCATGTGATGTAGACCTAGATGACCGTGATTCCTCTTGGCTCGAGGAATCACATTAGGGTGGCCATAATCATCGCTTTTTATCGTTTGTGCATGTTTTATTTGGGATATATCATGTATATGATACGTACTATGTATTGTGGTGATTGGATATGTATATGTATATAAAAACCAAATCCCTCATTAAAATATTAAGTCTTATATGCCTTCCATTAGTGGCACACATGAAAAGCTCGATCGACCAAGCGTAGGTTACGCCAAAGCGTGGTGTGCCATCTATCTTGTGGAAGTGTGAAGGGTAGACATGTAGGTTCTGCCAAAGCAGGGTGCATGTTTACCGTGTCGGTTTTGGGTTAGACTTAACTGGTGATTCTTAGAGCGTCTAAGCCCAGAGGCAAGGAATGTTCATGATAAGGTATTGTGCATGTTCATTCAACAAGAGTTGCATATGATGCAATTAGCAAGAGTTGCCTACCTGAGAGATCTAAGTTGTGGGCGATCAGCCAAAGCTGACTCATGACTTAGAGGATTTCAGGATCTTGCCCACTAGAAGGTTGTACACTGCAATCTTCCGAATTGATGGTGAGGGATATCAATTTGAAGTAAAATAGTGGGAGCGATAATTAATTAAAGGCCTAATTTTATCGTCAACTTTTCAAATCAATCAAACAAGTCAAAAGAGTTTTGGACTAAAATTGCATATATTTCCTTTTGTTAAAATAAATGGTTAATCAACAATAATCACTTTATTTGCGATCGGTCCTTGAGACCAACAAATAAAATGGGAATAATTCCACAACTGGTTAGGATGATGAGAAGTGTTCTCAAAGAAGCGAAAGCTCCAAGTCCTACCAAGACCAGATAAACTCAATCCCACCACATCAATGGCAGAAGGTATGCTTATGGAAGCATACCGAGGATGACATTGATGAGGAGTGCTTGGTGATGTTGCAGATACAACACGAGACATATGATGTCTCAAGGACACTGTCCTAGTATGTCGTGACAGAAGGAGATCCAGTAAGGTATTCACACACTCAATGTGATTGGGTATGTAGAAAACCTGACTAAGAAGGATTCCCTCTGAGCCAAGAGTTGGCTATCGGTATGATACTGCAAATGTTTTGAGGATCATACAATTCATGATAAGCTACAACATGAACAACTTTGACAAGCGTTGACAGAGTTGTTGGACATGTTGAGGATAGTAAAGGCAAAGATGAAGAAAGACAAACCATAATCTTTGATGTGATCAAAGAGAAAGGTAATTCTTAAGGGCAAGGATAAGGGCAAAGCAAAGAAGTGTTCTTATGCTAGCCAGCAATCCAAGCCGTCTTCAGCCTCAAGGCACATGGGGAAGGGTGTATGAGGGATTGCCCTCTATATCTGGAAGAATAAAAGAAGATGAAGGAGGGGATGGAGATCTCCACCTAAGGTATCATGAAATGAACTGCTTCTTTATCCGAGGTATATGATACCAAGATATGGATATGTCATATGCAATATCCACAAAGAAGTGATGACCTTTGTGAAAGGACCAAGAAAGAAGTACCCATCATTGGAGAAAGTGTTGCTGCCATAGATAGGAGTACCTTTCAGTTCATTTCAGCCTAAAGGGCACGAAATAGAGTTGAGAACTGCTATTTCATATATTGCCAATAGATAGAAACACTTTATTTTTGCATATTGTATGACAACGATGGCAATTAATAAAGTTATTGTTTCAATCTTAAAGATATGATCTTTGTGGCAATGTCTTGTTTATCTTGTAATACATGGTATGTATAAGATAAAATGATACCTAAAGTTATTTATAACTCAAACAATCTAATTAGCATCAATCATGAGGGATTCATTTCTAGTTTCCATGTGATGGATAAATCTAGACTCTTTTGGTTAGAGAACCAGTAAGAGACATGAATATCTTGGACATGATTAATAAATCTTCACTAATGGTAGTGAGAGAATGATTATCCTATTAGGTATAATACATGTGATGTATTTACATACCTATTGGAATGAGTGTTAATACTTCAAATGGTGTTTAGAGAAATACCAATATGAGTATCTTGAAGTGTTCAAGATTATCATAGATGAAGTGCAAATTTGGTAAAGTGTTAATTCTTGATGAGATCAATGAATGAAACACTTGGATCAAATGTTTGAGATCCTTATGAGTGATTATGATAGAGTATCATAGTGAAATCATTATTAAGGCATGGTGATGTCTAAATCTAGAAGGAATCATACTCTAAGGAGTTAGAGAATGATTATTGAATAAATGAATTCTTCTTAATAAAATAATACCCCACTCTAATAAAAGGAATTAAGAATCACAAGAGTTGTGAGTTCTTATATACTTAACAGATACACCTCAATTATCTATGTGATGAGTTGTTCATTTGATGAGTCAACTATCTAGATGAATATGAGGAACCAAATTTTGATTTATGGTTTATGACCATTACATCCTAAATGACATCCATGTGAACCATAAGGTATGACCTTGATGGTAGCACCCACTGGATGAAATCCATAGGTGCAAATGAATCTTAAGTGTTAAGACACATGAATAACATTTGAGAAGGATGATGCTTGTTGATTGCAACTTAATGACTAAAGGCATTTGGCATATGGATACTGAAACTGCATTCCTATGAGGAATAAAACAAGGATGTGTATGTGACACAACCTATAAGGTTTATGAATCCAATAATGCAAATGAAGTCTATAAGTTACAATGGACTAATCAATGTGATTGATTGAGTACAAGCAACTCAGAATTGGATCTTTACTTTGATGATATAGTCAAAGGGTTTGACTCATATGTCAAAGATAAAGAAGGGATCTATGATTTAGTGGGAGAGTGTTCACATTTCACATGTTGATGTGAAATGGAAATGTTCTAGAATGGAAATCCAAAAGTGGAAATTATCTTTAAGGAAGATAGAGATGTTTCCTATGTGATAGGAATAGAGATCTATAGAGATAGTTCTTGAAAAACCTCTTGACCTGAAAAGAGAAAGCATACATTGGCAATCTGTACTGAAGTGTTCAGTATGCACAGATTTAGTGGGAGAAAACTTGTCCATGCTACATGGAGTTAGTATCCCAAGGCCAAGTGTCCAATTCTTATGAAGAATGGGAACACTAAGAATAGATATGGATCTATCATTTATGTAATCATCCCATTATCTTGCATGTATGGACATGGCAAGAACAAAATGCATTCATCATCTTGTATGTATGACATGACAATTTGATGTGCTCATCCTGTTAACTCGTATGTGGGACATGACGAGTGGATGTCTGTCGACTTCCAGTAAGGGTTACTAGAATACCATGAGAACTTGATAAGTACTTGTGAAGTACTAGTTCTATGGAGATAAGGAAGAGTTCGATGTACAGAGTTACATTGATGTGAACTTCCGAAAGGATAGAAAATTAATCGCAAAATATACATAGGATGTATAAAAGTGAAAGTTTGTTGATAATATTGGAAATGTTCCAATAAAACCATTTAAAAGGAAATGCCGAGTATCTATGTGTTAGAGAACATCAGTAGATACTATATGGATCTGGAAGTTCATGAGATGAACTTATAGATATTCCGCTCATTGATGACAAATCTGGAATCCTTGATCATACAATGTGGCTAAAGTTTAGCAAAGGAATACTAGATCGCATATTACGGCAACTCCATCTCATACGTGTGATGTACAATGAAGAGATATGAGACATGCAATTTATACTGACTTTGGCAAGGTGTTGCCATTACTCACTATGCTTGCACTAAGAGCACAGTAACATGTGGGACATGTTTGAGGATCACTATGAATATGATTCAAGGGTGATTGGCTCGCAGTGCAAGTGGTAGTTTGTTGGTATGTATGCCCTGAGAGCCAATCATGGGATGATTGGTGGGATACATTAAGATTGATTTGATAAACATCAAAGGAAAGCTTCCAATTCTTTCTGGTTCAGTCATATGAGATAGTGATAGAACAGATTGAATGTCTAGAGAATGACAGTACTCAATGACGTATGCTTTCAGGTTAAGGACCTGAACGAGGAGATCATACGGATGCTAAGAGTTTGTACATTCTTGTTATGTCCCTAGTCGGATGTCATTGTGGAAGGTAGATAGACAACAATGACACACAAGACTAGATTGTGGTGTTGGTTGATGACAGAATCTCATTAGTCATGGTATAGAGATATCAAACCAAACACATAGGTACTTGTTAGAGAACAAGGTACCGGACATACCCACCGTGAGTTTGACACATGGAACCATGACATGGTAGTCACAGTCAGTACTCACAGTGATGGTGGTGAGTGTGATTCTTAGACCTGAAATCACTGCACTCAACACATGTCGTTGGGCACACTTTGACATCATCAAACGCAGTCCTGAAACATGGGTTGTTATAAGGGTGATGATTGGGTGGCTTTGACACATGGGGCTTTTGAGGGGTGAGTGATAGATATGGGATTTGTCCCTCCTGAGGGAGTTTGATGTCCATGGCCACTTGATGAGTAGGATTGAGATAGGCGTGTGCACGCATGTGTGAATCAGTATGTGATATTGATGTCATACATATCTCGTTCAATCTACTCTGAGATCAAGAAAGTGAATGAACGTTGACAGGATGACTGTTCCATGCCTCGAGTTCATTCGGGATATCAGTGAAAAAGGAATTATACATTCACTGTAACACCATTCACGGATTGTAGGATGAAAGTTGTTCTCCAACTTTCTACTTTCACTTGGGTAGCAATGATGTGTGACTAGGCACCGCTCTTTGCTTGTGAAGTCATAAGTGTTATGGACTTTCACTGCCAACGTGAAATGGACCTGCAGGGTCACACACATAGGATTTAACCTGGAAAAGGAGTTTTGTCCACAAAGCAATGTTTAGATTGATTACTAAAGGAGTTTAGTAGTTCAATTAAACACTCAATCAGTCGATGGACCAATATCATATGGTTCAAGGTGTTGGACATATTGATTGGAGTATCAGATTGATTGAAATCACATTTGACTGATTCTGCACAGCCTGTACTCCCAACCGATCGGTTCAAGTGTTGAACCGGTCGGCTGAGGTTGATGAACCGGTCGGCTCAAGTGTTGAGTCGATCAGCTCATGGTCAGAGTGAAATGATCGGTTCAAGTGTTGAAATGATCGGTTCAACTAGTGCAACTGAGCAAGTTGGGAAAGTCAGGTCGGTGAGAATTTTCCTTGCGTTTCACTTGCCCAATTTGATTGGAACAAGGATTGGTATTCGATACCAATTAGAAACAAAAGAAGGAAAGTCAATCGGGAACTGATCAGGACCATGAACCGATCAGTTCAGAAGTGAACTGATCGGCTCATGGGTCCCAACTGATCGGTTGGTGTTCCAACTGACCGGTTCAGGTCCCCAACCGACCGGTTCACTTGTGAACCGATCGGTTCAGGTTGCGAGTTGGTTGTTTTGTGAAAAATCTCGAACCCTTCTACTCCTGCTTTTAGTCCCGAATTGCCCGGGATGGAGAACCCTGTCCCATGACCCTCCTATATATATAGGGGTATTGGGGGCTTCTCAAAGAACAACTAAGTGCAACCAGTTGCTCTGCAAAGTTGTCGTTCTCTCTGGTTTTGGTAACCGAGAGAGAGCCTGAGCAAGTGCTACCCGCAAAGGGAGGTGCAGCAAGGGAAAGACAACTGCAGTTGCAACTGGAGGTAGGAGAGTGTGTTGGTGACTAGTACGCCAACAGGAGGGTGTGACTCCTTCCAACTCCTTGTGGGACAAGGAGAGTGGAGTTCCAGGTGGTCTGTGTGGACTACTACAGAGGCGGGAGGACATTGTCGCTCAGGAGGACAACTGTCATCTGACAGTCTGGTAGGAGGAGGAGGAGTCAGTCCCGGTGTGACCAGGAGCTGCACAGACGCCATCCAAGACCGGAGTTGAAGACCACGCAAGGCGTTAGGTATTGTCGCCGAGCAAGCCTCGGGACAAGGTATGATTCCACAAACCATCCTTTCCTAATATATGGACGTTGACGCATTTCCTCGTGCTGGGTTTGGGGGAGAAAATTTTTTTTGTTTCCGCTTCCTTCTCTGCCTCCCCTAAAACCCAACAATAAGGGTCGGCCCCCTTTGGTTATCTTCTAGGACAAGCCACTTCCACTCACATTATTATTATATTCACAATTCAATGCAACCTTTCCCAAGGAAAATTGCAAGCCGATATCCATTGCTTTATTGAGGTGCTTAGCTCGTTTTTGCAAAGGAAAAGAGTTAACAACATGATATGGGGGTCTCCTGTTTGGCTCCTTGTCCGATAGGGACTCCCATTTAACACTACAACCTGATACACTCCATACAAGCTCAAGTTAGGGTTTCCATTCAACCTCTTTCTTGGTCTTTTCATCACCAAGAATACTACCACTCATAAATGATTCAAACATAGTGTCTCGTTCATTCTTTCTCACCTAAATGATACATAGAGGAAGTAGGAACACTCTAGAGGTTGTAATTTGCATATCAACCCTACACTTTGGGTAAATTACAATTTGTACCAAAATTGGTGCACAAGGTACTAGCATTATTCAAACAAGTTCACACTTGGAATTTAGGCTTTCCACAAGCCACCAATTAGCATCATTATCTCATTTATGATACTAAAACACTTAAGGAATGTTCAATATGTGACATTTTTCAATATAACCCCTCATCATGGGTAAATTGCACTTTGGTCCAAAATAAAGGAACATTGCTCAAACATCATTCAATCAGGACCAAACTTGAAACATAAGTGTGTCACATGATAAAAAAAACTCCTTAGAGGATTATATTAAAGTTATAAGAAACTTTCTTAGCCAAAACAAATAGGGTTAACTCATAACCTAGGTTAGGCTCATTACAAGTTATAAACACCTAACAAGGATTTCGTCCCCAAAATCCCAGATGAAGGAAGACAATTGTCATTCATGCATCATATCATCAAGTCTCCACATAACATCTTGATGTCATGGAGATGCCATAGAACTTTGACCAGCACAAAGTCCTTCTATTCAGGGTCATCATAGAACCTGTCATACATGACAAATATTCAACTGTCCTTTTCATTAATGACTGTAGTGTCAATTCTATGTCAGGTAATACTTTCTAAGTCAGAGAAGCATTATACATACCTTATTTAACTCAGGTGTCAAACCTCACTGATTTTTCACCTTTCTCAACTTACAACTTTATGTGACAAGATTCTTGATTCTAGGGAGTTTTCCATACTCCTCATTGAGTTTAGCATTTCGCCTCCAAGGAAAGACCAGAGTTACATTCTATCACCCACTTGGGACTACAAGTCTTATCATACATCTGTTGTGCCATCTAATCTACTGACACAACACTAAACTTTCTTATGACTTGTACCAACTATCTTATTAGTTTTACATTCTCTTGTCATAAGGAGAGGCCACTTATTAAAGAAGAACTTATCTCAAATGTATCTCTAGATGTTATGTATAAGTTTCCTCAACGGATCAAGATAGGGATATTCTAAGGAATTACTTTTAGCTTGATAAGCTTTTCCCACAATGATTCTACAATTGTTCCTTCAATTAGTACATCTGTATCGATGTCATGTTTATGCATAGCATAAACCCCTACCAAATGATGTCCATATTATTTTATGTAACTAGACTAATCTCATAGTTGGCCATTCTAGGTAAACAACATAAATCAATTGATTAGGAGTTATATTTTCACTTTCTCATACCCCTAAAACTTATTGGGTACTAGGATTCCTTACCTTGGTATCCATTATATGTGCCGAAAACACATCGCATCCTCAGCATTTCCATCTCTCTATTATTATTACCAAAGCCAAACATACAAAAGGATCTTTCTTTCATCTTGGGACATTACTTATTACACATATCTCTATCTTGGAATCAAAGTCCAAGACTAGCTGATACTTTTCTAAGTATCCATCAAAAGATCACTTCTAACTCATGCACATCAAGTGTCCGCAGACTCACTTGATTGCCATGTCTCTGAAAGGAAAGAACACAAAGAAACATATTCCTCTTATCACCCAATCATCACCCAGGGTTTTTTATCAAGAGAAGAGATTATCATCTCCTCTGATTATTGCATGAACATCCAACTATTCATGAGTCATTTACACTTATTTCATCCTAGGTTCCTTGCCATCAGCATAGGAATTATAAGTATGATTACATGCCATCACTCCTTTCTTTGTTATTGTCTAACATGTTCATGAACATTTTATGATTTTATCACATTTCTAATTTTCTCATTATGGAAGAGATCATTATCCTTCACATATTCTTTATTTGAACATGAATCATCTTCCTTGTTCCCTTTCACTTATCATGAGAATTGTACTTTGTACTTTCTCATACTCATAGGTTGATCTGAGATAATCTCATATTCCATTTTATTGCACTTAGGATGTGATAGAAATATCCATGCCATATTTTGAATTTCATTATGCTCTTAAGATCGTCTCAAAATGATTACTTGATCAGATTAATCAGAAAGATAGCAATCTAAGAGTTCCATACTTACCCTACCTTCAATAGTTGAATACATGGACAAGGTATACAAGTACTGAGGTTAGGTAGTATGCACCTTGTTTGTATCATATACCTTACTTTTCATATCATCCAAGTCACATGACTTAATATCCCTGGATTTCTCCAGGCATCTCATTTACATCTCTACCTCTTTTATATGGATAAAAGCAATTATAAAGCATTTAAAATAATACTAAACAGAATATAAATTCTAGTTCTCATCATTTCTTCCCCATGTTCCCATAGGACAACAAAAGGGAAGTCAACAACAGTAATCCTTCTTATGATTATCAAATAAAATCAATAGAAGACATATTAGAATGAAAAAGCTCTATCTGATTGTCACCCCTCGCGGTCATCTACCACTTCATGTTGAGTTAAAACATAGAGTCTAGCAGTTTCATGTTGTTACTTTTGCCTTTTTTTTTACACTATTGGGTTGTAACTTTCGTAAGCCCTACCGAGTCTACCTCGGTTGTTGGGTCATTTCCTCCCTTCTTTTTGAACGAAAGAGTTTAGTATGCTCAACATGTCCATATCGGTAACATGTTTTGTCCTCATACCATGGTCTTATTGGTCTTATTACCGATGTAGAAACTAAGTCAGGAGTTCTTACAGGTGGAAAGTTAGGACTTTTGCCTTTACTAAGTGACTACTGCCCTCGTGCACTAGGCATTTATTGCACTGGTGACACCAAAAACTTTGGCTTTTTAGAACAACCAAGCAAATGTCTCTAGACTTGTATAGACATTTCCTTAATTCTCAGCTTATTGCCCCTCCTTGGGCATTGCCATCATAGATGTACTATCTGTCTATACTTATGGCAGAGTCTATTTTCTTTCCATGTGCTAATCCTTCCCACATTTTCCACTGTTCCAACATGAATATGTCATTCAGGAACCCTTTCAGAACCCAAAGTTTCTATATTGAGGACTGGTAACCTAGGTTGTAATACTAGTATCTCGTCTACTATATGCATCATCGTTGTCCTAACTTGCCCAATAAGAGCATAGAAAGTAGGATTCTCTATTCTGATTGGGTCAAGATGGGAATTCTCAGGCACTCGTTCTTCTCTTGCTTGATCCCTTGCACCCACTCCCGGTGCAATCAACATTGCTCTCAGCAATGTGTTCCTTGTGTTCTCCAGTCATTTCTAAACTTCACCCTTTCTTCTGCATAAGAAGAAGTCACTATAGGGTATACTGGATGATACTATAACAGACTCAACACCTTAGTCCTATGTCTCTATAGACTTAGAGAACCTTAAGCTCTAATACTAAAACTTTGTGGTGACCAGAAACAAATCAAGTCATCACCAGTAATAATTGCAGAATTACCATAAACAGTGGATAAACAAAAATCACAAAAATTTAAAACCCTTTTGCAAAGAGATTCACCTCCAGGAAACTCTTACTGAAAGATCCAAAACTCATACATATCATGATTCACATTGTATATACATTGATTCATCTCATATCGAGGACAACATATAACAGTTGCTCTACCAAAACATATACTGAAGCAACATAAAACCTCAAGGCTTACAAGCCAAAATCTCATATCGTTCATGAAAAAAATACAAACCGAATCTAAGGACCTGAGAGTACAGAGACAACACATAGGACTTCTATCTACAACACACGACAAACAGTATACTCAACATGAGTTGTTACTGCTGCCCCAGCTGTTGATCCTCCTCTATAGAAAGGTCTCTACCGCCTCGTGTATGTCCACCTAAAAATTGTGGATCCCACGAGGTGAGACAATTGTCCCAGTGAGAGATATAACTCTCCGTCAACCACATTATTATCACATATAAGCATTATAAAACTGAGCAGAGGTTCTTTTATATTAACTAGTAGGATTAATTAATGTATGAACAGGACAAGGTAATCTCTTTATTTAAGAAAAACGATGCATTTATCCATGGTAGAATAATAAACCATCTATCTACTTTATAAGGAATGTAAAGAAACATAAATACATCTATCAACTAAGATGTATAACTGAAGTGTGCATCAACCAATGTTTTCCGTATTCGATCCTTAAGCAAATACGCTACACGGATGATTACATTTTACAATCACACTTATACTTGGAGGAGATGAGGTATACCGCTCATACTCCATCCGACCACTAATAAATCGAAATAGGTACCATACGAGGTCAGTGGAAGACCCGGCTATCAAGACCTCACCTGTCTTGGTAAGTACGAGACTACTTAGACTTAGCAAGACATCTTGTGTCACATGTAATTAGCTATGTCGGGGTATAGCGACGTCTTCGCTATAGAGTTACATCTGTAGCATGTACTATTTTTGGGAGAAGACCACTAAGCTTTCCTAGATTCTTTGTCATCAGGAAGACCACTGAGCAACCTAGTGTTGTTGGGGAGTCCACTAAGCACCCTTGTTCAATTTGGGGAGCCCACTAAGCACCCTTGTATGATTTGGGGAGTCCACTAAGCACCCCTATTTAATTTGGGGAGTCCACTAAGCACCCCTGTATAATTTGGGGAGTCCACTAAGCACCCCTGTGTAATTTGGGGAGTCCACTAAGCACCCCTGTATAATTTGGGGAGTCCACTAAGCACCCATGTATAATTTGGGGAGTCCCCTAAGCACCCCTGTATAATTTGGGGAGTCCACTAAGCACCCCTGTATAATTTGGGGAGTCCACTAAGCACCCCTGTTTAATTTGGGGAGTCCACTAAGAACCCATGTATAATTTGGGGATCCAATAAGCACCCCTGTTTAATTTTAGATACTTCAAAGAAAGATTTAATACATCATAAATTATTTTCATGATTCTTTGGAACACATAAAACACTTAGAATCTCCATCTCTTATGATCATCATATCTGGATACTTAAACTCTCAGCTCATCACTAAGCTCTGTTACCTCTATAACAGGTAACGGATACCTCTAGGTCATCAGACCAAGGTATTAATTCACATAGTTCACAAAGCTCATTGAATATCTGGTCACCTTTCACTAAGCAACAACTACCTTTCAAAACATTAGATTATATAACCATTTATACTGGTGGTATAAATAATTCTCATAGCTCACAAAGCCCATTAAATAATGTGTCACCTCTTATTAGGCAACAACTATTTGCATGGCTCATAAGGCCCATTAAACATCTTGTTATCTCTCACTAGGCAACAACTATTCACTTAGCTCACAAGGCCCATTAAAAATCTTGTCATCTCTCAGTAGGAAACAACTATTCACTTAGCTCACAAGGCCCATTAAACATATTGTCATCTCTCACTAGGCAACAACTATTCACTTAGCTCACACAGCTTATGCAATAAGAGACATACAACCTTCCCATTATTAGGGTTAGGGTTTTCTTTTATAGCCGAATAGGGTTTCAAGTTCATATCATCAATCCAAACCCTAATTCATTGCTCCACACATCTAGGATCATACATTGATATCATAAGTATTCAATCATACTTATTTATTCTCATCATTTATCACTAAATGATTATCAATACAAATTATGAGTTTCTCTCTCATTCTTACTAGGATATTGATTACATCATACTTTATTAACTTGGCTTAACCCTTTCTCAAGGTATGTTAGCCTACACTTATCAAAGTGCATTAAACTCATTACATCTTAATGTAACAATTGACTTGACACACTTCATATGTTACTCATCCAAGTATATTGGATTTAAGGTGCATCAAGGTGTATCAACCTTGAGGTGTTGGATGTGATATTTATCATGCCTTGATGTATCACTTACCTCATCACTTTTAACTTACTTAAGTTCATCAACTTATCTTGTATTAGGGTATTTCCCATCCTAATACTTTATGCACTAACTCATCACATTTATCTTGTGGTGTATTGGCCATAAGTCCCACATTTGAATTATCCAACTATCATCAAGTGATATGGACTCATCTCGAGTTAAGGCATTGTTGATATACCATTATCAACCACTTTAGGTGTTTCACCTATCAAGGTATTAACCACACCATTACTTGGTGTTACACTCATCGCTCCTAAGAGTGTTTTACCCTCACCTTTACAAGGTGTATCAGGTTGAATCATGTATGTCAAGTTGAACACGTGTATTGGGTTAGGTGTATATTGAGATAGACATCATCATATCCCTCATACGATTACCCATCAAGGTATCAACCTTACCAATCATATGGTGTATCACCTTCACCGTACATGGGTGTAACATCCTCACCTCACTTGAAGATATTGGTCACACCATACTTTAGTGTATTGGCCATTACATGTTCTAGGATATTAACCACCTTACCACTTTTGTCATCTAGTTTATTGGGTTACCCATCATATTGTTTTAGTGATGTGTGCTCAATACCATATCGTCCAAGAGGTGTATTCTTAACCCAATATTGGTTTAGAGGTGTATGCTTGCTTACCATATCACCTTAGAGGTGTATGTGTGCTTACCATATCGGGCAAGAGGTGTGTGTATGCTTCACACCATATCAGGCAAAGAGGTGTGTGTGTGCTTCATGCCATATCGGGCAAAGAGGTGTGTGTGTGTGCTTCACACCATATTGGTCAAAGAGGTGTGTGTGTGTTTCACACTATATCGGGAAAAGAGGTGTGTCTGTGCTTCACACCATATCGGGCAAAGAGGTGTATCCTTCAACACCATATCGGGTTAGAGATGTGTATGTGCTTGACATCATATTGTGCCTAAGGAGTATATTTGACCTCATATCGTGCAAGAGGTGTATACTACATCACCATATCTTGCAAGGAAGTATAAACTCATATCCATATCATTTTAGTGGTATAGGTGCATCACCATATTGAGTTAGAGGTGCTTGCTTATGTGCTTGAACCCGATATCACTTTATAAGGTCATACCATCATCTTCAAGCTCTAGACCTTCGTTATACTTGTCCTTGTGCAAGTATAACAGGTATAAGCAACTACTATAACTCATAGATATATCAAGTATTCAAGAAAATTTCTGAATTGAATGTAGATCATCAAATATAGCAAGAAAGATAGTGAGTAATAACATGTTTGGGTTCAAGTTATATAACCCGCCTTAAGAACAACTTCAAAGCTCCAAGCTCCACAGCTCCACATTCCTAAGGTTGAAGAAGACTTATCAAAATTCCAAGGCTTGTTCACAACTTCTTCATATACAAGGAATCACCATAGTTAAGAACTTGGTGAAGAAGAAAAGAAAGGAAGATCATAACCCTAGATCCATGCTTCAATCCAAGGTTGAAGATGATCATGGCCTCACCTTAGGGTTAAGACTTGAGATCCTTCTTGATCCTTAACACCTTGCACGATACCTTACTACTCGTGCACAACATGCCCTCACTTGTGGCCGATATCCCCTTCACTTCATTTGGCTGATATTAACTTGCTATGGCCGATATCAACATGCTATGGTTGATATCACTTTCTATGGGCGATACCCAAGACCCTATGCACGATACAACTTCACCTATGCATGATATCAATACTCTATGCATGATATCTAAGAGAAAGGAGGTGGTATGATTCGAAAATTTTCACTAAGGGGTGAAAGGAAGGGTATATATACTTAAGGTTCATGGGAGAGAGTGTAAGAGGTGTCATCACCTTACTACTAGTAGGTGCCACATGGTCATGCATGGATTGACACATGTACTTGCATGCATTCCATCTTTATCTTTCCATGCAAAATAAAAACTTGAGTATAATGCAAGGGATAAGGGCCTTCCCCCTTTGGTTATCTTCTAGGACAAGCCACTTCCACTCACATTATTATTTTATTCACAATTCAATGCAACCTTTTCCAAGGAAAGTTGCAAGCTGATATCCATTGTTTTATTGAGGTTCTTAGCTCGTTTTTGTAAAGGCAAAGAGTTAACAACATGATATGTGGGTATCCTCTTTGACTCCTTGGCCTATAGGGACTCCCATTTAACACTACAACCCGATACACTCAATACAAGCTCAAATTAGGGTTTCCATTCAACCCCTTTCTTGGTCTTTTCATCACCAAGAATACTACCACTCATAAATTATTCAAACATGGTGTCTACTTCATTCTATATCCTCTAAATGATACATAGAGGAAGTAGGAACACTCTAGAGGTGGTAATTTGCATATCAACCCTACACTTTGGGTAAATTACAATTTGTACCAAAATTGGTGCACAAGGTGCTAGCATTATTCAAACAGGTTCAAACTTGGAATTTAGGCTTTCTACAAGCCACCATTTAGCATAATTATATATCTTATGATACTAAAACACTTAAGGAATGTTCAATATGTGACATTTTGCAATATAACCCCTCATCTTGGGTAAATTGCATTTGGTCCAAAATAAAGGAACATTGCTCAAACAGTATTCAATCAGGACCAAACTTGAAACATAAGTGTGTCACATGATAAAAAAACTACTTAGAGGATTATATTAAAGTCTTAATCAACTTTCTTAGCCAAAACAAATATGGTTAACTCATAACCCAGGTCAGGGTCATTACAACACCTTCGTGGAAAAACAGAGTAGGAATGATACTCTAAGCTAGAGGGAATAAAGGAGTGCAAGAGTTTTCGAATTTGGAGTTGGGAAGGGGTAGATATGTCTATATAAAGAAAGAGGTCAAGTATGAGGTGTCTATGAGACTTTCCATGTGTCATGTATAAGGGTGTCCATGGACATGCATGTTGGTATATATGCCCATAGAGCCATCTCGAGCGATTGCATGGAGTCGGATATTAATTAATTAATCAATGCAACTATTTTGTTAATTAATTAATTCTAGAATATTCTAATTAATCCACAAGCATTTTAATTAATGTAGTGTTTCTATTTACCAATGGGTTTAGGAAACCCTACTTCCTCTCGTCTCCTATTTAAAGGATCTGGACATCTGATATCTATATAAGATATTAGAGAGGCTTTTTAGTTTACGCTCACATACGTAAACCCTAGCTGTCACCATCCTTAGGAGAGAAAGGAGAGCATCGCGATGCTAGCATGTCACCACACAGAGACGACTCCTTCCTGCCAGCTTAGGAAGCACGACGTGAAGTTCTAGTCCATCCGTGTGGACGAAGTAGAGACGTAGATACTGAGACGCATGCGTTCGAAGGACATCTATGACCATCTGTACGCGCTACGGCAGCGTACATCACCGCACAGAAATGCTGCCAGATCTTCCTGTGATGCACTCAATGAATGGGAGAGAAGTTTCGTCTGTGTAGGTCAGCAGCGTTGCACACCATCGTGCAGCGGGACATCGGTGGACTTGCTCTGCGATAAGGTATATCTTGCAAACACTCCTTCCAAATATGTTGTTGTCGATGAGATCCTGTTTCGGGTTGCGTGAATTTTTTTTTACTTCTGTCGCGCATGTTTTCTCCACAAAACCCAACAGTGGTATCAAAGCAGCGTCGATCTACGGCGTATTTGGATTCATTTCAATATGATCGAATTGTTGTATACTGTTTTTTATGTTGCATACGATGCAGATTAAAATTGCTAATGTGCAAATCTAAACCTAATTCCACATACACCGCAGGATTCTATTTTTTTTACGTTTCAGATGGGGTCGACTATGGAAAATACTGATTTTCCTAAGTGTATGGAAGTAAAATTTTGTAGACCTTTTAGGGGCTCTGCCCCTGAGCCCCCTGTGGGGGCGGTCTCCCCCCGCACAAGGGTGTTGCCCCTGTGTACCCCGCATAGTCTGCGTGGGAGTCAAAAATTTAGTTAATGGAGAATGTCCCGCATTAAAAGTACTGCAATTTTAATATTTATATACATATATGTAGATATACCTATGATATCATACACGTCGCTTTTAAAATCTATTTTATGTGGTGAATGCATGCACGATTATGGCCTAGTATCCCCTTTTGTGAATGTTGTGAATGAATTTGGTTGTGAATATTGTGGGCATGTTTGTTTGAGAATTCTATGGATGTATAATGGTTGTATGTGGATCTTTTATATAAAGTATTCAGCTTGCATGTCGAGCCTCAACTCTTATTTCAAAGTGTAATTAATTCTTTCCCTTTATATTTGTACTCATATGATGTAATTGAGATAGGATTAGTTTTAGTCTTTGTAAACTTGATGTAAGGAGGCCACATGAAGATCCAACTCCAAGGAGTATCTAGGGAGAAGCACCATGAAGATCTAATTCCAAGAAGCAACCTAAAGATTCAACTCCAAGGAGCGTCCATGGACAAGCAACATGAAGATCCAATTCCAAGAAGCAACTTGAAGTTCCAACCTCACAGAGCATCCATGAAGTTGTTCATTGTATTGTTGATCCTTACAGGTTGATTCACAGGTGTTGCATGAGATGCATAAGACCATAGGTGGACTGTAATCCTTTGTTACTTCAAAGGATTACAATAGTATGGCCATAACCGATGTATTTGTGTTTGTGATTGCATGTCTATCATTTGTGGTTGTGAATATAGTAGTATATGATACGTACTATAAGTATGTGGTGTTTGGATATGTATATGTATTAATAAAACCTCTCAATTAATAATATTAAGTTTTAGTTGCCTTCCATAAAGCAACACACATGAAAAGCTTGATCGACTGTGTGTGGGCACGCCTCCGCGTGGTATATTGTCTATCTCGTGGAAGTGTGATGGTGGGTGTGTGGGTCTGCATCCGCAGGGTGCACACTCATCGTGTTGGCTTATGGGTTGGAATTAACTAGGGAACCTTGATAGGATCAAGTACCTAGAGGCACACAGATGCATCATGGCAAGGACTTGTGCATGATCATCTATTCAAGAGTTGTATATGATGCAATTGGCAAATGTTGCCTACCTTAGTATTTGGTCTTCGACGCCGGCGTTGGCTGGGCATTGATCCAATTATTTTGGATCTTGGCTCACTAGAAGGTTGTACATTGCAATGTTTCGAGTTTATAGTGAGGGCTATCAATTTGAATAAAATAGTGGGAGCGTAATTAATTAAAGGCCTAATTAATCTCATTTATCAAATCTTTACAAGTCAAAATGTTTTGGACTAAATGCAAATTTTTCTTTTGTAGCAATCAAATGGCAAACAACACTCACACTTTCTCATTGTGATCGGTCCTTGAGAAGGACAAACTTACTGGAACCAACTTTCAAAACTAGTTTAGGACGCTGAGAATTGTTCTCACACATGAGTGTAAGCTCTATGTCCTTGAAACACCAGAGCCAGCGGAACCCGCTGCAAATGCGCCCAAGGCTGAAAAGGATGCTTATAAGAAGCACCTTGATGATGTCGTGGATGTCAAGTGCCTGATATTGTGCTCAATGAACTATGAGTTGCAAGGGCAGCATGCGAACATGAATGTCATGGAGATGGTAACACATCTCAAGAACATGTATCAACATCAAGCAAGACAGGAGAGATATGATGTCTCCAAGGCTTTGTTTAGGAGCAAGATAAATGAGGTAGAATCAGTTGGCACCCACATACTCACTTTGATTGGGTACGTGGAAAACCTATCCAAGCTGGGATTTCCCCTAGGTCGAGAGTTGGCCACGGATGTGATTCTACAATTGTTGCCTGAATCGTATAATCATTTTGTCATGAACTACAACATGAACAATCTTGACAAGTTGTTGTCAAAATTGTTGGACATGTTGAGGACAACTGAAGCACAGGTGAAGAAAGACAAGCCCAAGTCTTTGATGATGATCAGCAAGACAAAGGGAAAGTTAAAAGGCAAAGGCTAGGTTAAGAAAGGTTCTAAAGTCGGGAAGAAGCCAAAGTCATCTGTGCTCAAAGCTAAAGGGGAGATCTCCAAAGAAGGTAGTTGTCACCATTATCACCAGGCTGGACATTGGAAAAGAAATTATCCTCTCTACCTGGAGGAACTGAGAAAGAAGAAGCAGGGGATAGATATTTCCACTTCAGGTATATACGTTATTGAGATAAACTTGAATACTTCTTCATCATGGGTATTGGATACCATATGTGGATCTCACATATGTTTTAATATGTAGGTTCTGATAAGAAGTAAGCCTTTATGAAAGGGCCAAGTTGAGTTGCATGTTGCTAATGGAGCAAGCATTGCTACCACCACAGTTGGAGTTATTAGTTTATCTTTGCCTACGGACCTTGTAATAGAATTAGAGAATTGCTATTATGTACCTACCATTAATAGAAATATTATTTCTGTATCTTGTATGGACAAGAGTGTATTTGAATTTCACATTAAGAATGGAATGATTTCTATTTCCAAAGATGAGATCTTTTATGGAAATGCCCCTATGTCTTATGGTATCTACTTGTTAGAACTTGAGACTAGCATATACAATGTAAATACTAAAAGGTTAAAACTTGACAAATCAAACAAAACATACTTATGTCATTTTCGTCTTGGGCACATAAACGAGAAGCACATGTCTAGACTCCATAAGGATGGTTATCTAGACTCTTTTGATTTTGAATCATTAGAGACACGTGAGGCATGTTTATTAGGGAAGATGACCAAGACTCCCTTCACTGGACACAGTGAGAGAGCCAGTGATCTACTAGGGCTCATACATACTTATGTATGTGGACCTTTTAGATCAAATGCTAGAGGAGGCTATCAATACTTTATTACCTTCACTGATGACCTCAGTAGGTATGTCTATGTATATCTTATGAAACACAAGTCAGAAACTCTTAAAATATTCAAGACTTTCATGAATGAAGTAGATAAGAAACTTGGTAATAGTATTAAAGCACTCCGTTCAGATCAAGGTGGTGAATACTTAAGCCAAGAGTTTGAGGACCTTCTGAGAGACTGTGGTATTGTATCACAATGAACTCCACCTGGTACACCACAACATAATGGTGTGTCAGAAAGAAGGAATCGTACATTATTAGACATGGTACGATCAATGATGAGTTCATCTGAACTTCTAATATCGTTCTGGGCATATGCTCTTGAAACCGCAATGTTTACACTTAACCGCGTACCTTCCAAATCGGTTCAAAAGACACCATATGGGATATGGAATGGGAATCATCCCAATTTGTCTATGTTAAAGATTTGGGGATGTAAAGCTTATGTTAGGAAACAATTTCCTGAAAAGCTTGGACCCAAATATGAAAAATACTATTTTGTTGGATACCCCAAGGAAATTCGGGGATACTACTTTTACTCACCAACTGACAACAAAGTGTTTATTGCTAGGACTGCTGTATTTCTTAAAAAGGAATTTATTTCCAAAGGAATTAGTGGGAGGAATGTAGAGCTCGAAGAAGTTTAAGATAAAAAAGAAAGCAGAGAACCTGAGGAGGTACATAAGGAATGTGAAGACTCACAAACTGTTGTGGAATTTCAAGTTCCAAATTTAACACAGGAACCTTGTAGGTCTAGTAGGACACAACTTGAGCCTGAGAGATTTGGATTTCTCATGACTCAAGACAGTGATGAATTGGGCATAGCAGATGAGCCAACTTCCTATCTAGAAGCTACTAAGGGACCAGAATCTGAGAAATGGCTCAAAGCCATGAGATCTGAGATGGAATCCATGTACACCAACCAGGTATGGACCTTATTGGATCCACCCGAAGGGGTAAAACCCATAGGGTGCAAGTGGGTCTTCAAAAAGAAGACCAACATGGATGGAAATGTTCAAACCTATAAAGGTAGATTGGTTGTAAAAGGATTCTGTCAAATTCAAGGTGTTCATTATGACGAGACCTTCTCACCAGTTGCCATGGTTAAATCCATCAAGATCATCCTTGCCATTGAAGCTTATCATGACTATGAAATTTGGCAGATGGATGTTAAAACAACATTCCTTAATGGGAATTTACTCGAGGATGTGTACATGACACAACCTGAGGGTTTTATCAATTCAAAGGAAGCCAATAAAGTCTATAAGCTACAAAGGTCAATCTATGGATTGAAGCAAGCATATCAGAGCTGGAATCTGCATTTTGATGAAGTAGTCAAAAAGTTTGGCTTTAGTCAAAATGAAGACGAACCTTGTGTTTACAAAAGGGTTAGTGGGAGCACAATTGTATTTCTCATATTGTATGTGGATGACATACTATTGATGGGAAATGACATCCCTACTCTTCAGACAGTAAAAGGTTGGCTGGGGAAGACCTTCTCTATGAAGGATTTAGGGCAAGCATCCTATATACTGGGAATCAAGATCTATAGAGATAGGTCTAGAAGGATTCTAGGTCTAAGCTAGAGCACATACATTGACAAGGTGCTAAAGAGGTTTAGCATGGAGGGTTCTAAGAGAGGTAACTTGCCCATGTCCCATGGGGTTACTATCTCTAAAGCCCAATGTCCTAGTTCATGTGATGAAGGGGCACACACGAGTCAGATTCCATATGCATCAGCAATTGGATCTATCATGTACATGATGTTATGTACTCGTCCTGATGTGTCGTATGCTTTGAGCATGATGAGCCGGTATCAGTCAGATCCAGGTGAATGTCATTGGACAGTCATAAAGAACATCCTAAAGTACTTGAGAAGGACTAAGGATAAATTCTTGGTATACGGTGGTGAGGAAGAGCTCATGGTAAAGGGTTACACCAATGCTAGCTTCCAAACTGACAAATAGGACTATAGATCACAATCTGGATTTGTGTTTTTCCTGAACAATGGAGCTGTGAGCTGGAAGAGTTCTAAGTAAGAGACGGTTGCGGATTATATAACATAGGCTAAATATATCACCGCATCTAATGCTGCAAAGGAAGCTGTGTGGGTCAAGAAGTTCATTTATGAACTTGGAGTGGTTGTTGATGATGTAATTGAGTTGTTTTGCGACAACAACAGAGCAATTACACATGCTAAAGAACCAAGATCACACCAACGTTCCAAACATATTCTACGGCGGTTCCATCTCATAGGAGAGATCGTACAATGAGGAGATGTCAAGATTTGTAGAGTACCTACAGAAAGCAATGTGGTTGACCCACTCACAAAAGCACTTTCACAGCAGAAACATGACGTACATGTTCGATCACTTGGATTGAGATTCATGAGTGATTGGGTATAAGTGCAAGTGGGAATTTGTTGGTATGTATGCCCATAGAGACTATCATGTGATGATTGTAATGGGATACTATGTAAATGATTAGTAATACTACATTGATCGTATCAATAAAGGCTAGTTTCCAATCTATATGTTTGTGTTTTATATTGTGAGATGACCATAAAACTTATAGATGTCTATAGAATAATATACTCAATGACCTATGTCTTTGGGTTGATGACCTGAACAGTGAGATCATATGTATTCTAAGAGTATGTCTTCTTGTTTTGTCCCTAATCGGTTGTTATTGTGGAAATATCCATAGACATCAATAACACATAAGATTAGAATGTATGTTGGTTGATGGAAGAATCTCATTATCCATGATATGGAGATATCAAACCAAATACATAAATACTTGTTAGAGAACAATGTATCAGATAGACCCACTTTGAGAGTGACACATGGATACCATGATTGATAGTTAGAGTCACATCTCATAATGATGGTGGTGATTGTGGTTCTTAGACCTGAAGTTACTACACTTATACATGTCGTTCGGTGTACTTTGACATCATCCACCATGGTCCTGAATAACGATTGCCATAAAGATGGTGCTTGGGTGCACTGTGACACATGGGGATGACTATGAGTGATGTAGATGGAATTTGTCCTTTCTACGAGAGTTTTCTATTTCAGCCACTTGATAAGTGAGACTGAGAAATGCATGACCATGCTGATGTGAGTCAATATGTGATATTGAGCTTACATATATCTCAGAAACTCTGCTCTAGTTCAAGAAACATGGATTGAATGTTGAAGAGGATAACAATTTCATGAATCGAGTTCAATCCAGATATCAGTGACAAAGGAACTATACAATCACTGTAACACCAATCATGAATGATAGGTTAAGTTGCTCTCCAACTTCTCCAATTACTTGGGTGTAAATGAAGTCTTGCTAGATACCAATCATTGCTTGTGAAATCATAATATGAATATGGATATCACTGCCAACATAATTTGGAGCCTACCGGGTCACACACTTAGGATGTGTTGGAATAGGAGTATAATTGTGGATTTGATTGGAATTGCTCTGAATCACATTGATTACTAAAATGTTTATGTAGTCGATTAGAATAATATTGGAGTGATTGGCTCTAAGTGAAAGTGGGAGTCCATTGGTATATATGCCCATAGAGCCATCCTGAGCGATTGCATGGACTCGGATATTAATTAATCAATTAATGCAATTATTTGGTTAATTAATTAATTCTAGAATATTCTAATTAACCCATGAGCATTTTAATTAACGTAGTGTTTCTATTTACCGATGGGTTTAGGAAACCCTACTTCCTCTCATCTCCGATTTAAAGGAGTTTGACGGACGATATCTATATAAGATATTAGAGAGGCTTTTCAGTTTACGCTCACGTACGTAAACCCTAGTCGTCACCATCCTCAGGAGATAAAGGAGAGCATCGCGACGCTAGTACGTCGCCGCACAGAGACAACTCCTTCCTACCAGCTTAGAAAGCACGACGTGGAGTTCCAGTCCATCTGTGTGAATGAAGTAGAGACACAGATGCTGAGACACCTACGTCGGAGGACAACTACGACCATCCGTACGCGCTACGAGCGGTGTACATCACCGCACAAAGAAACGCTGCTGGATCTTCCTGTGACGCACTCAGTGAACGGGAGAGAAGTTCCGTCCATGTAGCTCAGCAGCGCTGCACACCATCGTGCAGTGGGACATCACTGAACTTTCTCTGCGATAAGGTATATCTAGTAAACACTCCTTCTGAATATGCTGTTGTCGACGAGATCCTGTTTCGGGTTGCGTGAATTATTTTTGTTGCTTCCGCCGCGCATATTTTCTCCATAAAACCCAACAATGCAAGCTTTATAGATAAGGAAGAAGTCAAGCATGAGGTGTCAAGTTACTTTCCATGTGTCCATTGCTAAGGGTTCCTATGGACATGCAAACCTTTATGGATAATGAAGAAGTCAAGCATGAGGTGTCCATGGAGCTTTCCATGTGTCCTTAGCCTAGGGATCTCATGGCCATGCAAGAGGATAGCTCATAGAGGTTTCTTAAATATCAAATATTGGTTTATAGACACTTATAAGCCATCTCAACTGACCTACAATCAAAGAAATAACCACATTGGTTGATAGCTTCTAAAGATAAGCTCATTTATAAAGAGAGTAATCCCTATAATGCCCTTGGAAAGAAACACCTTCAAACCAAGGTGCAACTAGGTGCCCCATGGTTAAAAAAACTCGAGAATGGTAAGGGAATATCGAAATATTATAATGCATATGAAAAGCTACAAAGAAAACCTCCGAAATTGAGTAAATTATAGAAAAGTCCAGAATGTACCTAAAATTGCATAACTTGCACAAACAACATCTAAATTAGACCAAACTTCATCCACAAGTTATCTTTGATGTTTTGAATATGAATTTGTCATTATTTCCATATTTTTAAGTTATATAATCACATTATTCATTACTTATTCCGTTTACTCATTTTCTCTCTCCTAAACTTATCCTAATATTTCAAGGTTGTCCAAATTAGCTGAAATTTGACATGTAGGCTAATTTTGATATGTAGATTTCGAATTTGAAGTTTGTTTCCACTTTTGAGACTTCTTTTTATGAGATATGTCATATGGCCCGTTAACAACCCATTATCTAAATTATTCATCCAATTAAGTTTCTTATCTTCATATTACCACCAAAAATGAGTTATGTGGCATATTTTATGTATCCATTATAAACCTAAGATTAATTTTAGAAAATTAGGTTATATTAAGGTGATCTATATATGCATTAGCTCATTGGGGTTATACTAAATATCTATTTAGTTCTAACCTTCAACCTTGTTTGGCTAAGTCCAAAATGTCAACTTCTAGGGTAGGATCTGAAATCTAGTATGTTATACATTAAGGTGATATATACATGCATTAGCTCATTGGGGTTATACTAAACATCTATTTAGGTCTAACCTTCAATCTTTTTTGGCTAAGTCCAAAATGTCAACTTCCAGGGTAGGGTCTGAAATCTAGTATGTTACACGTATGGTCTTGCTTGTTGAACCTTTTCAACACTTTGTCAATGTTTGTACTTTGACTTAGAACAATAAGCCTTATAGATTTATCTCTATAGTCTTTATTTCTAAAATTTGGGATGATCCACATATGTCCTACATAGATAAGGTATTTCCCAACAAACTTTTTACCAAACATAGAGTAGGGATCTCATTCCCCATTAATAGTATGTCATCTAAATATAATATAAGGACTATAAATATGCTCCCACTATGCTTCTCATAAATAAAAGTGCATATTCTTATGGATAAATTTAAACTCTGATTATTTCATAAAAATGAACATTCAACCTATGAGATGCTTTCTTAAATCTATAGATGGACTTTTGTAGCTTACATAATTTTCTAGCTTAACTTGGAGCGATAAACCTTTGGGTTGTTCCATGTACACATCACCAAGAAGACTCGTTTATGAATATAGTTTTAACATCCATTTTACATATCACTTAGTCGTGATAATATACACTAGAAAGCATGATCCTCATAGATTTATCAATAGAAACAAGTAAAAATATTTCATCATAGTCAATTCTATGAAATTGCTTGAAACGTTTTGCAACCAATGACCCTTTTTATGTTTGTAGATTACCATCCATCTCAGTCTTCTTCTTAAAGACCGATTTGCACCCTATGGGTTTTGTATCATACCAATTTTTTGTATATCTAAATTGAACCTTTAATATGGTTTTCCTAATTAGATTCAACAAAGGGACCTAATGTAAAAAGTCTAAGAAATACTTTTTCTTTTTTATTTATCCGTTAATAGGTTTCAATTATCTCAAAAGATAATAACAACTAATCTTACTTCTTTTCCTCTCTCCTACTCTTTAGGATCTATAAAAGAGATAAGGAGAAAGGTAAAATACTTGAATTTCAAAAATATGAAATAAATCACTTAGATAAGATACACTACTTTCCTTTTCTTTTAGGTAATTGTTAGTATAAAAAGTAAATAGAATTATCTTCTCTCTTTTTTCTCCTCCAAGTTGATTTCTTTATAAAGACATGAAAGATAAGCATGATAACTCTTGAGTGGATAGACACTCCTAATTTGTGGGTCAGACTCAAGCAATCAATTAAGGAAAGATTATTTCATTTTATTATATCTTTTAATACATTTAAATCAAGATAATGACCAATAAAGAAATTGTGGATAGAAGGTATTCAAAACCTAAATACTTTTGTCTAGGATGGTTCTAGACTCCCAAATTAACTTTTGGTTTAAGTTTGAAGTTATTTTGACTTCAATTGATCATCTAAATTAATTAGGAAAGATTCTATATAGTTTTAATCAAAATATTATCAATTTAATGATCTAATCTAGAGTTTTGAGTTTAATAAAGTTGTCATGCATTTTATTATCTTCTAGATCATTCAAAAACCCATGTTCATTCCTACTTTTTCAAGGGCTCATCTAACGCTTCATAAGAATCTCCTCAACCTGAGTGCAGTCCTTCTTGGACTCCATGGTAATCCCCCCTCTTCCACCTCTATCTCTCTCTCAGGAATCCCATCTCCATCACCTCTACCTCTCTCTCCTGATCATAATCCACCCCAAATGTGTAGGGTGTTGGTATCCTAGATACACCAGACTCCCATATCTACTGCTACCATTCCCTATTTCCACCTCTGTGAGGTACTCTAGCTCCTTAGATTGCAGAGTCTATATAGAGACCCTCTAAAAACCTTTATCAATAATCCAGAAACCATACCCCAAAATCCCTTTGCCCTCTAGTACCCCCACTCTTTGCTTCCCTACTCGGTCTTTGTTAGCAACCTAGTCTAAGTTCATTGTCAGGCTTCAGGACTTTGGGACATCTATAGAGACTTGGGAACTATTTAGTGCATCACCAGGGAGCTTTGAAGACACTTTATTGATCCCTCTGTCTAGTAATCTCTCGGCTTATCTTTTTGCTATTCTTGTTATGACCAACAATTCTCAATATTTTGGCCCGATTTCTTCACAGTTAGATTCAGTTTGCATCAATAAAGTTGCCACATCCTTAGTTTTTAGCACGTTTCACTCTTGTGTTATTTCTGATCTTATCTTATATGTTCATTCATTGTGTAAGATATTCTTGGCCATCTAGACCACAAAACATCTGAGTTAGGGCTTGTTCACTTTGTGTGGATGTAAGGAACTCATTGGTTATTCCAATTTTCATCGACAAAGATGAGAATGGCATCTTTTTTATCCACAAATCTCACTTTTTTTTCTAGTTGAATCAAAGAAGGACAAACCTTGTTGTGCTTCTCCATATTTACCCCTTACAATGTGCATCCTTGTCTCGCAACCATGGGTATTTTTGGTTTTTGATCTCCTATTCTGATCTCAGTCATAGATCAATCTTTTGACAAGACTGCCCTCTATCACGCCTATGGCCAAGAAATGATCTTGTGAGCATATCAATCCTTTTTCTGAGCTTTAGATGAATTTTAGAAAAAAAAGTGAGCTTCTAGCTTTCTCATCCTCGATTGGTTGAATACAAACTTATATTTGATAAATCATAGTAATTAAAGTATAACTCTAATTGGGTCAAACAATATATGTATTGTGTTCACTTTTTCAAGATCAGGATGATGGTCTAGGATTCATACCCTATTTTGACTCTGAGTTCCCCTATTTTAGTCAAGATCCACGAAAGCCTAGAAACTAATGTGAATATAATTATTAATGAATGATTATCGAATACACATGGTGATTAAGGTTTATGAACCTAAGGAGAGTTATAAGAATATGCTCCAAGAACAGTAAGTGGTCCATGCACTTTGAACATAAGTATTGATGGATGGTATGTATGTATGCACAACATACATGAAATGCTATAAATGTATCATTTTTTGCTTCAAATGCTTATTAAGATAAAAGTTAATAGATCAATATTTGACTGCATGTTTTTTCTTATCAAAGTCTATTCTATCACCTGTCATAAATGATGTTAAGAATAAGAGCTTAGGAATAAAACTAAGATATTCAAGAATAAGATAAAGATAAAATATAACAACTTATACTAGATCCTCACTAAGAGACACTTTAGAGAAAACAAAGAGATAATTTGGTGCATAAGAGAAAGGACACTTTGGTGAAACCTAAGAGGCACTTCTATGCAAAGATAAGAAGCACTTTGATGCAAACCTGATGATTCTTATATAGGTTAAGATAAAAGAAAACAATTTGAAAGTAAATGTATCTTTTCTTTCATGTTTTTGGTTTAAAGTTATTTTTAATCTATATGTTCTTCTTAAGCTATAAAATTGTAATTACACTTAAAAAATGCTTGACTTGTGGTTGTGGCCACGATCCCACATGTAAGGATCAAGGGTAGATGAGTAGAGCCATATGACGTGTAAGGACTAGTTTGAGGACTTCAAAAGAAAGGACCAAGTCGGTTGCCAGCTATCCATAGTTTAGATTTGCTTTCCTCTTTATGAGAAACATATCATGTTTAAGCGTGAAACATGTTGAGGACTTGAGAATGATGAATGCTAACTTTATCTTGTGATGGTTTAATTAAACTCTATTTTAATATAATGAATATTATGATTCTAACACACCCTTGAATTCAATGCAATTTATGCTTCTATTGTATGACGTGCATGTTTTGAAAAATGGGATGTTATATTTTTTCTATGGGAACAAAATTATATTACGATAGAATGAAAGATATTACATATATCAGTTTCATATTTCACATGAATCTCATCTCGCCAAATACACCTACCTCATTCGCAAGACCTTTCTTAACGAGATTATGGGTTGGCTCATTCCCTTTTGTATAAACGTGTACAAAGGAGAAAATACTAAATAAAGGCATTAGGTGGTCAATCTCTTTGTATATCTCCAAAAGAGGACCCCAACCTCTCTCTATTTCTTCAACCTTATGGATTACCATTTTTTCATATGAATCCACTATTAAGTCCTTTAAGTTGAGCTTCTATACCATTTTTAGACTTAGTATAACAACATAACTTTCATCTATGTAAGAAGCCCAAATGCTTGTATAATTGTTGGTTTCCATAGCTATAATTCTCCCGATATGATTCCTGTAAACCATACCACAGTATATTTTTTCATTGTTTATCATTGTAGTATCTATATTTACTTTGGTTAACACAAGAGGTAGGGACCTCTAACTGCACTGTCTCCTGATACCCCATGTTTTCTCTCTTCTTGTTGTAGGTTCCCTATTGTTGTTTGCATGTTCTCCTTTTAGGTAGATCCATCTTTTCATTCATGCAAGGATGACCAGAGGAAGAGGCACTATGTTGTTGTATATAGCCTCATTTCTTCATATCCATATCATTATATAGGTGACAAGGAACTCCACAAGGCCTCCTTCTCCACCTTGTTAAACAACCACATAACAATATTACATGGATTTTAGAAGGAAGGTTTTCAATCAAACTAATATATTGGTTGTTTTCCAAAAGTTCTCTTGCAATCCTACATTTAGAGAGGTGGAAAGGGATCTCATTATCCTCTGTACATAGACAATATATTTCTGAAGGAATTGGTCTTCTATAAAACAACACGAACATAGTGGGAAGAAATATAGATATAAGGCACCAAAGAAAATTCAACAGTTTTTGACAGGGACTTATTTTCAAAACTAGTTTCCATATGTCGGCAGGTTGGGATAGCTTACTCAACCAAGGGGTTGGCTTCTCATTAGAACCCAACCAATAGGTTGATTTGACACTAAATTTGCCATAAATGATAGGGAACCTATATAATTCATCTTATATATTGCTACATAAAGGAAAAGTTCTGGTGATCTCCCGATCCTTAGCAATGAACTTGTTATGTATCACCTAATGATTTTGGCTTCTACTCTATTCATCTATAATATCACATACTCCTCTAGTGTAAACCCCCTTCTTGCTTGAAAGCTAAGCATCCTTCCATATTCTCACAACATCCCCCTACCCTATTTTCCATCTCAATCCATCCTTAAGCAAAAACTTTGATGTCTAAATACTACACTAGAAGAAGCTTGGGTTATATCCTCTCATAGCCTCTATGAAAGAAATATGTTTGAAATATCTATATTTGAGTACTTTTATCACTATAGAGTTGGGGTGGTTGTGAATGGACCAAGACTATTTTGCTAAAATAGCTTAGCTGAAACATCATGACTTTAAAACCCCATGCATGCCTCATTTTTTTGGTCTACACGTCTTTGCCCATGCTACTCAATGAATCTTGCATTTTCTCTTTGAACCACTCCACCAAATATTTGTTATCAATCTGTTGATGTCTTCTATTATGTTCCTTATTCGTTATAAGATGCCCATCATAAATGTCAATAGGGCTTGTATGACTACTTTTATCAAGAATTATTTACCCACCTGGTTGAGATATCTTTCTTTTCATCCAATCAGTTTCTTTCATATTCTATCTTTTATGGTTTTAGGGACTATCTTCTTTGACCACAAAATCACCGTAGGTAGACCAAGGTATTTCTCGTGCTTCTCCACTTATTTCATCTAAAGGTTCCCACAAAGTCTTGTCTTATTACCTCCCTAATGTTTTTTCTGAAAGAGATTTCTGACTTTGTATAGCTGGACTTTTGTCTCAAGGAATGCTCATAGCAGACGATAATACCACCTATCAAGGTAACCTCCTATGGATTTTCTCAAGTGAAGAAAATGTTTTTGTCAGAGAAAAGAAGATGGGAGATGCATGAACCACCTATTCTTGCTCTTATGACATGCATTCAGCCTTCTATTTTAGCATTTGTCAAAAAACTTAAGAAAGAGTCTGCACATAACTAAAAGAGATAAGGAGAGAGTGGTTCCCCCTGATGGAACCCCCTCTTGGATCTAACAAGATACTTTCTATAACCTTTGATACTAAAGGAAAAAGAAACAAAATGTATACAATCATTAATTTTCTCTATCCACACATTCAAAAAGACCATCTTGTATATGATTTTGTCAATGATATCCCACTCGACCCTATTATATTCTTCACTCATGTCTAACTTGATGCCCGTGTAGCAATGTTTTCCTTTCCTTTTATTCTTCATAGTATGGGACATTTTTCAAAACCACTAAAGCATTGTCTATGATGAGTCGACTTGGTATGAAGGAATTTTGATTGATGGAGATCACCCTATTAAGATACCCTCTGGGTCTATTGACTAAAAACTTTGACATGATCTTGTACATCATATTACAAAGATTGGTTGGTCAAAAATCATTAATATCCATTGGTTATTTACATTTTAGAATTAGGACTATATTATTTTCATTGATGCATTATAAACTTTGCCTCCCCCTCATCCATCTTCTGATAAGATCACATATGTCATCCCCAATAGTTTGCCAAAAAGATAGAAAAACCCCTACGTGGAAACCATAGGGTCCAATGCTTTGGTAGGTTGCATACCTTTAAGGGCTGACCAAATATCTTTTTTACTTGGTTCTTAAGTAAGTTTTTCATAGATCTCCATACTAATCACCTCATTTAGCACATTTGTAGCTTCATTTGTAGAATAAAGATCTTGTATTGAGAAGAGCTTTTCATAATAGTTTGTGATAGTTCATGTGATGTCATCTTCATTACTAAATATGGACCCATCTCCCCCCCATAGAATTTTGAGCCCATTCCCCTTTCTCCTTTGTGTGTCTTTTTTGTGGAAGCATGTAATATTTCTATCCATGTCCTTCATTTTCTTGACTTTTTTCTCTGATGTACCATTAGCTTTCATTTTGTTTATGAAGACCAGTCACCTCTTCACTCACATGTTTGCATATGTTAATAACCTCATTCGTCATTATCTTCTTTTGATCCTCCTTAATATTTTTTTCAACCTCTTTATGATATCCATGTATATCTCTTTCTACCAGAAACCTAAGTTTCTAGCACATACATCAATCTTACAGTCGTTGCCCTACATCCAAAAATTCTCAAACCTGAACCCTATGTTTTGTCTTCTTTTCACATTTTGTTTTTGGGCATCAAGGATAAAGGGAGCATGGTCATATTTATAAATCATCAACTGCTTAACCTAGGCTTTTGGGAAAAAAACTAACCCATTACTCACTATTCAATAGCTCTATCCAGCCGTTCTCTAATAGTTGTATCTTCATTTTGCCTTTTACCCAAGTAAAAGGATTGTCGTTGTATCTCAAGACATTTATCTCATAGGTATCCATCATCACTATAAAATCATCTATGTGCCTTAGAACATCATCAAATACTCCTTTTCAAGACATGCAAAGTATTTCATTGAAATCACCTGTAAGCAAGGCAGCTCACCGACTCTCATCAGACTTTGAGTAAGCTCCCGTGCTCAAAATTTCATATGGTTTTGATCTTATTCGTATATGTCAGCACACATCTACTTTCATGTACTTTTAGTACCTTTGACCTACCAGAAAATGGTGATTTGAATAGGAGATGGTATCTGCCTCATAGTTTGTCCTCAATAATCCCATCCCCCTAAAATTCCCTTCACTTCTTAGACACACACCCTCCATATAGACACATATTCTTTTAGTTTTCTTTACTTATCTTTTTTATCTTAGTGTCCAAGACAAAGACCAGATCAAGGTGCTCCCTCTAGAAAATTCTTTGGAGATGTTGACCACTACCAATATTGCCCAAGTGTAGGCAATTCCAATTCAACATTTTCATTTTTCTTCACAGTGTTAGTTGGCCTAACACTGCTACTTGAGAGTAGGCCTCCGACACCATCTTATAGCCTTCACTCCTCTTTAGTTTGTGCTCCCTATATATCTCATTTTCACTAATAACGTCCTTTTCCTCAACTTTCCTTCTCTTAGCTTTACTGGACTGGTTCATGAATTACTTCTTTAAAATGTATGTTGTTCCATGTGCCTTAGTTCACTCTAACACTTCTCCTAATATCCTTTCTTGTTAATTTTCTACTAGTATCACTTCTAAGTTCCTTCTTCTTTCCCTTTATATTGGTTGAGTTTGGTGTCATAACATCCATTGAGTTTTCTCTGTTGGGTAAGCCCTCTATATTTTTTTCATTTCCATGTACCTCCTCCACAATATTTACTCTTCTTTCTTGCATCTAAGTTTAATGTTGGTTTGATGCTTTGAAATATTCACCGCACATTTCATTCACACCGCTTATTTAATTTTTTGTATCACTTTGGCTTTCTATCAGACACCTTGGTTGTTTTGTACTGTATCCTTCATCTTGTGCTTTTTTTTTAACTCGTGCTCCCTGTGGTCCCATTTTGTCCTTTTATATTCTCTGGTGTTTGTTCTATGTATACCACTTCTCACCTGACCTTCTAATTAGCCTCCTCCTCTTTCCCCTTGTCACTTCTCACATTTTTCACATCTTCATTATTTCTTTTTGTCCCTACTAGAATCAGCTTTGGTTTGGAAAAGATGTCTTTTACCCCCCTCATACTTTTCTCCCCTCAGTTCTTGATTCAATTGCTTTCTCATATAATCTCTTAGCCATTTCCCCCATTTTACATTGCTTGTTTCTACATCTTTGCTTTCGATGCAGCCCTTTGCAATATGTCCCAATCCCCCACATAGGAAACAAAAGTATGGAAGCCTATATTTGAGCTCTATCTCCACTATATCACCCTGCACATTTCTCATTCTTTGTGTTGTTTTCAAAGGTTTCTTCACATCAATTATATGTTGGCTCTTCTGGAATGAGAACACCCACCATCTTACTTCTCTATATCCATAAGTCTTCCTACTCTTCTAGGGATCTTCCTTAGTGCTTCATCCCCTCTATACCCCATTGGTACATTATAGAATCTCATCCATATAGGACATTCTAGTATTTTGATCTCCAAAGGTTAGATCCCACTCTCCATGTTTTCCATTAATAGTTTTTGGTTGCCAAAGTTCCACGATGCTCCTACAAGCACACATTCCTTATCTCTTTGCATATTGAACAAGATAACTATGATTTGGTACTCGATTAGCCTGAAGACGGCTTATTTCTGTAGTCTCCACACTTGTATCATCGTGCTTTGTAACACATGGAAGTTGTATGGTCTCTCTATTAAAATCCTAGATGCTACTTCCAGTTCGACTTGTTCCTCTTCAACTTTTATTTTTTCATATATGAAGTCTCCTAAGTCTTCCTCTCTATCATGTAATTGCAAGGCCTCATATTGTATTGTGATCTCCTCTTCCATTGTGGCCGAGAGAACAGACAAACCTCCACCCCTGAGGCTTGAGGAGTTATGACCATTCCAAGCTCACACACCAACAAGGAGAAAATATACCCTAAAGTTGCCTCTTGATTTTCCAAAGAACCTAATACAAAATGGGTGTACTAGGTGACTCTTAAAAGGGTGGGTGTTATAGGTATTACCTCTTTAGGTGGATCCACCAAGGTACATACTTTGTTGGTGTACATGGATTTTGTCTTCAGTCTCATAGCTTCAAGACATTTCTCTAAATCTAGTCACTCAATGGTCTCATTCTAGTTTGTTGGATCATCATCATCCATGACCAACATATCACCTCTTAGAGTCACACGAAATCCAAATATTAATGTCTCAATATGTGTCCAACTATACATTTGAGGTTCTTATGTACATGAGGAGGTTGATATTCCACAACAACTTGTGACTCTTCTTGTTCCTTATCTACCTCCATAGGTTCGATGTTGTTTTGTTGAACTTGAAGTTCTTTGAGTTTTACTTTTTTCCCATGGTTTTCGTGGGAAACGATTTCCTTTTCAAGAGACATTACAATTTTGGCAAAAGTTACTTTGTTTCCATATGGAATATATAAGTAATATCCCTTGGTTTCCTTATATTTAAAAAATAGACATATGTCTAATTTGGGTCCCAACTTTTTAGAGACTTGATTTCTAACACAATCTTTACATACCTAAATTTTCATAGAAGACCAATTGGGAAGATTCCATGCCCATATCTCATATGGTATCTTTTGAATTGATTTGGAAAGTACATCATGAAATGAAAATGTTGCAATTTCTAAACATATTTCCAAATCAAAATCAAAATATTAACTAAAGTCATTATTGATATTACGGTATCCGACATGGTGTGATTCCTTCTCTCTAATATACCATCATGTTTTGGTGTTGTAGGTGAAATTCTAATACAATACCACAATCTATCTTAAGTGCCTCAAAATCTTGGCTTAGAATTTCCCAACTTGATTTGATTGTAGTGTTTTTATATTCTTTTCCAAGTTATTTTGTACTTCATTTATGAATTCCCTAAACTTTTGGATGAATCTTAACTTGTGTTTCATTAGATACATTTATCCATCTCTACTAAGGTCATCAGTAAATATTATGATGGATTGATATCTACCTCTAGCATTGGTGCCAAAAGGTCCATGGACACCTGCATGTATGAGTCCTAGTAAGTAGCTCACTCTTTCTCTATTACCAGTAAAAAGTACTTTTTTCATCTTGCCCAGTAAAGAAAATTCATGTATCTCTATTAATTCAGAATCAAATCATTGTAGATATTCATCTTTATGGAGTCTACAAATTTGTTCCTCATTTATGTGTCATAGACAACTATGGAGTCTTCCATAAGCTTTTCAATGGAGATACTGCATATAATGTTAGCGACTCGTGTGACATGAATACAAGAGATATCATTTACACACGACGAGTTTCACCATTTGAGGTCAAGAATGCTTTGAAAAGGATGAAAATGAGAAAGGCATGCGGACCAGACAATATTCCCATTGATGTATGGAAGAGTATGGGGGATGAGGGAGTTACATGGTTAACAAATTTCTTTAACAAGATCATGAAGACCAAGAAGATGTCGGATGAGTGGAGAAATAGTATTATAGTCCCAATCTACAAGAACAAAGGTGACGTTCAGAGCTATACAAACTATAGAGGTATCAAGTTGATGAGTCACACGATGAAGCTTTGGGAGAGGATTATTGAGCAGAGGTTAAGATCTATAACGCAGGTATCAAACAACCAATTTGGTTTCATGCCTGGAAGATCAACAACAGATGCTATTTTTCTGATAAGGAGGCTTATGGAGAAGTATAGACAAAGCAAAAGAGATCTTCATATGGTGTGTATCGATCTAGAGAACGCTTATGATCGAGTACCCAGAGAAGTGTTATGGATGGTTTTAAAGAAAAAGGGTGTGCCTATCCAATACATTGACTTGATCAAAGACATGTATGATAGCTCTACTGCAAGTGTCAAGACTCCAGGAGGAGAGACACTAACTTTTCCTATTACAGTTGGGGTACACCAAGGATCCACACTCAACCCATATCTATTCGTTCTGGTTATGGATGAGTTAACAAATAATGTTCAGGATGATATTCCTTGGTGTATGTTATTTGCTGATGATATTGTTTTGATTGACGAAACAAAAGATGGATTGAATGATAAAGTTGAATGTTGGAGAAAGGCATTGGAATCAAATGGATTGATGATTAGCATGAGCAAAACTGAGTATATGTATTGCAATTTCATCCAATCTCGTAGTGTGAATGATGGAGCCAAGTTGGATGGAGTAGATATACTAAAATGTGACAAATTTCGTTACTTAGGTTCTATTATTCAAATAGACGGGGATGTCCAAAATGATGTTTGTCACCGGATCACTGCAGGATGGTTGAAATGGAGGAGTGCAACTGGAGTTTTATGCGATCAGAAGATCCCTCTCAGGTTAAAAAGTAAGTTTTATAGAACAGCTATATGACCAGCCATGCTCTATGGGAGTGAATGTTGGGCGGTGAAGAAACAAGGTCTCAATAAGATGAGCGTGGCTAAAATGCGTATGCTGAGATGGATGTGTGGGAAGACAAGAAAAGATCGTTTGAGAAATGACTATATTAGGGATAAAGTGGGGGTGGCGTGCATTGAGGACAAGTTGCGTGAGGGCCGACTCAAATGGTACGGACATGTGCAACGCAGACCTACTAGTGCGCCTATACGAAGTAATGCTATTGATCCAAACACTATAAATAGAAGAAGAGGAAGGCCTAAATTAACATGGGATGAGCTTATAAAGAGAGATTTGGAATCTCTACATCTCAATCAGAATATGGCCCATGATAGAGCTGAATGGAAACGAAGGATCCATGTAGCCGACCCCAACATAGTTGGGATTGAGGCTTAGATGATGATGATGATGATGAGACAACTATTAGAGAATTTGCACCAAAAACAACTATTAGAGAAATAAGTTTGTTTGAGCCAGTGAGTTTAAGCTTATTAGTATTTATGTTGTATATAATTTACTCAATATTTAAAAAATAAAGACCATATGACATTGGGACACTACTATAAAATTCTCGTCTTTATAAGTAGATCATCAAGCATTTTTATAAAACTCAAGTTTATCATTATCTAGAAAGAAAAAGAAATAATGTTCATATTTAGGACAAGTCATAATTGTTCTTCTCTAACACTATAACAAACCCACCAATCAAAGATGAACAATAGATGCCTACAACTGTGGTAGCAACTATTTCTCCACTAGCAACATGTAAATCCTCCTCCTCTCTCTTTAAGAATCTACTTGTTTATAGGTCCTCCATATATGAACGCATGCAAGATTCACATCTAGTATCCAATACCCATGATTAATAAGTAAATAAATTTTCTCTATAAAATATGTACTTGAAGTGGAGATCTCTATACCCTACATCTTAAACTTCCATTCCTCTAGGTAGAGAGTACAATTTCATTCCCAATGTCCATCCTGGTCACAATGATGAGAATTGTCTCCATTATCCACTCCTCCTTTTGCTTTAAGTGTAGAAGACTTAGACTTTTAGCCAGCCATACAACCTTTAGCTAGCCTTAGATTATTTTTTATCTTTTCCTTTGCCCTTGGGCTTACTCTCCCTTTGTTTTCCATCAACACGAGTTTGGATTTCTATATTTGATCATGTATGATTCTCAACCTACCAAACAACTTTGGAAATAGTGTGACAAAAATTTCATGTTGTAACTTATGAAACTTTGCTACATTATTCAGGCAATAGTTGCAAAATCACATGTGTGGCCATCTTTGCACTTATATTAATTTGATCTTTTTAGTCTTTCTAGATACCCAATCAAGTTATGAACATGAGGTCCAATTGAATCACCTTCTATCTTGTTTCACTTAAAGAATGTCTTGGTGACATCATACTTCTCTTGCTTTGCTTGTTTTTGGAACATATTCTTGATATGAATAACCATCCTTAGAACTCTCATGTTCTCATGTTTCTTCTAAATCTCATGATATATGGAACATATCATGAGATACTTTGTGTCTATGGCATTGTCAGTGTGCTTATGATAAGCTTCCCTTTATACTCTAGGCACATTAGAGGCATGTTTTTTTATGGTGTATCCAAGACATAGAGCTTGTGTCCAAGTGTGATAAGAATCCTCAGAGTAATGCGACGAGCATGGAATATATTCCCATAAATTTGTCCTTCTCAAGTACTGACCGCAATGGAAAGTGGTTATTTGTGTTGTCCATTTGATCTATAAGAAAATATTTACACAAGACAACATTTTGATTTGTAAATATTTTATCAGTATTAGTTATACCTTCAACAAAAATATTTCTCCCACTACTCAATTTCAAATTAATAGTCATCACTATTAATTCAAAAGATCACAATGAGAAATCTTCTAGTGAGCTAAGATCTACATTTCATCAAATTTTGAGTCAACCTTGGCCAATAACTTACAAATTATCTATCCAGGTTGGAAAGTTTTCCGGTTGCATTTGATGCAACTGTTGAATACACAAACACACAAATCCTAGTCACAAATCATCTATATTCCTCTAAGTTCTTGATCCTATTATGATCACCTAGCAAGTCCAACTAAAAGGCCGGAACAATAGACTATGCACCCTGATTTGACATATACACATATCTAGTATCACACATCGACAAGGTAGACAACACACCACACTTTGACATGCCCACGTGTAGTCAATCAAGATTTCCATGTCTTTTTAACGATGTAAGGCATTTTAAACTTATTATTAATTTGAGAGTTTTGAATTTTATATATATATATATATATATATATATATATATATATATCCAACAACCACACACATTTATATTATGTATTGTATACATAATATATCAACAATCTGCAATCCTTAAACATGCAAGCATTGTTCATGGACATACTAATGGAGTCGTTAGGATATATAAACAATTGTTATCCACCTAAGTTCATTGCCTATCATGCATAGACAACATGTGAACTTTGGCATATATATGTATTTGTCCTACATCGTGGTGAACATCTCAATGTACACTCCTTGGGGATGGATTTTTAAGTATGCCTCATAAAGATAAGTCATCTAAAACTACTTCTATTCCTATCTAATGTTACATGACATGCATAAGGGAAAACCTCAAATCACATTGAATGGGTTTTAAGAAGGAACAGAAAAATATTACATATGGGGACAAAGACATGAATCCACATGCAAGTCAAATACATTAACGTAAAGAGATCCAATCACCATTTACAACATGCACACAGAAAAGGAATCCTTTCCCATAACCATGTAACCACCCACAAACAAAACATTTTATAATGAAATGTGTATGTTTTTATAGATGTATCCTGTCATATACATATATGTTACAAATACTTTAGATTTTCAAACTAGAAATTTCCTATTATTTACTTTTGACATTCACACAAATAAGAAGGGTTACACATGGAAACACCTTTGTGGGAGGACCTGCTGTGCGGTTAGCATGCAATGGATAAAAGGATGATTTTCCCTCATGAGGTCTGATGAATGTCTATTCTTCATGTTTAAATTTGTATTTCATTATTAGTTTAACATTTGTTTTATGAATCTTCTTGTGTTTTCACATGCCTTTAGGTGTTTACTAATTTTTGTAATTGAAATAGTCTTTAATCTATATATATAATTGCGAATGATGCAAGTAAAAACAAGTGAATAAGCTGATTTTCTTGTCTTGCATTGGCTATTATTTATTGTAACCATAGTAATTACATCCTTTATTAAGAAAATGTGGAAAAATTCACACTGGAAAGGTGTTTCTATATGGAACCCAATTATAATATTTTTGATACACCATGACATGATCCTAAATTTCTAAGGAATAATGTGTAGGATTTCACATAACTAGATATATTTAACAATTTGATGTGAATATTTTTAGATGACTTGGTCACTAATTAGAAAAGGGTGATCTTAAATTGAGGAGAATATTTTAGTTTTTGATGCCCACAATTAGAGCTTGGGACTGAAAATGAAAACATATGACCTCCCTATAAAGCAATGTGATGTAGAAAGTTTTTCTATTTTCTATTCAAATTTATATTACACAACTAAAATTACAAACCTTTATACAATATTGTCTGACATTATGATCTTGATATATAACTCTCTACACATTCTCTTATAATGTAATAAATCTCTTCTATATCATGTATATCGCCTTACATTCATTAAACCCTAAGTTTTATATAAACTTGTAACATAGTTATCTAATTCAAATGTTTTCTATTGGAAGGACATTTTATGTTGAAGATATGTTAAATTTTATTTAAGGTTTGAGTTAGTTCATAGAGATATATTTTCTAAATAAAATGTCCAAAAATATATAATTCATCATTTCCCCCTTCTTTTTCAATTTTCCTTATGACGGGCTCTTTCCGCAACACTTGGGCCCTTATTTCAAACTCCATGTGTAAGTGTGGTCTATGTTGGACCCATGTTCCATGGGGAAGGTGACTAGAGGTCCGTCCAATTTGGGAACCCACACTTTTGGGGTCCTAATGTTACAACTCTCCATCATCATCTATATTTAGAAAGTACATGGCAAAGAGCCTTGTGAGCCCATATATATTCTTCCCTCTCCTCATGTTAACCAACAAGCCTAGGTGAGGGAAACACTTATGTTTTTTTCATTGACCATGCCCATTATTGGTTCAACCACTATCATGGACTTAGGTACATGATTCAACTTCTCCCTCCCACCACATATCCCTCTAATGATGGCCAAGATGACCACATCCATCCCTAGGTATCATTAGTCTCCATAAAACCCTTCTTTAGCTATACCCATGACATTCTAAGATCATTTCCACCTTAGATCGACTCTCTCCAATCTCACCTTCTCCCTCCTTATGAAACTACAACTTTTTGTTATGCCTTCCCCCTCACACCTCCTTGATGGGAATTGAAGTCTTTGTCACCCTTATTTAGCTTTATTGAACTAAATTGCAAAGCTTCACCTAGCATGTCACCCAGAATGGTCCCAAACCCCCTCCGGTAAGGTCTCTATTTGGAAAAGTTTGTGGATTCATGAAGGAACCTAAGTGGAGGTGTAAAATTGGCTAATCTTTGATCCAAAGATCAAGTCCAATGTGATTGTAATTGACCATATACTCATATCCTCTATGCCGACCATAAATCTAGACATTAGATCTCGTATCTTATTGTCCACAAATTTTAGAAAAGGAAAATATAACCCTTCACTCTAATAAATGTATCAAAAATCCGAAAACAAATCCCACAAAATAGCAAGATGGTTAGGGAATCACCAAAAATAACTATTTTATTAAAAAATACAAGGAGCATTATAAAAATATTGACACGATCTTGATCTGAATCTACCATACTGATATTTGTGAACTACTACACCATCACTTACTTTTACTTGATCAATGACCCAATTTGTTCCAATATAATTATTTCTATAAACAATAAACCATTTAGGGTTAGATTGAAACTTTGTGATGTATGTGATGCACCCCTCAATATTGTTGAGAACATAACCATATATATATATATATATATATGTGTGTGTGTGTGTGTGTGGAAATAACCACTTAGGATTACATAGGATCCAACCAAAGCTATTCATAGTTACTGACCCACCACCTCTTTATTTTAAAGAGTTGTATCAATCCATGGAACACATTATCTTTTATTTTGTGGTCATTTAAATTTTTGAATCTCCTTACAAAGTCTTGGTAGTATTGAATCCATAGTGTATGTTTTACCTCTTATTGACCACCTAATGCTATTAAATGATAATGATCTGATATGTAGAATTTAATGTGTTGTTCATCCTATATACATGTTCCTTATGATTACTATTTTTATTTCTCCTATACTAATGTTTCGAAACCCAAAAAAAATCACATCTTTTATTAAACATATATAGTATACCTCCTTGAATGGTAAGTGCACATCTATTGTGCACTAAATACCAAAAGTAAGGAAATATTGTGTTGACGTACCTTGGTCCTAGGTCCTTGTCTTTACAAAAATTATCATGCTTTGATTGTTGCACCCTTCCCTTCACAAGTGGTTGTTCATGAAAGAGGACTTGTATTCACCCTAGTTGCAATATCATGTCTATGAGGTAATTGAAATTAAACTTAGAACAATCTTTTTCTTGCTATTGAACACATTGAAAAGTTGATATGGAATATCATAATTACATTTCTTTTCAAGAAAAATATTTTCTCAAAACCTTTTCATTTGAGTTATTTCATGTCATAGCAATGCAATTGCATCATATTTTCTTATTTTTATCATTTTGTATCCTACCCATAGAAGATGATGGTGTATTATGTGGAATAATGTAATGCCACACCATATTGGATATCCACAGGGTTAACATTAATCTGGGTCATAGTGTATAATGAATAATGATGCACTCATTCTTTTCAAGGAAACTTAGATTTTCATTTCATGTTGCCTTTAGGTTATTATGTTAGAACTACACTTTTTATGTAATTAAATGATCATTTCCTCATTGCATATATCTATGTTTGTTTAAGACACTCAGGATAGTTAAATTTGCTCCCTTTTTACTGATTTAATATATCACTATAATAATTGAAATGTGAACCAGAGGGTTTACATGTGGCATATGATAATATATCCTACTACATGAATAACTCTATAGTGTATGAACAAACACCAATTTTGTACCAAAACATAAAGTGAACATAATTCACAATAGAACCATAGAGGTATCTTTGATAATAATGTGATATTATAGGTTTATAATTATGCTTTTCTACTTACCTTTACTTTGGCATCTCAAGTTATGATGTGAACCTACACAACCAAATTGGATCATCTATAAAATGATTATCACCTAACTGTAGAGAGTCCTCCTTCTTAGTTATTCTAAATTAATGACTACTCAAGCTACCAATGTATGTGATATAAGAGCAATACTTAGATATCATTTAGTCAACAAATGACATGATGCTTTGTAACATACCAAATCATGACCTCATAACCTTGGAAACCATGATCGTAAGGATTGGATGACTTTGTATTTATTCTGGTTTGACCTCGAAAACATGGAATAAGTTATACCCTACTAGACTTAAATAGGAATAATAAGTAAGTGATTGGAAAGAAATATGTATAAATGATTAAGATAGTTGGAAATGAATTTGAATATATCCACATCCATGACAATGATGGGGAAACATCCTAATGGACAGAGAAAGGATATATGGAATAATGAATAGTGTGTGTTTTATTAATTGTAAAGATAAAATATCACCAAGGGAAACTTAAATGAAATAATGGAATCATTGTAAGTCACTGTTAAGGAAAATCATTTGTATCAAGATCATCCTAAAAAGAACTAATTTCAAGTTAACTTCCATAAAATATTTATTTAATGATTAAATATGGAAAGAACACCTTTATAACCTAATAAATAATCTCAAGAGGATAAGTTAATCTCAAGGAATCCTCATCTTTTAGTTAACTTATGGGTCAAGTTTCACAATAATATAATAATCCTAGATGCCTTAATTTTATTCAGAAAGGAAATACAAGTTAATATTTAAAACTATTATAAAATATAATGACTTGCACCAAAAGTGTAAATAAATGTCAAAACTGAAATCTACATGTCTTCACTAGTTCACTATCCAATTTTCATGTGGTTTGGGCAGAAATTGACTCCCCTAATTTGATTCGGAAAGGAAAAGAACACTTATCTAATATCATACTATTCAAAATCCTTTTATCTAAGGTTTCTTGATTTAATATGTGTCACACTAGATTGCCTATTTTCGGATTCATTGACAATCATCAGATTCAAATCTTACGACCTACGTATTGTCTTCTACCTTCTATTTTCAACAACTCTTTTGTGTACACAGTTGTCACACCCTAAATTTTCACAAATAATTTAAAACTTAGAATACAAATCTTATTAAATAAAGACAGTGTAAGGGGAAAATGTAAAAATGACATGAAATGATGTTAATTATAGAAAAATGAAGTAAGAAAAATAAAAAGGGAACTCAAAATACTCTTCTCTTTCATAGATGCCATAATGCATTGCTATAAATTTAAAATGACGAATATTAGTTTCCCCTTTTATTTTTTTCTCTCCTATCCTTGAGCTGTTTAAAAGAAATAAAAGAATAAGATAAAATAATTGGAATTTGAAATAAGGAATAAATACCTTGGAAAAGAGATTTCCCTTTTCCTTTTATTATATTTTAGCATAAAAGAAAATATCATTAACCCCTTTCTCTCTCCTCCTCCTTGGATTACAAAAAGGAATGATAATTGTCGCTATATACAAATTTCAAAAAATGAGATAAGTTACTCACATGGACAAACAATAAATGACTTGCTATTTTCTTTTGTATACCTATGAAGGAAATAACATTATCTTCTCTCTCTTCAAGAAAGTTTCTTCAAAAGGTAGAAAAATGCACAAAACTTAAATCTTGGCAAAGTAAACATTTCTCATATTTTTTTAGAATTCAAAGAAAGAATTAAGGAAACTTTTCGCTTTATCTCATCCTTTCATGCATAAAAATCAAGTTACGTGACCAATATAGAAACTGTGTACAAAATATATGCAAAACTCATATTTTATTATCTAGGAAGAATCTAAACCACCTATTTAATATGTTGCCAAATTTTAGTTTCATTTTGACTAGGTTTTATTCTCCAAACCAATTAGGAAAGTTTGTAATATAGTTTGACTAGGAATTAGTTGAAATTTATTTAATGCTATGTCAAAACTAAAGTCCGGTTATATCTCAATCAAACACTTCTTTTTCTTCTTTCTTTTACTGCAAGCCATCCAAGGGCCATGAATATAATATGTCGATCTAACATCCTATCGATCATCACCTTCATGTGGTTCCTTCATGAACATGAGGCAGTTAGTACAGTTTACTTTCACTGATCTCGTTGTCCCTCATCTCGCAATATTTTCACGAGATTTGTTCTACATTTGAATGTGAATAGGTGAAGACTACCATGCTTGTACCTATGATTTTGACCAGGACAATTGGTCTATGTAGTGTAATATGTTGCATTATCCTAAGAGCCATGTTGAAAAATTACTCTTATTTCTCTCTCTTAAACCTCTATGAGGTATTAGTATATCAAAATTCCTTACTCATGTTTTCATTGGTCTATCTGGATCTAGTTTACTGAAATAGTTCTTGTAATCTTCTTATTTTGTTGGATGTGTTTGTTGGATCCTAAGTTGTATCTTGTTTATAATATTCCATGTGGAAACCCTAATTTGAGAGATTAAACTAAATGAAACCCTAACTTTCAAGTGGAAGATTTTTGGTGGTCTTATGATGCATCTTAATTGTGGATATAATTCTAGGCTTGTTTATGGGTATTTTGACCCCATTTTATATCAGTTGGATGTTCTCATTCCTTATCTAAGCTTTATTATCTAAACTTTATCTTGTCTGTCCTATTTGCATGTGTGATTCACTAGTCATAACTAGAAGTAGTGTCACCATATTTTAGGCACTTGGTTTTATTCCCTTTCAATTTTACATTTTTATGTTGGGTTTTCTTCCACTACCAAGCACTAGATTTTATTTGTCTACCACATATGATATTAGGAATTGGGTTTTATTCCCTTACCATGCTCTGTGGTTTTGGTCCTCCTGCAAAATCTATATTTATTTGGCACTAAGGTTTTAGTCCTCCTTCTCCTTAGTATGGAATATATTGGTTCCTACCCATATTTTTAGTATATGCTAGTCTACTTATTACTCAACATGCAGTTATTTATGTCTTGTGATATTATTGATGTGACATTATTTAAGGAAAAAAGTCTTCTTATTAATTACCTTCTAATTAAAAGGATGTTAGTACATCAAAAACCACCCATAGAGGATATTGGGATGTTGAAAAGTCGAATATTAAGTCCACCAATATGAGGAACTAGGAATAACAAATGTGTTTCCTCATGGACAATATGGAGAAACTAAGTTTGTTGCTCATACCCAGACATGTTGCAACCATTATCAACCTTGTCCCACACCCTTAACAATATCCAATTTCTATGAATTTTTCTTAGAAATTTTTAGATATATGTTAAATATCAATGTTACAAGAAACATCTAATTTAACTCCTTTGTAGAGGCACTAACTAAAAACTAGGATTCTAGTCCTTTTTTGATGGAATACCACAATGATCTAAAGACAAATTATGACAATGTACACGGTGGTATAATCACATTCCTATTTATGATTGGTTGGATGTGTGAGTAGAGAAATCAAGTCATTAGATATGACTCTAATGACATCAAAGACAAAAGGAAGTACATGTTGTTGGCTTATGTCATAATGGTTTAAGAAAATGTATGATTCTGTCAGAAGCTTCTAGGACAATATTGACATTATTTGAAATATTTGTGGTCATTTAAGAGACCCTAGTAAGATTGATACTAGTGTGATTTTTGTCCATGCAATCAAATAACAACATGTGAGCATGTCTCTGGGTGTGGAATCCATAATGACATGTCTAAAGGGAGGTGAGTGGATCTTATTTATATCCCAACCTAAGAAATACTATCGAAAAGGAGATTTTGAAACACGTCACGTTCGAACTTGAATGTCGAGCATATGTGGTGAGCACAAATGGTCATCAAAGGAAATACTTATTATAGAATAAAAAATGGGGAAACACTCATTGCCATGATATAGAGGGTTCATGAGTTAATCATGAAGAATAAATATGTACTCAACTAGTGTCATAGATAATCGAAGACCATCAGTAGGAACAACAAGTAGAAAAGATCAGACATATTCAACTTGTAGGAAGAGAGAACAACTTGTTGTCATTGATATAATTAAAATATCTTGAAGTTATGAAATACCATGTTGTATAAGGTGTCCTACAAAATACAGTGTGTCTTTGAGATATTAGAAGGTATATATGATAACATAAATGAATGAAATGACGATAGTGGATCACAGATAGAATTGTAACCAGTGTTAAAAGGAAATGATGTGCGTAAACCATGCTTACAAAATTTTAACCCCAATAGTACACTATTTCATGGATCCACAAGCACATGGGCTCTATTTGAAGTAGACTAGGAAAGTCAGGGGTCTATCCTCAGAGTGTGGAGATTGATCTTTATGTTTCAAGTGTGAAGATTAAGGTTTTTAAGGTTTAAATTGGAGTTTTGCTTAAGCTAAAAGTGCATGCAATCAAAGTAGCAAGGATGAAAATTAAGTTAAGATTAGCAACTCAGTCTAGCTAAAAAAATAAAAGAAGAAATTGATATTAATTAAAAGAGAACAATTTACTTAACCCTAAGCAATGCAATAAACTTCACTTGGTTGACTAAGACAATTGACTAAGCAAGAGAGGATCTAAACTATCGGACAAAAATGCAATTCTAACTCAAGAAACTAAGAAGAAGAGTCGTTTTAGTTATCCTAGGATGAACAAAATAACATTAACAAATAAGAGCAATTAGCTAGACTAAGCAATCAGGGTTTTAAGCAAATAATTAGGTAAGTGTTCCACTTGGGGGAAATGTGACTAACAACCTAGTTGGGGATATATCATGCAACAAAAATAAAACAACATGCTATGAAACCAAATAACATAGTGAGATGAGTATTTGTTATCCTATACCACTAGTTGACCATGGGTGGAATAAGGTGTGTATAGGGGAACTAGTCCCTATCACCCCTTATCCAACCCTATAAGATTCATTTGACTAGGGTATATGTATTATTAAATCAAAACCACACTAGCATAGATTTCCAAGAGTGATTCTCTTAATGTACTTAGTTTCAAGGGATGGTATGAAGTGCATAAGTAGGGTATTTCACCTTCAATTACTCTCCATCCAGCCTCTAGACATGCTCTTTGCTAATTACACGAAGCGAGGACCAATTAGTCACTTATATCTCACTCTTACGGATAGAGGAGTATAATGATATATGGGAAGAGGGGTGTCTAGCTAATGGTTCGATAGTTGGACTTAGGATCTTTTCCCCATATAGTCACATATGTATCATTCTCCCCATACTTAGGCAACTGCAGGAATCAATCACCATAGAAAGAGATGGGAAATGAGAGACAAGAAAGAATATAACATTTCCAAATAAAACTATAGTGTTTTCAGTAATATCTCCCCAACATGGTATCAAAATCACGCTTCCTCCCCCCCCCCCAAACATCCCACCAAGGGGCTTATCTACTCATGGCACAAAAAAGATAAATAAGAGGAAGACAAAAATTAGAACTCCATGAAGGTTGGTGAATGTTTCTCCTTCTTCACCTCTAAAGATATAAATCCAATAACATACCTACTCCAAAATCTAAAAGCATGACAAAATGGGTTAGGAATGGCCAAAACCATCGGAAGTTGGGGTTTTAAAGGTATCGGGAAGTGGATGGGAGTGGAGAATGGAAAAAGGGAGGTAGGTGGCGGACATTAATGCTATGAAGTGGTAACTCCTACCTTTCAACCACCACTAATGTATATATAAGGGGCTAGAATGGCTAGGTTTAAGTGGGGGTAGTTCTGAAAAAAACAGGGCTCGAGAACAGTAGGTTTGGAGGCAAAATGACTGCACCACTGATGTGGGGAAATGGAATAACCAAGGACGTGGTAGTGAGAAGAGCCAGTGGGTCATGTGGTTAGTGACAATTGGTGGGATGTGAGGGTGTAATGGGGTTTGCAACATGATTGTTCTATCACCCGGGTGTTCATTATGGGAAAAAAAGTGGAACAATCGTTCTGGTGAGAACAATTGTGGGGAAATATGATGCTTGGAAGCAGTGATAACTAGGAGTTTTGGGGTTTTTTTATTGTCTCACCACTGCCATTATATTGGTACAACAAATAAAGCGGCTTTCTGTGCACTTTTCTAGCTAATTGATCTCCAAAGGATGCATCTTGCTTCTATGATCCTTGGACACTTGGGGTAAGTTGGAGTTAACTTTAATGACTACTTGGATTCCTTCATATATTTTAGTGTCTTTAAATTATTCTCTATCATCCTTCCATCAATTAGTCTCCAAGGTACTCATAAAATAATAATAAAATAATCCATAAGTACATCTAACAATATATACCAATTATTGGGAAAAACGTGAATATTGAATTGTCTAGGTGTGAATAAGAGGCAAAATGACACAAGATGGAGATCCAAACTAGTAATCCATCACCACCGCACAATAAAAACATACATCACACGTGGCATGTTCCAAATAATTTCTCTTAAATTCATTCAATTAAGAAATGGGAAACACATTCATTATGATGTTTTTTGGCTAATTAAAGCCCAAGTATGAATTAATATAAGCAATCCACTACTCTCCTTTCCTCTTTCACATTGCAAATGTTATTCAAGTACAAAGAATAAAAATTTTCCATATGGGATACCGAACACATATCCAAGTAGTGTAGTGTCCATAAAGCTTTGGGTAGATCATTTCATGCACGGAATGGACTAAAATATTTAAAGATGGTGTAACATTTGTAAGCATTTAACCTTATACTTCAATCCACCTCGCGTGTGTTGTGCTCTAGAGGGTGTGAATAGAGCTAATAATAAATGTATGCAATTTAAAATAAAAGGAAGGTTAGTCTGCAACTTGCTTAAGAATATATTGAAGCAGAAATATAAATCAAGTGTTAGATAAAATGGAAACAACCACAAGACACAAATATGTATAGTGGCTCCGTCAAAAAATATGCCACCCCTCTACTGAGTTGGTTCTAACTAGAATTTCTCAACCTTGAATTTATTAATGACTAAATATACAAAATTATCGATGTCTTTTGTAGATTAAGACAACTTTTTTTTCTTCTATATCAAGGATAACTAATAACTCAGAATAGATAATAATCAACCCCCACCCCTTAAACAAAGACTTCTTACAAGAAGTAGCTCTAAGAAAGTTCTTCACAACTTTCTCTTAAAAAGTAGTAAGAAGCACCAAGAACCAACAAGGTGAACAAAAGAGGAAGAAGGAAATTACAAATCTTCACAAGATTCTAATTCAAGATCTCTGTGAACAAGTGATGTTAAACTCCATAGAGGTTTAGACAAGGCTCTATCTGGTGGAGTATGACTGTTATTGAGCTAAGGCTTAAATTAGCTTGAGGGTAGCTGAAGGTAGCAATGTAGTATTCTAAGCTTGGAGTAGGATAGCATGTAGTAGGTTGCTCACGTGTGTTTTACCAGTCCAGATACCACTCCAATTAATATAAACTATTTATGGATAGTTAAGAACACTTATGGGAGTGTTTAGGATGAGATAAATGCTAAATTAGCCATTAAAATGTCAAAAGTCAACTTTACAATGGCTAGTAGACCACTGCATATTTTGTATGTAGAGTTTTCTCGATCAAATTATACTTTGACTGGAGGACTTCTTGGTCTAATTATACTTCAACCAAGATTTGTTCTCTGGCAAGTTTTTTTAACAGCTCTTTCTCGGTCCAGGTGCAATTCAACCAGATGGATCTCAATCAAAGAAGAGTTTGAGCGGAATATTCCATATAAGTTCACTACTATATTTTTGGAAAATATGTCAAAATATTTTTCTGATGAAAATATTGTCCTAAAGACTTGATATAAATGTGTAATATGGTTTAGTATAGGATCCGGCTATTTATCACTTGTTCTTAAATCATTGCTATCAAGTTGTACAAATTGCACTTATACAAAGACATATACATGGTACAACTTGACCTACAAGCATCCAAACACATATAATAGCATATTCTTTATTCTTGGATCTTATCTAAGTTCCTTAATCACGTAAAGAACTAAATGCACATGTTAGTGACACAAATGTGAAATATTGTATCATCTAAATAAGATAGTGGCATATCCAAAAAGTCAACAATGTGACCCACTTGGCTTTTCATGGGGATATGGTGGGCCATGGATGGTTTCCCCTAACCCCATGGGAATGCAATTGGGAGAAAGGATTATTGGGGGGGGAGAAGTTGGGTTTTTATTACATAGAGCATCCATTTTTTCTCTTTTTCTTTACTTATTATTACATAGAGCATCTTTTTATTATGCATTCTTTTTCTTTTTCTCTTGCCCCATGTGTAGGTAGGGCCTATAGTGGTAGGAAGAGGAAGGGAGGTGAGGGATTGGACACCCCAAACTCTTGTAAGGTAGAAAAGGCTGAATATATGTATTATTGACCTCCTTGTATGAGTCATATAGGTAGGAAATGGTGTAAGAAAAACAGATCAAAGGAAATCCACCTTGTGTGGATATCTATATAAAACCTCATGCAAGAAATTTAATCCAACATCTGTCCCAAGAAATGGCAAAGCATGATGAAATGAGAATTTATGTAAGATTACATTACTTTCATAGGGATGAATGTCACCAAACATTTAAGGCTTGCTAGAATTAATAATATTTGAATCAAACATTCAACTTTTTGTGAGAAAAGTATAACATGCTTATAATCTTAGAACTTGGTATCAATTTGACAAAAATGTGATAATGGGGTACATTTACCAAAGGTAATGCAATCGACTCAAATAAGTAAATATTCAGTCAAACACACCTTTAGGCAATCAATTTCAAATTTGGGCAGTTTAAAAAAAATGGTGCCAAATTGCCCTCTTTCATATCAATACCTAAACTATAAAGTGGGAAATAACATTAATTAAATTATAAATAATCAGACACAACAAATTAGTAAAATATATATGCAATGAAATATGGTGGATGGCATAGCAAGATAGATAAAAAAATATTGTAAAAATCATAGAAAATTGCAAAAAATAAGCTATATGACATTCACGTATGTAATATAGAAAATAAACGTGTAAACTAGACAAGTATGGGGTTTAGTTAAGCAATTGATCATATCCAGCAAAATTAGAACTAAGAACAAAGCAAAATTATGTCTTACCACCCAATCATCTCAAGATTTATAGCCATGATGTACTCGACATAAATAAAGACTTAGGGTAATATGGTAATGATCATGGATGTGTGGTGACTAAGAATTGGGGGGGATTCAAGTCACTCAAGTGGGGTGGACCAGGGCCACCTAGGTCATTATATAGAGAATGGACACTATGTTTGGTTGGCACCATGGCCAAGGTGGTCATAATGGCCATGTCTATACATGTCAAACTAAGTCAAAATCCGCAGGCACCCATGGGTCGACCCGTTTAAGTTAGTTTTGGGTGATAAAATTTTCCACCCAACAAAAATTAACTAAACCCATAGCCACCCATTTAGTTAGTGAGTTTTATCGATAGTTTGTGGGAACCTATAGGTGACCCACTTAACTAAATTAATTACACAAAATAATCTAATGATCTACTATGAGTTAGAATAAATATGAGGTCTACTACTACCCATTAATTGTTTAGGATTTCCTGTCCAAACTCATACTTATCCAACAAGTTATGATATTGGAGTGAGAGATATTTGAGGAAAACAAATCCACGTCAACTAAATTATCTAATTGCTCAATCAAACTTAATATGGAGTCTTAGTATAAGTTACTAACTTTGGTTTGTCAATCATAGTCATGCATTAGAGAATTTAGCTATAACTTAGAGAACTTTACCTTAAAAAGTTATGTGGTTGAATGATCGTAAAACTTGAACAACATATTTGTTTGATTGCTAGAGATAATGTATACTAATTTGTTGCTTTTGTGCTATGTTTCATGTAAAAAAATACTAGATAATGGTGTTCTTTGGATTGTTACAGTATCACCTTGCAAAAAGTTGTCTGTTGAACACATATTATATGGTCACCCACGGGTGACCCCTGACCTGTTGGGTCAAGTTTAGATTTGTCTTTGTTCAACCCATTTAAAATTACATCTTTTTGTCCTGCACTCACAATATCCAAACCTGTAATGACCCAACCCACCAACTTGTTTGATAGGTTTAGTCATGGCAATTAGTTTCATGTAGCTTTTTATTTTAGTTCATTTTTTTCTTTTCAACCTGGGTCTTTTAAATGCTTGGCCACTCCATGCTTCATTATTCTGGCTAGGTTCCTATTCTAAGATGAACCAAAAACATAAAAACTATCAAGTGTATTGTGTGTATGTGTGTCTTGGAAGTATAACAAAAATGGGGTTCAAGTGAGAAAGATCTTAAACCAATGTGGGTTGCCTCTCACTATCTATGAGTTTACTTTATTCATATAGGAAACATACTCTTCTTCTCAATCATCCATTAGAAAAAGTCAAGGTCACATTCTTGAAGTAAAGGGCCTTCTCGTTGGCATTTAACAATTTCTCCTCAACCCACCATTCATGGTGGTCTTCAAAGCTTTCCTCTTCAAACTTGTCCTTCCTTTTCTCTCTTGGGGTGATGGTGTCTTGAAGATGTTTAGGGTCAACCTCAAATTCATGAAGGTGTCCCTCAATGTGTCGATGCACACATGGATGCTAGCACCATCCATATCTAAGAAGAGCCTTCCCAAGGTGATGGGAATCTTCTTGTCCTCCGGCTCCATATATAGAACAACAAAGTCTGCCAGGAACACAATTGTAGTTTATATGTCAAGCATTACAAGTACATCATCCATGCTACCCCTTGGGACTTCTATAGACTGATGTCCAATAGTGTGCTACAATTTTTGAGCTTCGATTCAAAAAATCCCAATTTAAGATACACACTCTAGGGCATGAGGTTCACACTATAACCCAAGTCAATAAGAGAATTCTCATTAAGATGATCACCAATGTGACATGGAATTTTAAGGGGCTCAGTGGTCATCATAATTGATGTGAGCAACATTTTGTAAAATAAACTTCACTTTCTCACTCGATGTTATTTCCTTTGGCGTCCTTCTTGTTGTCTTTCTTTTGGAAGTGCAAGCATCCTTTAAGAATTTGGCATATCCCAGAATTATTTTGATTGCATCAAGTAATGGGATGTTCACTTTGACTTTCCTAAAGATTTCAAGGATATCAACATTTTGTTTTTTTTCATCTTTTGGATGAGTGATCATCTAGAAAATCAAGGGAATGGAGGCTCACTAGCACTAGCCTTTATTACATCAACTTTATCAATTTGAGGTGTCACAAGAGGAGCTCAATCACTTTGAGAGATCACACTAGAGCCTTAACTTACCAATGGTGGAATATTTGGCATCATAAATGGAACCTAAGGAATATAATCACTCTCAAATGGAGTAGATGGTAGAACATTTATTATCACGTAATATTAATAATTTGGTGCAATAGGGATTTTGGGTCTCACAACATCATCACAAACTTTTCCAGCATTACTATTGACATATAACCTCGACCAATATGATCTTTGCCCCTTTTTCTTTTGTGCTTCTCAAGAACTTATCCACTCCTAAAGATGGTCATGATATTCACTTGGTCATGGGGAGGAGGGGGATCTTGTGATGTTTGTTGTTGTGTGGTGGTCTTTACTATTGTTGAAGATGGGGTGGATTTTAGAGGATGTATGGATGTTGTAGAGGTTGTTGTTATTGAGGAAATTGTTGAGAAATATACAATTTTTGTGGTGGTTTTTGGGGGTGTAGGAGGACATTTGTGGTTAAATTTCAGTTGTGGTGGTGAAAGAGCATATGGTTTTAGAAACCTTGATATTGTTGCACATGTTGTACATGCATAGGTGGCAGACCATAAGATATATGAGGGAACACCATTTTTCCACTTGCATTGTTTGTATTCACTATGGTTTGAGAAATAAGCCTTCTCGTTTCATTGTGGGAAAGAGTCAAGGCTAGATTATCTAGTCTTTATCCCAACCCATTAATGGTTCGTACATGAGTGGACTCATCTTTCTTCACTTCATCTAGGCTCCTCATTCTTCCAATCACTTCATTTTTTAAACCTTGAGTTGTATTTTGGCCTTGACGTTGCCTTGGTTTCTCTTGTACATTATCGCCATTTTTCTTCCATCAAATGTTAGAGTGATGTCTACACTTGTAAGTACAATATTGAGACATCGGACTATGGCTGTTGGATTTCCTAAAAGACTGAATTGCCTTTACCTATTTAATAAGGGATTCAATAGATTATAAGTATTGCTTGAAGCACCTACAACTTGAATATTTATTAGGATCATCACACCGAAAAGGATCTTCATCATTTATGGTGTTTCATTACTTGAAGAAGAAGGTGGTTGAGTATATGTGGCAACACCAAGACTTCTATCATATTCATTGGTTGCACTTGATGCTTTATGCATTGAATTTTTAGTCAAGTGTTCAAACAAAACCATGATTCTTTAGGAGATTTGGCCATGAGAGTTCCACCGCAATAGGAATGCACCACACTTTGGCCCAATTGAGATAGTTTAGAATAGAATGATTATACAATTCTCCACGTACTTCGTGGTGAGGGTAGTATCTTAGTATATCTTGAAATCTCTTCCAACTTACATGAAAGTACTCAAGGACCAATTGACTGAAGGAGGTGATGTTTCTTCTCATTTGTGTGAGTTTGGCTATTGGGTAGAATTTCTGAGTACCTCATTCTTCATAGCCTCCTATGTCATAAATTTAGGTTGGTATTGTAAATTTATTTCACCAATAAAATCCTAACTAGTCAATATGTGACACATGAGATCTCAAAGTGCAATTGACCCAACTAATATCCACAATCAAACCTAAATAAAATTATATGATTTCATTTTGATAATAAATAACTCACTTTAAAGTACGAGCCACTAATTCATTTTAGATAATCCTAAATAATTAAAGACGCATTTATCCTATATTGGAAATAATTGATGGTTGTGACTCTTAAAATAGAAAACTATGTTGATATTCAGATTACTCATAGTCAAATTATCTAACAAACAAATTTTCATTGTATTTGAATGATTCTATATGTTCCAAATAGATTTAAAAAGAAAACCAATTAACTATCCTAATCATTATGATATGGACTATGGTTTTACATTGGTTTTTTTCCAATCATTTATCATCAATCAGATCCTTGTCCTTTTGTTTGGGCACGAGCTCTTTTTGAATCGCTAGATCAGGATCTAAGGGTCAACCTTCATTTCCTACCTCCCGCAGAAGTCTACGTCGGGAGGAATAGGAGTTTGCTCTCCATGGGCTCCTCAAGCCACATTAAATCTTCCCTTCCATGGAATCCCAGATATAATAGAATCCACTGGTATCTTTGTCGCTATGAGACAAAGCCAAAAAAATTGGGATCCTTGGCATTTTGGTGCCTAAAAGGTGTCCCTACAACTTTGGACTCCTTGGTCTTCTAAGTTTCATACCCTGTGAGATTTATATGTCCCTCGTGACTTCTAACCAAAGGCTATATATATGTGGGTTTTCGATGATCTTTGGGTCTCAATAACTTGCCGCAAGATTTTCCTCTACCAACGTGAAGTCACCTGGTATTCCATCTAGCCCTTGTGCTTCCTGTCTGTCGGCATTGAGGAGTCAGGTGCCCTAGAGAGTCATTGATGTTCCACATATGATCAATGAGTCTTCTCTGAGTTTCCTCGCGTTCAAGTTTCAATCTATTACACTCTAACCCTGGTTGTCATCCTCGGGTTATCCTTATTGACACATGAATCCAAGGAACTATTTTGAAGCTTTTGATGACGATTTACCAGTAGCCTTCTATGATCTATCTCCGATGTGTTCTTCACTGTAGCTTGCTTCCCGAAAATTCCCCTTCAACCACTTATGATGGGAGTGAGTCCTTGAGCTCCTAATTGCCTAACCAACCAAGAATGGGTTTGATGGCATCGACAGGGTTCACCAGATTGGTTCATGAACGTAGTTGGGTGATACACCTTGCTTTAATCAGCTATTTGATTGGAAGATTCCAATGTGATCAAGCTTCTGAAGCTTCAATGCATTATTCCAAAGGGAGATTTTCCCCACATGTGTTTTCTAGTTTTGCCCTGATCTAGATTTATGTTTATTACACTACTACATGGGTATTTTGGACTTTTACACATCTTGATGATACATGTTGTGCACCTACTTGATGTGGGCTTGGTGTCGAGGTGGGAGCATATGTTTAGGCCACATCACCATTGCACTGGTTTATTTTGCTTTTATTTTGTCACATGTGGATTTGATTTATTTATAGATTGGTCCAAGTTTGAAAATCTGTAAATAGTTCATATTGTGTCAGAAAAATACAAACAAGTGTGTTTTAGAAAGGTTTTTGTGAGGAAAATCTATTTTTATGATTTTCAAACCCTGATTCCATCGTCTCTTACCATGTTTCTTTAAATGACTCAAATTAGGGTTTAGGATGCATATATAATGAAAATTAATATAAATCATATAATTTCAGAAACATAGGATTCGATCAAGATCAAGGATACTAAGTTAGGATCTACCTTGCTCTAGGTAAGCAAGTCATGCCTCTAGGCATATATACTTTGGATGAATTGCATGTTAAGTATGGTATAGGATTATGCTTTAAATTTCAAATTAATGAATGAAATGAATATATTTCTATGGTTATCACTGATTCTCATTACTTTAATGCCATGCTCATGTAATGATTAAGAAATTGAAGAAAGAATCATCTAAGCCATGTAATTATAATTTTAAAATTATGAGGGAGAAATACCATGATGATTGAGATAATGCACTTAAGTTGTGAATTGTTCCTCTTTATGTTATTTTGTCTTTATGGCATTGATGAGCACTTGGTGACTAAGATGAGCCTTAACCGGCCTGATGAGCACTTTACTGCAAATATTAGATGAGGGCACTTTACATTGATGGCAATATAAGAATAATGATATAAATGATTAAGATAATAGAATGAAGTAACTTAAAATATGTTTCTCACAATGATGGACCTTTATGGTCATTAGGGCTTCCTAGCAATGATGGGCTCTCCGATCATGATGTGCCCCACGTGGGCAGTGATGAAGAGAATACATATAGTAATGTTTATTAATTTATTGATGTAATACAAGATAAAGTGTAATAATAATTCTTAGTGATCAAGTCATGTCAAGTTTATTTCAATTCAAGTATATATGCCTATTTTTAGTTCTAATAAAATACATAGTGTCACTTACTTATATTGTTGCTTTGTTTTGCATGGCCATGGGACAAGATGTCCCTAGATCAAAGAGCAATAGAGAATTGAAGTGAGCCTTGTAGAGTAGTTGTCATCGAAGTTGACTTTAACTTGGTGGGGTTCCATCTACCACTTAGTAGATTCTTTAGTCTAGTTATCATTTCTTATTTTAAATTTTCCTAGACTACATGTATTAGGTTTGAGATTAAGATGAGGTTATGTTTTCCCTTTCGAAGAACAATGTTTGAATCTATATTTCCAATTAATGCATAGTATTTCATTTATCATGTTGCTATATACATCATGTTTTGTGATGTTCCTCCAAGCCAAGTAACCCATGTTATAGACAACATAGGGATTGATTCCGCTGACATATATGTGCTTGGAGGGGCATTAGAATATGGTACCAGAGCAAATAAGTAGATGGCCACCAAGCAAAAATTGGTTTCATATGTTCTAACCTAGGTATAGAAGAATTAGGTGAAAGATATTAGAAACCAAAGTAGAGGTCTGGATAGAAGATAAAAGTTTAGATAAGGATTAGGATTATGTGCCTAGATGTTTTTAACTTTTATGTTAATTCTAGAATTGTATATAGCATTCTCTCTCTCTTTTCCACACACCTGTGGTATGGGACACATGCTTATGGGGTTTTGTAGAGAGAATGTTGTGTGCATAATCATGCTTGTCTTGTCCTTTCAAATGCATGTGGTATGAGACATGTGCACAAGGGAGGTGCTAGGATAAGTATGTGTGATAAGACATGTCACCTCTAGATATATGATCGGCCGACATGTATCCAAAGGCGACAAAGATAACAAGAGTCAACATTAAAAGTTTGAGACATATAGTCACCTAAACCTAATTAGATAGATACTAAAACAAGCATGCATACAAAGTAGATAATTTGATATAGATAAGTGTGAAAATCATGCACATACTAATAAAAATGTTTTAATTATGTGTTCATCATGTAATACTGTCATGCTAATGGATTGGAATTATAAATTTCATGTTTAAGATTAAGAAATTGTGTTATGTTGATATAGTCCTTACAATCATGTTATGTGAGTCTTAACCGGCCTTATATGAGCCTTAATCAAAATTGTGAGAATTGTGGTTGCGTTCACAAGAGTGACTATATCAAATCAAGTAAAAAAATCATCTAGTACAAAATCATGTCAAGGTAATCAAGTTCTCATGTAATTATGGTTAACCATGAGTTGGTTATATCTTAAGTATGTCAATGAGACTTCAAGATAATATTAGAGAGTTAGCATACATAGAATATGTAAAGCCCTAAGGTGGGCAGTACTTGGAAATTTTGAAGATGATTTTTTTTTAAGGTGGGTAGAATTGTAACACCCTCATATTTTAAAGTGGTGAATGAATCCCTATTTCAAAACTTGATTTTTTTATTTATTTAAATTTTATGCTTCATTTTAACCCTCATGTCATTATAAGACTCAAAATTGTTAGTAAAACTATGTTTTCTCTAAATTCATAGATAGTTGTACACTATCAATTGGATTGTAAGTTATTTCACCAATAAAACCCTGATTAGTCCATATGTGACACATGAGAGTTCAAAGCACAATTGACCAAACTAATATCCACAATCAGACCTAACTAAAATTATATGAGTCCATTTTGATAATAAATAACTCACTTTAAAGTATGGACCACTTATTCATTTTAGATAATCCTAAATAATTAAAGACATATATATATCCTATACTGGGAAGAATCGATGGTTGTGACTCTCAAAATAGAAAAGTATGTTGATATTTGGATTACTCATAGTCAATTATCTAACACACCAACTTTTATTGTATTTGAACAATTCAATATGTTCCAAATAGATTAAAAAAGAAAATCAATTAACTATCCTAATCATTATGATATGGACTATGGTTTTACATCATTTTTTTTCAATCATGTATCATCAATCGGATCCCTGTCCTTCTGTTTGGATACAAGCTCTTTTTGAACTGCTAGATCATGATTTGAGGGTCAACCCTCATCTCCTACCTCCCTTAGGAGTCTCTGTCGGGAGGAATAGGAGTTTCACTCTCCATGGACTCCTCAACCCACATTAAATCTTACCCTCTGTGGAATCCTAGACATAATAGAATCCATCAGTATCTTCGTCGCTGTGAGACAAAGCCAGCAAAACTAGATCCTTGGCATTTTGGTGCTTAAAGGTGTTCCTACAACTCTGGACTCCTCATCCTTCTAGGTTTCAGACCCTATGAGTCCATGTCCTTCATGACTTCTAACCAAAGGCTACATATATGTGGGTCATCAACGATCTTCGGGTATCAATAACTTGCCCCAAATTTTCCCCTGCCAACGTGAAGTCACATGGTATTCCATCTGGACCTTGTGCTTTCCAGTTGTCGGCATCGAGGAGTCAAGTGCCCTAGAGAGTCACCGATGTTCCACATCTGATCAAGGAGTCTTCTCTGAGTTTCCTCGCACGTAGGTCTCAATCTGTTGCACTCTAACCCTGGTTATCATCCTCGGGTTATCTTTCTTATTGGCCATAAATCCAATGAACTATTTTGAAGCTTTTGATGACATTTTATCAGTATCCTTCGATGCTTTGTCTCCGGCGTGTTCTTCACTGCAACTTGTTTCCAGGAAACTCCCCTCCAACCAGTTATGGTGGGAGTGAGTCCTCGATCTCCTGAGCACCTAACCAACCAAGAATGGGTTTGATGGCATCGAAAGGGTTCACCAGATTTGTTCATGAATGCAGTAGGGTGCTACATCTCACTTCAATCGGCTATTTGATCAGAAGATTCAATGTGGTCAAGCTTCTGAAGCTTCGATGCATTATTCCATAGGGAGATTTTCCCCACAACTATTTTCTAGTTTTGTCTTGATATAGACCTGTGTCTGTCACACTGCCACATGGGTGTTTTGGACTTTCACACACGTCTTGATGATACATGTTTCACACCTTGCTGTGTGCTTGGTGTCGAGGTGACAACATATGTTTGGGCCACATTAGCATTGCACTAGTTTATTTGATTTTTTTTTCCGTCACAGGTGGATTTGATTGATTTCGTGATTGGTCCAAGTTTGAAAATTCGTAAATAATTCATGTTGAGTCAGAAAAATACAAACACGTGTGTTTTGGAAAGGTTTTTGTGAGGACAATCTATTTTTATGGTTTTCAAACCCTAATTCCATCATCTCTGGACATGTTTCTTTAAATGACTCAAAATAGAGTTTAGGATGTATTAATGATGAAAATTAATAGAAATCATATAATATCAAGAACATAGAATTTGGTCAAGATCAGGGATACTAAGCTAGGATCTACCTTGCTCCAGGTAAGCGGGTCATGCCACTATGCATATGTACTTTGGATGAATTGTATGTTAAGTATGATATAAAATTATACTTTAAATTTCAAGTTAATTAATGAAATGAAGTTAATGATGTTGCCTCTAATTATATCATTGCATGTTGTTTGTTATATCCATAAAGTTCTATGGTTATCACTGATGCTCATTAGTTTAATGCTATGCTCATGTAATGATTAAGAAATTAGAGAAAGAATCATCTAAACCATGTAATGATAATTTTAAGATTAAGAGGGAAAAATCCCATGATGATTAAGATAATAAACTAAAGCTGTAAATTGTTCCTCTTTATGTTATTTTGTCTTTATGGCATCGATGAGAACTTTGCAACTAAGATGAGGCTTAACTGACCTGATGAGTACTTTGGTGCAAATATTGGACGATGACAATTTACATTGATGGTAAGATAAGAATAATGATGTTAATGATTAAGATAAGAGAATTAAGTAACTTAGTATATGTTTCGCAATGATGGACCTGTATGGTCACTATGGGCTTTCTAACAATGACGGGCTTTCCGAGCATGATGTGCCCCATGTGGGCGGTGATGGTGAGAATGCATATAATAATGCTTCTTAATTTATTGAAGTAATGAAAACTAAAGTGTAATGATAATTCTTAGTGATTAAGCCATGTCACTTTATTTCAGTTCAAGTACATATGCCTATTTTTCAGTTCTTATAAAATGCATAGTGTCACCTAGTTACATTGTTGCTTTGTTTCATATGGCCGTGGGACGAGATGTTCCTAGATCAAGGAGCAAGAGGGAACTGAAGCGAGCCCTTGAGAGTAGCTGACATCAAATAAGACTTTAACTTGGTGGGGTGCCATCTACCGCTCAATAGATTCTTTAGTCTAGTCATCATTTCTTATTTTAGATTTATTTAGACTACATGTATTAGGTTTAAGATTAAGATGAGACAATTTATGTTTTTTCTTTCAAAAAAGCGATGTATGAATCTATATTTTTAATTAATGCATGATGTTTCATTTATCTTGTTGATATATATATCATGTTTTGTGGTGTTCCTCCAAGCCAAGTAACCTATGTTATGGACAACATAGGGATTGCTTCCGCTAATATATATGTGCTTGGAGGGGTGTTACAAACCTTGACTTCTTTAATTTTATGTATAGAAACATCACAATAAGCCTCATGCTGCATATTGAGGAAGCTGCACAACACAACTGTACCTTGTAACCTAGACCAAAATAGGGATGAAATATCACACATACAACACCCACATTGCAACCCATAACCATAACCACCCGAACTCTACAATCACACACCACCGTGATGATCGAACGCAAGGAGGGTCGCGACTACTATCAGTTACCAAAAGTGACAATGAATGCTCATAATGTGGACAAGCCAAAACCCTAGAGTGGATCCTCAATTCAAAGAGCTACCCAGATTGGGTCGGTCTCAATATGAATTTTGGGTCAAGACTAAGGGCCTATTTGTTAGGGTGTCGTAGGGTGTCGTTTGTTGAATATGAAAGCATCAAATGAAACATAACTGTTGTTCTGTGTTAATTTCGTTTGGTACAACACCACAAGGATTCACTGATGCGTTCCGAATTGTTTGGTATGCAGCAGCCGATGACTTTTTTGATCTACAAAAGCTGTGTGGTGCCGCTGGTTCCAATTGTAAAGGAGGGCACCCGAGCACACCCATTTTGGGTGTGTACCGATTCTCGAATTTCTCGTAAAAACAAATGCTTCCGACGAGTTCAAAACCAACGATTTTCTTACATGTTCACTAACCAAATAAAAATCACGACTGGAATTCATACGTGATGAACTTGTTTTATACCTTACCAAACCATCCCTAACACGGAGGCTATTATTAACCAAATAAGAACGAGACCTAATCTCGACTGGATCAAGATGGCATGACCATATATCACATCTAAACAAAGGCTAGAGGCATATTTGGTAAGGTGTAATACGGGTGAAAAATATGGTCAACAGAAGTATTTGATTGGCTGAATCTCAAACGCGTTCAGAATATGAATTTCTTTGTTTGGCAATGTGAATTGAATAATGATCACACGCCGCAAGTGGAATTGACCCAAACACAAAAACAGCAGCCGTACTGCATGTCCGTGTCACGAAATATAGCGATTGTACTCTTTTCATTTGCACAGCATCTTCTGAAGACTTGTATTCTGACATCAGGCGAAAGATTGCATCCCACTATGGAAAAATCTGCTGATCAAGTCATGCTTCGGATAAGACCAGATAGAGAGATTCCTACGGTATAAAGAAATTGCATGCCAAGCGAGTAGGTCCATACCAAGTGTTGCGACGCCTCCGCGCCAATGCTTATGACCTCCCCATTCCAAAATGGGTATAAGTAATTTACAGAAAAAAATAATTCAAGTTTTTACTGCAAAAAAGAAAGAATTGATCGCCGCGCCCCATTCTACTCCTCACTTCAGCCCTGACGGAAAAGAGCAAAAGAAGCGGGTGCTTCCGGTTATAGAGCTCGACAACCGTGTCCTGTTTTCTAGTGTGCCACCAAACTATGGCCAAGTTCTGGCGCCCTGGCTCGGAGCGCCCGCGCATGCTGGAGGACGAGGAAGGCGGAGTCCTCTTCTACTCTGCCCCTCGCGGTTCGTCTGCAGGGTAAGTACTTAACCTGCCGCCGGCCGCCCTGTGCTTCTCAAGCCTACTAACTTACTGGCCTCCCTTTTCCGTCCTTTGTCCAAACGGCCAGGTTTGGGTACTCGACCTTGGAGCGGCAACGACAACGCCTGCCGGTGTCAAAGTACAGGAACGCCATCCTCTATCTGGTGGAGAACCACTCCACCACCATTATAGTTGGAGAGACTGGGAGCGGCAAGACTACACAAATCCCGCAGGTCATGCCTTAGAATAGACGGAACTTTCCGATGCCATGTCCGCATTGGCTCAAGCTGTATATCATCTAAAGGCGTCTGCTTTGTTTGATATTATTGAATGTCATGCAGTTTCTGAAGGAGGCGGGTTGGGCCGACGGAGGGCGCGTTTTAGCATGCACTCAACCCAGGCGCCTAGCCGTTCAGGTGATATATCATTTCATAGTATCCTCCCTCTTGACATGCAGAATGATCGCCTCATTAATTCTTCAAACCGCAATAAGAACCGGTGGTTTAGCAAAAAACATCACATTGATTTCTGATTGAATAAGGCTTTCTACCATCCCACAGTCAGTTGCCGCTAGAGTAGCTCAAGAGATGGGCGTCAAGCTTGGAGAGGAAGTCGGATATACAATTCGATTTGAGGATGTATCAGACCCGGTAAGAAATCATCCCCTTCAACACTACTACTCATATCATCAATTAAACATATCGCCATGTACAAAAAAGGTTTCCAGCTAAGGGCCAGACTTCCTTGTCCAAGATTATTCTCTAGTACTTGTCTTCTGGTTGATATAGACAGTTACATGACCCTCCAATTAGGCTAATATTGGCTTTTCCCTTTGCACCACCAGGGCTTAACCAGGGTCAAGTTTCTCACCGATGGAATTTTACTTAGAGAGATGATGGAGGATCCACTTCTCAGCAAATATAGGTAGTGACGTGCTGCTTTGTGCACAAATTTCATATCTGATTACATGGTGTGAAGGTCTAAGAAATGTGACAGAAACTCCTATTTTGCTATTAATAACGCTGCTATCTTATACGTGCCTTAGCTTCATGAATTAGTTCAGATTGAGTATAAAGCTTCTCATACCTATACAGATCCACATTTACATGTCATATTTATTTGCTTAGCAAGCCTCCTCTCTTGGATAGATTAATAGGATGTATTTCAATTATTCGAATGCCAAACTCGTCTTTGGTACTTCTTGCAGAATATATACAACTGATGCCATATAATTCTTGATGTACTATCAGTCACTGATGGATGTCCTAACAAATTTCCATCACTCCATTGAGTGCGTTCCTATGATATACAAATAACAGCTTCTTCTAACTATATCAGATATCTTCTCAGTAGGAGACATACCCAATAAGACCAGCGTTGCTATATGGGACTGAATGTTGGGCAGTTAAGAAATAATGTATAAACATGACGAGTGTGGCTGAAATAGATGAATCTTTAGAAGAGAAGGAAAAATTGTGAGAGAAAATCTATATAACGAACCAAGTGGGGGTGGCGAGCATTAATGACAAGTGACATGAAGGTCATTTGAGATGTTATGGAGATGTAACACAAATTGACAAGTGTACCGATCAAAAGTAGTGTTATTGAGCTGAACATAAAAAAAGAAGAAGAGGCATGCCTAATTTAACTTGGGAAGAACTTATAAAGCAAAGATCTTGAACAAGGTTTTAAAAAGCGCGAAGCGGGAAGCGTGCGGATGGGACCTTGTAGCCGATTAATCGCCAGGCGGGCGATTAAGCGGGCGCTTTTTAGAAAAGCGGATTTCCAATTCCTATAAACTTTTAGGCAATATTACATACATATGTATATAAATACTACATTTTTGAAATTTTTATACATATCTAAAAATTGTACAAGACAATATAAAACACCCAAATAGTTTATAACACAACTATACAACAATGATTGTATCTATATAATATAGTAAATAATATACTTGTCATGGATAAAGCACCCTACACGTAAAATAATAAGTGTATATACAAGATGCAACAACAATTTTGTATCACATGTTTACATAGCTAAACAGTAAACAATAAACCTATCATAGCTAGCTTACAAACATATTATATCATCAAATAGTCATACATTACAGCAGTACATTTAATCAAAGTATGCATTCTAAATTAGATAATAGTTACCTATAATATACTTGGATACATCACAAAAGTACCATATCATACAGCTTACATACAAAGTATGCATTCTTAATTTGAACCAGGTATATCATAGTACATTTAATGTATGCTAGTTTAATATATTATAGTCAATACTAATCGGGGCATATAATGTACTTAATGTTATATGCTTACAACAGTTTTTTTTTAAAAAAAAGCAGGCAAAAAGCGGCCACTTTTCTCAAATTCACTCAAGCGGCGCTTATGGCACATTTTAATCGGTCACCACCTTTTGGCGATTAAGCGGCCGCCTAGGATGCTTTTTAAAACACTGATCTTGAATCTGTACGTCTTGATGGGAACTCAACTCATAATACAGCTGATTGGAAAAGAAGGATTCATGTAGCTGAAACTAACATGGTTGTGATTGAAGCTTAGATGATGATGAGGATGACGATGATGAGAAAATATGCGCAACAATATTATATGATGCTTAAATTGAATCCTAATGCCATATATTAAACATCTAACAATTTCATGATAAAAATTCCATATGTATGCATACATACCTATCCGGCTGCCCCTAACATGAATATAAAAAAGTTGATATGAGCAAGTGTGAAAACATGAAATTGGGTGTAAGACAATTTTGCCAAATTGAGCAAGAAAAATTAGTTAAACAAAATAGGGTGTACAGAAGTTCGGATTATTTATTTCAACCTAAAAAAGAAACACAATCATGAAGGCCCCTGCCTAGGTGTAGGGGTCCCCTAAGAGCCTCCACCAGTGTTGGCTCTTATTTTCTCGATGTTAATGCCTTCATTTGAGTCTGAATACTTTTACTTAGGGACCTTCTAGTAGGGAATACAACCTTGTAACATAAGTCTTTGACTCAACAAACGAGGTATCCGATAACAATGCCGTTTTGACAACCCGGAAATAGGTATTTACCGGTATACCGATGGAAATATGGACATGCAATCCGGCTTGTTTCGACGAATTAAATCATGAAATTTTACAGGTGTAATCTCTACACCTAAATGCATAAAATTCTATAAGGGGTATGTGGGGGGTGGTTGTCCATCATGTAGGAGGTAGGGAACCTATCTTGTTTTCTAGGGATTTCGATGACAAAATGTTAGAATTTGGATTTGGAATTTTACTAGCACAATCCATAAACATAAATACACACACACTTATGCAGTATTATCCAATTTACAGCACATGAATGGCATAGTAACTTGCTAACTCATATCAGTTGTATGTTGAGTTACATACTAAATCTCCATACAATATTGAGTTGATATAGTTGACATATTGCTCTAATGACATGTACATTATGTAAGATTGGTTGTATAAAGTTACGTGTTGCTTAAACACATCGTGGACAATACTATGTACATGTATAATACTCGTTCGTATTATGTAACTAAACATGATATATTTTCGAATTTTATTTAAACTTGAATTTCTAAAATAAAGTCATGAAAATAAATAAGAGGTGTTATTTAATATTTTAAAACAGTTTTAAAAGCTTACCAAATAATAGCTTTAACTTATAAAACAAATAATATACACAAATATATAGAAAATTAAATAACTCGTCAATTTATTACTTCTAGAAAACAAAAATATATAGTTCCACCATACGTTCTTTTATATATGTTCACATTACTCTTTATTAGAACGTCTTCTACTAAACATAAAAAATTAATTAATTATAAAAGTACTTATTGTAATAGTACTAGTGTTTAGATGAATTGCATGATAATAGTAATCAAAAGTGTTATAATTTGGTAGATCTAGTGATATTATTGTAGGTCTACATAATGTACTTATATATGTATGTATAGTTAGTGCAAAACATATTAAAATTGGAGTAATACTAAATTTTGGCGGTAGAAAATCGTTTTTTAGGTGGAACTGGAAGACATAGTAGGAAAAAGAGATGGAGAGGTTGCAAATGGAAGAGATTAGTTAAACTTACCTTGATTTGGGTTGATTTGAGCTCCAATTGCTATAAAACACCCAAATGCACCTTCTTTTCTTCTTCATGGAAGTAACAACTGTCATTCTCGCCAAAAAAGTTGGTATACCACCGGTTTCGGCCGGTATAGTGAAGTCAGTAGTGCAATTTGCTCCGTAACCATCGAAACATGGCAATATCGACAGTATACCCATCGATATACCGATATTTGCGAGCCTATCGGTAGTTCGGTACACACACATGTTTCCATATCCGATGGCGACAATATTGGTGTTTCGGTCGAAATATAGCCGATATCTCATTCCTTGCTCTGACTTTTACAAAAGAAGGCGGCTGTTTGCTATTTATAGGCTTCCGAATGTTTAGTACGATTAATACATTGATCATTGGTTTTGTAAGATTTCTTTACGTGTTTCGGCTTTTCATGATTTATATAATTTTTCACATTTTTTGTAACTGTTCACGATTTTGCTCTTTTAAGTCGCTTGCTTTTCTAATAAAACCACTCATGCCTGATATACACTAACCCCACAACCACAACTCCCCGGACAGTCCTTGTTGTTACATCGTTGCTTTCCCCCCTTCTTCTCTGATGTTGTGTCCACATCCTTAATATTCTTCTCTTCAATCAGCAAACAAGTGATCCTCCTCTTAGTTCTCATATTTTTTCTTATTTGCCTCTTGTATATCAGTATCATTAGCATCTATGTTCAATGTTTCTGTAACCGATACTATTGTTCACACGTTTCTCACAATTTGTTACATACATTGTTATTGTTCAACTTTTCTATACTTCTTTTCCTACCTTTTTTCACTCAATAATATACATGTATATATATATATATATATATATATATATATATATATATATATATATATATATATATAGGTGATTTATTCCCAATTATTTTTGAATAGTTGACCGAACTTTGACAAAAAGTTAACATTTTTTTAAGGATCTTTTCCCATTTTTTTTTCAAAATTGATTTTTTCTAGCCAGCCAAAAAGTTCCTGATTTGCCACTATGAATACAGAGATGATTCTCATCAGTTGCAATACGAGAGTACATACTCGACCAAAAAGTCACATTACTTGATCTGGGATGATGCTTAATAAAACATATGAGTGCTTTCTGTTTCCAACATGTCATATTCATACTGTATAGTATTACACACATATATTTCCCATACAGCAAAACAGTGACGATTTGGTATCACAGAAATTCAGAGTTCACTTGCAACACAAAAATGTCTCTGATTTTTGGTTCAAGAATAGTGCTTTCCATTTGGCTATCCCACAAACTGACTGGTTGATTACATGCTTATCCAAGATCATCCTAGTGCGAATAAAGTTTCTGCCAGTTGAGCAGTGCTATGTAAATATGTATGGAGAAGCAGCTTCATGTAGAGGTTTAAGATGAAATCATTTAAAACGTCAAAACTCTCGATGGGTCTTTAACAATTAATTTCCTTAACCTTCCGTTAGTTCCCAAATATGGTTAGATCATTATCAATGAATATCTGTCTTCTTGTTTGGATGTTTCTTGATTTGTAGGTGGAATACTGCACAACTTTATGATAATTATTCCAAGGCATTTGAGCTACATTATAAATATTTATGCCGTCTTACTAGCTGTCATTTATCCATGGCATTAGTATTCTATGGGTTGTGCCTGGGATACATATCGTTGTGATGATTATAACATTAGTTTAACCTTGCTGGTTTTTTACATCACTGACGCAATTTTATAGATTTGATAGTTATGATCAATGCCTCAATAGGAATATCCCAACTAGTTCACAATCCAATTTTACCGAAATCACTTTGGAGTGTATGTTTAAAAAGCTTAAAGAATATCATAACATACGAATATCAGTTTAAGATGAATGTACCTGGTAATTGATTTTTGGTCCTATTGGGGAGAGATCTCTTTTGCGAAATTATTTGTTATAAATGTTTCTGTCATTTACTATGCTACCTCCTTTTTGCTAGTGTTGTCATGGTGGATGAGGCCCATGAGAGGTCGCTTTCGACAGATATGCTGTTAGGGCTTTTGAAAAAGGTAGTGCAACAAATCAAATACTTTCTTGGTTTTAATATGAGGTAGCCTATGTGTTAATTTAGAGTTATGTTTCAGGTTCAACGCCGACGACCAGATTTGCGTCTAATCATATCGTCAGCAACAATTGAGGCAAAGTCGATGTCGGCATTTTTCAGTCCTAGGTATTGCCATTACGTATTACTATTATCTTTAAGATTTGTATCATTACATTAGCTATATAGATTGAAATTTTCATACATATGCTATCCTGATAATGATTTTGTTCAAGTGATAAGAATTTACATGCAACTGTTCCTCCTAAAATCGTGCTAAATTTTATTTAAAAAAAGTAAAGATACAAATGGCAAATGATCTAATTCGGTGTAGCATTTATGTCAGCTCTTTGTAGTACAGGAGGAAGCTAACAATACTACAAACTAGGAGATTAATGAGAAAGAACTCAAAGAAGGCCAATACCTTGTCTTCTCACTTGGGTAAAACATAAATCTTCCCTATTGAAAATGTTGGACATGTTTGAACAAAACCTGGAAAATGTAACACAATTACTCGTAGATCCATTCAGAGTTTACTTTTTTATGTCTGCTATTATGTTCTGTCATGTATGCGTCTGGGTACTTCCATTCAGTTTTTGTCCTGTACTATCTATCTCCCTATCTAAAGAAGTATATAGTGTACTGTGGTACACTAAGTACACTTCTGTTTTTTTATCTTAAATGGTATTAGAGCAAGAGAATACTGCCGTAGAGAGAGAACTCATGATTTTTTTTTGCCTCATTTGCGCTGGCAATTTCCACCAGATTTAATTTCTTGACCATTTATCCCTTTTGGCTTAACTCCATCTGTTATTTGTTCGAGTTCATGAAGCTCTTACTTCCAACATTTGTGATTCTCCAAGCTTTAACAAATGTCAATGCATGAAGAAGAAGATCAGCTGACCCCTGCTTCATAAAAAAGAAAGAAAACAGAGCGGTAGACATATCGGCCTTCTATTCAGATTTAGGATTCACACATGCTTATTGGCTACTCGATTTAACAAGGGAGGATTGTCGACCTAGACCAACTGTAAAGGCATAACGATCTATTTGTAACTTTAATGTATCCTAACTCCTGCATTTTTGCCATAGTCAATTGGTTTAGATCTAAAGGTCATGGCAGCTTCTCTAAGTTGTGGAGGATGTGAGGACGAGGGTTTCGACGAGCAGTAGGGTTGTAGATCTCGTCACCACACAACTTTGAGATATTGCCGAACTGGATCGATGTCGGGGTGGAGAATGAGCGTTTGCACTTTTGAGGCCAGGAGAGGGAGGGGGCATTCAGGGGAATAGGAGATAGTTAGGTCATCCGAAAACTTGGATATGGTTACATCTGAGCTGGATCATCCAATACGCTAAGGATATCAAAATTCTAGCAGTTTGGTTTGGTTGAACTGGGTCGGATGTGGATGTTGCAGTTTCTTTTGCCATCCCAACCTATAAATAGGCACCTAGGTGCCTTCATTTATGGCTTTGAGTCTAGAGAGAGGTTCCATCTCACTCCATATCCATCCTCACTATCTTGTGCCGTCGTTTTGGTTTAGGAATCAATCCTTGCATGTACATATCCATTAATGGAGATTAAAATCTAGTACTTTATATATATCAGTTAATAGAGCGATGTTTATATCCTGTCTACTGTTATCTGCTTTTAACTTGCTCACCTTCCTTCTTCAGTTTGTTTCTTGTTTGTGCTTCTTTGCTCCATATCATTAACCAATAAATTGAGGATAAAAGATACACTGGAAGGCCATGTCAACTTAGGACCCAAGTGTACATGTGATGAACCTACATTGTAGAAGCAGGTAGTTCCGACATGTAACCCTTAGTACCTTTAGTCAATTATGGTGGGTCAGTACCTTTAGTCAATTATGGTGGGTCTCATTGCTGAAGGAGGGGCGAAGCTATTGTTGGCTTATCGACATGCGACAGGAGCTGGGAAATTCAAGTCCCTTGTAGCGGAAGCCGAAGAAACTCAAGTATTTGACCCGACATAGGAAATAAAAAACACTGGCCTTGTGGCAGCAACTTGTATATGCTTTTTCCATTTATCTGTCCACCCTATCACCTTTCCTCCATCAACTTCCGCATTCAGCTTTCTCATTTTAGTTGAATTCCTTCAACAGTTGGCTTTTGTGTGGATAACCTAAGATGGGAGCATGTAGTGTTTGTTCCCACCAATTCATGTGAATTCAATACCTAAAATACTATACCATCCGCCGTACACATGGGTTGGGGTTGAGAATTTGTTCGTTCTTATTGTGTAAAACTTGACAAGCACCCATATACATTTTGGTATACATTTTCTGTATTTTTTCACAGTTTGTATGCTCTACTAGGGCACATCATGTGTCTAAATGATAATGATATACCATTTACTATTCATTAAAAGCATATATCTAATATATTAATTATAATTTTAACATGTATAAATATGTAAAACATAATATATACAAAAACCATCCTAGGAATACGCCTAGGCTCCGATGGGGTCAAACTGATCTTGTATCTACATAGACAACCCTGCTACTTCCCATTAGTAGGCAACATGTAGAGAGTGAGTAGCAGATAGTTGACATCAATTACAATCAACATGTCCAGAGAGGGTAGGTGAGCGATGAGGCTAGTTGACATCAATTACAACAACATGTGTGCTAGAATGGCACGGGTGTGTAGACAAGTAGCATAACTCGGCGATGGACATAATTTTATAGTAGAAGCTCCACAAACAAATTAGTAAAACTTGCATAAGATAAATGGCTGCAAACATTTCTTCTCTTCTGACTTCACCTTTTCTTTTCTTCTCGTCTCCTGTATTTCTCACGTCACTTAAAATGTGAACATAGTTAACAGAGTAGTTCGGATGGGCAATAGAGAAAGGTGTTAGTGGAGTACTAGAACATATGAAGGCTTTGAGTGGAAATGGATAAAACAATACTAGATGTGGTAGCAGTTGACTTTCAGAGAGAAATATTGTGTAGAGATGTCTTGTCATAGTAGACAAGCAAGAAATTACACGAATAGGAACAACAAACTATCCCCTATGTATCTGGATGATGGGTTTACAGTTGCTCAACTTGACTGCAAAACTAGAACAGTTCCACGCACACTGGTTAGCAGCCCTTAGGTGGTGGTGGCGGCAGTCCTTGCTGGGCAGCAACTTGGTGAGAACTGATTGTGTCTCTAGGTAGTACAAGGCATATGTGAGGGCTTCGATGGTTGTGATGGATCGCCGCGGTTGGCAAAGTACATGCCATCAACTGTTTTCCTCATCCTTAGCTGGTGAGGCAAGGGATCGACGACAATGCGAAGGCAAGGGAATGATGGCTGCTTCCCTCCTCCTTGTGTAGGCGGTGATGACTTCTGGAAGAAGCAACATGTAGGGCTTCAAACATGTAGAAGCCAATTATAGAAGCAAGAACCAAAAATGTGGAAGGAAGCCACATAGAAGCATTCGATCAAGGAGATGAGAGATGAGGGGGAAGCAATAGCTGGATGCACGATGTAGCCAGATGCTCCAATATCAGAGTAACAATAGGCAAAGGCGAATTGACGTCCTTGGGCCTATTCAGAGGGCGCTGACTACAACCCACATAGTAGAGGGTGCATGGGTGACAAGTGACAACAAGCAGGGACTACAGCCCGCAAGAGAGGAAGGAAGCAACATGGTAGTATCGGAGTAGGAGATGAAGGAGTCCTTGCCCTTATGGTAGTTGGAGCAGCGTTGTGAGTAGCATAAGAAGTGCAGAAAGGAAGACATGTGGTGACAAGTAGTAGTGACAGTCTAGGTAGGGGTCCATAGTTAGCTGCCATATATGAAGGAGATCGTGTATGCTGGCATGTGCTCAGGCAAATTTTGGGGGCATAGGCAAGGACCCCCACTGGGAGAAAGGCACTGGAATCAAATGGACTGAGTATATGCATTGCAATTTCAGCCAATCTCGCAGTGTGAATGGTGGAGCCAAGTTGGACGGAGTAGATATACCAAAATGTGATAAATTTCCTTACTTTGGCTCTATCATTCAAACAGATGGGGATGTTCAAAATGATATTTGTCATAGGATCACTGTAGGATGGTTGAAATGGAGGAGTGCAACTGGAGTATTATGTGATTGGAAGATCCCTCTCAGACTAAAAAACATGTTTTATAAAACTGCTATACGGCCAACCATGCTCTATGGGAGTGAATGTTGGGCGGTGAAGAAACAAGGACTCAACAAGATGAACGTGGCTGAAATGCGTATGTTGAGATAGATGTGTGGGAAGACAAGAAAAGATCGCTTGAGAAATGACTATATCATGAATAAAGTGGGGGTTGCGAGCATTGGGGACAAGTTGCGCTAGGGCCGACTCAGATGGTATGGACATGTGCAACGCAGACCGACTAATGCGCCTGTAGGAAACAATACTATTTAGGCAAGCACAATTAATAGAAGAAGAGAAAGGCCTAAATTAACATGGGAAGAGCTTATAAAAGAGATTTTGAATCTCTACATCTCAACCAGAATATGACCCATGATAGAGCTGAATGGAAAATAAGGATCCGTGTAGCCGACCCCAACATAGTTGGGATTGAGACTTAGTTGATGATGATGATGATGAGGCAAGGACTCCCATTGGCAATGTAGGGAGACCAACAACAACAACAACAACGGCCGTGTGGGAAGAGATGATTGCAGAAGTCAGGGTATGGTTGAAGGATGGAACACCTCCGTTGTTAAATGCCTAAACTGCCAAAACAAGGAGCTTGAGCAACCAGAGGAGCAGGAAGCCAGAGTCGTCATTTGGAGAGGGGGGACCCATGTGGTGACTCAAAATGCAAGGTAGGGAAACAAGTAAGATAGTATCACAGGAGAGATCTCTTGCCAGAAACGACCTATGGACGGCCTAGAGGGGAAGAGAAGAAGGGCTATCAACCACTGACAAATTGGTTCTCTTTTTTCTTTTTCTGTTCTTTCTTGGGGTTTTCATACATGGACTGACTGCTTTGATAACATGCAGAAAATTAGAACAAGGTAGAAAGTATTTTATTCCACTACCGAAACCCTTATCCTATTTATGAGAGGAGACAAATAAAGACTTGGAGATAAAACCCTAATGGGTTAACACTGTCCCAAATAAGGTAAGACACATAATTATATAAGCCTGACTTATCTTCTGACAAGGGTTCATAAGTACGAGCGCATAGATCACACGAAAGTTGAGTTTGCATAGGAATGTGTAATGGATGATTCGAACAGGGTGTTACCATGTGAATGAATTTTCTAAGGTTTTAGTTCTCGGAAGTTGCTCCTCAAGTTATTATGAGGATATGACCTGATGTATGTTGTTTAACCAAGTGAACTGCTGTGTCAATTATTTATTTACTCTACATAGTATAATTTAAGTCTAATTGCCTTATCCTTCTTCTTATCCAGCAAGAAGCAACAGGGCAAAACGTTGGTTGATGACAAGCCTAAGCTTATTCCTGCTGTATTATCTGTCGAAGTAATGAAGTGCTGCGGATGTCAGCTTTATGGCATACCTTTAGTGCTTTTAAGTGGCAGGTCCAATTCTAAGGTACTCTATTTCTGATATGCTTTATGCTATACAGGGCAAGAGTTTCACAGTAGAGATTTGTTATCTCGAGGAACCAGCTTCAGACTATTTGCGAGCTGCTGTCTCAACAGTGATGTCTATTCATAATCAGGTAATCGATTTTGTGATACTTTATGTATGCATGATTTTTCCCTGTATGTTTGACGAATCTTTCTTTACTGTTGTGGTTAAGTAACTTGTTCTTCGCTATGCTGCTAAAATTTTGCAGCAAGTTAATTTACCAGATTTATGCTGCTACCATATGCCCATCTCTGCTATTTGGCATGTCTAGGAATATAATTACCTAAACTTAGCTGCTTATTCTGAACTTTTAAACAATGCCTTCGGAGATTGACCTTATTAGCCATAGACAGCATGTTCCTGAGGATAAATGCTGCTATACTTCACTAAAACATCATCCCAAAGAGTTAATTTTTTATATATTTCTTGACTTAGGCTACCATGTGAATATGTTGTACTAGATGCCAGCTGTTGATGCTAAACATGTCTCTGACAGTTCCTGCTCGTTCTTTGCTTTGGACTCAATATTTCATTTTTAATAAAGTAATCTCTATATAATATAGAAAATATTCCATTTATGTTGGAAGCTCAGCTCTTGATCTCGATTGATATTTTAACTTCTACTCAAAGTTCATTTTTATGGATTCAAGTTAACTGAGCATATATTTAATTACCTTTGTTGACCTCTGTGAAAGGATTGGGCCAGAAGGATATTGTCTGGAGCGGGTTTTCCTTTGTAAGGTGTGAACATTTACATAATAGACCCAACAGATAAAGGAAATAAGAAAGAGGTACATAATTAGAAACTATTTTCTAAGACTCCCCCTCAAAATGGAGCATACACATCATGTGTGCCCAGCTTGGAATTCATATATTTAAAAGCTGAAGATGGAAGAGGCTTGGTGAAACATCTGCCACTTGTTTTTCAATGCAAACATGAGTCTGAATCTTCTTGGAGAGCAGCAAATCACAAATAAAGTAGCAGTCCACCTTTAATATGCCTGGTCCGTTCATAGAACACCGGATTGCTGGCAATGTGAATGGCTGCCTGGTTATCACACATGAGAAAGATTGGTGTCTCAACAAACACTCCCATTTTAGACAATATAGACATAACCCAATGTAGCTCACAACAAGCATGTGCCGTAGCTCGATACTCAACCTCTATGCTGGACCATGCTGCCACATATTGTTTCTTGCTCCTCCAAGTCACCATGTGTGACCCAAGAAACACACAATAGCCAGAGATCGATTGTCTATCTCCAACACCACCTGCCAATCAACATTAGTATATCCAATAAGCTTCAAGGGTGTGTTTGCGAGATCTTTCCATGTGAAGTAAGTGAGACCCTTCCCTGGCGATCCTTTAACATAACATAGAATCTGGGTGACTGCCATCTAGTGTGATATCTTGTATGCACTCATAAACTGGCTAACAACTCCCACAACATGTGAGATATCAGGACGAGTTATTGTTAAGAAAATCATTTTTCCTACAATCCTATACTTTGCTTGATCAGAAAAATCATTGTCATCAGAAATAGATGCCTTGGTATGATAATCCATAGGTGTAGAGAATGGTTTGCACCGTGTCATGCCTCTCTCTGCAAAACGGTCTAGAACATACTTATGCTGAGAGAGGCTTGTGCCCTTCTTGGAACGTAGAACTTCTATTCGAAGGATATAACAGACATTGCCCAAATCTTTTGTCGGGAATTGTGTTTGCAACCACTCCTTGAGCTGTAAAATGCCACTAGAGTCATCACCTGTAATGACAATTATCATCTATATTAGTATATATATTTTACTGTGCTGTGCTGTTTCTTACTTAGTGTATTTTGGCCTTTGTCTATTAGCCTCTTGTACTTTTATCCCATATTGCCTAGCTCTACTCTATGTCTTACTCTCTTGTCTTATAAAAGAGAGAGCCATGTACTTGTTTTATTCATTCAATAAGAAATAGCTTTTAGTATTTTAGATGGTATCAGAGCCACCCGATCCTCCCTAAACCCCTCCCTCCTAAACCCTAACCCCATGCCCACACAACCCTAGCCGCCACCCCTCCCTTTCCCTTTTTTTTCTTTGCTGCCCCCCCTGCCGCTGCCGGCCTACTCACCCCTACCGCCACCCCCGCCTCCTCCACCCCACCAACCCCTTCCCCCCACTCTCCCTTTTCCACCTCAACAACCGCCGCCACCATCTCCACCCACCCCACCAGCCCGCCACCACTCCTCCTGCCCCTTTCCGCCGCCGCCACTCACCTTTCAACCTGCCGCCTCCACCCTCTCTCCACAACCCACCACCACCTTCCTAGCCGCAACCCCTTCTCCGCCATCACCACACCCTTCATCCATTATCCCTCTCCCATCCCGTTGACCACACTATCCAACCCATCTTCTTCCCGTTGGTCTCCGGACATCTTCGAAAAGTTTCCAGTTCTAGCACGTTGACGACGTAAACTCAGTTTTGCTCTCTGCCTGCCTACGCCCTAGGAAGCATCGACACGGACACAGACACGGATTTAGACACGGACACGGACACGAGACACGTCAATTTCCAAAAATATAGGACACGGACACGGCACTGGATACGGCAAGTATATGTATATATATATTTGTATAACATATTATGACATATAATGTGTAATATGCTATGTGTATTAACACAAAATGATCTAGATAGATTATCTGCATGGGCAATCACCATGAAATCCAACAAGCAATCAACATATAACATTATATTTACAAGTCACAATATGGATTAGTTCACAACAAACATTACGATGCTTGATTATATGATATTGTTGTAATATGAATTGTTGTAATATGAATTGTAAAAATTAAGAGCAGTAGAATTTTGGGGACAATAGTTCCAATGGAAGTAATGATTAACAACATGTACTATCAAGAGGTGAATCCAATTGTTTTCCTCCTCATGGTTGATGTGGCAGTCCTCGGATGTTGCAACAGCTGGTGGAGATGATAAGAAGGGTGTCAACGACTTGCATGTAGTACTTGAAGCTTAATTAACTAATGGTAGTAGGGCGAGTAGTGGAGAACAGGAGGCAAAGATTTAGAGAAGGCTTGGGTTTTTTCATACGCCTAGGCTTAAGTGGGTCGAAGTGGTGTGTCTTGGAGGTGTCCATGGAGTGTCCAAGCCGTGTCCAACACTTCAATAAAAAAAAATTCAAAGTGGACACGCCGGAGGCGTGTCCGCCACGCGTCCAGGCGTGTCCAAAGTGTTTCCATGTTGGACACGTGTTGGACACGGACACGACAGCCTCCGAGAAGTGTCCGTGCTTCCTAGCCTACGCCTCATGGAGTAATTTTTCCTCCATGTTGGCATAGGTTCTTCTATATTCCTTGCTGCCCCTACGTGGATTCCTAAGATCCGATGCTTGGATCTCCTACTATTATTTTGTGCGCCCAGTCTTAGTGCCCCTAGATCTGCCCATGTATTGGGTTTCTGCTGCTGTCTGCTTTTGTTGACTGCTACGTCAACCTTCTGCCTGCCTCCTTTTCCTGCCTGCTACTGCTGCATGCGCCCTTTGTTCAAGTTGCCTCCTTTCGTCATGGCGTCCATAGACGTTCCCCGCAACTTGTGCGTCACCGCTGTCAAACTGGATGGCTTCAACTATCACTTATGGGCAGCCTCTTTTGAGCTCTATGTCAAGGCTCAAGGACGCTTCTCACATCTGTTTACCAAAGGTCCAACGACTCTTGCTATAGATGTTGATGACAAGACGAAACATGCCTATGATCTTTGGTCTAAAGAAGATTATGGCGTCATGACCTGGCTGGTCAAAAGTGCAGAGCCCAAAATCAGCCAGTCTCTGCTCCGCCTGAAGACGACCAAGGAAATGTGGGATCAGCTTTCCCACGTGTACTTTCACTAGCAGAATCCGAAGAAGGTATTCGAAATCTTCAAAAACTTGGCCAAACTGGAGTACTCTGCTACTGATTCTGTGGAGGACTACTATAATCAATGCTCTGCTCTCTGGGATGAGTTTGAGGTCTATCACCCCCTATCAGCAGATAATACTGAGATCCAGCGCCAACACAACGAGTTACGGTTAGTCCAGTTTCTTGCTTGCATGCCGTCATCCTTTATGGGGTAGTTGATCAGATCCTTTCTAGTGATCCTCTTCCTACCTTACGCGATGTTCTTAAGCGTGTGCAGCGTCTTCCCTCCGTCTCTCAAGCACTTCCTGATACTTCTGACGGGACAACCCTTGCTGTTAGGACAGGAGACTCCTTCCGTGGATGTGGTCGCAGTCGAGGACGCGGTCGTGGACGCTCTTCTACTGGTCCAGGATGGGGGTCTTCCTCCTCTACAACTGAGATTACTGAACAACGCTATTGCACCTTCTGCAAACAGACTAATCATAATGAAGACCGCTGCTAGATCAAACATGGGAAACCTGCGTGGGCAAATCAAGTCACATCTGAACAACCTGACACTGCTGCCTCCTCTTCTACTCAGATCGGAATTTGAGAAACTGCTTCAAGCGTGTTTGGCCTCCTCTACTGAGACTTCCACTGATGGCAGTACTGTTCTCCTGACCCAGTCTGGTAAAAGCACATGGGTGATCGACTTTGGTGCGACCTCCCATATTACTGGCAATCCTACCTTATTTTCAAATTTGCATAAAACTACTGCTATTCCTCCTGTTACTCTTGTTGATGGTTCACAAACGCCTGTCTCTAGTTTTGGAAATATCGGTACTTCTGGCCGCCTACCTCTGCGCTCTGCATTATACATTCCTAAATTTCCAATTAACCTATTATCTGTCAGTAGAACTGTTAAGAGCATGCGCTGTTCTATAACATTTGACCTGGATGGTGTTATTTTTCAGGATCTGCGCACGAGGACGAAGATTGGTTCGGGCCATGAGGGACCAGACGGCTTATACTACCTGGATGTACCGAGGACTGCTGCGTTTCTGACTTCTTCTGTGACGGGCATCCAATGGCACTATCGGTTGGGACATCCGTTAGCGGCTAAATTGAAGCACATACTACCTGCTATTCCTGATTCTGTTTTTCATTGTGAAACATGCCAGTTAGACAAACAAACTAGATCTACCTTTTCAAAAAAGTTATGTATTGGCTCAAAACAGTCTTTTGATATACCTGAGAGTATTGCTGAATTGGAGGAACATGACCAGATGGCCCCTCCTGGATTATAGTATCTTAAAAAATGACAGGTGACACTCTCTCACTTTACTGTGGTAGCACTCCCTCACTGATTTGTGATAGTGGCACTCTCTCACTCTCACATAATTGCTCCCCCTTACTGAATACACTAGAGAAATATGGAGTTGACTCATGAAAGGTGACATCCCTAGACACAAACATGCGGCGAAGACTTGGACAGTAACACTTGTACCCCTTACTGGTATTGGAGTACCTAAGAAAGAGAGTCCTGATAGACCGCGGAGACAATTTGTCAGCCTTAAGATCAAAATTATGAACAAAGGAGGTGCAACCAAACACTCTAAGAGGAACAAGAAAGGGCTGATCATGCGGGCGTAAAACGGAGAATGGAGTACACCCTTGGAGAACAGAAGAGGGCTGCCTATTAATAAGAAAACAAGCAGTCAATAAAGCATCAAACCAAAATCTCCTAGGAACATTGGATTGAAACATAATTGTCCTAGCAATATCAAGAAGATGACGATTTTTTCTCCGAGCCACCTCATTTTGTTGGGGTGCATGAGGGCAAGACGTACGATGTATCATTCCAACAGAATTGCAAAAATCAACCATAGCATGTTGAACATATTCCAAGGCATTATCAGATTGGAGAATTTTAATATTGCAATCAAACTGGACTTTTTTTTCTTGATGAAAATGTTTGACAATGGATAACACAAGCTCTCGACTCTTCAACAAATAAGTCCATGTCATGCGAGAAAAATCATCTACAAAAGACATAAAATATTGAAAACCATTATAACTGCTTTCTTTTACAGGACCCCAAACATCACTGTGAACAAGATCAAAGGGACGAAGAGCCCTTTTATTGACACAACTAGGGTAAGACATCCTATGATGCTTCCCCAACTGACAAGACTGACACTCTATAGTAGACACATGTGATAAATCTGGTTCTAACTTCCACAAACTCTCCAGAGAAGGGTGACCATATCTGTAGTGCCACAGTAAGGGAGAACCGCTCAAAAGGATAACATGGGTTGGTGCAGTAGGTACTTGACGAGGCAGACTTGCACAATGAAAGATGTAGAGATCTCCTTTCCTAGGCCCCCCCACCAATCGTCCTCATACTCTTGAGATCCTGTAATACAAAACAAGGACCAAACGTCACTGTACATTTCATAGTATCAATCAATTTTGCAACAGAAAGTTAATTGAATGGAAATTCAGGCACATAACGTACAAATTTGAGGTCAATCTTAGGAGTCAAAGAAACAAAACCACTTGCTAATACTTTCCGCACCGAACCATCAACTAATATCACAGACTGATGTGGAATATATGAGCCAAAGGAGTGAATCAATTTCCTCATACCAGTCATATGTTGCGAAGCTCCAAAATCTATCACCCAGGAAGGAGAAGAACCGGAAGCCATGAAGGAAGAAGCTAAATTACCAGAGGTGGAAGCTAGGTGAGCTGAAGACGGAGAGGCTCCCATGTTCATATGGCGATTGGCCCGAATAAAGGAGTCATATTCTTCCTTGGTGATGGTAATTCCAGAAGCACTAGCAGAAGAAGCAGTAGCAGTAGCAGTAGGAGGCTCAGACGACTCAGTGCTACCAGAAAAGTGAGCTGTCCCAACAGGAGGCGCAGAGGGTCTTCCATGTTTCTTCCAACATCTCTCAACAGTATGTCCTGGACGACCACAAAAAGTACACTTTGGCCTAGTGGATCCTCCACGTCCAACACCTGTACGTCTTCCTCTAACTGCAGCAACAACAGATGCCTAAGACTCTCCAAAAGGAGCTGCAGACGAGTGAACTGGTTCAAAATTTGATTGCTGAATTCTGGAACAAGCTTCCTCCAAACTAGGAAGTTTATCAGCTGCTAGAATCACACTTCTTCCTGAACAGAAAGACGAACTCAACCCAGAAAGAAACTTTGCTGTAACTAGATCATCCCTATCCTTGACTTGCTCTTGCGTAGTTACAGGATAGTAAAAACTCAGCTCTTGGGCGATAGACTGTATCATCCCAAAATATTCCTCCAAAGACCTATCTCCCTGCCGTTCTGCAAAAAGTCGATCATAAATCATAAACTGTCGCAGAGCATTCTTCACATCATCCCAGATGTCCTTCGCTATGGAGTAGAACATGAACCTAGCAGTAATACTAAGCTCCATACTCCCATATAACTAGGTTTTCACTAGACTGTTGTGACGCTTCCATTCAACATATCCCTTGTCGGTCTCAGCAGGAGGACCAGAATCGACATGTTTCGATTTATCTCTGGACTCTAGAACAGTGTAGACAACATTCATCCACAGAAAATAGTTCTTCCCATTCAGCTTGATAGCGGGAATAGGTGACGCCTCATTGTAGACAACATACGTCTTGTCCTCCATATATAGCTATGATGTAGGGATCTTCAAATTATTGTTGATAAAGTAGAGACGGAAAGATACACGTCCTCGATAACAAACGAGGTGACAGATTGATACACGTCACGATAAAGAGAGGAGTGACGGAGAGATACACGTCACGTTACGAGAAACAAGATGCGTTTCTGACGCATCCACAGCCTCCAAGCGAATACTTCCTAATCACACATGGAGGAGATGTGATCAGGTTGTCTCTACGTAGACGCGAACCCTTCGATCTGGAGTTTTAGAACTCCGTCTTAGCCTTTGAAGATGCCCGCGCTACCGGCCAGAGAGAACGCTCAAGGCTGTCGGCACTATTCACGCCGCCGTTACTGTTCACCGCTCTGATACCATGTGAAGAATTAGTTGCTTTGTTGTGCAACGTTAGTTAGGGCAACAATGTGCTGTCCCTCTTTTATTACTAACTGAGAAGGGAAAATTACAGAGAGGTCCAACAATAAAGGTAATTGACATAAAGAAATATAAGAAACATAAAATAGCTATATTAACAGTCTCTTACTGGTTATGTTTCAAATGGTGGCCAAGTCTACAACCTCATCAGTGTGTGCAGTGAGCATAGAGGACCCAACTTACCTTAAAGGCACCCGCGACATGGACATAGGATGAATCTTGCTCCGCGTAGATCAGAGAATCTGTGATTGTCTAGTTGGAGGTAGTCGAGTGTGCCGGGAGGGAGCCGACTGTGTTAGAGTGGTGACATATTACTTACTGGGCGGTGCAAAGGAGGCACTCATTTGCGTCATTTGTAGGAGCGACATGCGAGGGATACTCGTTAAGGGTACAATTGAACCAATTGCTCCACATGTTGCTTGAGTCAGGTTAATGGAGAACCTAATGACTAAAATCTAATACTAATTATCTAGATCTAAACTAATCTAAAATAACCAATCAAAAGGAATAATATTCATAAAAAGATTTCATTCATCAAGTCTGCTTTTCTGAGAGCATTACAAAGACTATTTTTAGGTGTTTAAACCCAACTCACTAGACAACTAACCAATGTGGGACTAAACCACACACTTTACAAGACAAACTGGAAAAAATATCAAATAACTCCTAAAACGCAAGGAAACTGATAAAACATTATAAAAACTACGAAAAGACTATTTAAAAGGCTATGCTCGTCCTACATCAGGAGGCTTTATGATTCAAGGGTTTGATGATACAATTGGGCATTGATAAAGAACAAGTCGTTTTCGTTGTGACAATCAAAGTGCCATACATCTTAGCAAAGATCAAGTGTTCCATGTGAGAACCAAGCACATTGATGTCAAGTACCATTTCATTAGAGAAATCACAACTAAAGGCAAGATTCAAGTCAAGAAGATTGTTATGTCTGTGAATCCAGTTGACATGATGATGAAGACTCTTCCATTAGCTGTTTGAGATTTGCTAAAAAAATCGCTGGTCTTCTTTCGACCTGAGCTCTTCCTGCGTAGGGCATGTGTAGGAAATGGTCTCATTTTCAGTTTTTGATATTAGAGAAGATTACAAGTGCTTTTCTACTTCCATCATCTTTGAGTCAAAGACAAGGTGAAGTTTGTTGAGAGAATGTCTTAAACTATCAAGAAAAGCTTTGTTGATGAACTTGATGTCTACACCGAGCTACACCATCTTCTGGATGCTTTTTCAGCATCTATAGATTCATTTACATTCTAGCCAACTGATTGTACACGGTCCCCGTGGACCGTATCTAGGCATGAACAACAAAATGAGGATTTACAATCTAGATCAGTTGCAACCAGATTACAATATAGATGGTGACCAGATACGGTCCGATAGATTGAAACGCGACCGAATAGTTCAACTGACTTTGGAACTTTGTCCGCGTGTCCTATTCTTATATATATACCCTCTCATCTCGTTCCAAACATGATGGGACATCAGAGACATCAAGAAACGTCATATTTTGAAGACCTAAAGCCACATACGAACCTAGCACCTCTCCATAGGCTTCAAGCCTCTAAGAGCTCCTTTCCAAACAACTTTCTTCTTTTGCGGTTGTCTTTCAGGTGTAATTGAGATTGGGTTCTTTTCTCTTATGTAATCATCCTCTCTGTAATTATCTTTACCAATAATATCATCTCTACAGATGGATGTAGGCTCCCGCAATGGGAATTCGTTGCACCACTATAAAACCTACGTTTGTGGTTGCTTGCTTGTTGTTTGTTGTTGCTACTCATCTTACTATTTGGTGACTCGTTTGATCTCACACTTTTGCATATGTACAAAAAGCTCTTTGGGCCTTGCTTTATGTATATGAGGCTAGGGGTGTTAAAAGGATACCTAGGTGATAAATGGATCGATACTTAAGAAAGGAGAGAAATAAGAAAGATTCATAAGTGGGCCTGGACCCATTACTACATAGCTAATTATGCTAACACTATATAAGTATAGTAACCGTGTCTACTAGAATATTGTTGGTCGACAATCATAATTTGCTATAGGATATGCTAATGTAATCAAATAATTAGTTAATTTTGTCCAACTATTACTGTTTACATTCAGTATGTCAGTAAATAACTTCCTATTATCTTATAGGTTTGTGAAACTTAATAAGTATTAATATAATACCATTCTTTATTGCTTGGTTATTGAGTAATTATATGATAATTTAGGAATATAGCATTACCATTGTATTAAAAACGGGCTGAGCATTCACCCACAAAAGCAGCCTAGCCCATCAGCAGCTCAATTTAGCCCCTGAGCATCTGCAAAAGCCGACCGCTAAAAGCTTGCTTCATCTGCCTAAGCAGCCGCCTCAAACGTGTCAAAAAGTGGCTGCCTTGGATCGCTTAATGAAAAGTCGCCCAACATGCCCACCAGCAAGGCCAGTTCAATTCAGTTTTTGTTATTTTTTTATTTGGCTAATTGTTCTTGGTTCAGTTCTTGGTAGTCTGTTACTGACTTACTGTTAGTCTATTACTAGTTTACTGATGTCTGACTATTTCTGTAATTCTATATTGGATGTAGATTATAGTATATACTTCTATGCATAATATTAAATATTATATATGTTTACTGCTATGTAAATAATTAAATATGTATTTTTTGTCTGCTCTTATGTACCTTATACTCCTAACATGTTGTTGTTCAGTTATGTAGCAGCTACAGCTAATTGCCTATTCACCTACTTTTTAGCTATGTAAGTATTAAATTTGTAACAAAAGTAATTGTATTATATAGGTACTGACCTAAATATACTGATTTTTAGTTGATTGTTATTGTTAGGAACATTAAAGAATACAATATTATATATGTATATAGTATATAATTGTGTAATTTATATAATATGTACCACACAAAGAACCCGCTTTTAAAAAAAAAACCACCTGCATAAGTGCCTGCCTGGCGCTTAAGCGGCTACTTGGTCCTGTCCGCCTTCCTACTGCTTCATGTTTTTAAAACATTGAATATTCTTAATGTAAACATGAAGTATACAATATTTAATCTGTTAGAGAGTCTGTTTACTTATGTTATTTAGTTCATGATGAAAATCATGATGCTTTGCTGCTTACTTCTAGTCCGACTGGGCGATGAAGACCATGATGCTTTGTTGCTTACTTCTGCTCCAGATAACACCATTATGATCAAGAAGCTTACACTATTGATATTTATTGCTATATGCTTCTTGGAGTACTTACTATCTGGAGCTTCATGTCTACCCTTGCTTATTTAAGCTGATAGTCTTCTATCCAGCTACGTCAAATCTACTTTCTACCTTTTGTTCGTGCTTTATTTGTGCGTTGACATTGTCCATGCCTTGTGTATGTTGACTCTTTACTTGTTCGTGCTTTCTTTGCACGTTGCCTGCTGTGACCCAACACTCTTTTGGACTTTGACCGCCTGTGCGCCAACACTCTTTGGCTTGTCTGTGCTTTGCGCATATTGACTCTCTACTTGTCCATGTTTTGTGTGCATGTTGACTTTCTTCTACTGTGATCCAACACTCTCTGGACTTTTCTATTGTGAACCGACACTCTCTGGACTGCGACGATAGTGATTGTGATGAAGACTCTAACGCCTTCTTGCTGCTGTTTACTACTACTCCAGATGTCATATCTTTTTGTTCAAGAAGCTTTTACTACCTATTTGCGACCTGTACCTGTGACTTGTAACATGCTTCAGATTCAGATTCGGCCTACTTGCATATCTTCTTAGATTATCTATTTGAGGGGGAATATTTGAGTGATGAGTGCTTTATTGTAATCTTGAGGGAGAAAAATTCTTGTATGGGCTAGGTTTATCTCTATCTTTTTATTCTGTCTTTGTTTTTAGTCTGCCTCTCTATTTCCAAGCTGACTAGGGATTCTCCCAAGCTTCAGCTTGAGGAGTGTTACAGATCTGTTTACTTATGTTATTTAGTCTCTTTGTATTATGGGCCCAAGTACGTCTTGGCCCTTTGGGTTTAGTTTGAGTCTGTACGCTTCCCTGTTTTCCTATATATAGGAACAGGGTTGTCTCTTATCAATATATCAATTAGCCTTTTCCTTACTCTCTAAGATAGTCCAATCATCTCATTCGGCTGTATTATACAATATGAACTATAGTTGGCTGACAACTATAATCTGCTATAAGGTACCCAAATGTAATCTAATAATTAGTTAATTTTGTCCAACTATTACTGTTTACATTTAAACAGTAAGTCAAAACAGAATTTCCTATTATATTTATACGTTTTTGAAACTGCATTAACTACTATATGCATTTGTGTCACCTATTTTAATATAATGAATATCATTTACTACTGCTTGGTGATTGAGTGACTATCCAAAAGTTTAGTAATACAATATTTCTAAATGCAAATATCTACATTGTTTTGCTACGGTCCCCTTTTTCAAAAACCTAATGAGGTTAGTCGCTTGCTTTCCACTTTGCTCTTTCCAAAACTTAGGGCTTAATATAAAAACAATATTCCTCATCTCTTACATGATTAATTATCAACGACAATTCAAAAAATTATGCTGTCATGCCAAATTTCTATAAACCAAGGCGTGGACATGATCACATGACCAGAAGACAACAAAAAAATTTATATATACAACATGAGCAACTTTTGCACCTTTCATTGTGATATTTGTTCGCATTCTAATTCAAGTTCATTGAAAAGAGACCTTATTCATTTGCACTTCTTCTAAGACCAGGTAAAATATCAATGATTCTCCTGATGACGATAGTTTTATCATTAAGCTGCTTGATATTTGAATATAATGTGGCCTATGAAATCATGGTTATAATCCAAACATATTCTTATTAGCTACACCAATACATTTGATATATAATGATAAATTTTGCATCCAAGTCTCTATAATTCTATGATTAGCTTATTGGTAGCAAATTGCATCCAGCTACAATTTGGAGAATAGTAAAAAAAATGAAGAAAACTCTGGAATTCGATGGAATGAAGCACAATTAACAATTATTGCAGAGGTATAAGTGTCAGGGATTGCAGTGTCCGATGTCAAACACTGACACATGTAGTGCTTTTGAAGTGTCTGTACTTCTAACACAGATACTGACACATGAGATTTTTTTTTTTTTAAAAGAAAGGTCAGGAGGCAATCTTATTCAACCCGCCCTCTTCTTGCGAGCACCAGAAAACGACAAAATACAACCACTAATTAAACGAGAATTCATAAACGTGGTAGTACTACTACCATTACAATCACTAGAAAGTAAATCAATACAACCCGCAGGGGGTGAAGCACTCAACGTATGCAGGTTGGTTTTTAATGTTAGACTTGGCCAACTGGTCTGCCACCATGTTACCATCTCTTCCAATATGCTTGATACACCATCCTGATCTGCTCATCCGTTTGATCCTACCGACGGTCTTAGCGTATTTAGGGCAGTCAGTAACGTCTCCTTGTAACATCTTCACAGCCTCTAGAGAGTCTGTTTCAAATATAGCTTGCGTGATGTTATTATCCAGCGCTACCTCCATGGCGAACAAGACTCCTTCCAACTCAGCCTCAACCACCTCCGTGGTTCGCGATCTTACCGCCGCGCCTCCAATCCACCTACCTTCTTCATCGCGGCAGACAAAAGCGCTACATGCCGTTCTATTCTTAACAGCCGCGTCAGAATTGAATTTGACTACTCCAGGAGGAGGCGCCGTCCAGCGAGCGGGGCTGATGAAGGCTTCCATCTGCGTTTGTCTACTGAACGCCTGTTTGTGCTCCGCGATCTCCCGCCTAATTTGTCCTACGATTGTCTGCTTGTCCATGGTTTTGTCTTCCAGAACTTGTATGTTTCTCGCCTTCCAAATCACCCAGCAGGTGATGAAGGTAGCCGATCTTTCTTCTTCGTACAGATTGAGGGTAGCGTCGATCCAGTCTCTGACGTCCACCGTCGATTGCAAAGGATCAGGGACGCCCGTGCTGTCGCAGACCTCCTCCCAGATGTCCTTAGCCTCTCTACAGTCTCTAATGGCGTGGAGCATAGTTTCTTCCTCCTCCCAACATTTAGGGCATGAGAACTTTTGAAAAAGAGGACATGGATACAGACTTTAATTTTATTTATTTACTAAAAAAGTAGATGTATAAAAAACGGCAGAATGTAAAAGGATTTCTATTTCATTTAACAAAATTTCACAAGAAACTGAAAGAATGACAAATGAGAAATATGTATTTGTTTGGTCACAGAAAATATGTTTCATTTGATCATTCTTTTGGTCTCGTGCCAAATGTGTATTTGTAATCATATCTTAAATGTCAGACCACTATTTTATCCTTTACTGTTTTTGAAATTCTGAAGATCATTTTCATGATATCATTTTTTTCTTCTTCTTTTTAACATATTGACACCGACCTCCAAATATATTCTGCTTGTTCTGTTCGTAATTATGAGCTCATAATCTCACTTTGAGATACTTTCCCTTAATATGCTTTATGTGAAAAAACTGGACTGCTTTCAATGTTTTTACTTCTGTATTTGATAATAGTTTGCTATCTGATGCCATATGCTTTAGGCATGTTTTGTATACTGATAATGTGAATGTAGGAACCTTCTGGAGACATATTGGTATTCCTCACAGGCCAGGATGATATTGATGCTGCTGTTCAACTGCTTACAGAAGAAGCAAGGACTTATGGACATAACTCCTTAGGTAGTCACACAATACGTAACAGCTTTTCTATTGAGAAGGGTTGATAATGGTTTACATTTGCACCCAAAACCAGAAATCGAATCACTCTTGTATGTTCATTTGAACCCAAAACCAGAAATCGAACCAGTCTTGTATGTTTTAAGAGGTTTGGACTGTTATCCTGCACAAATATAATCCACACGAAACTACATGCATGTGGTTTGGGTTAAACTATGTTGAGATACCGTTAAAGTTTTCCATGTGGTAAATAGTATACTCTTTGTAATTGATTTTCTTAATTTATACACTGGAAATAAATAAATATATATAAAAGTACTAGCAATATCTCTCTCTCTCTCTCACACACACACGTGCACACTCTTTAAGTGTATCAGCGATGTTGTACACTCGATTTGCACATGCCAATAATTTTTCTATATTATCTAAACAATTGATCTTACGTATGAATATTATACATATCGATTTCAAGCTTAATTGAATAGTATACCTAGATGCTCCAAAACTATGCGCTGAGAAAAAATTGGGACGTTTATTTTATACTCTCTGGATTAATGATTTACAAATATCTGAATGAGCTCAAATATGCAATATAGCTATAGGCTATTCATTGATACTTTTTTTTGAGAGCTATTCACTGATTTTTAAGAGGATCAACATTTTAGATTTTCTTAAAACTTCGCCACGTTTGGAAATACAACTTGAGTATACGGCGTTGTTAATGCACTAGTGTGTGTCCTCTTTGTCTCTCTCTCTCACACACCCACACCCACACCCACACACACCCACACACAAAAAATTCATTTTCCTATCATATCTTTTCACATGGTGTCGGAGCACCGATCCAAATCCAACCTTATCCCCAGGCACATGGTTCTTGCATTGTCTTCTTCTACCGCTTTGCCTATCTCCTTAGTTGCTTAGCTACTACCTTCCATGCAAGATGGTCATTTTCCCTGTGTGCATGAATGTAGCAACCCACCGAAGTCTTCAAGGGGTTGATGCTTCTTCCCTGTCTTCCACTTCTATTTAGCACCCTAGAATATTTTCATACTGTCCAGTTCTTCATTATTTTACCATTATTATATTCTTGTCTCCAGCACTCACCATCAAAACATCACACAAGCTTATGTCTGCATTGCTTCTTCTGCTCTTGCTGCTGCATATTAATGTCCTTTTTCCTCATATTATAGTCATCCAGCTATGTCGCTCTCCTTCCTATGTCTGTGCTAATTTGCACATTGTGTCTGTGTACAAACCAAGAATCTTTAGACTTTACTTACATGTGGAGTAGTTTACTTTGGATCCTACTGATGTTAGTGACTGATCATGTCTACTATGACTGCCTGCTTGCTTTTTATTAGTACTATATATGCATACTTTAGCTTCTTTGAGCATTCTTCTTTTGTACTTGCACCTGCTTTTTACCATTGTTTTGAGCTTAACTGGTTTGAGGGGGAGCGTTTGATTTTATGAGATTGAGAAGGAAAGAAGTTATTATGGGCGAGTTCTATATGCCATGGTTGTTTCATACGAGTCTGTATGTCTTGTAAATTTGTCTTTATGTCCTAGCGAACATGAAATTCCAAGCTCCAGCTTGATGGGAAATGCTAGAAAGTTTGTGATCCATTAGTGGTTTGAGTCCAAGTTTGTATTGTATCCTCTCCTTATATATATATATATATTTATATACATATCTGTGTGTGTGTGTGTCGGGAACCTGGGTAAATATGTGTGTGTGTGTGGAAGAAGGATTTGCTTAGTGAATTACAACAATTAGTTTCCCTCACATATTTCGTTTCTTCACAATCTTGTTGTGTTGGTAGGTAGTCTATTTATTATTTCTATCTCCACTCTTTTGAGGCCATTTGTGAACATGAAAAAAAAACTTACCACTATCAGCAGTGTTTCTATCACACAGTTAAAACACATACTATTTTTTCTCCTTGCTCTTTTTGTAATGAACTATCTGAGATGCCTTTTCCCCAATGACACATTTCCTGATTTTCCTCAGGACTCTTAACACTACCTTTGTACTCTGGGCTTTCTCGTGCTGACCAGGTTAAATGAAACCCTTCACGAGTCAACTTTCTTTTCCTAACGTATCATCTAACTGCGTGCAACCTCTCTATAACTGCTTTACATTCATGTTTAGGACCTTATATTTTCTCCTTCTCCAAAAGGAAAACGTAAAGTTATCATATCAACCAATATTGCAGAGACATCATTGACTTTGGAGGTAATTTCTAAAGCTTTACCGAATGGTAAAATGCTTAAGTGATACAAATGTGACAATTTTACTTTTCTTTTCAAACTCCTGAAGCCTTCAGATATAAGTAGGGTTTTTTATAATTTTGAAACAGAAATGAAGAATCCGAAGCACATAGATATACCCATTTTACACACTTATATATCACGCTGCTATCAAATATCATTGATGTTATCTCATCATATATATGTATTTAATTCATCAAATGTATATTGATTTAAGGATCTTGGTCATAATGTCTAGTATTGTTATCATTTATTTTTAAATTAAGGCTAGTTTCTGCAATTCTAACCTATATATATTTTTTCCAAGTTTCCAAAACAATATGATGCATCAACTTGCAAATGCTTTTGATAAGTTGATATCTGCAATAGAGGCGACATCAAGTACAGTGCTATTAACAATGTCTTTAGCACAAATGACCAGTACTGCTTTTAAGTGTTCTATTAATTATAAATAGAATCGAACTGTACTCGTGACTAGATCTTATTGATTATAAAACATGGTTGTTCTATTGGTTTTTGTGTGTGTGTGTGGGGGGGGGGGGGGATAAAGAGATAACTATTCTACAAAAAATACTAAATAAGCTATAATACTGACAACCATAGTACTAAACATCCTCGACATCTTGACGATAATTACTCGATGCTGTTTTGTGTATGGCTGTCGACGTCGAAACCTCGTAAACTTCCATGGTATATCTTTTCACCTGCTTGTCAACGTGTGTCGATAGGCTTGACCTAGTGGTTGACGACAACTGCCCAACCTTGTTCAAAATATCCATCTTGTTCAAAAAGGCTTAGGGTAGCTTGGTAGGAAACCAATCTTGACCTTGAAGTAATCATTTTAATGGGTTTTCTAAATCTACTAAAATTGTAGATATATCCGTTTACCTGATCTACCACAGAATTTGGTGTAGCCCTAATACCATTTCACTCCCTTTATTTTGAAAATAAACTGATGCTTTTGTTAATCTAGCGTTATTCCTACTGTGATTTATGTTGGTATAGGGTCTATCATATTAGACGAACTTGAATTTTAAGCACTCCATATTGAACTTGCATGGATTCTATTTCTTCAGCATAAATTGGTGTTTTATGGTTGAATTCCCTCACAATATCACTACTTTTTAGCTTATTTTACATCATAGTTTTGCTTAGTAACTTCATCGAAGTTCCCGTAAACTTCCACTTCCACACCTGTCGAAGTCGACATGAAGTTGATGCCCTGTACCATGTTGACAATATGAATACCTTGAAAGTTAAGTCTCATGTGTACATGTATCAGTGTGGGAATTTCACAAAATGAGGATACAAGGATATTGCATATAAAAGTATGGAATGTATCTGATATTTTATCAATTAGAATCTATAACAACAATTGTGGTAAAAAACTATCATGTATTGTCCTCGACAATTGATCAACCCTGTTTACAAGTAGGGACGTGACAAGTAAAAACAAATAGGAAACTGAATGCATTAAAAAGAATACATGTACCTAATTTAAATAGGAAATAAAAATAGCAAAAATGCTGATATTATTCCTCTTAAGGTTCCCCTGGAACATTGAAGGGTACCATGTCTAGCTTAGAGAAAACAAAAACAAACCCGTATTAGAAACTGAGTATGTTGAACATAACAAACTGAGGCATTACGACTAGTGGTTGCATTAGTTAGTCTATAATCCAAGAATATGGATCATTCAGTTCACTATTTGGTTTTTGGGTTACTGTTCAGTCTGATATATATTTTGCACCCAAGCTTTGCCTAGTATGATTGCGTAGAGGATGATTTGTAGATCTAATATCTTGCTCTTCTGCTTCGACAATAGGGCTAAGCCAATAACCATCTATAATATTATTGATGGTAGTTATATATAGGAATTTGTGAAAATCTCATCATCATCATCATCATCAACTAAGCCTCAATCCCAACTATGTTGGGGTCGGCTACATGGATCCTTCTTTTCCATTCAGCTCTATCATGGGTCATATTCTGGTTGAGATGTAAAGATTCAAAATCTCTCTTTATAAGCTCTTCCCATGTTAATTTAGGCCTTCCTCTTCTTCTATTAATTGTACTTTCTTCAATAGTATTGCTTCATATAGGTGCATTAGTCGGTCTGCATTGCACATGTCCATACCATCTGAGTCGACCCTCGCGCAACTTGTCCCCAATGCTTGCCACCCCCACTTTATTCCTGATATAGTTATTTCTCAAGCGATCTTTTCTTGTCTTCCCACACATCCATCTCAACATTCGCATTTCAGCCACGTCCATCTTGTTGAGTTCTTGTTTCTTTACTGCCCAACATTCACTCCCATAGAGCATGGTTGGCCGTATAGCAATTTTATAAAACTTGCTTTTCAGTCTGAGAGGGATCTTTCGATCACATAATACTCCAGTTGCACTCCTCCATTTCAACCTTCCTGCAGTGATTCTATGACAAACGTCATTTTGGACATTGCCATATGTTTGAATGATAGAGCCTAAGTAAAAAAATTTATCACATTTTGGTATATCTACTCTGTCCAACTTGGCTCCACCATTCACACTGCTAGATTGGCTGAAATTGCAATGCATATACTCAGTTTTGCTCCTACGAATCATCAATCCATTTGATTCCAGTGCCTTTCTCGAAAGTTCAACTTTATCATTCAAACCATCTTTAGTTTCGTCAATCAATACAATATCATCAGAAAATAACATACACCAAGGAACATCATCCTGAACATTCTTTGTCAACTCATCCATAACAATAACGAACAGATATGGGCTGAGTGTGGATCCTTCCCCTACTGTGATGGGAAATGTTGGTGTCTCTCCTCCAGGAGTCTTCACACTTGTCGTAGAGCTACCATACATGTCTTTAATCAAGTCAATGTATTGGATTGACACACCCTTTTTCCTCAAAACCATCCACAACACTTCTCTGGGTACTCGATCATAAGCCTTTTCCAAATAAATAAAAACCACGTGAAGATCTCTTTTTCTTTCCCTATACTTCTCCATAAGCCTCTTTATCAGAAAAATAGCATCTGTTGTTGATCTACCATGCATGAAACCAAATTGGTTGTTTGATATCTGCGTTATAGATCTTAGCTTTGCTCAATAATCCTCTCCCAAAGCTTCATTGTGTGACTCATCAACTTGATACCTCTGTAGTTTGTGTAGCTCTAAACATCACCTTTGTTCTTGTAGATGGGGACTATAGTACTATTTCTCCACTCATCCGACATCTTCTTTGTCTTCATTATCTTGTTAAATAAATTTGTTAATCACATAACTCCTTCATCCCCCATACACTTCCATACATCAATGGGAATATCGTCTGGTCCGCATGCCTTTCTCATTTTCATCTTTTTCAAGGCATTCTTGACCTCAAAATGTGAAACTCGTCGTGTGTAAATAATATCTCTTGTATCCCCGTCACACGAATCTCTAACATTATTTATGGTATCTCCATTGAAAAGCTTATGGAAGTAATTTCTCCATTGGTTCTTGATATCATCGTCCTTTACCAGCACTCTACCATCTTCATTTTTGATGCATTTTACTTGACTCGAGTCTCTTCCTTTCCTTTCTCTTATAAATATCATCGAAGTATCTAGACCTTGCCTCCTGAACAACCTTTTTCGCTTCTTTCTTTGCTTGCTTGTATCTCTGGAACGTTGCATCATCTCAAGATTTGGGCAAGCTCCTATAGATCTCCCTTTTCAGTTTGATAGCCTTCTGTACTTAACTTATTCCACCACCGTCTCTTTTTGTGGAAGCCCACAACCTTTGGACTCCACCAAAACCTCTTCGGCAATTTTTGTTATGCAGGAGCTTATGTTATGCCACATAGTGTTGACATCAGACCCTAAGTTTCAAGTTCCTTCCTTGGTGAGTTTATCATGAAAGATCAATTTCTTTTCTCCTTTAAGATTCCACCACTTGATCCTGCTATCTTGATTTTTGTTATGCTTGCATTTATTGATCTTCATGTTAATATCCAAAACCACCAACCTATGTTGGGTCATGAGTTCTTCGCCAGGAATCACTTTACGGTCCTTGCATACTTTACGATCCTCCCGCCTTGTAAGAAGGTAATCAATTTGGCTACAATCGTGCCCACTCTTGAAAGTAATCTTGTGAGATTCTCTTTTCTTGAAATGGGTGTTTGCTAAAATCATATCATATGCAACTGCAAAAATCTAATATCCTCTCTCCTTCTCCGTTTCTGCTGCCATATACAAAACCACCATGAACTCTCTCATATCCATCATTGCTACTCCCCGCATGGCCATTTAAATCACTCCCAATAACGATCTTCTCCTCTGTCGGTATTCCTTGCATCAATTCATCCATGTTATCCCAAAAATCCTTCTTAGCCTCCTCGCTAAGGCCAACTTGGGGAGCATAAGCGCTAATAATGCTAAAAATCTTTCCTCCAAGAACGACCTTGATAGCTATGATTCTATCACCCATCCTAGTGATCTTGACAACATCATCCTTCAACATCTTATCAATAATAATACCTATGCCATTTCTATGTTTATCAATGCATGTATACCGGATTTTGTATCCTGTGTCTCCAATCTCTCTACAACGTTCTCCTGCCCACTTAGTTTCCTGTAAACAAGCTATATTGACTTTTCTTCTCATCATGGTATCTACTATCTCCAAAGATTTTCCTGTCAAAGAGCTAATATTCCAAGATCCAACTCTAATCCTTTTTTCTTGGACTTGCTTCTTTACCTGCCTTAGTCGAAAATGTTTCCCTTGCACATTTTTCACTACAACCGGGTAATGATGCGGCGGGACTAGCTTCTTTACCCACACTCGTCTAAGATGTGGAAACCCTTACACATTTTTCACTACATTCGGGCGATGATGCTGCAGGACTAGCTTCTTTACCCACACCCATCCAAGATGTGGAAACCCTTGCCTGTCCTTCAACACAACCAGGCGTCGCCGTGTCGAAACCCCTTGCATATTTATCACTGCACCCGGGTGCCGATGCAGCGCGTCGCTACGTAGGGACGCTCCAACGAAATTTTATAAGGATCCATGTCATAGAAAGAGTGACAAAGTTTTTATGGCTGGCTGTCCACCTACCACCAACCCTCCTTTACCTGGGCTTGGGACCGACTACATTTGCACAAAATATGAAAACATAGGCGGAGTTGAATTTGTGAAAATCTAAATAATAAATTTAAATAAATTAAAAACTTCCATATGTTAGTTGTTGGTAAAAGTGGATATTGGCCCTTGGCCCTTATGTTTAGTATTTGATTGGCATTTCTTTTATCCTTGGTAAGTTATAAATTGAGGGTTTTGTTCACATTTTGATTTTATGCATTTATTATTGGTTTGAGTGATTTGCACTATGGGCTTGATTTTTATGCGAATATAGGGTGGTATTGATTGTACACTTAGTTTGTATTTGTTGCTTTAATTGGAAAATGAGTCTTTAGTTTGTATTTGTTGCTTTAATTGGAAAATGTGTCTGGTGTCTTTGGAGTTTGATGTTATGAATGACTCCACACACGTATATATTTTTTGAATTAGAAAATGCGATTGACTTTCTTTAAAATCTTGTGGATCTTTTTGTGTTATACATTCATTGTACATACATACATAGTCATATATATATTTACAGAGAATTTATTTTACTATGTCCGATACCATGTCTGTGTCCCATATTTTCCAAAATAGCCACGTCCTGTGTGTATGTCCCAAATTTTCCAAAATAGCCATGTCCTGTGTCTTTGTCCATATCCATGTATGTGTCCATGTTTGTGCTTCCCAAGGAATGCGATATCTGATACCGATGTCGTTTCGACAACCTAGAAATAGGTATTTACCGATATGCAGACAAAAATTTTGACAGATGCAATCCTTCCCAATTCCCATTTCGTTGCCAAAATGAATGAATTAAATAATGAAATTTTCCAGGTGTAATCCCTACAAGTAATTGTATTGTTTTATGCAATAAAATTCTATAATGGGTGTGTGTGTGGGGGGGTGTTCAACATGTGGGTGGTAGGGAACCGGTCCCTTTGTTGGGGATTTCGATGATAAAATAGGAATTAAGATTTGGAATTTTACTAGAACAATCCATAAGCATAAATACACATGCAATAATATCCAATTTACAACACGTGAACAACATAGTAACTTACTAACTCATATCAGTTGTATGCATAGTTACACAAAGATTCTCCATACAATATAGAGTTGATATGGTTGACATATTGCTTCCATGACATGTACATTAAGTAAGGTTGGTTGTATGAAGTCATGTATTGCTCATACACATCATGTACAATACTATATAAGTGTATAATACACATTTGTATTATGTAATCAAACACAATAATTTTAGATTTTTTTATTTAAAATTGAGTTTCTAAAATAAAGTGTAGAAACTAATAAAGAGGTGTTATTTAGTGATTAATAACTGTAACTGTTACCACATTAATACACACAAGTATATAGAAATTAAATAGCTCATCATTTCTTATTACTTCTAAAAAACAAAAATATATTTCCGCTATATTTTCTTTGATATATGTTCACGTTACTCTTTCGTGGAATGTTTTCTACTAAACATAAATAAGTAACTAATTATAACAGTACTTATTGTAACAATACTAGTGATTAGGTAAATTGCATGATAATAGTAATTGATAGTGTTGTAATTAGGTAGATCTAGTGATAATATTGTAGATTCACATGATATACTTATAGATGTATGTATAGTTAGCATCAAACATATCAAAACTGGAGTAATACTAGGTTTTGGCGGTAAAAAATCATTTTTTAGGTGAAAGTGGAAGAAAATAGTAGGAAAAAGAGACAGAGAGGTTGCAAATGCTAGAAAGTGGAAGAGATTAGTTATACTTATCTTGATTTAGGTCGATTTGAGCTCCAATTACCAAAAACCAGCAAAATTCACCTTCTTTTCTCCTTCCAAGAAGTAATGTCAGTTAACTCACAAAAAATGGTATACCTATTAATATACCACCGGTTTCGGTCAGTACAGTGTAGTCAGTAGTGCATTTTGCATCGAAACCATCAAAACATGGCGCTATCGGCAGTATACCCATTGGTATACCGATATTTGGGAGCCTATCAGTATGTGCACCTGTTTCCCTATCCGATGGCATCAATATCAATATTTCGGTTGAAATATTGCCAATATCGATGATATCTCGTTCCTTGGTGCTTCCTAGGCATCAAACTCTTCTAGATATCTGACACCTTTAGTGACATCTGCTTATGAAAGTAAATACATGCAAGATGCTCCTGCATCTCTCCTAAGGATAACATGACAAGAAGAGTTCAACTACTCTAGATTCTACACCATCTAGAATCAAAATGTAGTCATCACGAACCCACCCATTGTGTGTCTTAGTCTCAGTATCAAAACTGTTCCCATATGTTCCATTAACAGGCTTTTTTGGGACAGGGACAATTGATGCTCACATTTCCTTTGAGAGTTAGCATAGATCTCAAGTGAGCAACGCAAGAGTGGTAGTTGGGCTCATCATGCTTCACGGTGGCCACTCCAAGACACAAATTCTTAGTATCAATTGAAGACAACCATGATGTGGGAGGTGTGTGTCAACAATAGAAAACAAGGAGGAACCTATACACTTTTGGGCAAAGCAGTGCTTTTATAATCCGGTAAATACAAGGAAGGACCTATACACTTTGAGAAATAGCAGCAGAGCACATGTATACTCACATCACACGTAGTGGAAGCAAAAGCAAGGGAGCCCCCTCCCCGATATTAGTGGACCCAAAGACCCTAGATATCTAGAGGATAACTCAGAGAGAAGCCCTAGCATATAACTGACCCATACTTGCTTAGGATTAAGGGGGAAGACGGACAGGAACCTTGTTGCAGAATACGCAACCATGGCTAGAGCAAAGTCTCCCACGATAATGAAAAAGGAAGGTAAAGAAGGGAGAGGAGAAGGGAGGGGAGCGACAGGACGTATGTGGGGGGCACCGAGGGTTACAAACAGATTGTCTTATACTCTTAACGCCATGTAGAAGGTTGAAGAATTTTGGGATGCCCCAATAGGAACACCCCACCTTTAGTTGTAGCAAAAAAGACATAAAAGAATAATGTACATAACCTTGGAAAATCCTGTATACAGGCCAACAATGGCCGTATATGATCATGACCGTGCAAAACATTGCCAAGGGCCCATATACGGTTGTATCTACTGAGCGTATATGGTCAGCATGTTATATATGGCCTTGTTAATCATCAATGCTTCTAATAATTTTTCATTAACATGCTTTCTTATCCTTAGATCAGGCAGGGACTGCACTCCCTATTTATATAGTTGATGACCAATAACCTGCATGCTAATCACTGCATCTGTGTCATCTACCCACTCATTGGACTCATGGATATCTCAATTATGACACTGTCCTCGTGAGTCATATGACTCACATATCTTATGGAAGAATACAATTAGACGTTTTACGGGTGACTAGGGGCCTGCTTCATTGATGTGCAACAACTAACAAGTAAAGAAAGGTTGATAGATTGTTTCAGTGTCTGCAAGGGGACCCCTTGACCTCTTGCATACACCTACTCACACATTTGTCTGATCGAAACCATATTCCAATAAGCGTACATTATAGATGTCATAAGGAAACACAGAACCTATAACGACCCTTTATCGTTATCTGTTGACCTCATTAAATCCGACTAGCCATTGGAGTCTTTTGAGCATCCACTTGATATCTGCAGTTCTTTGGGGTCCTATTATAACATAGCCGACAATATCTTGGCCGGGGTTCATTCAGATGTGGGCTATGATCCTGGTTTTTGGAGCCCAAGATGGATGAGTAAGGGGCCGTCTGGATGCACACATCTGGAATCCTAAAATTTACTGCATTAATTAGCAGTCCATCATGTTGTAATCGGTACTGATGATTACTGTCCTGGCAGAAACAGAGGAGAAATCTGGAACATCGTTAATCCCCCCAAAAATGGAGGGACAGGGAACTGCCAGATTCCTGCAGCTACCTATTTTCTGTGCTAGTTGGTTCAGGTAATGGCCAACCGACTGCAGGTGGCTAGGCCCGTCATCCTAAAACTACTCATCTGCTTGTACACGCTACTGGGATTTAGGAAGAAAGCACCCAGACGGGGCTTAACATTCTTTAACAACACCTGGCTTGGTCATGTGGGTCAGACTCTCAGACATGATTAGTTAGTACCAGGGAATAATCTTTTGCAAGGATGAAACTAAGTAATTAATGATACTGAAACAGGAAGAAACTCTGCAAGAAGCATCCTCTTCCAGTCTAGGAAGAGAGACCAATGATTGCGTGTGCTAATCTGATTCGCTTGTTGAGACCATCCTCTTCGGGTCGTTTTGCCATCACACTGCAATTGGGGGTAGGAGACTGCTTGGTTACAATTTTTAGTGGGGTTTAAGGCTTTGCGATTTGAAGTGTGCAGTGTGCACTGCTGGACAGTTCATGGCTGTCCCTGTGCCTGTTTGGGACCTTGAATTCATTTTGTGATGGCTCTGCTTCAGGGGTATTGCTTGGCTTATGGATTTTGGACTCTTGTTTAGCCAGACTGACGTTCATGACAGAGCTTGTCATGACTACTAATTCATCTGTTTTGTGGTGGATGTTAATAATTACTGAGGCATGAAACAAGACATGTTAAGTTGTTAACTTCTTTCATTTATTGCTGATTTCCTTCCAGGATGTGGTCTATGTTGTTGACAGTGGCTTCTCAAAGCAGCGCTTTTATAATCCGGTAATTTACTGCATTATTTGGTTTCTTATGCACCGTGGAGCAAGCTACAAGCGTATTTATGCAGCATGGAACATTATCTTGGTCTTCCTAGATTCATCTATATAGCAGACCACCTGATAACTATGCTCAATGTTGTTTCTGTTTTTTTTAAGAAGACTGATCTTGCATCCATTTCGATAAGAAGATACTAATATACTTGCAGACTTTTAGTTACTTCCAAAGGAAATTTTAGTTAGCTATGAATGACTTTCCTTGTTCTTACATAAAAGAATGTTCTAGTTAGATTTGAACTACTTTTTAATGTTCTTACATAATAATATAATATTCATCTTGTATTCTTGTCGTATTTCTTTCATGAACCATATTTCTTTTAGGGTATCTTTATCTTACCTTTTGTAACTTAGTATGCCAAATACTTGACATAGATTTCGGACATTGAAAGCCTCGTTGTGGCACCTATATCAAAAGCATCTGCAAGACAAAGAGCTGGCAGAGCAGGAAGGGTCCGTCCTGGGAAATGCTATAGGTACATTATTAGTATATGCGCTTTATTGTGTTATGCTATATGCTTTATCTTGTTATGCTAGGCTATTTGTTTTGTTATGGACTTTAGACTTGTCCTGTCCTTAAGCCTTTCTTTTATCCCATATTGCCTAGTATTATTTTCTGACTTACACTCTTATCCTATAAAAGAAAGTCCATTGTACTTATTTTAGACATCAAATAAAGGTTTTTCTCTCTATATGGTGTCAGAGCAATACGATCCCCCTTAACTCCCCCCACTACCCTAATGCTTCCCATCCATCTCCCAACCTAGCCGCCATCTCCCTTCTCCCACCCTAGCTGCCAAACCCCTCCACCCCCCACTCGCCGCCCCTCCTCTCTCCCCTTCCCCCTCCCGCTGCCCATCACCCGCTGCCGCCCTTCCCTCCCACTGTTGTTGCCGCCCCCACCCCCTTCTCCATGCCGCCTCCATAGTCCCCTCGTCTCCTCTCCCCTCCCAACCACCACCACCCTCCCTCATCCTGATGTAGGACATAGTAGGCTTTATTCTACTTGTTTTTGCGTTGTTTAAATATTTAGGGACCTAAGCACAAATTATCTAGTTTGTGTGCTTAGTCGTAAATGTTTTATGTTTTTCTGTATTTTAGGTTTTATTTAATTTCGAATTTTATTAAATAGGACTTTATTTCTGTTGAGAGTTATTTAGTCAGTGTTTTATTATTAGTTTGTAATACGGGCCTAAGTGTTCTGGCCCATTAGGGTTAGTCTTATGTCTGTACGCTTCCATGTCCTCCTATATATAGGAGCAGGGTTTCTCTTATCTAAAACAACAAGTAGTCGTCTTTTACTTTCTAAGATGGTATCAGAGCAGCCGTCCTAGGGACCAAAACCCTACGTGAGAGAGAAAAAAAAGGAGCGCCCAGAGCGACAGCAGGTGGTAGCAGCAGGGCGTGGGGAGGATGGTCCAATGGTGGACAGAGGCAGGGAACAAGACTAGGAATTCCTTGCGGGCAGCCAAGCACCGCTAAGGGTGGCGGCCGCCCCTCTCTCTACTTCTAATCGTGCTGCCACAACTCCCCTTTGTTGCTGCGCTACTTGCTCTAGTCGCCTGCCGTCGTGAGTTCACCGTTGCTTGTTACCGCCCCGCTCTATGCTGTCCTGCCGGCCGCCCTACCAGTGGTCCTCCGCAACTGCTGCTACCGTGACTATTCCTTGCCTGCCGCTGCCATCACCTTCTTGTGTTGCTATTGCTGCCATCTCGTGCCGATACTGCCCCTCTGCGACGCGTTGTTACTACCCTCCTGCTTCACCCCTTACGCTCGACGCCGCCACCCTGTTGTCTAGCCGCCGCTGGCTGCTTGACGCTATGCCTTCCGCCGCTGCTTCATGCCTTCTTTGGCCTCCGCCAAATTGCTACCTGCACTGCTTTTGCGTCGTCTGCCCTTTTACTGCCCGCAGCGCCGCACACTTGCTTCCTGTCGCCTCTACTTCTATGCCTACCACTGTTTCCATCAAGTTGTTGCTCACCATCCAACCGCCATATACTGCCTAGCCTCCCTATCAGTTTGTGGCCTTGCCGCCGCAATCTGCTGATCTGCTGGCCACCACTGAGCAACAACAACTGTGCTGCCCGTCCTACTGCTGCTGTCTACAGTGGACGACCACCCAATATTTCCATAGTTGCCCACTGCTTCTCATCGCTACCAAACAACCCTTCATACATAAAAAAATTGTGTCTCGTAATATACACTCTACATTTTGTGCTAATCGGATCCCCGTTTTTGCCTAATCGGATTTTTGCGGGGGCTCTGCCCCACACCCCCGGATTTGTTGCCCTACCGGGCCAAACAAATCCCCTTTTCGGGTCGACAAAAGATCCATTTATTTTTCTATCCGGATTTGCCTATTCGGGTCATTTTCTACCTTGACTCGTGTTATCGGTTACCTCCTCCACATATTTGCCTACACAAATCTTGCCTCTACCATTGTTTTGACTCTCTACGCCAACCACTATTTGACTCCTTCCGTGCTTGGCGTGAGGGGGAGAATAGAGGATGAAGAGTAGAGGGAAGAGATGAGATGGAGGGGAGATGAAGAGAAGAAGAATTTTATTTTGCTGTTCTATTGGACTTCATGCCACATTTACTGCTGATATATGGTTTCCTCTGCTGCTATGTGATGCTTGCTGCTGCTATTATTGCTTATTCATCATCTACCTCGACTGCTGCTATGAAGTTACATATTCGGACGTCGTTCTTACTACTTGTGCTATGATTAGCACATCCTGTTTGCTGCTTTGCGCTTTTGCACTTTCTGCTGTCCGTGCTTTATTTGCACGTTGACTTTCTTCTGTAGACCAGCACTCTTTGGACTCTGTGGACCAGCACTATCTGGACTTTGACGTCTACTACCGTGATGGATACTTTATGAAGAGGGAAGATGATGAAGACATTTGTTGCCGACTTTACATGGAGCTTCGTCTACTAGAGTTATTTATTTGCTTGCTACTCTGCCTATCGGTCTTCTATCTGCCTACGTCGTCAACTTTTGCTGCTGTGCGCCAGCACTCTCTGGCATGTCCGTGCCTTATTTACACGTCGAGTCTCTACTTCTGTGTGCCAGCATTCTCTGGCTCGTCCGTGCCTGTTTCGCACGTTGACCCGTTCGTACTTTATTTGTTCGTTGACTACTACTGCTACTGTGATCCAACACTCTCTGGGCTCTACTACACTGTGACCCAACACTCTCTGGGCTCTGCTACTCTGCCACTGTGACCCAACACTCTCTGGCTACTACGAGGACGACTTTGATGAAGACCTTGGTGCTTATCAGCTATTTTATCTATTGCTCCAGATGATTGTGTTGCTGCTTATTTATGCTCCAGATGATCGAGAAGCTTCTGCTATCCTGCTTGCTTGGTGTATCTACTTGAGGGGGAGTGTATGAGTTTCTGAGTGTTTGAGTGCTTTAATGTAATATTGAGGGGGAGAAAAATTCTGTATGGGCTTGGTTTATCTTTTTTTGTTTTGTTTCTTTGTTTTCTAGTTTGACTCTCTGTTTGCAAGCTGTTATAGGATTCTCCCAACTTCAGCTTGAGGGGGAGTGTTGAGAGTTATTTAGTTAGTGTTTTATTATTAGTTTGTAATATGGGCCTAAGTGTTCTGGCCCATTAGGGTTAGTCTTATGTATGTACGCTTCCTTGTCCTCCTATATATTGGAGCATGGTTTCTCTTATCTAAAACAACAAGTAGCCGTCTTTTACTTTCTAAGAATTTCCATAGCTTGTGAGTCAAGTCATGTAGTTGTTATAAAAGCCAGCCTTGGGGCCTTTGTCCAGGTAGTTGAATATGAATTGAATTTTGAGAATTGTCGTTTATCTTCTTCTTCAAGATGTGTTCGACATCACACCCCCTACCACCGGCCACCATTGCCTCTCTTATCTAGCTTCCAGCTTCCCCTCTTCATCTTCGCTCCCCTTCACCTTTGGAAACTTCCTAAAAATTTTACGTTGACGTTCTAACAAGTCTACCTTTGTTGCCTGCCTGTGTCTCATGGTGGGAGTAACTCTCTCCCTATGGTGGCGTCGATCTTTCTCTGCTTTCTTCTACCCTCTGTGGGTTTCTCAGAGCTGATGTGTCAGATATACTACTACTGCCTATTGCTCCATTGTGGGTTTTTTCAGATCTATTGATCCAAATCTTCTATTGCCCATGCATTGGGTTATTGTTCCTGCTGCTACCTGCAGATCTTTGTTGCTGCCTGCTCCTACTTTGCTTCCCTTGACTTGAGCCCTTTTTTTGCTCTGCTACTTCTGCTTGCCAACGTATCTGTCATCCGCCGGATGGCCTTTGCTGAGTCCCTTCGGACGTGCGTCACTACTGTCAAGTTGGATGGCTCCAATTTTCACACTTGGTCTGTGGCCTTTGAGCTCTATGTCAAAGCTCATGGTCATTACTCGCATTTTATTTTTGATCCTTTGGTTGTACCTGCTAAGAATGCCGACGATAAAACTAAACAGACCTATGATCTGTGGTCTAAGGAGGATTCCGATGTCATGACCTGGATGGTCGATAGTGCTGAACCCAAAATCAGCCAGTCACTTCTTTGCCTAAGGACTGCCAAAGCCATGTGGGACCATGTTCCACATGTTTACTCTCATCAACAAAATTCGAAGAAAGTGCTTGAAATTTTCAAACACCTGGCTAAGAAAGAGTATTCTGCTACTGACTCTGTGGAGGATTACTAATCAATGTTGTGCTCTCTGGGACGAGTTTGAGGCCTATGACCCCCTCTCTGATGATATCACTGAAATACAATGACACCACAATGTCAATTTCTTGCGGGCTTACCCCACTCCTCTGGAGTGGTAGATCAGTTTGTCTAGCGACCTGTTGCCTACCTTGTGTGATAACCTAAAATGGGTCCAACAACTCCCGTCCGTCTCTTCTTTGTCACCCGACCACTCCGATGCTGCTGCTTTAGCTATCCACTCAGGAGACTCCTCTCGTGGCCGTGGCCGAGCCGCGATCATGGTCGCTCTAATGTTGGGCCTGGTTGTGGTTCTTCCTCCTCTGGTCCTGACTCATCTTCTGAACAACACTACTGTCACTTCTGCAAACGCATAAATCATACTGAAGACCGTTGTTGGATTAAGCATGGTAAGCCTGTGTGGGCAAACAGGTCACACTGAAACCTAATTCTGCACCATCGTCTTCATCCCATCCATCTGCAGAATGGATCCGCTCTGAGTTCGGAAAACTGCTTCAGGCTCGTCTCACTCCCTCCATTGCTGATGCCCCTATTAATGGAGGTTCTGCTCTCCTTGCCTCCTCTGCACCTATGGCAAAAGTAAAAGGGTGATTGACTCTGGCGCCACCTCTCATATTTTTGGTAATTCTGCTTTATTTTCTGAACTTCTTAACACTTATGATGTTCCACCGGTTACACTTGCTGATGGTTCTCAGACACCTGTTTCTAGCATCAAAAATATCTGCACTCCTGGAAAACTCTTATTGTGCTTAGCCCTTTATGTTCCCAAATTTCCATTGAATTTGTTATCTTTTAGTAGAATTGTGAAGAGCCTTAAGTGCTCTATTACTTTTTGACCTGGGTGATAATGTTTTTCAGGATTTGCGCACGAGGATTGTTACATTATATATTTCCTGTTTTACATAAGCATGTTATTTGTTTTGTTATTTTCCTTTATATACGGACCTCTCTGTAATTGTCTCAGTTATATATATATGAGGGTGCACACGTTGTGTAACCCTAAGCTTTCTGCAATTCCTGACTCTGTCACATGGTATCAGAGCGGGCTCTAACCTAGCCTCCCTCCCTCCCTTCTCTCTCCTCCTCCCCCCCCGCCGCCGGCCCCTTCCTCCTCTCCCGCCGGCAGTGCCGTGCCTGTGCGTGCGACACAGCAGCAGCCGCCGGCTGCTCTGCTGGCCGCCGCCGGCTGCTCTGCTGGCCGCCGCCGGCCCCTTCCTCCTCTCCCGCCGGCAGCGCCGCGCCTGTGCGTGCGACACAGCAGCAGCCGCCGGCTGCTCTGCTGGCCGCCGCCGCCGGTTAGCGCCGCCGGTCAGGCCGCCCGGGGCAGCAGGGCCGCCGCCCACGTAGGGGCCTCCCGCCGGTTGTACGCCGCTCTTGATTCCGTCTAGCCTCCTGGCTTGGTGCACCGCTAGTGCTTGAGCAACCTTGGTTGTTGTTCGCACAGCAGGTGCGCTGCCGGGTGACCGTCTTCTATGGAACCACTGAGCCACTGGTAGATCTGGAATAGTTCCGTATTCAGGGGGAGATCGACACGTTGTTCGTCTGAGAGACTACCGTCGATTCGTGTTTGTTTGTGCCTGCCTGCCCGTGTAGGCCTCGGCCTCCGGGTTCTCTGCTACGCTTTGGCGTAGAGTGTATGTGAGAGGTCCACGGTGACTTGCTTCTGCCTGCTTCTTCCTGCCTGACGGCGTAGTCCGTCTTCTGTCTGTGCCTATCTGTGCCTGTACCTGCCTTCCTACTTATTCTCATGGCGTCTTCTGGGGATGACATGTGGAGAGACACGCGCCGTCAAGTCACTACTGTTAAACTTGACGGGCGCAACTACCAGCTTTGGGTATGCTCCTTTGTAATCTTTGCCAAATCACAAGGGAAATACTCTCACTTGATTCGGACGGGTCCGCCTCAGCCTGCAGAGGAGGCGGATGCAAAGGACCTCAAAGCCTTTGATGACTGGGTTCGTGATGACTCGACAGTCATGACGTGGATTCTCAACAGCTCAGTTGAGAAGATTAGCGTCACTCTTCTTCAGCTGCCTACGGCGAAGCAGATGTGGGATCAGCTCGCCAGTACCTACTCGCACAGTGAAAATCCGAAGAAAGTCTTTGATATCACAAAGCAATTGGGGCGTCTACAGTTTACTGGTTCTGATATTTCAGACTACTTCTCCACCTTCACTGGTCTGTGGGGTGAGTTGGAGATGTATCACCCGCTGTCCACCGATTTAGCTACTATGCAGAAACAGCGGGCGGAGCTTCAGCTGATTCAGTTTCTCAGTGGTTTACCTGAGTCCTATACTAGAGTGGTAGATCAGATTTTGGCGAGTGATCCACTCCCTACCTTGCAGACTGCCTACAAGCGTCTCCAGCGCCTTCCGTCATCGACGCCGTCTCCGCCTCCTGAGACTGGAGACTCTACTGCTTTGGCCGCTTGGGGCGGGCGTGGCCGTGGCCGCTCCAGTGATGGCCGTCCTCCCCTGGGTGCAGGCCGGGGGCGTGGACCTGGTGCTGGACGAGGAGCTCCTCCTGCTGCCCCGCCCTCTACTGCTGCGCGTCCTCAGCAAGGACAACGCTTGTGTACTTTCTGTGGTCGGTCCAACCATATTGAGGAAAAATGCTGGGAAAAGTATGGTAAACCGGCATGGGCCAATGCTGCGGCTGATTCTTCTGCGTCTGAGGGTGCTACTCAGACACCTGCACCAGAGCCTGCGGGGGCTACCGCAGACTACATCCGGGCTGAGGTGGAACGTCTTCTCCTTGAGCGTGCTGGTTCCTCTCCTGCTGCATCTACGAGTGGAGCACATGCTGCCTTTTCTGGTTATGACACTGCCTTCTTGAGCTCCTCCTCACCTTCTACTTCTGGTAATATCAAATGGGTGATAGACTCGGGTGCATCTGCACATATTTCTGGAAATAAATCTTTGTTTAAACGTATATTTGCACCTGCCCGACATTCTTCTGTTATGCTTGCTGATGGCTCCAAGTCCTCGGTTCTTGGAGTCGGTGATATTGTTTCTAAATTTATCCTCAGATCTGCCTTATATGAGCCCAGATTTCCTCTTAACTTATTGTCTGTCAGCAAAATTTTAAGGAGTTTAAAATGTAGCCTGACATTTGTTCCTGGTTCATGCGTTTTTCAGGACCTTCGCACGAGGACGAAGATTGGTGGGGGGTATGAAGGTGCTGATGGGCTCTTTTACTTGGACCAGTTACCTCGATCAGAGAAAGCTGCTGTGATATCTGCATTATCTGCTTCTGTTTCTGCGCTACAGTGGCACTACAGGCTGGGCCATCCCTCGTCAGAGAAGCTGCGTAGTTTAGTTCCTGATATTGGCAGTTGTCATTTTCAGTGTGAATCATGTCAGCTAGGAAAACAGACTCGTACTGTGTATCCTAGACGTCGTACTGTGAGCAGTAAAAACATTTTTGATTTAGTCCACTCTGATGTATGGGGTCCATGCCATGTACCAAGCTTGTCTGGTTACAAGTATTTCATTCTTTTTATTGATGATTTTTCGAGGACTACTTGGTTGTTTCTGTTAAAAAGTAGGTCCGAAGTGCTGTCTACTATTAAATTTTTTTTTGCTGAAATAAAGACGCAGTTTGGCTTGCCTATTAAAACTTTTCGCACGGATAATGCTTTAGAATTTGTTAAGCAAGATGTGGCTGTGTTTTGTAAATCTGTGGGTACTCTTCACCAAACCTCCTGTGCTTATACCCCACAGCAAAATGGTGTTGCTGAGCGAAAGAATAGGCACTTATTAGAAGTTACCAGAACATTAATGATGCATTCTCATGTGCCCCGCTCTTATTGGCCTGAAGCTATCTTGACTGCATGTTTTCTGATTAATAGGATGCCATCATCTGTTATTGGGAATAAAATTCCCTTCCAGGTTTTGCACCCTGACATCTCCATGTTTCCCGTGCCTCCTAGAATTTTTGGGTGTACCTGTTTTGTTCGGTTGCTTGGACCTACTTCTGATAAGCTATCTCCTCGAGCTACTAAATGCATTTTTTTGGGCTATTCTCGCACTCAAAAGGGTTACAGATGCTATAATCCCAGCACTCGAAAGTGGTTTACTAGTAGTGATGTCTTTTTTGAGGATACACCGTATTATTCCTCAACAGGAGATAGTTTGCAGACAGATATTTTGGCTCCTCCTTTACCTGTTATTTCTGACTTGTGCCTGACCGGACTGATACTGAGACTACTGCTAAGCAAGACCCTCCTCTTATTGTTTATCATCGCAGGAATAAAGCACCTTCCACACATGTACCCCCCCAAGACAACCAATCTTCTCCTCCAGAAGGTTCTGCTGCTCCTGAGGTAAACTCTGATCTTGACATACCTATTGCTCTCCGTAAGGGTACTCGTTCTTGCACTTCTCATAGCATTGCTCAGTGTGTGTCTACTGCTCATCTAAATACTCATTCCAGCAATTTTGTATCTGCCTTATCTGCTGTGGTTGTACCTAAGAATGTTCAGGAAGCTTTGCAAAGTACAGTTTGGACATCTGCTATGAATGATGAGATGCTTGCTCTTACTGACAGAGACACTTGGGAGCTGGTGGATCCACCTCCTCAGTGTAAGCCTGTAGGCTGCAGGTGGGTTTATGCAGTCAAATATCAACCTGATGGTACGGTTGAGAGGTTGAAGGCAAGGCTTGTTGCGAAGGGATACACTCAGACTTATGGCATTGATTATTTTGAGACTTTTTCTCCTGTTGCTCGCCTTAACTCTGTCAGGATTCTTTTGTCTGTTGCTGTGAATCTAAACTGGCCTCTTATGCAACTTGATGTGAAAAATGCCTTTCTGTATGGTGACTTACAGGAGGAGGTGTATATGGAGCAACCTCCTGGGTTTGTTGCTCAGGGGGAGTCTCACAAAGTTTGCAGGCTTAAGAAGTCTATCTATGGGCTCAAGCAGAGTCCTCGTGCCTGGTTTGATAAGCTGAGCAGGATTATGATTGATTTTGGCTTTCTGAGGTCACAAGTTGACCATTCTGTTTTCACTAAAAAGACTTCTGCTGGTATTACTGTTCTGATTGTATATGTTGATGACATTATTATTTCTGGCAGCGACACTCTTGGTATTCAGGCTACCAAAGATCATTTGGGCAAACATTTTGCTACCAAAGATCTAGGCAGACTCCGGTATTTTCTTGGCATAGAAGTCTCTAGAAATTCTAATGCCTTGGTTCTTTCGCAGAGAAAGTATGTTCTTGATATCCTGCAGGAGACTGGTATGCTTGGTGCGAGACCTGCAGATACTCCTCTTGATCCCAATGTCAATTGGGATGATGATTCCTCTGCTATGTTTACTGATCATAAAAAGTTCAGGAGGTTGATTGGTAAATTGATCTATTTAACCGTTACTCGTCCTGATATTGCTACTGCTGTCGGTCTTCTTAGCAGATATCTAGACAAACCCAGACAATGCCACTGGGATGCTGTATGCCAAGTCTTGAGATACTTAAAAAAATCTCCTGGCAAGGGACTTCATTATAAAAAGAATGGACACTGTGTTCTTGAAGGATATTCTGATTCTGATTATGCAGGCAGCAAAGTCGATAGAAAATCTACTTCTGGCTACTGTACTTTTGTAGGGGGCAATCTTGTTACTTGGAGGAGCAAGAAACAGAATGTAGTGGCCAGATCTAGTGCTGAGGCTGAGTACCGGGCCATGGCCCATACTGCTTGTGAGTTGCTGTGGGTGTGTTCTCTTCTGAAAGAATTTGGGATTGAGTCTTCATCGGCCATTCCTATGCATTGTGATAACAGAGCTTCCATCTTCATTGCAAATAATCCTGTCTATCATGAGCGCACCAAACATATTGAAGTTGATTGCCACTTTATCAGAGAATCTATTCTTGCTGGCAAGATATGCACTCCATTCACGAGATCTGAAGACCAAGTTGCTGATATCTTCACCAAGCTCTTGGCTAAGAAACAGTTCTGCATGCTGCTGGACAAGTTGGGCATGATTGACATCTATGCTCCAACTTGAGGGGGAGTGTTACATTATATATTTCCTGTTTTACATAAGCATGTTATTTGTTTTGTTATTTTCCTTTATATACGGACCTCTCTGTAATTGTCTCAGTTATATATATATGAGGGTGCACACGTTGTGTAACCCTAAGCTTTCTGCAATTCCTGACTCTGTCACAAGGATGAGGATTGGTTCGGGCCATGAGGTACCAGACGACATAGTTTTAAAAATCAGTATGCATTATGCGTGCGGAGAGGTCACCTTATAGAGTATATGCGGTTTGCGGGAATATACGCGGAAGTATATGCGGTTTTGAATTTTTAATAATTAATTAGTATATATAAAGAATCACACAATTGCATATTTAATTTGTACACTACATATTTAGACCCTAAAATTTGAGATAGGTTCAAATATAAAGTTTCAATGAAAATCAAAACACCATTTAGAATGCATTCTACAATCATTTAAACATAAACTCCAATGAAGCATGCACAAAATGGTTTAACACAAGTACATAGCGATCAACACTAATCTTATCGTACAAAAAATGCCCGCATGTTCTAGAGGTCCTATATAACAAACATCAAATAAGCACATGTCTCGTGTACAAAACATACAACAAAATAGTACATCAAGAAATGTTATTAATAATAATATAATCTAGTTTGGACCGAGATAACAAATGTCCATCTAAAAATCGTCGACAAATCAGCCTTATAAACGGTTAAGTATATGCGGGCCGCTTATGTGGCCCGTGCGACCTTTTTTTGAAACACTACCAGACGGGCTGTACTACTTGGATGCACCGAAGACTACTGCTCTGTTGACTGCGTCTGTGACTAGCCTACAACGGCATTATCATATGGGACATCCATCCACTGCCAAATTGAAGCATTTAATTTCTACTATTTCAGATTATGTTTTTCATTGTAAAACTTGCCAGTTGGGCAAGCAAATTCGTGCTAGTTTAAAAAAAAACATGTATTGGTTCCAAACAACCGTTTGAAATATTGTGCATGTTGATGTTTGGGGACCATGTTCTGTTCCAAGTACTTCTGGATTTAGGTACTTTATGAGCTTTATTGATGACTTTTCTAGAACCACGTGACTGCTTTTATTAAAAGATAGATCTCACTTGCGCGATACTATCACCTCCTTTTTTGCTGAGATCCGTACCCATTTTGACAAACATATTAAAGTTTTTCGCCTTGATAATGCCCTTGAATTTGTGCAATCATTTGTCAGCCAGTTTTGTCGCAAGATGGGTACTATTCATCAAACTTCATGTTCGTACACACCCCAACAAAATGAGGTTGTGGAGCGCAACAATCGACACCTCCTGGAAGTTGCCCATACCCTTCTTTTCACTATAATGTACCCAAAATATTTTGGCCTGAAACTATCTCTACTTCCTATTACCTTATTAATCGCAGGCCCTCTTCTGTCCTTGGCAATCAAGTGCCTTACCAAAACTTATACCCTGATAGCCCCTCTTTTTACCGTACCTCCTCAGATTTTTGGAAGCACTTGCTTTTTCAAAAACCTACGTCCTGGTTTGACTAAGCTTGACCCTCGGTCTATAAAATGTGTTTTCTCGGCTTACTCTCGGACTCAAAAAGGATACAAGTGCTATGATCCCTCTACAAAGAAATGGTTTGTTAGTGCCAATGTGGTTTTCTTTGAGTATATGCCATTGTACTCTACAACATGTTCTGCTATGACTTCTGATCTGTTGATTAATACACCTCTGCACTTGCCTCCTATTGATGTTGCACCTTTTCCACCTCTGAAAGTGTATCGACGAAGATTGAAAGCTACAACTCCCTCCATGGCCCCACCCTCACTAATTCTTGCATCCTCGTCAGTGAATCCACCTCTACCTCATGTATTTTTTGATTTAGATGTTTCTATTAGTCTACGAAAAGGAATCTAGTCTTGCACTCAACATCCTATTGGCAATTTTTGTTCTACTGCTAACCTGGGCACGAACTTTGCCAATTTTACCTTTGCTTTATCCGCTGTATCTATTCCTAAGAATGCTGCTCAGGCTTTACAACATCCTGCATGGTACCAGACTATGGAGATTGAAATGCAGGGTCTTACTGATCGACATACGTGGGATTTGGTGGATGCACTTGTCGATTGCTCTCCTGTCAGTTGTCGCTGGATCTTTACTATCAAGTATCAACCGGATGACACAATTGAACGATTGAATGCTCGCCCTATCGCTAAAGGCTATACTCAAACATATGGAGTTGATTAATTTGAGACATTCCTATTGCCCGTCTAAATTCTATCCGTGTTCTTATCTCTGTGTGATTGGCCTATGTTTCATTTAGATGTTAAAACACCTTTTTATATGGTGATCTACATGAGGAGGTATATATGGAGCAACCACCTGGGTTTGTTGCTCAGGGGGATTGTTCTAAAGTGTGTAGGTTGCGCAAAGCTATCTATGGATGAAACAGAGCTCACATGCCTGGTTTGACAAATTGAGTAATATGCTTCAGAAATTCTGCTTCCGCCGATCTCATTCTGATCACTCAGTGTTTATTAAGAAAACTTCATTTGGCCTTGTAATTCTGATTGTTTATGTCGATGGTATAATCTTATCTGGGAGTGATCAAGCAGGCATTCAGGCTACTCACAAGCATAGTCACAATATACTCCGTTTTTTTGAAAAAAACGCGTTTAAAACGCGTATTATTCACGTGACGTATATGACGGCCGTTTTAAACTCCAAACCGAACAATACGTTTTAAACGCGTTTAATTCGCGTATTGCGTTTTAAACACGTTAAATACGTGTTTTTGCCGTTTTAAACAGTTCTGTACTTTTGCTTCATATTTATTTTTTCCACGTCCTTTTTAACTTCTAGCAGGGTTCCACTAAACCGTCCAACCTTCCTCCTCTATCCTTCGACACACCAGGAGGAGTAACCCTCGACATTCTACATGTACGCTCCATCTTTCTCCTCCATTCTCCCCCTTTCTTCCCTGATTTGTGCTTGCTGCTCCCACTTCTTCCCCTTCTTCCAATATTAGAGTAATCAGTTCGATGTTTAGTCATTTTCAATCATTATGTGTGGGTTTATATATATTTTGTATATATATATATATATATATATATATTCCGCTTTTTTGTCGACTTTTTTCCGAATAGTTGACCGAACTTTTACCGTACGTTGACCGATTTTATCCGAATTTTCCGCATAATTCCCGATTTCCGAATTTTTCAACTTGGCCGTACATATCCCGAATACCGAATTTGTGACTATGCTAACAAGTACCTGGAAAAACATTGTCACTAAAGATCTGGGACTTCTGTAGGAGTTTGATATTTCTGACCCCAATCCTATTCTCTCTCTATACATTCTATAGGAAAACTTCAGTTCTTGTTACATGTTACCTTTTCATTATAAACTTAAACCTTTATCATGGTTAATCTGATAAGTTTGTGAAAGGATGTTCCGATTCTGCAAACTGCTTATGTTATTTCCTATGTTTGAATAAAAGTGTTCTGATGGAACCGACTGAGAATGACGGGAGAATATCCTTCATGTAAGAACTGTAATACCGTTGATTTCTAATGAGCAAAATTGGAAAGAACCTTCTGAGATAATGCTGAAATATCTATTTTTCTGTCTGCTTCAGTCTGATTTCCAAATATGTACCATAAATATTTCCCATTAAATATGTATTATCGGAAAAATGTGGGAATCCTCATCCACCATCCACCTTCCTGTTTGATCCATTAATTTTATAACAAATAGGATGTCCATACCATCAGTAAATGGATGGAACTGATTATCGGATTAGGGGAATAGTAGATGAATGTGCGTCTTCCATCGCACATGATTTCCTCGTATGCATGCATCTGGTTTTCTGCTACACCCAAGTCTGCTGTCTGCAAGCCTCTTGCATAGCAGCGACCAGCGAGTCCCTAGCTTCCATTTAATAAATGAGCCATGTCCCTGAGAAAAACTGATGTAAAATGAAAGCTAATGTCAAGCCAATTCTACATGTGGCTGCTGTACTTTACAAATGGTGGAACAGTTCTGAGCTGATCTGCCATCGATGCGTGAATATCCTGCATAGCAGTTATAAACAGCAGTTATGCACAACATTTAACATTTTACGAGCTATGGATCAGATATCCGTCTCATCCGTACCAAAAGACTGGTATATATAATCATCCAATCGGTATCCCACCCACTTAAAATATCCACCTCTAATGAGTGTGGTTCGAAAGCGGCTTGGTTTGGGGGTAGATGGCTGGGTAATCTTGCCATCTTTATATGTATATGCGTATTTTGTGTGCTGTACAATGTGGGAGTTTTTTTTGTGCTCTTGTGAAATATGCATTTAAACAGAATCGAGATCTAGTTTCTTTTATTTTACTCTGCAAACACATCCTCCTGTTGATATTTCAACGACTATGGGCTGTTTCTCTATTATCATGATATGGTGTATATGGAATAACTATTAGTAGGACAAATTTTCCATGGAACTCAGGTACCAGTAAGCTTCCAATTCTTTGGTTTCAGACTCACAGATTACTTATGAATCATCCAGCCGTAGTTTTATTTTTGGTTCACGGATCACCAAATATTTAACCCATGCTTTGGCAGGTCAAAGTCTTGAGCATGGAACACAACTTCGTCGTGTTTCAAAATTCAACCATAGGCGAAGGTGAATACCAAATACTTCGGCCTCGTCCAAAGTTTGGTGCGAAGTTGACTTTTTGTGTATATTTTTGTCTCAACTTCTCCGAAGTTGTCGAAGTTTCCTTGAAGTAGGCGAAGTTGAGACGACCCAGGACATTAATCTTAACTAGTGCCCTAATGGCCAATAAGGCATAAGTGTTGCCTCCAACCCTCTTCACAACTTCTAACATTAACTCCTATGTTTGTTATTGCCACTGTTTCCTAGAGAGGGTGTTGTAACCACTATTTGACTCTATATTGTATAGAATACGTACGGTGAACTGTATTTGTATATTTGTATTGCACATTTGACCCTTGCAAGCAACACATTGTATAATCATCGTAAATTGTGTTTTGGTGTTAAATTAACATATATAAGATAGATGTATAATACAATTAGAAGTTTTCAATCAAACTTTCCTTCAAATTCACATCTTTTTCTTCAAAAAACAGCATCGAAGTATGTCGAACGAAGTTTGCGTCTAAAGACTCTAAACTTTCTAGAAACTTCCGCAAAGTTTCCACAAACTTCCATTGCCACACCTAGCAGAGTCGACACGAAGTTGAAGTCCTGGACCATGGTTTTGGGACCACAACATGTTTCACCTTAGTAATTTGGTTTTTGGCAAGATGTCCACATACAATGAGGTCACCGGTAGATATTTGACTGCGTTGAGACTTGGCCCTCTTGGAAAATTGTGTAAAGTATTGGTATCTAAAAGTATTTGAAGACATTTCAAGCCAATTTTCAGCTGAAACTAACTTGCATAGATTCTTAAACTAATATTTATGTTAGTAATTGAAACGAAGATGATACAGTCATGCTTTTATGGTGTTAGTATATATATATATATATATATATATATATATATATAGAATCAGGCTAGAATACACTCAAGTGTACAGATCGCACGAATACACTCAAGTGTGTTTGCATATCAAGACTATTTTTTTGCAAAATATAAACCATTGATCTTTACTGTCATACTATAACAAGGCTACATACAAATTTTGAGCCCATTTGGATGAGTGTAAGTCACTCATCCAAGGGTAACAAAATCGACGCGTGAAACTAATTTGAAATGCATAATTTTTGTGGTCTTTATAACATGAACTATAAATGTCCAAATGTGCTCAAATTTTTTATATGAGCTATTCAAAAGATGTTTAGAAGATCAACATATTAGATTTTTGAAAAAATATTGCATCATGAAAAACTACTTGAGTGTATTATGCTCCGAATACACTTGAGTGTATTCTAGCCTGACTCTCTCTCTCTCTATATATATATATATATTGTTAAAGAGTATATATTAGCCTATTTAGTTAATAGGTTAATTAGTTATTGGGCTTTTGTATCTTAGCCCATTTAGATTACTTGCGTCCTAAGTCTTAGGACGTCTCCCCTCTCCTATATAAAGGAGAGGGCGTCCAGTGTTGTATCCATTCCATTACATTCAATACAATCTTATTTTCAACATGGTATCATAGCGGTGAACAGTAACTCCGGCAGTGAACAGTGCACGACATGAACAGTACGTGCCATGAATAGTAATTCCGCGTGAACAGTACGACGGGGTGAACAGTAACTTCGGCGGTAAACAAAAGCGCGTTCGCTCCTGAGGGAAACCTAGCCGCCGCCCCTCCTCCCTCTCCTTTCCTGCGCGCACGCAGCCCTAGCCGCCGCCGCTCGTCTTTTCCAGAGAGCAACTGAGGGGAAGAACCCCCACCTGCGGGCGGCCGCCACCGTTGCCATGGCTTAGGCCGGCTGCCCGCTAAGCAATTTCAGCCTCCATGGCTCTCCTTTCACTTTCACATATATCAATACGTCGGTGCTAATTCCCGACCTACGATCTATGTTTTCCAAATCCAAACCTTACCGCCGGTGATCTCCTTTCCGGCCATCACATATCCACTGCCATCGCTGCATCATTACCCGCCGCCTTCCACCTCTGTTGCCCGTATTCCACGAACAACAACAGTGGCACTATATTCCCAACGCCTCCGATTGGCACCCGTCCAACAACAATCCTGCCACCGGCCAACAACCATAACCGCTGGCCTCCAAGCAGCCAACTTTGCGCCTTCGCCGCCTATCGACGCCACTATCACCATCTAGCAACAACCATCATCGCCATCAAGCAGTAATCAGCCGCCGCCAACCTACTACTCACCGTCCAGAAAGATCTCAGTACTACCGACATCAACTCGGTAGTACCGAGTTCTGCACATGCCATCTCCTAACATCCACATCATCAACCTTCATCGTCGCTCGTGGAGAGGCTCCGCCCTTGGCTCTGCATGCATCCTCTTGGCATGCAATATCTCTGGAGCCGTGTAGGAGACCCTTTGTCATCTCCTCCGTTACGACCAAGTGCTACATCAACTGAGTGACATAATCCGACCATTTTTTTTGCTACATCCCGCAAGCTGCTGCTCTTCATCACCTTCCCGACTATCTTCATTACTCCACCATCACCTCCCATCTATGTCTACTCCCAGTTATTAATTCCCCCCATATTCATTATGCCTATTCAGATCCTTAATCGGTCATATCTTTGCTAATCAGATCCAAGTTTTAGCCTAATTGGATTTTCCTTTTCGGGTCGGGATTAGATCCATTTAATTTTTCTATCCTGATCTTACATTGACCCATTTAGCATATTCTCTCCGGTTATCGGTTTCATTCTCCACATACAAATTTCTATCAAATCCACCACTTCCTTTCCCACCCACCCATATCATGTGTGTATCCCTTTCCACAGTGCACAGGGGTGATATGTCCATTTCTCCACACCAAACACTCACTCTCGTCGTATTTGGTGTGTGGGGGGGATAGAGAGGAGAGGAAGAGATGAGAAGAGAGAGAGAGTGAGAGAATATGTATGAGAGAGTATGAGAAGAGATGATATATGTATTTAGGCTATATATGTTCCAGGCTATTGTCGTCATGGAGCTTCGCATTGTTCAGCACATCCATTCTTTACTTCCAGACAACATTGAAGGATATTCATTCAACGTCAACACCGAGCTATCCGCGTTCGTACCGCGTTATGTACGTCAGGTGTTGATGGTGTACTTCTTCAACTGCATTTACATGAGACAGATGGGTGCTTCTTCAAACTTCTCAGAAGCTCAACAATTTCAAGATTGCCAAGTCTACATCTGCAAGGTTGATAGTTCATCTAGAGATATCTTCACCGAGCTGCTTCATCACGTCTTCTCCGAGCCGCATCTACTGTATTAACATCGGCTTCTGCTGATCTTCTTGGGACTTCCCTTGATGGATGATATCTCCTTTCTTGTCAAGCCCCCAAGGTTCACGTGACAGAGTTATGGTACCTGCATCGTATCACCAACATATCGTCCGTTCGTGTTCGTGCCACGTTATGCACGTCTTTCCAGACAATTTAAAGATTCCTCTACTGCTACATCGACACTGTGTATCCGCGTTCGTGCCGCGTTAAGTACGTATTCCAGTGAAGTTGTCGTAGTCGTGGTATGGATAATCGTCTGCTCCAAGTGGCGAATTACTGCTGCAGTATTCATGTTCCATTTCAGATGTTCTTCATTCCAGATGCACTCCAAAAGACCTTCATCAAAGCTCGAGGATCTCCAGCCTACAAAATACAATTTCAAAGCAAAGAGGTGCCATCGTATGTGTTAGAGAGTCTATATTAGCCTATTTAGTTAATAGGTTAATTAGTTAGTGGGCCTTTAGTGACTCGACCCGTTTAGATTACTTGGGACACAAGTCTCAGGGTTTCTCCCTTGCTCCTATATATAAGACAGGGGTGTCCAGTCTTGTACTTATCTAATCCCATTGCATTCAATACAATATTTTCCACATGATATCAGAGCGTGTTCGCTCATGAGGGAACCCTAGCCGCCTCCGCTTCTCCCCTCTCCTAGTCGCCGAAGAACACAGCCCCAGGCCGGCCCCCGCCTCTCTCCGAGAGAGCAACCGAGGGGGAGAATCCCCGCCTGCGGGCGGTCGCCGCCATTTCCATGGCTTAAGTCAGCTGCCCGCCAGGCATATCTCGGCCTCCATGGTCGTATCTATTCTCCGTTCTTAAAAGATCCAATTTTCTTTCTGTACGCCGGAGATCTTTCTTCACGGCGATCTCCGTCCGTCGTCAATCTCCAACCGCAGCAGCCGCCAGCTCAAACCAACAGCCGCCGCAGCTATCGCCGGGAGTCCACGGCCCAGCCGCCGCCGCGGCCCAAGGCAGGCACCGCAACCGCCTCCCGGGGTAGGCGCAACAGCTGCCGCTAAGAGCAGGCCCCTCCTCTCCAATTAGAGCTATCACCGACCCCCTACAGCGTCGCCAGTCGTAGCCGCCATTAGCCTGAACAGCAGCGCTACCACCGTCGGCAACATCTAGCAGCAGTCGCTGGCCATCAAAAACTGCTGCCGCCTTTACCGCTGCTTCACGCCTGCTCTCCATCTCGTCGTTGCTGCCCAATGCCTTAATCAGTCACCCATCACTCTCCACCGCTACCAAACAACCCCAAATTGTTTTTACTGCCCCCTTTATACAATATGCCTCTTGCTATTCGGATCCTTAATCGGTCCTATCTTTTGCTAATCGGGCCAACAAATCCCCTTTTCGGGTCGGGATTAGATCCATTTAATTTTCTACCAGGATCTTAAATTGACCCATTTAGCATATTCTCTCCGGTTATCGGTTTCATTCTCCACATATTACACATCTTCATATCACAAAAATTCTCTCAAATCCACCCATTCCTTTCCCACCCACCCATATCATGTGTGTGTCCCTTTCCACTGTGCGGGGGGGGGGGTCATATATCCACTTCTCCACACCAAACACTCACTCTCGTCGTATTTGGTGTGTGGGGGGAATAGAGAGGAGGAAGAGATGAGAAGAGAGAGTGTGTGTGAGAGAATATGTATGAGAGAGAGTATGAGATGAGATGATGATATATGTATTCAGGTTATATATGTTCCAGGCTATTATCTTCATGGAGCTTCACGTTCTTCAACACCTCTGTTCTCCACCTCCAGCCAGCTTCATTCAGCGTCGACACTGTATCTGCGTTCGTACCGCGTTATGTACGTCAGGTGTTGATGGTGTATTTCAACTGCATTCACATGAGATAGAGGGTGCTTCTTCAGATTTTCAAAAGCTCAGCAAGCCTGCCATTCTACTTCTGCAAGGTTGATTCATCCAGATTTATCTTCACCGAGCTGCTTTATCACGTCTTCTCCGAGCCACATCTGCTATTTCGACATCACCTGTTGCTGATCTACTTGGGACTTTCCTTGATGGATGATATCTCCTTTCCTGTCAAGCCCTCAAGGTTCTCGCTATAGAGTTATGGTACCTGCATCGTATCACCAACTTATCGTCCGTTCGTGTTCGTACCATGTTATGCACGTCTTCCCAGACAATTTGAAGATTCCGCTACTGCTTCATCGACATCGGGCATCCGCGTTCGTGCCGCGTTAAGTACGTGATCCAATGAAGATGACATAGTGATGGTATTGATGATCGTCTGCTCCAAGTGGCGAATTACTGTTGCAGTATTCAGGTTCCATTCAGATGTTCTTCATTCTAGACGCACTCCACAAGACCTTCATCAAAGCTCGAGGATCTCGAGCCTGCTGAATACAATTTTAAAGGAAAGAGGCGTCGTCATATGTTTAAGGGGGAGTATCAATTTTTGTATGGGGAGTCATATTTATCATTTATCTTTCATTTATCATTTCTTTTATCGTTTTATCGAGTCTTGTAACCTCCAAGCTTTGGACATGTGTTTCACCCATGCTCCAGCTTGAGGGGGAGTGTTAGAGAGTCTATATTAGCCTATTTAGTTAATAGGTTAATTAGTTAGTGGGCCTTTAGTGACTCGGCCCGTTTAGATTACTTGGGACATAAGTCTCAGGGTTTCTCCCTTGCTGCTATATATAGGATAGGGGTGTCCAGTTTTGTACTTATCTAATCCCATTGCATTCAATACAATATTTTCCACAGTATGATTCAGGGGGAGTATTGTGTAAGGGGGAGTATCAATCTTTTGTATAGGGATTGATATTTATCTTTTCTATTTTTCATTTATCATTTCTTTTATCGAGTCCTGAAACTCCAAGCTTAGACATGTGTTTCACCCATGATCCAGCTTGAGGGGGAGTGTTAAAGAGTATATATTAGCCTATTTAGTTAATAGGTTAATTAGTTATTGGGCTTTTGTATCTCAGCCCGTTTAGATTACTTGCGTCCTAAGTCTTAGGGCGTCTCCCCTCTCCTATAGAAAGGAGAGGGCGTCCAGTCTTGTATCCATTCCATTGCATTCAATACAATCTTATTTTCAACATATATATATATATATAATATTATATATATATTATATATTATATATATATATATATATATATATATAAATATATATATATATATATACAGAGAGAGAGAGAGATGAGAGAGAGAGAGTTGAGCTACAATATACTTGAGTTTGCCAAGTTTTATATACACCTCAATTTTCTACAGTTAGATCTCCATCTTGGTCAAACAATAAAGAAGAACCCAACAACAGTCCAAATGGCTGTCAACTACTTCCTCCCCTAACCTCTCTCCTCATTTACTCCCCCTCTCACTATTTCTCTCTCATCACATCACATGCTCATGCATTTGTCTCTTACCTCTTTGGACTCTGTGATAATAGCGCTCGTCGTGCTCCTTTTCTTTCAACCCCATGCAAATCCACTCATTTTCTCTTCATCGCAACTTACCGGCCGCTGGTCATGAATGCTAACTTGTTATCGTTTCAGTTCCACTAATTTAATATCTGTTCTTTACTTTGCCAAAATAACACCTCCTTGTCTCTAATTTCTTCTTGTCTCCCATTTATTTTGATTCCTCCTTCATCCCTTATGTTTACTCCTTCCTTTCTCACATCTTGTTTCTTTTCCTTGGACTCATTTCTTCCTCCTATTCAGACTTCCTATTTCTTCCTCCATTACTTCCTCCTCCTTGCTTTCTCTTTTTTCTTCCCTACGCTTCCCTTTTTCGGCCAACTTACTCCCACTCTGCTAAATAGTTGCTCAAGTTGTAAATATATTGCTTACTTGCATTAAAGCAATGTCACAAACGAATTTAGTCTATGTTAAAATATTTGAAAATGTGGCATTTAGTTCCCAATGCAGACAACTCATTTCTTTGATTGATTTTCTTTTCAATCAAGTTTCACTGTGTATACATCTGAGGCATCATACATTATACACTTCGTTTTTCAATTCAGTATTGTCGATAAAGGCAAACTGGAAAGGAAATGGCCGAGTCGTGAGGATTAACCGAAGAAGAAAAATTATGAAAAGTCAAGAGCGAGGATAAATGGAAGGAGCAGAAAAAATGAATATAAACAAAGAGGGAAAGAAAATGGTGCAGAAGTGAGGACTAATCAGAGGAGAAAAAGAAGTAGAAAGAAGAATAGACATGATACCCATATCAACGTTGATGAAGAAAAGACGAACAAAGAAGAAAAAGAAAAAGAACCAACATTGATGTGTGACGAAGATGGAACCGGAAAGTGGTGTGCAGATGAGAGAAAGGAGAAAGTAAACATGACGAGTGGGTAGAACATTGACGACGTGTCCCTGTGCAGTGATGAGAGAGAATCATTAAAGGGGGAGATAACAAGACAGGAGAGGGAACCGGGAGAGAGGTACATGAAGTGAGTAGTTGACAACATTTAAGCTGCTGCTGCTGAGTTTTTTTTTGTCTGATCAAGATGGTCATCTAACAGTAGAAAATTGAGGTGTATAAGAGGCTTCGTACACTAGAGTGTATTGTAGCTCAACTCTCTCTCTCTCTCTATATATATATATATGTGTGTGTGTGTGTGTGTGTGTGTATGTACGTGTGTGTGCGTGCACGTATGCATGTATGTGTGTGTATATGTACATGTGTGTGCGCACACGTATGCATGTGTGTGTGTGTGTGTGTGTGTGCGTGTGAATAAGTATTTACTCCTCATACCTTGTATCCTATTCTCTATTAGTCCACACCAAGTTATTGGTTTGTTCCTTGCTACCCAAGTCTATATAAATAGGTGTGCCATATTCATAATACAAACATAAGTTTCTCTCTCTCCATTATCAAGGTCTTAACATGATATCAAAGTAGAGTGGTTCTTACCCTGAGCCTCAAAGTGAAGTCAAGTAGTAAGATGTTGTCGATTACTAATACTACAACCACCATCTCTATTGTTGCTGTTATTGTCCCTACAGTCCTCTTCTTCGTATCTATGGTGGAAGTCATGTCCATCATCTCGATTGCTCCATGATGGAAGTCACCTCCATTGTCCTAAACGTCTTCTACATCATGATGGTAGTCATCTCCATCATTGCTAAGGTAATTTTTGTCATCTTAATCAAGCACGTGTATTGGTCTCCCATCATAGACAATGCAACATTGTCCAAGTCTGGACAATGGTTTCTTCTCTCTTTAGATTTCATTTCCCAAGTCTACTTCTATGCCTGAATCCGTCCCTTAAGATAGGGAGGACTTTCTCCTATGTTTACACGTTGGGGTTTGCAGATGTTATCGCCGCTGAAGGCGGTGTTCTTTTCATCAGCTAGAGGGTTACATGTGTAACTGCATTTAGAGCAGAGTCGTCCTTCTCGACAATAGACATGCCGTGTATGTCTCCCACAACTGTGTTATCAAATACGCTGTGTTCATTCTTAACACGATGTGTCTCTAGAAGCATCTCTTGCTATAATCAACATATGACATGTTCGCCAACACATGGTGTGTAACCGAAATTCTGTTCATCTTCACCAAATTTCTAACACGACGTGCAACATTCATGCACGCCGTGTAATGTCAAAACATGATGTGTACCTACTAAATACATGTAATTGTTTTGTTGTCATCAATACCACATTCTGCCTATCTTCTAGACATGGGGTTGATCGGATAGGCTCTCAATCATGATTGGAAAGAAAGAAATAATGGTTCCCACATTGCAACTATCTCTCCTACTCCAAGATCAAGTCATTACTAAGCATGGTACTAAATGTCCTCGACATGGGGTGAAATTTCGTCGATAATGTCTATGTCGACGACCGACGACGTTGAATCCACGTAAACATCCTTATTCCACAATATCCTCGACATTTCGTCAAAGTTGTCGACATTTCTCCATACGTCGACGAAGTTGACCCAAGTCCATTAAAAAAATCCACAATGTCCTCGACATCTGTCGAAGTCGTCGAAGTTGGCGACATTCTTCTGGTGTTTTGTGGAGTTTGCTGTGTGAGGGGGAAAAGTGTTGGAGCTTGAGGTAAGATGATTTTGATGTTATTTTTTACTATTCTAAGCTAATAGTAATAAACCGACCCCCTCTGCTAAATCTACCATAGATTTACACCATTTTTATGTAGTTTGTTTAGTGTCACAAACTTTATATATGGAAGAACTCTGTAGTTCAGAGACGACTCTATGTAATCGTGTATGTATCTACATATGTAAACCTATATGGATGGCTATATGTAGACATATTTTGTGTTGTTTAGTTGGATTTGATGAAATTTGTCAAATTTCATCACAAAATGACTACTTTTAGCTTATTTTTGTTGAAGTTGCGTCGAAGTTTGAATGGACTTGGGTATACAAAATGGGGTATAAAACTGGGGTATACAAACTACACCTTATGTTCTAATATATAGAAGTGAAAGTGTGGAATTATTTACATTCTCTTTATATATTGTAATGTCTTTTTTATTATTTATATTGGGAATGCAGATCTACACCTCTTATTATTCGTACGCTCTACTTAATTTTTTCTAAAATGTAATACAATTAGAGAATCTCAAGGATTACTAGAGTTGCAATCTGTGTAATTAGTGTGAACCTTTCATTCTTGAATTATCTTGTTGCCTCTTATTTAATTTAATTCATCTAATTACATCTATTATAACTTATTTTGGGGGGTTTGGATTAGAATTATGCAGTTTCAGGTGTAATATTCATATATACTAATGTATAATAACTTAATTTATATTTTTATTTAATTAAAGAAGTCACCGCCTGGGCGACCTACGCGTCCTGGGCGGCTTGAGCATTCAGCCAAAGTAGGCCACCGCCTGGCCGCCTTGAAAACTATGGTAGCCACTCCACTTCACTTCAACAATCAACTTGGACATGTCTTTGGAGAAACTCAAGATTCTGGACCCTCTATTGCATTTTAGTTAGAGAGAATGCAACTCATGCCAGTTAGGCAAGCATCATCAATATACTCTTCGTTATTGGGATTTGATGAATGCGAAGTCAAGTTTTGATATTATTTGTATGGTTATCTAGGGGCCTTGTCAGGTTCCATCTAAACTCAGGCATAAATATTTTTCTACCACATTGATGCTTTTTCTTTGGTAACGTGGTTGTATCTAATATAAGATCGTTCTGAAATTTCATCTATAATACAAAGTTTTTATTTTGAAATTCAGACTTAGCTTATGGATGTATTCAAATTCTTTGCATAGATAGTGCCGGATTATATTTTTGTCATGCTCTCACTTAGTTTTATCCTCCAATCCTCATGCCGACATACATCTCAACAAAATGGAGTAGTTGATAGAATGGACACATTGTTTAAACTACTATAATTGTTCTCAACATGAAAATTCTAAAGGATATTAAGGGTGATGCGTCCTAACTGCCACTTATCTCATTAATCACATGCCATCTTCCACCATAAACAACCAGATTCCTTTTCATCGTCTGTGCCCAAACCATCCAATATATATTATCCCTCCTAAGGTGTTTGGGTGTGTGTGCTTTGTCCATAATGTTAGGCGTGCTCGTGATAAACTTTGTTTAAGGGCTAGAAAATGTGTTTTTCCTAGTTATTTCAGAACCCAAAAAGGGTATATATGCTACAATCCCATTGAACACGAATTTCTCATGTTCCCAGATGTTACCTTTGAAGAAACTCCATTCTCTGAAGAAACTCAAACCACTCTAGAACTTGAGTCTCTCTTGATTCCTATGATCATCGAAGTCTCTACATTTGGTCAAGAGCTCTACGCATTAGGTTCCCATGTTATCATTTTGTCCTCTGTCAATATATTTAGTTTTTGTTTGTTTATTTTATGCACTCTTTTAGTGTCTTGTCTTTTGTCCCATATTGATGAACTTTGTATGGTGTGGGCTGCTCCTATCCTATATAAGGAGGGTGCCTTTGCTTGTATTACATATCTCAATAATAGAATATCATCAACTATCACATGGTTTCAGAGCGATTTGATTCCCCCTAATCCTCTCTCAACCCTAATGCCTCCTAGTTACCTTTCTTCCCTTTCCTACTGGGTTCCTCTCCACCCGCCGTCCTTTCCCCAATTCTTGTCTCTGTCATCTGTCGCTCAACTCCCTCCCAGCCGCTCCCGCTCATCCTTCCTCATCCCTCCACCTGCCGCTACACCTTTCCCTTCCACCACCTTTCTCCCTCCTGTCATACCTCTTCTACCAGCCGCTGTTACCAAGAGCCGCCGCTACTCCCTAAACAGCCGCCACTACCAAGAGCCGCCGCTACTCCCTTTGCCGCCCACTGATCCTTGCCGCTCCACACTCCAACCCCACTGCTTCACGCCGCCACTACCAAGACACCCCTCCGCTCCCGTTTCTCCCGCCAAATAGCCTTCCCCTGGTCTCAACCATAACCTATCTTCCACCGTCACCCTTCGTTCCACCCGCTGCAAACCCCACCCCAACTCCACACCATAGCGAATCCCACCAACCACATTCGCCTTCATCCATCTCTCTTCCACCTACCCGCCTTCATCCTTTTTTGCTTCATCCAACTTTTGAATCTCCGCACCTTCTCGTCTTGAGTTGCCTGTAATCGGAAGACTGTTCGTTATATAAAACAACCGCTTCTCGGTTCCCACTTAATCTTCGGGAAGGACTTGCTCCCTCCCACCAACTTTTGCACGTCATTCTAAATTGACGATGTGGCGTTGGTTTATTAATTAAAACAATCTTAATGCCCATTCTTTGGGTCTTTGAACTCTTTAGTTGATAACTTGTGTGATGCTTCACACCCTCTGAACTAAGAACTTATATGGACTGATCTAGAATTGATTCCATCATGGCCTCTAATGATAACTTTAGAACTCCCTGTGTAACCACCCTCAAATTGAATGGTTCTAACTACAATACATGGTCAACTCATTCGAGTTGTACGTCAAGGCCCAAGGTCAATACTCTCATCTTATCACTAAAGGACCTGCTCTTCCTGTCGAGACTGCTGACGAGAAAACTAAGCAGGCCTATGACCAATGGATCAAAGATGATTTTGGAGTTATGACTTGGATGGTCAACAATGCCGAACCAAAAACAAGTCAGTCTCATTCACGACTTAGAACGACAAAGGCCATGTAGGATCATCTAGCACATGTATAATCACACCAACAAAACCCTAAAAAGGTGTTTGAAATTTTTAAAAATCGGGCTAAAAAGGAATTTTCTAAAGATACCTTAGTTGGGGTTTATTATAGTCAATCTTGTACTTTGTGGGATGAATTTGAAGTTTACCATCCCCTGACTTCCGATATCACTGACAACAACGGAATGAACTTCAGTTGGTAGGTTTCCTTGTTGGATTGCCTGCCTCCTTTTTAGGTGTAGTAGATCAAATCCTCTCTAGTGATCCACTCCTATAGCTTCGTGATGTCCTAAAAAGGGTCCAACGCCCACCATCTATCTCTTTCTACTCATGCTGGTTCCAGTGAGGCAGTCCGCTCTGGCGATTATGGTTGTGGCAGAGGCCATGGTCGTAGTAGAGGATGTGGTCGTTTTGGCCCGTCAGGACCTGGACGTGGCCAACTCCCTACTAGACCGTGACGTGTTCAGCCCTCCGTTGGACCAAGCAACACCTCTCCTACTCAACTAAGCAATGCCCCTCCTACTGGATAGCGTCATTGCAACTTTTACGGTCGTAACAATCACCATTGAGGATCGATGTTGGGAGAAATATGGCTACCCAACACATGGGTGGTGTAACACATCTTGAAGAAGAAGAACGAAGAAGATAATAAAAATTCTATTCATATTCAACTGCCTGGATAGAGGCCCCAAGGCTGGTTTTTATAATATTACATGACTTGACTCACTAGCAATGGAAATAAATCCTATTTAATAAAATTCGGAATTAAATAAAACCTAAAACAAAGGAAAGCATAAAACATTTACGACTAAGCACTTTAACTAGAATAAAGCCTAGTACGTCCTACATCAATGGGCCAATCATGCCTCTACTGACTATATCAAAGTTGTACCCGCCCAACCCTCCACTGCTTCTATGGATTGGGTCTGGGATGAATTTGAAAAGCTCTTCCAAGAATGACTTCATACTCTAATGTCGACTCCACGTTAGGATGGCGACTCTGCTTTTTTAGCATCCTCAACTCCTTATGGTAAAAACATGTGGGTCATTGACTCTAGTGCTTCTACCCATATTTCTGGCAATTCAAAACTATTCTCGAAATTAATTGCTTCTTCTTCTATATCGCTTGTGACTGTTGCTGATGGTACTCAAGCCCTAATTCATGGGGTTGGCAATATTCGAATTATAAATAATTTCTTGCTCAGACCGGCTTTATGTGTTTCCCGATTCCCTCTGCATCTTCTTTCAATTAGTAAAACCGTTAAACAACTTCAGTGAAGGGGTACAAATATAATGACCTAGCTTAAGCAAACTTGATCCCCGTTCAACGAAGCGCATGTTCTTGGTATACTCTCGAACTCAGAAGGGGTACAAATATAATGACCTAGCTGCTAAGAAATGGTTTGTTAGTGCGGATGTTGTTTTCTTTGTGGATACACCATATTTTCAGCTATGGAGTTCGACTCTATCTACGTATCTTCTTGTGAATACCGGTTCCTCTCCAGGTGTATCAAAGACGCCGCAAGCCTCCAACTCCCTCTATGGCCCCTCTCTCAACCAATCCCTCACCTTTGTCGGCTGATCACTACACAAATCAGGTATAATCTGATCTGAATACTCCGACTAGCATAAGAAAAGGGGTGCGCTCTTATACTTTCCATCCTATCAACAATTATTGTTCTGATGCTAATCTTGGTTCAAGTTTTCTAAACTTTACTGTGACTTTTGCATCTATTTATGTTCCTAAAAATGTGGCTGAGGTCCTCACACATCCTGCCTGGCGTTGTGCAATGGAAGTGGAGGTAGAAACTCTACATACCCAACAAACTTGGGACTTATAGATGCCCCTGCACATGTTTCACATGTAGGTTGCTGCTGGATCTTCACTCTGAAGTATAACTTGAATGACACAATTGAACACCTTAAAGTCCGTTTTGTTGCTAAAGGCAACTCAAAACTATGGTGTGGATTACCTTGAGACCTTCTCGCCTGTTGCGCAACTTAATTCTGTTCAGATTCTTATTTTTGTTGCCGTCAACAAGAAATGGCCCTTATTCCAGTTAGATGTTAAAAATGCTTTCTTATATGGTGACCTACATGAGGAAGTATATATGGAGCAACCTCTTGGATTTTTTGGTCAAGGGAAGTGTGCTGAAGTCTGTCGTCTTAAGAAAGGCATTTATGGACTGAAACAAAGTCCAACATCATGGTTTGATAAATTGAGTCAAATTCTTGCCAAATTTGACTTTAGACGCTCACAATCCCATCATTATGTTTTTGTTAAAAAACTACTGAGGGTCTTATTATTTTAATAGTGTATGTGGATGATATCATCTTTTCTGGGAGTGACCATCAGGGTATCCATGATACCAAGGAATATTTACAAAAACACTTCATTACTAAAGATCTAGGAAAACTGTGCTATTTTTTAGGAATTGAAGTATCTCATTCTTCTTCTGGAGTCTGTCTATCTCAGTGCAAGTATGTCCTTGATCTTCTATAGGAGACTGGCATGTTGGGTGCCAAGCTAGTAAGCACTCTAGACCTCAATACCAATTGGGATGATGATTCTTCTCCTGCTTACCCTGACAACAAACAATATAGAAGACTTGTGGGCAAACTTATTTTTCTCACGGTTACATACAAGCAGATATCACTTCAGCCGTTGGACTTGTCAGATAGTTGCCTTGATAAACCTCAACAATGTCATTTTGATGATGTGTGCCACATTCTCAAATACTTAAAAAGCTCACATGGAAAGGGTTTTCTATATAGAAACAATGGACACTGGAAGATTTCTGGTTTCTCTGACTCATACTATGCTGGCAGCATGACTGACCGTAAATCTACTTTAGGTTACTACACCTTTGTAAGTGGTAACCTTGTCACTTTAAGAAGCAAAAAGCAGGCTGTTGTGGCTAGATTCAATGCTCAAGTTGAGTATCACGCCGTGGCACATACTACTTGCGAGCTCATGTGGGTTCAAAGACTATTTAAAGAATTTAGAGTCTATGATTTTGCCCTCAATCCTATTATTGTGATAATAAAGCAACTACCTTCATTGCAAGTAACCCAACATTCCATTCGTATCAAACATATTGAGGTAGACTGTCACTTCGTTAGAGAGTCCATTCTGTCCAAATGCGTAGCCACTCCATACGTCAGTACTGAAGATTAGCTAGCTGACCTCTTTCCAGTATCACTTCCAAAGACAAAACTCCTTTCTATGTTGGACAAGCTGGGCATGCATGCTATCCATGCTCCAGCTTGAGGGGGAGTGTTAATATTTAGTTTTTCTTTGTTTGTTTTGTGCACTCTTTAGTGTCTTGTCTTTTGTCCCATATTGGTGAATTTTGCATGGTGTGGACTCCTATCCTATATAAAGAGGGTGTCTATGCTTGTATTACATATCTCAATAATAGAATTGTAGGGATTTTAGGGCAACAAATAAGGTAGTGGAAACAATTTTTTTTTGTTCGTATCCCAAACAAGCGGATCGCACCAACAACGATGTAATTAGGAAAAGAGGGTTTGCGAGGTATATATATGGTCCTGGAGCAAGTTCAACGACGATCCTCGCAACATCCTTATGCTTTGTCTTCAAGTAGCATGCGAACAGTCATCAACAACGACCTCCTGGTGCATCACCACGGACGACGGTTGACAACGTTCTCCTAGTGTGATGGCAACAACCTCCACAACTCTATGTAGTCCACACGGACCACCGGGAACTCCTCCCTGTGCTTTATCAGAGCCAACAAGAAGGAGTTTGTTCCTGCGATGTCAACCTGTTAGCGTTGACTCGTTCTCCCTAGCTGTCTCTCCCTTTTAATGGTAAGACTTGCTTTGGGCTCTGACGTTACCACAACTGTGAGAGGATAACATCTGTCAGCGTTAGTTGTGTCTTCTGAAAGCCTTGACTACCCCTCTATTTATAGGAGGGACAGGGTCAGGGTTTCTAAATCAACTGAGAGTCGAAGAGATAAATTTTCACAAATTTCTGACTATTGCGGATCACGAGGTGGTTGACTCAACACTTGAGTCGGTTGACTCGACACTTGAGTCGGTGGACTCACATGTGAATCGGTCAACTCAACATTTGAATCGGCTGTTTCACTATGTTTCTTATTCGTTAACATATTGGCTTTCAATGTGACGATTAATGCACAACATGATGTCAGAATCAATCCTTGATTGAGTCATACTAATCGTTCAATCGGTCGATTCACATTCTAAACCGGTCGTTTCACATTCTGAACCGGTCGTTTCACATTCTGAACCAATCATTCCACATTCTGAACCGATCGTTTCACATTTTGAACCAGTTGGTTCACATTCTAAATCGATCGATTCACATTCCAGTTCAACCAATGTAGTTTAAATTGTCTCGACACTTGAATCGGTCGACTCAACACTTGAGTCGGTCGACTCACATTCTTAGTCAGTCAATTTTCAGCCAATGTTGTTTGAATTGATTACCTAAACACTTTAGTAATCACAACATATGAATAGGTTGACTCAACACTTGAGTTGGTCGACTCATATTTCAAGTCAGCCAATGTTGTTTAAATTAATTACCTAAACACTTTTAATCAAGTCAAACCTTATTCACGAGTAAACTCCTATTCTAGGTGTATCCTATGCGTGTGACTCTACAATCAATGATTGGAAAGTTGGAGAACAAGCAATGAGCGGTATCTAGCAACACATCATTACTACCCAAGTTATTGGAAAGTTGGAGAACAACTTCAACCTACAATCCATGATCAATGTTACAATGATCGTATAGTTCCTTTGTCTCTGATATCCAGATTGAACTCGAGGCATGGAATCGCCATCCTCTTAGTATTCAATCTATGCTCCTTGAACTAGAGCAGACTGTCTGAGATGCATGTATATCACATATTCATTCACATGAGTATGGCCATACGTTTCTCAGTCTCACTTATTAAGTGGCTAGGATATCAACTCCGACATGAGGGACAAATCCCATCTACATCACTCACAGTCAATCCCCATGTGCCACAACATACCCGAACACATATGTACGGTAATCCTTATTCAAGGTCACGTTGGATGGTGTCAAAGTATATTGAACAACATGTGATGAGTGTAGTGACTTTAGGTCTAAGAACCACAATCACCACCATCACTGTGAGAGCTGATTTTGAGTACCGTTCTATGGTTTCCATGTATCACTCTCAAGGTGGGTCTGTCTGATACACTGTTCTTTAACAAGTACCTATGTGTTTGACTTGATATCCCATATCATGACTAATGAGACTCTGTTATCAGTCAAGACACATTCTAGTCTTATGTATTACTATCGTCTATTTTGCTTCTACAGTAACATCCGACTAGGGACATAACAAGAATGTATGTACTCTTATCATACATATGATCTCATTATTCAGGTCCTCAACCTGAAGACATATGCCATCGAGTAACATCATTCTTTAGATATCTACCATGTTTGTGTCATCATCTCATGACTGAGAGTTTGAGACAAACATAATAGACGGAATTACCTTTATCATTATCAAATCAGGTATCTAATGGCCCAATGCAATCATCGGATGATTTGCTCTCTGGGCATACATATCAACAAGAATATCATCAACTATCTCATCCTCTAAACCAGTGATGTTAGAGAAATCTCCCGTCACATAGGTTTACACGTCGTGAGAAGGCAAGCACTGTGGAATAGACAACTTGCAATGCAAGTTTCAAATCTCCTAAAATCGCCACTTAGTTTACAGGTCCCATGTGCATGGAAGAGTGTCTTGACCTACCTATTGTGCTCTGAAAAGAAAAATGGTCATGTACTTTTCATCCTATTTCTAACTTTTCTCATGATTGTTTATCGCTATCATATAAATCCTTTATCTCATCCTTATCCAACATTACCATACCTAGTTTTATACTTGTCGCTATGAGTCATTCAGGACAGTGACAGACTATGGCGATGCGATGAAAAATCTTTGCCAAAATGATACACAGCGATATTCCTACTCCTAATGGCATGGCTATGGTCAGATGTCGATGGGTCTTCTCTATAAAAGTAGGGCCTAGAAGATCATTGGTCGCTTTATGGCCCGTCTGATAGCTAAAGGCTACAGTTAAGTATATGGGGAGTATTCTCTGAAAGCCTTTTCCTTAGTTTGCTAGATGTCCTCTAATCGGATATTTCTTTTGTTGGTTGTGCATTTCTCCATGATCTCTATCGGTTGGAAATCAAAATGCTTTCCTCCATGTGATTTATCAAAATAAATTTACGCGGAGCAACCTTCTGGGTTTGCTGCTCAGGCTTCGATTAGTTTGAAGCATGGTGCAGAACTTCGACTTTGTGTCGACTTCGCCAGGTGTGGAAGTGGAAGTTTGTGGAAACTTTGAGGAAGTTTAGACGCAAACTTCGACAAACTTCGATGCCATTTTTTGAAGAAAATGATGTGAATTTGAAGGAAACTTTAATTGAAAACTACTATATATGTTATACATCTATCTTATATATGTTAATTTAACACAAAACACAATTCACAACTCTCTAGCCCTAGTTTCAAGGGTCAAATGTGCAATACACATATACAAATATAGTTCACCATATGTATTCTATACAATATACAGTCAAACAGTAGTTAAAACACCCTATCTAGGAAAGAGTGGCAACAAACAACATAGGAGTTGATATTAGAAGTTGTGAAGAGGGTTGGAGGCAACACTTATGCCTTATATGGCCTTTGGGACACTAGTTAGGATTAATGCTCTGGGTCGTCTCAACTTCGACCAAACTTCGCCCAACTTTGCCAACTTCGAGGAAACTTCGACAACTTCGGAGAAGTTGAGACGAAAATACACACAAAAAAGTCAACTTCGTCGACATCACTGAAACTTCGCCCCGAAGTTTGGACGGGGCCGAAGTATTTGGTATTCGACTTCGCCTATGGTCGAAGTTCAAAGTTTCGGCGAAATTTCGCCAAAAATCGTCGAAGTTATGTTCCATGGTTTGAAGTAACTTGTCCGGAAAATGACAAAGGTCAAGTTCCTCCACAAGTTTTATGAGATTATTGGTTCCATGGAAGTCAGGAAGAAGAGTTCCCTGGTTTTCCCTAGACTTCCGAGCATATAAATAGGGTTCAGTTTTGAAGTTCTGGTGGAAACTATTCGGAAAACGACTTCCTCCTGGTCTCGACTCCCGATCGTGCTTTCCTCGTTTCTCTCGTCAAGGGGCGGCAACAACTACACCAGACGAACGGACGAGCGCCGACAGGGATTACACGAGTTAAACAAATGACTGAAGGGTCGCGGATCAAAACAGAGAAACATTGGCACAAAACCCTTTCCCTCCCAGTCGGTCATCCCATTTTGTGGCTGGGAAAAGGAAGGTCCGTTGTTGCAATGATCCTATTCAGCAGAAGCATTATGACTTGCTAGCCAACACGCATGCCTAATTGCGCCAAATAATATTTTGCATTTGAATTTCACGGTACCATCTCTATTCCGATTAGAAACTACCTACTACTACAAAGCTTGGACATTCACTGTCTTTAGATTTTTTTCAGATTCTTTACCTATTTATGAACACAGTAAGGAACACTCTTTCATAATCTCAATGCTTGGATATTCATCATGTGTTTATGTTATAAGAAAACTTCTACTGTTTCAGTGTCTGTATAAATCAAGTTTGCTGAGATTTTGTTTAAATTTAATGTGACATATGTCATATAGTATATCATACTCTTTTGTTTTGAGAATGCATTCAGATACAACAAAGCAATCTCTTGGATGTCATTATCTTTGAAAAAAACTGAAATTCCAAACCAATCATCCGGAACTGGGTTTCTTGGAACTCAATTTTAGTTCCTAGAAAATGAGTTCCAGGCAAACTAAAATTACACCAAACCAATCAAAGCCTCAGATGAAGTCTCATCTCGTCTGTAGGCTCCACAAGTCCCTCAATGGTCTTAACCAATCTTAAAGAGCTTGGTTTGACTAGTTTAGTCATGCAATTTTAGAGTTTGGTCTTCTACGATCTACTCATGATCATTCAGTCCACTGTTTCGAAAATTGGTTCGCGCAACTGAATATACATCCGCATTTGCCTATGCAGTCACCCTTCCGCACCACACATTGCTAATAGGTTCAATAAGCGGTCATGAGCCATAAACTCCGCTTTTTTAAAAGCCCACTACTTACACCCGCAAGATACATATTTTGATATATGCGTTTCATTTTATATTTAAATATATAGTTGTACATATACAATGAAATACAAATATTTAATATACATTATACTTATACATCTATATGGATACCTTTTGATATATTCATATGTATTTACATATATATACACTATATATACATATACAAACATTCCACATGCATATTTGTACATTTATGTATACATTTTGATGTATTGACATACATACACATGCTTTACACAAATATTAGCAAATTCATATGTATAAACCTCAAGATTTGTACATATATTACACATATTCCTTATTTATATACTTATATGTAGATATATAAACATGTCTATTAATATGCTTACATCAAGATATATATTATTGTATATCCTACAATTTTTTGAACTCAATATCATTTTGTGATTATATATAATTAGTGTATCTAAAAATTCCAAAACCACATATACTCCCCTATGTACTCCTGCTTATGCCATATATTCTATGTGGTACCCTCTCCGCTCGTACACCACAAACCGCTTTTGTGAAAAATATATCAGTCTTCTATCAATGAGGAACCTTGTGGTGGTCATCTTTCTTTTCGTTTAATGTTATGATCATGGTACTAAACATCCTCGACATCTGGCGATATATCCTCGATGTTACATATGTCTGCGCCTGTCGATGTCGAAACCTAGTAAACTTCCTTGACATGGATGTTGCCTACTTGTTGACATGTGTCAATGCATTCAGCCTACTTGGTGATGAAATTGACTTAGCTAGCACAAAGCCTCCCATCTTCTCGATGATCTTTGTATTTATTATTGTTGCACACATAGTGAAGGCATAAAGAACTTGTAGGAAACCATTCTTCACATTGAGATGCCTATTTCCTTGGTTTCTAACTAAAGAGCATGATAAGTTTATTCTTCTACTAAATTTCCACAAATTTAGCAAAATTTGGTGTAAACCTAATAAAATTTTAGCACCGTTACTTTTTCCCCTCTTCACAAATTTATGTATTTGAAAATAAGCTAATATTTTTTATTCCAAAATGTGAACCAATTGGGATTTCTGTAGATACAGAACACATATATAGAGCAAATCTAAGTTCTAAACATTTCACCTAGAAGATTATAGATGGAGTATGTGTTTACTAAAATTCGATGTTTTATGCCAAATTCCCTCACAATCTCACTATCTTTTAGCTTATTTTGCGTCGAAGTGTTAGTCCAAAACTTCCTCAAAGTTTCCTTACGTGTTCTACAAACTTCCACTTCCTTGCCTGTCGAAGTTGACACTAAGACGATGTCTTTTACATTTGCACGTGACTTTGTTATTCTTTATATGTAAACATGTATGGATGGCTATATATAGATATATATTTGGTTTATAAGATAGATTTGATGAAATCTATAAATTTTCATCATGAAATCACTATTTTGAGCTTATTTTTGTCAAAGAAGCATCGAAGTTTGGTTGTAAAAATCCTCGAAGTTTCCTCGATGTTTCCACAAACTTCCACTTCCACACCTGTCAAAGTCAACTCAAAGTCGAAGTCTTGTTCCATGGTTATGATATTGTGGTCATGGGAGATAATTAGCATAGAATTATGCATAGAATTATAGAACTCAAGCAACTTCTTCAATCAAATTCTAGACTATGGATTTGGGTCACCAAAATACTTTCTTGGTATTGAGGTGGCTAGATCGGCAGATAGAAATGTCAACTTGCAAAGGAAGTACACTCGATCTTCTTGAAGAAAGATGTATGCAGATTCAAGCTTTATAAGTATCAAGGGGAGCCACTCAAAGACCAATGAAGGTACAACAGGCTGGTGGGAAAACTCATTATCTCACAGTTGCTCATCAAGATATATCCTTTGCTACCGCCATAGCTAGTCAATTCATGGAAAAACCATTGACTGGACAGTGGACACATGATGCTGTCATTCAGATTCTTCGGTATCTCAACAGGAGTCCAGCAAAGGAATCTTGTATTCTAATCATGGACATCTCAAAAGTTCTTGGTTTCTATGGTGCTGATTTGGCGAGTTGTGTTATTGGTTGACGATTTCTTTCAGGGCACTGTGTATTTGTGGAAGGATCTTGTGTCCTAGAAAAACAAAAGTTAAACCACGGTGGCTCAGTCTAGTGCAGAGTCAGAGTATCGAGCCATGTCCCATGCAACTAATGATATCTTGTGGGTCAAAAATATCTTGGAGGAACTTGGGATATAATCGGTCAAATGCAATGGAGTTACACTTGTGATCATTAAGCGGCTGTCCGCATTGCTTCTAATTCAGTTTTCACAAATGAACAAAACAGCTTGAGGTTGATTGTCAGTTTATTCTTGACAAAATCTGAGATTTATAAGTCAAACTTGTCCCTATCCAATCGGAAGACCATCTCTTTACTAAGTCTCTTAATGGGTATCGTCTCAAATTTCTATATAAAGAGCTTGGTGGTTATGATATGTATGCAACAGCTTGAGGGAGAGTGTTAGACTGTGTATATATAGACGTGTTTGCGTGTGTGTGTATAAGAGAATTAGTAATTAATCTTTATTCCTTATTTCCTATTCTCTGTATTTAACTGAATTGCTGGCTGCTACCCAAGTCTACATAAATATGGTTGCTCTTCCTCCGTAATGAAGACCTCAACATATGGATTAAATTCTTGAATTGATTCAATTAAGGTATTATGATCTGATATGCTGATATATTGGTCAAAGGCATATATTTGTTTCTACTAATTGTTATGTTGGTTAGTGCTAAATTTTTAACCATATGCCCTCGAAATTTCCGGATGACCCAGTGCTGACTTCTTGGTTTTCTATAACATGCATTGTGATTAAGTGGTGTATGCTAAACTTTTACTCTGACTGATATAGGCTTTCTACATATCGATTATATACAACCGTAATTTATAAATCAATATTTATTCATAGATTAGTTTTCTATTTTTATTTATCTATAATAGTATTTCAATTTTCTAGATTATATACAGAAGACTATTACTTAAGTGAAATGCCTACAGAAGGTATTCCAGAAATGCAAAGGTCGAACCTAGTTTCTTGTGTTATCCAGGTTTGTTTGATTCTATTTTAAGTGGCATAATGAGCACTTTCCAGTTTCTTGATAAGCGTACCACGTGCAGCTGAAAGCGCTGGGCATAGATAATATCTTGGGTTTTGACTGGCTGGCACCTCCTCCACCAGAGGCAATGATCCGAGCATTGGAGGTGCTGTACTCACTTGGTGTTCTCGATGAAGATGGCAAATTAACAACTCCGACAGGTTTTCAAGTTGCTGAACTCCCTTTGGTAATGCTTCTCTCTACTCATTGTTATTATCACAGATTCTTCTGTAGTAGCTATTTCTTGGCCATGAGTTAGCAGTTTTTTTTGAATTTATAACAATTTCCAAACTTAACAGCCATTCTGTGGTAAGTTAATTTCATTTGACCTTGCAGTTAAATTCTTTTTCGGAAGGAAATATTTCATTGTGCTTCCAACTTGCCAATACTATTATCTTTTTCCGGAGGCTATTAGACTGATAAACCTAACTGGTTGACTTGTTTGTAACTATACCTTTTTGGTGCTTTATGATATTCTTTAGAAAATCTGTTCTATATCATAAAGCACATATATTGGAAATATGGTAGTACAACAGTAACAACTAAGCAAAAAATTGTCAACATGGACACCGAGTAATGTAGACTTTAACTGCCAAATTCAACCAAAGTGTAGAAGCCTAATCCAGCAGTCGGGTGAACATGATCTTGTAATTACATAAGCGCTAGACAGGCGTTTAAGCATGAGCTTTCGAGAAGCAGGCGGTTAAACTTTATATATTTTTTTCATGTAATTGTATTTGATACACGCGCACACAGACCATATTAGATATAATAATAATAACAATGTACTTGTTGCACCAAACAATGCATATATTACATAACATCTAAGTACATGATGTAAATTATTACATAGTTGCATATGTATGTATACTTACAAAATTTTCAACAATATAATATCTGGGCTAGAATAGAACTTTCTCCTTTTTTCTAGTATGTGATTTGTCCATCTTTAGTTTTATCATGTGTCTCTCATCCACGGAAGAAAATGTCTGATTTCGATGCCGTTTCGCTGGCCACAGAAACAGAAATTTACCGAAATTTCGACAAATGCGTGCCTAACGTTTCAACGGCAAAATCAATGAATTAATTTATGAAATTTTACCAGAATTATCTACTAGTGTAGATCTACTCAAATATGCAATAATATTTCATACTGGATATGTGGGGGTGGGGGTCTCCTCATGTGTGAATGAAGGACCTTGAACTGTTTCGATGGGGATTCCGATGGGGAATTTTGATGTCATTTTTCGATGGTGAAACCCATGAATTAAGTTATTATAGTTTCCAAGCACAAAGTATAAACTTAAAGACACAAAACTGTGCCAAAAAATGCTCTAGGCAATCCATAGTACATTAAAAAGAAAGAAAAATTTCGACGGACAGTGCATTTTGACAGTGCATTCCGATGTCCGAGGGCCATCAGTATGGAAATAATGTGGAAATTTTGACAATTTCGTGGAAATTTTAAACTATGCTCTCATCTACAAAAAAACATATGCTAATACATGCCGTATTGCACGTACAGCTATAATTGAACAAAGAAATAGTGAGTAAATGTAGATCCATATTATGCTAACCAGTATCAAAGAGTTTTGCATTTTTTGCTCCTGAAGTGTTGCTTGAGCAATATAAATATCATACATGTCTTTCTTCAGATTTCCTTCTCAGCACACCGACAAACTTCTCCAGATACTGGATCATAATTCTTCTTCTAACTTAATAACTTCTTAAAAACAATGTGAGGTTCTGTGTAATTTTTTTCATACCTAAGTGTGAGCCTCTTTTCTGAAATAAATCTCTGATACACTCATGTCATCATCTAAACCTCAATCTAACCATGTTGGGGTTGACAATCTCTCGGATAGACTAATTAGATTAAAAACTATCTTATTGTAGTTACTCCGTAAAGCTTCACAGTACTGATTTACCGTTTAAAACTATTGTAGTTTGTGAATTTGGATATTTCATGTTTTTGTAACTGATGTATAATGTATTATTTTCAACCAATACATTCTTCTTGTTCTCAATATCCAATGGAACAATGTTATTACCTCCTCAATCATTTTCATTGTTGTATATAATTGATAGGGATTCCATTTGGTTCACACCTTTTGAAAGGTGTGAGGGGAAAATTCACTTGTGTTGTTGTTATATTAGATGGCACACCCCTGTCCTATATATAGGAGAAAGGGTGGAGACATTATAGACTTGGAACTCAATGCAGGCTATATGGACCGAGACACTTAAGCCCATTAACTAATTATCCCAATAACTAAATAGGCTAATAATACTTTATAAAAACACCCCTTTCCTAGCTATCTTATTTGCTGCCTTACCAACCTCTAGATAGGTGATTCGATATGTATAGTCATAAACAACGTTCATTTCTTATCATAAGCAAGCCTACGAGGATATTTAAAGTATCTCTATTAAATAAGTACTAAAAGAAAGTACAATTTATGATAATCGTTTTTCCAAAATTTCACCTTATTAGGATGGAAATATTTTGCATGAGGTGAGGTGCCTGCATTCTTATTAGAGCTGGAAATACAAATAAAAATGATAAGAATTGAGAACATATTTAATCATCTACTCGTAGGATGTGTACCTGCTTCCCCAGGGAATAGAAGTAGAAGGGGATCACACCCTCTCATAGTTTGGTTTGCATAGAGACCCTAACATAAAATATCCTGTTCAAGAAATGCGCTTAGGGTAGAAACTATAGGTCGGCATTTTTGAAAAAAATAAATGGTAAACTCGTGAAATGATTACGTTTTTAGATACTTTATTTTAAGTTGTTAGATACTTTACTCATTATTAAGTTTTTCTGAAGTTATTTCTCACTTCTCTTAGAGTCCTTTTCCCTACTTCCTTATAACGTGGCGCCTTATACTTTTTTCTTATCACATTGTTGAAAGATGGCATCCACAAAGGAGATGACTTGGCTTAGCTGACCACATTGACGTAGCAACTTATCCTATAGACGAGGACTTAAAAGCTGCTCATAATTCTAGACACCACCACCTTCACACCCTTCCCTTAAATAGACAATCTATCTTGATGGGGCAACCTAGCCACTTGAAAAGACATTGCGAATCCTCCCACCGCCCGTACTGATGCTTGCCAAGATGTAGCACAAACAAAATAAAAATCTCACTTCTTCTCCACGAAAACGAATTGAATTTATCAATTTACATAACCCGATCTACACCTTAACCCACACCTGCAAGAGGATCCAATCATAGTGGTATTCTGGGATGCCTACTCAATTCAGCAAGATAACCGTTAAACCAAGGTTAGTTTAGGCACTCTCATGTTAGGCAACCTCCTATTGTTGTGAACCTATTCTCAATTGTCTCTCTTGAATGAAATGAAGAAGTTAAACATGCATACATGTTGACGATCCATATAAAAAATAATTCAAGCATGAAACAATGATGCAAGCTGTTTGGCACATTGTTAAATAATTTATCTGCATACACACACAAAGGCACCATGGAGGCTATCCCATGACCTAGTAGGGGACTTACCACTCTTGGAGCAAATGACCACATGAATCGATTATGTTAAGAGCATTCATCATTGTAGATGTAAGAGGAAACAACACAACAAATGAGAAGAGTGAAATATCTAAGAGGAGAAAGAGATTTCTTCCAAATTTTCCCAGAATTGCTCATTCTTCTCCAAAGTCCAAAGCATACTACGGCGAAGACCTCAGCTCCCTAGGTATCCTCCACTCTAGATCTGCATGCCCAAAAGGATGATGGGAATGGTGAAGAATTGATGTATGACGACATAAAGGAGGTGGAACTGTTGGTGGAAATGAAGTAGGGTGATGGGAAATAACATTGGAAATGGTAGGTGAAGGCTAGGGTTTAGTTTTGGGAGTGGATAATCTTTTTGGTGAGTATATAGTGTTTAGTTGTTGGGAGCACATCTTCCCAAGTAGGTGGGTTCTATAGTGGTCAAAAATGGGGTTGAATTGGTAAAAAGTAAAAAGTAGACGTGTAGTCAAAATTGAAATGACCATTCTAAGCGGATCTAGGATGAAGCATGCCCAAGGTCATTCAATGATTGGCTTCCATGAGCATTCTAGCTTCTACCATGCGTTTTGATGTTGGTGCCACAGCCATCTAGTGGCCAAAGGGCCATTCCAACCTAGTCTCTTAGTAGGTGAAAAACTTCCACATCTATTTTCATTCCTTGGAATGGTCGTTGTCTAAGTACCTTGACCGTTTTGTATCAGTGCCATGACAATGGCGATTTATGTGCTTCATCCTTTGCTATAGATTGTAGACTGGCATCCAAAAAGATTGTTTAGGACATGAACTTTTGAGGTGCATGTTCATTTGACCGACACCCTCCATCTTCTACTATACCTCTTAACATGCATATCTTTAGTTGTTTCTTTTGCTAGTAAAGGACATGGCTTGGGAAACACTTCCTTTTTCTAGACAAGGGAGAGGCTCTTTTATATCTCTAGGCCATCTTAGTCGCTTGAACTACATTGAATGAAAATTTTGGAAGAAGCATTGAGGGTCACTGGCGGATCCAGAAAATCAGAGTAGGGGAGGCTGAATTTGGTCATTCATGGTCCAACTTGGTACTCAATGACGGGCCTTTTTTCTTTATAGAAACGGTAAGTTGGATAAATATAAAATACATTGAAGTCGATCTCATATCTTCTTGACATATACAAAACAACTAGGCATAAAAGAAACATATCATTAACTATATATAAGCACTGATTTCCATAGATGTTATGTATGAATCGTTAAAAATCTTCTACATCATCATCATCATCTAAGCCTCAGTCCCAACTATGTTGGGGTCGGCTAACTTATAAAATCTTCTACATCTACTTCAATGTTATGTATGAATTGTTAAAAATCTTCTACATAACTCTTATAAATACTTCATCTTAATATATCCATGTTTAAAGAATTTATGCTAATCTAATGGGAGTTGAACTTAGGTCACACAAGAAAACCTTAGGAACATTCACCAATCGACCAAGTATCACTCTTTAAACATTACCAACAATATTTTAGTTCTATAACTAATTCCTGTTTTTGTAAAAAAAATAATTTGTTGAGGTAGAAGTTGAACCTAGAGAGCACGTGCAAGCCATCAGAGAATCCACCAGTCAACCAAGTATCTTTCTTGATGGCTACCATGAATAATACAAATATGGATCTAAAGCTAGCTGCTTTTCTATGTTAAAAAATTAAAGTGCCTCCAACAAGAGTTGAACTCGGGTTCATTTAATCAACCAGTCAACCCAGGTGTCATTGTTAATTACCATGATGAATAATATAACTACAAATATATGTTAGATCTGCAAGTTAGTGCTTCTCTATGTTAAAAAATTAATGTGCCTACAGCAGGAGCTGAACTCAAGCAGGATAGGTAAACAATCAGTGAAACAACCAGTCGACCAGATGTCTTTGTTTATGAGTTATGACTATTTCAACAAACTCTCCAATATCACTGACAGCTCCTTATGCTTGTTAAAAAAAGTAGTTTGTCCGCAATTAGGGTCGAACTCGATCAGCACATGTAAACTGCAGCGTATTCACCAACAGGCCATTACTTTTCTTTGCCTGCAACTTTGAAAATTCTATATATATACATATTGTAGACTAAATTTTGTTGAAACATACAAAATTTTATCTAAATTTGGGGGAGGGGGGCTAGAGCCCCGACAGCCCCCTAGCTCCGCCCCAGTTGAGGGTAGCTCTATTCCCATGGGATGGCTATCGTAAGTGTTGTCATCTATATAGGATGATTAAAGTGCATGATTCTCCTTTACTGCTTTCAAACTATAATTGCTTGTTTTCCTTAAATCAGCTACATTTGTTGTAGCACATCTACTAAAAAACAACTTCTAGAATCAGGACTCTGGGGCTTGTACACATCTTTAGCAATAGAATTATTCTTATTTTAGATTGGTTCATCCAATCATCATCTGATAAAGTTCATGGTGATCTAATTTTTTTCATAGAGATGTGTATTATTTCTAGTACCCATATGCCACTAGAGAACCTCGTCCTTATTAGCGATGTTATCATATCTTTAAACTATGTTGTAGAGAAAAAAAACCTTTTGGAACGTATTCACAACCTTCATTTATATTCTTTCACCTAGGATCTTAGAATCAAAGAGGATGAATGGTGGGAGATATGAAGGTTAAGGTGTGTTTGTGCTCTTGTTGCAATTTTGGTGAAATTGTCAACCTCTTTGTATTAATGATATTTTTGTCTCATGCACCTATCATCTTAATATTTGTATCAACATTGTATTTTGTTGAATCCTTTGAATTATGAAACATGCAAAGTTTGGAAATATCATTGCTCCTTGTGTCCTGGATGAGTAGTAATTGATCAAGATATATTTGTCTAATACGTTTCGACATTTAGATTTCCTATGCGGTTCGTAGTCAATATGGTGTATAGAATATTGCTTACTCTTCTTGACGATTGTTCTGAAGGCACTTATTTGATGAAAGAGTAAGATGATAGTGTTGATCTATTTTGGTGAAATAGTCACAAAAAATCGACGTCATTTGGACAAGTAGAATCCCTGCATTTAAATTATTACAAAATCAATGACCTGAAACCAATTCAAAGTGAATTTTTGTACATGCTGGTTGGATAATCTAAAAGTATCAGAATGACTCAAAATGGTTAATACTTTAGAGATTATTATAGCTCGAAGATCAGGATCGTATGTAACATAGAAATCATTGAGGTTGTCGTCATGCTTTGCTAGAATCAATGCTAGCCTAGGCTGAATTCTGTCTCTCCCAATACGCACACGCACACACACATGCATGCATCGCACACACACACCTGCACGCATACACATTTAAAATTGACTGCATTCATGTTTTGCTATATTTGATTGTGGCCTAGTAACTCTCTCACTCTCTCTCGTGTTTGTGTGTTGGGGAGAGAGCTAGGAGGCACAAACACTTCAAAATAGATCTCGTACCAGTACACATAGTGGACACCCATACTCTGTGGACACACCTAGACACGTGTTGGACACTTCTCCAGCCGTGTTCAACAATTTTTGTTTTGTTTCTTATAGTTAGACACTTCACACATTCTCGATACTTCTTGGACATGACCCAACCCATTTCAAGCCCACACAAATAAAAACATGCTAGTTTTCATGGATTTATTTTAAATCACTCAACTCTCACATCTACTCTTCGCCTTGGGGCCTTCATCTATAACCGCACAACGGATCAAATGTATTAAAGGTGAATTGATCAACCTTTAATCCTTATTTATTCTGAGAACTATTTCTTGTGGAAGGACGATATAATCAAGAAGTCCCCTTTGTGTGTTTTTCTTATTGATAGAAGGGCAACACCCTTCTCCAATAAATAAGATAAGAGGGAAGCGTACAGACTCAAGACAAACCCTAATGGGCCAAGACACAATTGGGCCCGTATTCAAATCGATCCAACGACTTAATTAAGTAAACAATTAGGCTCTCTAATACTCCACCTCAACCTGGAGTTTGGAACAATCCCAACTCAGCTTGCAAATAGACAAACAGACTAAAGACAAAGAAGCAACATAAAAAGTCAAGCTAAGCCTATACAAGAATATTTGTCCCCCTTGATATTATAATAAAACACTCAAATACTCCCCCTCAAGCAGATAATCAAAAGCGAGTATACAAGCGGGTAACATGATCTTCTTGATAAGTATAAAGTGGCATCTGGAGCAAAAACATATAGCAACAAATTGGAGCAAGTGGCATCATCGCAGTCGCTAGCATCATCAAGTTCAGGGAGTGCTGATACACAGATGCAGGTAGACCAATGAGTGCTGGTACGCAGAAGCAAGTAGTCAACATGCATAGAAAAGCACAAACAAGAAAGAAGTCAACATGCACAAGGCACACACAAGCCAAAGAGTGCCGGCACAAAACATTAGAAAGTAGACGACGTAGCCGTATAAAAGACCAATGTGCGTAGCAAGTAGATAAAGGACTCCAAGATCCAATGTAGATGAAACTCCATCATGTGTATGTAAAATCACCAACAAAATCTTCATCTCCTCATCATATATTTTCCATCATAGTAGCAAATGTCACAGTCTAGAGAGTGTTGGATCAAATTTGTACAATGGTCGACATGCACAAGGCACAAACAAAGAGTCAACATGTAAACAAAGCACGAACGACAGATATTGCAAAGGCACAAAACAAGAAATAAAATGTGGTAATCATTGCACAAGTAGCAAGAATGACGTTGCCAGATAGGAAATCAATCAACATATAGCACAAGTAGACAACTCCGTAGTAATAGTCAAGGTAGATGATGAAATAGGACTCACAAGCTCTCCATAAGGTAGGAAGATAGCTAATAGCAACAGAAGAATCCACAAAGCAACAAAAGCAACATCACATAATAGCAGCAAAAGTAGCATGAAGATCCACATAGATATAGAGCAGCATAACTAAAATATTCTTCTCTCCTCCATCTCATCTCTTCCCTCTACTCATCATTCTTAACTCCCCCCTTCACGCCAACTACCAAAAGAGTAAAAGGAGTGGTTGGGTGGAAACAAGGAATGAGGTTTCGGCGAAATTGGCGAAATTTTGCCAAAAGATTTCGATTTCGCTGGGATCTGGTACCAAAACGTGCGACTGTGTCGATTTCGATGAATTTCGCCAAATTTCGATGAAAATTTCGATAATTGCAATCCTTGTTCCTATAGTTGTTTTTTGAAGAGGAGCAAAGAGGGATTGGGGTCATTTCACCATTTAGTACTCATACATAGTATATACTTACAATATATCATAATTGCATTGCATTTCCCTAATATTTGCTATTCAAATTATTAAATACTTATGCAATTCATGCTTTTTTAGTTTCCGCTATTGGACGACATCTATCCTAGTGGTGGTTTATTAGACAATAAGGGTGCTAGGAAGCCAACCACACCAACAAATAATGATTTAGGTTGGAAATATTGCGCTAGTGTTCTTGGGACCAATGAAATGATTGACTATTGAGTCAATATCAACAACAAACTATCAACCAAGTAAAATGTGTGGGGATGCGCTACATATCCAATATCTGATATTATAACACAAATAAGTACATGCATGTATATAGCTCATACTTGCAAAATTACATAACTTCATTCCTAGATTTTCTCATTGAAACCCTTCATCGAAATCCTCAAGAAATATGACAGTTTCCTTACCACCCACATGAAGGACCACCCCCAACCTACCCCCACATAGAATTTGATTGCATAAAATGATGCATTTAGGTGTAGAGATCACACCTGTAAAATTTCATAAATTGATTCGTTCATTTGGGCGTCGAAACGAGCACGGTTGCATCTTCTTGTTTCAAAAATTTTCTTGTCTCCATCTATCGAAACGACATCAAAATCGGATACCTCGTTCCTTGGGTGGAAAGTAAAAAAAAATGGTAGAGGCAAGGGCTATTTTGGCAAGCATGTGGAGGAGGTAATCGACAACTCGAGTCAATGTACAACATGACCCGATTACATAGATCCTGGTAGAAAAGTGTGTGGATCTGAGTGCTACCCAAAAAGGGCCCCAGTGGTATGGATAAGAGAAATTTATCCGATTAGTCAGTAGGCACAATAGTGTATGGGGGGTTCAAGCATTGTGGAGGTCGACAATATATATGTAGGTCTGGAAAGGGTGAGGGTGTTAAAGAACAAAATAAATATAAAATTGTTGGAAAAGGAAGATAAGTGTTGCTGGTAAGGATAAAGATAGGGACTCGCCATGTATAGAAGAATCTGCCATGTTATAGAACAATTATAGAGGATGTAGCAGGAGTAGCAGTAGCAGGTGACACGTCATGTCGTACATCAGTAGATGTAGCAGCAGGTGGCCAACACGTTGTCTTGATGAAGACACAAAGTGTTTAGTAGCAGTAGCCGAAGTAGGCAGCATGCCATGTCAGATAGCAGAAGTCGTTGCCGACACGAAGCAGGCGACACGTCGTGCTAATCGATAGATCTCGAGGTAGAATCAGGGAAGATCGCAAGTGACACGCGGTGTTGTTTAGGCGACACGCCGTGTCAAACTACAGATTTCACGATCTAAGTCGCGGACAAAATAGAAATCCGCCGACAAATCGTGTCGAATAGCTATACGTCGTGTCAGTGGTGGAAAAACAATAGTAAACCCCGAGACAACATCAAGGGGTGGATAAATCCTTCCTGATCTTCACCATAGCAATATACAGGTGGTATATCCCCAATATTAACCCAAAAAAGAGATATTTTTTGACGATTTGGGACTGGATCTCAATGTTGGTGGTGGCATGGATAATGACGACGGTGTAGATCAACAAAGGTGTAGATGACGGTGGTGTAGATTGGCAACAATGTAGATGATGACGAGAAATAGAGTAGCAGTGGCGGCTCCAAAAGCAACAAATATTGGCGGCAACATGGCGGCCCATGTAGATCTAATAGTAACATCTTCAAGATGAACTATTATTGAAGATGGAGACGGCTCATAGAAGACGCTCCAAGAAGATGCAAGGGATGGGCATTCCTGTAGGCAACCTAGCAACTCTTAGCGGCGACGGTCGCCCATAAGGGGAGTCTTCTCTCCTTTGCGCTCTCTCTCAGAGTTAGGGGCAACACAAGAAGACCTGCACGAATACTGTTAACTAGTGTTTTTATTTAAGCTCTTTATATTCTCTTCTTATTTTCCTATTCTATAAGGACCTCTCTGTAATTGTTCTCTTTATAAATATACGGGGTACACATTGTGTACCCTAACCCTTACTGTCCACTCAAGATGGTACCAGAGCAGGTTCACTAGCCGCCATCTTCCCCAGCCGTCGCCCTTTCCTTCTCTCTCTCTCCCCCCCCCCCCCCCCCCCCCCCCCCCCGACGCTCGCTCGCTGCCCAGGCTGCCGCTACTGTTGGGCTGCTAGGCCCGCCACCGGTGGCCGCACGCCTCTGCTGCGCCGCCGGGGTGATCCTTTGTGTGCGGCGCTGGCCTGCTAGTGCAACCCGACCGTCCGTTGTTCATCTCCGGCTGTTCGGTTGAAGGTCTTCGAAGATCCTTTCTCTCTATCTGCCCGCGTCGGCTCTTGAGCGGCCGGGTTCTCTGCTGCGCCTCAACGTAGTCTACGTGTAGGCTGGTCCTTCCAGTTGCTCTCTGCCTGTTGCCGCCTAGCCAGAGGATCTAGGCGGTTCTAACCCCTGCTGCTGTTCTCTGCTGCTTGTGGACTCGACTCCCTCATGGCTTCCTCCCATGAAGACTTTCGTCGTCAGATGACCACTGTGAAGCTAGATGGACGCAACTACCAACATTGGGTTTGTTCCATGGAGATCTTTGCAAAGTCACAAGGCAAGCATTCCCATTTGACCGAGGCTCTTCCTCCTGCTCCGCCTACTACTGCCGAGTCCAAGGACAAAAAGATCTATGAGGACTGGATCACGAATGACTCGACTGTGATGACGTGGATTATGAACAACAACAAAACTCGCATCAACGTCACTCTATTTCGTCTCCCGACTGCCAAGGAGATGTGGGACCAATTGGCCAACACCTACTCTCATAGAAAAAGTCCGAAGAAGGTGTTTGATCTGAACAAACAGCTGTCCTGTTTGCACTTTATTAGTATATAGACTTTCCTGTGTTTTTACTTAGTCTATTTTTCTCTTTTCCTTGTTATTTCTATGTCTTGTTTTATCCCACATTGGTTATATCTAAACCATGTGTCTTTCTCTTGTCTTATAAAAGAGAACCCCTGTACTCTGTTTTTTATCATCTCAATAGTAAGACAATTAGTCTCATATTCTAGATGGTATCAGAGCGGGCCGATCCACCCTAGCCTTTTTTTCTTAACCCTACCCCAGCCGCCACCCATCCCAGCCCAGCCACCACCCACCCACCTTCACGCCGCCGCCGGCTACCCCAGGCCCTGCTGCCGCCGCCGCCCACCACAGGCCCTGCTGCCGCCGCCGCCCACCACAGCCACTGCTGCCGCCGTCCCTTCCTCCCTCTTCTCTTCCTTCTCCACCCTCCCTCCCTTTCTCTAGCCTCCCTGCCCCTACCCGCCGCCAACCCCTTCTTCTTCCCCCTGTTCTGCCGCCGCCACCCTCTCATCACCACCACCACCAACAGCCATCTCCACCCCCTAATCCCACCACCCCTATCCCTCTCCCTTCCCTCCGTATCCTAAGCCCATCTATACTTGTGGCTAAGAGACCCAAAGGCTCTCTCTTCCGTCTCCGTTCTTCTTCCGACAGTCTTACGTACAGCCGGAGCACTTTCCAGTTCTGGCACGTTGAGGGCGTAAATCTTTTTTTTCCGGTTCTGACTGCCTGCGCCTCATGGTGGAGTAATCTCTTCTCCATGTTGGCGTAGGTTCTAGTTCTTTCTCTCTGCCCTATGAGGGTTTTTCTGAGGTCCATGCTCGGATCTCCTGTCTACTGCTACTAGTCCATGTGTTGGACTTCTACTGCTGTCTACTACTGCTGCTGACCTCTACCTGGATCTGTGCTCGTGCTGCCTTTTTTTCGTCAGTTCCTGCTGCAATGGCGACTTCCGATCTCCCGCGCACTCTTTGTGTTACTACGGTGAAGTTGGACCACTCCAACTATCATCTATGGGCTGCCTCCTTTGAGCTCTATGTCAAATCCCAAGGACGCTACTCTCACCTGACTACCAAGGGCCCTGCTCTTCCTGCTGCTGACGCTGATGAGAAAACCAAGCAAGCCTATGATCTCTGGTCCAAAGAGGACTATGGAGTCATGACATGGATGGTGAATAGTGTTGATGCAAAAATCAGCCAGTCCTTGCTTCGACTTCAGACTGCCAAAGAAATGTGGGACCATCTTTCCCATGTTTACTCTCACCAGCAGAATCCGAAGAAGGTCTTCGAGATATTCAAACAGCTTGCCAAACAGGAGTATTCGGCCACCGACTCCATTGAGGACTACTACAACTCCTGCTGTGCTCTCTGGGATGAGTTCCGTGTATATCACCCCCTGACTGCTGATATTGAAGAAGTACACCGACAGCGGAATGAACTTATGTTAGTTCAATTCCTCGCCGGCCTACCTGTGTCTTTCGCTGGTGTTGTGGACCAGATTCTCTCCAGCGACCCTTTGCCTACTCTCCATGATGTTCTCAAACGGGTTCAGCGTCTACCCTCTGTGTCTCAGCCTGTGCCTGACTCCTCTGACGGTGCTGCTCTTGCTGTCCGCTCTGGTGATTCCTTCCGTGGTCGTGGCAGAGGTCGTGGTCGCGGAGGACGGTCCTCTACTCCTGGTCGTGGAACTGGATCTGATCAAGTTGAGTCCCGCTATTGCACTCACTGCAAACGTACCAACCATAATGAAGATAAGTGCTGGATCAAATATGGAAAACCTGAGTGGGCCAACAAAGTGACAACTGATGAACCTGCTCCGCCGACAACTGACTGGATCCGCTCCGAATTTGAAAAACTCCTACAGGCTCGTCTGGCGTCTTCTACTGAGGCTTCAAATACTGGTAGTGCTGCTCTTCTGACTACGACTGGTAAAATCTCCTGGGTTATTGACTCTGGTGCGACTTCTCATATATCTGGCAATCCTGCTTTATTCTCTAAACTGCATCAGACTTCTTTTATACCTCCTGTTACCTTAGCTGATGGTTCTAAATCACCTGTTACTGGCATTGGTGATATTTGCCCTACTGGTCGTCTGCCTCTGCGCTCTACACTTTATGTCCCGAAATTTCCTATTAATCTTCTTTCTGTCAGTAAAACTGTGAAGAGCCTTCGTTGCTCCATTACATTTGATCCGGATGGTGTTTTGTTTCAGGATTTGCGCACGAGGATGACGATTGGTTCGGGCCATGAGGGACCAGATGGACTCTACTACCTGGACGAGCCAAAGACAGCTGCATATTTGACATCATCAGTGGCCGACATCCAGTGGCACTATAGATTGGGACACCCTTCTATTGGAAAGTTAAAAGTCATGTTACCAGATATAGTTAGTTCTGATTTTCATTGTGAGACATGTCAGCTTGGCAAGCAAACTCGTGCTACTTTTTCGAAAAAATTTTGTATCAGCTCTAAAGCACCTTTTGATATTATACATGCTGATGTTTGGGGTCCATGCTCTGTCACAAGTACTTCCGGTTTTAGATATTTTCTGAGCTTCATTGATGATTTTTCTAGAACAACATGGCTATTTTTACTTAGAGATAGATCCACTATCCTGGAAAAAATTACTGACTTTTTTACTGAGATACGCACTCAATTTGCTAAGCCTATCAAAATTTTTCGTACTGATAATGCTTTGGAATTCATGCAAGCATCTGTTAGCTCTTTCTGTCGTCGCCAGGGCACAATCCATCAAACCTCCTATGCTTACACCCCACAACAAAACGGTGTTGCTGAACGCAAAAATCGTCACCTTCTCGAGGTTGCTCGTACCCTTCTCTTTGACTATCATGTTCCCCAAGCTTTTTGGCCCGAGGCGATAGCCACTGCCTGTTATCTAATAAACCGCATGCCATCATCTGTGCTCGGCAATCAGATTCCTTTTCAGATTCTGTTTCCCGATGCATCTCTTTTCTCTATTCCGCCTCGCATTTTTGGGAGCACCTGTTTTGTTAAGAATCTTCGGCCAGGCCTTACTAAATTGGATCCTAGAGCAACTAAGTGTATTTTCCTAGGATATTCTCGCACTCAGAAAGGGTATCGGTGCTATGATCCCGTTTCTAAAAAGTGGTTTGTCTCTGCGGATGTGGTGTTTTTTGAGCATATGCCTTTCTACTCCACGGGTGGTTCTGCGCTCACTTCAGATTTACTTGCTGATACACCTTTACCTGTGGTGGACGATGTACCTGATATTTCTGATGATCTGATTGAAAAGCCACCTCTGAAAGTTTATCAAAGAAGACCGAAGCCGACAGCTCCCTCCATGGCCCCTCCATCGTCCTCTTCCTCTGTGCCAGATCAAACATCGTCGCAGGTATTTTCTGATCTTGATATTCCTATAAGTTTGAGGAAAGGGACCCACACTTGTACTATGCATCCGATTGGGAATTTCTGCTCTACTAATAATTTGAGTGCTAATTTTGCTAACTTCACTGCGGCTCTCTCTGCTATATCTGTACCTAAGAATGCTGCTCAGGCTCTTAGCCATCCTGCATGACGTCAGGCTATGGAAGAAGAAATGAAGGCTCTTACCGACCGTCATACATGGACCCTAGTTGAGCCACCTGCTGATTGCTCTCCAGTTGGATGCAGATGGGTATTCACTGTCAAATACCATCCAGACGGTACTATTGAACGGCTTAAGGCGCGACTTGTGGCAAAGGGGTATACCCAGACCTATGGAGTTGACTACTTTGAGACTTTCTCTCCAGTAGCGCGTTTGAATTCTGTCCGGATTCTGATTTCTGTTGCTATCAATTCTGACTGGCCTCTGTATCAACTTGATGTCAAGAATGCTTTCCTGTATGGTGATCTTCATGAAGAGGTATACATGTCACAACCTCCCGGTTTTGTGTGTCAGGGGGAGGCTTCCAAAGTCTGCAGGCTAAAAAAGGCTATCTATGGCTTGAAACAGAGCCCTAGAGCGTGGTTTGACAAGCTCAGCAATATTCTTCAGCAATTTTCCTTCCGGCGTTCCCGATCCGATCATTCTGTTTTTGTGAAAAATACTTCTGCGGGTATTGTTATTCTTATTGTTTATGTTGATGACATTATTCTCTCTGGAAGCGATCCTGTTGGTATTCAGTCTACAAAGCGCTATCTGGAGAAACACTTTGTTACCAAGGATCTTGGCTCACTTCGGTATTTTCTTGGGATAGAAGTGTCCCGGTCTTCTTCTGGTCTCTGCTTATCTCAACGGAAGTATGTCCTGGATCTCTTATCTGAATCTGGTCTTCTAGGTGCTAAACCTGCTAGCACACCTATGGATCCAAACACCAACTGGGATGATGAGGAGTCTCCTGCTTACCCTGACAATCAGCAGTATCGACGAATGGTGGGGAAACTCATATATCTTACTGTTACCCGGGCTGATATCACTGCTGCAGTTGGATTGGTTAGTCGCTACCTGGACAAACCTCGGCAATGCCATTGGGATGCTGTCTGCCATATTCTGAAATATCTGAAAAGTTCTCCTGGAAAAGGTCTGCTTTACAAGAAACATGGGCATTGCAAACTCCTTGGCTATTCTGACTCTGATTATGCTGGCAGCAAGGTTGACCGTCGGTCTACTTCTGGCTACTGTACCTTTGTGGGAGGTAACCTTGTCACTTGGCGAAGCAAGAAGCAGTCTGTAGTTGCTCGCTCTAGTGCTGAAGCTGAGTATCGTGCCATGGCACATACTACTTGTGAACTGTTCTGGATTAGGAGCTTGCTGAAGGACTTTGGCATTTCTGATTCGTCTCCTATTCCAATGTATTGTGACAACAAAGCAGCTACCTTCATTGCTAGTAATCCTACTTTCCATGAGCGGACCAAGCACATTGAGGTGGATTGTCATTTCGTTCGCGAAGTTGTTCTATCGGGTCAAATCTCTACTCCCTATATTCATACATCTGATCAGGTGGCTGATATCTTCACAAAGATTCTACCAAAGACGAGGTTCACTGCTATGACATCCAAGCTGGGCATGCTGGACATCTACGCTCCAGCTTGAGGGGGAGTATTAGTATATAGACTTTCCTGTGTTTTTACTTAGTCTATTTTTCTCTTTTCCTTGTTATTTCTATGTCTTGTTTTATCCCACATTGGTTATATCTAAACCATGTGTCTTTCTCTTGTCTTATAAAAGAGAACCCCTGTACTCTGTTTTTTATCATCTCAATAGTAAGACAATTAGTCTCATATTCTAGACACTTTACTGGACCTAATATTGCTGACTACTTTTCCACCTTTAAGAGTGTCTGGGCTGAGCTCGAGAATCTTCATCCCTTATCCACTGACTTGGCCACGATGCAACGACAACGATAGGAACTCCAAGTTGTCTAGTTCCTCTGCGGCCTCCTTGACTCATATGTTGGGGTGGTTGACCAGATTCTCGCCAGCGATCCGTTACCTACATTGGAGAGTGCCTTTCAACGTTTCCAACGCCTGTCGGCTTCCTCATCAGATTTACCTTCTGACACCGCTGACCCTACTGCTCTTGCTTCTATGTCTGGCCGTGGTCGTGGTAGGGGTCGTGGTCAACCTCCGGACAATCGTTCTACTACTTCTGGATGGGGGCGTAGATCATGTGGCCGCGGTTTCCTTGGTCGTGGCTCATCTGCTGATGCTTCTGGAGGTGCCGCTGCTCAGCGGTACTGTGACTTCTGTGGCCGCACCAACCATACTGAAGACAAGTGTTGGAAGAAACATGGCACACTTGTGTGGGCCAATGCTGCGTCTGAAGGTGCTTCTCAGACGACCACTGTTGTTCCCTTGACTGCGTCCACTACTGAGTTCATTCGCTCCGAGGTGGAACGTCTTCTGCTTGAGAGGACTGGTGCTTCCTCTTCATCTGCTGCTGAATCTGAAGCTCACGCAACCACTTACTCTGGTTGTGATTCTGCCTTCTTGAGTGCTCTTTCTAGTGTTGGTAATACCAAATGGGTGATTGACTCTGGAGCCTCTTCTCATATCTCTGGCAACCGTTCTTTGTTTTATAAACTGTCTAAACCTTGTTCCAAATCTACTGTTATGTTTGCTGATGGTTCTAAATCTGTTGTATCTGGGATTGGCGATATCTTTGCTCAAGTCCTTCTGCGCTCTGCTTTATATGTGCCAAATTTTCCACTGAATCTATTATCTGTCAGTAAAATTGTCCGCATTCTTAACTGCAGTCTGACATTTGCACCGGGTACTTGTATTTTTCAAGACCTTCACATGAGGATGAAGATTGGTGGGGGGCATGAAGGACTTGATAGACTCTACTACTTGGATGAGTTGAAACAGATTGGCACTACAACTCTGGCTTCAGCTCTATCATCTTCTGTTTCTGCATTACAGTGGCATTTCAAACGTGGGCATCCGTCAGCTGAGAAATGAAAACTTGTTATTTTTGGTGTCGGCTCGCATAGTTTCCGATGGGAGGCATGTCAATTTGGCAAACCGTCTAGATATGTATTTCCCAAAAAAACTCAGATTGGTAGCAAGAATTTTTTTGATTTGGTGCATGCTGATGTATGGGGTCCCTGTCATATTCCACGTTTATCTGGCAATAAATATTTTATTTTGTTAATTGATGATTACTCCCGTGCTACCTGGTTATTTCTGTTGAAAGATAGATCCCAAGTTCTGCCCACTATTAAATTCTTCTTTGCTGAAATTAAAACTCAATATTCTATGCCTATTAAAATTCTGCGTACTGATAATGCATTGGAATTTGTTCAAAAAAATGTGGAGGTATTCTGCCTTTCTGTGGGGACAATTCATCAGACGTCTTGTGCTTATACATCCCAACAAAATGGTGTGGCTGAGAGAAAAAATAGACATTTACTTGAAGTTACTAGAACTATAATGTTGCATTCTAATGTTCCCAAACATTTTTGGCCAGAAGCCGTTCTTACTGCCTATTTTCTGATAAATCGTATGCCTTCCTTTGTTATTGGGAATAAAATTCCTGTACAAGTACTACAACCAGATCTTCCTCTGTTTTCTGTTCCTCCGAGAATTTTTGGGTCGACTTGTTTTGTTCGTTTGCTCGGTCCTACTCAAGATAAGTTGTCCCCTCGAGCTGAAAAATGTATTTTTCTGGGATACTCAAGAACTCAGAAAGGATACCGCTACTATAGCCCGTTTAATAAAAAGTGGTTCACGAGTAGTGATGTCTTTTTTTTTTGAAGATACTCTGTACTACTCTACTAAAGGGACTATGTTGAGCTCCGATTTGATTACAACACCCCTGCCTATTATTGGTGATTCTACCTCTGCTGTGCAACCGGATGAAACTACAACTCCATTGTTTATCAACGCATAAATCAGCCACCACAGCCTACTCCTGCTCAACCCCCCCCCCCCCCCCCCCCACTGACAACCAACCTTCTCCTTCAGAAGGTCCTACCCCTACTAAGGTAACTTCTGATCGAGATTTACCTATTGCTCTCAGGAAAAGTTCTAGATCATGTACATCTCATAATATTGCTAACTATGTCTCCACTGCTCATCTGAGTGTTCATGTTAGTAATTTTTTTGCTGCCCTATCTGCTATTTCTGTACCCAAAAATGTGCTTGACGCATTACATAGTAAGGCCTGGACACAAGCCATGACTGAGGAGATGGCTACTCTCACTGACAGGGGTACCTGGGATCTAGTTGACCCTCATTTTGATTACAAACCTATTGGATATCGTTGGGTTTACACTGTTAAGTATCATCCTGATGGAACAGTTGAACGCCTGAAGGCTTGCTTCGTGGCGAAAGGATACACTCAGACCTATGATTTTGATTATTTTGAAACTTTTTCTCCTGTTGCCAAGCTCTTATCCAGCTGGATTGACCTCTTATCCAGCTGGACGTCAAAAATGCCTTTCTTTATGGTGATCTCCAGGAGGAGGTCTATATGGAGCAACCATCTAGGTTTGTTGCTCAGGGGGAGTCACAAAAAGTCTGCCGCCTCAAGAAGTTTATTTATGGACTCAAACAGAGTCTGCGTACCTGGTTTGACAAATTGAGCAAGATTCTGTCTACTTATGGCTTTCTCAGATCTCATGTTGATCATTATGTTTTTATTAAAAAGACGTCCACTGGTATCGTAGCTCTTATTGTGTACGTCGACGACATATTTTATCTGGCAGTGATCTCTCTGAAATTAATGTTACTAAAGCCTATTTATGCAAACATTTTGTCACTAAAGATTTGGCAAATTGAGATATTTTTTGGGGATTGAAGTTTCTAGGCTATTCCCGCTTTATAGAAAACATGGTCATTGCTCTCTTGAAGGCTATTCTGATTTTGACTATGCTGGTAGCCAAATAGACAGAAAATCTACTTTTAGTTATTGCACCTTTGTTGGTGGAAATCTGGTTACCTGGCGGAGCAAAAAGCAAAATGTGGTTGCCAGATCTAGTGCTGAGACCGAGTACCGTGCTAAGGCTCATACTGCCTGTGAGCTTCTGTGGGTGCAATCTCTTCTAAAAGAACTTGATGTGGGATCTTCTGCTCCTATCCCTATGCACTGTGATAATAAAGTAGCTATTTTTATTGCAAATAGTCCTGTTTTTCATGAGCGAACTGTAAGAAGAAATGAAGAAAGGAAGAAGACAGGAACACCGATCACATGTCGGCTGCAAGATGCAGCAAACGTGAGTAGGGCTTGAGCCTACACACTTGTATATATATATTAGGGTAAGTACATGAGGTACCAAGAGAGAAAAAGAATAAAAAATAAATTTCACAAGCAAAATAGAGCTGCCGCTGGATTGTCGTTCCGCCGCTGTGCCGGTGTCGATACCATCGACATACATGTCGATGGTATCGACAGAACAATGTCTTGCGCCTGAACCAATCTCGATACCATCGACCTGTGTGTCGATAGTATCGACCGAGATGCAGGTGGCTTCAACTTGAACCTGAACTGATCTCGATACTATCGACAGAGTGTCGATAGTATCGACCGGGATGCAGGTTGCTTCACACTCCCCCTCAAGCTGGAGGGTACACATTGTGTATGCCCAACTTGCCGCAAAGTCTCTGAAAGATTGCTGAACCCAAAGGCTTTGTCAGGATATCTGCTAGTTGATCCTCAGATCTGACATATGGAGTCACAATAGTGCCGTCTTTTATTTGATCACGAATAAAATGGCAATCAACCTCTATGTGTTTTGTACGCTCACGAAAGATAGGATTCCTGGCAATGTGCATAGAAGATTGATTGTCACATGTGAGCTCCATAGAAGGTAGAAGAGAAATTTGTAATTCAGATAAAACAGATTTGACCCATTTTAGTTCACAGCATGCATGGGCCATAGCACGGTATTCATCCTCAGTGCTAGATCTAGCAACCACATGTTGCTTCTTACTTTTCCATGTGATAAGATGATCACCTAGAAAGGTACAATAACATGATGTAGATCTCCTATCAGTATGATCACCAGCCCAGTCATCATCTGAATATCCTGTGAGAGACAGAGTAGATGGAGGTGCCTTTGGTCTAGAATATGTGATACCCTTACCGGGAGCACTTTTCAGATACCTCAAAATTCTGCAGACTGCTGTCCAGTGTGACTGTCGTGGAGAATGCATATATTGGCTGACCACGCCCACAACAAATGAAATATCAGGTCGGGTGACTGTTAGATATATTAACTTACCCACAATTCTTCTGTAATATGCTGGATCTTGATACTCAGCATCATCAACCACCTCTTTGATGTGATAATCCATTGGTGTAGATACCGGTTTAGATTCAGCCATGCCTGTCTCTTGTAACAAATCAAGCACATATTTCCTCTGAGATAAATTGACACCTGCATGAGATCTAAGCACTTCAATGCCTAGAAAGTATCTTAGTTTGCCCAGATCCTTTGTATGGAAGTGTTTTTGCAAACCCTCTTTGACACGAGATATTCCCATGGTGTCACTGCCAGTAATTACTATGTCATCAACATATACAATAAGAATAATGGATCCACGAGAAGAGCTGGAGTAAAATAAGGAATGATCAGTCATGGAGCGAGAAAAACCCATCTGAAGAATAACTTCACTGAACTTGTCAAACCAAGCTCTAGGTTACTGTTTCAGCCCATAAATAGCTTTTTTTAATTTGCATACTTTCTGACACTCCCCCTGAGCAACAAACCCAGGAGGTTGCTCCATATATACCTCTTCCTGTAGATCACCATGGAGAAAAGCATTTTTTACATCCAGCTGAAATAGTGGCCAATTAAAGGTAGTAGCAAGAGAAATAATGATCCACACAGAATTCAGGCGAGCAACAGGAGAAAAGGTTTCAAAGAAGTCAACACCATAGGTTTGGGTGTAGCCCTTTGCAACCAATCGGGCTTTCAACCGTTCAACTGATCCATCCAGATTGTGTTTAATAGTGAAAACCCATCTACAACCCACTACTTTCTTTCCTGCAGGAAGATCAACCAGATCCCAAGTACCATTATTAAAGAGAGCTGACATCTCAAGTTGCATAGCCTGTGTCCAGCCACTGTTCTTCATAGCATCATAATGGTTTCTTGGTATCGACACAATCAATCCCAATAGCGAATGCACGGGCCTGCTTAGACAGATGAGACAGGCAACATACATTTGTAATAGGGTGTTTAATAGTACAGGACCTAGTACCTTTCCGAACAGCAATAGGAAGGTCGAGATCGGATGTCTCTGTAGGATTCTCTTGAGGAGAAGGCGATGATGAGGGCTCAGGGACTGGTGCCTCTACTTCTTCTGGATCCTGCTTGCCTCGCCTATGATATACATGTGTGTAATGCTCAATGGTAGGTCTATCTCCTGCTTGTTCATCCGAGATAGAAGTAAAATCCGGAATGATAGGTAACACTCCCTCACTCTGCAGCGATGGTGCCAGTCTCTCATTTTGTATTTTTGGTGGCTCTCCCTCTCTCAAATGCTCCCCCTTGCTCATAGCATTGGAGAAATATGGAGTGGTCTCATAGAAAGTGACGTCCCTAGACACAAACATGCGGCGAAGACTAGGACAGTAACACTTGTATCCTTTGCTCGTATTAGAGTAACCCAGGAACAGTGTTTTAATGGACCTAGGAGACAGCTTTTCGGCCTTAGGGTCAAAGTTATGGACAAAGGAAGTGCAACCAAACACTCTAAGAGGAATAGGATAGGGAGAGTCCATGGGACGCAATACAGAAAAAGGGGTCTGTCCTTGAAGAACAGAAGAAGGTTGCCTATTAATCAAGAAACAAGCAGTTAAAAGAGCTTCAGACCAAAACTTCTTGGGCACATTAGATTGAAACATAATAGATCGAGCAATATCAAGAAGATGGCGATTCTTCCTCTCTGCCACCCTATTTTGCTGAGGGGTGTGAGGACAAGATGTGCGGTGAATCATACCAACCGAGCTACAGAAATCAGACATAGCCTTTTGAACATACTCCAAGGCATTATCAGACTGAAGAATTTTTATATTGCAATCAAACTGGACTTTAATTTCAGTATGAAAATGTTTCACAATAGACAACACATACTCTCTACTTTTAAGAAGGTGGATCCATGTCATGCGTGAGAAATCATCGACAAAGGAGATAAAATAACGAAAACCATTATAACTCTGGTCTTTTACAGGACCCCACACATCACTATGCACTAACTCAAAGGGACAAGAAGCCCGCTTATTGACTTGACTGGGATAGGATAACCTATGGTGCTTTCCCAGTTGACATGACTGACACTCTAAGGAAGATAATTGGGACAACTCTGGTTTCAACTTCCGCAGGTTCTCCAAAGAAGGATGTCCATATCTGCAATGCCATAGTAAGGGGGAACCACTCAACAGGATAGATGGAGCATGAGCAGGCATTTGGCGAGGTAGACTGTCACCGTTGAAAAGGTAGAGATCACCCTTCCTAGGCCCCCCACCAATCGTCTTCATACTCTTGAGATCCTGTAATATAAAACAAGAAGGTCCAAATATTACCCAACATTTTAGAGTGTCAATCAGTTTTGCAACAGAAAGAAGATTAAAAGGGAATTTAGGCACAAAGTGAACTGATTTAAGATCAATCTTGGGTGTTAGGGAGACAGATCCACTAGCTAAAACTCTTTTCACTGAACCATCTGCCAGTGTAACAGATTGGTGAGGAATAGATGAGTCAATAGTGTGGAGCAATCTCCTCATACCAGTCATATGCTGTGAGGCGCCAGAGTCAATCACCCAAGATGAGGATGAGCCAGATGCTATGAGAGATGTAGCCTGATTACCAGCTGTAGATGCCAGATTTGCCGATGAAGAAGATGATGATGACCCCATACTCATGTGATGTGTCGCCTGAATGAACCGATCATATTCTTCTTGGGTAAGGGTGATGCCGGTGCCAGAGGTAGTACCTACAGTTGTAGAGGATGAGGATCCTGTGGTGGTGGCACAATGTGCTGCCCCCACAGGTGGTGCAGCAGGTCTTCCATGTTTCTTCCAACACTTCTCCACTGTATGTCCCGGTTTGTCACAAAAGGTACATTTTGGATGTGTCCCACGCCCTCTACCCATACCAGGCCGTCCTCCTCGTACCGCAGCAGCAACAGACGCATGAGATTCTCCAGAAGGTATATCAGAAATGAAGGAAGCAGACTCAAACAGAGATTGCTGGATCCTTGAATAAGCCTCCACAAGACTGGGTAGTTTATCAGTAGCCAGAATAACGCTCCGAGCGGAGCTACAAGCCGAGTTAAGCCCAGATAAGAATTTGGTTGTAACCAGATCATCTCTATCCTTTATCTGTTCAACAACAGTCACATGATGATAATAACTTAGCTCTTGAGCAAGAGCCTGAATCGCCCCAAAATACTCAAGAGATCAGTCACCCTGTTTTTCAGCAAACAGACGATCATAGATCATAAACTGACGGAGAGCATTCTTCTCTTGAGAATAATGTTGCTTCAATGCATCCCATATTTCCTTGGCCGTAGAGTAGAACATGAATCTTGCGGCGATTGCAGGTTCCATACTATTCCACAACCAAGTCTTCACAAGACTGTCATGTCACTTCCATTCAGCATACCCTTCGTCAGTATATGCCTTGGGACCCGAGTCAACATGCCTTGCTCTGTCACGAGCCTCCAAGACGGTGTGGATGGCGTTCATCCATAGAAGATAATTTTTTCCGTTGAGTTTAATGGAGGCGATAGGTGACACCTCGTTGTAGATCGTAGGTGTCTTGATATCCTCCATTGTAGAACAGATTATATGAAAGATTGATACACGTCAAAAAGAGTGTGGTGACGGAGAGATACACGTCACACACAGAAGAAAAACAAGGAGAAATGCGTTACTGACGCATTCACAGCCTCCAAATGATCTTCCTAATCACACATGGAGGAGGTGTGACTAGGATGATGGCTGAGACGAAACTAGTCCTCCGGTGGTGTTTTTAGATGATCGTTGGATCACCTGGAGATCCTCAACCGCTTTGTGATAGTGGCTATGGTAGAGTTAGATATCTACCGCAGCCCCAGAGCAGCGAACGGTGGTTCTACACAGCCGGTGGATTACACCAAGTTGACGGGTGGGAAGCAGCCGGCCGTCAAGGAGAGAGAGACCTGGAGAGATCCGCCAGAGAGAGAAAGGAGAAACCCTAGATCACTCTCCGCTCGGATACCATGTAAGAAGAAATGAAGAAAGGAAGAAGACAGGAACACCGATCACATGTCGGCTGCAAGATGCAGCAAACGTGAGTAGGGCTTGAGCCTACACACTTGTATATATATATATTAGGGTAAGTACATGAGGTACCAAGAGAGAAAAAGAATAAAAAATAAATTTCATTAGCAAAATAGAGCTGCCGCTGGATTGTCGTTCCGCCGCTGTGCCGGTGTCGATACCATCGACATACATGTCGATGGTATCGACAGAACAATGTCTTGCGCCTGAACCAATCTCGATACCATCGACCTGTGTGTCGATAGTATCGACCGAGATGCAGGTGGCTTCAACTTGAACCTGAACTGATCTCGATACTATCGATAGAGTGTCGATAGTATCGACCGGGATGCAGGTTGCTTCACACGGACCAAGGACATTGAAGTTGACTGCCACTTCATCAGAGAATCTATTCTGACTGGACGTATCTGCACTCCTTTTACTCGCTCAGAAGACAAAGTTGCTGATATCTTCACAAAGCTACTGGCCAAGAAACATTTCTACTTTCTTGTGGACAAGTTGGGTATGATTGATATCTGTGCTCGAACTTGAGGGGGAGTGTTAACTAGTGTTTTTATTTAAGCTTTTTATATTCTCTTGTTATTTTGCTATTCTACAAGGACCTCTCTGTAATTGTTCTCTTTATAAATATACGGGGTACACACATTGTGTACCCTAACCCTTACAGTCCACTCGAGAAATACCATATGGAAAGACAATATTATGGGGAAGTCCCCTTTATGTGTTTTCCTTATTGATAGAGGGGCACCCCCCCATCCTATAAATAGGATAAGAGAGAAGCGGACAAACTCAAGACAACCACTTATGGGGTAAGAAACAATTGGACCCACATATAGATAGTCTCAACAACTTAATTAACTAAATAACTACACTCTCTAACATGTAAGATATAGCCTCATTTCTTAATTCTTAACGTGAATACCAGTGAAATGAAAAACGGCCTGAGCGGCCGATTAAACGGCCGATTAATCGGCCAGACACCCAGCCCGTTCGATTTTTGCTAAAATCGCCGGTTAATTTTTTTGTAATTAATCGGCCGTTTTTTCCCGTTTTTTGCCTGTTTTTTCCGTTTTTTGCCCGTTTTTTCCCTTTTTTGGCCGTTTTTTGTCCTTTTTTGTAAATTTTTCTGTACACCTGTAACTTTATATAAACTATATGGCCCCAAGTATTACTGACTATAATATATTAAACTTAAATATCCTATGATAAGCCTAGTCTAATAGAATGCATACTTGTATGCAAGTTGGGATAATAGGGTACTGTTCTAAAGTGTAATTTATACAAGTAAAATATATGTAACTATTATCTAATTTTAGAATGCATACTTTAGTTATTTGTACTGCTGTAATGTATGACTAATTGATGATATGCACATATAACAATAAGTTAAAAAGGCATCCAATAATGAGTCTATTGTTTACTGCTTAACTATGTAAACATGTGATGCAAAAATATTTCTGAATCATGTATATGGGGTATTTTATCTATGTCAAATCTATTGCTTATTATATTATGGCTATAATTATTGTCTTATAGCTAAACTAATTGGGTGTTTTTACTGTTGGGTAGTGTGTTTAGAATCTTTATATATATATAAAAGTTCCAAAGAGTATTAGTATTTATATACATATATATGTAATTTTGTATAAAATTATATAGGAAATTAAAACCCGTTTTTTTAAAAAATCGGCCGCTTAATCGGCCGCTTACCGCTTAACCAGTTACAAGGTGCTGTCCGCACGGTTACCGCTTAACGTTTTTTAAAACATTGGTGAATACCTTCATCTTGTTCTTCCAATGTTTCTCTATAGCTTACTTTCTTCAATTTTCAGTTGTGAATTTATCTGCATTTGCTGCTACCTAAATATATTATTCTAAAACTATAGCAAAATGAATCTGAATGTTGATTGTTTATGGATGCATGTGCAAATATTATATACCCAGTTTAATATTCCAATTGAACCTGCTAGCTACTCATTAAACATCCCTGTCATATATCTGAAGGTTATGTAGGAGATTAGGGTAAAGCCTAACAAGAATGTCTAATGTATACAATATATGACAAAGGGTAGCACGAGTACTTAAACAGTTTTATTACATGATTGGGCATTATAAATGAAGTATGGATGGACTTCAATGTATGGTTTTTGTAACTTGAATTGGACTAATGAAATTGCCTCTACTATGGATATTATTCTATAATGCTGTGGTTATACAATTGCCATTTTTTTTTTTTGAGTTAGTCTTAAATGAAATGAGATGTCTTGTTTTGCTTTTCTTAGGAATATTTATATATCTATATTTCTTATTAAAACAATTATAGAGGAAGTATCGTGCTCACCGCCGTGTCTGTGTCCTATATTTTCTAAGATCGCCCTCTTGAGTATCCGTATCCATGTGCGTGTCTGTATATGTGCTTCCGGAGGGGGGGGGATGCACATGCATGCGTGAGTGTCTACACTCAGACCCAACATCCATTTGTCTTATTCGTCTTGAATCATCAAATACAATATGGATTTGTAACAACCCTGTAGAGAATGATATAATGGGGAAATCCCCTGTGAGTTTCTTATTGATAGAAGGGCAAACCCCTCTCCTATATATTGGAGTGGAAGCAAGTACAAGGAATCAGAAAAAACCCTAATGGACTAGAAGTCTAAACACTAATGGGCCTAACATACTTGGGCCCATATACATTAAATACTCCTATACTGTAATAATTTTTTTCCACATAATTAGATGTGTTGCTGGAACAATCCGTGTAGACTCAGTATGCAATTATCGATCATTTATTAACTTTTCTTATACAAAATTTGATTACAATTTCTAATCAGGATCCAATGATCTCGAAAATGATTATATCTGCGAGTTCACTTGGTTGTTCTGAAGAGATAGTAACTATAGCTGCAGTTCTTTCTGTTCAGGTAAAGTTTTATCAAGGTTCCACATGGCCTGCGTTTGATACATTTAATTTATTGTGTAGATGAGAATCAAAATGTTTTTTTTTATACTTATCTACTCGAGTATGTAACCTATGATTCAGTCAGTTTGGGTGTCCTCTAGAGGAGCACAAAGGGAGTCAGATGAAGTTAAACAGCGATTTGCTGTGGCTGAGGTATTGGACTTTTCATATCATCTACAATTTGGTCTAAACTCTGATGCCAAGTGTATAGATTGTGTAAAACCTTTCTCATACTTAAACAATGCGATTATCAATTATTTTCTTTCTGATTGAAACAAAGATTAGGTCAAATAATTGTAAGTTACACGAATAAATTTGACCAGAAGCTTCCGCCCTCCCTCCTCAAAGAAGCTATTCAGTTTCCAGCCTAGATCACTGCTTCAAAAAAGTTTGGTGCTTGACTTGCACTTTCCTCCTAATAAATGATGTGACACTGTCTCAGTTTGGAATATGGTTTAATCGTCTTAAATTTGTCCAGTGATGTTCTGTTAGAATTTAATTATACTATTTATTCTTGGAATGACTACTACTATTAGTTAATCTAGATGATTCAGCAACTCACCCTCTGCTTTGTCTCCTTCCTTTCGCATCCTTACAGATCTGCTTCAACAGTTGTATTGTAATGATATAATTCAACAGTTGTTCTTCTCTACTCAATTTTTTCTTTTGATAAATGATAGGGTGACCATATTACCTATCTCAATGTGTATGAAGGATTCATTCAGTCTGGAAAATCCCCACAATGGTGTCACAAGAACTTTCTAAATTATCAAACCATGGTGCGTTTATTGTACTGCTGTCTTGTTAGTCTTCTGTTTTGGTTTTCTATTCAGCGTTCAATGTACCTGTATTTCCCAATTGCACTTCATATATATTTATGTATGTCTTGGCCCTCAATTGAGTTTGCAGAAAAAGGTTGTTGAAATCAGAGCACAGCTCGTTAGGCTGTTGAGGCAGTTTGGTTTACCACTGAAGTCCTGCGAAAGAGACACACAGGTGTCTACTAAAACACTGTCCTTTCTTTATGTCAATTCTATAACAACTTATTTATTTTCCCATGAAGTATGATTATTCAGCCAGTTATTTCTTGATAAATATGGGAGTTTAGCTAAATTTTTTGAACCTAACTTATTTATGCTCTGCAGAGTGTGGGTTAATATTCATGATTTTTGATGTCGATCTTGCTGTATGCACATGACTTTGACTATGTAGGTAATTCGGAAGGCAATCGTTGCTGGTTTTTTCGCTAATGCATGCCATCTGGAAGTAAGCAAATTTGAATCTATACAGAAGCATGTGTTCATATACTTACAATAGCAGAGTTATTTTATAGCTTATCTTACTTTTAACCGATACCACTGTCTTTGAAAAAATAGGTTTTTAGTCATGAAGGACTGTATAAAACTCTTAGGGGCTCTCAAGAAGTGTACATCCATCCCTCATCTATATTATTCAGGTTAGTGCAGACTATATTAAAAAAGCACTCTTAATAACTTTCAATTCCATAATATTGTGATCAGCATGGTCAATTAGCTTCGGGGACTGACTTATTCAAGGATTGCTGCGAAATGTAATTTTAATATGCTATCATTAATAAATGTACACTCCAATGTCAACTGTTCCACATGTTTAGATTTATTTTGTAAAGGTAGGTTTTAGGGCACATCAGATCTCAGTGAGACACAAAATTGTGTACAATTCCACATTGGCAAGCATGGCAAATTTGGGTTTTGGCAATTTTTTTGGTTGGGTTAAAAGTCTTGTATTGAGAAAAATGAGAATAATTGTTTAAGTTAAACTGTTCTGAAAAATTCGACAATAAGTCTTCTATATATGTTGTGTACATAGGTGCGCAAACATGATGTTGGCTTGTCTATTGTTTGCTTTATGGGGAGATGAAACCTATATGGTCTTAGTGTGGGAGAGAGAGAGAGAGTGATGTAGGACGAATTAGGCTTTATTTTATTTGTTTTTGCTTTATTTCTGTATTTAGGGACCTAAGTGCAAATTATCTAGTTAATGTACTTGGTAGTAAATGCTTTATGTTTTTCTTTATTTTAGGTTTTATTTAAATGAGAATTTGGTTAAATAGGATTTTATTTCCATTACTTCATGGTCAAGTCATGTAGTATTATAAAAGCCAGCCTTGGGGCCTTGGCCCAGGCAGTTGAATATGAATTGAATTTTGAGAATTTGTCGTTTATCTTCTTCTTTCTTCTTTCTTCTTCTTCAAGATGTGTTCCACATGAAGTGGTATCAGAGCCAAACCCTAAATTATTAGGACACAACCTCCTTTTCTTCCCTCCTTTTTCTTTTCTCTTTGACCCTTCATCGGAAAAACGGTAACTCTATTCGTCATATTCCCCCTCTCCCGCTTCCGTCAACAACCGCCCACCTGCGCTTGAACCCCCAAACCCAACCATCTGCAACTCGTTGCCGTAAGCCCCACCCTGCCGCAAACCCCTTCACCCAGCTTGATACCCCCCACCACGTTGCACTCCTCTACTGCTTTCTGCTAATCCACCGTCCCTCTTCTGTTGTTCTTAGAGCCTTATACTGCTTTCCCTGTCCACTAGCCACAACGGCCCCTGTTGGCCTAATCCCGTCCGCCTGATCCCCTTCTTCCGCTTCTCACTACCCCACCTAGACTCCCGCTTGTCCTCACATCTCGCCATCTGCAACAGCTCGCTAAACTGCCGACCCACTCCAACAATCCTCTGTGTGTCCGACCTTTCTCTTCTCTCTACCGATCTTACTCTCCTTTACAACAATAGTCACGTGCGTCAAGCAGCCAGGATGCTGGTTCGCCCTGTTCCTCGTCCAAGCACCCGTCGAGATCCAGTGCTACCTCCCGCTAATCGCCAACCACTAGTACGGGGCACCGACCCAGTTCTCCTCATGGTTCCCAAATCCGACGCCCCTTCCAATCCCGTCATGACAGTACCTCGACCCCGCCCACCCTTTCCCCACCCCCTCCTGTTTCCGTAGCCGTAACCCCCGCCCCCTTGTTACTGTAGTCGTCCGTCTTCCTTCTTTTCTTTTTCTCCTCCTTTAACACACTCCGGTTGGCCACCACCCACTCTGGTAGCTAGCCGCCCACCCAAACAATGCCCTTTTACTCTCACCCCAAAATCACCAAGCCACCCGCTACAAACATTGCTGTCTTCCGCTCGTGTGAAACATTGCCGATTCCAATTGCTTCTGCAAGTCAACCTCCCATACATCTCTACAGCTAGTGCTACCTACAACCATCAATTGGCATCTAGACTGCTAGTAAGCAACCCCGAAAATTTTTTCGGGGTTCTCGCCCCTGAACCCCCAAGCAAGGGGCCGCTGCGACCCCCAACCAACTCATTGCGGAGTTGGATCCGCGTAGGGTCAGGGCACTCTGGATCAATCTTCCTTCTGAGGCACTTCCTTGTACATCAACTTCAAGGAGGCTTTCTTCTTCAGAAAATGATGTCGACTCTTCAACAAGTCAACGACAAACTGGATGACTTCATGGCCAAAACTACTACCACCTTGGAGGCTATTCAACAACAATTGGATAACATGATGGAAGCAACAAGCAAATATAGTTCAACGATAGAATGATATAGTTCAAAATCGACGTCGACCGAATGACTTTGCACAAAAGCAAGCCATGTCAAGACTACGATTCTCGTGCAATCACAAGACAAAAATCGAGCCTGAGGATGCACCTCCTTTGAATGAGTAGAGGCACAAAAATGCAGACAAGGTTGATGAGAAAGATGATGAAGATGCACTCCCTACTCGTGACCCAGCAACTGACAAATACGAGTTCGAGACAGAGCCTCCACCACTTCCAGAAAGGGATGGCATCACTAATCCAATTCGTGTTGATCTCGTGCCCATACATTCCTCGATGCCTCCTTTATAGGATGATGTTAACCTTGCACCACGCTGAGTACCAAAGCCCTTAATCGACATGTATGTTCTTCCAGTTGATGATGGCTACACTGCCACCTTGACATTGCCGATGCTTGCAGATGCTCCAAAGATAAAGTCTCTATGACCGCGTGAACATTATTGCATGCTTGAGGTTGACAATACCCTAACTCTGATCGCGCGATCCATTTATCCTACTGCCGACCACTATTGGGAGAGCCTGCGTAGGATATGTACCTGACTCACTGGTGGCTCGTCTTTTGAACCCCAGGGGAGTTGATGTAGGACGAATTAGGCTTTATTTTATATGTTTTTGCTTTATTTCTATATTTAGGGACTTAAGTGCAAATTGTCTAGTTAATGTACTTAGTCGTAAATGTTTTATGCTTTTCTTTATATTAGGTTTTATTTAATTCCGAATTTGGTTAAATATGATTTTATTTCCATTACTTGAGGGTCAAGTCATGTAGTACTCTAAAAGCCAGCCTTGGGGCCTTTGTCTAGGCAGTTGAATATGAATTGAATTTTGAGAATTTGTCATTTATCTTCTTCTTTCTTCTTCTTCAAGATGTGTTCCACATCAGAGATAATGGGATATGCATGATTTTGGGTGGGGTATGACATTTCATAAGAGGCCAACAAAACTTGTTGGAAAAGTTGAACTAGAGATTTAATTTTTTGAAAACGTGTTATCTCAAAGAAATAATGGAAGTATGTGAAAAATCCTTGAAATTGTGAAAAGTCGAGAAAGTCGTCGTGTCACTGATTTACATTTCTTTGGAAAGAACATTTGACTGGCCAAGAAAAGATGGTGTCTTTTTCCTAAAACCACCAATTTTGTTACTATGGTTGCAAGTGCATATGCTCCACACTCCACACGTCTTACAAGCTCCATCAAAATTAAAATCATAATTAGAAAACACAACAGAGAAGTAAATCTCTAGATAGCTACATGACTTATTTCACTACTTTGGATAACGACCTGCATGGCTCAATTTTAGACTAGGAAGCACGGACACTTCTATACAGCCCCCGTGTCCGTGTCGGACATGTTTTGGACACGTACACTTCCCGGGCACAGCCCAAAACGTTCTGCACACGGCCAAGACGTGTCCTATCCATTTTTGTCTTTTTTTGCAGCCCAGACACGGCTGGACACTGCCTGGACACTCCCTGGACGCATCAGCCTAACAGTTTCTGCTTCTGCAACCTATTTCAGTGTATAAAATCTCAATATGCAGCTACTCCCTGGGCACATCAGCCTAGCAGTTGCTGCAGCTGAAACCTATTTCTTTCACTGTATAAATTCTGGACATTCAACTACTTTTTAATTATGTCTTGCCATTGGGAATTTGCATTACAAAGCTGAGATATAATCACAAAACTGCAAACAAAATGTCTTTGAAAGAATCCACATGTAAAATTCTAGATGAACTAGGTATCATAAATCACATTACGTCTGCTACATTGACTAAATGAGTAACAGGTACTCATGTATTCTGTCTGAAAATCTACTATGTTTACTGTAAAAACTACAACAACGTGTTGATGTGTGCTTTATAGTGTTTATACTATACAAAAACACATTCATATTCATATACAATTACGAATACATATGTAAATATATTTCAGATATTTTTCTAAGTAATTCCAATGCACACGTGCATGCATTGTACACATATATGTATATACTTTTATGTAAAAATTCCTCCCATCCAATGCCGTGTCCGTGTCCTATATTTTAGGAAATTGTCGTGCTCTGTGCTTGTACCCGTGTCAGTGTCTATGTCTCAAAACGTATCCATGCTTCCTTGGTTTTAGACTTTCTGCCATGGCTTGGTGTAGTGTCAAATGACCCCAATAAGGTCGTGGATTTGACTCTTGGGCATAGTGACAAATTAACTATTAAGGTCACAAGACATTAAATCTTATTAGTGAAAAAGTAGGAAAATAATTAGAGAATAGTTGAGCAATAACAATGGACTGTTGGGAGGGTGGGGGTTGGAGTTCTTGTGTATATCAAGAGTTTTGTGTGCATGGCATAGTAACAATATACTCCGTTTTTTTTGAAAAAAACGCGTTTAAAACGCGTATTATTCACGTGACGTATATGACGGCCATTTTAAACTCCAAACCGAATAATACGTTTTAAACGCGTTTAATTCACGTTTTATTCGCGTATTGCGTTTTAAACGCGTTTGATACGTTTTATTGCCGTTTTAAACAGTTCTGTACTTTTGCTTCACATTTATTTTTTCCACGTCCTTTTTAACTTGTAGTAGGGTTCCGCTAAACCATCCAACCTTCCTCCTCTATCCCTCGACACACCAGGAGGAGTAACCCTCGACATTCTACATGTACGCTCCATCTTTCTCCTCCATTCTCCCCCTTTCTTCCCTGATTTGTGCCTGCTGCTCCCACTTCTTCCCCTTCTTCCAATATTAGAGTAATCAGTTCGATGTTTAGTCATTTTCAATCATTATGTGTGGGTTTATATATATTTTGTATGTATGTATGTGTATATATATATATATATATATATTCCGCTTTTTTGCCGACTTTTTTCCGAATAGTTGACCGAACTTTTACCGTACGTTGACCGATTTTTATCCGAATTTTCCGCATAATTCCCAATTTCCGAATTTTTCAACTTGGCCGTATGTATCCCGAATACCAAATTTGTGACTATGGTGCATGGTTTGGTGAGAAAAAGAGCATGCAACGTAAAAGAGAAAAATCATTAAAATTCATGATGAATCATGACAAAGCGTATTAAATCGATTAACATTGGGATAAATCGTGAAAAGTCGTGAAAAATCGACAAGTGACATATTAATCGTTCTGAACATTCGGGAGCCCATTAAATTGCAAAAAACCGCTGATTTTTGGTGAAATTCGGAGACTCTTGTAAATATGCTCTTGGGGAGAGGTGTAATATTTTGCTGCTCCCCTAACTTACCAAAACCCATGTGTTTCCATGCTGTGTGGGGCCTCAAGGTTTAGGTCTACCCAAGGTGGGGTTCTTGTCCTTGGCATACGGAAAAACCCAAAGTTTTACCTTCTATGGAAAATTTGAGATTTTTCCATATTGCTAAATTGTCTGTCAAGTATGTTGGATTTTTTTAGATATTCTGTAAGACAACATAATCAATTCTTTGTATCTTACAAGTAGGTCCAACTTAATTATCATCAGTTCGACTTCTCATAAACAAATAATCACCGGATTAATTTTTTTGATGTGAAAATAATGAAATCGCAGTGTAGTTGTATCAAGGGTCACTATTGTGGGGTTCTATTTATCTTGGTGACATACCATACAAACTGATGATCAATGTCACCGTATTTGATGACTTTTTGAAAAAAATACATTTAGATTGTGATTTTCCGCCAACAATATGCAATGACCGAATAACTACCAATTCAAAACTAACTTGTTAGACCAAAAATTAGTCATAAAATATTCACATTGTATATCATTTTTCCAATTTAACACACACGCGCGCACACACACAACGAGAGAGTGTTTTGGGTTACAATACGCACGAGTGTATAGTGTTAAATCATACAGTACACCTAACTGGTGTTTACATATGGATGCCAAAAAATTCAAGCCGTTAATATTCATTATTATAACAAATTTTGTATAAATACAGATTGTTAGATTTTAGCTTGAATGCTTGTTGTTCAAAAATAAAAGAAGGCTATTCGATATATTGATTAGAGGAATCCCCCTCCTTTATATAGGAGAAGGGGGAAGCATACAAACTTTAGACTAAACCCTAATGGGCCAAGACCAAGGTTGTCAGAACTGAACCGGTGAGCGAACCGGTGAGGCCTCTGGTTCTCGGTTCACTGGTTCAACCAGTGGTTTGACCGGTTAACTGGTGACGTCAGCATGACGTCACTAATAGTTAAAAAATATGTGTCTTTGATACTCATGGAAAATTTCCATGTAAAAGTTATAAACTTGAATCATAGCATAACTTCTCACAATAACTTGATAAACAAATCAAATAGCAAATATTATTCTATTCTTGGACATACATATACCAACATTTATGTAGTATACAAAATTTAAATAACGAAATATGATAGCAACAATACATTTATTCGCTAAGTGAGAGAATCGTACGGTTGGGATAAAACTGGACCAGTTTGCCGATTCACCGGTTCAACCGGTCGGTTCATCGGTTTGATGTCGATCAGACTCCATTTCCGGCTTTGTGTGGAACCGAACCGGTAGAGTGACCGGTTTCCGGTTCAACTAGTTCAACCGGCCGGTTTGGTTCGGCTCTGATAACCATTGCCAAGACACACTTGGTCCCATATACAATTAGACTCAAATAACTTAATTAACTAGACTCTCTAATACTCCCTCTCAAGCTGAAGCTTGGAGAATCTCAAGTCAACTTGCAAACAGAGAGACATACTAAGAAACTAAAAAGCAGAGACACAGATAAGCCAAGCCCATACAAGAATTTCTCCCCCTCAAAATTACAATAAATAAAATAGAGGCGCTGCATGCATATAGATTGAGATGACGCTAAATAGATAGTTGGGTTAAATCAATGACGGCGACGTGTGGTTTTGATGGGAAAGTTTGGGGTGTAGGTCACCCGTAGAAAGAAGTAGAACCAAGTGTCCATCTGCTCGTTGCCGCAGAGAAAGTTAGCGGCATCATAAATCTCCGTTTTTGACGGAAAACAGAGCTCACATGTTTTCAGTGCGGGGCAGATGACTTGGGTGCTAGAACTGAATGGAATAAAAAGGTAGAGATTCCACATAAATAAGGAGCTGCGCAACAACCACAAAATAGGAGTTCGATAAAGTATATAATAAGGATATACAAACAAGAACCAATCCCAATGAAAAGGCAGAAAAAATGGGATTGGTAAATAAAACTACTCCTATACCCCCTAATATAACAAAATCTCCATAAAAGAAATTATGGAATTGGTGGGGCCTATCACTTAATTTCTATTTATTTGAAAATCTATTGATTATTCTTATTTATTTTCTTTTTTTATTTCGATTTTTTATTTCGATTATATACATATTTAATTGCATCTACATATTTTTATTTGATCTGAGTAAGGGTGACTTATCTGTCAACTTTTCCACTATCACGCCCAAAAAACCAAACTCTGCCTTACGTAAAGTTGCCAGAGTACGATTGACCTCTGGATTTGAAATCACTGCTTATATACGTGGTATAAGAATGAAAAAGTGCTTTCGTTGTTGTGGAATAAGAAGCCCTCGTATCTTAATGCATGTATTTAATTTATTCGGAGCTATTAAAGCGGAATCCACTTTTTGGGGAATATGAGCCGAAGCAATAACACGAATATTTCTAGTGGAATATCTTTCACAATCCCTGGAGAGAGAGTTCACTAATAGACCGAGGGATAAATAATTCGACTCATTTCACATAGTACTTGGTACTACGATCATTGGCGGAATAATACCTAGCCCTGAGGATGCCCCAAAATCCTTTCGATTTCTCGTTTGAGAACTATGATCTTTGGCTTTGGAACTGAATCATTTCCTTGTATCTGAGAAGAATTTCCAAATTAACAGGATGGAAGCTTGATCTGAATGAATCTGATTTTCTAAGGGCAAAATGTGGTCTGTGTTTATGTGGCTATTGGTCAAAAAGCGTCCTCCGTAGCTCAGGTCGTGACGGCTTTACAGGAACGAGGGGCTATGGAATACACTATTATAGTAGCAAAAACGACGGATTCACCTGCTACATTACAATATTTAGCTCCTTATACAGGAGCGTCTCTGGCTGAATATTTTATGTACCGTGAACGACATACTTCAATAATTTATGATGATCTATCCAAGCAGGCACAAGCCTATCGTCAAATGTCTCTTCTATTAAGAAGACCTCCAGGTCGTGAACGGATTTTCTTTGTCCAAGATTTGATAAATACTAGATTTGATAAATACTAATTGAATTCTATTTGGATCCATTGAAATGGAATTTTGGTTTTATTTAAATGTATCTATGAATGTATACAAGTATGTGGTAATATGTTCATTTCCACGTACCAACTAAATGAACCAAAACCAACCCAGCTGTCATAAACAAGTACTATAAAAAAGGTACAAATATAGTGTAAATACTAAATAGAATCTATAGGGCTATACGGATTTGAACCGTAGACCTTCTCATCTAAGTAATTGTCGCTCTGTCAGACCATCATGAAAGCGCAATTTTTATTTTTCTTCTAAACGAATATGATATTGTGATCTTTTCCCAGAGCGTAATTGGTTTTTCAAATCACTTCCAGATCTAGGTCTTTTACTAGTTAGTCCTGGTAAAGCCCCCAGGCGGCGTATTTTTTTGAAACGAGGTCCTCAGTAACGAGACATATGGGTTCAACTCAAAACCAATTGGCAAGGAGTGAAGGGACAACTTATAAACCCAAAGACCACCACAAAGCTCAACGGTGTGGGACTATTCCAACATCCCCCCTCAAGTACAACCACATTTTACGAGTGAAAACAGGTAGGGTGTAATCCTCACACTTGTCTCAGGTCAGGTCTGATACCATGTCAGAAAATAAAAGAAGGCTATTCGATATATTGATAAGAGGAATCCCCCTCCTTTATATAGGAGAAGGGGGAAGCTTATAGACTTTAGACTAAACCCTAATGGGCCAAGACACACTTGGGCCCATATACAATTAGACTCAAATAACTTAATTAACTAGACTCTCTAAAACTTGTTACTCAACTGAAACAATAAAGCAGCATGCATAATTTTTTCAATTGCAACTTGTTAGAATACTAAGCATTCATTCCCTGTATTCATTATTCTTTATTTCCTTGTATATTCTTTGTGTATGTGGAATTAGTTCCACACTATGTAAAAATAAACGGGTATTGCCCACCACCTGTGTAAACGGATATATTGATAAGAGGAATCCCAATTGCCGCCTTGATTTACCACCCTCCCGGGCGTTCGGCCTCCACCACAGACATGGGAGAGGGGGGAGAAATCTTTCTCTCTGAATCCCTTATATAGGTTTGCCCTGTCAATATAAAGGTATTATGCACATTACTTTTTTCACGTACATGGTATCAGAGCAAGCGATACCCTAATTCTGTGAGAGAACGTCCAACAACAGCATCAACCATCTCCATCGGTATGGACGTCATCCTCATCAGGCTTCTCTGTTGTGATCGTCTTTCCTTCTCCACCATGGAAGTCATCTCCACCATGGAAATCATCTCTACAAGTTGTCTTTATCTGGGACATCATCATCATCGTCATCCAAAGCGTCGTTTTCCCTTTTCGGAAACGTCATCTCCTTCTCCTATCAAGGATCCCATTCTCCTTCACCAATCTTCACCACTGTTATAGTGGTAGATAGATCCACTCGTAGGAGACCTTCTCATCAAGGGGAGTCATACGAGGATCTACTGGGGTTACAATTGTCTTTTCATCTTCTTCCTACACCGGTGGAGGCAGGTTACACGACGTGTTTCTACATGCCGTGTTGATAGGAAGCAGGGTTATCCGCTTATAGGGTACACGACGTCTCCATCTCTGAAAATCCGTGTTAATGGGCTACAGAGTTACGCCTCCGACAAAGTACATGTCGTGTCCATCAGTGACGTGCTGTGTTGTCAACAGTCTGTCCAAAATCTATCATCTTTGTACACACCGTGTAAGGTCCTTGTCAGAACTCTGCGATCCTCGTACTCGTCATGTACCCTTTCCCACCCGCCGTATGAGGCACCTGCTGTCCAATTCTGTCTCTTTTCTTCATCATGTTACAAAAGAAGGAAGTGATGGCTCCTCTCCTTGTCCGTGATCAAGTCATTACTACTCAGAAACTCAATGAAAAGAACTTCAGGCAATGGAGTCGATCAGTAAAAATCTGGTTCAAGGGAAAAGGATAATACAAACATCTCACTAAGGATCCTCCTACCGATGCTACTTTGAAAGAATGGGAGCAAGATACTGCCAATCTTCTCTCTATCTTGTGGAATTCCACGGAGCTACAAATAGCTGACCTTACCAATCACTTTGAGGAATGCAAAGATGTTTGGGATCATCTTAAATTCTTAATCTCATGTACGAGTTAAACATTTCTGGCATGTACGAGATGGCCGTGGAGATGTACGATCTTCAACAAGATGACAAATCTCTGACTCAATACTTCAGGGAGGTAACTCGCATTACTGATGACCTCCACTCTCTTCTTCCACTGATACCGGACCTAAAAGAACTCCAGAAGCAAAGGGATTAAATGGCTGTCATCAAATTCTTGGTTGATCTTTGACATGATTATGAAGGAGTACGTAGCCAAATCCTTGTTGAGTCTAAGCTTCCCAAGTTGGTAGCAACATATCAACGTGTTTCTCGTGCTTTCATAGAACAAGTCCCACACTCTGCCTCAGACAAAAATGCTATGGTCTCTACTTTGAATGGTCACATCAACACTGACCCTGCTACTCTTAGTGAGGATGAGGGCGACGAGGAGGTCGTGGAGGCCGATCTACTGGAGGACGTGGACGCCCAGAATGCTCTCATTGTGGCAAGATGGGACATTACAAATAAACATGTTATGAACTTCGTAGGTATCCTCCCAAAACCACATATGCAAATATGGCGTCAACTGACGACGCTTCAGGGGACACTAATCGTCAGGTGACAGATGAGGGGTACAATTAGTTCAGTCGGTAAGTTCGTCTTCTTGGGTACTTGATTCAGGTGCAACAGATCACATTACAGGTACAACCCACCCTATATCCAATTTATCCACCAACAAAACACTTTTGCCACCTATCACCATTGCCAATGGATCCAAAGTTCTAGTACATTGTACCGGTATTATCAAACCTCTATCTACAATCACCTTGCAATCAATGTTATTTGCTATGTTTCCCTTTTAATTATATTTCCATTAGCAAATAAACCCGTTTTCTTCAAGCCTCAGTTACTTTTAACCTTGATGATTGTGTGATACAGGACCTCTGGACGCAAAAGGTGATTGGTGGCGGGTATGAACTTGCGGGTCTCTACTATCTTGGTCTGGCGTCCTAAGGCGTGTATGGTAGCTTCTCTCCATATCCATAGTCGGCTTGGACGCATGTCCCTGGACAAACTTCGGTTCTCCATCCTCAGCTATCTGGACTCAGTACACTTAAATGTGAGTCATGTCAGTTAGGAAAGCATCATCGATCCTTCTTTTAAGTCTAGGGATTAGATGACTGCTAAGTCAAGTTTTGAAATGATTCATTCTGATGTTTGGGGCCCATGTCTGGTTCCGTCAAAACTTGGTCAAAAGTATTTTGTCAATTTAATCGATGATTTCTCTAGAGTCACTTGGTTGTATTTGACGAAAGATTGTTTTGAAATTTTATCAATAGTGCATAACTTTTATAAAGAGATTGAAACTCAATTCTCTAGGCGTATTCATATTCTCCAAACGGATAATGCCAAAGAATATTTCAGTAATGCTCTTGCCCAATTCTTGTCTTCCAAAAGGGTTATACACCAATCATCTTGTCCTCACACACATCAACAAAATGAGGTAGCCAAGAGGAAAAACCGTCACATAGTCGAAACTGCCCATACTCTTTTGCATACGAGCGTTCCTAAGGAATTATGAGGTGATGTTGTCCTCACCGCCACATCTCATCAATCGCATGCCATCATCCGCCTTAAATAATTGCATACCCTTTCAACTTTTATGTCCTGGTCAGCCCATTGATACTGTTCCTCCAAAAAGTTTTTGGATGTGTCCACTGTATTAAAAAACGGCCCAGGCGGCCGCTTAATCGGCCAACACCCTCAGCCGCTTAATTTAGCCTATAAGCGCCCGATTAATCGTTTTGAAGAAAATTGCCCGCTTTTTGTGTGCTTCACCCGCTTTTTCCCGCTTTTTGTCCGCTTTAAAAAAAAATTTTACTGGAAGCATGCAACATTAATTAATTACATGGTACAAGTAGTGTTGACTATTATATATGAAACTTGTATGCATTAAGTGTTCTATGATATACCTAGTCCTAATTTAGAATGCATACTTTGTGTGTAAGCCCTAATAATAGGGTACTTCTGTAATGTGTCTAAGCAAATATCATATTAGTCTGTTATACTTCTAAAGCATGGTTTGTTTTACTGATTTCCTTGCTGCTTTCAGTGCTTACTGATTGGTACTACTGGTTAGCCTTACTTTTTTGGTGCAATACTGATTACTTGTTTCCTAGTAAAGTATTAAATCAATAATTCATAGTTTGTTATTTACAATATTACTGATCTGCTTGTTGATTATAGTGATTACAAATATTTAGTAGTAGAAAAGTATTGATTAATACTTAGTTAATTACTGATTTTCTGATTAGATATGTATAAAAGTTCCTTAGAAATATAATTTTTATATACGTGTAATTTTGTGTAAAATATATAAGCATTTAGGCACCCGCTTTTTCAAAAATCGCCCGCCTACCGCTTAATCGGTTACAAGGTGCCGTCCGCACGCCTCCCACTTCCCGCTTTTTAATACATTGGATGTGTCTGTTTTGTTCACAATGTTGGGACGGGTCATGACAAACTTAGTCCAAAGGCTTCCAAGTGTGTCTTCCTTGGTTATTCCAAGACTCAGAAGGGATATCGATTTATGATCTAGTTGATCACTGCTTTTTGATTTCAGTTGATGTCACCTTCTTTGAAGATAATCCATACTTTAAAGATCCTTAGTCAGTGTGGGATCTTGAAGAAGCTCTCCCACGTTTGGTTGTCATCGAGATCTCGTCACTTGAACCTCCTGTCCAGGGAGAGTCATTTCCAGCTGTGTCCCTAGTAGAGAACCCCCCGTCACTCATGTGTACGCATGTAGTGTGAAGGACAACGATCAAGAGCAAGGATCAGACAACATAGGTGTCGAACCTCCTTCAATCACCACTCGTTCTGGAGCTCTAGGAAGCAGTGATAGTTCCCTTGATCTACCAATTGCTATTCAGAAAGGAAAACAATCATGCACTCATATAAAGCCTTCATATCATCTATAACCGATATTTTCGTTCCTAGTTCTGTATTTGTTGCCATGAATCACCCAGGATGGCGTCATGCTATGGAAGATGAGATGAATGCTCTTCGCCAGAATCACACTTGGAGTTTGGTTCCTACTCCAACAAACATGGTTGTTGTTGGGTGCTGATGGGTTTACTCAGTCAAAGTCGGGCTTACTGGTGTTGTTGACCATTTGAAGGTTCATTTGGTAGCCAAAGGATACACTCAAGTAAATGGCGGGGACTATCTTGAGAACTTTTCTCCTGTTGCTAAAATGTCATATGTTCGTCTTTTCAAATCTTTGGGAACTCATTTTGTTTGGCCCTTGCACCAACTTGATGTCGAATATGCCTTTCTCGATGGTGACCTGTCTGAAGAAATGTATATGGAGCAGCCTCCTGAGTTTGTTGCTCAGGGGGAGTCACATCTAGCTTGTCGTCTTCATAAATCTCTTTATGGGCTCAAGCAACCCCAAGAGCTTGGTTCGGAAATATTAGTCAAGATCTACTTGAATTTGGTCTTCTATAGTCAGGTCTTGATCATTCAGTCTTCCATCAACAAGGATCTTTAGACTGTGTTCTCCTTATTGTCTACGTTGATGATATTGTCATTACTGGAGATGATCAACATGGTATTCTGCAGCTTAAAACAATTTCATCAAAGTAAATTTCAAACTAAAGATTTAGGCCTCCTAAAATATTTTCCAAGTTATTGAAGTTGCTAGATCTAATGATGGTATAATCATCTCACAAAGGAAATACACTCTTGATCTACTTGAAGAGACTGTTATGCTTGGAGCAAAGCCTTTGAATACTCCCATGGATCCCAAAGTCAAGTTGTACACGGAGGGGGAGCCACTTGAAGATCAATGGAGATGTAGAAGACTCGTTGGAAAATTAAATTATCTTACCGTCACTCGTCCAGATATATCCTTTGCTACTAGTTTGGTTAGTCAATTCATGGATAAACCATGCAGTAGTCATATGGAGGCGGTTTATAGGATTCTTCGCTATCTCAAGAAGAGTTAATGCAAAGGTATATGGTACACAAATCATGGACATCTCAAAGTGCAAGGTTTCTCAGATACTGATTGGGCAGGATGTGTCATAGACCGTAGGTCAATTTCCAGATATTGTGTCTTTGTGTTGGGGGGGGGGCAATTTAGTGTCCTAGAAAAGCAAAAAGCAAACAGTGGTAGCCTGATCTAGCGCTGAATCTGAATACATAGCAATGGCTTATGCAACCAGTGAGTTCCTATGATCCAAGAATATCTTAGAAGAGTTGGGAATCAATCAGTCTGAAGCAATGGAACTCAAGTGTGATAATCAAGTTGTTGTCTACATCGCTTTCGATCCGGTTTTCACGAACAGACCAAACATATTGAAGTTGATTGTCATTTCATTCGGGAAAAGGTACAAGATCACTAAATTGTACTATTCCAGTCGGTTCAGAGGATCAAGTGGCTAATATTTTCACAAAATCCCTCAATGCATGTCGAGTAAAATTCTTATGTAACAAGAGTGGTGTCTATGATATCTATGCACCAGCTTGAGAGGGAGTGTTAAAATAATAAGTATTTATTCCCTTTTTTCATAATTCTTTATTTCCATGTATATTCTCTGTACATGGGATTAGTCCCACACTGTGTAAACATGTATTGGCCACCAACTGTGTCCATATATGTAGGTATGCCCTGTCAATACAAAGGTATCTCATTCCGCACATTAGTTTTTCCATCTACACAACTTTTTTATGATCTTTAAATGCATGACCTGTAAGTGTCCTAATGAGCCTAAATTTTAATTATAGGCTATTCATACGATATTTAAAAAGCTGAATGGTTTAGATTCTCAACACAATAGTTGCATGATGTAAAATTACACATCCTTAATACAGTGGAGTGTACCACAACCTGACTTTATATATATATATATATATATATATATATATATATATATATATATATATATATATATATATATATATATATATATAGTCATGCTAGAATGCACCCGAGTGTATTCGGAGCAGAATATACTCAAGTAGTTTTTCATGATGAAATATTTTTTTTCAAAAATCCGATGCGTTGATCTTCTTAAACATCTTGTGAATCAATGTTTTCAGAACCGAACCGGTGGTCGGACCGGTACTGACTCAGACCGGATTGAGTCGGGTTCAACCGGAGTGGTTGAACCGGTTGGACCGGAAATGATATCAGCATTACACTAAAAAAAATTTGAACTGGAAAAACTGAACCGGTCACCATGATAAAAGGCAGTTAGCGGTCGGACCGTCAAACCGGTTGAACCGGGCATATTTTATATATATGTTTATATATATATTGCTTGTATATATACATATATTTTATATCAATATATATTTATATATTTGAATATGTATATATATATATATATATATATATATATATATAGATAGATAGATAGATATATATGTATACATATATATTGTTGTGTAGATGTATGCATTCATACACACACACAAATATATATATATATATATATATATATATTTGAATATGTATACATTGTATATATATGTATATATATAAATATATATGTGTACATATATATTATTATGTAGATATACACATACATACATACATACATACATACATATATATATGCATATATACATATATTTGTACATATATACATATATATCTGCATTCTACCTTATATGTATATTTTCTATATAAATACATATATATATATGTGTGTATATATATGTGTGTGTATATATATATGTGTGTGTGTGTATATATATATATACCATATGTATATATTTACCTGATTCCAATGTATACCATATGTATATACATATATGTAAATTCCTATATGTATTCTACCTTTTATTTTTTCTTCTCTTTGAACTACTGGTTCAATTTGGTTCGGTCCGACCGACGGGTTGGATCGGTTGGACCGTATTTCTGACCGGTTGGACCGGAAAAAGACATAATCGGTTTTTTAGGCTTCCGGACCGGGTCCGGTTTGGTTTTAAAAACACTGTTGTGAATAGCTCATATACAAAATTTGAGCACATTTGAACATTTATAGGTCGTGTTATAAAGACCGCAAAAATTATGCATTTCAAATTAGTTTCACGCGTCGATTTTGTTGTCCTTGGATGAGTGACTTACAGTCATCCAAATGAGGTCAAAATTTGTATGTAGCCTAGTTATAGTATGACGGTGAAGATCAATGCTTTACATTTTTCAAAAAATAGTCTTGATATGCAAACATACTTGAGTGTATTCATGTGATCTGTACACTCGAGTGTATTCTAGCCTGACGCATATATATATATATATATATATATATATATATATATATATATATATATATTCAGGTTGGAATGCACTCGAGTGTATAGATCGCACGCTACACTCAAGTGGTGTTTTCATATCAAGACTATATACACACACACACACAAACGTGTGTGTGTGTAGCCAAGCTATAAAACACATGAATGTGTAGATTACATCCTATATTGAACTGGTGTTTGCATATCAAGGCCTAAGTTTGGAAAATGTTAAGTGTCGATCTTCTTAAGCATCAGATGGATAGCCGACACAAAAAACTTGACATTCAATTTGTTTCCTAGTGCATGAATTTTTTATAGCCTTTGGATGCATGATCTAAGTGTTCAAATGAGCTCAAATTTGGTGTGCAGACTATTCATATGGCACTTAAGAGTATGTTCCAAGGGTTGGGCTGTTTGCCCATTAAAGTAGTACGTGAGCTGGGTTCAGATTGTCTGCATATGTATGTGTAGACTTTGAATGAAGAAGTTGTACGATGCAAATTGACTTGTGTATGGCGGGAGTCAGCGGTACATATGAGCCTATCTATCTCTCTCTCTTTCTATATCTATATATTGATGTTTATAAATGTATGCATTGCACATGTGAAATTGGTAATAGAGGATGGGTAGCGCAACAATTGGGGACTATAGCCAACTCAGACCTGAACTTAACTGATTACATGACTACAAAAATTGTTGATCTTCTACTGATATTTGATGCTAGCTAATTTTTCATTTTGCAAACAATACTAGCACAATGAACAATTTGAAACTGCACTTAGGCCATTGTTCTGAAATGAAGAACAAATCAACTAAAGGTGGCTCTTTAGGAGGGTGCTATATGAAATGGGTAGTTTTGTAGATGCAAAAAGTTATTTACATTTTGTTTGGTGTACTTGAGGTTTTTATTCATCAAGTTTTAACGTCTATTTCATATTTTTCATTTGAGCTATCAAAATGCAGCCAGCCTGTCTTCCATAAGTGTTTGGCCTACTTTTTGTACTATATAATAAATGTTTTTAATAAGGACATATGGGGAAATGTTGGAATTAGGGTCTTTCATATGTATTAGATGCTGAGCACACTAGCACAGCCAAGCTTTCTCAAAGCTTGATAGGCCATGGATCCTAATTCCTGGAAAGCTACAGTATGCAAACCCGTGTACTCCGGAGTTTGTCACATATTATACGTTGGACAGCTTTGAGGGCTGATCCTCTTTGTTGAAAATTTACATGCATGGTTGTTTACCTTTTACTCCTCTGAGATGATGGGCGGCTAGATGTACCCAGAAAAACAAATGGTTGTGTATTCACAGACAGTTTTCTTTCTTCTTTTAGTTAAATAAAACATTATCCTAACTATATCATGATGATTGCAGGGTCAACCCAAAATGGGTGGTATATCACTCTCTTGTTTCGACAGACAAACAGTACATGCGTAATGTCATTGCGATTGATCCATCTTGGCTTACTGAGGCTGCTCCTCACTTCTATCAACTTCAGCAACTAAATCATTCTGTGAAATAGACGATTCTAGCGTTACTGGTTCTCTCTTGATGGCCATCCTCTTCTGTTTGGCTCTGCCTTCATTCCCCTTGCTTACTGGTCATCTGCTGCCAACGGGAATTATTTTCTATCTCCTGCCAAACTAATTTGCTCTGCAGAAGAGAAGCAAAGATGCGGTTCCTTCCCTCTTATAAAAATGAACTGGTGCAGAAGGGGACAAGACTAATCCACGGTTCTCGCTCCGAGCCCACCATAACTTGAGAACTATAAAGTTGCCACTCAGATCATATCATCTGCAGAACGGATGCCATAAAAAATTGTCAGATATGTGTAGTCCACCCACATGGAATGTATTTAATGCTCCCACCTTGATGCAGAGCACATTTAGAAATGTATATCTTTCTCGGCCTCTTCCCCAATATAAACTATGTAGTTACAATTTTGAACTAACTTCTAGTTTTGACCATAAATGCCATATATGATTGATAGTTGCAAATCTTTTGCGATTTACTGTACGTGCAATATGTTTAACTACTATCATGATTCTCTAGCATTGTAGAGCATTCAACATGTGATATGCAATGTCCACTAACAAAGATTCAGAGAAAACTTTCATATACGACAGTCCCTAAAGTTTACGTCAAACTGTTGTCATATTAATATACATACAAGGATAAATGACGAGGGATGGGAAACGGCAAAAATTTTCGCCGTGACTCTGCTTGCCCACATTATAGTTAAGGAAGAACTCAAACTTGAAGGAATGATCTATAGAACAGAGGTAGCCCGTGTAACTGACGCGTATTAACGTGATGATTATTTCTGTGCATCCATGTGCCCGTCCTACAAGGTTCCATGCAAAGTAACTTAGTTCAATCGTGCAGTAACGGCGCTATGCGCATGGGCTTGTGACTATTTTATCTTACAGCTAAAGGTTTCTAATGTTTAGTTGGCTGGACAGCCAGTACTAGGGCTGTAGATGGCTAGGGTGGGATACGATAAAAATTTATCCTTACTACACCATGTCAAAGTTGTGGGTAATGGGTATGGTTATAATCCCTTCCCTATAAACTTTTATCAACACTAGTTTGCCCACAAGGTAAATGGATTGGATAACGGATGAAACATGTAAGTAACATGTGGACGTATATATTCATACATCAAACACAAAACACTCCTAAAATGAATTATAGGCAACAATACTGGAGATATACGCTAAAAGACTAATATCTAGTTGGACATGTATATTGCAAACAGTCTAACCTTCTAGTATATGAATTTGTTTTTGAGGAATTCTTTTGTCAAATATAGTTATAAAAAGTATAACATGCTACAAATTCACTATTAATCATTTATGGAAGCAAATAATAGTATAAACTAAAAAAGTAGTGGTGAGAGTTGTTAGGTTTTCTAGTAGACATTAATAAATGTATTCAATATTAAACCTACGTATATAACCTTATATTAATGGGTAGTGATTGAAGAAGGTAGGGTAGAACTTCTCCCTTCACTTTATCTTCTTAAGACGTGAGTAAATTGGGTAAAGCGTAAACGAGTGGTGGGTAAAAAACATACTTACCCTCACCTAGGCATATGTGGTGGGTAGACGAGTAATCCTCTATCCATTTATAGTGCTAGCCAGCACCCCTTGGGTAGGAAACGTTAGGCATAGAGCAAGATCTAGACTTACATTCACTCGAAATAGAGACTCGTGTCAGCTATACCATTGTTGTACCACTATTAAACCATTGTTGTACCACTATTAATGGCGTACGCTATGTCAATATTATACATGTATATTTATTGTTTTTATAATTATGCTATATGTTCTCTTTTACTTTTTTTTTTCTTTCCCGTGTATGTTTCTTGCTTTATAACGAGTAATTTCTATTACTCAATATTTTTACATCGAAATAGAAGACAAAGCGGACAACAAGCTACACCGCTAGTCCTAATGTTACATGTTGTAAATTATATTTTTAAATCCATGAAATATTAAAAACAATTTATCCTCTTGGTTAATATTGTAATTCATATTATCTTTTTATGAGTACATGTTTTTTATTCATTTGGAAAAAATGTTATTTGGGTACTTTGTATTTTTATGTATAATATGTGAAGTAATTGTCTGCATAACAATCTTGAACTTTGGATCATATATTTTTGATACCCCCCCCCCAAGTTAAAGTATGTTCATGCAATATTAGTGTACATTTTAGTCGATGTTGAAGTACTTCTTGTCAATATTGAGGTATTTTAGGGTGCTTTTCTTATGATGTGGTATAAGTTGATATATTGGGATTAGAGTTAGGGTGTTATTTTAAAAGAACTTGGGGGTGTTCAATAGTTTGACTTTTAGAAGTAGCAAGTACTCTGACTACTTTTTTATAGTGATGACGTACTTTTCTACCAAATTTGTTTACCTTATGTCAATACCGAGGTAATTTTTACTGAAGCTAAATTGTATTTTGTATTTATGGTACCATTTTGAGGTGTCAGATACTGATGGGTTGTTAACCCTATTAGGTGTTTCAATTTATGGAATACTTCGTTTATATTACAAGGTATTTTATAGAATAACAATGTACTTTGTTTGAGGAACTTTATTTTGATTACAAGGAATTTTTTGGTAATGTTGAGATACTTTATGGATACTTGTGGTGTTAATGAAGTATTTACAGTATGATTGTTGAGCCTCTGCCTTTAAGTAAGCAATCATATGTTTTTTCCTTTTTAGAAATGAGGTATTTTTTTAAAATGGGGTCTTTGTTTAGAACTGAGGTACTTCGTTTCACAAATGTGGCATTTTTGCATATTTGGGGATGTAAAGTCACCTTTTTGGGATGGGTAAACGTGGTATAACAGTAATTGGAGATAAACATATTAACCTTTGTTACTTTTCACATTTAATTAGTGCTCACAATAATCTATAATAATAAATTGTAGGTCCTTATTACGTCAAATAAGTACTCACAATAACATACTTGCAACATTTAATGCTCTACTGCAAAGACATGAAAACTACCACATGTCCACAATTAATGCATGGTACTCAGAAAGATAGGTATGCGAACATGTATAGATGTCTAGTGTTTACTAATATTTTTTATGGCAAATGTCTTCATCCTAGAATATCTAGAACAATCCCTTTTAGAGTTACAATATCTCAGAACCGTTTCTGCCATATATGTGAACCAACCAAAACAAGGACACATACTTCCAAGAATTGTATACTAAAAATCATATCTTGCTCCACTGTCAACTTTGGGTTGGATGATATTGGCATCATAAGACTTTCCCATGAGAAATTCTTAAACCTCAACCTAATTACCACAAGTTATTACGATGACTTAATTGATTCATCTGATTCATTGATTACCCCATCACCAACACTTAGACTACTTTGTGAACAATGCTCTAAATGGTCAAGCGTGATCTTTCTTGACTCAACTTCTTGAGAAGAAAATTTCCCTCATCTATTGCTTCCTCCATTAGTCCAATGACTCTCTCTCTCTTTTTACACCTTCCTCTCTTACCATGATGACTAGATCATTATATTGTTTTCATCAACACTTTTCCTGCCACCTTGGATACTAAGCCCTATAGATCTTTAGCCTCAAGTGTTTGTGGGTCTCTCATCCTACCTTCAAAGAGAAAGACTATTTTGGATGGAACCAAACACCTTTTGTCTCCCAAGATCAATGTGCCTCTCTTATTGCTAAAGCTACTCCTATTAGCCTAGACTAGTGTGATTTGTGTGTGCCACATTCACACATTTCAACCAAGATTTGCTCGCCCATGAGTCTTGATGGATCAGTAGCACAATTAGTTTCTATTCTCTTTTGCTTGATTACAATATAAAAATTCAGGCTATGCCAATCCTAACCCTAGAATGGGCTTCCCAACCAAGTGATGCCTTATTGTGTGTTGGGACAATGATTGTCATTTGTTAAGGTATTTAAGCCTAACACTACTCCATAACTAGGGAGTGTTTGAGGGTAGGCTATGCTGTTAGAAGAAACACTATGTTTATTTGATACAACCCTTGACATGAGATATTGGCTTGCACCTCTAGTGAGCTACTCATAGGGTGTGTCTAGAACCTTAACATATTGGCACATTTTAGGTAGGATTTGCTCGCCCAAGAGTCTTGATGGATTGGGAGTACATTTGGATTACATTCCCCTTTAGACAGATTACAACCTACAAATTTATGCAATGTCAACTCTAGCCCTAGACTAGGGTACCAAACCAAATTAATCCTTGTTGTATTAGGGGATTATGATTGTAGTTTTCCAAGTTCTTTAGACCCAACACTACCCCAAAACTAGGGAGTGATTTAGGACAGAGATAAGTTTCCACAACTCACTATACATGTATTTGACTTAACTCTCGACGCAAGATACTAGGCAATCTCCTCATGGTGAGCTATTCATTGGGCTTGGATAGTTCCTTGCAAAAAGTTATTCGTTGGGCTTGGCCAACTCCTTGATGCAAGTTAATGCCCATGGGAGGAAGGGTTTGGGGTGGGTTGATGGCAATGTTTAACATTATTTCATTGCGCTTTATATGGTTCAATAGTCTCTTTAATGAGTTACTAATCTATGTATTTTCCATCTATATGAGCAACTTATAGGGCTAGTATAGCTCCTTGCCACAATCTACTTCTTAGGACATGCTTTTGGTCTAACATAAGCTACCCCTCAAGCTAGGTGAGGTCCTCTAAGTGAGCTTCTCCTCAGGATAGATCATCTTCTCTAGGTGAGTGCCTCCTTGGGTGAGGTCATCTCATTGATGCTAGGTATATTAAGAAGGCAAAGATGACTTTTCCACTTCTTTGAGTATGCTTCAAGCCTATGTTAGAGAGCTATATCTTCTACCTTAATACTCATACTCACCTTTGATCAACCTCAATGATATGGTTCTTTTTTTGTGAATTTCTCCTCCCTTATTCAAGGAGACTTATGCAACAATGTGAGATGGAGGTTCCTAATTGTATAATCATGGAGGTGCCATCCTCACCTTGAGTTACAATATTGCCTTGGCCATGTGGGTATTGTTTTCAACCAGCCAACTCTTCTAACACTAGAAAGATAATACAATATTTATTAGTAACACAAATATGTACCTTCTTTCATTATGTTGCATGTATTAATGTGATCATAATGTGCTTTTGATCTTGATTATCTATTTGGGGATTGTTGTAGATGACTAGGTAAATTTTATTGCTTGTTACTTGTCTTTACTTACTTTTCTCTCAATTTCATACCCCTTCCCATAGTTGAAGCATGAAACTAATTCGTGCATCCATTCATTTATGATGATATTTCATATTTGAATATGGTTTTTTTTAGAAGAATGAATTATGTATTCTATATGTCCATAAATTATGTTGAGATAAAAGTTGATTTTTTGCTTATCATATTTGGATTTTAATGTCAAATGTTTCATTAATAGTCTAGGATGATCTTAGGAATATTGTTTGAGTTGGTGTTTTTTGGTTTGGATATATGATCATAAATCGAGTATGTGTGGATAGACATTTGTGCACCAGTAGGATTGGGGTGTGTGAATACATACATAATCATGCTTATTTATTTCTTATAACATTGCAACACAGAAGAACTAACAATATGAGAAAATTCAGTCATATATGTCTCATGGTTGTATAAATCTATATCAATACAAAATGCAAGTAGTGACTATCTATGATAATTAAAAGTCATGAATTGTGTTTTTTACTTACATAAAGCATTTCCCCATTATTTTGTATAATAGTTTTGGTGGATTGGTCTTGATAAACCTTTCCCAATGTTTTATGGGACAAATCTATCAAACCCATATCAATGCTCCTAGATCAATTGACATTATATAATGTTTGTGATTAAGTCATGCTTTAGCGCATAAATATTAGTCTATTTGTGTGATAATGCATCAAGAATACTTTTTTTAGTTCTAATAATACATGATTTTCATTAGTTTCACGCAATGTATAATGATATGCGCTTTCATTATTTTTCTAGAGTTCCTTTTGGTTGAGCGAACAACTATGAGCCTTCCTCAATGTTGTATAGAACAAATCTATCAACCCCAGATCATCTGACATAGTATATTTTCTTTGAGTAAGTAAGGGTTTCAATACCTTTGTTTTAATCTTTATGGATCTAGTGTTTCATAAATTGGGATTCTTACCATTGGTTATTTCATATGGTGGATTTGGTTTAAGCAATCATTTCTAAGATTTGGCTAAAGCATTGAGCTTCTAAATAACATGACATGATATAATGGTGGAAACTAAGACAAGGTTTTAGTGTGCAATATAATTCATTTGTGTCTGTGCCTAGGTTATACTTCTCTAAATCCAATATGCCAATGTAATGCCTTTTCTCTCAGTAGTTTAACACAATTTTCAATTTATTGAGTTTATCATTTTCTAGAAACTCAACGGTAGAGTGAAAAACTATAGACCTTATGTAATGTTGGATGAGGAAAAGGTCTCGTCTCTCACTCACGTGAACACTATATAATTTAATTGTGTAAGTTAGAGTTTGATTACATTTCTTTGACTAATTTGGTAATGTGGGTATGAATTAGGGTTTTCCCTTTAATATTTCGTGGAGGATTCATTTTAGTGGGATGAATATCAAAATACACCCCCATTCTTAATGGGACAAATACATCATCTTCTAAATCACATGACAAGCTAAATTGCTGGTGATTAGGTGTATTTTGTAATCAATATATCTCATTCTATGTGTATAGATACATTTATGTGAGCATTGTGCTATGAATTGGGTTTACTCCAATTGTTGAATATAATTTGCAACAAGACAAGGTTCATTGAGTTTTTAAGTTATTTTGTTAGTTGGAGATCATCGGTTCTGTCCTAATTAGTTTTGTATACATTCATCGATATTGGATTTTATATATATGGACACAAAAATTGGAGTCTATACTTATTGTGATGATTAAATTGATCTACAAATGCAATAGTCATTATTGATATTATTAATAATTGAATTATACAAATTTAGATGTTAGTTGTTGGAAAAAGATGTATATGATAAAAGTGAATTTTAGTCTCTGACATTTTCACAATAAAAACATGGTTGATGACATTGAATAAGTAATACAAGAAGGCAATACATTGCAACAATCGATTACATGAAATCAAAAATAGGAATTTGTTAACAATTAATGTAAAATGAGTATATGTAGCCCTGTATCATAGTCCATTGTGGAAAGCTATTTTAAATCTTATTTGGAATTTACATATTTAGTTTGTTGTATAACATGGATGAGGGTGATGCATCGTATGATCTAGGGTCATATGGTGTTGGGAGAGTGAAATTTATTAATATACATTGCTACCAGGAAACTTGACCTCAAGTAGTGTCTAGACAATCACCTCATCTAAGAATCTTGGAGGGATACAATGGTTGACTTCCAAAAGGAATATAGATAGATATGTCATACCAATAAACCAAATAAAGACTTGTTCAAAGGAGATGATGGATTACATGAACCATATCAGTTCATAATGTAAAAGTGGATTTTGTTGTGAATAGATAGAAAGCAAGCTCCTAGTACCACATAAACAAGAGTAGGAAGATTTTCTTCGTTTGCATATTTAATGTTGCAACTATTATTACCTTGCATCCTTTATTTTATAAATTCCTATATTACAAAAACTATTTACTTCTACTTTTTATTTATAGAGTGATAACAAGCTAGTGAAGATGCTTGGAAAACCATTCTTCCACTATAATGCCATCGAGTTGACGGATAACATGAACATTTCTAAGGATTACCTATAATGGAGATTGTAGAAAATGATACATTAGATGAGAATGTGGATGTGGAAGTTGAGGTTACCAATGATGCTATCTCCTCTTCACAATAACTTATCAAAGTTGGTGTCCAACAACATATAGGTATATTTTTAATACATTAAAAAATAAGTCTGAGAAGTGACAATGGTTGACCCAAGTGCACATATTGAAATGTGTCTGAGTTGGTCTACATGTGGAGGTAGTCTCATTATGCTCACATGCATATGAGAAGGTGAATGAGTTGTGTAACTACCCCCACTTCCATAGTCTTTACTATGGTGAACTTGACCTTGTGGGCCCTTCTAAAAATGAGAATTTGACAAGATAATATACATGAAAGTGATGATGTCATATTGATCATCGGATCACAACATAAAAAGAAAAACCACAATCCACATGCACCTAGATTGTTGGACAAGAATAGTCATTTCCATAAATGGAGACGTTAAGGTTCGAACATAAGTGTGATAGGAAAAGAAAATATTGTCATGCCCATATGACTTATAACATCCTTGCAATAGGAAGTAACTAAATAGAGTTGATTATTGTCTCCAACTAATTACTACAACCTTCATGGCTTAAGTAGATTTGAGTACTTTGATTTCAATTGGTTTCATTTCCTAAAAACATATACATATAAAAACATCAAAACATTGAATGTGCTGAGTACCAGTGCACAAACACTGTAAACTATTTTTTAATAAAAATGGAAAAAATATAGAGATATATAGTTCAACTATTGATCTACTTTATTATAAAAGAGAAATATCTTAGGTCACTTTTTGGATCCATCCGATATACTTTGATAGGACCAACACATATCATAGAGTTTAGAGAGTCACAAAGTCCACCATGTTCATATAGTCCATAGTGTTCTAAAGACTTTATAGGGTCCATTATGTTAATATAGTCCATTGAATAAAATGTTGGTATAGTATGCCCTGAGAGTCAATCATATGATGATTGCAATGAGGCATATGACACTTGATTTGATAATGATAAAGGTAATTCCGTCTATTATGTTTGTCTCACTCATGTTATGATGACACATACATGATAGATGTCTAAATAATGATGTGAATCGATGAAATATGTCTTCAGGTTGAGGACTTGAACAATGAGACCATATGTATGATAAGAGTACATACATTCTTGTTATGTCCCTAGTCAGATATTACTATGGAAGCAAAATAGACAACGGTAATACATAAGACTAGAGTGTGTGTGTTGATTGATGACATAGTCTCATTAGTCATGATATGTGATATCAAGTCAAGCACACAAATATATGTTAGAGAATAGTATATCAGATAGACCCACCGTGAGAGTGATACATGGATACCATGGAATGGTAATCACAATCGTCTCTCATAGTGATAGTGGTTCTTAGACCTGAAATCACCGCACACATCACATGTGATTGGGTACACTTTGACATCATCAAATGCAGTCTTGAAACATGAGTTGTTATAATGGTGATGATTGGGTGACTTTGACACATGGAGACTAGACTATGAGTGATAGATATGGGATTTGTCCCTCCTACAAGGAGTATGATATCCAGGGCCCCTTGATAAGTGAGACTGAGAAATTGTATGGCCATACTCATGTGATTCAATATATGATATGTGAATTCACATGCATCTCAGATAGTCTGCTCTAGGTCAAGGAACATGGATTGAATGTTGGATAGGATGACGTTCCATTCCTCGAGTTCAATCCGGATGTCAGTGACAAAGGAACTATATTATCACTGTAACACTAATCACATATTGTAGGTTGAAATTGTTCTCCAACTTTTTGAGTTACTTAGGTAACAATGATGAGTTACTAGATTCCTCTTATTTCTTGTGATGTCATAAGTTGTTATGAACATTCACTATCAACATAAATTGGAACTTGTAGGGTCACAAACATAGGATACCCCTAGAAGAGGAGATTGTCCATGAATGATTTTTAAAATGATACTAAAGGTGTTTAGGTACTCAATTAAACATAAAATTGACTGACTGGACTCAGAACTATCAAGTTCAAGTGTTGAACTAGCTGGTTAGAGTGTTAGGTCGATTGGAGACTGCATTGGCAATGTTAGGACTTCCAACCGAACAATTCACGCTTGTGAGCCGATCGGCTGGTGTGAGCCAACTGACTGGTTCACTTGGTGAACCGGGCGGCTCACAGTCCTGTCAACTGAGGAAATAAGGATTTGCCCGGTTGGAGAAAAACTTTCACATTTCACTTGTTCAATTTGAATGGAATAAGGATTAATCTTTACATTAATTGGAAACGATTGAGGAAAGTCAATTCCAGACAAGCCAGGGAAGTGAAACGATCGGTTCATTGGGTGAACCGATTGGCTCATACTCCCAACCAACCAGTTCACTAGTGAACCGATCAACTCACCTTACCAAATGATTGTTTCAGTTATGAAATGATCGGTTCGCCTGTCATAATACAAACTATTCATGGAATTTTTGGATCCTTCTACTCCCGAACATACTGGGAACCCTGACCCTACCCTCTACTATAAATAGAGGGGTACCGGGGGATTCTTAGAACACACAACTCAGAACATCAATTTCTCTGCAAAGTTGTTGTCCTCTCTGGTTCTGGTAATTGAGAGAGCCTGAGCAAGTGCTACCCGACTAGGGAGGCACAATGAGGGAAAGACAATTGTAGAAAGGTAGTTTGAGTTCGGGAGAGCAGGTTGGTGCTAGTACACCAACAGGAGGGTCGTCTACTTCCTGTCAGTTCTTCTAGAATGAAAGGAGTTCCAGGTGGTCCGTGTATGCTATCTGTAGATGCGAGAGATGTCTTCTGCTCAGGAGGATATGTCAGCCGCAGTCTGTGGTGGAGGCCAGAGTCCATGGTGAAGACCAAGAGTTGCACAGACACCGTCTAAGACATGGAGTTGAAGACCACACATGGATGCAAGGTATTGTCGCTGGGCAAGCCCCAGGACTAGGTATATCTCGCTAAAATCATCCATCCCATTACATAATCATTGATGCGATCTCCTGTTGTGGGTTAATTGCCATTGCTAGTAAAATTTTTGTTTTCGCTGCCTACTCTGAGGCCATAAAACCCAAGATAAAGCTCACGACCGACGCTCATAACAATAAACAAAAGGTGTGATAGTTTATTCCACATGTTCACTATGGTGAAAGAAAATCCCCAATTGTAGTAGGAGTATATGTAATCATATGTTCATAGTTGTTGCCATAAGATACTTCAGACAAGTATATATTACAGTAAGAAGTGCCAAACTACACAATACATATATAAAGTACATCTAATAGTGCATCCAAAATTTGTAAAATCAACATAAGAGTCATGCCTTAAACCACACACCTTGTTAAGTGAAACCATAATCCTTGATTCAACAATAAAGAGTTTATATGTCCTAAAATAAACATGTTTATTACCTCGGTCATTTCCCATCATATGTGTTACTATTTAGGTTTTGGTTTACACATTGTCCATGGTATAGGTCATGTATATAAAGTAAATCCCACCTATACTAATAACTTTAGTTTAATCCCTAAAAGGTTGATATGACCCAAAAGGTAAATAAGGGGAGTTTAAGGGATGTGAGGGTCTTCATATATTGGTTGATGCAAATATATCTATATGTAGATCATAAATTACAAAATGAGGGTTCCAAAAAAATTTAGAATCATGCGTACTAACATAACTTGAAAAAAATGGTTCCCCATATTAGTTTGAGATAGAGGATTTTCTTCTTCTTCATGATTTTGAAGTAGGAATGAACTCCTATGAATTGCAAAATTTACACCTTTAGAGCATGGATAATATAATTATAGGCACACATGAAAAGAGGCATATGTATTAAAAAAGGGCATCACAAAGAAGGATGGGATCTAGATTTTTAGATATTCCTACGTACTCATATCTGAATGCATAGAACCAACAAATTCAACCATTGGGTAAAGGCCCCTCTACCCCCAATAATAGTTACCAGTTTACATTATGTGGCAAAATTGTTAATTTCACCATGTGAGTGTATCTACTCTAGAAGCTATAGAGGCTAGTGAAACCATGATGGAGGTTGGGAGAAAATAAACTATCTCAACTCATCAAGATGAAACTCAAGAGGCTCGAATGGGATAATAATGGTGGATAAAGAAATGAAAAATGATGGAAAGCTTAACAAATAGGCCATTGAAAGGTAATTGGAGAACTACCTCATATTTTAGACTCTTGAAAGGCTCTTGATGTTCACTGTGGATGGCAGACAGTGTTCCATGCTAGTGATAAATGAAATGAGCTAGTGTTATATGTCGATATTAATATTGGCCCTAGAAACAAGGAGGTTTAGAGGTCTATGCATGCACAAAGGCATGGCCATCATATGCATGAGACATCCTTGCAAACTCTTGACAATGCTCCTAGCTCCATAAATTAGGCATTGGTTACTACAGAGGTTGACTACTTGATTGCTATGGAAAAAAGGAAGTGGGGATTGGTTGGCAGATTTGAGTCTTTTGAAGAAACATTGATGGCTCATGGATGATTATGGCATATTGGTGGCTCCTTGGGTATCATTAAATAGGAAAGGATCACTAGGTAGTCAATCGTAGGTAATGACGGGTTCATGTAGTATCACAATTTAGGAATAATTGTGAAGAACCATGATAATTGATGTGTTATAGATCAAATTGTAGCTCAGATTCTTCTGATTATGTTCATTGCCATCAAATACATGTAAAAAATTATAAACATAATGAACCCAGTTCTTAAGGATCGCACTTTGAAATTTCTAAGTGTAAACCTTGGGATGCTAGCAACAAAATACAAGGTTGATGTAGTAAAAGTGGTCAAACAAAGGGATGCATGTATGTTTAGTCACCTAAGATTTGGCTCTTACCTAGCATGTACCATGGTAGATACTCATGTGGGGGTCATCCCACTTTCTCTCACATAGTGAGACTAAACCCAATCAGTTGTTTAGTACCTCTCTTGAGAATCATGGACGGATACTCACAACTATCTTAGATTGTCTCTAACGTTCAAGTTTGCTAGGGGAATTAGGAGTAATGGATATTTTATAGGAATACAAAGTGATCATGGTGAACCTGATCCAGGTTGGATGAACCCAGGTTGTCCTCAACATGTCTCTCAATGTGAATGCTTGACATAGAGAATTGACATTGCATAGTGAAACCATATTGGGTTGGGTGAACCCTGTCTAAGTTCACTGTGTCAGGGCTAAGGATTTGATCCTAGATTCTAGGAACATCATCCATTGGCCTTTGTCCTCTCATAGTTCCTTCCAAACTACCTTCTCAACCCATTTTCACTCCCTAATATTTTGAGGTTAATAAATATGGAAGTTCATGCAAAGAAACCAACCAACCGGATAATCATGACCAAAAGATAAGGTAAAATAGTATCATGCTAGATGAATAATTAATTACTTTATTAAATTCAAGGCACATTAACATGCCCAAAATAGGCTACATAGCTAGGAAGGAGATCAACTAGGTATGGACATGCATATTTGGCACCGAACAAAGATTGTTTGAACAAAAACAAAAGAGAATAGTATAAGAAAAGAGGAAGAGGAAGAGATTAGCCCATGGTGAGATGTGTTTGTCACTCCTTTCCCTCCAACTGGGATGTATCTCATCATTTGCATCGACCTCCTTGATCTTCTGAACTCCTTTCTTTCCTTTTTCCTTGTGTCCACCCAAACAACAATTTGCATGGATGGGTGGAGGCGAAACCGACCCATTTTGGATGAAGACTGTCTAGTTTCATCTCGTCATTATATGTATGGGAGTGGAAATGGATGGGATCTAAGTGAATGGAGGTGCACTGGACCTTAGATATAGATGGAAGTGGATGGCAATTAATGAGAATGAGTAGAGGAGGGTCATGGTCAGTGAAAAATAGTGGAAACCAACAGAAATATACATTAACTTATGGGAATAGGTGAAGGTTGAGATCCTTATCCCTTTTGGACCTTACATGTCTAAGATGGAGGATAGAAAACCAATAAGAAGAACCTTGGTTTGTGGAAAAGGAGGGTTGTTTATAGTGGTAGGAAGTGATTAGGTTATACTTCTATAAAGTAGGGAGAAAAAACTGACCCCATGTTTGTTTTGTTGGTCATGGATATGCAACAATGAACTTTTGGGAAAATTTTGGTCAAATAGGGTTGGGTTCGTAGAATTGGTTGTCAGCCATTTCTATTGGTCGATGATGGGGTCCATCGGTTGGTGCCATCAGTTGTCCTCCATTTCTATAGATCAATGATAGGGTCCATCAATTGTTTATCATCAGAGACATCATCTATATACATCTTGGTTGATGATGAGGTTGATCTAGGTGAACCTGGATTGGTTTGAGCTAAACAAGGCCATGTTTACATCATCAGTGGTTGGCTTGTTAGTGGACGCCTTCAATAGATGTCATGGGGGATGCCATCAATATACATCTAGTTGATGTCATTAGTATATGTATGCCAATGGACACATATGTTGATGAATGTGAACTTGGGTTGGGTGGGTGAACAAATGTTAGGTTTGCTTCTTGGTGGAGATGGAATGATACATGCTTGAGTCACATTAAATCAGCCTAGTATGATGGAAGGTAGGCTGGGTTCAATGCTATAGATGCTCAAAGGGGAGTTTCATCTTTCATTCATAATGCTAGATGAACCCAGTGGGTCAGGTGAACTAGGGATGGTTTTTTGCAAACCTTTTCTGGGTTCATGACATGGTAAATCTGTCCAAGTCTCTCTGGTCTTTGAGTCGAGTCTCAAGGAATCAATGCCTTTCTCAATTCAATTCCTAAAGGTCCCAAGATTGTTTAGTTGAGCAGCTAAATCTTCAAAAAAGGTAAACTACAAAAATCTAAGTAATTAGAGTTATTTGGCACATCAAGGCTAGTATCAGACATGAAATGATAGTTAAGTACACTACAATATCACATATATTTGGGTGCTATCAACTACCCCAAGCTTTTAATTTGTTTGTGCTTAAGCAACACTCATTCTCAAAGATCCTAAGATAACATCCAAATCAATCTAAGTTTTAGAAGATGGGATTAGGAAAAACAATTTAAATCTACAAGTCTCTTGAGACATGTTATTTAAGAACAAACCCCATCATACAAACAACTACTAATGTAATAAAATAGAACTAGTAGGTATGTTTAAGTGAAATTCACTATAATCCAACAAGATTCATGGGAGCTTGAACCATATATGTAATCTTTAAGGTATTGTCATATATGAAATTAGGTGGGCGATGAAGGCGAGTAATGAGTTGTCATCACATATTCATGTAAAGCCATCAGGAACAACACACCTCCCACATATTCATATCCTAATATAGAAGTGAAAATAAAGAACTCCAATGACTTTTGAGGATCTTGATCTGCATCAGGATGATCCATGTAACAAACAATGACCCCTATAGTCTGAGCCTATTGGCCCAGAGTAGTGAGATGAACTCTTTCTATCGTTCTCGAACCAACCCTACTACTGGGATGATCTCATAGGTCTCCTAGGGCTTCCTAAAACATACATGTTCTTACTAGCACCTTAATACACCCATAGGGCACCATCCTCAACTCTCCTAAAAGAGAAAAAAAACTTTCATAGTTTTATCTATAAATTGTAATTTATAGGCTTAGATGTTAAGTATTTTTTATATTTTTGTGTTCTTTGAGCTATTAGGATTGGTTTTGGGTTTATGGGAGGTCAAACCTCTTTGGATTATTTTTTAAATTTTTTGACTCAATTTAGTATGAGAAGGCACACATACCATCAAAGAGAACCATTCCAACATGAATAAACAAATATCAAAATCTTTCTCTTAATACCTCAGCAAAAAACTTTGGTATGGTTGAAGGATTCTTGGAATATAGTTAAAATTGTGAAACACCGCTTGAAATTTGATCAAGCACTAGCTCCAACTATGGGCTCAAACCTTGGGTTTGTCATTCACACCATAAAATAGGATAACAAGAGGTTTCAAACCATGAGGTGGTGTGTAACTCTAGAATCCTTCACCTAACTTGTAGAAAGGAGTCACTGAGATGAATGAAATTGGAGGTCAAGCAAATATAATGATGATAAGGTGATTTAACAAGTAGATGGGATTCATAATTGTATTCAAAATGTCGTAGACTTAATTGTGGATCTATAAATTATTCAACAAGGTCCTAGTAGACATTAAAAGTTTAACTACAAAGAAGACATATTTACAAAAAATAAGGAAATTTAAGGAAATTTTGAAAGAAAAACATGATGGTGTAAACATACATGAATGAAGAGACATGAAAATAAGGGGGAAGGATAGATGTGTAAACTACCCTACCCGACCAAATTTGAAGTTTTTTCTTATCCTTGAGTAGACCATACACTTAAGATAGTAAGGATAGAGATCAAAGCAACGAATATGGTTGATATTCTCTTGTCGTGTTCAAGTCAATGTTAGGTTAGATGGTAAAGGAACGGTCACACATCATAGTATGGAAATGTTGGTGTCCCTGGGGAGTTAAAGTTGGAGATATCTTTGTAGTTACAACTCTCACCTAGTGTGATGTGATGAAATAGAAGCTTGAGTAGATTGTAATGGTTGAGTGTCGGGGCCAGGAAAAAACTTTGTTTGATGATGCAACAATGAAATGATATAAAGACTACTAAATTGGGGATGTTATGGGGGTGATGTCGTGTCTTGTGTAGTGACTATATTATTGTTGCTGGTAGGATACTGCTACTCAGACCAATGGTTAAATGGTTGATGTGGTAGTGGATTGTGGTCTTCGATCTTCATTGGGTAGATCACATCAAATTGGATACAAATGTATTGAATGTCTTATTGCATCCAATCAACATCTTCCCAATGACTATCACAATTGTACTTGAGGAACTAGGCATCTTGCTAGATATCATCAAGTTGTTCCCATCAACATACAATATCATATTGGAATTGTTGGAAGTTGTACCGCATACAAATGAGCATCTAGGAGAAACTACCCATGTGGAACGATGAATGTTCTGGCTCAAACATAGGATGTGGTGGCTGAGACGGGTCTTTATCAAGTTCAACATGGGGCACATATTGGTGGGAACATCTTAGAAGTGTGTCCCATATTGCTTCCCATCGTCTTGAGCATCTAGTAAATTTGCAATGGAAGTGGAGGCCTCTTCATCTTTGCATCCATTTATTGTCCTGTCTATGTTGTCTATGCGATTAAACTCTATAAGAAGCCCTCATTATGAAAATTATGCACTTGTAGGGAGTAGAAGTCTACATGGACTTTGAGAAAATATCAATGTGTAGCATCTATTATCTACATTGGTCATGTTGGAGTGGATATAAATGTTTTACATTAACTCTTTGGTGAGGAATCTAGTCTATCATTTGCACAAATAAGTCATCACTGACTCCAATGTAGTGCGTGATCAATGTGATTACTCCCCCCAATCATAAGGAAGTTCCTTTGTAGCTCGACAGTGTTGTAGAGGTGATGGATGAGGAAAATTCCTCTATTTACCTTCATAATAGTAGCATCACACCATTAGATATATAAACACTTGGCTAATGACACCCTTGTTTTTTGCCAAAATTGAATCGAGAATAACTCTATTGGTGTATCAGGCATGTGTATAACTTTTTTCTCCAATCAGCACTCCCTAAGCAATGTTTATATCAAAATTTGAGTCACCATTGTCGAGCCTAATCCCACACTTTTGTGTAATCTTCCAGTCCTCATAAGCCAGATGTTGATCTGGTCCACGCTGAGCACCCATTGTACATTCAGGAAGCAGAAGTGCAAGCACTCAACTTTTGTGTTCTTTGGTCTTTTTAACATAGAGAAGAAGTCGAGTGTGAGTCATCAATACATGTCAAAGTCAAAATACACAAATATGTTTAGCCCATTTCTCTCAGATATTTTTTGGCATAACCCCACAGCCCCAAAATGGTGAGGGAAGTTGGATTGGTGTATTTTGAGGTGGTGACCCAATTATTAATGAACTTGTCATGGTTCCTCTTCTACTCTTATTTAGGGAGCTCGAGAGGAGTGATGTCTGTTGGGCCTCCTAGAATTGAGTTACTAAGTGGATCTCCAGCCAAGGAAGAGTGGTGTCATGAATATGGCCTCCATAGGGATGACATTCTCTTTGTGAATGTGAATTGTTGCTCCACTGAAGGTTGTTCTTATATTAAAGATGCATGGTGTGGAATTACCTATGAAGGGTGCGATTGATTCCAAGTTGATACTTTGACATCAAAGTCTCATCAACGATGTGCAAACTAATAAGCAAAGATCTTGTTAGGCTCATTGTAGAGATGAAGAGATTGGATGACCCACATGAGATCTCAATGGGTGAGGTGGATTTTCCCTAATAATTAGGTCAGCAAAGAAGGATATGAACCCCTATGATGAAGAGTGTTGCTACTTCTCATTGTACAGAAGGTTACAAATACACATCTTTGGGGGGGGATAGCGGTGTTCTCTACTACCTCAGCTCAAGGTGTTGTTCCTTGTGAGGCCATTGTAGATGGGTTGCCTTTGAAAGTTTCTTCCACTCTTTTGCTTGCTATGACCTTTTTAACTCTTTTTAGTGCTCATCTGGTGCATCCATGGTTGTCATAAGAGGAAGTAGTTTGATTTGAATGAAGCACAAGAGTATAACAAAACCATGTTGGGTTTAGTCCAATTGGGTCAATTTCCTTCCTAGGCGCCTGACTATGAGTGGAAAAGATGTTGTGGATTGAACATGTCACTGCTAGAAAGTTTTCAGATAGGTGGAGAAGTTGTGGATTGACTCTATAGTGGTGGAAAAATGAACAAGAACAAACCTGAACTAGTTTGGCTGAAATAGGCCTTTAGGGGTCGATAGTGACATTGTGCAACTACTAAACGTAGCATATGTTGACCTTTGTGACAAAGAAAGCATGTAGAGACATGCATGAGATATACAAATGGTATATGGATTGAGGTGATACTGGATCCAAGATGGTGGTTGTTGGCAGGGTGAACCTGGGATAGTTGATGTTGGATCTAAGACGGTGGTAGTTGGAAACAAGAGCAACATCGAGGGTGCGGTAAGGGAATGAAGTGAGAAAAGGGCAAAACATGTTGTTGATTGGCGCGTACATGAATGTGGGAGCACGCCACAGAAGATGATTGAAACCATAGTAGTTTGAGGAACACAGATCATTATAGGAAGTATGTATAAGTGGTGGATGACATATAGAAACCAACCCAGTTTGAATGAAACATGTCTAGTTTGGCACTGGAAGTAGAATTATCCAGGTCATGAAAAAGGCCCAATTTTGTTGAAACCAACCTAGTATCCCTAGATAGTTGTCTAGCTTGCAATGAGAACTATAGTGTTTGAAAACCAAAATTGTGATGAAATAAGAAAATCAACAACATTTGGGGCGTTGAAGCATTTAATACAGCACATACATGAACATATACCAATTTCACTGGAACCAGCTGGATAGCGAAAATTTGGGACAGTTTAATGTCCACAGATCATCATCCTAAGGTCATTGAAGAAGAAAGTCAATTAGTGAACCAAAATTGTGAGATCAAAAATATGGGAGAGGTAAAAGTGCTAAGTAATCACACCAAGATTAACTTGTATTTGCACAAATATATCAAATCAAGTAAACTTATTGAGTATGATTGAGATAAATGGATTAACTTGTATTTAGCGAATGAACCCAACCAAACATGTTAAGTTTAAATGCCAAGTTGATGCCCTTATTCTCAAAAGGTTTGTGAGAGAAAGAGCCCTTGTGTAGTTTCAACTCTCCTTATTCCAAAAAAGGATGGAAGTTGGAGAATGTGTACAAATTGTTTCGCTATCAATAAAATCATGATCAAGTATTGCTTCCCCATTCCTAAACTTTGTTACATGTTGGATTTCTTTAGGGGATCACAATAGCTCTCTAAGATTGACTTACTCAACAGATACCACCAAATCTCTATCGATAAGATGCATAAATGGAAGATAGCTATTAATGCTCCTAATGGACTATATGAATGGTTTTTCATGTCATTCGGTCTTTCTGACACATCAAGTACTTTGATGAGGGTTGTGAACCATGTCTTGTGGTTGTTCATTGGAAAACACTTGGTGGTTTACTTTGATGACATGTTGCTCTTTAGAAAGACCAAAGAAGAGAATATTGCACACCTTTTGTGATACCCTGTCATGCTAATGAGATTACTCAAAACAAACATGTGATCGATCACTAATTAATCTCATATCTACAAAAGAGGGTAAATTAAAACCGAATAAAACAATTACCAACATGCTCAAGGATAAATAAATATAAATTCAACTGCCTATATAAGCACATACCATATTGGGTATTTACATATGTGTCCAGTGGTCTCAGTCACAACTTGTATACAAAAGAGATATTCCACATATACATGCCATATACAAACATCAGCATACTGCCAAAACTCGTTTCGATGTACATATCATCTACGAAATCCTATTTAGACATGAGAGTATAGGGATGAATCTAGGACACTACTAGCTACTAGACAACCTCCTACTCCTACTGCTCTCCAAGCTGCTCTTCCTCACCTCCACGAACCTGATGACGTCGTTGACAATCACCTTAAAAGATGTGGTGACCGACAAGGTGAGACCCATCTCCCAGTGAGAGATATAACTCTCAACAACATTATTGATTACAAAAGGTTATTTAATAACCAAGTTAAACAAATTAAGTAGAAAGAACATATAACATTACAATAAGGATGATTAACATGATATGTAAAGGAATACATAAAACTATCATTTCCAACTAGTTGATTTCTCTTACCACATTATAAGAAAGAAGCAAGGGTTATAAACCAATGTGAATCATTTTTGACCCTAAATAGATATGATACACATATGGATTACATCTTTTATTAAGCCTGGGGGAGTTTGAGGTATACCACTCAAACTTCCAACTGACCACTACTAAGTTGAAATCAGTTCCATACAAGATCTAGGTAAGGGTGAGCATTTGGTTAATTCGGTCGGATATGGTTAATTCGGTTTGGTTAAATGGTTAACTTGTGATTTGAGATTTTAACCATTAACTTAACCGTATTAGTGTCAACTAATTCAATTTTGGTTAATCGGTTAACAATTATTTTGGTGGGTTAATTTGGTTAACCAAATAACACTCTTGTAATAGTATTGCATGAAATTACTCATAAACTTTTGAAGAATTGTTATATTATACTAGTATTGCATATAAATTTAGAGGTGCATAGTTAGATAAAACATGATAAGTACGTAAATGTAGAGGTTTTATTAAATAAAAGTACAACTATAAAAGTATATATATGTGTAGAATATTTTTTTAGTAAATATATATTAATTGTTCAGTTAATTCAGTTAACCAAATAGAAAATATTTTTAACCATCAAATTCACTATTTAACCAATTAACCAAATTAAATCAAATTAAATTAACCAAATTGTCCAAAATAAATTAACCATTCTATCTTAACCATTCAGTTATTGGTCATTAACCATATTTCGTTCACCCTTAGATCTAGGAATGCCGAAATCCTAAGATCTCATCTACCCTCGGTTAGTACGAATCAGCCACAATGACACATAAGGTGAAGTTGCAAATAGCCTAGTCTGCCCTTGGTATATAGGTCACGACACTAGTAGCCAGGGTATACAAAACCCTATCATCTGAGGTACAACTGTAGTTGTTCTCAATCACATGTCATATACATATATCCTAGATACGACCGTAGTCATTCTCCTACCAAGGTTTGACTGCAGTCATCCTCAAAACCTTGGGATTAGGATGTCAAGGACATACAATCTCTTGCACCTGCATATACTCAACAGTATATGACTCCGAGCTTCTCTTCAAGAATACATGTTTCCCCATCCAGGAAATCTTGATACTGGAATGGTTCTATAGCATAGGAAACTACGTGATTAGGATTTCACTTGATTGGTTAATACCAATTAGGTATATTTTAACTACATCAATCAAGTTACACACAAACCCTAATAGATTACTACAAAAACATGGGTATGCCACAACTCCAGAAGATATAAAACGTATGCGATATAATTCATATCACACCATCATTGGGTACCAATCCTTTTCACATCATGAAGAGGATTACACCTTCATTATGGCTCAACCATGCCCAAAGGTTATAAAGACCACTCTGATAAGTTCTTACAAGAGCATCATTATCTTTCCATAAATTTGTAAAAGGCTCAACAATCACCATCTTATTGTGTTACATGGTTTAGCATAACATTTTATTTATCATGAGAGCTATGAGTTTCAACAACTAACAAAGTAAGATTACCATAATCATCATGATATTATTTCTCCCACATAACCATCATAAAAGGAAGATTAATTGTAGCTAACCATCATCATCACTTAATCACTTTAGGGTAGGTTCAACAAAGCAAGTTGAGATAACATTATGAATCAGAAATCTAAAATAACGATTGATTGTATTCATTATAGGGCAAAGGTAAGACTACAAAACCAAGGACTTAAAACCATAAATTATAAATCATTAAATCCAAACCATCGGATCAGGTGCAGCAAGTACGAACCATAAAATCATAGACCACACACAAAACTATCGGCTTCAACAAAAACAAGACTATTGAATCATATGCATTAACCACCACCATTGGATCATGAGAAGCCATATGATTAGACACCTCTAAAGGGCAAAATTTCCTGACTTCAAAAGCACTTTTAGTTGTGGACATCAGGTCCACCATCAGTTGTGGAGATCTACCAAACCATCGACCAAAACTCAGTGAAACCATCAACCATGGAACCAGACACACCATCAGATTTGAACCAGAAGAACCATCATTTGTGAACTCAGAAGCACTGTCAGTTGTGGACATCAGGTCTACCATCAGTTGTGGAGATCTACCAAACCATTGACCAAAACTCAGTGAAACCATCAACCACAGAACCAGACACACCATCATATGTGAACCAGAAGAACCATCATTTGTGAACCCAGAAGAACCATCAATTGTTATTACTAGGTGAAGAAACAAGTCCAAAACATCAGGTAAACCATCATTTGTTGGAGGGAGGAAAACCATTGATTGAGACCACTTTAGGTGAGCATCAAGACCATCATTTGGTTGTGGGTAACATGAACCTCATTCTCAAGTACAAGATGGATGACCGATACAACATTAAGTCAAAAACCATCTTTTGGTTTAAGGATACAAACAATCGATTTATGGAAATAAAGAGAAATTAGCTCAAAGCAATACAGAGAAAAACCATCGTTTGAGGAAACAAAACCATTATTTCCACATGCATGTAAGGTCTAGAGCTTTCACTTCCACTTTAGAAACGTACACAAGGTATAGGGGGTACATATAGAGATATTATCTACTCAAAAGATACCTCATAACTCATACCCTAGGCAAAGGTACCATCTTTCCACTTAGAACTACGTTTTAGAGAAAGATCTTATACATGTAGGTTAAGAGTAAGCAATAAACGCGGAGAAAGTTATATAACTAGCCTCAAAGATGATGAAGAAGGAAAAAACAACAAGCTAGCATGAAGAGAGAGAGAGAAGAAACCCTAGATTGAGCACTCCACACAGCCCAACTAGCTCCTTCTTCAAGAACAAGCAAACCCTAGGTCAAGGAAGTAAGAAAGAAGGAGTTCTTCAACCTCTAGAACATGCTCTATCATGGAACACCATGGATACGACCAAGAAGGAAGATAGAAAAGGTAGGTCAGCAAGGAAAACAAAGGGAAATAGGAAGATTTTACTTTCTTAGGTCAAGAACAAGCTAAGGAAGGTCCACAAGCTTGAAGAGAGGGTAGATCTAAACCCTAGGTGCACATGCAAGCAAGATCGACCAAGATTTTCCTTCCTTGAGCTCCTTCTTCTCCACTATGCAAGAGAGACAAGATCCAAGCATGAAGGAATACAAAGAGGGTGAGGTAGGTGCGTAAAGAACTCATTTGCATGAAAGGAGGGACGTATATGAAGCTTAGGGTGAAAGAGAAAGGAAGGTAGAGGTGTCAAGCCATGCAACCATGTGTCCATGGCCGAAACATCACTTCCATGAACAACCAGGTCGTCCGTCAATTTTGGAAGCTAGGTTGGTCATTGTATGTCAACCCTAGAGGAGCCATCGACCTCCAACAATAAGTGTCCCATCAATTGTTGCCTTCCCTTGGTCACCAAGTGAAACCCTAGTGTCACCATTGGTTGGTGCACTACACAAGCAGAACCATCAACCTAGGTGCCTCAAGATGGAAAACCATCAAACTTCAAGCATCAAGAGATCACCATAGGATCCCACCACATGGAGGTGGACCATCGAATCCCATCATCCAAAGGAAAGACCATCGAGTTAGTGCATCTAGGTGAGGGAACCTAGCCGTAAGCCCTAGGTCAGATGTCACCACTAAAACAAGGTACAAAAATTGCACCCCAAGGTGAAAATATATCAAGCATGATATAAAAACATGTGAGGAACAAAAATAATGTGAAAAATTACAAGAAGAACCCTATATATGGATAAATTGCATAAAAGTCCAAAACAAGCACATATATATCTAAACTTACTCAAATAGTGTCCAAACTGGACCAAAATTGAAACTTAAGTTGGTCAGATGATATCAAAGCACATATTATGGTTTGATTAAGGTTTTAAGCATCCAATGAAGTTAATTAAGCATGTTTATCCATAAATCTAGGTCTGAGGCCTCACAACCAAAAAACCATAACAAGGATTTCACCCTCAAAATCCTACGCAAACAAGGATGGGTACTTCCTACGCATATCATCCTCTAACTCCCACGTGGCTTCTTCCACACCATAGTGATGCCAAAAAACCTTCACTAAGGCTATATCCTTCTTCATCAACTACTACACACACTTATCTAGGATCAATACAGGACCCTCAACATAAGACACATCCTCCTCCCAACTCAACATGTATTGGTTGTATTGTCAGCTCTATATCTGGGTGACACTTACTCAACATGGAGACATGAAAGAAATTATGCAACCAATGCAACTCTTGTTGTAACTACAACTTGTATTCCGCCTTACCAACACATGCCATGATAGGGTATGGTCCCATAAACCTAGGAGGCAACTTATCCTTCTTACGAAACCTCAACACACCATTCCAAGGGGAAACCTTTGAGATACACACAATCTCCAACTTAGAAATCTAATGGTCTATGACGATTATCAGCATACAACTTCTATCTATCTTGGGCTACTTTCAATTGTTGTTGTATCACCTTGATCTTCTTTGTAGTTTGTTGTACTACCTCAGAACCCAAAAGTTGATACTCACCTGCCTCATACCAACATAGAGGGAATGAACAACGTATCCCATACAATGCCTCGTATGGTGCCAGATCTATACTTCTATCATAACTATTGTTGTAGGAAAACTCAATCAAACTTAGGTGAACATCCCAACTGCTAAGAAACTATAGAACACATGCCCTCCACATAATCTAAGCCAACTTCTCAGCTGTATACGCCGACTTGACTGGAAAGAAGTGAGCTAACTTGGTCAACCTATCAACTATCACCCAAATGGAATTATGACATTTGGCTATCCTAGGAAGACCAACCACAAAGTCCATAGTGATATGATCCCATTTCCATTGCGATATCAGTAAAGGTTGTAACGTCACTGCAAGCTTCTAATGATCAACCTTGACCTACTGACAAATAGGATACTTAGCAATGAACTCTACCACATAACACTTTAGACTGGGCACCCGTAAAAATCCTTTATATTGTGGTACATCTTTGTACTTCCAGGATGAATCGTGTACATTGAGGAATTAGCCTCCTCAAGTACCATCTTCCTCAGGGCATCAACATCCGAAACCATTGTCCTATTGTGAAAACAAACTATCCCATCATATGAATCATGGAAGCCATCATTCTTCCTGGTGCCAAACTCTGACTTGATATTCTAGATCACAACATCTCTCTTTTGAGCATCTCTGATATGCTATGTCAAAGTCAGTTTCACCTATAACTGTAGTAGAAATCCTTCTGACAGAGATACTTTCAACTGTACATTCATCTAACGAAGAGATATCAAATATCTCTCTTATGACACACCATAGAGTGTGACTATGCCTTATCTGCAGACGATGACGAAGATGACTTCCTACTCAATGCATCATCCAACACATTTTCCTTCCCTTTATCGTAGTCTATCATGCAATAATAGTCTTTGATCAACTCCATTCATCTTCTCTGTCTCATGTTCAACTCCTGCTTCAAGAAGATATATTGAAGAGTCTTATGGTCGGTGAAGATGTGGTGCTTCTCCCCATACAAATAGTGCATCCAAATCTTTAGGGCATGAACAACAACTGTTAGCTCTAGATCATGTGTTGGGTAGTTATCCTCGTGTTTCTTTAGCTGTCACAAAGCAAAAGAAATCACATTCTTATCCTACATCAGCACACATCTCAAGCCATTCTTCAAAGCATCACAAAAGATGATGTAGCCTTTCCCTTGCTTTGGCAACACTAAAACTGAAGCAATAATCAACTTCTCATTCAACAACTGGAAAGAATGTTGACACTTGTCATCCCAATCAAAAGGAACACATTTCTTGGTCAACTTGGTTAGAGGTAATGCTATACCCTAAAATTCTTAATGAATCTCCTATAGTAACCAGCCACACTTAGATAACTTCGAACCTCAGTAGGTACCTTGGGCTGCTTGATAACAAAATATTTTATGTACTTTTTGTATATATTATATACCTCTTTTAGTATATATTTTATTAGCTTTCCCCAAAATGTTACTATCTTTTTGACTAAAACCTCACTTACACATCTTTCCATGATTTCAAGTACATTTACAACCCAAGTCGCGGTCATTATCTTAACCGCGACCCACTCATTCAACAATCGTGGTCGAGGTCTCTGAACTGCTTTAAGATCAAGGTTTTTCCGCATTTAGGATAGACCGCGGTCAGACTAAAGCCGCGATCACTGCTAAACCGTGACCACGACGGAGGTCACGATCAGTATAGGAGTACCAATAAAGCCAAGAACCGTGATCTATTTGGAGACCGCAGACGCCAAGTTCAACCGCAACTCAAAGAAGGTCGTGGTCCAATTGGGGTCGCGATCCCTGCAGACCGCGACCAAGAAGGGAGACTTCGACCTCGACCTCTCCAACGCAATGCATGAGTCGACCTCGACTGCGATCATTGCCAGACCGTGAGTAACTGGTGGACTGCGGTCGAGTTTGACTGTGATGAAAGAAGGAATAAAGAGTAGTCCGTGACCACAGTCTCACACCTCCCTCAACCCAGATTGCGACCACGATCTAGGCTTAAGTCGGTGGAATGTGCCTATAAATAGGCCACCCACATGTCTTGTCAAATTATCAGATCATAGATCAGATCTCGAGGACCACAAAGTGCTGCTACTGCCCAGACTCATTCATTCCATCCCATCCACCAGTCTTAGATCTCCAAAGGCGGAAGCTAAGGAGAGAGAAGACTGAAGACTCCTTCTTCAAGAGAAGAAGATTGTCCATTCCATCGATGTGCTAGATCTAGATCTGAAGAAGTATCACGTCGTATCACGTCTCTTCTCTCTAGATCTATCATTCCTTTCTGTTGTACTTCCCTCATCACTTCATGGATCTTCATGTATTGATCTTTCTATAATGTCGTTATGTTGTCTGCAAGCATGAGCATCTAAACACCTTAACTTGGGTTGGGAGTAGCCACTAAGGCCTCTCCCAACATGTATATTGTCTCTCCTTATTGAATATGTATACTCTTGTCAAGGTTATCTCCATGCGCCTGTTTTAATGCTTCACTTGTATGCTTAGCTACCATCTTGTGATGTTAGATAGTAGATATCTCGAGAGAGTAATATCTCTTTTATCATGTATTATGGAGTAGTATAAATGCACGAGAGTGTTGGAATGCTAAAGCTTTAACCATATGTTATACCTTGTGGTTTACGTGTGGCCATCTCGAGAGAGAGGCTACCCTTAGACTTAGATCTATCCTCATCTCAAGAGAGAATGGAATAGATGCTTTTGATGGTTGCTTGTAATCTTGATGAGAGTATACGAGAGAGAGATGATGTTGCATGTTGGATAGAAGTCTTAGTAGATGAAACTGATGGAGTTTTGCAATGCCACTAAAAATCCTAGAGATGATGAATCTCTAGGTTTAGCCTTGCTTGTACTATGGTAAGATCTCCACCCACGTGTGCTAGGACACGCGGAAGTCTTATCGTAGTATAGTTAAGGGTCGAATCCTCGGGACAACGGTCTTGATTAGAATTCATCAAGATGGAAAATGTTTTAGTCGTACCTAATTACTTATCGGTTGATATTTAGATCGAAAGTTTGATTTGGTTGTTTAAACTAAGTGCGAGGAAAGTAAAAGCAAGAAAGTAGAAATTAAGGTTGTAAACAATGATTAAAAACCACTAGGATGTTATCGGGTTTCACACCACTACACATGGATCAAAACATGCAACATAATAAAACAACCTGCAAAGAGATTCTAATCAGTTAGTATCTTGTAGACTTAGTTTATTTTCGGATAACTAACTACGAGAAGTGTGGAGTATTGCAACGCCAGCCATTCCAAAATGAATGGTCACTTGCTTTGCATTACTTCTTCATGAAGTGTGTTCCTCGACTTTGCCAAGGTTGCACTTTCATACGTCAACTGATTTCATTTCATAGTATGAAAGTGCAACGATGGGAGTGAGTTTACTCCACTCATGAAAGCACTCCTAGATACCGAAACGGACGTATGGTGACTACATACATCCAGAACCAACTTTCAATCGATATTCAGATCTAAGGGTACAAACGTAGACAATTCATATCGAGAGACAATAGGTAATACAAGTTGATGATCAAGCAACAAGCATTCATTTAACGATTGATGTTGAACTGAAAAGGAGAGTATCTCTATTGCAAACAGTTGAATTACATTGCATGAAATGAAAACATGGGTAGCGGGGCTACTCCCCGCACCCTAGTGAATGAGACTACTCGCTCATATCAAGGACAAAGAAGGAGGCAAGAAGAGAGAGAAAGAACGTCATCTCCACGGAGGAGGGAAGGATGAACCCTTGGTGAAGAGATCAACGATCTTCGCACTTCGTGGATGCTTTGATGATGGATCTTCTCTTCCCACCTTCTTTGTTGTTGAGAGAGAAGGTAGCTTGAAGATGGAACGTGGATCTCAAACTGGCAGCCTTGGGGCGATGGATGAAAGATGGGAGTGCTCTGGAACTAGTGAGGCAGCCTTTGGGCGTCTGAGAGTTGTCCCTCTTTTGAGGACCCCTTTGGATCTTATTTATAGGCTTAAGTGGAGCCCAAACGGTCTTGAACCCGTTTGGGCACTGAACACGTTTGGCCGCTGAACCCGTTTGGTCCTTGAACCCGTTTGGGCGCTGAACTCGTTTGAGCGCTGGACCTATTTGAGCACTGGACTCGTTTGGGCGCCGAACTCGTTTGGGCGCTGGACCCGTTTGGTTGCTGAACACGTTTCGGCGCTGAACTCATTTGAGCGCTGGACTCGTTTGGGCGCTGGACCCATTTGAGCACTGGACTCGTTTGGGCGCCGAACTCGTTTGGGCGCTGGACCCGTTTGGTTGCTGAACACGTTTCGGTGCTGAACTCGTTTGAGCGCTGGACCCGTTTGGTTGCTGAACACGTTTGGGCTTATGTGGTCTCTGGACCGTTTAGATTTCATGCGGTCTTGAGACCGTTTGGCCTTAAACGGTCTTGGGACCGTTTGGTCTTAAACGATCTTGGGACCGTTTGGGGTTTTTGTAATTTTTTTGTGTTTTTCTGCAAGGAAAAAGAAGAGAAAAGTTAATCTATTGATGTGTCAGCAATAAGGTAAAGATTTAATGGTTCTTTCTAATTTATTTAAGAAAGAGTATGGAAAACAAGGGGAAAACTAATAAAATAGAATCACAAAGTGAGAGGTTATCACCCCCTAACTTAGAGTCTAGCTTGTCCTCAAGTTAGATAGAGATAAGGCATGCAGTGGCGAGGCGATTTTATTTAGTTAGGGTTTCCATACTCTTGTTTCAATTCTCAACCTGAGTTCTCCTCAAATCATATCGGATCTTATTGCTTGCCTTGACTATTTCCGGTTTTTGAGAGATGCATGGGTCTCAAGTTCCTTCCGTATCTCGTAGCTTGCATTGGGACCACTTTTTATTCTGTGCATGTTGTTGACTCTAATCAGCTTTATATCTCTCTGAGGAACCTACCGGTAACTAGAGTGGGTATGAGGGTTGGCTAAAGGCTTAAAGTGTAACTCTCCCTTTTTGTGGGAGAGGGCTTGTCTATGCTTTTTAGAGACCCACTATCGGGCACGACACATCTTCCTTCATGAGGGCAGCTGAATGTACCAGCCGGGTGAGCTCTTTATTAGCCTTCTCTTATATTTAGAAACCTTAGGGTCCCACTACCGGGCACGACACATCTACCTTTATGAGGGTAGCTGAATGTACCGGATGGGTGAAACCTTTATTGGCTCTTCTGATAAGTCCTTATGCATGGCACAACTCTCATGTTTTTATTCAACACTCTGGCTTTTATTCGAGAAACTCACAGGCTTGGGATTTGGGGATTGCTTTTGGAATTTATATTGGGCGGCCAAGCCACTTTTATTTGAAGAGAGAAAAGCTGTTCTTAGAGTTTTTCAACATACACTTATTGTGTGGTCCGCTTGCAAGACTTCTTAATTCGGAAGTTGCCTGATACCCCTCTCGTCCTTGAAAGCTCGGCTTATTCCTGCCTTGATATAGACTTTGTGGAGAGTCAGATATAGAAGTGAAACAAAAGCATGAAAACCCAAGGTGGAGAGATATTATTAAGTCGCCATTGTATGTCTAAGTGCTATTTTACTTTTGAGGACTAACCTGATTCTAAAGTTAGCTGAGGGTGTAACGGAAACTGAGAAAATTTATACAAGAAAATTTAAGGAGAAGATGGAGAAAGTAGGATATAGAGATGATACCTCGCCCTTGTCTAATGTACCCCCCCAACTTATCACGCACTCTGTCCTCAGAGTGTCAAAGTGATAGGTGGAGTAGTACGAGGACAAGGGCCGCAGGTTAAGCGAAACCTGTGCTTGTCCCTGGTGCTTGAAGGAGTTTAGCTGTGAATTGTCCTCGCAGGGCGTGATAGTCTACGTCAATCATATCCTCTACTGGTTTCTGAAGAACGATGATGGTGTAGATCCAATAGAGGACATGGAAGCCGCAGTCGTTTGATTGTCAAATTTGTTGGGGACACTTGTTGCAGAAGGAAGGGCGGTGAAATTGTTGTTTGTCGTAAGCTTTTGTGTGCTGACTTAGAAAATCGATTAATTTTTCAGCACATTCTTTCACTACTACCTCCGTGGGTGTTTTTGGCGTCACGACGTAATTCTTCTGTTTTGGATTGTAGTGGCTGTCGAAGCTATTATAAATTGTAATTGTTCCTTCTGGTAGGTTAGTTGCCAGGAGCAGCCAGTGTTCATGATAGAGGAAGGGTAGAATGATGAACTTCGGCATTATGTGTTGTAGATAGGAGATTAGTGTTTCATCTGCGCCGAAGTGCTTTAGCTTTAAAAGGTCATCTTTCAAATAAGGAGATGCCATATATGTTGTTGGGTTATCTTGGTCTAGGAGAAATTGGTAGGCTGCCATTAGGCTTACAGAGAGTGATCCTTTAAATTGTAAAGTTTCTCGAAGAGTGTCTACCATTATGAGAATGTCACCAGACATGAACACGAGTTCATCTTTTTCTGCAGAAAGCCTTGACATGATGAGACGTAGTTCGTAGTCAGAGAGGCCTTTGCAAGCACTGAGATCAAAGTCTGGGAAAGATGGTTTGATGGCAGACAGAGGATCAATGTCGTCTTTGCTTTGCTCAGTTGTCGAGGCCGGTTCTTTTGATTTCTCTGACTCCTTCAGAGATTGTCGGAAGGGTCGCCGCTGCGGTCGCTGGATAGAGGAGAAGAGGTAGCGAGGGACATCATCTGGTGCCATCGTCGGGTCCTTGAAGAACCGTCTATCACAGATGAGATCCATGGCATAACGTCCTCGTAAAGAATGAAAATCTTCAGTAACCAGAGCAGAGAATGGGATTTCCTGGTTCAGTGCTTGGATGTGACGTATGGTGCAGAAAGCGCAATCCCCGGATTCCTCGTCAGCTTGGACTTGCGGGTTTATTATTTTGAACCAAGGCTGGCACCAGTTGTGGCGGAGAGATGGACGTGCAACCCAAATTAGCTTAAGCAGCCGAAAGGGTATACATCTTGCTTCACCGGCTGCTTCACCCATAAAGTTTATTGTACCGGCGGGTAGCTCAGTGCTGTAGAAGTTATAAACCGTGGTGTCCCGAGCCTCGGTATCAACAACCATGAATAACCAGTGATTTGAAACTTGGAAGGGCACGGTAAGATAACGTGCTCATCGTGCTAAACTGGTACGCAGACGTTCAATTGATTTTTCTTTGATGTCCTTGTATAGCAGGCCCAAAGATAGGGCAGGTGAGGCATTAAAAACAGGCTGCTGCCGCTTATGACTTCTGTACATTTCTATACAGTTGGCGAGAAGGACACGGAAGATGGACATTGGCATCGTCGATCGAGGTCGCAGAATGTTGCGGAAGGCTTCACGTGTCATCTTGCGCTTTGTTTTAGCATTATGGTAGATGATATCGTCCCCTGCTTTTGCATCATCCACGATAGTGTTCAGTATAAAAATATCCTGAGCATCTAATGTGGAGATGGCCGCCATATCTATGTCATGCATTTTGTGCGGTAGGGGTGGTGGCGGGGGAAGCTCTCATGGAGGGGGGGAGGGAGGTAGTTATGGAGCTTCTTCATAGCCCTGTATGTCGTCATCTGAGTCTGAGGCAGAATCGAGCTCTTCATCAGTATCTAAACACACTCGTTCTGATTCGTCCTCGTCATGTGGTGAAGCTGCTGGCGCGTCGAGCGTTGAGGGGGGTGGGACAGCTGTTGCGGGGGAGCTGGCGCTGGTTCCTATTATACATTGGTGGAACTCAGTGAAAGTCGCGTCTTTAGCAGCCTCCCCGATGGATCCCATAGTGGAATAGTCAAGAAATTGGTCCCCATATGACATGTTAACATTATCATTGCGTGGGGATTTGGGATCTTTATCACTGTCATGGTGATGCATCTGCTGTTTGGGTTCTGTTCCATGGCTGGGAACCTCCCCAGCATTATCTGGTTTATTAGAATCATCACTTGAGGAGGTACTGTTGTTGGAGTCAGCCGAAGAATTAGAATCTTCATCTTCATCGTCGTCATTTGCTGCTGATTTATCCTTTGTTTTCTTATGTGCTTTCTTCTTGCACTGACGATGGATGGATTGAAGCTCGTCGTATGCCACTTGCACGTGCTCGTGTGTTTTGAGCAGTGCGTCGTGGGTTTCCTTTAAATCAGAATAACGTGCTTCAGCCGAGAGGAGTCGTGCTGTGAGGTCAGTTACTTGAGCTCGTAGCTGAGTAAGTTCATTGGTTGATGACTCCTCTTGGTGTTTGTGTAGCTGTGTGAGGGTGATGTTGATGTCGTCCAAGCGCGTGCTGAAAGCCTGTTGTTGCTGCTTGAGCTCGCAGAGGGTCTCAGGCAGCGGTTGAGTCTGTATTGAGATCTTCTCGACTAGTTTTGCCATCGCCTTGTGCTGGCTTTGGACTCCAAGGACCAGCTCGGGCAAGGGTTTGCAGTAGCCGTCGACGTGGTCAACTTGCTTAGCCACTGAAACTTGTCGTTGCTAGATTTCTTGGAGGATGCTTGGCAAGGCGTGGTTTTGCTCGTCGATCTTGGCGACCTGCTTTGTTAAACCCTGCACACAAGAAAAAATAGAATTTAATATGTTAGAAGGGTCGGTGAGGAGGTTTCGGATGGTGTCAAATTGCCATTCGAATTCCTCACTGACGTTAGTGAAGGGGACCCCAGTGAGAGAAGGGTGGGGCGGCTGGGGTCGGGGTGGAATGGTGGTGGTAGTGTCATGCGGAAAGGACACTGTTGATGGTCCCGCGAACTGCGTAGTGACTGTGGAAGGGGTCACTAGCGGTGTCGGGGCGGCGGCGGATGAGAAGGGTGGTGACATATCCGGAGAGAAAAGTTTGTCCGGTAATGTTGATGGAAAGTCTATTGAGGTGAAAGAAGTGAATTCGGGCGTAGTAGCGGAAAATGGGATGCCTGAAGGGAAGAAGGGTGATGTGGAAAAAGGTGGAAGAGTGGAGGATGATGGGGTGGTGGATGGTGTGGTGGAAGATGGTGGGGTGGTGGATGTTGGGATGGTGGATGGTGGAGTGATGGTTTCGAGATCAGCATGTAGACTCATTATGAAAGAGTCTAGTGATGATGTTGTTATGTGTTCCTCTGGAAGGGTGGGTTCTATTTTGGGGTGGGGTTTGGAAGTTGGTGTTCCCGACAGCTCTTGTTCCTTCAAAGGCCTTCTGGAAGGTCGTTTTACAGGAATTTTTGTTGTTTTTGCTGCCGGGGCGGTTATGCTAAGCTCTGTATGTCCCAGTGTTGCTTTCTTGTCGGTGATTTTGACTGAAGACATGAGTGTTGCGATTTCATCGTCTGAGAAAAGGAGCTTGTCTTTGTCATAATCCGCAAGTTCTGGTAGTGGGAGCAGCGTTCTGAAGGATTTTGCTGTAGGGAAGAAGACGTAGTGTAGCTTGCCATCCTTGTCTTTTATGATGAAGGAGTTCTTCAATGTTTGTTCGTTTGTAAGGATGTCGCCCTTTATTTTTGTGCATCTAGGTAGAAGTCTATCCATCTTAAGGTATTTGATAATTGATGTGATAAGACCACCCATACATATTTCTTTTCCCAGGGCGTAAGCTGATAGTTTTTGGATGATAAGACGCCCAATGTTGACTGGCAACCCATTTAGGATGGACCAGATAACAAAGAGGTCTGAGAGGATTACATTTCCTTCTTCTGACCTGGGGAAGAGTGCGCCAGCAAGGATTTTGTGAAGTGTGCGCACTAGACCTGATTGAATGTTTGATGCTTTACATGTTTTGCATCATAAACTGGTAGCCCCGTTAAAGATTTCCAGAAGTTGTGTTTGTTGAACTTGGTGTTGTCTGTGCCAACAGCCTTGGCTTTCTTGAACTGCTCTTGGTTGTCTATAAAGATTTCGTTCAACATATTTTCAGTGATGACCACTTTGTTTTTGAAGATTCTGGTGGATATTCTACGATCACCACCGTCCTGTGCTTTATCGAAAGTGTCCACTGCTTCTCTTGTGAAAAAAGTGAAGAATTCCGTTGTAGGCTCAACGTACGAGGATTCGGTGACAAAACAGAGTCGGGAAAGATTGGAATTGTCTAGCAAGGTGAGGATTCTATTGTAGATCCCCATCTTCATAAGTATGCTTGGGCAAACGTACTTTGTCGGTTTTAGAGTTTGTTTAATGGATGGGAGAGTATGGATGTGAAGGTTTTCTGGTGGTGGTGATGTGGTGGTAATGGGGGGGGGGGAATAGGAACGGTAATGGTGGCAGGGGTGGCGGTGATGGCGGTGGTTGGTTGAATGGAGGATGGTGGAATGAGACCTGCCAGGGTTTGTTCCCTTGCAGTGATAGGGTGAACCTGTTTCCTTGCCCTCTTCTTCGGTTGTGGTGCTGAAGTGGTTGCTTGGGCCTTCCTCTTCCCCAAGGACTTTTTGGTAGGGGATTCTGCCTCCGAAGAAGGCTCATATTCCGAGGGGTCATCAGATGAGATATCTTCGACCTCCTCTTCAGAAGGTTCTTCTGCTAAGCAGTGGTTGATGTGTTTTATCTCATGCATGACTTTGAGCAGGTCCACCTTTGCTGGGACCGTTCCAGTTTGTTCATAGTGGTCAATGATTTGCTGAAACTTCGCCCGGTCAGCAATTAATTCCTCCTTTGTCCAAAAAGGTTTGTCGGCTGTTCCTGTTGGTTGTTTTGCGGGGGAGGCCATTCTGAAAATTTTGGCAAGAAAACAAAAGTTAGAGATCTGAAATTTGAATTTAAACAAGTTTATTAGAAGAGAACAGTATTTTTGAGGTTTGGTTGGATCCAAACGGGTTCGAGACCGTTTGGTTCCAAACGGGTTTGAAACCGTTTGGTTCCAAACGGGTTGAAGACCGTTTGGTTCCAAACGGGTTGAAGACCGTTTGGTTCCAAACGGGTTGAAGACTGTTTGGTTCCAAACGGGTTCAAGACCGTTTGGTTCCAAACGGGTTCAAGACCGTTTGGTTCCAAACGGGTTGAAGACCGTTTGGGGCCAAACGGTCCGTCGTCCAAATGGGTGCAAGGTCGTTTGGCACCAAACGGTTTGGAGACCGTTTGGGGCCAAACGGTCCATCGTCCAAATGGGTGCAAGGTCGTTTGGCACCAAACGGTTTGGAGACCGTTTGGAGCCAAACGGTCCTTCGTCCAAATGGGTGTAAACCTGTGTGGAGAAGACCGTCGGGAAGACGAAGAGCCAGGCCGTGTGGCGGCGAGGGACGGCGAGAGGGAGGCCGAAAGACGCTCGTCGGCGGTGGCGACGGTGACAGCGGTAGCAAGAACCGCTAGAGAAAGCTCTACCTGTTAGGTGACGACGGCGGAAGAAGAAGGGCCGGAAGGAAGCGACGATGAGCGAGCAGAAGAACGAAGCCTCGCACAGACGATGACAAAGCATCAATCGGAGATGAGAATGGCGGTGGAAGACGAAGGTGATAATGGTAAGCTCGAAGAAGCAAAAGCGCGCACGTAAACTGGAGTGAAACAGCAGTGGAATAGAGAAAGCGAGAGGTTCTAGAAGAAAGAAAGGAGGGTGTGGGATGTTATTTATAGGATTGGGGGCGGGGCGTCCTTACAAATTCCCGAACTCCAGACGGGTGCGAGACCGTTTGAACTCCAAACGGGTGCGAGACCATTTGTACTTCAAACGGGTGCGAGACCGTTTGAACTCCAAACGGGTGCGAGACCGTTTGAACTCCAAACGGGTGCGAGACCGTTTGAACTCCAAACGGGTGCGAGACCGTTTGAACTCCAAACGGGTGCGAGACCGTTTGGGAAGGTTTAGGTTTTTGATGTTTTTGATTTTTATGTTTATTTTGTTTATGTAGATTTTTTGTATATATGTTTCAGAAGAAAACTAAACTAAAAAGAAGAAGAGGGAAGACGAAAAATGATGATACTCAGATCTTGGGTTGCCTCCCAAGTAGCGCCTGGATTTAATGTCGCTGGCTCGATGAAATGCTGATCTGGCTATGCTGATGTTATAGGATCTTGGATCTCTATAGTTTGTCTTGGCAATTTGTCTGCTGGAATGTAGTATTTCTTTAACCTATGACCGTTAACGGTTCTTTCTCCCTCGTTATCATCAAGGATAATAACTGCTCCTGTCGGGTAGATATGTTTGATAGTGAAAGGCCCCGACCATTTTGTGCGCAGTTTTCCCGGAAACAATTTTAGTCTGGAATTGAATAAGAGAACCTTATCTCCGATGATTATATCCTTTCTTTTTATGTGGCCATCATGCCACATCTTGGTTTGTTCTTTGTAAATTCTGGCGTTTTGGTATGCTGTCATTCGCAACTCTTCCAATTCTTGTAATTGAAGTTGTCTAGATTCACCGACACTCTTGAGATCAAAGTTCAATTGCTTGATAGCCCACCAAGCTTTATGCTCTAATTCGACTGGTAGATGACACGACTTCCCATACACCAATCGAAATGGTGTTGTTCCAATTGGTGTTTTGAAAGTTGTGCGATAGGCCCATAGAGCATCGGGAAGTTTGGTAGACCAGTCTGTGCGGTGCCTATTAACAGTTTTTTCCAAAATGGCCTTGAGTTACCTGTTGGAAACTTCGACCTGTCCACAAGTCTGTGGGTGATAAGGTGTGGAAACTTTATGTTTGACTCCATATTTTCTTAATAGTGCTTCGAAACTCCGCTCAAGAAAATGAGATCCTCCATCGGATATTATTGTTCTTGGAATGCCAAATCTGGGGAATATTATTTCTTTAAACATTTTGATGACTGGTTTGGAATCACAAGAAGTGGTCGGTAGAGCTTCTACCCATTTCGAAACGTAATCCACAGCTACTAGAATGTATGTGAATCCGTAAGATGGGGGGAAAGGACCCATGTAATCCACTCCCCAAACATCAAAGAGTTCGACTTCTTGCCACATATTCAAAGGCATTTCATTTCGTTTAGTTATTCCTCCAGATAGTTGGCATTTGTCACATGATTGCACATATTTGTGTGCATCCTTTGCGATGGTTGGCCAGTAGAAACCAGATTGAAGAATTTTAAGAGTGGTTTTCTTAGAGCTCATGTGCCCCCTGGTAGGGCCTGAGTGACAGTGTTCTAAAACTGGGGTGATTTCTGTTTCTGGGATGCATCGACGAAAAAGTCCATCTGCGCATAAGCGGAATAGGTAGGGCTCGTACCAGAAGTACTGCTTAGAGTCATGAATGAATTTCTTTTTGTCATGGTATGATGCAGATGGATGGATGATTCCTGTTGCCAAATAATTAACAATATCAGCATACCAAGGAAATCCAGTAGTAATTTTCATTAGTTGATCATCCGGTAAAGAGTCTCGAATGGGAATTTTATCGGAGTCTTTAGCTTCAATACGACTGAGGTGATCCACGACGACATTTTCAACCCCACTTTTGTCTTTAATCTCTAAATCAAACTCCTGAAGCATTAATACCCATCTGATAAGTCGGGGTTTAGCATCTTGTTTTTGGACCAAGTATCGTATTGCAGAATGGTCAGTATATACTATGACTTTTGATCTGATTAGGTAAGACCGAAATTTTTCAAAAGCATAGATAACTGCCAGGAACTCTTTTTCGGTGGTAGTATAGTTCTTTTGTGCCTCATCAAGCGTCTTGGAGGCGTAATATATGACGTAAGGCTTTTTGTCAATCCTTTGTCCAAGGACTGCCCCTATAGCATAATCGCTAGCGTCACACATAATTTCAAACGGTTGTGACCAGTCAGGAGCTCTTAGAATAGGGGTAGAGATAAGGGCATTCTTCAGAGTTGTGAAGCTATTAATGCATTCTTGGTCAAATATAAAATCTGCTTCTTTGGTCAGTAGGTGAGTCATTGGCTTTGCTATCTTTGAAAAATCTTTTATAAATCTTCTGTAGAATCCTGCATGACCAAGGAATGCCCTGACTCCTCTGATGTCTTTAGGTGGAGTTAGCTTTGAGATGACATCGACCTTTGCTTTATCCACTTCGATCCCTTTTTCACTTACTCGATGTCCTAGGACCACACCTTCAGTCACCATAAAGTGACATTTTTCCCAATTCAAGATCAGGTTGGTGTCTTCGCATCTTTGTAGGACTTTTCCTAGATTGAGTAAACAGTCGTCGAAAGAATTTCCGTATACAGAAAAATCATCCATGAAGACTTCCATGATAGATTCAGTTAATCCGGCGAAGATAGCAGTCATACATCTTTGGAAGGTTGCGGGTGCATTGCATAACCCGAAAGGCATCCTTCTAAAGGCATATGTTCCAAAAGGACAAGTAAAGGTGGTTTTCTCTTGATCTTCAGGATGGATTGGGATTTGGTAAAATCCTGAATATCCATCAAGGTAACAAAAATTTTTTTGGTGAGCGAGTCGTTCAAGAACCTCATCCAAGAAGGGCAAGGGGAAATGATCTTTCCTTGTTGCTTTGTTAAGTTTTCGGTAGTCGATGCACATTCGCCACCCATTTACTATTCTAGTAGGCACTAGTTCATTCTTATCATTAAGAACAATAGTGGTCCCCCCTTTTTTTGGGACCACCTGCACGGGACTTACCCATTGAGAATCCGAGATTGGGTAGATGATACCTGCTTTCAGAAGTTTGAGAACCTCAAGGAGAACTACCTCCTTGAGATTTGGGTTCAACTTTCTTTGATGTTCCCTTGATGGTTTGAATTCCTCTACCATAGGCAATCTGTGCATGCATAAAGATGGATTTATACCTGTCAAGTCAGTCATCTTGTATCTGATAGCTTTCTTGTGTCTCTTTAGTTCATCAAGAAGTCTGTTTTCTTGGTCCACCTCCAGGGTGGAGCTGATAATCACTGGACAAAGTTTCTCGTTGTCAAGAAAGGCATGTTTGAGTCCCTCAGGTAGAGCTTTCATTTCAGGAGCCTTAGGTGGCTCAGTTGCTTCTATAATGGTGACGGCCTTGAGTTCTTCAAAGGTGGCCGTTGGGGCTTCTTCAGCTTTTTCTAAGTATTGAAGGCATTCTTACACAAGTTCATTTGCTGAGAATTCTACTTCCAGATTTGTCAAGATATCTTCCAATTCATCGGAGGGTTCAGACATTTCTAATTGGGACATTTGATATATAGCATCCAGAAGAAAGACTTCCTCTTGAATGCTAGGACCTTTCATGCTATTAAGGACTCTAAACTGGAAAGCTTCCTTACCTAGTCTCAAGATAATAGTTCCTGCTTCTACATCGATAAGTGCTCGGGCAGTAGCTAGGAAAGGTCTACCGAAGATTATCGGGTATCTTAGGTCTTCTTGTATGTCCATAATAATGAAATCGCACGGAAGATAAGAATTCATTCCTATCCTGACAGGTATATCTTCAATGATTCCAAGGGGAGCAGTTATGGTAGAGTCGGCTAACTGAATTGTCATTGTCGTAGGTAACAAATCAGTGAAGCCTAATCTTTTGCACATAGAATAGGGCATAATGGATATACTCGCTCCTAAATATGCTAATCCCTTCTTGCTGGAGCTATTTCCAATTGAACACTGAATACCGAAGGAACCTGGGTCCTTCTTTTTCTTTGGCATTTTATTAAGCAGAATGTCTGAAGTGGTCTGAGTTAGTTTCACTGTTTTGTGCTCTTCTGTCATATATTTTTTTGACAGAAGGGTTTTCAGGTATTTGGCCCATGCGGGCACTTCGAAAAGAGCATCGAGGAATGGTATATCAATGTATAGTTTCTTCATAGCTTCTTTGAATTTCTGGAACCTAGTGTCCATTTTGGTTCCTTTCAGCCTGTCCGGATAAGGGATTCTGGGTGGAACTCCTGGCATTGGTTCCTTTTCTTTTTCTCTTTCAGTGGTTTTAGTAGATTTTTCCTCTTCCTGGGTTGAGCTTTCTGTTGGGGAAAGAATAGCTAAATCGTTATCATCATCATGGATGATTCTAGTGGTATCAGGAAGGGCACGACCAGACCTTGTGGTGACAACATTTAGTTGCTCAGGTCTATTTTGGTCATGCCTTGGGTTTGCCTCTAGTTGCCCAGCAAAGGTACCTACTGGTGGTTTCAACTGAGCGGCAATCTGTGCTAATTGGGCCTCTACAGCCTTTTGTTGAGCCTGTTGGTTCGCAAGCATAGTTTGCTGAGATTGAAGCATCTGTCTAATCAAAGAAATTTCATCAGATGGTTGGGAAGGGGCATTCCTCTGTTGATATTGAGTGACTTGCTGCCCTTGTGGTTGCTGTGGAGGTGCAGTTAACTGCGGTTGTTGTGGCTGCTACAACTGATGTTGTTGCAGCTGTGGGTGCAGTCCTGGATGGGTATATTGGTAAGAGGGATTCCTAGGATAATTGGATCTTTGGAAACCATTTCTATAATTCCCCTGATTTTGGTTGAAGTTATTCTAAAATCCTGGTGGTTGTCTATTGAAAGATCCGCCTTGTGTCTGTTGTTGCGGATTGACAGTCCCTGCAGGATTCCCATATTGAAAACCAGGGTGGTTTCTTGGTTTATCTAGATTGTAATACACCTGGCCAGGTATTGAGTGAATGGAGTTGACTTGCTCTGGCATTTGGTCCTCGGGATGTTCAATAATGGGTTCATATTGCGGCACTGGTGGTTGTAGATCCATCATAACATTGTACAGCAGACCACATGATAGTGTGGGATGATCAGATGCATGACAGGCTTCGCAAATTCCAGTAGCTGCTTTTACTTGATGAACCTGGGAGCCTTTCTTCTTGTCGTATTCTCCGAAAGAAGTTTCGAGAGCTTGTTGCTTGCTAGCAATAGTCTTCAAGGCCTCTGCAATGGCCCTGAGTTCCATAGATTCTTCAGCCTTATAGACTTTAAGAATTCCCTTGGATTGGTTAGACGACCTTCCCCAATTGGATTGGTTCTCGGCCCCTAACGTAACTATATTCCAAGCATCTTCATAGTTCTTTCTCATGAAGTTTCCTCCAGATGAGGAGTCTAAAAACTACTTGATATCATCACTTACTCCTCTATAGAATGTTTCAATCAGTTGATTTTGGGATATGCCATGGTGAGGGCACTTTCTCAGGAGTTCCTTGAATCTTTCCCAAGCTTCTACAAGTGTTTCTCCGGGTAGTTGGGAAAAATGGTTGATCTGCCCCCTAATCTCATAGGTTAGTGAAGGTGGAAAGAATTTCTCAAGAAACTTTTCTTCTAAGGGAGTCAAAGTAGTGATGATAGGGTGCCTATCTAAAGCATTGTACCAACTTAGCGCTCTTCCAGATAAGGTGAAGTGGAAGAGGTGTAACATTATTGCTTCCAAGGCAACTCCTGCTTGAGGTACAAGTCGGCATAGTGACTTGAATCTCTTAAGATGATCCATGCAATCGTCTCCAGATCCTCCAGAGAAAGAGATGCCTTGCATGATCTGGATCCATTGCGTCCGGATTTCAAAGTTTGGTATGTTAATAATCGGTGGTCAGACTGGGTGATCATCTTCATAATTCTTTGGGACTGCGTAGTCCCGAAGTTGCTTGTTTCTTAATGCTAATTGAGCAGTGGCATTCTCGGCTTGGATGCGGGATTGTTCCTCAGCTCGAATCTCGGCCTGCACTTGAGCACGAGTGTCAGCGATAAGTTGTGCTCGTTGTGCAGCTATGGCGGCGTTAACTCTTTCTGCAACGAGGCGTTGCTCTTCAGCCATCTGTCTGGCTCTTTGGCAGTTAAGTCTAATCCTTCGGTGGAAACTTCTTTCTACCTCAGAGTCGTACTCTGGTTCAGGGGAGAATCCGATGTGATGCGGGGTTAGCATACACGTTTTCTACCTGAGTAGGAAGAAATTCACTTGGTTATATGATGAAAGGAAGCAAAGAGGTCAAGAGAATTTGGAGTAGTTATCAAGGAAAAGTGTAAAATCCTAATCAACCAAGAAGTTGTTAAGTAAAAACTAAAACGTTCTGTTGTCCCCGGCAACGGAGCCAATTTTTGATGGAGTTTTGCAACGCCACTAAAAATCCTAGAGATGATGAATCTCTAGGTTTAGCCTTGCTTGTACTATGGTAAGATCTCCACCCACGTGTGCTAGGATACGCGGAAGTCTTATCGTACTATAGTTAAGGGTCGAATCCTCAGGACAACGGTCTTGATTAGAATTAATCAAGATGGAAAACGTTTTATTCGTACCTAATTACTTATCGGTTGATATTTAGATCGAAAGTTTGATTTGGTTGTATAAACTAAGTGAGAGGAAAGTAAAAGAAAGAAAGTAGAAATTAAGGTTGTAAACAATGATTAAAAACCACTAGGATGTTATCGGGTTTCACGCCACTACACATGGATCAAAACATGCAACATAATAAAACAACCTGCAAAGAGATTCTAATCAGTTAGTATCTTGTAGACTTAGTTTCTTTTCGGATAACTAACTACGAGAAGTGTGGAGTATTGCAACGCCAACCATTCCAAAATGAATGATCACTTGCTTTGCATTACTTCTTCATGAAGTGTGTTCCTCAACTTTGCCAAGGTTGCACTTTCATACGTCAACTGATTCAATTTCATAGTATGAAAGTGCAACGATGGGAGTGAGTTTACTCCACTCATGAAAGCACTCCTAGATACCGAAACGGACGTATGGTGACTACATACATCCAGAACCAACTTTCAATCGATATTCAGATCTAAGGGTACAAACGTAGACAATTCATACCGAGAGACAATAGGTAATACAAGTTGATGATCAAGAAACAAGCATTCATTTAACGATTGATGTTGAACTGAAAAGGAGAGTATCTCTATTGCAAACAGTTGAATTACATTGCATGAAATGAAAACATGGGTAGCGGGGCTACTCCCCACACCCTAGTGAATGAGACTACTCGCTCATATCAAGGACAAAGAAGGAGGCGAGAAGAGAGAGAAACAACGTCATCTCCACGGAGGAGGGAAGGATGAACCCTTGGTGAAGAGATCAACGATCTTCGCACTTCATGGATGCTTTGATGATGGATCTTCTCTTCCCACCTTCTTTGTTGTTGAGAGAGAAGGTAGCTTGAAGATGGAACGTGGATCTCAAACTGGCAGCCTTGGGGCGATGGATGAAAGATGGGAGTGCTCTGGAACTAGAGAGGCAGCCTTTGGGCATCTGAGAGTTGTCCCTCTTTTGAGGACCCCTTTGGATCTTATTTATAGGCTTAAGTGGAGCCCAAACGGTCTTGAACCCGTTTGGGAACTGAACACGTTTGGCCGCTGAACCCGTTTGGTCCTTGAACCCGTTTGGGCGCTGAACTCGTTTGAGCGCTGGACCCGTTTGAGCACTGGACTCATTTGGGCGCCGAACTCATTTGTGCGCTAGACCCGTTTGGTTGCTGAACACGTTTCGGCGCTGAACTCGTTTGAGCGCTGGACTCGTTTGGGCGCTGGACCCGTTTGAGCACTGGACTCGTTTGGGCGCCGAACTCGTTTGGGCGCTGGACCCGTTTGGTTGCTGAACACGTTTCGGCGCTGAACTCGTTTGAGCGCTGGACCCGTTTGGTTGCTGAACACGTTTGGGCTTATGCGGTCTCTGGACCGTTTTGAGTTCATGCGGTCTTGAGACCGTTTAGCCTTAAACGGTCTTGGGACCGTTTGGTCTTAAATGGTCTTGGGACCGTTTGGGGTTTTTGTAATTTTTTGTGTTTTTCTGCAAGGAAAAAGAAGAGAAAAGTTAATCTATTGATGTGTCAGCAATAAGGTAAAGATTTAATGGTTCTTTCTAATTTATTTAAGAAATAGTATGGAAAACAAGGGGAAATCTAATAAAATAGCATCACAAAGTGAGAGGTTATCGCCCCCCCTAACTTAGAGTCTAGCTTGTCCTCAAGTTAGATAGAGCTAAGGCATGCAGTGGCGAGGCGATTTTATTTAGTTAGGGTTTCCATACTCTTGTTTCAATTCCCAACCTGAGTTCTCCTCAAATCATATCGGATCTTATTGCTTGCCTTGACTCTTTCCGATTTTTGAGAGATGCATGGGTCTCAAGTTCCTTCCGTATCTCGTAGCTTGCATTGGGACCACTTTTTATTCTGTGCATGTTGTTGACTCTAATCAGCTTTATATCTCTCTGAGGAACCTACCGGTAACTAGAGTGGGTATGAGGGTTGGCTAAAGGCTTAAAGTGTAACTCTCCCTTTTTGTGGGAGAGGGCTTGTCTATGCTTTTTAGAGACCCACTACCGGGCACGACACATCTGCCTTCATGAGGGTAGCTGAATGTACCGACCGGGTGAGCTCTTTATTAGCCTTCTCTTATATTTAGAAACCTTAGGGTCCCACTACCGGGCACGACACATCTGCCTTTATGAGGGTAGCTGAATGTACCGGCTGGGTGAAACCTTTATTGGCTCTTCTTATAAGTCCTTATGCATGGCACAACTCTCATGTTTTTATTCAACACTCTGGCTTTTATTCGAGAAACTCACAGGCTTGGGATTTGGGGATTGCTTTTGGAATTTATATTGGGCGGCCAAGCCTCTTTTGTTTGAAGAGATAAAAGCTGTTCTTAGAGTTTTTCAACATACACTTATTGTGTGGTCCGCTTGCAAGACTTCTTAATTCGGAAGTTGCCTGATACCCCTCTCGTCCTTGAAAGCTCGGCTTATTCCTACCTTGATATAGACTTTGTGGAGAGTCAGATATAGAAGTGAAACAAAAGGATGAAAACCCAAGGTGGAGAGATATTATTAAGTCGCCATTGTATGTCTAAGTGCTATTTTACTTTTGAGGACTAACCTGATTCTAAAGTTAGCTGAGGGTGTAACGGAAACTGAGAAAATTTATACAAGAAAATTTAAGGAGAAGATGGAGAAAGCAGGATATAGAGATGATACCTCGCCCTTGTCTAATGTACCCCCCCCCCAACTTATCACGCACTCTGTCCTCAGAGTGTCAAAGTGATAGGTGGAGTAGTACGAGGACAAGGGCCGCAGGTTAAGCGAAACCTGTGCTTGTCCCTGGTGCTTGAAGGAGTTTAGCTGCGAATTGTCCTCGCAGGGCGTGATAGTCTACGTCAATCATATCCTCTACTGGTTTCTGAAGAACGATGATGGTGTAGATCCAATAGAGGACATGGAAGCCGCAGTCGTTTGATTGTCGAATTTGTTGGGGACACTTTTTGCAGAAGGAAGGGCGGTGAAAATGTTGTTTGTCGTAAGCTTTTGTGTGCTGACTTAGAAAATCGATTAATTTTTCAGCACATTCTTTCGCTACTACCTCCGTGGGAATTTTTACCATCACGACGTAATTCTTCTGTTTTGGATTGTAGTGGCTGTCGGAGCTATTATAAATTGTAATTGTTCCTTCTGGTAGGTTAGTTGCCAGGAGCATCCAGTGTTCATGATAGAGGAAGGGTAGCATGATGAACTTCGGCGTTGTGTGTTGTAGATAGGAGATTAGTGTTTCATCTGCGCCGAAGTGCTTTAGCTTTAAAAGGTCATCCTTCAAATAAGGAGACGCCATATATGTTGTTGGGTTATCTTGGCCTAGGAGAAATTGGTAGGCTGCCATTAGGCTTACAGAGAGTGATCCTTTAAATTGTAAAGTTTCTCGAAGAGTGTCTGCCATTATGAGAATGTCACCAGACATGAACACGAGTTCATCTTTTTCTGTAGAAAGCCTTGACATGATGAGACGTAGTTCGTAGTCGGAGAGGCCTTTGCAAGAACTGAGATCAAAGTCTGGGAAAGATGGTTTGATGGCAGACAGAGGATCAATGTCGTCTTTGCTTTGCTCGGTTGTCGAGGCCGGTTCTTTTGATTTCTCTGACTCCTTCAGAGATTGTCGGAAGGGTCGCCGCTGCGGTCGCTGGATAGAGGAGAAGAGGTAGCGAGGGACATCATCTGGTGCCATCGTCGGGTCCTTGAAGAACCGTCTATCACAGATGAGCTCCATGGCATAACGTCCTCATAAAGAATGAAAATCTTCAGTAACCAGAGTAGAGAATGGGATTTCTTGGTTCAGCGCTTGGATGTGACGTATGGTGCAGAAAGCGCAATCCCCGGATTCCTCATCAGCTTGGACTTGCGGGTTTATTATTTTGAACCAAGGCTGGCACCAGTTGTGGCGGAGAGATGGACGTGCAGCCCAAATTAGCTTAAGAAGCCGAAAGGGTATACATCTTGCTTCACCGGCTGCTTCACCCATAAAGTTTATTGTACCGGCAGGTAGCTCAGCGCTGCAGAAGTTATAAACCGTGGCATCCCGAGCCTCGGTATCAACAACCATGAATAAATAGTGATTTGAAACTTGGAAGGGCACGGTAAGATAACGTTCTCGTCGTGCTAAACCGGTACGCAGACGTTCGATTGATTTTTCTTTGATGTCCTTGTATAGCAGGCCCAAAGATAGGGCAGGCGAGGCATTAAAAACAGGCTGCTGCCGTTTAGCCTTAAACGGTCTTGGGACCATTTGGTCTTAAACGGTCTTGGGACCGTTTGGTCTTAAACGGTCTTTGGACCGTTTGGGGTTTTTGTAATTTTTTGTGTTTTTCTACATGGAAAAAGAAGAGAAAAGTTAATCTATTGATGTGTTAGCAATAAGGTAAAGATTTAATGGTTCTTTCTAATTTATTTAAGAAAGAGTATGGAAAACAAGGGGAAAACTAATAAAATAGCATCACAAAGTGAGAGGTTATCAGAAACCCAATCCGAGTTTCCTTCCATATACTTGTTTCATATTATTTTTGTTTTTTTATTTATTTTTGTTATCTTTGTTTTCTTGCTTTGCTTTGATCTAAGTGCCATCATTCCTTAGGGGACACCCCTTTTCTGTACCTCCTTTATCTAGGATATACCAGTGTTAGATTCTTGTATGATTGACACTGCCAACCTTGTCCCTGTGTTCGACCCCAATCTCTACATCAGACCCCATTTATCGTTGTGGGGGCCTGAGAGTCGGGTTATCTCTTTAAAAGTCCGGCTACTCTGAATTTGCTCCTTTTGGACGCGTGATTTAGGCCGGTTAACTTTTTGGCACCGTTGCTAGGGACAAGGTAAAATGACACTATTAAGAACTCGAATCCACTCACTATACTCCCGTGCCTCAAACTTAGCAATAAGCTTGACCACACTGTTACTTTTAAGTCTGCTACCCTGTGTTTGTGTAGAATAGTTTTTTTTAACACGTTCAATTTACTAACTCGACTGTGCAGTCTATTCAGGAACCCAGGAAGAAGCAGACTCATCCAACTTTGCTCCTTAAACTCGAGATACCATGCCGCCTCACGTGGACGTTACTCTCTCTGGGGACGAATGGGATGCGAGGAATCAACACAACCCATCACCACCAAGATCAGATGAAGACATAGATGAACATTACAATGACGATCGTTGACATGAAGAGGACAATAGGGATGAAGATCGTCGTGAAGACGATTGTCGCGAGAAGACCAACGCGACGAGGAACGACACCACATACATCGAAGAAGGAATCGCCATAGCCATCATGACAATGAACGGGAGCGTGATGGTTGGGATAGAGACAGTGAGGACGACGAAGAAGGGAAGATTGTTCGTGAGTTGGCAGCAACAAGGGCCAACGAGTCTAGATGTACAATTATCATACCAAACTTCAATGCAGCAAATTTTTAGCTAAAACCATCTATCATATCTATGATCCAGAACAAACCTTTTCACGGGAACTCAAGAGAAAACTCATACCATCATCTCAATGCTTTTAAAAATATTTGTGATACTATCAAGATGAGGGGAGTCCTGCAAGAAGTGATATACTGCAAAGGTTTTAACTTCTCTTTGGAAGACAAGGCTCTATCTTGGTACCTAAATCTCCCTCACTAATCTATAGATGGATGGAGACCCCTGGAGGACGCTTTTGTTACTAAATTTTATCCTACAAAAAGAACAATTTGCAACATGCAAAAGATTACCTCTTTTGCACAAAAGCCGGGAGAGAACTTGCACGAAGCACGGGAACGTTTCCAGGAGTACCTTAGGGATTTCCCACACCACAATTATCATAAGGGATTCCTAGTGAACACTTTATATAATGGGCTAAAAGGACTTCGTTAAACGCAGCTGCTGGCAGTGATTTCCTTGGGAAGAAGCCAAGCAGAACCATGAAGATAATAGAAAACATGGCTGCGCTGCAAGCAGGCGTAGACTATGATAGGAATGATAGAGGCTCAGTGAGGAAGGTAGGGGTTGAAGGACCATCTATGGAAGCCAAGACTTTAGAAACCATAACGGCCCAAATTCAGAAAATAGCAATTGATGTAAAACAGCTGAAAGATACTAGAGTTAAAGGCAAGAAGCATACTGAGAAGGTCATGAAGTGTGTCACTTGTGGAGAATGAGGACATGGGGTGGACAACTGTATCTACACCAAGCCAGAGGAAAGTGATGAAAGTGAAAGTGAAGAAGAGACACATAATGTTTCCTATGCCAACTTCAAGAGGCCATACCACCCTGGTTTCAGCTACTGAAATAAGGATGCAGTCGAAAATTCACACCAACTGAGCAACTCACAAAAACTGCCACCAGTTTTTGAAAAGAGAAGTAGACAAACTCAGTATACTCGGACAACCAACTATCAAACCAACAAGAACAACTACTCAGGACAAGGCAAGAATCAAAATCATCAAGGAGCAAGACCGAGCCAAGCCCAATGATCAGGATAAGGAAAGGATGACATCCAACAAGACTCGGTCGCCCAAATATTCAATTTTGCTAAGAGGCAAGCAACAATGAACGATCAACTAGCCCAAAGTTCTCTAGCTAATTCTGGCATCTTGACAACCATGCAAGTTCAGATGGCGGATATGCAGACACACCAACGAAAAATTGACCAACAGCTTGCACAGTTGGCAGAATTGGTAAAGAATCCCTCATGAAAAATCCCATTGAGACTGCAAAAATGGCTACATTCTGATCTGGGAGGACATTAAACAATTCTGGAACAAGGAACGACTACGAGGAGGAAAAAGATGAGGAACCACAACTTGAAAAAGAAGTTACTTCTGAGAAGTCTGTTGATAAGGGAAAGACTGTCGAGGAAAGAAAAAAGAAAAGTGGAGAAGTTAGGGATCCAGATCTTGTTGAGAAAATCTTCATGAAGAAAAATATGTATGCACCAAGGGTCCCATTCTTGTACAAGCTCATCAAGGCACACCTAAAGAAAAGATACGAAAAATTTATGGAAGCAGTGAAGAAATTGCACATAGATGTTCCATTTCTTGATGCCTTAGAGGAGATGCCCACGTATGCAAAGTTTTTCAAAGATCTCATCACAAAGAGAAGGAGGGGAAACCATGTTGAAACAATACATCTAGCAAACATGTCTAGTGCCTTTGTACAAGCTGAATTGCGACTAAGAAGAAAGACTCCAGAGCTTTTAACATTCCTTTTTGTGTTGGGGACAACCTTGAAAGGAAAGGTCTAGCAGACTTGGGAGCGAGCATTAGCCTCATGCCCCTAAGTTTAGCCCAAAGATTGGGATTGACCGACATGGTAAAAACAAACATGAGGATTGAACTGGCAGATCACACGTTCAAGAGACTCGTTGGTATAGTAGAAGATGTCCCTATATGTGTGGGACGATTCTTCACCCCTTGTGACATCGTTGTGATAGACACTATCGAGGACCCGAAGTGTCCTATGATATTCAGATGACCATTTTTGGCAACTAGTAGGGCTTTGATAGATGTCGCTGAAGGCATCATAACTCTTCGGGTTGGAGATGATCACATAGACTTCAAGGTGAAGGAAGCCATGAAGGGACCGTCTCTTTTCGAATCGGTCTACTTCATGGACAGCTACAACCAATATTGTGAGGAGGTTCAAGAAGAAAAGGCCATACTAGACCCCCTGATGAGGGCCCTGAACAACCCAAATCCTCTAGCAGAAGACCCATAAGTGGTTGAAATTCTGAATTATCTTAACCAAGGCAAAGAAAATCTCAGTGAGGATGGAGAAGTAATTGAGATTGTAAAATATGCTTCTTTGGAACAGTCGAGCGAAAAGAAAGAGGCTCCCAAGCCGAAGCCAGAACTGAAACCACTCCCAGAAGGACTAAATTATGAATTGCTGGATAGTGAGGGAAGGAATCTCGTGATCATTAACGCAAACCTAACAGAAGAACAAAGGGAAAGACTCCTGAAAAAGTTGAGGAAGCACACAAAGGCAATCGAATACTCTATCGAAGACATCATGGGACTTAATCCATCCCTTTGCATACATAGGATAAATCTAGAAGAATCTACAAAGCCACTGGTTCAACCTCAAAGAAAATTGAACTAGATGCTAAAAGTAGTCAAGAAAGAAATATTGAAACTACGGGATACAGGGATTATAAACCCAATAAGCGACAGCAACTGGGTAAGCCCCATTCATGTAGTGCCTAAGAAAGGGGGGATGACTGTAGTAAAAGGAGATAATGGTGATGAAGTAGCCACAAGAATTGTTACGGGCTGGAGGATGTGCATAGATTACAAAAAATTGAATTCAGCCACGAAGAAAGACCATTTTCCCCAACCATTCATTGACCAAGTCTTGGAAAGACTGGCCCACCACGACTATTTCTGTTTCTTGGATGGATATTCTGGATTTTATCAGGTTCCAATCCACCCCGATGATTAAGAGAAAATGACATTTACGTGCATCTATGACACATATGCTTTTAGAAGAATGCCTTTTGGCTTATACAATGCTCCCGCAACTTTCCAACGTTGCATGATTTCTATGTTCTCTGACTTCTTAGAAGATATAGTTGAGGTGTTTATGGATGACTTTTCAGTATACGGGATAGACTTTGAAGCCTGCCTAAGAAACTTATCCTTAGTACTATAGAGATGTGAGAAGAAACACTTGGTCCTAAATTGGGAAAAGTGCCACTTTATGGTCCAGAGCGGTATTGTCTTAGGACATAAAATTTCCAAGAAAGGTATCAAAGTGGATTTGAGCAAAATTGAAACTATCTCTAAACTCCCGCCACTGAAGTCTGTAACTGGGGTAATAAGTTTTCTAGGCCATGTTGGATACTATAGAAGATTCATCAAGGATTTCTCAAAAATCTTGAAACCCCTTTCAAACTTGCTAATCAAGGACGCAGTTTTCAAATTCAATGACGAATGCTTAAAAGCTTTTGAGACCCTGAAGCAAGCTTTGACTTCTGCACCTATCCTACAAGCCCCTAATTGGGAGCTTTCATTTGAGATAATGTGTGACGCTAGTGATTACGCCATAGGCGCAGTCCTATGACAAAAGAAAGACAAGAAGCATTATGTCATCTGTTACGCCAGTCACACATTAGATGAAGCTCAAGTGAATTACACCACCACCGAAAAGGAAATGTTGGCAATCATTTTCGCGTTTGATAAGTTCCGATCATACCTTATAGGGTCCAAGGTGAAATTGTACACTGACCACGACGCTATACGATACCTTATGCAGAAGAAAGATACTAAGCCAAGGCTGCTGCGATGGACTCTGTTGTTGCAGGAATTTGATCATGAAATAATAGACAATAAAGGAAAGGAGAATGTGTTAGCTGACCACTTATCCAGAATCATTTTCAATGAGGAAAACTGATTTCCTGTTAATGATAACTACGCCGATGAAGCCCTACTGATGGCTCAATCAGAGGAACAAAGATTACCATGGTTCGCTGCTATTTGTAACTATTTGGCCTGCGGCCAGCTGCCACCTGACATAACATACAATCAAAAGAAAAAGCTTTTCGTTGATGTTAAGAACTATTATTGGGATGATCCATTGCTATTTAAAGGGTGTTCTGATAATTTGTATCGAAGAAGTATACCCGAGGAAGAAGTTTCGTCAATCCTGAAAGAATGTCATTTTGCGCCTTATGGAGGGCACCACAGTGGAGAAAGAACTACTATGAAGGTACTCCAATCTGGGTTTTACTGGCCCACCTTATTTAAAGACGCGACGTCTTTTGTCAAGGCATGTAAGGAATGCCAACTCACTGGAAATATCAGTAAAAGAAGCAAAATGCCTATGGCTAAATGGGTGGAAGTGGAAATCTTTGATGTTTGGGGAATCGAATATATGGGTCCTTTCCCATCATCAAAAGGATACCAGTACATCCTAGTAGCCATCGACTATGTATCCAAGTGGGTCGAAGCAGTAGCAACTCAGATTTTTGATTCTAAATTAGTGATCAAGATGTTTGAGAAGACCATTTTTCCATGCTTTAGAGTGTCGCACACTGTTATAAGCGATGGAGGCTCACACTTTGGAGAAAACCAATTTGAGGCTCTATTGAAGAAATATGGGGTAAAGCACAAGGTTGCTACACCCTATCATCCTCAGACCTTGGGACAAGTGGAAGTGTCCAACATGCAAATAAAACAAATATTGGAAAAGACAGTCAACCATACTAGGAAGGACTGGTCTATGAAGCTCGACGATGCTCTCTGGGCTTACAAGACTGCTTATAAGACACCTATAGGAACAACGCCATACAGATTGATCTATGGTAAATCATGCCATCTACCACTTGATCTCAAGCATAAAGCCCTTTGGGTGATTAAGTTCCTAAACATGGATTTGGAGAAAGTAGGCTAGAAGAGATTCCTACAACTGTAGGAACTAGAAGAGCTGAGATTGCATGCTTATGAAAATGCAAAAATTTATAAACAAAGGACTAAGGTGTGGCACGATGCCCACCTAAAGAACAAAGATGTCCATGAGGTGATAAAGTGCTTCTCTTCAATTCAAGCATCTGACTTTTTCCAGGTAAACTTAGAACGAGATAGTCGGGCCCCTTTTCTATGGTGAAGATATACCCATCAGGAATGATGGAGATTTAAGGGGATAAAATAGGAACTTTCAAGGTTAATGGGCACAGAGTAAAAAGATTTTATGAACACGAAGCTTTTGTCTGAAGATCTGAAATCAGTTTGGAGGAACCAAATCTGTCATCCGAGAACAGGAATGAGGAGTTGCCACATCCAGCTGAGAAACTCAAGGAATGAATGATTATGAAGTCGAGCTAGAGACTTTAAAATAAGCACTTCTTGGGAGGCAACCCAAGTTTGTACTATTTCTTTAATCTTTTGTTTTCTCTACCTTTTAGTTTCATTAAGTTTCCTTCCCTTTTAAGTTTTGTACATATCTATTCCCCTTTAAAAAGATGAATGGATTGAAGAGACAAGCTTTGTTTTGGTCAAGTACTCTAACCGCGGTCGCGGTGTTCACCTTGCTTTAAGCAGACCACAAGCGGTGTCGACATTTAGTGACCTCGACCGCGACCTGATGTTTCCCTTGACAGAAGAGACCGCAGACCGCGGTCATGTTTCAAGTACACTATGGTCGCGATCACTCCTTCTTTATCTGTGATCAACAGGTCACAGCCACTCTACTATATATATTCTAAAACCCTAATTTTGTAGATTTCTTTTTGCTTTCTTCTTTCTTAAGACAGAGTTAAACCTCTCAGCTTTGACGAATTCACTACAACCACGACTGACATCCTCCACCATAGCCGACTCAACACCGCATCGACCTTCTCCATTTTTCCATCTCGTCTGACAAACAAGGTAACTGACAAACCCTATTTTTCCCTTATTACCCGCCACATCCATGGTTTTTCGTCGTCGTTGTCATTACTAGTTTTGCCTCACACCCTTTCCCCATTATTCTGATTCATTTGGATTGTCTGCCACCTATCGTGCCTCCCACATCCATTATCGCCGGTCAAAATCCCCGTCTGCCCTAGGCAGCATTTTCAAACAGTATTTTTTTTGTTGGCGAAAAAATGTGTTGCTATTAATGAGTCCAAAAACTTTGGGTACAAGACTATGTGCCCCATACAACCAGGATAGAATCCAGAGAGACCAAGGTCCAACAAATGGACCTCACAGAAAAGAAAAGGGAAAGCATACATGAAATCTAGGCTATCCTATACTAACCAACCTAATAACATCAGCCCTGTTTACATGAAACCAGAGAAACAACTATCAATAAAACCACCTTCAAAATGTGAACCCTAGCCTCATGAACCAGGCGTAGGCTACTAGACTAGCTAGAAATATCAAACCAAAGCAATCATCCAGTTCCTCCTAACTAATCCAAGGGCTTCCAAGCTACAAACTCCAAATCAAAAGCCATCAATGGCAGTGAAAACAGACCCATAATCAGGGGCATGAGAACCTTCCTGTCTTCCTTATGCATTATAACCAAAACCTAAAAGAAAGGATTCAAGAAAGGATTCATATCCATGCTCACAGATCAGATCAAAGCATCTTCGAAACTTTTGAATAAGCATTTGCCTCTAAGAAGCAAAATAGACCCAGAATCAGAGAGACGGAAGAGAATGTCTAACCAACCTTCTTCCTTCCAGACTTCTTCTTCCTTTTAGACCAAGATTGGTTGTAGTCCATGTACTTAGGGTCCCATTGGTCTGACTCAAAATCAGAATCATTAGAACCCTCATCTTCAAAAAGGTTTTCCTTCCTGACCTACTGTTGGGCAGAAAACTCACAGCTACTCCAAATTTTGTTTGGCAACCAAGACTCGGAAGTTGAAGCTTCCTTTCCACTTCTGACTATCTCCAAATCCCAACCTAAATCCAAACCACCCAAGTTACAAACAGAAGAGGTGCCAACCATGTCGGGCTCTGCCATTTGGATCTCATTAGCTAGAGGTTTAGAGAATGAGGATTGTCAAGCACTGTTAATGAAAATATCCTTAACCTGTTGAGAGATGAACTCCATAAGGTTATTATCTTGCTCCAGTTGGTTAGCATGATCACTTCTCTCAGGAATCACCTCACTGACCACCTTAGCAGGAATCGACCCCTTAGCATTCTGTCGAGCATTCGCCTTGCCTAACCTGACCTGGATGTCCTTCTCTGGTGGGGGCTTCCTCAGTTTCAAAGGGCATGACATCCCTCTATGCCCCAATCTCTTGCAGCTGGGGCAGATTATCGGCAATGCAATCGACTCCACCTTCAAGGTCTTCGAGGATGAATCCACCTCCACCATAGATGTTCTAGGAAGTTTGGCTTCGCTGCAGACATCAATGCAGACCAGAGCGTCACCAAGACAACCCACTACAGTCGACTGAACATCGAAATCCACTGGAATGCCGAGGGTGCTTGCAATGCTGGCTATGTGTTGCTTGGTCCATGGCAGACCAGAGTTTTAAATCTTGACCCAGATAGGGGCACTTGAGAAGGAGAGAGGTTGTAGGGGCAACCATGGCTTCCATGAGTGAACAACCAGAAGGGATCCATCCATGAACCAGGGTGCTTCATCAAGCACCCTCTCCTTCTCACTTTCAGTCGACATCTTCACAATAAAACCTTTGCGTTCTTCAGCGACGATTTCGACTGGGCCACTAGGGTGCCACACTCTCCGAATCCAGTTGCTAAGTTGGTTGTTGAATGCCTTCCTGCCCACAAATTGAATCGAGAGATACTCCTCCCAGGTCGGTATTGAGCACTCCTGACTCGAGATTGAGGCACACTTCACGCCTTCCTTCAGCCCTGGTTCGACAAACTTGATCAGGTTCAAAGGGATCTCTGCTATCCCTTGCCTGGTGGTGGCAAACCAGTCCACAAGGTGAATGGGTCTGGACCCTTCGATGGAGAAGATCAGGGATGACTTGGAAGAGCTGGCAGTGGCGGTGTCTTGGGCCCTAGCAGACGGGATATCCGGGTGGACATTGCTTCCTTCACCGTCGACCTCTAGTTGGCCGAGCGGAGGAGCCAAAGATGGCTCTGCGGCAGATTTTCCCCTTCCTCCTTGCTCGCTGGATTATCACCCTCGCCCTCACCCTCCTCTCCCCCGAGCCATTTTTAAACAATATTAAAAACCTAAAAATATAATAACTGGCGCATCCGCCCGCCGTTGAGCGCACCTACAATTAGGGACATTCGACCTCTAACATTTCCACCCACTCCAATTGAACAAGCCAATGAAGGGAAGTGGAACCGTTGATCGGATAGACCGTGAGTCCCGGTCTGCTTCAATAGAAACTACGACCATGGTCTACACGTCGATGCTAAGCCAGTCATGGTGCTCCCTCAACACTTAAGTTTCAGGTTCACACTGCGGGTCGCGGTGTTGAAGATCATTGTTTGAAATCGCGGTCCCCTCAATTGCAATCTGCCCAATTCACAACATAAGACTGTGGCCACGACCGCAATCTCATTCACAAGGCCGCGACCAAGACTCCCTTCAGAGACAGTGATCGCAGTGTCTCTTAAATCACCAACAAGACCGTGGGTTGCGGTCACTATAAACATTCTTTTTGAAATTAAGAAATTTTCATAAAATAATTGTGAGACAATTAATCATTGTTAAATAAAAAATAAACTAATTAATTATAAAAATATTGTAGAATGTCTTCTCTCGTGACCAGCGACCCCATCTGCAAGCAGGAAACATCTTTGAAGGAGGTAGAGAAGATAGTGGAAAGCCTGACAGTGACACTAAAGAAGGACACATCTCTGTCAGTGGCCAAAAGGGTTGAGTTGCAGCTCAAGCTTGAATAGTATCAAAGGATCATGGGTCACCTGGAACTAGAGGACTCACCACAAGAAAAAAAACAAACCGAACAAACAGAGACCTCAAAGTATCAACCAGGAGAGTCAGAGACCCGAGTACATGGGAAGAAAAGGAAAGCTACACCCAAGGAGACCAAGGGCAGCAAGAAAGCAAAACAAGTAGTAGTTGAGAAACCAAGGAGGCAGGAGATAGAGAAAGCCAACTAAAAGAAAGAAGCCACTAGAGAGACATCAGTAGAATCTGGTGAACCCCCATTCATGTCGAGAAACCCCGTACACCAGTCTACCTATGACTGGATGTATCAGAATAAGGACTTCAGCCCAACTAGGTACCTGGACGTAGAGGATTTCAAGAAGATGGAATCTATGACAACGTAGTCAAATTCCTAGAAGGTGCAAATTTATGCACCTTATGCACATCCGAGGCGAAGTCCTACAAGAAGTTAATTAACTGCAGAGTTCATGTCTTTCCTAAGGAAAATCCCCACAAGTAGGGAAACGAGGGAAGTGGGTGGTGGAGATTACAAATTGGAGGTAAGGCTAGGAGGTGAGCCTTACATGATCTCTGAGGCAACGCTGAATAAAATATTCACAAAGACAGAGGAAGAAGCCAAAGCTTGCTCCGCCACCCCAGGAGAGAAGGAAGCGACCACCTACAATAGCCATCACATGTGGGAACAGCTGACCGGAGAAGAACACATCTCGAAGAACTTGAAGGCCTCCCTAATCACCTTGTGCTTCATTCGCACGATCTAGAAAATAACAGCTTACATCATTTACACGAGGCACGAGACAGGAACAACGAGCAAAGGGGACTTGTTCCTAATATGGTCAATAATAAATAGAAAGCCGGTAAATATTAGAAAAATATTAATCAAACATTTATCTAAAGCAGTAGGAGGGGAATCAAAAAGGAACTTGGCATACTACATGGGAAGTCAAGTAACAAAGATCGTGCAATACTTCATGGATGCAGGGGAGATCCTAAAGTATAAAGAGATGGAGGGACAACTGAAAATAGATATCAAATCCGTCGTCGTCATGGGAATTTTGGTGCAGATGGGGGAGAAACTATACTTCAAGTAGAGCAGCTCAAATAGGCTCCTCACCCTTCCAGAGATGGCGTTTTATGACGCCCACAAACTGCGACCGACCCAGGATGACATCGAGAAGATGTGCTCAGGGGCACTGCGAGCCGATGCGGAACCAACAACTATAGTCTGGGAGAGCAGTGCCCAAGCTGAAATGAATGAGTAGAAGGGCGCAGAGAAGCGGAAGAAACTGGTGGTGCAGAAGAAGAGGCACATATCAGATACACTAGCCTCGTCAACCGCAAAGACAAAAGCTACAGAACCACCAACCCCCATGGCTTCCCTTCCAGAAGAAATAGTGGTGAATGAAGAACCCACACCTATAGAGCCACACGAGGAAGTGGCTACAATGGAGCCAGAGGTGGAGAAAGAGGAAGGCACAACAACCAACCTACAGCCTGACGTAGAACCAGAGGTGGAGCCGAAAGGACAGGACTCCCAAGCTGAACCGGAACCAGAAGTTTGTGGAGTCAACATGGACCCACAAGACAAGCAGAAGGAGAAAGAATAAGGTACACCACCACCACCTCCGCAACCAACAATACCACGCACGCTGACGATGCACATGGAGCAACACCTGCACCACCAACAACAACATACACCCTCTTTCAGGGGTGTACTAGGTACAAGGTTTGATGCCATGTGAGAACACATGCATCAAACCACTACAATAAATACAAATATTACTTCTTCTTTATCTGTGATAACAACATAGGTACAAGTCCTCGACGATAGAACTAAATCACTCCCTGACCTCATACAAGAAGCATTAAGCAACCAATGGACAATGATGGGAGTGCTGAAAGAAATGAAGGATGAAATGGAGGACTTAAAGAAGGAGAGGCATGCCATTCGAGCAAAAAATGAACATATATGTCACATCTACGATGCAGAGATGGCCAGCCTCAAGGAAGAATGCCAACGCCTCGAAGAGGACTGATGGAAATTTGAGAAGGAATGTGAAGAAATCGAGAGCCGATAGAAGAAAAAGAAGGCAAAGCATTCATCAAGTCTAGTACACTCCTCATCGAGCCCCTCCAGCCATTACAACAATGGCAATGACAATGCGAGAGGAACCGAAATGGGAGAAGAGGCGACAAAAGAAGAAAGTGCCAATGTGAAGACGGCACCAGCAAGTGATCAGAAGAAGAACGAAACCCCTCAACAACCGAGCTCCCACAACAACAAAGACACAACAAAAACCACAAAGTTTTTCAAGGGAGCTCGATCTCAATAGCAGTCCCAAAGAAGGAAAAGAAGAAATGGATAAAGGCAGTCGTACACACATAGAATGGCATACGACCCTGCCTACAAGTAAGTTGACGCCAGAAGAATAGCAAGCTATAGCTCATCGAGAAGAAGTCACTACATCAATGTCAGACTTCAGTGTGACAGGGGTTGTGGAGCTCGATAAGATGCTAGCTGAGCTGGGTGCCAGTCTTGAAGAAAGCAATGAGTTCCTTCTACTCTTCAAAAGAGTCTTTGTGGTCATCATGTTAGTCTTTTTATTAAGTGTAAAGGCTACATTTGAGCTTTTGTAGAGGATTGTAGTCCTTTTAATGACATTGACGACCAGCAGAGTCCAATGATTGTCGTGAAGAATTGGTAGAAAGATGTAGTCTGGTAGGGATGTCACCAAGCATTGTTGTAGGCACTCCTTTTCGCCTGATCGTTTGTCTTTCAAGATGTCATCTACCAGCAGGAAGTATGCCATGTGAGAATTTGGCATGTTGTCGCCTAGTAGCACCTAGTAAGCTGACATCATGCTTACTAAAAGATATCCTCCTATTTTTAGCATTTCTCGAAGGTCATATTTTAGCACACAAATGACATCTCTATAGAAGATGACATTTCCCAGAGAATCATCTTCTTTCAAGGACCTCATAATTATATTCAATTCTTCTAAAGATAGGCTAAGGAAGTTCCATCTGTCGAAGTCCTTGGAAGAAGGTGTAACTTCTCCTGCCGATCCATATGGCTTTACATTGATCAGGTCTTCTTCTTCAACCTCTCCCTCCTCAGGCTTTTCCTTTGAAGGCTGTTCTTCTAGGATTTCTGCTACTGGAGGTTGTTCTAGTTCATTTACTGATGCGTGTTTTATAGCTTCTCCAGTGCTTTGATTCCATCCATCTTTCCAAGCCACAGCCCTGGCTGGCTCTGTTGAATTCAACCATATGGTCTTTAGTTGTTCCCTCCAGGTCACCTTTTCAGGTAGAGGGATATCTTTGTGAAGCCGTTAGGGTACAACTTCTGAAGGCATCGCTGGGTCGTTGAAGAATTGACGATCATAGATGACCTCCATAGCATATAAACCCTGCAGTCCATGCAAGTCCTCATTATCTAGATCTTCCAGGGGATGCCCTTGTTGATGGCTTCCCTCATTCTCAACACTATGAAGGCGCAATCCCTCGAACCAACCTCTTCTTGAGGGACCTTCTTGTTTATGGAGAAGAACCTCCATAAGGGCCCTGGAATCTATCATCTACTTCTTTGATTGCTCGTTGCAGACACAGTGGTATCTTTAGGGCATTTCTGGCATCCTTCCTTTTATAGATGAGTGAAGTGTTGTCCAGTTCATCTACGTAGTAGTTGAGCACCGTCTTCTTCTGCTCGTATAGGTCCACGACGATTAGTGCCCAATGCCTTACATTCCTTATGGGCAACACTACATATCTTGTTCCCCTTCTATGAACTACTGCCTTCAGTTCAGCGACATCTTCTGCCTCATAGTCTTCTTTGTAGACGAGGCTAGCCAGATGTGTCATTCCATTAAAGACTAGCTACGGCTTGTCTAGATGTAGAAATTCTTCCAGGAGGGTAGTGTAGAGCATCTTGAACAGTCGTTTATGTACTCGTGCTTTTTGCAAAAAGATCCCTCGGAAGTGATCCCTAGTCAGATGTCTACCCTTGTTATCATACAGTATGTCGGACCTGGGTAGATCATTGTTGAGGATGTCTGCCAAGATATGGATGTATCTGCATGTGATCTGTGATACTATAGACATGTCCATCTCCTTCATTTTGCATGGCAGGGGAGGGGCCACTCCAAGAATTTCTTTTATAGCTGGCATACTCCTCTCCCTGGAGGGGGCTCGTTTGTAAAGAAAGTGGACAGCCCTTCGTCCTCATCGTCAGATGTTCCTTCGTGTATCGAAGGTGTGGGAGTTTCATTGATAGTCAGCATAGCTATGTTCACTTGTTCAGCTTCTTTGACTAACGATTGTGTTGTGGCCACTTGTTCTGCTACTTCTGAGGATGCTTCTGCAGCTATGTTGTCTTTGATATTGCTTTCCTCAGAAGTTTGGCCCAGTTTGGTAGCCACCAACATTGCTAGAGTTGCCTCCATCCCAACACATGTGCTGAGGCGATTGTTAATATGATAAAAAACCATGGCAAAGGGTACAAGCATACGGCAGGTAAAGACTTCAAAAAGACGCAGTTCTGCCACAGGAGCCCCCAACAGGTGCCCCTATCAAATGACTACGACTTCTTCTGTCTAGCCTGGATGGTGACCCTAGCCAGTATGGATGCAAAGGTGGAGGGCATGTAGTACGAACAGTACCACACACTACGAGGAGTATACGCAAGCATGCTTCTCGAGTCCGAGTGGGCCTCCACCAACAACAAGAACGAATAAAGAAAGCTCGTTTATATGTCTCACTCAAATTTTGACACCCCAAGATGTGGTGAAGGATAAGTTTGGGGGAGGGGTCATAAACGGGCTAGAGAGGTACATTTACCATTTTTTTACCTCTATGAAATTCTCAAAAAAATTTAAATTTTTTGCAAAAGCTACCTTTTGAATTTAGAATCTAGCCTCCTCTACTGCTAAATTTTCAAAATTATAGTGCTTTTGCCCTCCTAGAGAGAAATAAATGAGCAACCTATATATATATATATATATATATATATATATATATATATATATATATATATACGAGTAAAACAAGAAACATAGAAATACTGATCTATCTCATTCTTACAATAAGAGGTTGTACGTGTGACAACCTTAACTCATGAAACCCTCAGAGACTAGAGAACTTCACCTAGCCATACTCTCGACCAACCACCCTCACCTGACGCTTTTGACTAGAAAATCCTTATCTCCGTAGAGAGGGAAACAGCTGCCCTTTTCAAGGCATATCTAAAAAGAGGCTTGGCTGCCCAAAGGACCACTTAAAAATCCTTCGCACCCAATCCTGAAAGGAGATGTAAAAATCCAAAAAGAATGAAAAAAAATAAAGAGAGTTGAGCCTAAAAAGATGCCAAAAGGTTCCACACAGTCGGTGTATTGCTGCACTCATGAATGCAGATATGTCGTGTCCGTAAGTGGAATCTTGAAGTCAAGCTTACACACCTCCAATACTAAATGAAACTCACAAAACCACCTGACTTAATATCAGAAGCCCAAAAAGGGCAACACTGTCCTTACAATAGTTGTGGGTGAGGAGTTCAGAGGGATGAGGAAAACACTTGAAGCCTTAAGCCTACCCGAACACATTAGCATATGGCCAAGTGAAAATAAAGAAATGGTGTGTATTCTACCCCTCGAAAAAGATCTTGTATTAGTATGGTTATTACCTAAGGGGAAGGGGTGATAAGTTGAGAAGGAAGAACCTTTTACAATTGAAGGCAATGGCGAGAAAGCAAAGTTATGCAACTCTAGTTGAGAGGGAGGAATGAGACCTAAAGGTTAGAAAACATACCACAACAGTCTTGATGCAAGAATGAGATATTTCAGTCATGTTATATTCTATAATTTTTGTCACATAAGTTTGCTCTTTCTCTCTCTGAGTTCTCGAACCTACACTTAGCCTGAGGACAGGCTTGATTCTAAGTTTGGGGGAGTTGATAACACTTTATTTTACGTACTTTTTGTATATATTATATACCTCTTTTAGTATATCTTTTATTATCTTTCCCCAAACTTTTACCATCTTTTTGACTAAAACCTCACTTACACATCTTTCCATGATTTCAGGTACATTTACAGCCCAAGTCACGGTCGTTACCTCGACTGCGACCCACTCATTCAATAACTGTGGTCGAGGTCTCTGAACCACTTTAAGATCGAGGTCCTTCTACATTCAAGACAAACTGTGGTCAGTCTGAAGCCGCGATCACTGCTAAAGTACGACCACATCAGAGGTTGTGATCAGTACAGGAGTACCAATCAAGCCAGGAATCACGATCTATTTGGAGACCGCAAATGCCAAGTTCAACCGAGACTCAAAGAAGGTTGCAGTCCAATTGGGGTCACGATCCCTACAGACCACAACCAATAAGGGAGACCTCAACCTCTCCAATGCAATGCATGAGTCGACCTCAACCGTGATCATTGCCAGACCGTGAGCAACTGGCAGACCACAATCGAGTTCGACCGCGATGAAAGAAGGAATAAAGAGCAAACCACGACCGTAGTCTCACACCTCCCTCAACCCAGACTGTGACCATGGTCTTGGCTTAAGTTGGTGGAATGTGCCTATAAATAGGACACCCACCTATCTTGTCAAATTATTAGATCATAGATCGGATCCCAAGAACCACAAAGTGTTGCTGCTGCCCAGACTCATTCCATTCCATCCCATACACTAGTCTTGGATCTCCAAAGGTAGAAGCTGAGGAGAGAGAAGACTGAAGACTCCTTCTTTTAGAGAATAAGATCATCCGCTCCATCGACGTGCTAGATCTAGATTTGAATAAGTATTGTGTCATATCACGTCTCTTCTCTCTAGATCTATCATTCCTTTCCACTAAACTTCCCTCCTCACTTTGTGGATCTTCATGTATCAATCTTTCTATAATGTTGTTATGCTGTCCTCAAGCATGAGCAGCTAAACACCTTAACTTGGGTTGGGAGTAGCCACTAAGGCCTCTCCCAACAAGTATATTGTCTCTCCTTGTTGAATATATATACTCTTGTCAAGGTTATCTCCATGTGCCTGTTTTAATGCTTCACTTGTATGCTTAGCTACCATCTTTTGATGTTTGATAGTATATATCTCGAGAGAGTAATATCTCTTTTATCATGTATTATGGAGTAGTATAAATGCATGAGAGTGTTGGAATACTAAAGCTTTAACCATATGTTATACCTTGTGGTTTACGTGTGGCCATCTCGAGAGAGAGGCTACCCTTCGACTTAGATCTATCCTCATCTCAAGAGAGAGTGGAATAGATGCTTGTAATCTTGATGAGAGTATACGAGAGAGAAATGATGTTGCATGTTGGAGAGAAGTCTTAGTAGGTGAAACCCAATCCGAGTTTCCTTCCATATACTTGTTTCATCTTATTTTCATTTTTGTTTGTTTTTGTTATCTTTGTTTTCTTGCTTAGCTTTGATCTAAGTGTCATCATTCCTTAGGGGGCACCCCTTTTTTGTACCTCCTTTATCTGGAATATATGAGCGTTAGATTTTGTGTGCTTGACACTGCCAACCTTGTCCCTATGTTCGACCTCGATCGCTACATCGGACCCCGTTTATTGTTGTGGGGGCCTGAGAGTCGGGTTATCTCTTTAAAAGTCCGACTACTCTAAATCTACTCCTTTTGGATGCATAATTTAGGTCGGTCACTGCTCCCACTCCAACACTGACTCAACCTTCTTTGGATCTACGCAAACACCCTTGGCAGATATAACGTGACCCAAAAAAGACACATGGGTCAACCAAAACGTGCACTTGCTGAACTTGGCATACAGTCGGTGATGCCTTAACAATGCTAATGCCTGGCAAAGGTGCTCCTCATGATGTTGAATATCCCCAGAGTATATCAAGATATCATCTATAAACACAACTACAAAATGATCCAGATACGGTCTGAACACTCTGTTCATCAGATCCATGAAAGTTGTATGTGCATTGGTTAGCCCAAACGACATAACCACAAACTCATAATGACCATACCTAGTCTTAAAAGTAGTCTTAGGTATGTCATCTACCTTGATCCTCAACTGGTGGTATCCTGCCCTCAAGTCTATCTTGGAAAACAAGGTATCACCTCTCAATTGATCAAGCAAATCATCGATCCTCGACAACATGTACTTGTTCTTCACTGTAACCTTGTTCAATTGTCAGTAATCTATGCAAAGCCTCGTGGAACTGTCCTTCTTCTTCACAAACAACATAGGAGAACCCAGAGGGAAGTGCTTTTTATGATGAAACCTTCTCAAGAAACTCTTGTAACTATTTCTTAAATTCATGCATCTCTACTGGTGCCATCTTGTAAGGTGATTGCGCTATGGGTTGTGTTCCAGGAACAAGATTGATTTCAAACTAGATCTCTCTAGGAGGTGGAATACCAGTAAAATCTTCAGGAAATACATCCTCAAACTCTCACACTATTGGTACCTTCCGATACTAGGACTCGTCCTCTTGGTATCCACAACATGTGCTAAGAAAGCCTCACATCCTTGTCTCATCATCTTCTCTACTATCATGGTTGATACCAAACATGTAGGAAATATCTTCCTATTTCCTTGTAAAGTCCAAGAGACATCTCCATCACAAAATGCCACCACCTTGGAACTACTGTCCAAAACAACCTTGTACTTCTCCAAGGTATCCATCCCTAAGATCACATCGTATCCATGTATATCAAGTGCCATAAGGTCCACTTGAATGTTGTGTCCAGAGAAAGAAAGAACGCAAGATGGACATACCTATAGCAACTCAACAGAACCAACTAAAGGAGTTTCTAGAAGAAGACTATTAGATCTACTACAAATAGGTAGATTACAGCTACTTATCACCTCTCTGGTCATAAAGAGTGCATCACACCTAGTTCAACCAAAATATATACAAAAGAAGAAGGAGATAAATCTGAATGAAAAAGTTCCATCTGACATGTCACGACCCATGGGTTGACCACTCGCTCCGGCTGACTCAAAGAATAGAATCTAACTATCGCCTATTATCATCCTCATCCTCTTCCAGTTGTCCAAGATGATCCTGCCTGTGATGCCTAACCACATCCTCTACCACCACTATTGTAGTGTTTTTGTTCTTCTTCATCCTTCATAGGGCACACCCACCTCAAATGCCTTACTTGTTTAGACTTGTGACAAGTTCTGGTTTCGTACGACATCCTACACGACCTTGTCACTAATACTTATGTTGGAATGAGTGCTCCCATTAGAGGAAAGCTACGACCTTGACCCTTACTTGGGGACCACTATGGCGACACTCATGATCTCAGCTTAGAAAAAGTTGACCTTTTTTGTAACTGTGGTGATGATAACGTTGTCTTCTTAAAGCCTCCAAGTGATTGTCCTTGAAATTGAGCTGGCCTCTTCCTAGAGTTGGTTTCACGCTTCTCGTTAGTAGACCTCTCAATCCTCCTTACTGACTCCACCAAGATAGAGAATCTCTCTTAATTCTCCAAATCCAATGTTGTCTCAAACAACTCCAAAATCAAACCCTTCTCCATCACTGCCATATGAGGACAGAATCTCAAAATCTCCATGAACCTTTCCTCATACTCATTGACAGATGTAAAACCTTAGTGTGACTTCTCAAATTGTGCTATCTTCTCATCCAGATACGTTTTTTCGAAGTAGCAGCTCATGAACTCCCATAGAAACTCTTCCCAACTCACCACAACTCATGGTTTCTTCTCTTCTTCTGTGGCCCACCAATGTCCAACATTACCCTTCAACAAGTAAACAACATGATTCACCTTGTCCTTTTCTGGGATATTCAGAATCTTAAATTCCTTCTCAAGATCGGTTAACCACATGTCTGTGTCAGCTGAGTCTGTCGTTCCCATGTACTCGATGCTCCCACACATTTCAACCTTTCAAATGTCTTCTCAGCACGCTGAGATATGCATTAGGGATGACTACCCTATCTTGAGGTACAAGCGCTATATCCTCTAAGTGTATAATTGTCACCATGAGTTGTCCAAACATGGACTAGAAAGCTGGATTTGCCATAGTTGCAGGGTCAAACGGAGGCATTGCGGGCTATTTAGGCCCCATCATAGACACTCTACTATCATGTTCTGCCTCCTACCACCTCCTCTTGACACGATGTAACTACTCTCTGCATACTCTTCATGTTCTCTAGACATAACTACATAAGCATAAGCTACGATTAGAAATATGTTGAATTACATAAGAACAAACACAAAACCTAAGTCATATGTCCGTGTAGACTCCATGAACCTAAAGAACTGATACCAACCAAAATTGTGACACCCTGCCACACTAAATGAGATTACTCAAAACAAACACGTGATAGATTGCTAATTAATCTCATATCCAGAAATGGGGGTAAATTAAAACTGATTAAAACATTATCAACATGTTTGGGGATAAGTAAAAATAAGTCCAACTACCTGTATAACATCACATGCCATATCGGGTATTTACATATGTGTCCAACCACAACCTACATACAAAATAGATATTTCACATATACATGCCATATGCAAACATCAACTTGCCGCCAAAACTCGTGTTGATGTACATATCATCTACAAAACATCCCCTTCCTAGACCTGAGAGTACATGGATGAATCTAGGACACTATTAACTACTAGACAACCTCTTATTTCTACTACTCTCTGAGCTTCTCTTCCTCACCTCCACAAACCTGATGACGTCGCTGACGATCGCCTAAAAATATGTGGTGACCCACGAGGTGAGACCCATCTCCCAGCGAGAGACATAACTCTCAACAACAATTATTGATTATAAAAGTTTATTTAATAACCAAGAGTAGATAACATTACAACAAGGATGATTAACATGATATGTAAAGGAACATATAAAACTATCATTTCTAAATAGTTGATTTCTCTTACCACATTATATAACAACTAAAGACTACAAGAAACAAGAAAGGGCAATGCCAATCGTTTTTAACCCTAAAAAAAATATGCTACACGGCTAGATTATGTCTTTTATTAATCCCTGGGGAGTTTGAGGTATACCACTCAAATTTCCAAATGACCATTGTTAAGTTGAAATTAGTTCCATACAAGATCTAGGAGAGTCAGAATCCTAAGATCTCATCCTCCCTCGGTTAGTATGAGTCAGCAACAATGACACATAAAGTCAAGCTGCAAACATCCTAGTCTGCCCTTGGTGTATAGGTCACAAAACTAGTAACCAATGTATACAAAACCCTATCATCCGAGATACAACCACAATTGTCCTCAATCACATGTCATATACATATATCTAAGAAACAACAACAGTCACTTTCCTTCCGGTATGGCCACAGTCATCCTCAAAACCTTGGGATCATGATGTCAAGGACACACAATATCTTGCACCTACATATACTCAACAATATATGACTCTCAACTTCCCTTCAGGAATACTCGTTTCTCCATCCAACAAATCCTGACACTAGAATGGTTCTATGACACAGGGCACTATGTGATTAGGGTTTCACTTGATTATTAAATTCTAGTTGGGTATATTTTAATAGCATCAATCAAGTTACATACAAACCCTAATATATTACTACAAAAACATGGGTATGTCACAACTACATAAGATATAAAGCATATGAGATATTTTTCTCATCGCACCATCATTGCATACCAATCCTTGTCACATAATGAAGAGGATTACACCTCCATTAGGGATCAACCATACCCAAAGTTCATTAAGACCTCTCTCATATGTTCATGAAAGAGCATCATTATCTTTCCACACCTTTGTAAAAGGCTCAACAATCACCGTCTTACTGTGTTACATGGTTTTGGCATAACATTGTATTTATCATAAGAGTTATGAGTTTCAACAACTAACAAAGCAGGATTACCATAATCATCATAAGATTATTCCTCCCACATAACCATCATAAAAGGAAGTTTAATTGTAGTTAACCATCATCATCACTTAATAACTTTAGGCTAGGTTCAACAAAGCAAGTTGAGCTAACATTATGAACCAACACTCTAAAATAACCATCGATTTATATTCTATCGAGGGCAAAGGTAAGAATACAAAATCATGGACTTAAAACCATTGATTCTAAATCATCAAATCCAAACCATCATATCAGGTGCACCAAGTACGAACCATCAAATCATAGACCACATATAAAACTATTGGGTTCAAGGAAAACAAGATTATTGAATCATATGCATTAACCACCACTATTGGATCATGAGAAGACAAATGATTATACACCTACAAATGCCATCATTTTCTAACTTCATAAGAACTGTCGGTTGTGGACATCAGGTGCAACATCGGTTGTGGACATCCACCAAACCATCAACCAAGACTCAGTTAAACCACCAACCAAGGAACCAAACACACCATCGGATGTGAACCTAAATAACCATCATTTTTAAACTAGAAGCACCATGTGTTATCACTAGGTCAAGAAATAAGTCCAAAACATCAAGTAAACCATCGTTCATTAGAGGGAGGAAAACCATTGATTGAGACCGCTTTAGGTGAGCATCAAGACCATTGTTTGGTTGAGGGTAACATGACCATAATTATCAAACAAAAGATGGATCAACAAAACAACACTAAGTCAAAAACCATCATTTGGTGTAAGGATCCAAACTATCGAGTTATGAAAACAAAGAGAAATCAACTCAAAGCAATAGAGAGAGAAACCATCATTTGAGGAAACAAAACCATGATTTCCACATGCATGCAAGGTCTAGAGATTTGACTTTGATGGTAGAAGCGTACACAAGGTATTAGGGGTACATATAGGGATATTATCTACTCAAAAGCTACCTCATAACTCATACCCTAGGAAAAGGTATCATCTTTCCACTTAGAACTACATTTTAGAGAAAGATATATACATGCAAGTTAAGAGTAAGCAATAAACATGGAGAAAGCTATATAACTCGCCTCAAAGTTGATGAAGAAGTTCCAAATATCAAGGTAGAATGAAGAGAGAGAGAATAAATCCTAGCTTGAGCACTCCAAACGTACAAGCTACCTCCTTCTATAAGAACAAGCAAACCCTAGGTCAAGGAAGCAAGAAAGAAGGCTTTCTTCAACCTCTACCACATCCTCTATCAAGAAACACCATGAATCTGGTGAAGAAGGAAGAGAAAAAAGGTAGGGTAGTAATGAAAATGAAGGGAAATAGTAATATATTACTTTCTTAGGTCAAGAACAAGCTAAGGAATCTCCACAAACTTGAAGAGAGGGTAGATCCAAAACCTAGGTGAATATGCAAGCAAGATCGGACAAGCTTCTCCTTCCTTGAGCTCCTTCTTCTCCACTACACAAGAATGATGAGATACAACTAGAAAATAATACAAATAGGGTGAGGTAGGTATGTAAAGAACTTGTTTGCATGCAAGGATGGAGGTATATAAAGCTTAGGGTGAAAGAGAAAGGAAGGTAGAGGTGTCAAGCCAAGCATGCCATGTGTCCCATGGCTGAAACATCACTTCCATGCACAACCAGGTTGTCCATCGGTTGTGGAAGCTAGGTTGTCTATCAAATGTTAACCGTAGAGGATACATAGACCTCCAACAATAGTAGGCACGTTGGTTGTTGTGTCCCTTGGTCACCAAGAAAAACCCAAGTTTCACCATCAGTTGGTGCACTACACAAGTAGAACTATCAACCTAGGTGCCTCAAGAGGGGAAAACCATCGACCTTCAAGCTTCAAGAGGACAAAATTGTATTCCACCACCTGGGGGTGGACCATCAGATCCCATCATCCAAAGGAAAGACCATCGACTTAGGGCATCTAGGTGAGGGAACCTAGTCCTAAGCCCTAGGTTAGATGTCACCACTAAACCAAGGTACAAAAAGGTGCCCTGAGGTACAAATATATCAATCATGATATGAAAACATGTGAGGAACAAAAATCATGTGAAAAATTTCAAGAAAAACACCAGATATGGGTAAATTGCATAAAAGTCCAAAATAAGCACATATATAACAAAACGTACTCAAACAATGTCCAAACTTGACCAAACTTGAAACTTAAGTTGGTCACATGATAGCAAACCACTTATTATGGTTCGATTAAGGTTTTAAGAATTAGATCAAGTTAATAAATCATGTTTTCCCATAAATATAGGTTAGGGGCCTTACATATTCTCCTTGTCTTTGGCACACTTCATTTGAAGAAATAATACATCAATTTAAGGAAGTATTCCTTCCTTCAAAATAAGGTTGTCTTCCTTGGATTTAGTATATCTACTGATGGAATCATTTTTTACCATGAAAAATGTTAGAGCCATCATAGAGTGGTCGTAGCCCAAAACAACCTTTGAGCTTCCTAGTTTCCACGGACTCGCCGCCTTGTATCTTTTCTTTATTCAAGGTTTCATCACAATCATGACTCCACTTACTGAGTGTAACGACAGTCGAACAAATCATTATTTATTAAGCGGAATTAAACATAAACAGCAGATTAATGAAAATCACTAAAAATTAAAACCATTTTTCAAAGAGATCCATTCCAAAGAAAACTCTTACTGAAAGGTCCAAAACCTTATATACATCATTATTCACATTGTACATATCTGGTACATCTCATCTCAAGAATAACATATAACAATTGCTTTACCAAACTATACATGAGCAACATAAAACCTCGAGGCACGTAAGCTAAAATCTCTTATTGATCATAAAACCAGTACGAACCAACTCCAAGGACCTGAGAGTACAGAGACGACACATAGGACTCATATCTATAAGACATGATAGACAATACACTCAACCTGAGTTGTCACTGCTGCCTCAGTTGTTTTTCTTCCTCTGCAAAAAGTTCTTCACCTCCTCGTGCACATTCACCTAAAAATTTGGATCCCACGGGGGTGAGACAATTGTAATTGTCCCAGTGAGAGATATAACTCTCCGCCGACCATATTATTATCACAGATAATCATTTATAAACCGAGTAGAGGTTCTTATTATATTAATAGGCATGATTAATCATTGTGTAAATAGAATGAAGTAATCTCCTTTCTTAAAGAGAACATTGCATCTACCCATGGTAGAATTAATAATCAACTATCTGCTTTGCAAGGAATGTAAAGAAACATAAATCACATCTATCCACTAAGGATGCATAAAAGAAATATAACATCAGCCAATGATTTTCGTATTCAATCCTTAAGCAAGCATGCTATAGGGCTGATTACATTTTACAATCACACTTATGCCCTGAGGAAGTGAGCCATACCGCTCAAATCCAACCGACCATTGCGAAGTCGAAATCAGTACCATACAAGGTCCATGGAAGAGCCGGACTCCATGACCTCCCACGTCTCGGTCAGTGTGAGACCACAAGCAGGACCGCAGTCTCTTGCTTAAGTGACCTTAGTCACACAGGGTCAGGCTACCCTCTGCCTAGCCCACCTTGGTACAGGTGTCGGCGCTAGTGAATCGAGCCACGGGCCAGTTCACCGTGCTCCCCGAGCCATGAACGCATTCATGCTCTATCACACTGAGCCATGGGCCTATTCACCATGCTCTTATCACACTGAGCCACGGGCCTGAAACTGTGCTCTAGAGTCTACAATCGAAGTTGTACTCTAACCTTCCTATTTGTGGCTAGGAGCAACCCCGCATATTCAACAATATGCGCTCCGGATTAACCCATAGGAGAACTCGTTTCACCATCACCAGCTACTGACGATGATGGATCTATGGCCAGGGCACTACATGATAAAATTCCACTTGATTAATTAAGTGCATTACCATATTCTTTTAGCATCAGTCAAGTTTTCACACATGAATTATTATGACAAATGCTACAAAGAAAGGTATAATACATCTATCACGTACTTTTCAAATCTTTAAAACACATGATACTTGGGATCTCAGTCCCTTATCACATTACTGGGAATTCTCATCCCTTCACATAATCATTATCATGATTGCTAGATATGGGTATTCAAACCCTTAGATTGTCACATAACATTGTTACCTCTATAAGAGGTAACCATTATCGCTAGGTCCTCAGACCAAGGTATTCATTTCACTTGTTGTGCAAGTATTCACATGGCTCACAAGGCCATCATACATCTTGTCACCTCTCACTAGGAAACAACTTATTAACATGACTCACAAGGCCATTCACATCTTGTCACCTCTCACTAGGCAACAACTTATTCACATGGCTCACAAGGCCATTCACATCTTGTCACCTCTCACTAGGCAATAACTTATTCACATGGCTCACAAGGCCATTCACATCTTGTCACCTCTCACTAGGCAACAACTTATTCACATGGCTCACAAGGCCATTCACATCTTGTCACCTCTCACTAGGCAACAACTTATTCACATGATACTTGTTATGTAAGTATTTAACATGCCTTACAAGTCTTATACAATAAGAGAAATACAACCTTCCCATCATTAGGGTTAGGATATTCCTTTTATAACCGATTAGGGTTTCATGTTCATTTTATTGATCCAGACCCTAATTCATTGCTCCAAACATCTACGAGCAAACATTGATAGCATAAGTATTCAATCATACTTATTTATTCTCATCATTTATCATTAAATGATCATCAACACAGGGTATGAGTTTCTCTCTCATACTTACCAGAGAATGATTACATCATACTTTATTAACTAGGCTAAACCCTTTCTCAAGGTATGTTAGCCTACACTTATCAAAGCGCAATAATCTCATTACATCTCAATGTAACAATTGATATGAAACACTTCATGTGTTACTCATCCAAGAATATTGGATTTAAGGTGCATCCACCTAAAAGTGATGGATGTGATATCTATCATGTCTTGATATATCACTTCCCTCATCACATTTAACATACTTAAGTTCATGAGCTTATCTTGTATTAGGGTATGTCCCATCCTAATACTTATGCACTAGCTCATCACATTTATCATGTAATGTATTAGTCATAAGTCACACAATTGAATTATTCAACCATCAATAATGATATGGACTCATCTTGGGTTAAGGCATTATTGGTATAAGGTTGTCCATTAACAACCACTCTGGGTGCTTCACTTATCAAGGTATTAGCCATACCATTACTTGGTGCTACACAAATCACTCCTAAGAGTGTCTTAACATTTACAAGGTATATAGGGTTAAATCATATGCATTTGTTCACCATATCAGGTTGTAGGTGTCTAGATACCACTGTATCGGGTTGGAGGTGTATGAACACTCACCAAATCGGGTTAGGATTTGCATTTGTATCCATATCGGGCATGAGGTACCTTCTTGACCTCATATTGGGCACAAGGTATGTGTATGTGTCGTCCATGAGACTTATGAGGTATCAATCCCATCACCATATCGGGCTAGAAGTACATTCAATCACCCTATCATGCTAGTCACCATCTAGGGATAGCCATGATGAGTTAGGGTTACCATATCGTCTAGGGTTGTGTATCGTGCAACCCTGTCGTGTAACCATGTCATACAAGGTCATGTAGGCCTCATGATACTAAGTATCAATGATGTATCATATGATCATATCATGCAATAACACTTGTTACTCTTCACTTATATCGGGTTACCCAATTTAGGGTTTCTTGTCAATTTATAAGTATACAATTGACCTTGTATCGTGTATGGAGTCTATACTTGATGCCCTATCGTGCAAGAGGTGTATACTAAACCCCCATATCGTTCAATAAGGTTTACAAACCTATTCATATCATTTTAGTGAAATAGGTGCATCATCATATCGGGTTAGAGGTGCTTGCTTATGTGCATGCACCCGATATCACTTTTATAAGGTGATATCATCATCTTCAAGCTCTAGACCTTTTTTCTAACTATTATAGTTCACGTCAACAGGTCTAAGCAACTACTAGAACTCATAATTTCATCAATTATTTCAGGAAATTTTGGAATTAAAAGTATTTCACTAATTATAACAATTTAGGTGAAAAATAATAACATGGTTGAGTTCAAGTTATAAAACCCGCCTTAAGAACCACTTCAAAGCTTCAAGCTCCAAAGATCCATGTTCCTAAGGTTGAAGATGACTTTATAAAAGGTCCAAGGCTCGTTCAAAACTCCTTCATATACAAGGAATCACCATGGATAATAAATTGGTGAAGAAGAAAAGAAAGGTAGATCATAACCCTAATTTCATGCTTCAATTCAAGCTTGAAGACAACTATATCTTACCTTAGGGTTAAGTTTTGAGTTCCTTAGATCCTTGGCCGACACCCCACTACTCTTGGGCGATATGGACTTCCTATGGGCCGACACAACCTTGCTTGTGGCCGTTACCCCCTCACTTGTGGCCAAAATCACTTCAATTGGCCGATATCAACTTGCTATGGACAATATCAACATGGTATGGCTGATACACTTGCTATGGCCGATACCCAAGGCCTATGCACGATACCCTTGTGCCCTTTCACGATATGCCAACCCTCTTGCATGATACGGAACTCACTTTCACGATATGGCACTCACTTGCATGATATGGCACTCAACTCTTCACCCTATTGGCTGATATCACCTTATATGGCCAATTTCACCTACTTGGCTGATATGCTTTTGCTATGGGCGATATCCAAGGACCTATGCACGATATGCTTGCTCTCCTGCACGATAAAAGAGCCCCATGCATGATACCACAAGGTAGGAGGGTGGTAAGGGTCGAAAAATTGCACCAAGGGGTGAAACTAGGGGTATATATACTTGTTGATCATGAAGAAAGGCAAAAATGAGGTGTCAACATTTTGAGCTAGTAGGTGCCACGTGTCATGCATGGGTGACACGTGTCCATGCATGCATCATCATTTATCTTGTCTTGCAAAATGGTTGAGGATCATCTTGAGATGCAAATTCGTCCATTACTTATCCATTTGGATAAGTCATCTAGGTTTAATCACTATTTTAAGTCAAGCCGATACACTTTTTCTAAGGAAACTTGTTGGCCATCACACCTCACCTCCTTGAGGTGCTTTGCACGATATGGACTTTGACAAGAGTTCAAAAAACTATATGGGATACCTCCTTGGGCTCCATGGCCGATAGGCACTCATATTTAAGCTTTTCAACTTGATACAACTCAAGTTAAGCTTCCAAATTCAACCCTTTTTCTTGGTCATTTCATCACCAAGAGTATCATCATTCATAATTGATCCAAACATGGTGTCTCATTCATTATCTCTCCTCTAAATGATACATAGAGGAATTAGGGACATTATAGAGGTGGTAATTTGCATATCAACCCCACATTTTGGGTAAATTACAATTTGTACCAAAATTGGTGCACAAGATACCAACATTGTTTAAACAAGTTCAAACTTGGAATTTAGGCTTTCCACAAGCCACCACCTAGCATCATTATCTCTCTTATGATGCTAAAACATATAAGGCACATTCAACATGTGACATTTTGCATTATAGCCCCTCAACTTGGGCAAATTGCACTTTGGTCCAAAACAAAGGAAAATTGTTCAAACAACATTCAATCGGGACCAAACATGAAACATGAGTGTTTCACATGATAACGAAGCACCTTAGAGGATTATATTAAAGTTATAATCAACTTAATTAGCCAAAACAAATAGGGTTACCTCATAACCCAAGTCAGGGTCGTTACACTGAGCTTCTCAAACATGAAAATTAATGTGGTCAACAACTACTACATGGTCTTTGCAAAAATAAAAAATAATGGAAGGTTTATTTCTTCACCTTATAGATTTTTCTACCCCTTTCAAAGTTTCTCATGATGCTTCAAGTGTTGGCATCAATGGTGTTTTGATTTAGTAAGCCCACCCAATTGCATTCTTCTGTGAGAAACTCAATGACTCTAAACACAAGTATTCGACATATGACAAGTAATTTATATGTAGGGAAAGGGCAAAGCCCCTGCCGGAGGTTGATGTCGAAGCTTAGGGAATGATCACTATACTCATTGAAATGGTATGCTGCAACAGGAATATGTTCTATGGTCATATCATCAACATATGCAATTCTTAAAGTCCAAGAAGTGGTTGAATATGCACCCCACCAAATGGTGTCAGTTTCTCCTGGGATACACCTTCGTTCTCAAACATCACTTCAGTGTTGAGAACAAAGTGGCCCATGCTTAAGTCATTGTTTGACCATGCTTCATTCGATTAGTCTTGCATTTTCATATTTGAACACCTGATGGACCGATATCCATCATATGTTGATTGTGGCCTAATCTACTTACATCTTCTAGAGAACCCATCCTCTCCCTCTCTCAATTTTGTGATCTAAGATGAGTTTTTTTGTATGCTGGCTAGTTTTGTATTCCTAACACCTCTCTTTATGACTTCTTTGTGTGTTATTTTCTTTTTGGTGGTATCAAAGGTGATTTTGGTAGGGATATGACCATTGCTCCGATCTCAATTTGGTAGGGATAAGACCATTGTTCAACGGCTTCTCTATGGCGAGACATGGAACACGTTGCATCTCAATGTCATGCTTGTCAGTTAGCAAAGGACAAGAAATAAAAGACATGTATTCACACTCCCCTTCCAATTCCCCATGAACCTTGGAATGATCTAAGTATGGATTTCATTCTTGGCTTCCCTTGCATATCTTGTGTCTATTAGTGTTTTTTGTGGTCGGTAGATTTTTTTAATTGGCCCATTTTATCCCCTATAGTAAAATGTGAGACGCCTCTTGTAATTACTCGCCTTTTCTTTAATGAGGTCATCAAACCACATGGACTTTCTACCACCATAGTGTCTAGTCATGATGTCAAAGTTTAAGTCATTTTTGGAAGACACTATGATAGATTATTGGTACCCATCTCAAGTTTTCCTCCACCTTTCACACTCAAAAAGATGGACAAACTGAGGTGGTCATTTAGATCTTGGGCAATCTTTTGCAATGATTAATGGGTGATTGCTTAGACAATTAGGGTTTACTATTATCTACAATAGATTTCTCTTAAAATGATTATGTTAATAGGTCCACTAAGAAAATTCCTTTTAAAGTTTTGCATGTTTACAAACCCCAGAGACTATTTTACCTCATTCATATACCCATTGACTCTTGAGCTTCCCATTATGTAGATCCTTTTCTCAACAAGTTCATGACTTATAATCCAAACGTTTGAAAAAACTAACATTGTCATATGAATATTATAAGATGATTTAAATGCTCATTGTAGATTCTAGGAATTCCATGAAGGAGATTATGTGCTAATGCATTTATGTATTCAACTCTATCCAAAAAAATATTTCAAGAAGTTTCATTCCATAATGTCATGACCATTCCAAGTACTTAGTAGACATGGACCCAATGCTTACATACTAGATCTGCCAACAGATTGGGGCATTAGTGTTTTGTATTCAATGTGGAAGTATTTACCCTTACTGTGTTACATTTGAGCCCCTACCTCTTTCAATTAAAACTCCTTCAAGTCCTCACCTTGCTTTTCCATATTTGGTAGCACAAACTCATCTTCCTTGACTTACTCATCCATCACTAGAGCACATTAACACTATCCTTGAGGACCAGATCATGCTCACTAGTCAAGGCACCATAAAACAATTCTTGGTCCCTGGACTTCATAGTTTCCCTATTGGCACACCTGGATCACTGAACATGATTTTGCCACATTGATGTCAATCTTATTGAGTGGTACCTCAACAAAAACTTTATAGAGTTGAGTCTTTTGCAGCTGAGGGGAGTCGATAAAAGACACGACTCACCTCTATGTACTTTTGAGCATAGATGTCAATGCATCATTTATCACATCACCGCATGTAGGAATTTTAATATAATTTATATTTTTATTAATTTATTTCCATTCCTTAGGCTCTCATGTAAAGTTGTGAGGTTTAGTCCCATGTTGACTACTGTTGAATTATCTTTGATATGCAGACCTATATATAGGATGTATTGTGGTCTTGCCAAGAAACCTGAAATAATATTTTAGATTAAATTCTTAGGATTAGTTTAATTACTAGACACCCATTATCAACCTAATATGATTCATGATATTCTATATGCACAAATATACACAAAAATGACAAAAAAATGAGTTGAATCTTTTTAAGGTGATTAAGACCATTATGTGACAAGTGAAATGACGCATCCATGTAGTTAGGTGCCCTAAACACCTTGTGTTTCCCCCTAGGTCCTATCTACGAAAATGAAATGGGTATCCTTGTAGTAATCAAGAGATTATGAGAAGGACTTCCAAAATATAGAGCTATACCCTGAAGTCTGGACCACCAAGGTTTAGGGATTCATCACATTGTGTGATTCTGACTGTCAAACCTCTACTAATAAAGTATATATTCTCATCTTAAGATGAGACATTTTTAAATAGAACATAATATCACACATGAGCGTCGTATCTTAGCCTCTTTTCCAACACTATGGTGGACCAGGGTCTGTTTTAGATATCTTAAGGTGGTCAACTAAGCCCTAAGACAATGATGATGAGTCATTAACATCAGAATTAGATGTGCAACTTCTTCCTGGTCAAGTACAAGACAAATAGTTTCAGGGAAAATAAATAAAAGATGGCAAACCATATGGAAATTGTGATGAATGTTTGTTACATTCCGTTTACAAGCAAATGATAACCTTTTTGTTATTAATTTTTTTTTTGTGTGGATATCATTTACTGTTTAGTTATAAGATAAAATTGTTCTCTTATTTTTTCCTAGTATAAATATGACCATTAATGTTGAATTACAAATAACTCTGACATATGGTCTATGGTGAATTTGATATCAATCATGTTAATGATTGGGTTGTAGGTGTTATTTGAAAAGTTCTATTTGCTAGACTTACATTTAGTGGAGTTCAACTTTAGGAATGCAATATATATTCCAAGTATGATTGGCGCCCTCAAACCATATGGAAATTGTGATGAATGTTTGTTGCATCCCATTTATAGGCAATTGATAACCTTTTTGTTATTAAAATGTTTATTTTATGTGGAGATCATTTACTGTTCAGTTATAAGATAAAATTGTTCTCTTATTTTTTCCCTAGTATAAATAGGATCATAAATGTTGAATTATAAATAATTATGACATATAGTCTATGGTGAATTTGATATCAATCATGTTTATGATTGGGTTGTAGGTGTTATTTGAAAAGTTCTATTTTCCAGACTTGAATTTAGTGGAGTTCAACTTTAGGAATGCAATATATATTCCAAGTATGAGTGGTGGGTGTCACAAAGATATAGTTAAGAATTTGGAATCTAATTAATATCATTCTAGTAAGATTTGTTTGATTTATTGTCATAAAGTACAAGTAACCAACTCTAGAATTATCTGTTAGACTTGTAATATAATAGTTAACAATTTCTTTCAAATTAACATGCACAATCTATTTGTGAAACATGTTGCTTAACTTGAGTGCAATGTTCCAATCACTAGTCTTGATATGAGTTCCATGTGGTTGTTTCACATCCTTTTGGGTATAATGCCATCCATTAGATAAGTCATGATAAAAAGGATATAATTAGGGTAGTTTTATATTAGAATGTCCATATAGTCTCTCATTTTTGGCTTGGGTTGTACATTGAATTTTCCACTTTCATGTATATCTAATTTGATGCAAAATGAACTGAATACGAGTAATGGGATTTAATGTTAGTTAAGAATGTGGTGGGTTGATAGATGAACATGTAGATATTTATCGAATGTGATATTTTTTTGGAGATTTTATTAAAAAAGGGAAAATGTACATGTGCTCCTTGTATCTTGTTTTAGTCGCGTTTGTTGAGATTCAAGTGTTGTGTTTATTATTTGGGATTTAGGTTTAGGAATTCAATCTATTGGTTAATATTTATGCTAATCAAAATGGATGTCCCCACAAATCCTCATCTAGATACTTTAAAAACACAAACATATTGTCACAAGATGAACCACTCTCCCTATATCTCTTTGTCACTATCACATCCATTCGTACCTCTACATTTGTACTTGTTGTTTCAAAAAACATACTTGACAAGGTTGATTTACAAAACTATCATCATGTTATACAATTTGCAAACAACACATCATTTGTCATAGAATGATTTATTACCCTAAGTCCACACTCCTAATGGACACATAGCCAAAGGCGAGTGGACTTGGTTGTCCATCCCTAGAATGGCACATAGTTTTACACAAACTATATATATCAAAAGGCAATAATAAAACTAAAGAGATAATAAGATACTAAAAATGGAGATAGAGAGTTGTACCCATTTCTATATTCAAGTTAAATCGTTCATGTTTCATTTTAGAGCTAAGAGTCATGAGTACAACAGATCTTCAATTGGTAACTAAAAATATGATAAACAAACATATTAATTCTAAAGAATGAAGTACACTATGAATGGGAAAGTAAACTCAGTTTAAGAGTAATATAAAACTTGCTTGGCCAGAAAGATAATAAACTTTTATACAAAGCATGTTTTAGGTTTCTTTATCCATTATATCAACATTAGGTCGTGCCTTGTGTCCTTACCCCAAGAATTTAGGCAGGTACACTAGGGTTATATAATGGACTTCTCTATATTACATTTGAGGTTTGTCAACATATTATAGTCAAACATGAAAGTAGTATTAATAGGAATAATAGCTCAACCAACTAAGTAAGTAGGCAAGCATTGGCATGAGCATACATACAAACAAGACAACATCGTAGTAGGATCAAGAGATAAAACGTACCTTATGAGTGATGAACAATTTATGATCTATGATAAGATTTTCTAAAGAGGGTCCAACCCCAAGGGGACCTAACATATAATAAACATGATATTGGGTCTTAGATAAGAAGGATTTTGGTGAAATAAACATCATATTAGTCATGTGGATGTTCCCTTAGACCTAGGTTTCAAGTAGTTCAATCCTAGATTCAAGGTTCCCAGCATGCATAAAATAATTCAACCTAGAATGAGTATCAATATTAAGTTCTAGATCTAGGTGAACCATCTATACTATGAGTGATAATATCTAGAGATAAAGTCTAATTTGACAATTGAGAAAACATGAGATTTGAGTTATTATCATGGTTTAAACATGCAAAAACACAACTAGTTATATGAGATAAATTCATGCAATATGGTCACATTTCCAATTCATAAGGTCATAAAGGAGCATATGATAGATTAAGTTGGTATTTAGGGTTACAAGTATTATAAATCAACTGATTTGAAGTCATAAGATAGCATGGATAATGTTAGAGCATGTTCTAGCAAGGTTAAAGCCCATCAATTAGCATGTGCATTTACATCACATTAGTTGTCACATGGTATTTCATAAGTGCAAAAGAGTGCGATTCATATAATTTCGTTTTACAATTCATCTTAAGGACTGATTTTAAGGTAAACATAAGGGTTTGAACATTATGGGTCACTTATGGAAAAACAATTAAAGTTATGAACTTATAATTTTGTAATCATCACATATAGTCCATAGTCGGGGTGCAAAAGTGAGCCTTTGGGTCATATGAGTTACTAGTGACAAACATTAGGCCTTAGTCAAAACATGGAACATAGAATTAGGAAGATGACTAAGTTCAAATCTAGATGACCATAAGATAGAAAATTAGGCTAAAGTTTCCATCTTGATGAAGTTATATCACTCATACACATAAAGGGGGCATATTTAGGTTGAAGGAGTAAACATAAGTACATCCAGGTGATTAATTTGTGATTCAAACCGAGAGGTGGATAAAAGTTTCTAAACCAAGGTTTAAGAGTGGCGTTTGAAGCAACAACAATATTTTTTTAGTAAGAAATGGCATTGAACATTCAACAAGTGCATGAAATACATGCTTTTTAAGATATCAAAAGAAAAAAACAATATTTAGGTTATGGCGGTGTTTTATTGGAAAGAACACATTTTTCTGGTCAAAATGATATATTGGATGACCCAAAATGACCCATCACGCTAGAAATTCTCATTTTTGTAAGATTTTACCTTGTAAGCACTGATCTGGATCACACTTGCTTGATGTTGTGATTGGGATGAGGCGCTTGGGTGCCAATTAGGTCAACTAGGCCATCTCCCACTCACATGTGGCCCACAAGGGCGTTGCCCATCCTCCCCCACAAGACCTTGGACAGGTGATGATGACATGGATATCTGTATGATCCAACCAGTTGGATCCCGCTCCAACCATAGTTGTGCCAATCCACTTTTGCACAGAGTGAGCGTCAAGCTCTAGCTCATGAACAGTGGTGTGGTTGCTGGCTGCTTGCATGGGATTAGACCATAGGGGAAAAGAGGGGTTGGAATCCTTTTAGATAGGCTTGTTTAGTGTGTACGGTCCCCATAGACTTAGATCCACCCTCAGCTATTGCTTGAGGGTGGTGGGGGTGAAAAAGCCCCTTTTGGGCTGAGGCGGCGGCCCGCAGGTGCATGGAGAAGAAGATGGATTTTAGGGATGCTAGGATTTGTGGTAGTGCAAAAGAAAAGAGGTGAAAAGAAGTGGTGGAATAGGGGAGTTGAAAGGAAGATTCAATTTAGGGGAAGAAGTTGACTGACCTAAATTACATGTCCAAAAGGAGTGGATTCAGAGTAGTCAGACTTTTAAAGAGATAACCTGACTGTTAGGCCCCCACAACGATAAACAGGGTCCGATGTAGTGATCGGGGCCGAATACAGGGACAAGGTTGGGAGTATTAAGAACTCGAAATCTAGCACTCATATACTCCAACCGAAGAGGGAATGTAAAAGGTGTTCCCTAAGGAACGGTGGCATGCAAACTAAAGTAGTTCAAAAGAAACAAGAACAATAAGAACAATAGAAACAAAAGAAATAAGATGAAACAAGTATGTGGGAGGAAACCTGGGTTGGGGTTCACCTACCAAAGCATTTCACCAACATGCAACATCGTCTCTCTCTCTCTCACATACTCTTACCAAGATTACAAGCAACCATCAAAAGCATCCATTCCACTCTCTCTCAAGATGAGGAAGGATCTTAGTCTAAGCGTAGCCTCTCTCTCGAGACGACCACACGTAAACTTTGCAACATAACATATGGTTTTAAAGCCTTAGCATTCCAACACTCTCGTGCATTCATACTACTCCATGACATGTGATAAATACGATATTACTCTCTCGAGATATCAACAATAAAACATCACAAGATGGTAGCTAAGCATACAAGTGAAGCATTAAAATAGGTGCATGGAGATAATCTTGATAAGAATATGTATATTCAATAGAAAGAGACAATATACATATTGGGAGGGCCTTAGTGGCTACTCCCAACCCAAGTTAAGGTGTTTAGCTGCTCATATTTACAGACAACATAACAACATTACAGAAAGATAGATCCATGAGATGCCCACGAAGAGAGAAGGGAAGTACATCAGGATGGAATGATAGATCTAGAAAATAAGAGACGCGATACGAGACAATACTTCTTCAGATCCGGATCTATCACGTAGATGGTGTGGATGGTCTTCTTCTCTCAAAGAAGGGGTCTTCAATCTTCTCTCTCCTCATCTTATGCCTTTGGAGATCCAAGACTGATGGATGGGATGGGCTGGGATGAATCTAGATCGCAGCAGCACTTCGTGGTCCTCGGGATATGATCTATGTTCTGATGATTTGACAAGACAAGTGGGTGTGCTATTTATAGGCACATTCCACCGACTTAAGCCTGGACCGTGGTCACAGTCTTGGTTGAGTGAGGGTGAGACCGTGGTCATGGTTTGTGCTTTATTCATCCTTCACCGCAGCTGTTCTTGGTCGCGGCCTGGTGATAATCACGGTCGAGGTTTGCTTGTGGGGTGTATCCAGGCGGTCAAGGTCGAGGTCTTTCCGCTTGGTCATGATTTGCAAGAGCTAGTCAGTGACCGTAGTTTCCAAGCTAACCACGGTCTGTCTTGATCACGGTTTGTATCCACACCATGACCACTGGTCTATCTTTAGGGCGCATGTTCTGATCGCGACCATCCATGAGGTCGCAGTTGAGCGATGACCGCAGTCTATAAACTAGCTGTGATCCTTCCTTGATGCCTGATGATCGCGATCTCTAGAGAGCACTGGAACCACGATCACAGTTGAGGTATAAGTGGGCCGCAGTCGCGGTCTTAATCCACGATCTGGATTGTGAATATACCTGAAACCATGTAAGTGAGGCTTTAGTAAAAAAGATAGAAAAATTATGTGAAAAGCTAACAAAAGATATACTAAAAGTGGTGCAAAATATATACAGAAAGTATGTAAAATAGAGTGTTATCAACTCCCCTAAACTTAGAATCAAGCCTGTCCTCAGGCTAAGTGTAGGTTTGAGAACTCAGAGAGAGAATGAACAATCTTAGAAGACAAAATTATAACATGACTGAAATATCTCATTCTTGCATCAAGATTGTTGTTGCATGTTTTCAAACCCTTAGGTCTCATTTTTTCCCCTCAACTGGAGTTGCATAACTTCATTTTCTTGCCATTACCTTCAATTGTAAAAGGTTCCTCCTTCTCAACTTATCACCCCTTCCCTTAGGTAATGACCGTACTAATGCAATATCTTTTTCGAAGGTAGCTTTCACACCTAATATTTATTTTTTAGTTGGCCCTATGCTTATGTGTTCGGGTAGTCTTAAGGCTTTAGATGTTTTCCTCTTTCTCCTGAACTCCTCTCCCACAACTGTCGTAAGAACAATGTTTCCCTTTTTGGTCTTCTAACTTTAAGTTAGGGGGTTTTGTGAGTTTCCATTCAGGATTGGAGGTGTGTAAGCTTGGATTTAAGATTCTACTTATGGGCACGGCTTATCTGCATTCATGAGTGCAACAATATACCAGCCGTGTGGAAACTTTTGGCATCTTTTAAGCATAACTCTCATTATTTTTTTCTTTCTTTTTGGATTTTTACATCTCCTTTCAGGCTTGGGTGTGAGGGATTTTACTTGGTCTACTGGGCGGCCAAGCCTCTTTTAGATATGCTTTGAAGAGGGAAGTTGTTTCCCTTTCTACGGAGATAAGGATTTTCTAGTCAAAAGCGTCAGGTGAGGGTGGTTGGTTAGGAGAATGACTAGGTGAAGTTCTCTAGTCTCCGAGGGTTTCATGAGTTACGGTCATTGCATTTACAACGTCTTATTGCAAGAATGAGGTAGAGCAGTATTGCTATGACTGTTGTTTTACTCGTATATACATGTATATGTTGCTCATGTATTTCTCTCTAAGAGGGCTGAAACACTGCAATCAGAAAATTTTGCAAGAGAGGAGGCGAGCTTTTAAATTTAAGAGGTAGTTTGATTCAAAATTTTGAAAATTTCATCAAAATTTTGAAAATTTCATCAAAATTTTTAGAGGTAAAAAGATGGTAAGATGGTAATTGTACCTTTGTAGCCTGTTTATGACTCCTCCCCCAAACTTATCCTACACCACATCTCGGGGTGTCAAAATTTGAGAAAGATGTATTAACAAGCTTTCTTTATTTGTTTTTGTTGTTGGTGGTAGAGGTCCACTTGGACTCGAGGAGCATGCTTGTGTATATTCCTCTTAGTGCGTGGTATTGTTCATACTGCATGTTTTCCACCTTGAAGCCAATAGTGGCTATGGCCACCATCAAGGATAGACAGAAGAAGTCGTAGTTGTTTAATAAGGGCACCTGCTGGGGGCTCCTGTGGCAGAATTGCGTCTTCTTGAAGTCTTTTCCTGTCGAATGGTCGTACCCTCTGCAGTGACTTTGTATCATGTCGAAGATAGCCTCAGTGCATGTGTTTGCCTTTTCTTCTGTTGGCATATTTGTTGTTGTCATATTAGTCTTCTTATTAAGTGTGAAGGCTACTTCAGAGCTGTTGTACCGTACATCAATCCTCCTGAAGATGTTGACATGCAGAAAAGTCCAATGATTATCATGAAGAATAGGCAGGAAGATGTGATCTGGTGGGGACATCGCCAGGCATTGTTGCAGTCGCTCCTTCTCTCCTGACCTTGTGTCCTTTAGGATGTCATCTACCAATAAGAAGTATGCCATGTGGGCATCTGGCATGGTGTCGCCTAGTATCGCCCGGTAAGCTAAGATTGTACTTACAGAAAGGTATTCTCCTATTTTTAGCGTTTCTTAGAGGTCATCTTTTAGCACGCAGATGCCATCTCTCTTGAAGATGACATCTCTCGGTGAATCATCTTCTTTCAAAGAACTCATAATTATAGTTAGTTCTTCCAGGGACCGACTGAAGCAGCTCCATCTGTCGAAATTCTTGCCGCAATCCTTGTTGGTTCAGTTAGATCAATCCACATGGTCTTTACTTATTCCCTCCAAGAGACCTTTTTAGGTAGGGGCCGAGATTTCCATGTGAAGCCTACGGGGCACAACTTCTGCCGGTATCGTCGGTTCATTGAAGAACCGGCGATCATATATGACCTCCATAGCGTACATTCCCCGCAGTCCATACAGGTATTCATTGTTTAATTCCTCCAGGGGAATGCCCTTGTTGATGGCCTCCATCATGCGTAGTACTATGAAGGCACAATCCCCCAAACTAGCCTCTTCTTGGGGGACTTTTTTATTAATTGAGAAGAGCTTCTAGGACCCTTGGAACTTGTTATCTACATCCTTGATAGCTCATTGTAGGTGCAAAGGTATCTTTAAAGCGTCTCTGGCATCCTTCCTCTTGTAAAACAACGAGGTGTTGTCTAGTTCGGCTGCACAGCAATTGAGCACCATCATTTTCCACTCATACAAATCAATGACTATTAATGCCCAATTCTTTTTATTCCTTATGGGAAGCACTACGAGTCTTGTTTCCTTCTGTCGGACTACTGCCTTCAATTTGGCTACATCTGCTGCCTTGTAGTCTTCATTATAGAGGAGGCTGGCTAGATGTGTTGTCCCGTTGAAAACTGGTTGCGGCTTGTCTGGGTGTAGGAATTCTTCTAGGAGGGTGGCGCAGAGTACCTTGAATAATATTTTGTGTACTCGTGCCTTCTTCTTGAATATTCCCCAGAAGTGGTCTCTAGACAGACGTCTACCCTTGTTATTATATAGTATGTCTGACCCAGGTAGGTTGTCACTAAGGACATCTGCCAAGATGTGGACGTCTCTGCATGTGATCCGTGATACTGCAGTCATGTCCATATCTTTCATCTTGCAAGGCAGAGGGGGAGCTACTCCCAGTGTTTCTGCTTCAACTGGTGCAATTCTCTCCCTGGCGGGCTCATTTGTGAAAAAGTTTTCCAGCCCGCCATCCTCATCATCGGATGTTCGTTCCTGTGTTAAGGGTGTCGAAGTTTCCTCTATTGTCGGCATTGCCTTTGCCACTTGTTCAGCCATCTTATGCAACAGTTTTGTGGTGGCCCCAGGTTCAACTACCTCTGAGGAGGCTTCGGCAGCTATATTGTCTTTGACATGACTCTCCTCAGAAGTTTGCCCTAGCTTGGCTTCTGCCATCATTTTCAGGGTCGCCTCCATCTTCCCATCATAGAGATAGTCACTATGATCATGATGTGGTTGTAATAGGAGGAACTCACTACTCTCCTCAAGTTTGGCCCCCAGCTCAACTAGCATTCTGTCGAGCTCTGTCACTCTTACTGTGCTGAGTTCAGTGACCACTTCTTCTCGATGTGCAGTAGCAATCTTCTCTTCTATTGTCATTGTATGCATAGGCAGTGAGAATTGAGTACTCTGCTAGCTTCCCACCATCTTCTGCTGCTTCGTCTTGACCTTCCTCTGGATTGCAGTTGAGGTCAAGCCCCCTTGACGATGTCGCATTTTTCTTTGTTTGTTTGTCGTTGTGGGAGCTCGACCACTGTGGTGGCTCATTTCTCTTTGGCTCAGCTACAGTTGCCGCCTTTGTGTTGGCACTTCCTTCTTTTAGTGTGCCCACCCCTGTGCCTGCTCCTCCCACATTGTCATCATCGTTGTCATTGTGGCTAGAGGGCTTGTCTGAGGAGTGCGTCGGGCTTGCTGAGCGCTTGGTCTTTCTTTTCTTCCACCGGTTCTCGAGTTCTTCACGTTCCTTTTTGAGCTTCTGGCGGTCTTCTTCTAGTGATTGATGCTCTTCTTCGAGGTTAGCCATAGCCGCGTCATAGCCCTGATGCATGTGCTCATTGTCGGCTCAGATGGCATGCCTCTCCTTTTATAGGTCTTCTATTTCATCTTTCATTTTCTTTAACATTCCCATCATCATCCATTGGTTGCATACAACTTCTTGGAGGAAGTCAGAGAGTGCTGTTGTCCTTTCATCAAGGACTTGTACCTGCATTGTTAATGCAGATAGATAAGAAGAAATGGTGGTATTTATTGTATTGGTTTGATGCATGTGTTCCCACATTGCATCAAACCTTGTACCTAAGGCACCTCCGAAGGAGGTGCTTGCTGGTGCAGCTGATGCTCCATGTGGGTCATTGATGAGCTTGGTACTATATGTTGTGGAGGCGGTGGAGGTGGACCTTGTTCTTTCTCCTTTGGCTTGTCTAGTGGGTCCACCTCTGCTCCACTGATTCCCGTGTTCGGTATGGCCTGAAAGCCTTGTCCTTCTGGCTCTGCCTCCGATTTATTTTCAGGTTGTGGTTCGGCTACTATGGCCTTCTCTTTCTCCACCTTTGGCTCTACAAGAGTTGCTTCTTTGTGTGGCTCGAGAGGTGTGGGTTCCGGAATTCCCACTAGTACTTCTAGAGTTGGAGCTGTGGGGGTGGGTTTTTCTACAGTTTTCTCCCTCGTAGTTGGCAGAGCAGTTGTTTCTACTATCTTCTTTTTCTCTACCCTCAACTTCTTCCGCAGCTTCGTGCTCTTCTTCTTTTCTAATTCAGCTGGGGCACTACTTTCTCTAGCTGTACTTACTGGGTCTGTATTCATGCTGGCCTGCAGTTCCCCGGAGTACATCTTTTTGATGTCATCCTGTGTGGGCTACATCTTGTGGGTGTCATAGAGTGCCATTTCTAGAAGGGGGAGTAGTCTTTTTGACCCTCTTTGTTTGAAGTACAGCTTCTCCCCCTTCTATGCCAGGATAACAGTACTGATAAGGGACTTATTTCTATTCTTTGTTGTCCCTTCATTTCTTTATATCTCTGGACTTCTCCTTCACCCATGAAGTGTTCGGCGATCTTTGTTATCAGGCCGCCCATGCAGTACGTAGAATTCCTCTTTGCATTCCCGCCTACAACTACTGATAAACGGTCGATTAGTATCTTCCCGATATTAACCGGCTTCCTGCTTATCATCGACCAGATTAGGAATAGATCTCCCTTGCTAACTGTTCCTATTTCTGACCTCGCGTGAATCGTGTGGGCGGTGATTTTCTGCATTGTGCAGATAAAGCACGATGTAATTAGCGAGGCCTTGGAGTTCTTTGAACTGTATTTGTCCTCCCCAGTTAGCTCTTCCCACATTTCATCGCTTTCCTAGGTGGCGACTTCTTTCTCTCTTGGGGCAGAGGAGCAGGCCTGGGCTTCTTCCTCTATCTCGGTGAATATTCTGTTTAGCATTGCTTCTATGATTATGTGAGGCTCGCCCCCTAGTCTTACTTGTAGTTGATAATCTCCACCTCCTGCCTTTCATGTTTTGCTACTGGTAGCAACCTTCTTAAGTGAAGATAGAAACTCTGTGGTCATCTTATTATAGTATTTCATCTCTGGTATGCATAAGGTGCAAAGGTTTGCACCTTCTAGGAATTTTGTCGTCCTGTCGTAGATTCCCATCTTTTTGAAATCTTCTACGTCTAGGTAACGGGTAGGACAGAACTCCTTGTTTTGGTACATCCAGTCATAGGTAGACTGGTGCACGACATTCTTGGGCATGAATGGGGGTTTTCCGGATTGTGCATATGTCTCCCCCACGACCTCCTTGGCTTTTCTTACCCCCTCCTTATTTGGTTTTTCGGAATCTAGTGGCTTTGCCTTCTTGCTGCCCTTAGTTTCCTTGGGTGTAGCTTTTCTTTTCTTTCCTTGTACTCGACTTTCTGACTCTCCTGGTTGGTACTCAGAGGTCTCAGTATGCCCAGTCTGTTCTATTTCTTATGGGGAGTCCTCCTCTGGCATATCCCCCAATATCCTTTGATATTGTTCCAACCTCAGTTGTATCACCACACGTTTGGACACTGGTAGAGAAGTATCCCTCTTAAGTGCTGATGTTAGGTCATTTACTATCTTCTCTACCTCCTTCAGGGAAGTAGCCTTCTGGTACAGGGGGTCGATGTTGCTTGGAGAAGACATTCTGCAAGTTTTTCAATGAATTAGTATCTAGTTGATTTTAATAAAAATTAGTCCTCCTGTGGCATCTCCCCCAATATCCTTTGATATTGTTCCAACCTCAGCTGTATCGCCACACGTTTGGATAATGGTAGAGAAGTATCCCTCTTCAGTGCTTCCGTTAGGTTGTTTACTATCTTCTCTACCTCCTTCAGGGAAGTAGCCTTCTGGTACATGGGGTCGATGTTGCTTGGAGAAGACATTCTGCAAGTTTTTCAATGATTTAGTATCTAGTTTATTTTAACAAAAATTACCATTATTGCAATTATCTGGGGAAGGTATTTCTTGCACAGGGTAGGTGTTCAGTAAATTATTAAATGTCATGTTCAAGAGTGTGTATAGAGACCGCGGTGGCAATTTTGTCGGTAACTCATATGACACCGGCATCGCGGTCTTTGAAAGAGATTACGGTCGTGATGTAATGACAAGGGATCGCGGTCGTGGTTTCCTGAGTAAGGACTACGGTCGCGGTTTACTGATTAGGAACCGTGGTCGTGGTCGTGGTCGTGATTTAGGGGACCACGACATAGAGTAGCATTCTTCTACACTGCGACTGCGGTGGAATTGGTAGTTGGAGTGAACATCGCGGGCGATGTTAGGGTTTTTATGAGCACACCGCGATCGCGGTTGTAGAGGTGATGACCGCGAGCTGTATTCTTTCTTCTTCCGATTGTTCCGATTCTTCTCTCTATCTCAGTGATCTGTTCTTTGTTCTTTCCAGTAGTAGTTGTCCCATTACTAATGTTTTTAGGGTTTTTATTTATTAATTGCAAATGCCGCCATAAGGCAGTTAGGGTAAAAGGGAAACTTGGGAAATCCATCGACGGGGCGACTTACGGCCATCGAGAGACAAAATGGGAAGAATCGGTTCAAGCGACAGATTAAATCGGAGGCGACAAGGTGATTCGTCGATTTAGAAGTGCAAAAAGGATTTTTTTGTTACCTTTTCGATGGTTGCGATGGCGGAATCGAACACGGTGTGGAATCAGCCTTGTTGTGGTAGCATGTCGTCGATCGCAGTTAGAGAGGAGTTTAGGATTTATCTTAGACTCGGGAAAACTAGGAGTGAAAAGAGTCTAAGATGTGAGGGTTTATGGATATATATACTAAAACAACCACGACCAAAAAATCAAAAAAAGGGGGGTGGAAAACCGCGGTCGGGGTGATCACAAGGAAGAACTGTGGTCACAATATGCTGTGAAGCATAACCACAGTCGCAATTCTCTGCTGAATCAATGATGGCCTCGGGTCGCGGTCGAGGTGCTAGGTAGTGCGTACCACGGGTCGTAGTCTTGCGTGATGCAAGTGCTATATCGCGATCGTAGTCCAGACCGTGATCAGATCAAAACAAAGGTTGTTTTCTTAGGTGAATCATGAAATACTCAAAAGAAGATGGATATGTACATCACTTAAAAGAGAAGGAAACTAAACAAAGCGAAAAAGTAAGAGAAAACAAAACTTAAGAAAAAAGGGTAAAAACTTGGGTTGCCTCCCAAGAAGCGCTTTCTTTAAAGTCTCTTAGCTAGACTGCATAAATCTTCACTCCTTGGGTCCTGTAGTTGGGTGTGGTAACTCTTGATTCCTTTCCTCATTTGGCTGAGATGATTCCTCCAAATTGATCTCGGATCTCCTCACAAAGGCTTCATCTTTGTAAAATCTTTTTACCCTGTGGCCATTGACCTTGAAGATACCAGTCTTCTCTCCTTGAATTTCCATCATTCCTGATGGATAAATCTTTACCATAGAGAATGGGCTTGACCATCTTGTTCTAAGCTTCCCAGGGAAGAGCCTAATGCTAGAATTGAAGAGAAGTACTTTGTCTCCTTCACAAACATCCTTGTTCTTTAGGTGGGCATCACGCCACACCTTAGTCCTTTGTTTGTAGATCCTCGCATTATTGTAGGCATGTAATCTTAGCTCCTCGAGCTCCTATAGCTGCAGAAATCTTTTCTGACCTGCCTTTTCTAGGTCCATATTCAGAAACTTAATCGCCCAAAGGGCCTTATGTTCGAGCTCCAGAGGTAAATGGCAGGACTTGCCATAGATTAATATGTATGGTGTTGTGCCTATGGGTGTCTTAAAAGTTATCCTATAAGCCTAGAGAGCATCGTAAAGCTTCATGGACCAGTCCTTTCGAGTGCGGCTAGTAGTTTTTTCTAAAATCTCCTTAATCTGCCTATTAGATATCTCTACTTGTCTAGAGGTTTGAGGGTGATAGGGTGTAGCAACTTTGTGTTTTACCCCATACTTCTTTAGTAGCGCCTCAAACTGCTTCTCTCCAAAATGTGATCCCCCATCGCTTATCACAATGCGAGGCACCCCGAAGAGTGGAAAAATAGTTTTCTCAAATAGCTTAATCATAGATTTAGAGTCGCAGGTTTGGGTAGCTACATCCTATACCCATTTCGACACGTAGTCAACAACCACTAAAATGTATTGATAACCTTTTGATGAGGGGAAAGGACCCATGTAGTCTATCCCCCAAACATCAAAGATTTCTACTTCTACCCAGTCGGCCATAGGCATCTCGCTCCTCTTACTGATATTTCCAGTTAGTTGGCATTCCTTGCAAGATTTTACAAAAGATGTTGTGTCTTTGAACATGGAGGGCCAGTAAAACCCTGACTGAAGCACTTTTTTAGTTGTTCTTTCCTCACTATGATGCCTCCATATGGTGAAGAGTGGCATTCTCTTAAGATCAGTGGGACTTCCTCCTCTGGTATACATCTTCTATACAAACTATCAGAACATCTCTTAAATAGCAGTGGGTCGTCCCAATAATAGTTTTTGACATCGGAGAAAAGCTTCTTTTTCTGGTTCTAGGTTATATCTGGAGGCAGTTGGCCATAAGCTAGATAGTTACAGATAATTGCGAACCACGACAGACTTGGCTCGTCGGACTGAACCATTTATAGAGTTTCATCAGCATAGTTGTCATTTACGGGAAACTAATTTTCCTCATTGCAAACTATTCTGGACAAGTGATCTGCGACCACATTTTATTTTCCTTTCTTATCAATTATCTCATGGTCAAACTCTTGCAGTAGTAGGGCCCACCTTAGCAGTCTTGGCTTTGTGTCCTTCTTTTGCATCAGATAGTGTATGGCCCCATGGTCAGTATAGACCTTTACCTTGGCCCCTATAAGATATGATCTGAATTTTTCGAATGCGAAGACAATCGCTAACATCTCCTTCTCAGTAGTAGTGTAGTTCACTTGGGCTTCGTCCAGCGTATGACTGGAATAACATATTACATGGTGCTTCCGGTCATTCTTTTACCCTGAAACTGCACCTATAGCATAATCACTTGCGTCGCACATTATTTCAAAAGGTAGCTCCCAGTCTGGAGCTTGCAAGATCGGTGTAGATTTTAAGTCCTCTTTTAGGGTCTCGAAAGTTTTTAAACACTTATCATCGAACTCGAACGTTGTGTCCTTAATCAACAAATTTGAAAGGGGCTTCGATATCTTCGATAAATCCTTAATGAACCTCCTGTAATATCTCGCATGACCCAGAAAACTCTTTACTCCTGTCACTGACATTGGTGGTGGGAGTTTGGAGATGGTCTCGATCTTGCTGAGATCCACCTCAATACCTTTCTTGGAGATCTTGTGCCCTAGGACGATTCCACTTCGAACCATAAAGTGGCATTTTTCTCAGTTCAGGACCAAATGTTTCTCTTCGCATCTTTACAGAACCAGGGACAAATTTCTTAGGCAAGCATAAAAATCTTTTCCATAAATAGAGAAGTCATCCATAAACACTTCAACTATATCTTCTAAGAAGTCAGAAAACATAGAGATCATGCAACGCTGGAAGGTTGCAGGAGCATTACATAAGCCAAGGACATTCTTCTGAAGGCATATGTGCCATAGATGCATGTAAATGTCATTTTCTCCTAATCTTTCAGGTGTATCGGGTGGGAAAGTCTTTCAAGAACTTGATCAATAAATGGTAAGGGAAAATGGTCTTTCTTCGTGGCCGAATTTAGTTTTCTATAATCAGTACACATTTTCCATCCTGTGACCATTCTAGTGGTGACTTCATCACCATTATCTCCCTTCACCACAGTCATTCCACCCTTTTTGGGTACTACATGAATGGGGCTTACCCAGTTGCTATCGCTTATTGGGTAGATGATTCCCGCATCACGTAGTTTTAATATCTCCTTCTTGACAACTTCCTTCAACATTTGGTTTAATTTCCTTTGGTGTTGTACTAAAGGTCTCACCGATTCTTCTAGATTAATTCTATGCATGCACAAAGCCAGGTTTAGTCCCTTGATGTCCTCTATGGAATATCCAATAGCTCTTCAGCGCTCCTTCAATTCTTCCAACAGTCTTTCCTATTATTCTTTGGTGAGGTTAGCGTTGATGATGACTGGGTTCCTCCTTTCATCATCTAGGAACTCGTACTTCAGCCCTTCCAGTAATGGCTTTAGTTCTGGCTTTGTCTTTGGAATTTTTGGCTCTTCGGTTGATGGTCCCAAAGAAGCGTACATAATTGTTTATATTACCTCTTCATCACTAAGACTCTCTTCACCTTGGTTAAGGTAGTCTAGAATTTTGACCACTTCAGGGTCTTCTGTCAAAGGATTCGGGTTATTCAGGGCTCTCATGAGCGGGTCCACAATGGCCTTCTCTTCTTGAATTTCTTCACAATACTGGTTGTGGCTATCTATGAAGTAGACTAACTTGGAAAGAGTTGGCCCTTTCGTAGCATCCTTTACCTTAAAGTCGATGTGGTCACTTCCGACCCAGAGGGTTATCATGCCTTCTGCGACGTCTATCAGGGCTCTTCCAGTGGCTAGAAAAGGTCATCCAAAGATTATCGAACACTTAGGGTCCTCCACAGTGTCTATTACAACAATATCGCAGGGTATGAAGAACCGTCCCACACAGATTGGAACATCTTCCACTATACCCACTGGTCTCTTAAAAGTATGATCTGCTAGCTCAATTCTCATACTTGTCTTGACCATGTCGGTCAATCCAAGTCTCTGTGAAAGGCTTAGGGGCATCAGACTTATGCTGGCTCCCAAGTCTGCCAGCCCCTTTCTTTCGACATTGTCTTCAACACAAAAGGGGGACGTTAAAGGCCCCTGGGTCTTTCTTCTTCGTAGGTAGTTTAGCTTGAAAAAACGCACTGGACATGTTTGCTAAGTGTACCATTTTGACTTGACTTCCTCTCCTTCTCCTTGTGATAAGGTCCTTGAAAAACTTAGCGTAAGTTGGCATCTCCTCTAGAGCATCTAGAAACGGGACATCTATATGGAGTTTCTTCACGACCTCCATGAACTTTTCATCTCTCTTCTTCAGGTGGGCCTTGATGAGCTTGTATGGAAATGGGATTCTCGGTGCATATGGGCTTTTCTTCATAAAGATTTCTTCTACAGGATCAGGATCCCTAGCTTTTCCACTTTTCTCACAGCTTCCTTTAGTAGCCCCCTCCTTGTCAACAAACTTCTCAGAAGAAACTTCCTTCTCCTGTTGTGGTTCTTTGACTTTTTCTTCTTCTTTGTCGTTTCCTATTCCAGAATTGATCAAAGTTCTCCCTGATCAGAGGATTGCCATTTTTGCAGTCTCGGTGTTTGATGGGATCTTTCCTGAGGGATTCTTTACTAGCTCAGCCAACTATGTGAGCTGTTGGTCTATCTGGCGTTGATGTGTTTGCATATCTTCCATTTGGACTTGCATCGTAGTCAGGACGCCCGAGTTGGCTAGGGCACTTTGTGCTAGCTGATCATTCATGATAGCCTATCTCTTAGAAAAATTGAACAGTTGAGTCACCAAGTCAGGTTGGTTGTTATCTTTCGCATGACCATGTCCTTGACCTTGGCCTTGACTCGACCCTTGATTTGGTCCTTCTCCTTGACGAGTTTGGTTTCTGCCTTGCGTTGAATAGTTATTCTTGTTTGTCTAGTAATTGGTTGTTCGAGTGTACGGTGCTTGTTCGCTCCTCTTCTCAAATCCTCTCGGTGGCTTTTGCGAATTTCCCATATGGTGTGAATTCTCAGCCGCATCCTTGTTCCCATATCTAAAACTAGGGTGATCCGGCATCTTGAAGTTTGCATAGGAAACATTCTACGTCAACTCCTCTTTTCTTTCATTGTCTTCACTTTCTTCAGGTCTAATGTAAATGTAGTTATCAACTCCTTCTCCTCCTTCACCATAGGTGACACACTTCATCACCTTTTCGGTGTGTTTCTTTCCTTTTCCTCCAGTGTCCTTCAGTTGTTTAACATCAGTCACTATCTTTTGGATTTGGGCGGTTATAGTTTCTAAGTCTTTGGCCTCCATGGATGGTCCTTCAGAACCAATCTTCTTTGACGTACCTCTATCATTCCTTTCATAGTCAACTCCTGCTTGGAGTGCAGCCATGTTCTCTATAATCTTCATGGTTTTGTTTGGCTTTTTCCCCAAGAAGTCACTGCCTACGGAAGCATTCAGAGAAGTCCTCTCTGTGTGGGTCAGTCCATTATAGAAGGTGGTTACAAGGAACCCCTTACGATAGTTGTGGTGTGGGCAGTCTCTCAGGTATTCTTGATAACGTTCCCACGCCTCGTGCATGTTCTCCCCTGGCTTTTGTGTAAAAGAGGTGATCTTCTGCATGTTACATATGGTCCTCTCAGTAGGATAAAACTTGGTGACAAAGGCATCCGCAAGGGGTCTCCACCCATCTATAGACTGGTGGGGGAGATTTAGATACTAAGAGAGAGCCTTGTCTTCCAAAGAGAAATTAAAATCCTTGCAGTAGATCACTTCTTTTGGGACACCCCTCATCTTAATGGTATCACATATGTTCTTGAAAGCATCAAGATGGTGGTATGGGTTCTCTCTTGTATTCCCGCAGAAAGGTTTGTTCTGAATCATAGATATGACGGCTGGTTTTAGCTCAAAATTTGTTGCATTGAAGTTTTATACAATGATCGGACATCTTGACTCGTTGGCCCTTGTCACTGCCAACTCACAAAGGGTCTTCCCTTCCTCATCATCCTCACTATCACTGTTCCTGCGGTTGCGCTCATGGTTGTTATGGCTTCTTCTGTGCCTGCGGCGATGACGAAGTTCCTCATAGTGACAGTCTTCCTCATGACGATCATCTTCATGTCGCTCTTCTCACTCTTCTTCTCATTCTTCATACTGACGATCGTCCTCGTAACGGCCATCTCTATCTTCATTTGTTCATGGTGGAGGTGGGTTTTGTGCATTCCTCGTGTTCCACGCATCTCCTGAGAGGGTAACGTCCACACGAGGCGACATGGCAAAAAGGAGTAAAGTCAAATGAGTTGCTTCTTCCTAGGCGCCTGAATAGACCGTACAGTCAAGTTAGAAAACTAAACTGGTCCAAACAAACTATTCTACACAAACTCAGGTTAGCAAACCTAAAGAAACTGTGTTGTCAAGCTTATTGCTAAGCTTGAGGCACGAGAGTATAGTAAGTGGACTCGGGTTCTTAACAATGTCATTTTTGCCTTGTCCCCGGTAATGGCGTCAAAAAGTTGACTGGCCTAAATCGCACGTCCAAAAGGAGTGGATTTAGAGTAGTCAGACTTTTAAAGAGATAACCTGACTCTCAGGCCCCCGCAACGATAAACGAGGTCCGATGTAGCGATTGGGGTCGAATACAGGGACAAAGTTGGGAGTGTTAAGCATGCGGAATCTAGCACTCATACATTCCAGTTGAAGAGGGAATGTAAAAGGTGTTCCCTAAGGAATGGTGGCACGTAAACTAAAGTAGTTCAAAAGAAATAAGAACAACAAGAATAAAAGAAACAAAAGAAATAAGATGAAACAAGTATGTGGGAGGAAACCTGGGTTGGGGTTCACCTACCAAAGCATCTCACCAACATGCAACAGTCTCTCTCTCTCTCTCTCTCGCATACTCTTACCAAGATTACAAGCAACCATCAAAAGTGTCCATTCCACTCTCTCTCAAGATGAGGAAGGATCTTAGTCTAAGCGTATCCTCTCTCTCGAGGCGACCACACGTAAACTTTACAACATAACATATGGTTTTAAAGCCTTAGAATTCCAACACTCTCGTGCATTCATACTACTCCATGACACGTGATAAAAGCGATATTACTCTCTCGAGATATCAACAATCAAACATCACAAGATGGTAGCTAAGCATTAAAATAGGTGCATGGAGATAATCTTAATAATAATATGTATATTCAATAGAAAGATACAATATATATGTTGGGAGGGCCTTAGTGGCTAATCCCAACCCAAGTTAATGTGTTTATCTGCTCATACTTGTGGACAGCATAACGACATTACAGAAAGATAGATCCATGAGATGCCCATGAAGAGAGAAGGGAAGTACAGTAGGATGGAATGATAGATCTAGAAAAGAAGAGACATGATACGACACAATACCTTTTCAGATCCGGATCTATCATGTAGATGATGTGGACGATCTTCTTCTCTCGAAGAAGGGATCTTCAATCTTCTCTCTCCTCAGCTTCTGCCTTTGGAGATCCAAGACTGATGGACGGGATGGTCTGGGATGAATCTAGAATGTAGCAGCACTTTGTGGTCCTCGAGATCCAATCTATGATCTGATGATTTGACAAGACAGGTGGGTGTGCTATTTATAGGAACATTCCACCGACTTAATCCTTGACTACAGTCTTGGTTAAGTGAGGGTGAGATCACAATTGTGGTTTGTGCTTTATTCATCCTTCACCGCGGATGAGCTTGGTCGTAGCCTGGTGATAACTGCAGTCGAGGTTTGCTTGTGAGTTGTATCCGGGCAGTCAAGGTCGAGGTCTTTCAGCTTGGTCGCAGTTTGCAAGAGCTAGTCAGTGACTATAGTTTCCAAGCTGACTGTGGTCTATCTTGATCACGGTTTGTATCGACACCATGACCAATGATCTATCTTTGAGGCACATGTTCTGATCACGACCATCCATGAGGTCACGGTTGAGTGAAGACCGCGGTCTATAAACTAGTCGTGATCCTTCCTTGACGCCTGATGATCGCGATCTCTAGAGAGCTCTGGAACCGCAATCGCGGTTGAGGTATAAGTGGGCCGCGGTCTTAATCCGTGATCTGGATTGTGAATATACCTAGAACCATGTAAGCGAGGCTTTAGTCAAAAACATAGAAAAATTATGTGAAAAGCTAACAAAAGATATACTAAAAGTGGTGCAAAATATATACAGAATGTATGTAAAATAGAGTGTTATCAGAAGTGAGTGTGGTAGGGGATTGGAGGTGGAAAAGGGGAGTAGGTGGTTTTCATAGCGTGATGGGCACCAACGTTGTATGGAGAATGAAGAAAACACCACTATCGTCGAATGTGAGGGAGGCAATCCACATGACCCAATCCAAGGGTCCAAAGGAGTTGTGCCAAAAGAATGAGAGGGAAAAACACAAAGGAGAAGTTGGGCCGCACGGGTCTAGGCCTAAAGGCCGGCCCAAGGCTAGTAAAAGAAGGAGAAAACCCCCAAAAGAGGTACTGGAGTTAGGTTTTTTTAGTTAGGCATATGAACTCCATCCTAACTCTGATTTGAGTAAAAAATATGCTTAGGAAATGTGAGAGCTCCATCTACACAAATAACACAAGCTTAAGGTAGGGTGATGTATATACATGAGATCAAAAACATGTTTGAAGATGATGATGTGAAATATATCTCAAAGCTAAGTTTAATGTAAAAAATAGTGTCACTACAAAACACAAGTACAAAAAATAACTCAATTAAACATCAAAACACATCCAATCATGTAGTGAGAGCTAGAGTGAGAAATTAGTGCAAGAATGTAATAGATGGCACATGTTTTGTAGAGTGGGAGAAAACCAGATTATTACATCCTCCCCTCCTTAAAAGGAATTCTATCCCCGAAATTAGCACAATCCTTAGATCAAATCTAGGATTTTATATCATGATCACCTTGCCATTCCTTAAACATAATCACTATTTCAAAATCGAGAAATCAAACATAGTAGTCAGCACACAATCACATGGATCATCAAAATAGAAATGATCAACACATAGATCACCAATACTTGGAGAGCATCATATAGATCACAAGTTTGGAGAGATCAAATTTTTATCAAAAAATAGATCTCTTAAACAAAGGGTACAACATGACTTTCAGTCCCAACATTTTAGGGTCCTAGATTCTACATTAGGCCTAGGTGGGGTTATACATGCATGATTGAGATTTCATATTTTAACAATTCGATACCAACACCATATTCCAATCGTGATTCCATGTTTAAATTCAATGGAAGGTCCCTCCCTAGTCCATAAGAGAGCTCAACCCTAAATCATAAATTAAGAGAATCAATCATAGTCATCATTTCAAATTTCAAAGGGATATGAAAGTCATTAGCCATATATAGGGAAATCTCAAGATCCAAAATAGGGTGATCATAGAAGTTGAATAATCATCAGTCAAAATTTCATAAACCAATATTGAGAGTCAGTGTTTTGGACATTAGAGCCACATGTCCAAAATTTGGAATCAAGGATTTAAGTTCCTACTTTACACCTGAGGGGTGACTTAGATCTCTACCCTTCCTAATGTTTTATTGAGATGTCTTACACATTTTTCTTGAGGTTTCTCTAACAATATTTGTGATTTCTATATAATTCTATAACTCGGATTTTCTCCATCTCTTAGGATTCACGTTATCTACTTTTATGCCCCTACATTGGGCTCATGTCGACCTTCCCTCCTGGGCTTGATCTTCTCAGTGACCTTCCCTCCTGGCTTGGTCTTCATGTGGCCTTCCTTCCTAGGATTGGCCTCTTGGTGACCTTCCCTCTTAGACTTGGTCTACATGGTGGCCTTCCCTCGTGGGCTTGGCCTCTTGGTGACCTTCCATCTCGGGCTTGGTCTTCATGGTGGCCTTCCCTCTTAATCTTGGCTTTTTATGACCTTCCCTCTTGGGATTGGTCACATATTGACAACCACTTCCTTCGTGACTTTTCCTTATGTCCCTCAGAGATGACATAATTGGGTTTAAATAATTATACTCAATATATGTTCCATAATGCTTTGTATACGTAATCCTTCAAACTTTAGGTGACATTCAAGGTTACCTCAAATTCTTAAATCGATTGGCTAACTCACCCGTATAGGGGAGGTCCTAACCTAGGGTTCCTTCTTGATTCACAAGAAGAGATTAGGCTTTCTAGCCACAACTTGACCCCATGGGTTTAGGGTTATGCCTCCCCCATATGTCCTTTTCCCATTCTTGGGTTGACCCACCCCATGATGGAACACCATCCCTAAAACTGAGTTGAGGGTCTAATATTTCTCCCTTCCTTCTATAGATCAAGGAACAAGGTATATTTTGGAAATCATAAGTCAAATTGGGAGTTTAAGAGTTTGAGAATAATAGGGAAAGAATGATATTCATGTCCATCATGTTTATTCAAAGTGCATCCTACAAAGAGGCATAGAATTCAATAGGGAAATGCCTCTTGTATCCAAGTCTTTATATCGTGATCAAGGGATCCAAAGACAGAATCATATCAAGTATAGGCATAATATATATCAATAGAGAGAATTTTCTTAGCTATGTTTGAGGTTGATCAGAATAGGGACAACATAGGTTATATCAGTAGGGACCTCATTAACCATGAGGTGTAAAACATGAGTTACACCTTATCGCACCACATCAAAAATTTACCTCAAACCTAGAAAGTACCTAAAACCTATTTGATAACATTGAGTTTTCGTACCTTACACATGAGTATATAACTTTCAAGAGTACTTTCTTACGTTAAATAGGGTTTTCAATTTAAGATTAGATCATAGCATTATCATCTTAATCAACTTCCATGATTTCAAATAATTTTGTTCTATGCAAAAGTGACCTGAAATTGAGAAATCATGAGATTAATAGTCACGAGAGAAGATTCACATGAGGAGATGAGAAGGCTAGCTAATAATCCTCTACTTGGATGGATCGGGTAGTCCTTAAAGAAGAGATAAGATGCTAGGATACTCTCTAAAGTTTTAGAGAAGAAACCTTATCCAATCTTAGATCCACTTTGAGTATGTAGGGGTGCAGAGGAACCTCGATCACCGCACTAGTCGGTTAGAAGGTGATTACTAGCCAGAACCTCCACGTTTAGCACCATACATGATACCTTAGTTTCACCATTATGGATTTTGGATCTCCCTAAGTTACTAAAAGGTGTCATGCCTTAAACATATATATAGTCTTATGTGTTAGGCTCTGATACCATTTGTCACAGAACTATTTATTACACTAAGTCCACGCTCCTAATGGCTACATAGCCAAACACGAGTGGACTTGGGCACCTGTCCCTAGAATGGCACATAGTTTAACACAAATAATATATATGTAAAGAAAATAACAAAGATAAAGGGATAACTTGATACTAAACATGGAGCTAGAGACATGTACCCATTTCTATATTCACGTTAACTCGTTGGTTTTTCATTTTAGAGCTTAGAGTCTTTAGTGCAACAGATCTTCAATTGGCAACTAAAAATCTGATAAACAAAATATATTAATGCTAAAGCATTAAGTACGCTATGAAAGGGTAAGTAAACATAATATAAGAGTAATATAAACTTTATTGGCAAGAAACATGATAATAAACCATAAGTAGAAACTAGGCAAGAACAATTAATGATAATTTTTATAGAAAGCATGTTTTAGGTTTCTTTATCCACTCTATCAACATTAGGTCGTGCCTTGTGTCCTTACCCCAAGAATTCATGTAGCTACACTAGGGTTATATAATAGATTTCTCTATATTATGTTCAAGGTTTGTCAACATATTATAACCAAACATGAAAGTAGTATTCATAGGAGTAATAGTTAAATGAACCAACTAAGTGGCCAACCATTCATACGAGCATACATACAAACAAGCCAATATCATAGTAGGGTCAAGAGATAAAATGTTCCTTATGTGTAATGAACAAGTTATGATCCATGAGTAAGATTTTCTAAAGGGTCCAACCCTAAGGGGACCTTTCATATAAAAGGCATGATATGGGGTCTTAGATCAGAAGGATTTTGGTTAAATAAACATCATATTAGTCATGCGGAGGTTCCCTTAGACCTAGGTTTCAAGTAGTTCAATCCAAGATTCAAGGTTCTCGACATGCATACAATAATTCAACCTAGCACAATTATCAATATTAAGTCCTAGATCAAGTAGTTAAATCCTAGATTCAAGGTTCCCCGCATGCATACAATAATTCAACCTACTACAAGTATCAATATTTAGTCCTAGATCTAGGTGAACTATTCGTACTATGAGTGATACTAGCTAGAGATAAACTTTGATTTGACAATTGGGGAAATATGAGATTTTGGTTATTATCATGGTTTAAACGTGCAAAAACACTACTACTCATATTAGATCAATTTATGCAACATGGTCAGATTTTTAAGTCATAAGATCATACAGCACCACAAGATAGATCAAGTTTGTATTTAGGGTAACAAGTATGACAAATATACTGAATTGAAGTCCCTAAGATATCATAGATAACATTAGAGCATGTTCTAGCAAGGTTAGAGCCCATCAATTCACATGTGCATTTACATCACACTAGCTCTCATAAGTATTTCATGAGTGGAAAAGAGTGTGATTCATGGAATTTCGTGTTACAAGTGATCTATGGGATTGGTTTGAAGGTAAACATAAGGGTTTGAACATTATGGATCACATTTGGCAAAAGGATTAAAGTTTCAAACATATAATTACCTAAGCATCACATATAGTCTCTATTAGGGTGCAGAAGTGAGCCTTTGGGTTATATGAGTTACTAGTAACAAACATAAGACCTTAGTCAAACATGGAACATAGCACTAGGAAGATTATTGAGTTTGAAGCTAGATGACCATAAGATAGAAAATTAGGTTAAAGTTTCCATCTTGATGAAGTTACATCATTCATACACATAAAGGGGTCATTTAGGTCAAAGGAGTAAACATAAGTACATCTAGGTGATTAATTTCGTGATTGAAAACAAGATGTGAATAAAAGTCACTAAATCAAGGTTTAAGAGTGACATTTGGGGAAACAATAATATTTTGGAGTAAGAAACATCATTGAACATTTTCTACAAGTGCATAAAAAATGCTTTTTAAGATATTAGAAGCAAACCAACTAGATTTAGGTTATAGGAGTATTTATATTGGAAAGAACATGTTTTTCTAGTCAAAATGATATTGGATGAACCAAATTGACTCATCGTGATACAATTTATCATTTTTGTAAGATTTTACCTTGTAAGCACTCATTTGGAACATGCTTGCTTGATCCTGTGATTGAGATGAGGCGCTTGGGTGCCAAGCAGGACAGTTGGGCCATCTCCCGCTTGTGTGTGGTCTGAAAGGTGTGGCCCATCCACCCCCACACGACCCTACACAGGATATGATGACTACGGGATATGGATGATCCATCATGTTGGATACTAGGCCAACCATAGCTGCACCAACCCGCTTTTGTACAGAGTGAGCTCTAGCTCATGAATAATGGCGTCGTTGTTGGAGGCTCACCAAGGATTGGACCAGAGGGGGAAAGAAGGGTTGCATGTCCCTTTAGATAGGTTGGTTTAGTGTGTACAACCCCCACAAACTGGTCTCCACTCTCAACTAATACATGGGGAAGCTAGGGTGAAGATGCCCCTTTTGGGCTGAGCGGCGACAACACATGTTCATGGAGAAGAAGATGGAGGTCGGGGGCTCTAGGGTTTGCGGTAGTGCAAAAGAAAAGAGGTGGAAAGAAGTGGTAGAATAGAGGAGTTGAAAGGAGGATTCAATTTGGAGGAATAAGTAAGTGTGGAAGGGGATTGGAGACGCAAAAGGGAGCAGGTAGTTGTCATAGCACCATGGGCGGCGGCATTATATAGAGAAGGAAGAAAACACCACCGATGTCAGATGTGAGGGAGGCAATCTGTGTGACCCAATCAAAGGTTCTAAATGAGTTGTGCCAAAAGAAAGAGAGGGGGGAAACAAAGGAGGAGTTGGGTCGTGCGGGTTTGGGTCCAAATGTTGGCACATGACTGGGAAAAGGAGAACCCCCCCAAAGAGGTATTCAAGTTACATTTTCAATTAGGCATATAAACTCCATCATAACTCCAATTTGAGTAAGAAAAGATGTATTGGAAACATGAGATCACCATATCCACAATAACACAAGCTTCAATTAGGGTGATGTATATAGATGAGATCAAAAATAGGTTTGAAGATGATGATGTGTGATATATCTCAAAACTAGGTTTTATGCCAAAAAAGTGTCACCACAAGACACAAGTATAAAAGATCATTCAATCGAGCATCAAAACATGTCCAATCATGCAATGAGATCTAGAGTGAGAAATTACTACAAGAATGTAATAGATGGCACATTTTTTGAAGAGAGAGAAAACCATGTTATTGCATCATCCTCATCAACCCACATGATATAATGCCATGAACGTCACGTGCATACATGGTACATTTTGACACTATTCATGCCTCAAAGTTTATTTTCATAAATTCACACTATGTCACATAAATGTGAGTGAACCTTCCTTGGCCTAATTTTGTAAATGATCAATTGCTATATTGAATTTGTCTCTCTAACATAATTGGAGCTTCCCCCTTCCCCCACAAAGGTTTCCCTCACAAGTTTGACAACCCATTAATGGCAAAGTGATTATTAGACTTGCATCTTGGAAGATTTGAAGTTTAGTGTGTGGCTCACCCTCATTAATTCCTCCTGCACCAGTATCCCATTCTACTTTATTAGCTATGCTTCTATACTAATTAAATAAGAACAATGATTGAAAATAATTTCAAGATATTTCCTTACAAAAAGTATAAAGGATAATAGTCATTTACACATTGTAAATTAGTTTACACGATTTCATCCACATCATTTGGTGATTGGGATATTACATACTCTCTCATCGCATGTTCAAAAAAGTTCTTGTTTCTATCATTAATCAACATAGTTGTACTTGGCTTGATACAATTAAACAAAAATAATGTCGCCATGAACCTCCTTAGCCTCAGAATAACACATGATTCTACTCACATTTCTCATTCTATATTCTCAAAGTCCAACACTTGATCAAGGATACTATACAAAATCCTCCAAATTCCTAAACTCCTATCAGGTTCTAGTCATCCCTTTGTCTACTTTTGGTCAATTGCACAAAAATACATCCCTAACATTCAAATACCTACACAAATCAATTCCATAACCCTAGATCTTCCCCACAATATGTTATCCCTAAATAGAGATAAGAGCCTTGTAGAAATTGGGTTGGGTGACCCAATCGCTTAAATGATCAGTATGCTTACTCACCCATATAACATATAAATATCTTTGTCTTTGGGTGAACGTTATACTGTAGATCATGCTTAGAGATTCTCTATTTACTTAGGACACACAACACCTTTTGGCAAAACTTTCTGACAAAACAAATGTGCCCAAACGTTCACCTTCTGCTGTTGTTGGTGGAACACCATAGGATATTATTAGGTAAAACTTGGAACAATCAGGGATGTTTTATTCCCATCATTTGCCTCATATGACATAATATGATGATGATTTTGACCAGACCTATTCCTTTCCCCTTTACTAGGCATATTTGGCACTTTTTATTGTGATAATTTCAAAGTTTATGATCTAAATATTCTCACTATATATGCTATTTTCAATAATGAAGCTTGTATCAATCAACACATGTGCTCCCTCTAGAGAACACTAATTGTATCTATCATATGGCACATTTGTCTTGTACTAACTACATATATTTCTAATAATATGGTCAATTCATAACAAAATTATTTTTTGATATATATGTGCAACATGTTCTTGTTGGGTCTTGTATTTTTGCAGGTGATGCTTCTTCATCTCTTAAGCTAAAGATATTACAACAATTCTCCATCTCTATAGATGATAAAGGCTTCATCCCTACATGACTCGTAACTTTTTCTGGGACAAATGCAGATGATGATTCCATGGGATCCATTTGATTATGTTGCTCTAATGACTATCTACATTGCTCTTGGTTATCCCTTGTTATGCTTTTACAATATCATTACCCTATCTTCGTACGTGGGTTCAATAAGGGGAAACCATACCCATCTTGTGAACTTATTAATCATTTAATCATCTTCATATAGGATAAGGGCGCCCCCTTCTATGACTCTACCCGTCTAAATTAGACCAACACCCATATACATGACCTCCTCTGGTAATCCTTCACATTCCTTCTCCTAAGGTGCTCTTTGGGTTCTCCATAGAAATTATACAGTTGTGCCTTCTGTCTATCGTTAATACATATGAAATGGCATGTTGAAGAGAGAGAAAAAAGAACCCTCCAATTTTAACTTGTTTATGTTCATTCTTCTTTATTATAGTCATATTGATGTAGTCAATTATCATCTGGTTGTCATCATTGTGTCTCTCTACATCCTTGTATGTTCATCCCTTCCTTTAGAGTGCACATTGCCCCTCATATGGTTGTTTTTGTTGGCATAATGAGGGAAACAATTACATGTGGAGAATTACCCTAACAACTTATTCGATAGGATGTTGTATCGACTGTGAATGTTGAAAAGTGAGATCTTTCTAGAGGAAATGGTGTTTGATATGATGTAATCTGACTAGTTTATGGAATTGCAACCATATAATACTACCTTTAGAAGCCCAAAAATGGTACTTCTCCACCCATTGTTTGTCCCTTTCCCTCTTCATATTTTTTTGTTACATAAGGAAATATGATCACTACTACTTTATAAAGTTAACAATGTGTCTCTCTCTATTGCTAAAAGGTCATTTATACGTAATATATATAAACAATGCATCCAAGAAAAGTGATAAGAGTGGAATAACTACCAGTTATAAAGTCTAATATAAATAATTTGAGATGAGAATTGATTAAATGTCATTTTTCTAACATCGACTACACATGAAAATCGACAGCCAAACACGTACAACACCGCTTGTAGATCACAAACATTACTATTGGTCAAGTCCTACCGGTTTAGAAAAAATATGGGTACTGCTTTTTTTATAACGTCAGTTATCTCTTAAAGAAAATGACGTCCTAGAAAATCCATGAAATACAATTTTTTATTAAAAAAAAATTGCCTCCAAAAACTTTTATGTTAACGTTGGTTGTCTCAAAACTGACGACACACCACTTCCCGTGAAATAAATTTTACTTACAAAATTCCTCTGTCTTAGATTTTTCAATAGTGAAATTGACATTGCACTTATTATCAATTGCAAAAAAAGTATACATGTCGAGTCAGTTTACAGTCCAGAAATTGGCAACAGAGGACTCATGTCATGTTTCCATAAAAATATGGTTCCCCCTAAAATGCTCTCTGATGTCAGTTTGTCAAACCAAATCGACGTCTAAGTCCTTAGTGACATAAACTTTTTTTGGGGGTAAGGGTCTCTGTCATTGATTTTTTGAATGAGTCGACATTTAACTTCCTACTTACTCATCGATTTACCTCTCTTAAACTAACACTAAGTCCTTACCGAGGTCGATTTTTTTTTTGGATAAGGGCCTCTGTCATTGATTTTTTACCCAAACTGGCGTCTAAGTCCTTAGCTTAGGTGTTAGTAATATGTACTTAGTCATTAGTTTTAGTCATCAGTTTTTGTCAATAACTAACAACTATGTGTAACTTAATAGCACCCATGAAATAGACTTTCCCCCAATCTCTATTTCAACGCTCATGATTTCCCCCACTTTATCGATTTTTCCTGCTCTACCTCTGTCATCGCTTGAGCTATTGTGCTCACCATCATCACTGTTGTGGTAGTTGTTGTGCTCACTACAGTCATCGCTTTGCTCACTGTCGTTGCCACTCAAACTGTTGTGCTCTTCAACACTGCTATGCTAGATGTTGTGCTCACCGCTGTCACCACCATAGCTTCTTCTATACTTCTCCTCCATCTCTATCATGATCTCATTGCTGCTGGAGACACTACCACCATCTTGCTTTCTGCCTCTGTCACCTCATTTAGTTTCCGTCTTCATTGCCTCTACCACCATTGTCATTTCTATCACTTACTGTTGCCACCGCTGTCGTCGCCATCACTGCTTGGAAGGTAAGACTCTACCCCCTTCTTGCTACTTGTTTTGATACATTTCATCATATTTTTAATGTTTGTGTTTGCATTGTGTGTATGAATGAATATGCAAATAAATGTATGCTATGTGTGTTGATGGTATTTGTTTGCGCTTTTTGTTTAAATTAGGAAATGAATTCATTATATTTGTATGTCTAATTCTCACAACTTGGAGAACATTAACATTCCTTGTGCATAATTGCGGATGGAACATAAACATTAACATGAAATTTGGACCACACTTTATTCAAAATTCATGTATTATTATAATCCTATCTTAATATATATCTTTTTGCACCTATGATATGAATGATGACACTCATATCATAGGTATATAAATGACAACATTGTCTGTTAGCCTAGAAACCCATCTGAGATTTACTCATTAGGAGTAATCTTGTATAGTCTCCACTTTGATACTGTTCTTGAACACCTAATATCACTTAGGATGTAAGTGTATAATGTGTATTCAATTTTCAAGATGTTTCATCAACACTTCTCCATTTGTTCTCTAAGTACATATGTAGGTGGATATTTTCCCATCTACATGGGTATACTTGGAGAATTGTGGGGAAATGTTGCTAAAGTTTTCTTGAAAAGTGAATGCACATTATACACCTGCTAGTGAGATTTGGTGTTCAAGAAAGGGACATGTGGTGCACACATTTATTACATAACCCTGCACCCTAATTTGTAAACCATAAACCTAAATCCTAATTTGTAAACCCTAACCCTAATCTATAAATCCTTATCCCTAAACCCTAAATGATAAACCCTAATATGTAAACAATTATCCCTAAACTATAAACGATCAACCCTAAACTCTAAATCCTAATCTCTAAACACTTGATTCAATACTTGTTTTCTCTTTGATCATAGAATGGATAGATCATAGATGTCCATTCCAAATCTTACACCCCTGAGTTTATTACTGGTTTTAATCAGTTTATAAGATTTGTGGAGGAACATAGGAAATGACATGGAAATAAGTTCTATTATCCATGTAGGAATTGTAGTAACAACTTAAAATTCGACACTATTGACAAAATCAAAAGTCATGTCATGTACAATAGGATTGTACATGGCTATACATAATGGTACTGGCATGGAGAGAATCCTACTATGAGATCAGTAGATATCGATAGCAGTAATTGTGTTGAAGAAGAAATTGTCGATGATGATGTAGATGTGAATGACCTGATTCTGATAGACATGGTTAATGTGATGCTAGATAATTGTGGGGTAATGCCCACCAATCCACCTTCCTTATTTAGAAACATTGTGCATGATGTTGAGAGATTGTTATACTTAGGTTGTACTAAGTTTATGAAGTTGAGCATTGTGTTGAGATTTTATACTCCGAAGGCTAACAATAGATGGAGTGACAAAAGCTTCACGTCTTTATTGTCTTTGTTGAAAGAAATTCTTCTAGAAGGCAACAAGCTTCCAGACTCAACATACTAATTAAAGAAAATGTTTAGCCCAATGGGAATGAAGGCTAAGAAGATACATGCATGCCTAAATGATTGTGTCTTATTTCAAAAGGACTATATCGATTTGAAATATTGTCCAAAATGTGTGGTGTCAAGGTATAAAATGACAACTTCAGGGAAGTCCAAAACTAGCTCTCCTGCCAAGGTGATGTGGTATCTACCTATAAAATTATAGTTCCAACGCTTGTTTGCCAATATCATGGATGTGGAGAATTTAACATGGAATGCAGAGGCAAAGAAAAATAATGGTCAGATCCTACGACATGTTGATTCCCTACAATGGAAGAAGATTGATTTATTATACTCTAGATTTGGTGAAGAAATCAGGAATCTAAGAAGGGCTTTGTACCATTGGGATGAATCCATGTGACACATTGAGTAGTCAACATAGCACTTGTCCTATTATGATTGTTATATACAATCTTTTCCCTGGTTGTGTATGAAAAATAAGTATGTGATATTGTCGGTGTTGATATCAGGCCCTAAACAACATGGCAATGATATCAATGAGTATCTTGAATTTTTTATTGATGACTTAAAGAAACTTTGGGAAGAAGGTGTGATGACCTATGATGCTTCACATTCATTTGCATGTTATGTTGTTTTACACTATTAATGACTTTCCAATATATGGGAATTTTTCTGGATACAACATAAAAGGATCCAAAGCATGCCCTATATGTGAGGAGAACACTGGTTCAATATGACTAAAATATGGCAACAAGACTCTATATCTTGGTCATTGAAGATTTCTTCCAAAAGTTCATCCTTATCAAAGGTTGCGCAAACCGTTCAATGGGTCAAATGAGGAATGAAGTGCCCCTAAATCTATATCAGTGGAGGTTGTTTATGAAAGAGTAAAAGACTTTGTCATGTATTCGGTATCACACTGTAATATTCCCATACAGTGACAAATCTTTAAACAAGAAGAGGTCAATATTTTGGGATCTTCCTTATTGAAGTTCTTTGGGAGTTAGGCATTGTATTGATGTCATTCATGTTGAGAAATTTATTTGTGATATCAAATGGCCCGCCTTCAAATAAAAAATGAATGTTATGTCTTACGATGGGTTTGGTATAAATGGATTTTTATATTACACAAAATTTCAAGATGATAAGAGTGTCATCCAAAATAGTGGGGTCACCCTTTAAGCATCTTCATTGTATTTTTCTAGTATGAAGGATAAGAGTCCATGTGAAGCTAAAATGTCATATTATGGTGTCATTGTAGACATATGGGAGTTTGACTACACAGATTTTAGAGTTCTGGTCTTTAGGTGTAATTGGGTTGATAACACCAAAGGAGTTGTCGTGGATGAATTGGGTTTCACATTGGTGAATTTTGAAAAGAATGGTAAGAAGGGTGAACCGTTCATAATGGCATCACAATAAAAGTAAGTATTTTATATTGATGATCTTGGAAATGAAAAATGGTCAGTTGTTCTTCATGGTAAAAGGTAGTTCATTGTAGATCCTATAAGATGAAGAAGAATACTATGACAAGTATGATGACTCTAGTCCATTCTCAGTTGATTTCCCAACACCAAATATTAAAACTAGCACTGACTTATATATGCATGGAGATCACAAAGAAGGAATGTTCATTGATCCAAGATCCAATCAATACTATAGGTATGCATTTTATTTTCTAAATGTTAGATGTGCATTTTACATTCTTTATGAATTATATTCCATTATTTGACAGAATTTTTAAATATTATGATATTTTTTAGATGGCGCTTGAGTATGATGATCGTGAGGATGATTATCGTGAGGAGAGAACCATGATGATGGCACTGGTGTAGAATGTATAATTTTATTACATAGATGCATAATTTGTAATATCTATCACATTTATAAGTTAAATTTATATGACTTATGTGTATTTCTTGTCAATTTTAGCATGTTGAAGAGTTGTGCCTTGAGGATGTGTGCCTTAAGGATCTTGTTGAGCTTGCTGAGGATAATCATGAGTGTGCACATCAAAGAGGAATCACCATGATGAACAAGTGAGTAGAGAAAAGGGGTAAAGGATTGAAGCAGGTTGTTGAGTTTGATGATCAAGGAAATTCTATTGGAAAAAATTGTAGTTCTTTTATGCAATATTTAGGGGTTCTTACTCATAGAAAAATAGATATAAATGTAGAATTTTAGCATAAAGTTGATCAAGGCAAAAAAAAGACTACATATTGAAGGAATTATGTGTGAAATACTATGATTTTAAATATATTCACAATTTTGTTTTTAAGAATATTCCATTATGTATATGAACATTTACAGAGCATATTTGACCTTGATGAAAAATTACATCGTAAAAAGTTGTTCAAGACTATGGGAGAGTACTAAGGAATTATAGGATGAATCTGAAAAGAGAATAAATAATGAATGAGAAGAAGAAGAAGAAGAAGTTATCCACTGAGCAACAAAACTATCTTGACCTGAAGGCATGGGACGTGTTCGTTGCAAAGAGAAAAATCAATGAATTCAAGGTATTAAGCCTTGTAATTTAGAATACATTCTTTTGAATTAATTATATTTTGTATTTAACATATGTTTTGGATTGACCATGCTTGTATATATATATATATATATATATATATATATATATATATATATATATATATATATATATATATATATATATATGCAACACATAGCACCTAAGAAACCCCATGTATCTCATCCTCCTCTTCCTCCTCAAGATATTCAATTACCTAGTTGGCTTACAAAGGACCTATTCGGCTCGCTAGGTCCTAGTCGTAGGGGGTTGGAAGTATGTCTGGGCGAATTTGAAGAAGGGTAGCCTATGATGGTCCGTATTAAGGAGGACACAGTAGGTCAAGCTCATGATACTGATATATTTTTCTAATATGTTGTGGAGATCTTTACTTATGCTTGGTTGAGTACATCTTTGGTAGAACTTTGATTATGGTAATATCCTATGGTTATATACCTCATTTTATATATATTGATATGTTTTCTTATATATTAATGCATACATGATATACGTTTTACAACTACTTACATAAGGTGTGTACAAAGTTCACACTACCCCATATGGCATTTCAAATTCCATCATTGATTAGCGTGTACATAAAGATCCTATATTTATTAATGAATATTGCTCTACCACATTTAAATATTTTAAAAATGTGAGAAAGAGCGTGATTATTGCTCATTTCAATGTCGAGTAAGTTCCAATTACTTTGCTTATAATTTTAACTTAAGAATTATATTTTATTCTGAATTTTTAGTGATCTTTTATTTGTCTTCTTTTCACTCATGAATAATCATTGGGTGTTGTTAGTAATTGTCCCCCATATGCTAACTGTATGTTATCTAGATCCTAAGGGTGAACAAGTAGATAGTGGGGGAAATGAAATGAAAAAAGACATTATTCACGTGAGTAACTTTTTATATCCGTTAATATATATATATATATATATATATATATATTCATTTTTGCATCATTAATTAGATGACTATTTACTAACACAAATCAATGTGTTACATAAACTTATAGGCTTATAAAAGAATTCAAAAATATTGGAGGAAAGATGGATAAGAAAAGGAAAGTGTTAAGTTTGAAAAATATTGAGGTAGTTTTACTCTGACTCCAATGCATCTTCATGTCAACTATGCTTACTTTTATTTATTAACGGTTTGTATGGTGGTAAATTTGTAGTGTCATGTACATGATAATCATTGGGCATGCAGATACTACGTGATGTGGTATATGAATTTGATTGTCAGACATCGAGTACTAGACATCCACTGCGTACAAAATGTAATCTATATATAGTCTTGATCGTCATAAGTAAATAGTCTCATTTGATAAGATAAAAATATCAAATCAAACTATTTAATTATGTAATTCTCTTTGTAATTATTTGACATGAATAATTCATATAAAAGTAGAGCTAGATGAGATACGAGAACAATGGACATAGGCCTTCGTAAAGGAAGTAAACTTTAAATTTGATTAGGATAAAATATGAATTTTCTGTAGTTTGATGTCATTATTTTTATATACATATGGTGCTTAGGACTTCTTGCAACCTTAAATTTGATGCCAGCCATTTATTATTACGTGTGTGAATGATGAATATATACATGTGCATAAATGAATGCGACAATGAATGGATACAATGAGAATTGTATTTCTACATGTAATGAGAATGGAAGTGGGACTTATGTGAATGATGTATGTATACATGCGTGAATGAATGTGAAGATGAATGAATACAATGAGAATTATATTTGTACATGTCATGAGAATAGAATTAGAGAATGGATCTTGTATGTGGATGGATTGTGTGTTTGTTATTATAGGTTTTGCATATTTGTTGGCATGTTGTTAAGCTGAACACATAATGGAACCTACAGTTCTAATGAACTGTAGGTTCTGCTTCTTACTGGACAACAGGACAGTAGGTATGCAAACTAGTTATTTAAAAAAATATAAATGTGACGTCGGTTGTTACAACAAAACCGACATTGCAGGTCTTAATCGTCGATTTTAAGTCAAAAATTGACATTATGGGGCTATTCTAAAACGGCCATGTCCGACAGCACGATCGTGCTACCAATTGACTTGCGGCGTCGATTTAGGTGTCAAACAGACGACACAATTCATCGGTATTGTCTGTTTAGACATATAAACCAATGATACATATGTACACAATGCCTGTTTGTTTATAAAACACGCCACAAAAATATTTATCAGTTAAAATGTGACTTGGTATGGCAGTGCAACATCAGTTGTTGCATCGAAACCGACAACATAGTTGCTTAGTTGTACCAATTTCTTTAATCATAGAAACCGAGGTTGGGTCTGAATCGTTGGTTTACATGTCCATAAAAAACTAATGTTGTAGGCGCTTATATGTAACGTCGCCCACTTAGGTATCAATACGAAATCAGCATTAGAGGATTATTTTAGCCGACGTTAGAGGTGGTATATGTACTAGTGTTGATAATATCATAATCAATACAAATTTGTATAATGCCTAAGATACTATTATGTAAGATTCATCTAACCAAACATATGCATATCAAATCAATGAATATCACCCAACTAAGCAAAATTGTGATAACTCTAAACCTAATATTTTTCATCCTAATACTAATTGAAATTACATCCACACTCTGCCATCCAACTACATTCACCCTAACAAGCCCTACTCCTCGTACCAAAAGAAGGTGGGTCGGTCAATGAGAAATTGTTGCACTTCTACAGTTACAAAACCACAATGGCACTCCTTTGCTCATGATGATTGAATGAGGGGTTTGTGATAGAGTGTGGCCCCAATTAGAGCATCCACCACCTAGGGCGGGGGGGGGGGAACAAATGGGAGAACCCATAAACAGGCTCACACAATGTCACCACAATCACAAATGGCCTTATTTGTTGGATTTCCCCCTATGAACTTTGTCCTCTTTCACGGGGATCATTTTATTTGATATCTTAACCATGGTATATATTGGAACTATGTTCGACATTCCAACGCATAGTACATTTTTAGGCGTCACTGTGGAAGTTGGTTATGCAAAGTGAGTTAGGTTGTTCACACATGTGAGGTTGAATCATTGAGATTTCAGGGGTTCCGATTTAGGTTGAGGTTGTTGTTGGTAAGCATCGCCCGGCTTCATTGCTTCATCTCAATGAACCAACTAAGAGCATGTTGATAGTGTCATTCTTATTCTTCATTCATACTTCTTTATGTTTGTTGTCCGAGAATGTCTTTATTCCACCAAGACTGGATAATAGAACGGTTACGGAAGTAGGGGATTCACTAAAAAGGCAGCAGAAGACGATAGATTATGCTTTTTGTCATGAGCCTTCTTTCCTTTCTAACCTTCAGATGGAATTGGACTGACAACAAGTTGTGCTAACGGTCCTGTTTGAATGGTAACCAACTCTTGATGTAAAAAATAAATTGTGAAATTTTTATGTCTAATTAAACCATATAGTGATACTTTTGGGCCCCTTGATTTATTATCAAAAATTGCCACTGCCTCACTTGCGTCACCACAATCAGAAATGGTGATTATCTGTTGGATTGCTCCGAATGAGCCTTCTCCTCTTTCACAGAGAGCATTTCACAGTATATTTGATATTTTAACTAATGCTATATATTTGAATCACGTTGGATGTTCCAACTTCCAACGCATAGTACAAAACAAGGGAGTCATTATTATTATTATAACTAACAAAATACCAAGCTTCCAATCCGAACTGTTTTCTTCTTCTACTATTAATTTGCCTTCCACCTGGGACAGGAAGCAGCAAAAAGGCCATAGTCTTCCCATCTTCCGAAAGAAGCTATTGCGGAGAGGCGTGGACAGGCTGGTTCCGAACGCCCGTTAGTGGCCGAAATCGCCAATCCTCCACTGATCATACGCCCAGAACTAGCTAGCACTGCTCAACTGGCGCCATTGCCCAAAGGTTGTTCTTTAGTTCCAGTTTTGTAAACGAAGAGGAAGCTGCTTCTCTCATCCAGAAGCAATTGCAGAAGTAGTCACGGTCATCATCATCATCACCATGCCTATCAGAAGCTCCAAACCAAACGAAGATAGGGAGTTGTTAGCTATGACAGCGACCTCCTTGTGCGCAACAGCAAAATGACCTTTTCATGGGGGGATCTCTCCGTCTCCAATCCATCTCCAACCCAATACTACTGATAGCGGCCCCAGGCTTCCATTTCACTTTTCTTCTTCCAGCCTTAAGCTCCACATACTTAATAGATGTGTTGTACTCTTTCTCGGAGCACTACGAGAAGGGAAGGGAATCACGGTTAGAAATCATACCCGAATTGAAAGAAGATTTTATGACTACTTTGTGATAGGCAACAAGACGTATAGCCAAAGAGAGTGTTGAGTGGAAGTCTGGAGCGGAAGTGTAAGGTTCCCAAGGCAGGCGTTCGGTCCTCAACGAGCGGAAGCGAGAGATGCCATGGACGGAAAAATAAGTGTTGGTTTCTCTCCCCTGGTAGATTCTCCAACTGATGGAATCTATTGGTTACTGATAGATCCCATGGAAAGAGGACCAATCCTATATATATACAATATTTAATGTCTCTCTATCCATTACCAAGAGACATGGCAATTATGGGGTCTACTTTAAATCCCAAAAGATGCATCTCTTTAGGAAAATCTATTAGTTAATTATTCTATTTTGGGCCACACCTTAACGGGATATTTAACATTTTCCCACTTGGCCCAAAATGCCATGGCAATAGCACTTAATAATTTTCCATTGATACTCAAGATAAATGTCTTTTATATATAAAATGATAGATACGAGTCATAGCGGTTGATACTAAATAAATTTGTATTTCCTTCTATGTATTACAATATCTAAGAATCTTATATGTAATGTCATAAACCTTATGAATAGATCGACCTCAAATCTATTCTCTGGTCCTCCTTTATGTCAAAACTGACATTCTGTTATAACTAGTATTGAAACAGAAATAGCGAGTTAAATATGTGATCACATAATAAATATTACATTGTCACATTACACATCAAATGACATTCTCAGACCCATATTCTTTACATGAGATGTATACAATCCTGAAGCTAGCCTTTTTGTAAGAAGATCTGAAATCATATACTGTGTACCAATATGATCAATCATTATCATCTTGTTGTCAACTCGTTCATTGACAACATAGAGCTTTATGTCTAGATGTCTGCATGCAGTGGTGCTTTTATCATTATTAACAAAAATGACTGCAGCTTCATTATCACATTAGATTTGTATTGCCTTATGAATTGAATCAACCACTTTAAGATCTTGTATCATATTCTTAAGTCAAATTGTCTGTGATGATGTTTCATGGCAAGCTATAAGCCCAACTTCCATGATGGATGAAGTTGTAGTCTTTTGTTTGACACTCCTCCATGACACTGCACCACCAACTAGTAGGAAGATATAGCATGTTGTAGACTTCCTACTATCTAGACAACCAGCAAAATCAACATCTGAATATCCAGTAACCTCGATGTGGTTTGTCCTTCTATATGTAAGCATGTAGTCCTTTGTCCCTTACATATAGCATATCATCTTCTTCACGGCTCTTCAATGGTCAATGCATGGGTTACTTTGGTAACAACCAAGCATACCAATAAAAAAAGCTATGTCTGGTCGGGTGCATATTTAGAGATATTGTAGGCTCCCAACTACATGCGTATGGTATCTTCCTCATTTCATTCCTTTCAAAGTCATTACTAGGAAACTGCGTAGAGTTAAATTTATCTCCTTTAACTATAAGTATAGGTCCAAGTGAACAATTTCTCATTCCATACTTCTCTAAAACTTGAGATATATAAGCTTTCTGAGATATTCCAAGCATGCCTTTAACCCGGTCTCTATAAATCTCCACACCGAGTACATACGTTGCTTCACCCATGTCTTTCATCTCAAAATTAGAGGAAAGAAATTCTTTGGTTTCATGCAATATGCTCAAGTTATTACTTGCTAGTAGAACGTCATCTATATAAAGAATCAATATTATAAACATATTCTCACTGACCTTGAGGTATGTACAACGATCAACAACTTTTAGGTTTAAACCTAAAAGTTGATATAATGGTGTTAAACTTTATATACCATTATTTGGATGCTTGTTTAAGTCCATAAATTGATTTCTTTAGTTTGCAAACTATATGACTTCTATTGTTATGAACGAAACCTTCTGGTAGTTTCATATAGACTTCTTCAGATAAATCCCCATTCAAAAATGCCATTTTCACATCGATTTGGTGTAGCTCAAGATCAAAATGAGTGACTAAGGCCATTATTACCCTGAAGGAGTCCTTTGATGAGACTGGAGCAAAGGTTTCTTTGTAATCAATACCTTCCCTTTGTGTGAAACCCTTTACAACTAATCTAGTCGTGTACCTCTCAATTTCACCATTTGAGTTCCTTTTGGTCTTAAAGACCCATTTGCAACTGATAGGTTTAATACTCTCTGGTAAAGGCACAAGGTCTCATACTTGATTTTTTATCCATGGATGTTAGTTCCTCCTTCATGGCATCAAGCCACTTATAAGAATTTTCACAATCTATTGCTTGTGAAAAAGATAAGAGATCAATATCTTCAAAGTCTATATTTGGCTCTTGAAGGTATACAACATAGTCCGATGGGATGGCAGGTCTCCCTGATCTTGTGGATCTTCTCAATTCAACGTGGGGTTCTACAATTTCTGTAAGATCTTCAGGTTGCTCTACATCATGAATATGATCAACTTGTTCATTTACAGCCTGACTAGGAGCATGATCTACTTCTATTGGCTCATCCACTTGACAATTGTTCATAGGAACAATAATTGGATAGCCTACACGACTTTGACTAGGTGTAGGTATGAGAGAAATATCCTGCATTTTATCAAAGGATATATCCTTAAGTAGGTCATTCCCACTGAGATGATGATCCTCCAAAAATCTAGCATTACCCGTCTCAACTATTTTTTGTGGGTGAGATAGACAATAAAATATATATCCATTTGACCTTTCTGGATATCCAATAAAGAAACCACTAGTATTTCTTGAGTCAAACACCTTCTCATGTGGATTGTAGATTCTAGCTTCTGCACGACATCCCCATATGTGCATATAGTTCAAGGATGGTTTCCTTCCCATCCATAATTCATATGGGATTTTTTGGACAGACTTGCTAGGAACCTTGTTTAATACATGCATTGCCATCTTTAAAGCCTCACTCCAATTGTAGAAGGAAGGGATGAATTATAAAGCATTGCGCAAACTATTTCCTTCAATGTTCGATTCCTTCTTTCAGCTACACCATTTAGACTTGGTGTGCATGGCATTGTATATTGAGGTACAATGCCCTCTTCTTGAAGGAATTGTGCAAATGGTCCCTTTTTTTGTCCCATCTCAGTAAACCTTCCATAATATTCACCTCTCATATCTGATCTAACTATCTTAATAACTTTACCTAATTGTTTCTCTACTTCAACCTTAAAGACCTTAAAGGCTTGAAAAACCTCACTTTTGTCATTTAGTAAGTAGAGTAACATATATGGTGAATAGTCATCGATAAAGGCTGCAAAATATTTTTCCCCTATAAAGCAAGGTGGGAAAGGTCCACTAATATCCGTGTGAATTATTTTTAATATTCCATTACTCCTCTTGGCACCCTTTTTAGAAGTGTTGGTTTGCTTAGCCTTTATGCATTCAACACAAGTTCCAAAATCAGTAAAGTCTAAAGGCCCTAAAATGCCCTCCTTTACTAATCTTTGGATTCTTTCTTTGGAAATGTGTCCCAACCTTCTGTGCCAAAGAAGTGATGATTTCTCATCTAACAATGTGTATTTATTACCAATAATATTATGCTGGACTATAAAAGATTTCTTAAAATGTGGGTTTAATTTTACTTGATAAAGATCATTTATTAAAACACAAGTACCAACTAAACTAGAGTTTTTATACAATGATAATTGTCCACTTTGAAGCATGAGACCATAGTTTAATTTGTCTAATCTAGAAATAGAGACTAAATTTCTGCTGTAGTTTGGTACATAAAAAGTATTTTCTAAGTCCAACAACTTTTCATTGTCAAGGATTAATATGCATGTGCCAATGGCCTTTACGCAAGAGCCCAATTTATTTCCTGAATAAAGGACTTTTTCACGCTCTGTTGGTTTCTTTTGATTCAGAAATCCCTGCAATGTATTGTAAATGTGCACGGTGGCACCAGAGTCAAGCCACCAACTATATAATGGAACATCTGAAAGATGACTTTCATATGAAACAAGAGACATTATACCTTTCTTTTTTGACCATTTCTTCTACTTGAAGCACTCCTTTTTAGCATGTCCTTTCTTGCGACAGAAGAAGCATTTCATGTTAGCCTTGCTTCCTCCAGCCTTGCCATCACCTGGCTTAGACACTCCACCTGAGATAGGAGCAGTTCTCTTCATTTTTTCTTTACCCTTGTGGCCACGCTTGTCGTGGGTGCTTAAATGTACAGTAGGAACCCTTTCATTCTTAAGTCTCTCTTCTTCTTGAACACACATGGCCAATAAATCATTTATTGACCATTTTTCCTTTTGTGTATTATAAGAGACTTTGAATGATCCATATTGGCTAGGCAAGGAGGTTAAAATGAAATGAACAAGAAATGCATCAGAGATGGATAACTTCATCTCATTGAGTTGTGTGGCAATATCTCTCATCTCCATAATGTGTTCACAAATCCCACAAGAACTATTGTACTTCATAGAGCACATCTTAGTCATTAAGGTGTTGGCCCTAGACTTACTAGAAGAAACATATTGTTCCTCCACTGTCTTTAGAAAATCTTTTGCCAATTCAGAAGCGGGGATGGATCGTCTAATATGCTTTCCCATATTTGCTTGCATAAGCAACAAATAAGCTTATTAGAACGTTCCCATTTATCATATTTGGCTTTTTCAGCAGTGGTACTTTCCTCTGTTAGTGGTTGTGGCTTTTCCACTTGGAAAGCTAAGTCTAAGTCCATATAACCTAATGTGAATATGATTTTTTCTTTTCATTCATTAAAATTTGACCCATTTAGATTTGGAATATTGTTATCACCACACAATGATGAGGAAATGACTGCAACAATAAAGATTTTATATTATAAATAAACAAACTACAACATTGAATATAGAAGTAAATATGAGGTCTACTTTTGTCAAGTACTTCCAAATAGTCACCGCATTCATCTTTGGATAAAATGCAACACAAAATAGGAATAGTCACTTGAAGGGAGTATTGACAAGATAACATTTTCATCAGAGTAATCAAAATAATATATATCTTTGGGCAAAATATTTTATTAATCTAATAATTGAATTCAAGATATCTTATCTTTCTTAACCCAAAAACAATTGATCTACCTTTGGGTAGTATCAATGTCACTTAAATCAAGTACATCTAATGTTACTTAGTCTTTAATGTCAATCAATGTCTTCACTACGTAATTGTACTTTTGAATTTCAGAAATATGTCCACATATAAAGTAACATTGATGTATTAAATCTTACTAGACTAACCTACTTATATTCAAGTAGGAGAAAAATAGTAATTTGTTTGATATACGAAGAACTATGAACAAACCATCATAGATATATCATATTTGATGTGGTTAAAATAAAACTATCAATCCACCACGGACAGTCCCGATAGCAAATGCTCGCCGAGTAGTTTATTCACCGAATTGAAGGAACGTGGTGAAATGAAAGCCAAAAGTGAACTCAATATATTCAACAACAACCTGACCGTCACGATGTTGAAGAAACAATTGATAAACTACTACCTCATTAATTGGCTGTGTGAATAAACCTTATGATCAACGAAACAAATAGAAAAGCACACAAATTAAATACATGACTATGGCAACATGGCCTAAAGATTCAATAACGATGATCTTTTAACATTGTATGATGGAAGATGACCATCACAGGAAATCCATCTTCGGTATTAAAATAAAGGCAAAGTGTTATAAGACCTTATGACTAAAGAAAAAGGAAACACAGGAAAAATCTTGGTGCCCAAGTAATGAACAAACTGTCGGAAGCAAAGAGAGATGGAATGGGGGGCAGATTCAGTTGCTCAAACAGAATCACACAATTCAGTTTAGATGTCTTATATAACAAGAGTTCATGATAACTTTATTGAAAGCGGCATTATTCATGCACGATAAAAGGAAAAAGTTTGAAAGGCAACACAACTTTAGAAATCAGATCCGCAATAATCAACAACACGAACCACCGACGTCAAGATTCAAGGCATTTTACACATCCCAATGAAGTCCACAAATTAAGGCGGCATGGTTCCATAGGCGTGAGTCTTGCCGAAATGGAAACATGTTCCTAATTGGAGCGTGTACTGACCAATTGCCTAACTAGAAACCAAATCATTAATGTGAGACCATCATTAATGTTTAGTATCTCACTATCGATGCAGTTCACAACTATTCATTATCGTACAGAATCAATGGCTGTATTGCGCTTAAGGCAACCAGTCGACGAAAGAAAATGCAGTCAACAAAACGGTGACAGCGGGAAACACACAGTCACAATTAAATTTGTACGAAGTAGTAAACTCTGCTCTGATACCATTGTTAGAAATCATACCCGAATTGAAGAAGATTCCATGACTACTTTGTGATAGGCAACAAGACGTATAGCCAAAGAGAGTGTTGAGAGGAAGTCTGGAGCGGAAGTGTAAGGTTCCCAAGGCAGGCGTTCGGTCCTCAAAGAGCGGAAGCGAGAGATGCCTTGGACGGAAAAACAAGCATTGGTTTCTCTCCCCTGGTGGATTCTCCAACTGATGGAATCTATTTGTTTACCGATAGATCCCATGGAGAGAGGACCAATCCTATATATATAAAATATTTAATGCCTCTCTATCCATCACCAAGAGACATGGAAGTTATGGGGTCTACTCTAAACCCCAAAAGATGCATCCCTTTAGGAAAACCTATTAGTTAATTATTCTATTTTGGGCCACACCTTAACGGGATATTTAACAATCACCTCCTAATGTAGCGTTGGCTGTGTTTCCCACATGGATCTATGAATGTGTCGGACCTGACCACTACCTAGACATTTTAAATACAAAGCGGATACTGTTGATAACGAATATTGTTATTGTAACATCTCTGACATGGGTTATGTGTTAACCCTAGATGTTTTGCCTAATAAGGTTTAGTAGATACTTAGTCTAATCTTGGCAAAAGTAATTAGGGCTCATGAGAAACTTATGTTTCAATTTTGGTCCTGTTTGAACAATGTTGAAGCAATGTTTGCCTATTTTGGACTAAAGTGCAAATTACCCAAGATTGAGGGGTTAAATTGTAAATGTTGCATGATAAGATGTTCCTCTGATGTTGAGATATCATAATAATGAATATGATGTAGTGTTATGGTTTTCACAAGCTTGGGCACCAAGATTAAGCTTGTAAAGCAATCCTTGTGCATTAAAACCTAGTTTTGGTGTAATGTGTAATTTACCCAAAACCTAGGGTTCAATATGCAAATTACCACTTCAATAAGGTCCCTAATGTTTCTTGGTATCTTGTAGAGCAAATAAAATGAGAGGGGTGCCTCATTTGAATTAAGTTGGAGGAGAGAGAATCTTGATATTAAAATAATCAAGATTTAATCCTAAGTGAAACCCTAATTTAATTTAGGGCAAAAATGAATGTATTAATTAAAATGCCTTCAACCAAAATTAAAATGGTTGGATTCAGATGTGTGTGGATGAGTTTAAAGCCTTGAAAAGGAACGAGCATATCCTAAGGAGATGAAATCCCACTCACCATTATTATAAGGAAAAGAATTTCCGCTCACATATGGATATTCTTATTATAAGGGTTAAGGTGCTTAATTTCTTTTCCCTTAATTCATGGATAATGGAAGGGAGCTCGGTGGGGATAGAGATGCCCTTTCATTCAATAAATCAAGGGGGAAGTGGTGGCAACAATTTTGGAATTAAAAGACTTTTATAAAGTATTTTCTCTCTCATCAATTTTCTTATAAAAGTACCTTTTCCAAGCCAAAACAAAGGCTCTTTCGGATTCCTTTCTTTCCCCTTGCTTGGAAAATGACTAAGGAGCTGTGGAGGATCAGGAGTACGACTCCCAACCTGTTGGTAAGGTTCTTGACCTCCTTTCACCTTGAATCCATGGTGAAAATCGAAAATCAATGCATGATTTCTTCATATCTCGATCCCCTCTTCAATTCTAACCAATTCTTTTCACTCAAAGTTTGAGGATGACCTTTGAAATAGTGAAAGGAGTTACATCCACCATTGTTTCCGTGGGATTGTAGCTTTGGAGCTCAATTGGAGGCATGTTTTATAACTTGAACCCTTAATTTTATTATTGCAATCAATTCCTTATCAATTGGTGATCATTTCTACATTTTTGAAATTAAGTTTGGTTGATTGATGCAATCTCCATGGAAATCACAGTAGATTTCGTGAGTTTGTAGCTTGATGATGATGACATCATCATAAGCACACACCTCCCCAAATATCTAGGGCAAACGGTTTCAATGTTGGGACCAAACGGTTTCACCAAACTGTTTGGTGACCAAACGGTTTGCAAACCGTTTGGTGGTTTGGATCTCAAGACCGTTTGGGATGGTTGACCATTTGAAGATATATTCTGTGGTGCTTGGATTTTTATCCAATGGTTTCAATTGGTTTGATCTTGAAGGTTTCAATTGTGAATGATTACTTAATTGCAACCCTAATCGGCTAAGTGCTGATTTTGCAATTGAATAAGTTGATGGTTTGGGTTGATTGACCCAAACGGTTTCAAAACTATTTGGGAATCACCCAAAAGGTCTCAAGACCATTTGGGGGTCACCCAAGACCGTTTGTAGGTCTAGGGTTAAGTATGGATAAGTGTTTCAAAATCCAAAGATATGGTATCAACCCTAATCGGCTAAGTGCTGATTTTGCAATTAAATAAGTTGATGGTTTGGGTTGATTGACCCAAACGGTTTCAAAACCATTTGGTAATCACCCAAACGGTCTCAAGACCGTTTGAGGGTCACCCAAGACCATTTGGAGGTCTAGGGTTGCGCATGGTTGGGTATTTGATGATCCAAAGATATCAAATTGAATTGCAACTAAGTGTTGATTTGATAATCAATCCAATGGTACAAAACCCTAATTAGATGTCATGGATTTTGATGATGGAATGGGAAAATGGTCTCAAGACCATTTGGAGACCAACCAAACGATCTCAAGACCGTTTGGTGGTCATCCAATACCGTTTGAGGTCAGGTCATATCATGTGATGATGATAGTTCATTGATTTCAATTGATTTGATTCCACAATGTCAACCATTGATGGATCCTCGATTTCAAACCCTAAGTGATGGTTTCTTGATTATCAAACCTAGTTCAATTGGGTTCAAAACCTTAAATTGAAGGTCTAATTGAATGGTGATTCATTGGTCCAATTGATGAATGCTTTAGTGATTCAATTTATAATTGGTCCATGGATTGAAACATTGAATCGATTGAGTGTTGAAGTACCTTTTTGGTCCATGCGATTTTGAGAAGGTTTGGACCAAACGGTCTCAAGACCGTTTGAGTCCAAATGGTCTCAAGACCATTTGGGACCAAACGATCTCAAACCATTTGGAGACCCAAAGTGCAAATGGTTTTCAATACCTACCTTGTCCAATTGGTTTCAAGTATAACTTGTTCAATTAGTTTTCAACCAATTGATGTATGAGAACCAAGATCATTGAGGGTCTAAGTAATTAACTTTGTGAAGATCAACATGGTTAACCCATTTGAATATCTCATGTAATTGAAGGTCCAATATGGTGAACCTATTTAGATACTTAATGCATTTGAAGATTTCAATGGTTAACCCAACTGATCACTTTGTGGAATTGAAAGTTTAATTGGTCAATTCTTTTGAATTCCTTATATAATTGATGGTCTAATTGATTAGAACATTTGGACATTTAATATGATCAAAGGTCAATCAGCTATGTGATTATTAAAGATGTAGACCCATAATGATTGTGAAGGTTAACCCTAGCTATGTGTACTTAAGTGAAGAGTTGACCTAGATTAATCTTGGATTAGTTAACATCCTAAAGAGGATGAGGGAGAGAATGAGAGAGATGAATGCTTATATAATTAAGCCGTAATTCTCTCATTATGAGTAAACTATGTGATAAGGGTTGATCCATAATAATGAGATCATGAAACCCTAATCAATGAGCTCTAACCCTAATTAGAGCAATGTTATGTGTGAGACTCTAATTAGAACAAGCTATGTGTGAAACCCTAATCTAGGGCAAAGCTGAGTGTTATCATAAATCCAGGGTGATGATGTAATCCTAACTTAGTGTAACAATGAAGGAAACCCTAAATTAATGGGAATTTTACATCCTAACCCTAATTTGGGTATGATGTAAGAGAAACCTTACTTGGATGTGAATAGAAAACCTTAATCCCTAAAATGGGGTAAGGTGCATGAAACCCTAATATAGGGTAGTGCCACTAATCCTATGTGAATACCTAGCACTGGGTGATGTGTTGTGAAATCTTAATTTCACATAATACTAGGTGAATCCTTGATATAGAAGGATGATTATATGAAACTCTATTGAAGAGTATTACTATGTGAAATCCATAAATGTATGGAATATTCTATGTGAATCCTCAAATTATAAATATGGAGAATACTATTCTTAATTAAGCTAAAGTGGTTGGATGATGGCAGCCGTGGTGGTGTAAAATGGTCGTGGTGATCTTCTGTCGCAAGACCGTACAAGGTAGCATGGCCGTGGTTGCTTCCCCTTGCACGACCGTTCTTGGATACACGGCCGTGGTGCTCTATGCTCGACTTGATGTTGATTTGCAAGTGACCTAGTATGGTTGTTTTGTTATTTCCTAACTCAAGGATTAGACCATAGTTTTGGTAATGGTTGTATATTCTAAGTGAGTGACTAATGACTACTACCTTACATGATAAATGTGATGAACTGGTGCATAAAGTATTAGGATGGGTAATACCCTAATACAAGCTAAGTGTATGAAATCAAGTAAGATAAAGGTCTTGAGGGAAGTGATACATCAAGATATGATAGATATCACATCCAACACCCCAATACTGGTATACCTTGATGTGTTATAAGTCCAATGCAAATGGATGAATGACACATGAGATGTGTCATGTCAATGGTTACATTGAGATGTAATGCACCCTGTTGAATGTAGGCTAACATGCCTTATGAAAAGGTTAATCCAAATCAATAGACTATGATGTAATTATATTCTGGGAAAGATGAGAGAGAAACTTATGTTGTGTGTTGATAATTCATCTAATGGTGAATGATGAGAATAAATAAGTATGAATGAATACTTATGTTATCCATATTGATTTCCTTGCTATGTGAACCCTAATACAGGGTAATGCCATGTGAAGCCCTAATATAAATGAATGATATGTGAACCCTAATGTAGGGTAATGCTATGTGAAACCTTAATACAGGGTGATGCTATGTGAAGATCTAATGTAGAGTAATTCTATGTGAAGCTCAAATACAAACTAATGGGTTGTGAATGAATAAGATAGCCCTTGTATTGCATGGTACTAATATGAAATGGTATCATGATTACTAATCATGCAGATATGTTGAAAAGATGAGCATAGCCAGGTATGGGCTATGATGCTTTGTTTATTAAGAATGTTTTATAGGCTTTATAAGCCTTCATATGCTTTGTGTAGTAAGAATCATTGAACTTTGTGTACTATGTGCAATACCTTGTGTAGCAAGATTTATAATGACCTTGGTCAGATGACTTAAAGGTATGAAGTTACCTAATAAGTGGTAACAAGTGTTCTATGATTAGATAAGGGTTCAAATACCCAGATTATATAATCATGATAATGAACTTATTAAGAAATGGAATTGTACTTGATGAGATGAGGGACTAAGATCCCAACACTTTGTGAGAGGAGTATGGCTACAGGCCATGACTCCCCAATGGCAATGCCAGGCATTAGATATATGATCTAAGCCTGAAGAGAGTTAATGTTGTGGTAATGATTCTATAGTGAATAAATGTTATACATGTTCTTCATTTTCCTTAAAGCATAAGTGACATGCTGTTCTATCAAATTATAGCTATAATGCTTTTGATAAGAATAATGTTCTAATCTGTTAGACATTAAAATATCTGCTGCCAAATAAATATGATTCCTCTGTTCATCTTCTTAAGATGCAATAATAATGTTTCTGGCGGAGAGTTATATCTATCGCTGGGGCAATTTACAATTGTCTAACCCCCGTGGGAACCACAATTTTAGGTGGACGTGGACGAGGAGGCAGAAATAATTCAGGAGGAGAAGGACAACAGCAGCAGCAACAGGGATAGCATTTAAGTCTCAGGTGGAGACACTAGCTGTCATGCCTTGTATAGATAGAGTCTTATGTGTCGTCTGTGTACTCTCAGGTCCTTGGAGTAGTAGTTAGTGCTTTCGAGATTTTGGCTCAATGCCTCAAGATTTTATACTGCCTGTATTTAGCTTGACAGGACAGATAATGCTTGTAATTCTCAAAAGGAGATAGTACAGAACATGTACCTGTGAACAAGAATGTAATTATGTTACTTTGGTTCTATGTGAGAAAGTTTTCCTTTGATGGATCTTTTAATAAAAAGGTTTTAATTTTTAGTGATTTTTGGTAATCCGCTAGTTAGTGACCACTTCTGCATTAGTTAATCTTGTTTCCGCGAGACGGTCATAACAATTAGTGGTATCAGAGCTCTAGGTTTGCTGAGTCTATAGAGACATAGGACTAAGGTAGTAGTGTCTGTTCTAAGTGTCTTCCAATTAGTCTGATAGTATCTTATGCTCACATAGGAGAAGAAGAACTTGAAGATGTCTAGACCACATGAAGAACATGTTGTAGAGGGTAGCATTGCTGCACCAGGAGGAGGTGCAGGAGACAATAATAGAGAGGAGCCCGTACCTGAACATCCCCAGTTCAATGAAGCTGACATGGGGAACCCAACTCTCCAAGCCATGTTTGGGCAGTATATGGCTTCCATGACTCACATGACAGATAGGATGCAAGTACCTGCACCTAGGGCATCAGCTCACCATGAGGGCTATGGAGCCGGCAAGACTTTTGAGAGACTTTGCCGGGTTGGAGCCATAGATTATGTTGGTACATCTGATCCAGCAGATGCTGATTTGTGGCTGACACAACTGGAAAAGTGTTGGTATGTATGCCCTGAGAGCCAATCATGATATGATTGGTGGGATACATTAAGATTGATTTGATAAACATCAAAGGCAAGCTTCCAATTCTTTCTGGTTCAGTCATATGAGATAGTGAAAGAACAGATTGAATGTCTAGAGAATGACAGTACTCAATGACGTATGCCTTCAGGTTCCGGACATGAACGATGAGATCATACGGATGCTAAGAGTTTGTACATTCTCATTATGTCCCTAGTCAGATGTCATTGTGGAAGGTAGATAGATAGCAATGACACACAAGACTAGATTGTGGTGTTGGTTGATGACATAATCTCATTAGTCATGATATAGAGATATCAAACCAAATACATAGGTACTTGTTAGAGAACAAGTGTACCGGACAGACCCACCGTGAGTTTGACACATGGAACCATGACATGGTAGTCACAGTCAGTACTCACAGTGATGGTGGTGAGTGTGATTCTTTGACCTGAAATCACTACACTCAACACATGTCATTAGGCACACTTTGACATCATCAAACGCAGTCCTGAAACATGGGTTGTTATAAAGGTGATGATTGGGTGGCTTTGACACATGGGGCTTTTGAGGGGTGAGTGATAGATATGGGATTTGTCCCTCCTGAGGGAGTTTGATATCCATGGCCACTTGATGAGTAGGATTGAGAAAGGCATGCACGCATGTGTGAATCAGTATGTGATATTGATGTCATACATATCTCTTCCAATCTACTCTGAGATCAAGAAAGTGAATGAACATTGACAGGATGACTGTTCTATGTCTCGAGTTCATTCGGGATATCAGTGATAAAGGAATTATACATTCACTATAACACCATTCACGGATTGTAGGATTGAAAGTTGTTCTCCAACTTTCTATTTCACTTGGGTAGCACTGATGTGTGACTAGGCACCGCTCTTTGCTTGTGAAGTCATAAGTGTTATGGACTTTCACTGCCAACGTGAAATGGACCTGTAGGGTCACACACATAGGATTTTACCTGGAAGAGGATTTTTGTCCACAAATAATGTTTAGATTGATTACTAAAAGAGTTTAGTAGTTCAATTAAACACTCAATTAATTGATAGCTCAATGTCATAATGTTCAAGGTGTTGGACACATTGATTGGAGTATCGGATTGATTGAAACTCCAATTGACTGATTCTGCATAATCTGCACTCCCAACCGATCGGCTCATGTGATGAACCGATCGGCTCAGCTTGGTGAACCGATCGGCTCAGGTGGTGAGTCGATCGACACAGGGCAAAACGATTGCTTCAAGTGTTGATACGATCGTTCAACTGGTCCAACCGAGCAAGTAGGGAAAGTAGGATTGGTGAGAAATTTCCTTTCGTTTCACTTGCCCAATTTGATTGGAACAAGGATTGGTATTTGATACCAATTAGAAACAAAAGAGGAAAAGTCAATCGGGAACTGACCAGGACCACGAACCGACCGGTTCAGAAGTGAACCGACCATTTCATGGGTCCCAACCGATCGGTTGAGGTGTCAACCAACCGGATTAAGGTCCCCAACCGACCGTTTTAGAAATGAAATGATCGGTTCAGGTTGTGCAGTTGGTTGTTTTTGTGGAAAATCTTGAACCCTTCTACTCCTGCTTTAGTCCCACATTGCCCGGGATAGAGAACCCTGTCCCATGACCCTCCTATATATATAGGGGTATTGGGGGCTTCTCAAAGTAAAACACAATGCAACCAGTTGCTCTGTAAAGTTGTCGTTCTCTCTGGTTTTGGTAACCGAGAGAGCCCGAGCAAGTGCTACCCGATAAGGGACGCACAGCAAGGGAAAGACAACTGCAGAAAGCGACTAGTGGCAGGAGAGTGTGTCAGTGACTAGTACGCTAATAGGAGGGTGCGACTCCTTCCAATTCCTTGTGATACAAGGAGATTGGAGTTCTAGGTGGTCCGTGTGGACTACTTCAGAGGCGGGAGATTTCTACCGCTCGGAGGACAGCTGTCAATCCCGACAGTCCCGGTGAGACCAGGAATCGTCAATCCCGATGCGACCAGGAGCTGCACAGACATCGTCCAAGATCGGAGGTGAAGACCGCGCAATCTGTGAGGTATTGTCACCGAGCAAGCCTCGGGACAAGGTATGATTCCACAAACCATCATTTCCTATTGTATAGACGTTGACGCGTTTCCTTGTTCTGGGTTTGGGGAGGAATTTTTTTGTTTCCGCTGCCTTGTCTGCCTCCCCTAAAACCCAACAGTGGTATCAAAGCCACGTCAACTGCTCTATACTTTAGGATTATTGATATGATCGATTTTGGTTTGTCGCCTTTATTTATTGCATATGATGCGAATAAAATTGGTTTTATGCATGTCCAATCCTAAATCCACAAATCCCAATTTACATATATGATATGTATTATGAATGCACTCGATACACGTCGCCCTTAAACGATTTTTGTGGTGGATGTATAGCGTGGTTATGGCCAATAAACCCTATCTGTGTATGGTTGTATGTGGTTGCTTGCATCTCGGTCTGCGCATTGATCTTCCTTCTCCTATTCCTGATGTAACTCGAAATAATTCGAGATTTCTATCCTACCTTTTCTCCCCTCGAATGTAACTCGAGGTTTCTCTTTTTACAATGTAAAATAGGATAGAATTTTATTTCCTGTTATGTCAAAGAACGGAGGACATCCTGACGATAGCTGAGACGATCGGTTCAAGGCGTGAACCGATCGGTTGACGTTCGAGACAATCGGTTCAAGGAGTGAGCCGATCGGTTGATGACCGGTTCGAGGAGCGAGACGAGCGGGTGGTGGCCATGATGAGATGCACGATGACTAGGCAAACCGATCGGTTGGAGGAGCCAACCGATCGGCTGGTGGCACCCAACCGACCGGCCTAATGGCGAGCCGATCAGTCATGTGATGAGTTGATCAAACACAGAGTTCATCTTGTATAGGTTGCATGTGATGTAGACCTAGATGACCGTGATTCCTCTTGGCTCGAGGAATCACATTAGGATGGCCATAATCATCACTTTTATCATTTTTCATGTTTTCTATGGGATATAGCATGTATATGATACGTACTATATATTGTGGTGATTGGATATGTATATGTATATAAAAACCAAATCCCTCATTAAATATTAAGTTTTAGATGCCTTCCAAATGCGACACACGTGAAAAGCTTGATCGACCAAGTGTGGGCACGCCCTAGCGTGGTGCACCGTCTATCTCATGGAAGCGTGAAGGATGAATGTGTGGGTCTGCCCTAGCAGGGTGCATATTCATCGTGTTGGCTTTGGGTCGGACTTAACAAGGTGACCTAGATAGGATCTAGCACTTTGAGGCATGGAGATGCTCATGGCAAGGAGTTGCATATGACATCTTATCAAGAGTTGCATATGATGCAATTGGTAAAAGTTGCCAACCTGAGAGATCTAAGTTGTGGGTGATAGCCCTAGCTGGTCCATGACTTAGAGGATTTTAGGATCTTGCCCACTAGAAGGTTGTACGTTGCAATCTTCCAAATTGATGGCGAGGGCTGTCAATTTGAACTAAAATAGTGGGAGCGATAATTAATTAAAGGCCTAATTTATATCGTCAAGCTTTCAAATCAATCAAATAAGTCAAAAATGAGTTTTTGGACTAAAATTGCATATTTCCTTTTATAGTACAAATGACAAAAAACAACAATCACTTTTCTTTGCGATCTGTCCTGGAAAAGGACAAGTTAAATGGGAATAATTTCCATGATTGGTTAGGACGTTGAGAAGCGTTCTCAATCAAAGAGTGAAAGCTCTAAGTCCTAGTTATACCAGAACCAGATGAACTCGATCCCACCACATCAATGGCTGAAAGTATGCTTATGGAAGCATACCGAGGATGACATTGATGAGGAGTGGTTGATGTTGTGTTCTCTAAACTATGAGTTGCAGAGACAACATGAGACATATCATGTCTCCAAGACATTGTCCTAGTATGTCATGACAGAAGGAGATCCAGTAAGGTATTTACACACTCAATATGATTGGGTATGACCTGACTAAGAAGGATTCCCTCTGAGCCAAGAGTTGGCTATTGGTATGATACTGCAAATGTTGTGAGAATCATACAGTTCATGATAAACTACAACATGAACAACTTTGACAAGCGTTGACAAAGTTGTTGGACATGTTGAGGATAGTAGAGGCAAATATGAAGAAATACTAACCCTAATCTTTGATGAGATCAATGAAAGGTAAGTCTTAAGGACAAGGGCAAGGGCAAAGCAAAGAAGTGTTCTGATGCTAGCCAGCAGCCCAACCTGTCTTCAACCTCAAGGCACATGGGGAAAGGGTGTATGAGGGAATTGCCCTCTATATCTGGAAGAACAAAAGAAGATGAAGGAGGGGGTGGAGATCTCCACCTAAGGTATCATGAAATGAACCGCTTCTTTATCTGAGGTATATGATACCAAGATATGGATATGGCATATATGATATGCAATATACACAAAGAAGTGATGGCCTTTGTGAAAGGACCAAGAAAGGAGTACTTATCATTAGAGAAAGTGTTGCTGCCATAGATAGGAGTACCTTTCAGTTTATTTCAGCCTAAAGGGCACGAAATAGAGTTGAGAACTGCTATTTCATATTTTCCAATAGATAGAAACACTTTATTTTTGCATATTGTATGACAATGATGGCAATCAATAAAGAGATGTTTCAATTTATAAAGATATGATCTTTGTGGCAATGCCTTATTTATCTTGTGGTATTTGATATGCATAAGATAAAATGATACCTAAAAGTTATAGATAACTCAAACAATCAAATTAGCATCAATCATGAGAAATTCATTTCTAGTTTCCATGTGATGGATAAATCTAGACTCTTTTGGTTAGAGAACTAGTAAGAGACATGAATATCTTGAACATGATTAATCAATCTTCACTAATGGTAGTGGGAGAATGATTATCCTATTAGGTATAATACATGTGATGTATTAACATACCTATTGGAACAAATGCTAATACTTCAAATGGTGTCTAGAGAAATACCAATATGAATATTTTGAAGTGTTCAAGATTATCATAGATGAAGTGCAAATTTGGTTAAGTGTTAATTCTTGATGAGATCAATGACTGAAATACTTGGACCAAATGTTTGAGATCCTTATGAGTGATTATGATAGTGTATCATTGTGAACTCATGATTAAGGCATGGTGATGTCTAAATCAAGAAGGAATCATACTCTAAGGAGTTAGAGAATGATTATCAAATAATTGAATTCTTCTTAATAAAGAATACCCCACACTAGTAAAGGACATTAAGAATCACAAGGAGTTGTAAATTCTTATATCCTTGACGGATACACCTCATTTATCTATGTGATGAGTTGTTCATGTGATGAGTCAACTATCTAGATGAATATGAGGAACTAAATTTTGAGTTATGGTTTACGACCATTACATCCTAAATGACATCCATGTGAACCATAAGGTATGACCTTGATGGTAGCACCCATTGGATGAAATCCATAAGTGCAACTGAGTCTTAAGTGTTAAGACACATGGATAACATTTTGAGAAGGATGATGCTTGTTGATTGCAACTTAATGACTAAGACATTTGGCATATGGATACTAAAACTGCATTCCTATAAGGAATAAAACAAGGATGTGTACATGACACAACCTATAAGGTTTATGAATCCAATAATGCAAATGAAGTCTATAAGTTACAATGGACTAATCAATGTGATTGATTGAGTACAAGCAACTCAGAATTGGATCTTTACTTTGATGATATAGTCAAAGGGTTTGACTGATATGTCAAAGATAAAGAAGGGATCTGTGATTTAGTGGGAGTGTATTCACATTCCACATGTTGATGTGAAATGGAAATGTTCTAGAATGGAAATCCAAAAGTGGAAATTATCTTTAAGGAAGATAGAGATGTTTCCTATGTGATAGGAATAGAGATCTATAGAGATAGTTCTCGAAAACCTCTTGACCTAAAAAGAGAAAGTATACATTGGCAATCTATACTGAAGGGTTCAGTATGCACATATTTAGTGGGAGAAAACTTGTCCATGTTACATGGAGTTAGTATCCCAAGGCCAAGTGTCCAATTCTTATGAAGAATGGGAACACTAAGAATAGATATGGATCTATCATGTATGTAATCATCCCATTATCTTGCATGTATCGACATGGCAAGAATAAAATGCATTCATCATCTTGTATGTAGGACATGGCAATATGATGTGCTCATACTGATAACTCGTATGTGAGACATGACGAGTGGATGTCTGTCTACTTCCAGTAAGGGTTACTGGAATACCACGAGAACTTGATAAGTACTTGAGAAGTACTAGTTCTATGGAGATAAGGAAGAGTTCAATGTAAAGAGTTACATTGATGCGAACTTCTGAAAGGACAGAAAATTAATCGCAAGTTGTATATAAGATATATAAAAGTGAAAGTTTGTTGATAATTGGAAGTGTTCTAATAAAACCATTTAAAGGGAAATGTTGAGTATCCGTGTGTTAGAGAACAGCAGTGGATACTATATGGATCTGGAAGTTCATGAGATGAACTTATAGATATTCCGCTCATTGATGACAAGTATGGAATCCTTGATCATGCAATGTGGCTAAAGGTTAGAAAAGGAATACTAGATCACATATTACGGCAACTCCATCTCATACGTGTGACGTACAGTGAAGAGATGAGAGACATGCAATTTATACTGACTTTGGCAAGGTGTTGCCATAACTCACTATGTTCGCACTAGAGCACAGTAACATGTGGGACAGGTTTGAAGATCACTATGAATATGATTCAATGGTGATTGGCTCAAAGTGCAAGTGGGAGTCAGTTGGTATGTATGCCATGAGAGCCAATCATGGGATGATTGGTGGGATACATTAAGATTGATTTAATAAACATCAAAGGCAAGCTTCCAATTCTTTCTAGTTCAGGCATATGAGATAGTGATAGAACATATTGAATGTCTAGAGAATGACAGTACTCAATGACGTGTGCCTTCAGGTTCAAGACATGAATGATGAGATCATACGGATGCTAAGAGTTTGTACATTCTCATTATGTCCCTAGTCGGATGTCATTGTGGAAGGTAGATAGACAGCAATGACACACAAGACTAGATTGTGGTGTTGGTTGATGACAGAATCTCATTAGTCATGATATAGAGATATCAAACCAAACACATAGGTACTTGTTAGAGAACAAGTGTACCGGACAGACCCATCGTGAGTTTGACACATGGAACCATGACATGGTAGTCACAGTCAGTACTCACAGTGATGGTGGTGAGTGTGATTCTTTGACCTGAAATCACTACACTCAACACATGTCGTTGGGCACACTTTGACATCATCAAATCCAGTCCTGAAATATGGGTTGTTATAAAGGTGATGATTGGGTGGCTTTGACACATGGGGCTTTTGAGGGGTGAGTGATAGATATGGGATTTGTCCCTCCTGAGGGAGTTTGATATCCATGGCCACTTGATGAGTAGGATTGAGAAAGGTGTGCACACATGTGTGAATCTGTATGTGATATTAGTGTCATACATATCTCTTCCAATCTACTCTGAGATCAAGAAAGTGAATGAACATTGATAGGATGATTGTTCCATGCCTCAAGTTCATTCGGGATATCAGTGACAAAGGAATTCTACATTCACTGTAACACCATTCACAGATTGTAGGATTGAAAGTTGTTCTCCAACTTTCTATTTCACTTGAGTAGCACTGATGTGTGACTAGGCACCGCTCTTTGCTTGTGAAGTCATAAGTGTTATGGACTTTCACTTCCAACGTGAAATGGACCTGCAGGGTCACATACATAGGATTTAACCTGGAAGAGGAGTTTTGTCCACAAACAATGTTTAGATTGATTTCTAAAAGAGTTTAGTAGTTCAATTAAACACCCAATTAATTGATAGCTCAATGTCATAATGTTCAAGGTGTTGGACACATTGATTCGAGTATCAGATTGATTGAAACTACAATTGACTGATTCTGCACAATCTGCACTCCCAACCGACCGGCTCATGTGATGAACCGATCGGCTCAGCTTGGTGAACCGATCGGCTCAGTTGGTGAGTCGATCGGCTCATGGATAGGGTGAAACGATTGCTTAAAGTGTTGAAACGATCGTTCAACTGGTCCAACCGAGCAAGTTGAGAAAGTAGGATTGGTGAGAAATTTCCTTTCATTTCACTTGCCCAATTTGATTAGAACAAGGATTGGTATTTGATACCAATTAGAAACAAAAGAGGAAAAGTAAATCGGGAACTGACCAGGACCACGAACCGACCATTTCATGGGTCCCAACTGATCGGTTGAGGTGTCAACCAACTGGATCAGGTCCCCAACTGACCATTTCAGAAATGAAACAATCGGTTCAGGTTGCGCAGTTGGTTGTTTTTGTGGAAAATCTCGAACCCTTCTACTCCTACTTTAGTCCCACATTACCTGGGATAGAGAACCCTGTCCCATGACCCTCATATATATAGGGGTATTGGGGGCTTCTCAAAGTACAACACAGTGCAACCAGTTGCTCTGTAAAGTTGTCGTTCTCTCTGGTTTTGGTAACTGAGAGAGCCCGAGCAAGTGTTACCCGATAAGGGAGGCACAGCAAGGGAAAGACAACTGCAGAAAGTGACTGGTGGCAGGAGAGTGTGTCAGTGACTAGTACGCTGACAGGAGGGTGTGACTCCTTCCAATTACTTGTGAGATAAGGAGATTGGATTTCCAGGTAGTCCGTGTGGACTACTTCAGAGGCGGGAGATTTCTGCCGCTCAGAGGACAGCTGTCAATCCTGACAGTCCCGGTGAGACCAGAAGTCGTCAATCCCGGTGCGACCAGGAGCTGCACAGATAGTGTCCAAGACCGGAGGTGAAGACCGCACAATCCGTAAGATATTGTCGCCGAGCAAGCCTCGAGACAAGGTATGATTCCACAAACCATCCGTTCCTGTTGTATGGACGTTGATGTGTTTCCTTGTTCTGGGTTTGGGGAGGAAATTTTTTGTTTCCGCTGCCTTATCTACCTCCCCTAAAACCCAAAAAAAAGGCTTTCAGGATTCTTGATATCCCTGAAGCTGAAAAGTTAAGACATGTTTTGTACCTCCTAAAAGGGAGTGCTTGTCATTGGTGGATGATAGAGGAAGATAAGAGACCATGTGAAGAAATTGGATGGGAGGTATTCCGCCGAGAATTCGTCAGTAGATACTTCACTAAGACGTATCTAGATGAGAATATTTCTCAATTTGAAAGGATCAAATAAGGACAGATGAACGTTAGCGAGTATGAAGCTAAGTTCATGGAGTTATTGTGGTTTTGTCTGCAAATGGCAGTTAATGATGAGGAAAGAATTCGGCATTTTGAGAAAGGGTTGAACGCTGAACTGACCACTCATGTGTCTACTTTAGAGAATAGGGAGAGGTTTGCCACCTTTGTAGAATTAGTAAGGAGGATAGAGAGGTCTGAAATCGAAAACGATAGACTAGTGGCAAGAAAGTGTACACTCATACTCCAAAACAAAGGTTCGAAAGTTTTAAGAAGTCGAGATTTTCCGCATCGGCAGCATCATCGAGATTCCATACCCAGACACAATGGATGTCAAGTAGGGATAGGGATCGTAGTAATGTTCCAAATAGAGCCTCCAACATAGTATCAACATCGGTATCTGGACCTCACAGACCCTATTTTGCACCTAGGATCTGTTATCAATGTAGACAACTGGGACATCTAGTAAAGGATTGTCCAGGCAGGAATCCAATGATTACTCAACCTCAGGGGCAGAGTCAGCAAGGATCACAAAGAAGGTAGTTTCCTAGTAACAATAGAGGATGTGGACAAACATCCCGGACAGGTCAGATGAAATAAAGTCATTCTGATATTTCATTTTCTAATTCTATGTGTCAAAGATATAAAAGTAGTTGTTTTTGAACTTCCTTTGACTAGTCCCATAAGGACACAAGGGAGATGAGAACTTATATCTTGCTCAGTTTTCCTTAAAATGTTTTAATAATCTCCCTTATCTGTGTGTATAAAGATGAGATATAGAAGTGACGCCTGAAGAAAATTTAAGAATGGAAAATCTTGTGTGTATAATGATATGAAAAGCGAGGAATATGATAGTAGATAAAGTGCATACTACCTAATCTCAATACTTATATACCTTGGCCAGGTATATGATTATTGAAGATAAGGCAAGTATGAAACTCTTAGATTGTTATCTTTTTTATTACTCTGATCAAGTAGTCATTCTGAAACAATCTAGAGAGTATAATGCAACTAAAAGGAAGAGCTATGTGAACATTCCCAATTAATAGGAAGAGCTATGTGAACATTCCCAACTAAAAGGAAAAGCTATGTGAACATTCCCAATTTATAGGAAGAGCTATGTGAACATTCCCAACTAAAAGGAAGATCTATGTGAACATTCCCAACTAATAGGAAGAGCTATGTAGACATTCCCAACAAATAGGAAGAGCTATGTGAATATTCCCAACTAAAAGGAAGAGCTATGTGAACATTCCCAATTAATAGGAAGAGTTATGTGAACATTCCCAACTAAAAGGAAAAGCTATGTGAACATTCCCAATTAATAGGAAGAGCTATGTGAACATTCCCAACTAAAAGGAAGAGATATGTGAACATTCCCAATTAATAGGAAGAGCTATGTGAACATTCCCAACTAAAAGGAAAAACTATGTGAACATTCCCAATTAATAGGAAGAGTTATGTGAACATTCCCAACTAAAAGGAACAACTATGTGAACATTCCCAATTAATAGGAAGAGCTATGTGAACATTCCCAACTAAAAGGAAGAGCTATGTGAACATTCCCAATTAATAGGAAGAGTTATGTGAACATTCCCAACTAAAAGGAAAAGCTATGTGAACATTCCCAATTAATAGGAAGAGCTATGTGAACATTCCCAACTAAAAGGAAGAGCTATATGAACATTCCCAACTAATAGGAAGAGCTATGTGAACATCCCCAACTAAAAGGAAGAGCTATGTGAACATTCCCAATTACATAGAGTTTGCTAAGTGAATTTTCCTAAATGAATAAAGGATTGCTGAGTGAATTATCTCTGTTAGATATATATGTTTTCCCTTTTGATAAATATTCTTGAGTGATGATTGAAGTATGTTCTATTATGCTTCTTCCTTTCAATAATATGGACATCATATGTTACGGGTTTATGTTTTGCATAAACATAAACATTGATAAGGTTGAATTAATGAAAGGAACTTTGTGTGGATTATATAATCCATGATATCTCCATGATATTAAGATATTATGTGGAGACTTGAGGGTATGACAACTGAATAATCTGTCTCTCCTTTTTTTTGGGATTTCGGGGATGAAATCCTTGTTAGGGGTTTATAATTTGCAACATCCCTAACATGGGTTATGTGTTAACCCTAGATGTTTTGCCTAATAAGGTTTAGTAGATACTTAATCTAATCTTGATAAAAGTAATTAGGGCTCATGAGAAACTTATGTTTCAATTTTGGTCTTGTTTGAACAATGTTGAAGCAATGTTTGCCTATTTTGGACTAAAGTGCAAATTACCCAAGATTGAGGGGTTAAATTGCAAATGTTGCATGATAAGATTTTCCTATGATGTTGAGACATCATAATAATGAATATGATGTAGTGGTATGATTTTCACAAGCTTGGGCACCAAGATTAAGCTTGTAAAGCAATCCTTGTGCATTAAAACCTAGTTTTGGTGTAATGTGCAATTTATCCAAAACCTAGGGTTCAATATGCAAATTACCACTTCAATAAGGTCCCTAATGTTTCTTGGTATCTTGTAGAGAAAATAAAATGAGAGGGGCGCCTCATTTGAATTAAGTTGGAGGAGAGAGAATCTTGATATTAAAATAATCAAGATTTAATCCTAAGTGAAACCCTAATTTAATTTAGGGCAAAAATGAATGTATTAATTAAAGGGCCTTCAACCAAAATTAAAATGGTTGGATTCAGATGTGTGTGGAAGAGTTTAAAGCCTTGCAAAGGAACGAGCATATCCTAAGGAGGTGAAATCCCACTCACCATTATTATAAGGAAAAGAATTTCCACTCACATATGGATATTCTTATTATAAGGGTTAAGGTGCTTAATTTCTTTTCCCTTAATTCATGGATAATGGAAGGGAGATCGGTGGGGATAGAGATTCCCTTGCATGCAAGAAACCAAGGGGGAAGTGGTGGCAACAATTTTGGAATTAAAAGACTTGTATAAAGTATTTTCTCTCTCATCAATTTTCTTATAAAAGTACCTTTTCCAAGCCAAAATAAAGGCTTTTTTGGATTCCTTTCTTTCCCCTTGCTTGGAAAACGACTAAGGATATGTGTAGGATCAGGAGGACGACCCCCAACCTGTTGGTAAGGTTCTTTACCTCCTTTCACCTTGAATCCATGGTGAAAATAAAAAATCAATGCATGATTTCTTCATATCTCGATCCCCTCTTCAATTCTAACCAATTCTTTTCACTCAAAGTTTGAGGAAGACCCTTGGAATAGTGAAAGGAGTTACATCCACCATTGTTTCCATGGGCTTGGAACTTTGGATCTCAATTGGAGGCGGGTTTTATAACTTGAACCCTTAATTTTATTATTGCAATCAATTCCTTATCAACTGGTGATCATTTCTACATTTACAAAATTAAGTTTGGTTGATTGATGCAATCTCCATGTAAATCATAGTAGATTTCGTGATTTTGGAGCTTGATGATGATGACATCATCATAATCACACACCTCCCCAAATATCTAGGGAAAACGGTTTCAATGTTGGGACCAAACGGTTTCACCAAACCGTTTGGTGACCAAACGGTTTGCAAACCGTTTGGTGGTTTGGGTCTCAAGACTATTTGGCATGGTTGACCATTTTAGATGGTTGACCATTTTAAGATATATGCTGTGGAGCTTGGATTTTTATCCAATGGTTTGATTTTGAAGGTTTCAATTGTGAATGATTACTTAATTGCAACCCTAATCGGCTAAGTGCTGATTTTGCAATTGAATAAGTTGATGGTTTGGGTTGATTGACCCAAACGGTTTCAAAACTGTTTGGGAATCACCCAAATAGTCTCAAGACCGTTTGGGGGTCACCCAAGACCGTTTGGAGGTCTAGGTTTAAGTATGACTAAGTGTTTGAAAATCCAAAGATATGGTATCAACCCTAATCGGCTAAGTGCTGATTTTACAATTGAATAAGTTGATGGTTTGGGTTGATTGACCCAAACGGTTTCAAAACCATTTGGGAATCACCCAAACGGTCTCAAAACCGTTTTAGGGTCACCCAAGACCGTTTAGAGGTCTAGGGTTGCGCATGGATGGGTATTTTATGATCCAAAGATATCAAATTGAATTGCAACTAAGTGTTGATTTGATCATCAATCCAATGGTCCAAAACCCTAATTGGATGTCATGGATTTTGATGATGGAATGGGAAAACGGTCTCAAGACCATTTGGAGACCAACCAAACGGTCTCAAGACCGTTTTGTGGTCATCCAAGACCGTTTGAGGTCAGGTCATATCATGTGATGATGATAGTTCATTGATTTCAATTGATTTGATTCCACAATGTCAACCATTGATGGATCCTCGATTTCAAACCCTAAGTGATGGTTTCTTGATTATCAAACCTAGTTCAATTGGGTTCAAAACCTTAAATTTAAGGTCTAATTGAATGGTGATTCATTGGTCCAATTGATGAATGCTTTAGTGATTCAATTTATAATTGGTCCATGGATTGAAAATTGAATCGATTGAGTGTTGAAGTACCTTTTTGGTCCATGCGGTTTTGAGAAGGTTTGGACCAAATGATCTCAAGGCCGTTTGAGTCCAAACGGTCTCCAGACCTTTTGGGACCAAACGGTCTCAAGACCATTTGGGACCAAATGATCTCAAACTGTTTGGAGACCCAAAGTGCAAACGGTTTTCAATACCTACCTTGTCCAATTGGTTTCAAGTATAACTTGTTCAATTAGTTTTCAACCAATTGATGTATGAGAACCAAGATCATTGAGGGTATAAGTAATTAACTTTGTGAAGATCAACATTGTTAACCCATTTGAATATCTCATGTAATTTAAGGTCCAATATGGTGAACCTATTTAGATACTTAATGCATTTGAAGATTTCAATGGTTAACCCAACTGATCACTTTGTGGAATTGAAAGTTTAATTGGTAAATTCTTTTGAATTCCTTATATAATTGATGGTCTAATTGATTAGACCATTTGGACATTTAATATGATCAAAGGTCAATCAGCTATGTGATTATTAAATATGTAGACCCATAATGATTGTGAAGGTTAACCCTAGCTATGTGTACTTAAGTGAAGAGCTAACCTAGATTAATCTTGGATTAGTTAACATCCTAAAGAGGATGAGGGAGAGAATGAGAGAGATGAATGCTTATATAATTAAGCCGTAATTCTCTCATTATGAGTAAACTATGTGATAAGGGTTGATCCATAATAATGAGATCATGAAACCCTAATAAATGATCTCTAACCCTAATTAGAGCAATGCTATGTGTGAGACTCTAATTAGAACAAGCTATGTGTGAAACCCTAATCTAGGGCAAAGCTGAGTGTTATCATAAATCCAGGGTGATGATGTAATCCTAACTTAGTGTAACAATGAAGGAAACCCTAAATTAATGTGAATTGTACATCCTAACTGTAAGGAGTGGGACCCAATAGTGGGCCCACTCAATGGTACAAAAATGAGCCATGAAATATTTATGCAGCGGAAAACAAAACTATTACAAATTTATAAAATGTTCCCATATACATAACTTTCTCACCCCAAAGGTGTTACATAAAAAGAGAAATACTATAACAATGTTTCATAAGAGTCCCAGATACATAGGGCAACGTGGCTATTCCAAGCTATCCTTAAGACAACTTTAGGTGTATGACCTGCATGTGTCCACGTCCTTCCAAGCACCTATACCTGGGTAGTTTTGGGAACACCCAGAAAAATAGAAAAATAATGTATGAATCAGCAAAAGCTGAGTATGTACATAAGAGAATTAACTAGGGCATTTAAAAAGTAAAGTAAGATGTTTCCATCAAAAAGGGGCCCATTAAAGTTAGGTAAGTTTCAATGAGAAATAATAAGAGAAAGAATTTTCAAAAGAATGAGGCAGTATGAATGTTCCAATAAATAACAGATCTTTTATTGTTAACTGGACACATGATCATTTAGTTATAATTTTGAGTTCAAAGATAATTCTTCAGTCACATGAGTCTACATAGTTCTAGATTATATTAGGTGTTGGTAAAAGTATGTATTCTTCTCAATTAGGTCTTAATGTTGTTCTCTCCACAATTCTATGATTCAATGTCCTCCTTATCATCAATTCAATAGGCTTATTAGTGTTTATACCTATTATTTATCTAAATACGGTCAAGTATGTACATATACATGACTATCTAGGGTTTTAGATTTCCAACATGGGTTGTATGATTGAACATCACTTCATGAAATGCCATATCCTTAACCAAATTCTATCAATGAATCAAAATATGGTTAAGTCTAGGTTTCTTTGATCCAACAAACTAGCGTATTATTTATTATAGAAATTGAAAAGAAAGATTGACTAGTATTTCTGAATGTACTACTACGTATATGGATAGGATTAGTATTACAATTTCGTTCTTTATAATAGGTCATGCTCCATGTATTGAATATATCATATTGTTATAGTCTTTGGTCTACTATGTTTGAGTGGTTTATTCATTCTATATTATGATGCTTAATCGTCATTATCAGGACTTAATTTTCAAAATTGTGGTACATTGTAATGACCTGCAGGAGTTGATGGAATCACCATTGACCTTCGATGACCAATCTACATGTGAATTCCTAGATGGAGATTCGACTCCTACAGGCGAGGGTGCCAAGGGAGAGGCCACCAGAACCAAACGGCCATGGAGTTTCAGAGATTCGACTCCCTACCGTCGGGCCTTTGTTGTCCTCCTTCAGATCTAGCCACAGTCTCAAGTGGCAGCACCGTGGATGAGAAGATGGGTGTTAGGCCGGTGATGCTTAGATGGGATTGTCGCTTCTGATCACCAAAAGGCACTCTGTGGCCTTTGCATAGTGTGAGTGTGTCCCTTGCTGACACTGCCATTGGCGTAGGGAGAGGAGGATGACGATAAGCAGAATCCATGTTGGCAACAGGGAGGAAGGTCTGAGTAACAGGAAGGAAGGTTCATAAAGACCCTACGATGCATGCAAGAGGGAGTTTGTCATATGGCAGGTCTTTATATGATCACTGGAGATCGAAGCCATGTTCAAAGGCCCTAGAGGTGATGGTAGCAGACCCATCGAAGCTCTGTTTGGTGGTTGTGAAGGGGTGAGGAGGCAGCGACGAGATTCCATGAAGGTGCCACAGATGGAAGAAGGCAGGGCGGTTAGGTTTAAGGAATTTCGACGAAGGATAAGAGAAGGGGTAGTAGGGTGGTGGAAGTGTGATGATTGCGAGAGGGCGGCGTTGAGGCTGCTGAACAATCATCTGTCAAACGGTGATCTGCAGATGACAGTCATATGGGGGATCAGTGGTGATTGGAGTCTGCTTCAAGTCTTCTAGCCATCGTGGTTTTACAGGTCTTTGTTGCAGTTCTGTTTTCCATAATGCTCCTAGGTCCGTCGACTGGGGATTGCTCTACAGATCTCGATGATGATCTTAGAGAAGAAGGCAAGTTTTTGAGGTTCTTTGGCACCCGCTGGACCTGAGGCGGTCTTTGGGTGACACCGCGGTGAAGCAGGGTGACCCCTGCCGCCGCCAGTGCTGGTGGCAGGAGAAGGGGTCACGACTCGTAGGGGTTGCTCAGGCAATCGAGCGTCGAGGTCTAAGGGTCAGGAACAAAGTCAGGGTCGAGGGAACAAGCCGACAGCGGTGTCAGGCAAAGTCGAGGGTGGCAAGTGATGGTTGCAGGCATCACGATGGTTGTGGTTGGGCGCTACTTGGAGAGGCCTAGACTGGTTATTGTGGTCAGGGAGAGGGTGAATACATAGATGGCATCTAGGGTTAGAAATGGGTTGTGGAAGGAAGAGGAAGGGAAGAGAAGATGACGAGATGCAGAGAAAGGGGGAAAGAGCGGCCGCCGGCTACAGGTTGACAGTCTGCGAGGTAGGAAACGGAAGAGAAGAGGGAGGAAGAAAAAGGGGCGTCGGTTACCTGCCTCTCGCGGTCCGCAGAAAAACGCAAGACGCGTCGTGAAGAGGTGAAGGAGAAGTAACGTTTTGCATTACATATTTCTAGAATCAATTTAATTGATTAATTAAAATGAAGTGATACATTGTATATATTTAAACTAGACCAATTAAATGTGTAGTAAAAAAGTCATATTGACCTGAAATTTGATAGGTTGGCTACAGAGATATGAGGAATCCAATTTCAACGTTAATTTCATCTTTTAGTAACATTCGCTACTTAAATTTAATTACTTATAAGCTAGGTACTCCATTGCCAAATGTAATGCCTTTATTAATTAGTTTGATCTATTATTTCATATTTATCAAATTTATTTTATCAATTAGACTAATGGCGCTTTTGGATCAATAAATTAGGGTCAACTCTACTTAATCAGTGAATTTATATAATTTATTTTGAATTTATCACTCAAATTATTAATTTAGTCATTAATATTATATGATGAGTTTATTTGTCATTATATTTTCTTAGATCCACTTACTCATGTTTATTTAATTTAAGGGAAAATGATTTATTACTCATATAATTTAGGGTGGACTTAAGACAAGGAAAATTAAGCTACATACTCATATTCATGTATGTTACAACACTCTACCCCTTAAAGAGGATTTCGTCCCCGAAATCCACCCAACCATAACCTAAAGAAACATTATGACTGATATTAACCAAATTACTCCCCTTTTTATTTACTAACTAATTTCCTACCCAAGCACGCTCTATATACTCTCATATATTTGTGCCTATTCGACCTAAACATTTATCTTACGTTGATGAGCATTTTTTTCTAGATTATCTAATTAATGTCGAAGGTATCTATTTTGCAAGGTTTAATTATCATAGATGGGGGTACTTATATTTATGTGACATTCATTGTGGAACTTTCCCATGGGTCACTTAGTCTATTCACTATTAATTTCAACCCAATTCTTGAGTCAAAATACCCTCCTAAGCCAGACCGCACCCTTTAAAAAGCCCTATATAACAAAATAGAGAGTCGAGAGGAGTAGCCGACTAGATTATAACTACTATATTTGTTCTTCTTCCTCTTAAATCCTACATCACACTTATACCTAGGTTCGCAAGGTTGAACAAGCACTTCTAAGTTTTTTTTTTTCTACTACAACTTCCCTCTTGTGGTGACTTGGTTCAAAACTCATTGATGGAATCTGAAAAAGTTTTTTTTATATATACGTATAATTAAAATTTAATAAAGAAAATAAGTTTGACGATAAAAACCTTGCAATGGGAATCCAAAATGGCGCCAAAATCAATCTGAGAACCAAGTCAACCACTATATACCACATACCACATATACTAGTACTCTATCATCACCTCATCTTCACAAAAGAGGCTTATCTATACATATCATAGAGGAATACAACAATCATATCCACATTCTAGGTTAGGAGGAGATGCAAGTTTCTTCCAACATGCAAATCGTTTCTAGTAGGTCCTACTAGGAAAAACCTCTATTATTCAACCCTCAGTTAGTCATGTCTCACATCTTGAAACATCAAATATCTGTAAGATTGTGTAACCATAATAAGGAGAGATTAATGTCTCTACTTCCCAAGTTGGTTCACATCCATGGTGTCATTACAAGCCCAGATGAGCTATATAGTCAACTACTTAAACTAACAACACAATGGCGATGAGAGAGTGGTCAACGCTTTAAGGATCAACCCTAGAGGTACCTACCGCACATAACCCTGGTGTCGGTGTACATCCAAAGTCTCAAGAAAGAGAGGATCCACTATAGCTTCTAAATATGAGTGGGCCTCCAAATGTCCTCTAGGAAAAATAACATGACACACAGTTTTATTATGTAATCCAACCACGTGATCGATCCTTTATAAAATAAGGGAGATAAGCATAATTTCTATCATGGGTATGTGAGGGATGAAATCCCAAGTACCCTTATTGGAAACCTACATCTTCCTTCAACAATTCCTCAATTATAAGATATCACAAGTTCAACTAAGATAGTAACCAACCCTTGGATGGAGAGTCACAAGCCAACTATGTTGCATTAACTCCATGTTATAGGCAAAACAAGCCTAACCTTAAGGATCTAGTTCATATTATCACATGCTATCAAGAACATCTCAAGATCTAAAACTTGTGTTAATATTCTAAGCATGTATCCATGCATGCTCAGCCCACCAATGGGTGTATCGTAGGCATGCAAGAAAACAACAAAAGTAAAAGGTTTAATGTCTTGTACTAAGGTTACACACAATTATGTGAGTTCAAGTCAACCTACTCTCTACATTAGATAACTTGTCTTCCCCTAATGCGGGATGTAGAGGCTACTTCCTAGTAGAGTTACCCTTTATGTATAGAAAGCTATATCGACAAGAAGAGGGTAGGATTGATAAGTATTTACCCAAAACTAGGTCATCCACATGCTTTGTTTGGGATACATATATACCACTAATTTGGATAGGGATTGAAACTCTAATTGGTAAACACGTTTCAAGTTTAGGTATGACAACAACCTCTAAAAGGTCACCTACCTATGAAGGAACAATCTAGGATAACTTGAAATAGTCTAGTTACCGACTGCTTAGGCTCTGATACCATTTTGTAAGGAGTGGGACCCAATAGTGGGCCCACTCAATGGTACAAAAATGAGCCATGAAATATTTATGCAGCGGAAAACAAAACTATTATAAATTTATAAAATGTTCCCATATACATAACTTTCTCACCCCAAAGGTGATACATAAAAAGGGAAATACTATAACAATGTTTCATAAGAGTCCCAGATACAGAGGGCAACCCAACTATTCCAAGCTATCCTTAAGCCAACTTTAGGTGTATGACCTGCATGTGTCCACGTCCTTCCAAGCACCTATACCTGGGTAGTTTTGGGAACACCCAGAAAAATAGAAAAACAACGTATGAATCAGCAAAAGATGAGTATGTACATAAGATAATTAACTAGGGCATTTAAAAAGTAAAGTAAGATGTTCCCATCAAAAAGGGGGCCATTAAAGTTAGGTAAGTTTCAATGAGAAATAATAAGAAAAAGAATTTTCAAAAGAATGAGGCATTATGAATGTTCCAATAAATAACAGATCTTTTATTGTTAACTGGACACATGATCATTTAGTTATATTTTTGAGTTCAAAGATAATTCTTCAGTCACATGAGTCTACATAGTTCTAGATTATATTAGGTGTTGGTAAAAGTATGTATTCTTCCCAATTAGGTCTTAATGTTGTTCTCTCCACAATTATATGATTCAATGTCCTCCCTAGCATCAATTCAATAGGCTTATTCATGTTTATACCTATTATTTAATCTAAATACGGTCAAGTATGTACATATACATGACTATCTAGGGTTTTAAATTTCCAACATGGGTTGTATGATTGAACATCACCTCATGAAATACCATATCCTTAACCAAATTCTATCAATGAATCAATATATGGTTAAGTCTAGGGTTCTTTGATCTAACAAACTAGCGTATTATTTAGTATAGAAATTGAAAAGAAAGATTGACTAGTATTTCTGAATGTACTACTATGTATATGGATAGGATTAGTATTACAGTTTCGTTCTTTATAATAGGTCATGCTCCATGTATTGAATATATCATATTGTTATAGTCTTTGGTCTACTATGTTTGAGTGGTTTATTCATACTATATTATGATGCTTAATCGTCATTATCAGGACTTAATTTTCAAAAATGTGGTACATTGTACTGACCTGTAGGAGGAGATGGAATCACCATTGACCTTCGATGACCAATCTACATGCGAATTCCTAGATGGGGATTCGAATCCTACAGGCGAGGGTGCCAGGGAGAGGCCACCAGAACCGAACGGCCATGGAGTTTCATAGATTTGACTCCCTGCCATCGGGCCTTTGTTGTCCCCCTTCAGATCTAGCCGCAATCTCAAGTGACAGCACCGTGGAGGAGAAGATGGGAGTCAGGCCAGTGATGCTTAGATGGGACTATCGCTTCTGATCACCAAAAGGCACTCTGTGGCCTTTGCATAGTGTGAGTGTGTCCCTTGCTGACACTGCCATTGGCATAGGGAGAGGAGGACGACGATAAGCAGAATCCATGTTGGCAACAGGGAGGAAGGTCTGAGTAATAGGAAGGAAGGTTCATAAAGACCCTGCGATGCATGCAAGAGGGAGTTTGTCATATGACAGGTCTTCAGATGATCACTAGAGATCAAAGCCATGTTCAAAGGCCCTAGCGGTGATGGTAGCGGACCCATCGAAGCTCTGTTTGGTGGCTATGAAGGGGTGAGGAGACAGTGACGAGATTCCATGAAGGCGCCACAGTTGGAAGAAGGTCGGCGGTTAGGTTTAAGGAATTTCGACGAAGGATAAGAGAAGGGGTAGTAGGGTGGCGGCAGTGTGATGATTGCGAGAGGGTGGCGTTGAGGCTTCCGAACAATCATCTGTCAAACAGTGATCTGCAGATGATAGTCATATGGGGGATCGGCAGTGATTGGAGTCTGCTTCAAGTCTGCTAGCCATCGTGGTTTTACAGGTCTTTGTTGCAGTTCTATTTTCCATAATGCTCCTAGGTCCGTCGACTGGGGATTGCTCTATAGATCTCGGTGATGATCTTAGAGAAGAAGGCAAGTTTTTGAGGTTCTTTGGCACCCGTCGGACCTGAGGCAGTCTCTGGATGACACCACGGTGAAGTAGGGGTTGCTCAGGCAATCGAGCGTCGAGGTCTGAGGGTCAGGAACAAAGTCAGGGTCGAGGGAACAAGCTGACAGCGGTGTCAGGCAAAGTCGAGGGTGGCAAGTGATGGTTGCAGGCATCACGATGGTTGTGGTTGGGTGCTACTTGGAGAGGCCTAGATTGGTTACTATGGTCAGGGAGAGGGTGAATACATAGATGGAAGCTAGGGTCAGAAATGGGTTGTGGAAGGAAGAGGAAGGGAAGAGAAGATGACGAGACGCAGAGAAAGGGGGACAGAGCGGTCGCCGGTTACAGGTTGATAGTCTGCGAGGCAGGAAACGGAAGAGAAGAGGGAGGAAGAAAAAGGGGCGTCGGTTACCTGCCTCTCGCAGTCCTTAGAAAAACGCAGAATGTGTCGTGAAGAGGTGAAGGAGAAGTAACGCTTTGCGTTACATATTTCTAGAATCAATTTAATTGATTAATTAAAGTGAAGTGATACATTGAATATATTTAAACTAGACCAATTAAATGTGTAGTAAAAAAAGTCATATTGACCTGAAATTTGATAGGTTGGCTACAGAGATATGAGGAATCCAATTTCAACGTTAATTTCATCTTTTAATAACATTCGCTACTTAAATTTAATTACTTATAAGCTAGGTACTCCATTGCCAAATGTAATGCCTTTATTAATTAATTTGATGTATTATTTCATATTTATCAAATTTATTTTATCAATTAGACTAATGGCGCTTTTGGATCAATAAATTAGGGTCAACTCTACTTAATCAGTGAATTTATCTAATTTATTTTGAATTTATCACTCAAATTATTAATTTAGTCATTAATATTATATGATGAGTTTTTTTGTCATTATATTTTCTTAGATCCACTTACTCATGTTTATTTAATTTAAGGGAAAATGATTTATTACTCATATAATTTAGGGTGGACTTAAGACAAGGAAAATTAAGCTACATACTCATATTCGAGTATGTTACACTAACCCTAATTTGGGTATGAGGTAAGAGAAACCTTACTTGGATGTGAATAGAAAACCTTAATCCCTAAAATGGGGTAAGGTGCATGAAACCCTAATATAGGGTAGTGCCACTAATCCTATGTGAAGACCTAGCACTGGGTGATGTGTTGTGAAATCTTAATTTCACATAATACTAGGTGAATCCTTGATATAGAAGGATGATTATATGAAACTCTATTGAAGAGTATTACTATGTGAAATCCATAAATGTATGGAATATTCTATGTGAATCCTCAAATTATAAATATGGAGAATACTATTCTTAATTAAGCTAAAGGGGTTGAATGATGGCAGCCGTGGTGGTGTAAAACGGTCGTGGTGATCTTCTGTAGCACGACCGTGCAAGGTAGCACGACCGTGGTGGCTTCCCCTTGCACGGCCGTTCTTGGATACACGACCGTGGTGCTCTATGCTCGACTTGAAGTTGATTTGCAAGTGACCTAGTATGGCCGTTTTGTTATTTCCTAACTCAAGGATGAGACCATAGTTTTGGTAATGGTTGTATATTCTAAGTGAGTGACTAATGACCACTACCTTACATGATAAATGTGACGAACTGGTGCACAAAGTATTAGGATGGGTAATACCCTAATACAAGCTAAGTGTATGAAATCAAGTAAGATAAAGGTCTTGAGGGAAGTGATTCATCAAGATATGATAGATATCACATCCAACACCCCAATACTGGTATACCTTGATGTGTTATAAGTCCAATGCAATTGGATGAATGACACATGAGATGTGTCATGTCAATGGTTACATTGAGATGTAATGCACCCTGTTGAATGTAGGCTAACATGCCTTATGAAAAGGTTAATCCAAATCAATAGAATATGATGTAATTATATTCTGGCAAAGATGAGAGAGAAACTCATGTTGTGTGTTGATAATTCATCTAATGGCGAATGATGAGAATAAATAAGTATGAATGAATACTTATGTTATCCATATTGATTTCCTTGCTATGTGAACCCTAATATAGGGTAATGCCATGTGAAGCCCTAATATAAATGAATGATATGTGAACCCTAATGTAGGGTAATGCTATGTGAAACCTTAATACAGGGTGATGCTATGTGAAGATCTAATGTAGAGTAATCCTATGTGAAGCTCAAATACAAACTAATGGGTTGTGAATGAATAAGATAACCCTTGTATTGCATGGTACTAATATGAAATGGTATCATGATTACTAATCGTGCATATATGTTGAAAAGATGAGCATAGCTAGGTATGGGCTATGATGCTTTGTTTATTAAGAATGTTTTATAGGCTTTATAAGCCTTCATATGCTCTGTGTAGTAAGAATCATTGAACTTTGTGTACTATGTGCAATACCTTGTGTAGCAAAATTTATAATGTCCTTGGTCAGATGACTTAAAGGTATGAAGTTACCTAATAAGTGGTAATAAGTGTTCTATGATTAGATAAGGGTTCAAATACCCAGATTCTATAATCATGATAATGAACTTATTAAGAAATGGAATTGTACTTGATGAGATGAGGGACTAAGATCCCAACACTTTGTGAGAGGAGTATGGCTACAGGCCATGACTCCCCAATGGCAATGCCAGGCATTAGATATATGATCTAAGCCTGAAGAGAGTTAATGTTGTGGTAATGATTCTATAGTGAATAAATGTTATACATGTTCTTCATTTTCCTTAAAGGATAAGTGACATGTTGTTCTATCAAATTATAGCTATAATGCTTTTGATAAGAATAATGTTCTAATATGTTAGACATTAAAATATTTGTTGCCAAATAAATATGATTCCTCTGTTCATCTTCTTAAGCTGCAATAATAATGTTTTTGGGGGCGAGTTATATCTCTCTCTGGGGAAATTTATAATTGTCTCACCCCCGTGGGAACCACATTTTTAGGTGGATGCGGACGAGGAGGCAGAAATCCTTCAGGAGGAGAAGGACAGCAGCAGCAACAGGGACAACATTGAAGTCTCAGGTGGAGACACTAGCTGTCATGCCTTGTATAGATAGAGTCCTATGTGTCGTCTTTGTACTCTCAGGTCCTCGGAGTAGTAGTTAGTGCTTTCGAGATTTTGGCTCAGTGCCTCAAGATTTTATACTGTCTGTGTTTAGCTTGACAGGACAGTTAATGCTTGTAATTCTCAAAAGGAGATAGTACAGAACATGTACCTATGAACAAGAATGAAATTATGTTACTTTGGTTCTATGTGAGAAAGTTTTCCTTTGATGGATCTTTTAATAAAAAGGTTTTAAGTTTTAGTGATTTTTGGTAATCCGTTTCTTAGTGAACACTTTCGCATTAGTTAATCTTATTTCTGCGAGACGGTCGTAACAATTATATGCGATATTTGAAATTAAAAAATAAATTCGATCGGATATCTGATTCGATATTCAATGGATATCATGTAATAATATTCAAATCTGATTTGACCGAATAATATCCGAATTTAGATAAATATCCGATCTGAACCCAAAATTACAAATTTATTGTTAATAAATATTTTATATATATATATATATAATTTGGTAGTACTATGAATATATATGATAATATATATATATATAATTTTATATATAAATAATATATGTATGTATTTATTGGATTTAGATATTTTTGGAGTAGATACAACCATATCTAATATCATGTTTGAAATTTCTAGATATGAAATTTGATATCCTAAATTCAATCCGGATTATGCGTATGTCAAATTTTTTTCTTTCAAAATTTTGATCTCGACTCCAGATCAAATGTTCGGATTCCAGATATCTATTACAGCCCTACAACTACCACTATTGTGGTTCCATCATAGATATAATTGTTTTGCACAACAATTGTATTTTATTTATAGGAATGTGTATCATTATTTTAATAATTGTGTTGATACCTTGTCAAGTGTGAGCTTTGGTTCATTGGTCAAGTAGAGACTCTCTCTTTTTCTCTCTAGGTTGGGATCAATTTTTGGATACCATGTGAAAAATAAGATGGGATGATAATTAGATTTTTTATAGACTAAACACTCCTCTTTTATATATTGGAAAGGGGGCAAGTACATGAGAATCGAACTTATCCCTAATGGGCGAAGACAACTATGCCCATATAACATAATAAACTAAATAATAGTAATTCTGACAATAGAAATATAACTATAAAGTTTATTTTATTCACTCACAAACGGTAATTTACCATTCAATAAGTAAACATCTACTATCTTTCTTTATTATTAGTGAAGAAATGGACCAATCTTGAGCATTTTAGTGCACAACAATCATAAGAAATGTTAATGGAATGATTTGGGAAAAAATTTCAAACAATATAGTCATTATTTTTAAGCCCAATAAACTCTGCTCTTCGACACATGCGGTCCTTCAGTCCAGACATGACAACCCACCATTTCTACCCAAAAAATTAGTAAAAAAATTTAATCAATTTGCAATTTGCTTGATGAGATTCATTTTCTTTCTTGTAAACTAATCAATAGATGTTGATCGATTATGAGTGGCCATCCTGTCACAACTCCCCTTAGAAAAAGCACCAACCAATCAATTAATCGATATTCCTAAATTAAAATGAACAATCACATAGTAGAGGTGAGCTTAAAGTACTCATTGACATCACATACCGTTGGGGTGTTGAACCTAATTCTTTATTTGACAATTAAGAGTTTAACATAATTTGTGTATGACTTGTACCAACATTATCAATATAGCCCATTAACATGAAAACCAATAATTATTATTCATTTAGGAATGTCTGCATTCACTTCATTTAATGGCGGTAGCAATCATATGATCTATATTTGAAGTTCAAGTGAAACAAGTAGTTTTAGAAAGCATCAATGTAAGTCTAGTATATCAATGAACAATGTGAATGTCGATATTTTATATTGAATTTATGCCATGATGTGTGTATTAATACTTTCATGATTCAATAGTTATTTAACCATGTAGGTTATCAAGCATGGTCAAGTAGATTTAAGAAATTACAATACCCATTTAACTTTATCGATGTATTGTGTAAGACGATTCTAAGCAAATAACAATCTTCATCATTCCTTGTAGAAGTGGAATCTGGATTACATATCTGGTTTGAGTAAGGACTACGAATAAGTCTCCTAGAATATAGCTTCCAGACGCCTCACAGTGTAAACACTCCTAAACTCGACCTCATCTCGCTATTTCTTCGAACAAACTTAGACCTTTATTAGGCCAATGTTGCCTTCACTGGATGATGTGTGTGGGTAGAATGATATTATGGAATATATTAAAAAGGGGGAAAGAAGTTGAGAAAAATTATTATTATCAACTTCTATCCCATTTTATGTCCTACTCTTCACTAAATATTTGAGCCTTCTCCTCTTTCACAGAGAGCATTTTCATAGTATATTTGATAATCATGGTATATATTTGAATCACGTTCAATATTTGAACGCATAGTACAACACAAAATCAAGCGACAGTACCCGGTCAGTGTGGCTCAGGTGGTTCGGTCCGACTTGTCCTCCAAAATCAAGCACATGTTTGAGGAGGAGGGGGAGCGTGGTCTCTCTAACACTAAAAAAAAAAAAATCCGAACTATTTTCTGCTTTACTCTGATCTTCGCCTTCCACATGGGATAGGAAGCAGCAAAATAGCCATAGTCTTCCCATCAACTTCCCAAATAGCCATAGTCTTCCCATCAACTTCCCAAAGAAGCTACTGCGGAGAGGCGTGGAGAGGCTGGTTCCGAACACTGGTTACCGGCCGAATTCGCCAATCCTCCGCTGATCATACGTCCAGAACTAGCTAGCACTGCTCAACTGGCGCCATTGTCCACAGTTTAGTTATCATCATGCCTGATCAGAAGTTCCAAACCAGACGAAGATAGGGGAGCTGTTAACTGTGACAGGAACCTCCTTGTGCGGATAAGAAAAGCGACCTTTTAATGGGGGATCTCCGTCTCCATCCTCGACCCAATACTGCTGATAGCGCCCCCGGTTTCCGTTTCACTTTTCTTCTTCCAGTCTTAAAGGTTAAAGCTCTAGATATATAGTAGATGCGCTGTACTCTTTCCGAGAGCACTACGATAAGGTAATCAAGGGAGTCAGTCACCTCCTGACGCAGCTGGCTGCGCTTCCCACATGGCTCTATGAATTGCCTCGACCACTACCACTACTGAGGTTCCATACGGGCTTGGACGAGCTCATTCCGCGCCGGTGGGGCCTGGGGTCGGGAGTGGGCTCGCAGAAGCACGTACTGGTCGAGCGGTTCCCAATATGCCTCATCATCGGTTGGGCCTCTGCTGCAGACAACACCGGTAACGGTAGCTATCGGAACGGGTCAAACGCGGGAAGGGTACAGGAGGCCGTCGTGAGGTACTGGTTCCGGCGGGACTCTTTTCTCACCACCGCCGACCTCATATGCATTGTCCTCCGACTTCACCGCCGTGAATCCCGCCGCCATCGGTAGTGCCGCCACACCACGACAACCGCCTCCGCAGAACCGCAAGCTTCCAGCGCAGCCTTCGGTCGTTCTTCAGGCGGAAGCTATGGCGGGTGTAGGGCTCCTCGGAGACGGCGTGGCGCTGCGGATGGCGATATTGGTGGTGTGAGTGACTCTCGATGGTGAGGACGCTTCTGGTTCCACGCCGGTGACGACGGAGTCGGTAGTAACCAAAACGGGATGAGAAAACGGGGCACGTGGCATGCGGAGGGAGCGCTGGAGACAAGCCTCTCTCTGCTGGCTGGCTTTGCCTGTATTTTATTTATCAAAAAAGGGCCTACTTCCTTTTTATGTTGAATTTGTAACGAGAATAAGGGCTCGTTTGGTTGCCACCAATTAGAAGACAGTAGGTGATTTTGGAAACAGGATTTGCAAACGGAAATTCTTGACAGCGCAAGACTCAAACCCCAAACCATAACCCAAACGACACCCCAAGCCAACGCCCGCTTGGACCGTTGGCCTCAACCTTTCCCGTCCCCCGCCGACGCCAGCCGGACAATAGTGGGATCTTGCTCCCGAGTCCGGAGCCAAGCGGGAGATGCCCGCCCGTGCCCCTACTTCCTGCCCGAAAGAGTCGCTCCCCCTCCCACCGGGGTAGGGGGTGGGAAGCAGGAGCGGAACCAGAAATTTAACAGTGGGGGGCCAATTAGTATGAGAAGAGAAAATTACATGTTTCATACAAGAATGGAGCAGATGCAACATTTGACTTACATGAATTTTGTTCTTCACGAGATATTGCTGAATCGAAACAATCTTCTTTACCATGACTTAAACTAATAAAGAATAGTACAGCATATGAGAACACATGACAATGATTGGAGTTTTTACACCAGTGTATGTTGGAGTTTTTTAGACCATGAATAATCGATGCAATAGACAAAAAAAATCATTGATTGCCGATATGTATTTCCTGCCGGTGTCTGGTAAAGGAAAACTATGACAGCCTAGAACAGTCTATGGCTATCATTTTCTGCCCCAACGACTTTCCCAACAAAACTCACATCAACTTCTAATCTAATTATAACATTGTACTTATTAGGTTTAGAGTTCGTAAGTTTGTAATCGAATGCCAAGTAATCGTGTTAAGTCAAGTACAAATCACAAACTGAGTATAAGGTTAGAACCAACAAGACTTACTCGCTACAAATTTTATTTACCAGAGCCTCGTAGTCAAGAGGGAAACATAGCAAGTTGTTGATTGCTAAGTTGTAGATCGTGTTCTTGTAACATACCGAATTTTGGAATTTTATCTTTTGACCCTCTTTCCAATCTTTTCCTTTCATTTCTGTCTTTATTGGCCTTTCTATTTAATTAATAGAATTTATAGTGGTTTAGTGAACATTTATTCACTAATTATACCAATGGAATGGTTTATGCACAAATACCTCAGTGAAAGCTTAATTATCATAATTAAGTCCTATAAACCTTAATCTAACTTTTTGATATGATTTAAAAACACAAAATGAGGCTAAGTTTCAAATTTGGTTTGACTTGGATGTTGTTTGTGCAAGTTATGCAATTTTAGGTACATTCTGGACTTTTATGCAATTTACCCAATTGGGAGGTTTTCTTTGCAAATTATCAACTGAATTTTAATAGTTAGATATTCACTTACCATTAACGAGATTTTAAACCATTAGAGAACCTAATTTCACCTTGGTTTGATGGTATTTCTTTCCAAGGGCATTATAGGGATTACCCTCTTTATAAAGATGCTTATCCTTAAAAGCTATCAACCAATGAGGTTATTTCTTTCTTGAAAAATGGTGGGGATGGCCTAGAATAATCTATGGGCTCTTAGAACCGACTTTTGATATGCATTAAGCCTTTATGAGCTATCATCTTGCATGGCCATCAATCACTTGGCTAAAGACACATGGTAAGTCCCTTAAGACTCCTCATGCTTCACCTCTTTCTATATATAGCCATGTATACCCCTTCCCAACTCACAATTCGAAAACTCTTGCTCTCCTTTTCTTTCCTCTAGCTTAGATAATAGTTCGTTCTGTATTTGGCCACGAAGTTGCTGCCCCAAGGTAATAGAGGGAGCCTACCGTGGTGAAGAAGGCTCCTAGGGCTTCCAAATTGCTCTATTAGGGTTTCTAAAGCTCCTCCTTGGTAATTTCGAGCAAAACTAGTAAGTTTCCTCCCTTAATTTCCTATTTTCATAGTCTTCCTTACACCTTCTTCTAGGTCAGAACCATGACCATACATGGTAAAACTCCATCTAAAACCCTAAAACACATCATCTCCTTGCTCTTTTGCTAGGGTTTGCACCTCTAAAGTGGAGAAGGTGATCTTTGCTCAAGAAAGGAGCTTGTATTGGAGCAACCAAACCTTCTAATCTCAGAATCCTTTCTGTTTGAACCTTATTACCTTCCTAGAGGCAAGTTTGGTTAACACCCTTCTCATATATTGCTTAGTACATGCTTAAAACTCATGTTTTTATGTTGAAAATCGACGATTTCCATCTCTTTTTACCATGCTCTTCTAAGGTTTTGATTTCTTGTTGTTTTACCTTCTCCAGAAGCTCTATTTTGGTTACCTATGCAACTTCAAACCTGATCTTGGTCGAATGGTGTTTTCTCCCTCTCCCTCTCTCTTTAATTATCTCGATCGGTTTAATGATGTGGCAATTTCTTATTGGTCAGTATTGCAAAATTCATATCTTCTAAACCGCTTATCCAAATTTGACAACTAAATATGTTTTGGAATTGAAAAATTAATCTCTATCTAATAAAAATATTTTCAAGGTCTGATTTCATGGTTTGACAAAGGGTGATATTTCTAAAATGGATTTAATGCATAAGATCTATAAAAATTACATCTTAATCATCATAACTCCAAAATTAACATAAATATATGTTTTCTTGATCAGGAAAACCTAATAAGTTTATTGGTGATGTTTTAAGAGTCTAAATACGAATTTTGCTAAAAATCTCTAAAAATAGGGTTTCTATATATTAATGTGCACTATGTACTCTAATACATGTTAATACATTGAAAATAGGCAAAGTGGGACTTGGACTCAATTAAAGTGGTGAAAGTTAGTAATTGATATCAATAAGAGAGGTATGTGCATTTCTTACACCCTATGTTGGGATAATTGCATCCAAACCCTATATTTCCCTAATGAGGCTTAAATGAAACCTAAATATTCTATTCTTGAATCCTAATGTTGTTCATGCCTCAAATTCTATTATAATTTCTTGTTGTTTGGGTCTTATACCCCACTGCCATGCTTATTGAATATTATGACTACTCTTGCCATGAATACTTTTCTAGAATGTGGATTTATGTTCTATTTAATTTGAAGTAGTGGTACTTATGTACAACTACCCAAAGAGGGCATGTAAATAATCACCCTGGGGAATGTCTTATTCTCCCCATAATATTGTAGGTGACTGGGAATGTCTTATTCTCCCCTCACCTAAGGTTAGAGGTCCGGTAGGTGCCTCAACCCTACTTAGTTAGGTATGCTTAATTATCTTACATGCAAATCCTTTTTGATATAATGGTTAATGGCAAGTTTCTTTTGAATATAGCCTCATATTCTTGTTATCTTCATCATATGATGAACCCTAGCCTATTTTTATTTATTGTACTTATCTTGATATCCCAGATTAATTTTGTGATACATAATTTTCTTCCCTTTACCTTTTTGCGGGGTGCCTTCCCAACCACCCAGGAGTTGAGCAATGTGACGGATAAGACAAGGAAGATCTTAGATTTTGGCTTGGACTCAGTTGATGGAGATGTTGCTTGGAGACAAGATTGTAGTAGTCTAGACTTCCCTCTATCTAGATCTTGATTGTGTGTCTTGATGTAAACCCTAATGGGAGAATTTGATGTATTTTTGTAAACCTTTTATGAAATTGAATATAGTCAGTTATTTTTTATTCCGTTGCTTTCTAATGATCTTTTTTTTACCATATTTTAGTAAAGGGGTGATTTCACCTCCTTACAGCATGGTATCAGAGCCCATGGTAGTCGGAATCTGACTATTTCAGTTTTGTCTCCCTAAATAGAATCCCTGCCTTACATAGTTCCTTTAGGTGACATGGTTGCCCTAGAATTGATCTATAAATGATGAAAGGTTGATTTAGGACCCTATAGTTCCACATTAGTATCATGATGAATAAAACCATAAAATAATGATAACTAAAATATGCATAATGTAATGTTGTTTAGGTTTGCCTTTAGGAAACTATTAGAGCATGAAGTTGAAGCAAAGGTGTCTAGAAAGGATCAGGTTTTGGGGGGTGACAATATTTTCCTCCGCACCACTTGCTTGGTTTACGAGGACTCCCAGATCCATATGATATCGGCCTGGCCTAAGCTAAAATGGATTGTACAAAATAGTTTGTTTTTAGGCAATAGTGACCTTATACATCTCTATTGTATAACTTTGTGAACCCTAAGTTTTAGGTGTATGATGACTTGTTTGAGGATGGATATCAAGATAGTCTCCTTATGACCCATAGGACCACATGTTTGGATAGTTATCCCTAGAACCTAGACTTTGAATTTTGGTGTTTAGTAGTAAGCAATCAGAGTGTGCAGTGAAGCGTGATGGATCTTGTATATGGTTTAGTTAGACTCACCCTTTTACCTCTAGATTAGTTTGCCTTGGTAGGTCAAACCTTTAAAGGGGTGGAGAATAGTTGGTTTGATGATGTTTGGGCAGTTAGATTTTGAGGATGAAATCCTTTCCAAGGGGATGGAGTCATGTAACATACTAAAATCTAGATACTCTAACTTTGAAAACCATGACTCCCTAATTAGGAAGTTAGTGTGCATGAATCCTTAGTTTTGACCAAACAAATTATAGTTATAACCACATGTTTCTTGGTATCCAAAAGAACATATAATGATCATCTAATGAATAGTTCATATGTTTGAACCCTAATGAATATCTAATGCGCATAATAAGAGTAACTCACATTTTAATACTAATAGTGGATAAGCATGATGTTGCCCATGTCATTAACCAATAACCCTAATGATATGATGGGAAAGATAATTGTAATCTAACCTTAAACTTAATGCATCCTAAGAAGGTATAGGTGAATAATAATGATCATGTTAACCTAAACCCTAAGTTGTAATCATCTAACCTTAACCTATACATCCTTAATAACATTCATGATACATTAGTGTCACTGGGTATCATAATCAGATAACATAATTTAATACACATAAATCATAGATAAATCAGGTCATCTATATGAAATGCATATCACCTTGTTCTCTAATACACACCTAATTAATCACCTAATGACTTGGTATGTGAATCAAATCATTAATATGTAATATGTCCCACCTTGATCATTAAAATATATATAATGACTTCAATATGGATAAGAAGTAATGGATTCACACAAATTTTCATAATCAATAATAAGAAGTGAATAAATATGAGAGAATGATTAATGATGACATTAATGTGAATAAGAAAGTTAATGTGACAATGTTAAATATAGATATAAGTGATTAATGTGATATTATTTGGATTACTTGTAACAAGTTGGATAAAATGTCTTAATTCATGCAAAACAATTTGTTATAATTCAATATGTTGATAACAGAGACTAAATCCATTTATTAAGGATAATAATCAAGTATATTGATAATTGACTAAACTCTAATTGCGTTAAAATTCATAATGAGTTAAATAAGAAATATATATGGTTTCAAGCATAATAATGAAATATAACTCTTTTGGAAACAAAGTAAATATGACATGACACAATTAAAAGAATAATAATGATAATGTGATATCATAATAAATATAATCTTTATAAGCCAAAAATGTAAATAATGTTAAATCTCCTAAAAAGAATATCTAAATAATGGAACCTAGGTGATCCTTGAGAACATATCCTATGTTGAAATGATTGTGGAGTATATGTTGATGAATTGTTTGGTGGAAGTTAAGGTTGGAGAAATAACTTGATGTTTTGTGATGAGATGGTGCACACTCACCCTTCCCTTCTTGCTTGTGATTTCGGGGACGAAATCCTCTTTAAGGGGTGGAGTGTTGTAACATACCGAATTTTGGAATTTTGTCTTTTGACCCTCTTTCCCATATTTTCCTTTTATTTCTATCCTTATTGGCCTTTCTATTTAATTAATGGAATTTATAGTGGTTTAGTGAACATTTATTCACTAATTATACCAATGGAAGGGTTTATGCACAAATACCTCAGTGAAAGCTTAATTTCCATAATTAAGTACTATAAACCTTAATATAACTTTTTTATATGATTTTAAAACATAAAATGAGGCTAAGTTTCAAATTTGGTTTGATTTGGATGTTGTTTGTGCAAGTTATGCAATTTTAGGTACATTCTGGACTTTTATGCAATTTACCCAATTGGGAGGTTTTATTTGCAAATTATCAACTGAATTTTAATCCTTAGATATTCCCTTACCATTAAAGAGATTTTAAACTATTGGAGAACCTAGTTTCACCTTGGTTTGATGGTATTTCTTTCCAAGGGCATTATAGGGATTACCCTCTTTATAAAGATGCTTATCCTTAAAAGCTATCAACCAATGAGGTTATTTCTTTCTTGAAAAATGGTGGGGATGGCCTATAATAATCTATGGGCTCTTAGAACTGACTTTTGATATGCATGAAGCCTTTATGAGCTATCCTCTTACATGGCCATCAATCCCTAGGCTAAAGACACATGGAAAGTCCCTTAAGACTCCTCATGCTTCACCTATTTCTATATATAGCCATGTATACCCCTTCCCAACTCACAATTTGAAAACTCTTGCTCTCCTTTTCTTTCCTCTAGCATAAATAATAGTTCCTTCTCTATTCGGCCATGAAGTTTCTGCCCCAAGGTAATAGAGGGAGCCTACCTTGGTGAAGAAGGCTCCTAGGGCTTCCAAATTGCTCTATTAGGGTTTCTAAAGCTCCTCCTTGGTAATTTCGACCAAAACTAAGAAGTTTCCTCCCTTAATTTCCTATTTTCATACTTATAGTCTTCCTTACACCTTCTTCTAGGTCGGAACCATGACCATACATGGTAAAACTCCACCTAAAACCCTAAAACACGTCATATCCTTGCTCTTTTGCTAGGGTTTGCACCTCTAAAGTGGAGAAGGTGATCTTTGCTCAAGAAAGGAGCTTGGATTGGGGCAACCAGACCTTCTAATCTTGGAATCCTTTCTGTTTGAACCTTATTACCTTCCTAGAGGCAAGTTTGGTTAACACCCTTCTCATATATTGCTTAGTACATGCTTAAAACTCATACTTTTATGTTGAAAATCGACGATTTCCATCTCTTTTTACCATGCTCATCTAAGGTTTTGATTTCTTGATGTTTTACCTTCTCTAGAAGCTCTAGTTTGGTTACCTATGCAACTTCAAATCTGATCTTGGTCGAATGGTGTTTTCTCCCTCTCTCTCTCTCTTTAATTATCTTGATCGGTTTGATGATGTGGCAATTTCCTATTGGTCAGTATTGCAAAATTCATATATTCTAAACTGCTTATCAAAATTTGACAAATGAATATGTTTTGGAATTGAAAAATTAATCTCTATCTAATAAAAATATTTTCAAGGTTTGATTTCATGGTTTGACAAAGGGTGCTTTTTGTAAAACGAATTTAATGCATAAAATCCATAAAATTATATCTTAATCATCATAACTCCAAAATTAACATAAATATATGTTTTCTTGATCAGGAAAACCTAATAAGTTTATTGGTGATGTTTTAAGAGTCTAAATCCGAATTTTTCTAAAAATCTCTAAAAATAGGGTTTCTATATATTAATGTGCACTATGTACTCTAATACATGTTAATACATTGAAAATAGGCAAAGTGGAACTTAGACTCAATTAAAGTGGTGAAAGTTAGTAATTGATATCAAAGTTAGTAATTGATATCAGCAAAAGAGGTATGTGCATTCCTTACACCCTATGTTGTGGAGCATGTCCCTGAATGCCACCACGTCACTGTCTACTTAGTAAGGCCGACATGTTTTAACACTAGATACCGTCTATGCTACGAGCGCAAGATGCACAGAAACGATAATGAAGAATTGGTGATGTGTGGTTGAGAAATTTAATACGTTTAGAGTATTTAATTTTATTTGTTAAAGAGACATAGTTGAACGAGCATTGACTCATCTATTTCTTTATTCAATTGCGACTCCCTGTCTCCCTAATCCAGGGAACATTAGTTACCGAATCTACCATTACTAAAAAATCTCAAAGGGCATATTAGGATAGTTTGTTAGATAATTGTGATCAAAATACATTGTAACATAGATCATTTGAGATACTTAATAACTATAAAAATCATAGAAGTTTGGGGGGCGCGACCCCGACCGCCCCATGTTATTCCGCCACTGATGGGAAGCACAGTGGGGTTGCCGAGCCAGGATCACTAACTAATACTAATCTAATAAAAAATAGAAATTTTTTTAATACTAGTTGCTACCACGGGCCTTACGCAATGGATCGGATCATATGGATATCCCTTCAACACATCATCGGTCATGGTACTATCCCCTGGTGCGAAGAACGCAATGAGATGATTGTCCCCAGCAGAAACGGCCTAGTAGCAGCGCGTTTATCGGTCGCTCAGTGCCAAAGTCATGGCCTTCACTCCAGAAGTACTAGTCTCAGTCACCCTGACTCAACCAGCGAGTAGGTGTTGCTGTGGAAATAGGAGCTCCACATGGAGCAGCAGCTGTGGGGCGAGTTGTGCCGGAGCATCACGGAGGAAGGCTTGAGCCAAACGAAGTTGAGAAGGATTCATGTGTGGTCTGTGTCCTCGTGGCGACAGATCCACTTGGTCGAGCAGCCAGTCGGTGGTCTGGTCGTCGGGATTACGCTTACTGGGCGGCGAGATTCAGTCGCGTGGCAAACCCATTGAGAGGGATTGCGAGATGAGTATTATACGAAAGAAAGGGAATGAAGTGGAGAAGGGGATTGGTGGTTTGCGGCTGGGGCTGATTTTTTATTAAAGTGGGGCTGTAGACGATGACCGGAGCAGGTAGTTGTCTTTCACCCATAGCCCATAGTAATGAACAGAAGCGGGAATATTGGGAGTCCCAACAGCAATTGACCGCATCATACGATGGAATACCGGAAGACCCAACGACAACTCCCCTCCATAGCGGTACATTCACCACAGGTGGCAAACGTGGTTGAGTCTTCCCTAGTTATAGGATCCATGATCCCACGTAGTCATAATAATATATGTATGTTGTATGCAATGTGGTGTTGCCTCTATGTGTATATATAGACCACTATGTAAATGAATCAGAGTATTGAGATTTCTCAACTATACGATATTTTCTTTAAGGTATCAGAGCTTTTTGCTCAAAGCTCAAGGGAATTTGATCACTCAACACATTCTAGCTTCTCACCAGCTTGTTGATGTATTCACGAAACCACTATCATGTCCTCAACTTGATCATGCTATCTCCAACCTTGACCTCACCACTTCCGATAGGCCGAGCTTGCAGAGGCGTAATGAATAGAAGCAGGAATACTGGGAGTCCCAATAGCAATTGACCGCGTCAGACAATGGAATATCGAAAGACCCAACGGCAAATCCCCTCCATGGCAGTACATTCGCCACAGGTGCCAAATGTGGTTGAGTCTTCCCTAGTTATATGATCCATGATCCCACGTAGTCATAATAATATTTTTTTGTTGTATGCAACGTGGTGTTGCCTCTATGTGTATATATAGACCACTGTGTAAATGAATCAGAGTATTGAGATTTCTCAACTATACAATACTTTCTTTATGGTATCAGAGCTTTCTGCTTAAAGCTCAAGGGAATTTGATCACTCAACACGTTCCAGCTTCTCACCAGCTTGCTGATGTATTCACGAAATCACTATCGCATCCTCAACTTGATCATGCTATCTCCAACCTCATCCTCACCACTTCTGGAAGGCCAAGCTTGCAGGGGCGTAATGAACAGAAGCAGGAATACTAGGAGTCCTAACAACAATTGACCACATCAGATGATGGAATACCGAAAGACCCAACGACAACTCCCCTCCATGGTGGTACATTTGCCACGGCTGAGTCTTCCCTAGTTATAGGATCCATGATCCCACGTAGTCATAATAATATATGTCTGTTGTATGCAGCGTGGTGTTGCCTCTACGTATATATATAGACCACTATGTAAATGAATCAGAGTATTGAGATTTCTCAACTATACAGTACTTTCTTTACATAGGACCGACGGACAAGAAGAACACATAATTTAAATCCCAATAAAAATCATGATATATAGGATATGGGGATGATGACGAGGAGCGGTTGGGGACATGACCTCCCCGTTCCCACCGCACCGAGGAGCAGTTGGGGGCAATGATGAGGCCGTAGTGTATATGAGCGCGGCTTATCAGGTTGTGGAGTATATGGCCGCTGAGCAGCAAAGCATGCATCAGAGATGGAGTTGAGCCTGACGGCGTATATGAGCACACAGAGGAGGACTGCTAGGATCATGATCACGTTGTCGTCAAAGGAGGGATCACTGTTTGCAGCGGCGGTGGTTGGGGATGAGGAAGGAGGTGGGGGTAGAGATGGTCGTGGGCTGTGATGAGTGAAGAGGGATGCATGGAGCAAGAGCCTCCATGCCATGGTGGGTAGGTGAGGTTGATGAGCAAGGGCGAGATTAAACCTAGAGATGCCATGGCTATGGCTGGAGATTGGGGTCGTGCCTGAGAAGTTGATTGTTGTTTGTTTTATGGGGTAGCTCTGTAAGTCTGGAGACAAGAAGGTTGGTTCTACTGAGACTAGTTTATTAGCTTGGGCTCTTGGTCATCATTTGTTAGGGAGTTCCACATCAAGGTGTTGTCAAAGTTTGTGCACTCACCGGTCCTAGTCATGTTGTTGTATCCGCAATACATGTGCCTATCATCCAGGGGATCCTGCTGAATCACACCACAGGGGTCAAGGATCTGCACTTTGTATAGTCCAAGATCCGCCAGGATCCATGCTTTCTTTGCCAACTGGAAAGTCAATCACATTGTTTGATAGTTGCTTTTAATGACAAGTGTCGGAACATAATCTCTTGCAATGGTGTACATGTTTTTCTGTTAGTGGTGAAGTGAAATTAGGATTAAATTGTAGAATAAATTTGCGGGATTATTTTGTATCCCTGAACATATCAGATCAAACAGACGAACTCTGAAGTATGTATTATCAATCTCAATTAATAATTAGCATATAATGTTTTCTTAAATTCCTTGTTCATGAATTTCGTAGTCCCTATTTTATATTTGGGTAGTTTCATCCCAAGAAATAAGAATGGTTTCAATCCTATTGGTTTGGAATTATTTTAGTTAAAACAAAGCTGCCAACTAATCCTAAGTTGTAGTCAAACTAATTAAACTATACACATGGAAGAACACACGTGTTGTGTCTACATGTGTACAAAACGATGCAAACGTGTACACATTGCCAAGTACATACACATAAAACTATACACATTGTAGATCACATGAGTATACAAACATACACATGCATACTACCATGTGCACACGACTATGCAAATGTGTACAACCCCAAACAAAACTATACAAATGGTAGTACACATGTGTACACAACAATACACATGTGTACTATGAATGTACCCATGTGAAAACTGTACACATGTGTACAATACTCTACATATGTGTAAAATATTGTACACATGGTCATACAAGACTGTACAAGTGGGCCTATAAGACTGTACACATGGTCCAACAAGATTGTACACATGTGTACAAGATTATAAACATGGTCCTACAAGACTGTACATGTGTGTACAGGACTATACACATGTGTACAAGAATGTCCACATTGTTCTACAAGACTATATGCATGGTCCTACAAGACTGTACACATGTGTACAAGATTGTACACAAGTGTACAAGACTGTACACATTGTCCTACAAAACTATACACATGGTCCTACAATACTGTACACATGTGTATAAGATGGTACATATGTGAACAAGACTGTACACATGTGTACAAGACTGTACATATGTGTACAAGACTATACACATGGTCATACAAGATTGTACACATGGTCCTACAAGACTGTACACATGTCTACAAGACTGTACATATTTGTACAAGATTGTACACATGTGTACAAGACTGTACATATGTGTACAAGACTATACAAATGGTCATACAAGACTGTACACATGGTCCTACAAGACTGTACACATGGTCCTACAAAAGATATGTGTACATGACTATATACATGGTCATACAAGACCATATGTACATTTTTGTACATAAGATATATGTGTACATTTTCTTACACATATGTACAGTCTTGTACAGATGGTTCAACAAGACTGTACACATTGTTGTACAAGACTATATGAATGTGTACAAGAATATACACATGGTCCTACAAAAGTGTACACATGGTCCTACTAGACTGTACACATGGTCCTACAAGATTGCTCACATGGTCCTACAAGACTGTACACATGTGTATAAGACTATACACATGTGTGCAAGATTGTACACATGGTCCTACAAGACATTACACATGGTCCTACAAAACTGTACACATGTGTACAAGACTATACATATGTGTACAAAAATGTACACATGGTCCTACAAGACTATACACATGGTCCTACAAGACTGTACACATGTGTACAAGACAGTACACATGTGTACAAGATTGTACCCATGGTCCTACAAGACTGTATACATGTGTACAAGACTGTACACATGGTCCTACAAGACTGTACACATGGTCCTACAAGACTGTACACATGATCCTACAAAACTGCACATTTGTGTACAAAATTGCACACATGGTCCTACAAGACTTTACATGTGTGTACAAGACTGTACACATAGTCCTACAAGACTGTAGATGTAATGGAGTGGACTTTAGGAACCCTTAAATATCAAGGAACTATAAGCATTTGATGTCAATGAGATATTTTGTATATTAATGAGAATGAAGTTAAGATCTTAATAAATACAAAGTCTCATTCTTTGTTGTTGTGAACTGAGTGATGATGAGAATGAGGTTAACTGAGTGACCAAGACCCAACTGCACAACTTTGACCCTTGACACAGAAGCAAGCATGGTTTCATTATGGTGAAGAGTCCATCACAACCGCACATGAGGTTCAACAACCCAGATTGCATCCTCTTCTATCTAACGGTTATGGTTGTGTTAACTGTGGGGATACACCACGTCGTTTCACTCAGGGATCGTGGATTTAAGCGTGTTTTGAATGTGTGGTTAGTTTGAGATCCTCATAGGCTTCATAACATTCCATATAGACCTTAGTGAGGCATGAGTGAGGTTTTCCCGCAATGCCACCCCCAGTTCCTCCATTATACCAAGTAGCTTGGAGCCGAGAGTGGAGCTATGGAGGTGCATATGCAGAGGAGTTGTGAATAATGCCAAGTAGGGGATGGTTCTTCTTACTTGCTCTACCATGGCAGCAGCAGTGCCAGTAAGTTTGTTGAACCGAAGGAGAACCTGATTGATGAGGCCCTCAGGAACAATGCTATGACTCTGGCTAACGAGCACCAACGCGGAGGAGGTCTTCCTTCAGTGGCAGCATCGTGAGGTAGATGGGACTCACAACGGTGGCAAGTCAGGGATGGGAGCCTCCCATAGGCACAATCGGACTCAAGCAATGAGGAGAAGGCGTTGCTCTATTGCTAGTCGGAGGTGAGTTGTGTAGTGGTGCCCTTGCGGAACAGATCCAAGTGGAGGGGAGCAGGTGGAGACGCCCACGTCAGGCACTGAGATCGCAGTGGGGCGATCGCAAGGAGAAGCTGACGCCGGCAGGTTCTATGAGGAGGACCCATAATAGCAGCGACTACGACAGCGTCACAGAACCACCAAGTGGTCCCAAGCCTAAGCCAGGCGGACGGTTTCCTGGAGGGAGTAGGGCCGAATATGTTGGCTCTGTTGTCGGTCGCACGCCAGAGGAGATCCCAGGCGGCGAAGACTGACTTACGGAAGAACAGTGAGGAACTAGGCCGGCAGCATAGAGGGATGGTGGACGGAGTCGAAGGCAACCTTAATGGTTGATGAGGAGGGTCGGGTCGTGCAGGATCTCTCACCGGAGGAGCACAATCGACGGCGGCGGCCAGGCGGTAGGATTCGCGAGCCCAAGAGAATGGGCTCTCACGTACGCCAGATCGTGAGAGAGACTGTGAGAGAAAACACAGAACGGGAAGGAAAGAGGACCGGGTCAGACCAAAAAACCAAGCAATGGAGCCGCAGATGTGATGGAAATGTGTCGGCAGAGCATTGACTTAAAAAGGTAATTACCCTCTAATATGTACGGATCGTAGATAAATCATAGAAAATAGTCTGATTATTAGAAAAATACAAATAATATACCAAAATTTTCAGAAAAATGAGTAGAACAACATGGAACTATAATATCATGCTTTTGATGCACTAATAATAGTGGTATCATGTAAGATGTGTAATTCTTATTTAATGGATAATAAATACCAAATAATGGCCTAAAATAATAAGAAAATACCAATAAATCTACTTTCCTATTTTTAATCCATTTGTAGTCACATATGATCATGTTGATACACGAAATCATGTAATTTACTCCATATGTCTATCTAGGGCTAATAACCCTAAAGAAAATGTAGAAAATACATGCATGTTCAATAAATGATGAAATTTACAGAATACCCTCATATCAGTAACCGAAAGCTAATCTGGAACTTTGATATCAGTTAGATGCATAGAATTCATGTTACATGAGGATGACCCTTAATACATATGATGTAACTCTAATATAGTTAATGAATGTGACATAATGTTAAATATGTCCACGTAATAATGTGATACATGAGTATATCCAGTTAATGAACTATAATCAGGAATATGACATCAGTAAGATAAATATAAGACAAGAATGCAAATGATATGGAAATATACTAAAGAAATAAGCTAAATCCTAAAATGGGCATAAGTATGTTTAAGATGATGAGAATCTGATGATAGTATATGATCTTGTCTTAATCAGGATTGACCAAGGATATAGATGACATGAGGAATATGTGATTAGGACAACTCTTTGGAAGGTACACCATTACCTCTTGCTTGGCTTATTATACATTATGCTTGTGTTATATGGTAGTAAAGACTTGGCATATGGTATTGATTGAAATGATTGTCTTGTATGATATGTTGCTTGATTTTCCATACTTATTACTATATGTATACCTTGAATACCTGCAAACATAATATAGATGTTCCATCATAAGATAGCTCATAAACCACTTGGTGGTAGAGCGCATGCATAATGATAACAAACCACTTGGTGGTAGATCATATGATGTTTGTATAATGATCACAAACCACTTGGTGGTAGATCATAAGGCCTGAAGACGTCAAAGCCTTAGTGGTAGACGCACGAGATATATTATGGAAATGTTCTTAAAATATGTGTTCTCTTTTGTTAATAAACATTTTTGTGCAAGTATACGCTTTTCTTATATTTCTTTATAACGAACAAGTTCTAGTTTTATCTTATTGCCAAGATATGATGAGAGGTATATAAAAGACACTAGGCGTACTCAGTACAATATTCTTGAATATTGTGCTGACGTGTACCACATGTAATCTTTTGTTTAGGTTGTGGACATATGATCTTGAACATCCAGGATAGTTGAGAGTTGTGTGGCGAGCTGATGTACAGGTGGACCTGTTATCTTAAGATCTTGTAGTTTTTTTTGTAGTACATGTATATGTATAGTTTGTTGTTCAATATGTAATATCAAATGTTGTAACAATTCATGTTGTAATTATATGTTGAATGGTGAACATGTGTTGTATGGTTTTATTATTGTTCATGTGCATGTACTACTGATTGTTTCCTTTTGACTTCCTCTGATTTTCTTCTTCTTAGCCTTGTGTGGGATGTTTAAATTGGGATTCTCGTTGAGGTGAGGGTTTCAATTTGGACGTCACACATCAGATTAAGTTTTAGAAAATTCGAGGATGTCACAGGTGGTATCAGAGCATGAACAATAGCAAAGCCTGACATTTTCTCATTATGCAACTCAAAACTAAAGAACCTTGAACTTAATAATCTTTAGGGTTATATTAGTCATCTTTTAGATACTAGATTTGACCTAGCCTCTAGGTTAGCACCTAGATGTCTGAGAACTAGGTCGAGACTAGTGCTTGTTGAGTAGCAAGTCCTTAGATGTCGTTCTTTCCTTGTAGTGCAGTGGTATGGGATGTTACACTATTTGGAAATGACGTACATCAAAGGAAGAGAAACCCTAGACATATTGTGCACGTTGTCTAGAGTATCTACACTAGTCTACCCCTTGTTCTCACCCTTTTCACTAGTTTTCATGATATTGTACTCTCTACTATGTGTGGGACACTTATTTTTAGGATTTGGTTTTTGATTCCAAACGGATCGAACCTCGATAGTTTTCTCTGACCCTTGTTTTATCGGAGAAAAACTATATAATATTTTATTATGTATATGTATTACAAAAATGTGTTCCCACACATGTACGAGTAGGTAGTGATCATGCAACCTAAGTGAATGACATTAGTCTAGAAGAGAGAGTAGTTCTAGATTAGATGTCTAGAGCCTTATTGGAATATGTGATAGATGGAATAGATGATATAAGTTTTGATGATATGATGTAAGTCTTATATAGATGACATAAGATGGTTACGATGATCTATGTTTGTCTTTGAGGACATGAGTTCAGTTTTGAGATAAGTTTTGACGGTGCAAGTAAATCATCTTTTATGAGATAAGATATGTTAAGTTAAGACAAGTTGTGAGTCAGCATGAGCCTCAAGATCTTTTTCAAAGGAGGACCTCTAGTGTTAGGACCAATTTTGGGGTTAGCTCGAGAGAGTGAGACCCACAGGGAGAAGGTTAGAGAACCTAGACTCCATGATATGAGAAATATGAGAAATATGTGATACGATATGTCCTAAACTAGAATACTCCTGAGTGAATGAGTTGAGTTGCCTAATGCATGATTCCTATAGTCTTGTTGAACCCTAGATGTCTTTGGGAGGACCAAACCCTAGAGATAGAGAGAGGTTGGATATATATGCACATGCGAATATGAATATGAGTACCTGCCATCTGGGTGAGGGAGATGCCTAAGACCCTAGAGGAGGTAATAATGTTAGTATGTTGAGAAGCCTCATGCTCGGGTCGGTGGTTTCCCACATAGGAACCTAGTGGTGTGTATAAGAGAGCTTTGGGTAAGATGTTTCATGCTTAGAGATCTATGAAGAGTATGAAATAACATGTTTTGGTTTGTGCATATGTGGCTAGAGCTTGTAAGGCTATCACTAGTGCCAATGAGGTAATCTGAGAACCCTAGACCAAGAGGAAAGATAAAGTATAATCATATGTGATACTCATAGATTTGAGTTAGCTCAGAGAGACTGAGCATGGCACTACCCTCAAGTATGGGTTAGGGGAACCTCAATTGGACTTGTTGATGTATGTTGATAAGCCACTTGTATAAGTTTGTTTAGCACAACCATGATATTTTATATGCAAGGACATGATCTAATCTTGAGATGTGATATATATACATGATATGATGGAAACCTAGAGATGGTTTAATAGATATTAACACATAAATGGTTAACCACATACATGAATTATGAGGATAATATGAATTGTTGGTTAATCTAGTGATGAAGTCACTCATAAAGTTGGTAATCTAATATGAGGAAATGAAAATTAATGATAAACAATGAATGTGGTGCTAATATTAGTGCTCAATAATTATGTTGAATATAGTATGAAAATCTTGCACAACATAATGATTTTGACACCTTATTAAGATGAAGATGGATAAAGTGGGTTAATTATAGTTAACTCCCTCCTAAAAGGCATATGTAAATGTTGAATATGTTATAACAATTAGCTCAATAAAATTTTGATGACACCTTGATGTATGGGTTAACTTTAGTTAACTTCCTTAGAACATGGCAATATGATGACGGAACCCTAATTCATGGGTAAATATAAGGATGCAACCCTAACAATGAGATATATTATGACCTAAACAGAGTTTCTAAACCCTTGTTTGAGCCTTCTATGAAGGGGTGATTCACCTTAGATGTTTTAAAACCTCCTAATGGTAGTTTGGAGATGACTATGGAGCTTTGTTTTTGGATATGTTTCACCTAAGGTAGTTTCCTACACATGGAAAAAGATCCTTAGTTTTTCCTTGGAGTATGAGTATGGCTTAATTTCGAGAACAAAATTTCTTTTAAGATGTATATGATGTGACAAAGTGGTTTCTAGATTAATTCCGAGGACAAAATTTATTTTAAGGTGTGTAGGATGTGATGTAGTGGACTTTAGGAACCCTTAAATATCAAGGAACTATAACCATTTGATGTCGATGAGATATTTTGTATATTAACGAGAATGAAGTTAAGTTCTTAATCAATACAAAGTCTCATTCTTTGTTGTTGTGAACTGAGTGATGATGAGAATGAGGTTAATCGAGTGATCAAGACCTGACTGCACACCTTTGACCCTTGACATAGAAGCAAACATGGATTCGTTATGGTGAACAGTCCATCACAACCGCACATGAGGTTCAACAACCCAGATTGCATCCTCTTCTACCTAGCAGATATGGTTGTGTTAACTGTGGGGATACACCACGTCGTTTCACTCAGGGATCGTGGATTGAACCGTGTTTTGAATGTGTGGTTAGTTTGAGAACCTCATAGGCTTCATAACGTGCCATATAGACCTCGGTTAGGCATGTGTGAGGTTTTCCCGTAATGCTACCCCCAGTTCCTCCATTACACCAAGGAGATAGGAGCCGAGAGTGGAGCTATGGAGGTGCATATCCAGACGAGTTGTGAATAATGCCAAGGAGGGGACAGTTCTGCTTGCTTTCTCCTCCATGGCAGTAGCAGTGCTAGCGAGTTCATTGAACCGAAGGAGAACCTGACGGAGGAGGCCCTCAGGAACAACGCTACGACTCTGGCTAACGAGCACCGACACAGAGGAGGTCTTCCTTCAGCGGCAGCATCGTGAGGCAGATGGGACTCACAACGACGGCAAGTCAGGGATGGGAGCCTCCCATAGGCGCACCCAGACTCAAGCAGTGAGGAGGAGGCACCACTCTATTGCTAGTCGGAGGTGAGCTTTGCAGCGGTGCCCTTACGGAATAGATCCCAACGAAAGGCAAGTAGGTGGAGACGCCCGCGTCGGGCACTGAGATCACAGTGGGGCGATCACAAGGAGAAGCTGACACCGGTAGGTTCTATGAGGAGGACCCATAATAGCAGCGACCGTGGCAGCGTCGGAGAACCATCAAGTGGCCCCAAGCCTAAGCCAAGCGGCCGGCAGTGCGGAGGGAGTAGGGCCGAATTAGTTGGCCCTGTTGTCGGTCGTACGCCGAAGGAGATCCCAGGCGGCGACGACTGACTTACGGAAGAAGAGTGAGGAACTAGGCTGGCAGCACAGAGGGATGGTGGATGGAGCCGAAGGAAACCTTAATGGTTGACGAGGAGGGTTGGGTCATGTAGGATCTCTCGCCGGAGGAGCACAATCGAAGGCGGCGGCTAGGCGGTAGGATTTGCGAGTCCAAGAGTCGCGTACGCCAGATCACGAGAGAGACTGTGAGAGAAAACACATAATGGGAAGGAAAGAGGATCGGGTCAGACCAACAAACCAAGCAATGGAGCCACAGCCGTGATGGCAACGTGTCGGCAGAGCATTGGCTTAAAAAGGTAATTACCCTATAATATGTACGGATCGTAGAAAACTCATAGAAAATAGTCTAATTATCAGAAAAATACAGATAATATACCGAAATGTTCAAAAAAATGAGTAGAACAACATGGAACTATAATATCAGGCTTTTGATGCACTAATAATAGTGATATCATGTAAGATGTGTAATGCTTATTTAATGGATAATAAATACCAAATGATGGCCTAAAATTATGAGAAAATGCCAGTAAATCTGTTTTCCTATTTTAAATCCATTTGTAGTCACATATGATCATGTTGATACACGAAATCATGTAATTTTCTCCATATGTCTATCTAGGGCTAATAACCCTAAAGAAAATGTAGAAAATACATGCATTCTCAATAAATGATGAAATTTACAGAATACCCTCATATCAGTAACCGGAAGCTAATCTGGAACATTGATATCAGTTAGATGCATAGAATTCATGTTACATTAGGATGACCCTTAATACATATGATATAACCCTAATATGGTTAATGAATGTGACATAATGTTAAATATGTCCACATAATAATGTGACACATGAGTATATCCAATTGATGAACTATAATCAGAAATATGACATCAGTAAGATAAATATAAGACAAGAATGCAAGTGATATGGAAATATACTAAAGAAATAAGCTAAATGCTAAAATGGACATAAGTAGGGTTAAGATGATGAGAATCTGATGATAGTATATGATCTTGTCTTAATCAAGGTTGACCAAGGATATAGATGACATTTGGAATATGTGATTAGGATATCTCTTTGGAAGGTACGCCATTACCTCTTGCTTGGCATATATATGGTAGTAAAGACTTGTCATATAATATTGATTGAAATGATTGTCGTGTATGATATGTTGCTTGATTTTCCATACTTATTGCTATATGTATACCTTGAACACCTGCAAACATAATATAGATGTTCCATCATAAGATAGCTCATAAACCACTTGGTGGTAGAGCGCATGCATAATGATCACAAACCACTTGGTGGTAGATCATATGATGTTTGTATAATGATCACAAACCACTTGGTGGTAGATCATAAGGCCTGAAGACGTTAAAGCCTTGGTGGTAGACGCACGAGATATATGATGGAAATGTTCTTAAAATATGTGTTCTCTTTTGTTAATGAACATCTTTGTGCAAGTGTATGCTTTTCTTATATTTCTTTATAGCTGCCAAGTTCTAGTTTTATCTTATTGCCAAGATATGATGAGAGGTATATAAAAGACATGTAGGCGTACTCAGTACAATATTCTTGAATATTGTGTTGACGTGTACCACATGTAATCTTTTGTTTGGGTTGTGGACATATGATCTTGAAGATCCACGATAGTTGAGAGTTGTGTGGTGAACGGATGTACAGGTGGACCTGTTGTCTTAAGATCTTGTAGTTTTTTTTGTAGTACATGTATATGTATAGTTTTCTGTTCAATATGTAATATCAAATGTTGTAACAATTCATGTTGTAATTATATGTTGAATGGTGAACATGTGTTGTATGGTTTTATTATTGTTCATGTGTATGTACTACTGATTGTTTCTTTTTGACTACCTCTAATTTTCTTCTTCTTCTTAGCCTTGTGTGGGATGTTTAAATTGGGATTCTCGCTGAGGTGAGGGTTTCAATTTGGACATCACACATCAGATTAAGTTTTAGAAAATCCGGGGACATCACAGTAGACATGTGTACAAGACTGTACACATGGTCCTATAAGACTGTACACATGTGTACAAGACTATACATATGTGTACAAGATTGTACACATGGTCCTACAAGACTGTATACATGTGTACAAGACCGTACACAAGTGTACAAGACTATACACATTATCCTACAAGACTGTACACATCGTCCTACAAGACTGTACACATGTGTACATGACTGTACACATGGTCCTACAAGACTATACACATGGTCATACAAGACTGTACACATGGTCCTACAAGACTATACACATGGTCCTACAAGAATGTACACGTGGTCCTATAAGACTGTACGCATGTGCACAAGACTATACACATGTGTACAAGACTCTATCTATGTGTACATGACTGTACACATGGTCATACAAGACTATACACATGGTCCTACAAGATTGTATACATGGTCCAACAAGACTGTACACATGTGTACAAGATTGTACACATGGTCCTATATGACTATACACATGTGTACAAGACTGTACAGATGTGTACAAGACTGTACACACGGTCCTACAAGACTATACACATGTGTACAAGACCACACATGGTCCTATAAAACTATACACATGTGTATAAGACTGTATAGATGTGTACACAAGACTATACACATGTGTACAAGACTGTAAACATTTGTACAAGACTATACACATGGTCCTATAAGATTGTACACATGGTCCTACAAGACTATAGATGTAACATCCCCAGATTTGAGGCCTCAAATAACATGATCTTAAAAGGAATGATTGGACTACCCATATCACCAAGGTGCACCTCCTTATCCAGGAGCTCATCACTAAAGAACTCCATAGTTAAGTGTGGTCAGCTTGGAGTAGTACTAGGATGGGTGACCAGTCGGGAAGTTGATCCTAGCTTGCACGTCAGTGAGGGCAAAGTGCGCAGTTAAGGCCAGTGGTGGTCTGTGGGGCCATTCCTCATTCCTAAAACTCTACTAGAGCCTTGGGCGGTGGGCCCAGGCGTTACAAATAATATTAGAGCCATAACCCCTCCATTAGGTGGGGCCCGCATGGGCATGTGGCATGCCAGTCTTGAGCCGTGCGGTCCAGGAATGTAGGAAAGGGTTGTCCATGGTTGATGTAGCCACCCTTGCGCTGGTATTCTGTGATCGGGAGCTGGGTGTCCATGGGCCATTGTGGGTCCGCACTGAAATGGGGTCAGATTATGAGGCCATATAGTTGAGCCTTGACGAGGACGTCAAGAGTCTAAGTGGGGGAGATTGTAACATCCCCGGATTTGAGGCCTCAGATAACATTATCTTAAAAGGAATGATTGGACTACCCATATCACCAAGGTGCACCTCTTTTTCCGGGAGCCCATCACTAAAGAACTCCATAGTTAAGCGTGCTCAGCTTGGAGTAGTACTAGGATGGGTGACCAGTCAGGAAGTTGATCCTGGCTTGCACCTCAGTGAGGGCAAAGAGCGCAAATAAGGCCAGTGGTGGTCTGTGGGGCCAGTCCTCATTCCTAAAACTCTACTAGAGCCTTGGGCGGTGGGCCCAGGCGTTACAGTAGACATGTATACATGACTATACACATGGTCCTACAAGATTGTGCATATGTGTACTAGACTGTACACATGGTCCTACAAGAATGTACATATGTGTACAAGACTGCAAACATGGTCCTACAAAACTGTACACATGGTCCTACAACAATGTAGACACGTGTACAAGACTGTTCACATGGTCCCACAAAACTGTACACATGTGCAATAGACTGTACATATGTTTACAAGACAGTACACAAGTGTACAAGATTATACACATGTGTACAAGACACATGGTCATGTAAGACTGTACACATGGTCCTACAAGACTATAGACATGTGTACAACACAGTACACATGGTCCTACAAGACTATAAACATTTGTACAAGACTGTAAACATGGTCTTACAAGACTGTACACATGTCTACAAAATTGAACACATGGTCCTGCAAGACTGTACACATGGACCTACAAGACTAACATGGTCATACAAGACTGTACACAAGGTCCTACATGACTGTACATATGTGTACAAAAATGTACATATGGCCTACAAGACTATACACACGTGTGCACAACACTGTACACATGGGCCTACAAGATTATACACATGGTCCTACAAAACTGTACGCATGTGTACAAGACTGTACACATGGTCCTATAAGACTGTACACATGTGTATAAGATTGTACACATGGTCCTACAAGACTGTACATATGTGTACAATACTGTACACATGGTCCTACAAGACTGTACATATGCGTACCAGACTGTACACATGGTCCTACAAGACTGTACACATGGTCCTATAAGACTGTACACAAGTGTAAAAGATTGTACATATGTGTACAAGATTGTACACATGGTCCTACAAGACTGTACACATCCCAGGATTTGAGGCCTCAGATAACATGATCTTAAAAGGAATGATTGGACTACCCATATCACCAAGGTGCACCTCCTTTTCCGGAAGCCCATCACTAAAGAACTCTATAGTTAAGTGTGCTCAGCTTGGAGTAGTACTAGGATGGGTGATTAGTCGGGAAGTTGATCCTGGCTTGCGCGTCAGTGAGGGAAAAGTGCGCAGTTAAGGCCAATGGTGGTATGTGGGGCCAGTCCTCATTCCTAAAACTCTACTAGAGCCTTGGGCGGTGGGCCCAAGCATTACAGTAGACATGTATACATGACTATACACATGGTCCTACAAGATTGTGCATATGTGTACTAGACTGTACACATGGTCCTACAAGACTGTGCAGATGTGTACAAGAATATACACATGGTCCTACAAAACTATACACACATGTGTATCAGACTGCAAACATAGTCCTACAAAATTGTACACATGGTCGTACAAAACTGTAGACATGTGTACAAGAGACTGTACACACGTGTGCACAATACTGTACACATGGGCCTACAAGATTGTACACATGGTCCTACAAAACTGTAAGCATGTGTACAAGACTGTACACATGGTCCTATAAGACTGTACACATATGTATAAGATTGTACACATGGTCCTACAAGACTGTGCATATGTGTACAAGACTGTACATATGTGTACAAGACTGTACACATGGTCCTACAAGACTGTACACATGTGTACAAGACTGTACACATGGTCCTACAAGACTGTACACATGGTCCTATAAGATTGTACACAAGTGTAAAAGATTGTACATATGTGTAAAAGACTGTACACATGTGCGCAAGACTGTACACATGTACAAGAATGTACACATGGTCCTACAAAACTTGTACACATGGTCCTATAAGACTGTATAAAGGTGTACAAGACTGTACACGTGGTCCTACAAGAATGTACACGTGTAAAAGACTGTACACATGTATACAAGATTGTACACAAGGTCCTACAAGACTGTTCACTTGGTCCTACAAGATTGTACATATGTGTACAAGACTATACATATGGTCCTACAAGACCGTACACATGGTCGTACAAGATAGTACACATGTGTACAAGACTGTACATATTTTTACAAGAGTGTACACATGGTCCTACAAGACTACACACATGTGTGCAAGACTGTACATATGTGTACAAGAATATACACATGGTCCTACAAGATTGTACACATGGTCCTATAAGACTGTACACATGTGTACAAGACTGTACACATGCTCCTACAAGACTTTACACATGGTCCTACAGGACTGTACACATGTACAAGACTTTACACATGGTCCTACAAGAGTGTACACATGGTCCTACAAGACTGTACACATGATCCTACAAGACTGTAAACATCTGTACAAGACTGTACATATGTGTACCAGACTGTACACATGGTCCTATAAGAATGTACACAAGTGTACAAGACTGTAAACATGGTTCTACAAGACTGTACATATGGTCCTACAAGATTATACACATGTGTACAAGACTGTAGATATGTGTACATGATTGTACACATGGTCCTACACGACTGTACACATGTGTACAAGACTATACACGTGTGCACAAGAATGTACATATGATTATAAGACTGTACACATAGTCCTACAAGATTGTACACATGTGTACAAGACTGTACATAAATGTATAAGAATGTGCACATGGTCCTACAAGACTGTATACATGGTTCTACAATACTATACACATGTATACAAGACTATACACATGTGTACTAGACTGTACACATAATCCTTCAAGACTGTACACATGGTCCTACAAGACTTTACACATGGTCCTATAAGATTGTACACATGTACAAGATTGTACATATATGTACAAGACTATACACAAGTGTACAAGAATGTACAAATAGTCCTACAATATTGTAAACATGGTCGTATAAGACTGTACATATGTGTACAACACTATACATATGTGTACAAGACTGTACACATGGTCCTACAATATTGTACACACCTGTACAAGAATATACACATGTGTGCAAGACTATACATGTGGTCCTACTAGACTGTACATATGGTCCTACAAGACTGTACATATGTGTACAAGACTCTACACATGGTCCTACAAGACTGTACACATGTTTACAAGACCAAACACATATGTACAAGACTGTACACATATGTACAAGACTATACACATTGTCCTACAAGACTGTACACATGGTCCTACAAGACTGTACACATGTGTACAAGACTATACATAGGTGTACAACACTGTACACATGGTCCAACAAAACTGTACACATATGTACAAGACTGTACATATGGTCCTACAAGACTGTACACATGGTCCTACAAGATTGTACACGTGTACAAGACTGTACACATGTGTACAAGACTGTACACATGTGTACAAGACTGTAGACATGGTCCTACAAGACTGTACACATGGTCTTACAAGACTGTACACATGTGTAGAAGACTATACACATGGTCCTACAAGACTGTACACATGGTCCTACCAGACTGTACACATGTGTACAAGACTGTACATATGTGTACAAGAATATACACATTGTCCTACAAGACTGTACACATGTGTATAAAACTGTACATATGTGTACAAGATTGTATAATGGTCCTACAAAACTATACACTTGTATACAAGACTATACACATGGTCCTACAAGACTATACACATGGTCCTACAAGACTGTACACATGGTCCTACAAAATTGTACACATGTGTCCAAGAGTGTACACATGGTCATACAAGATTGTACACATGGCCATACAAGATTGTACACATGTGTACAAGACTGTACACATGGTCCTACAAGACTGTTCACATAGTCCTTCAAGACTGTTCGTGTACAAGAAAGTACACATGTGTAAAAGATTGTACACATATTCTTACAAGACTGTACTCATGGTCCTACAAGACTGTACACATGGTCCTACAAGACTGTACACATGGTCCTATAAGACTATACCTCAGTTTCCAGTGGGTGCATCCGACAAGTGAATGAATACTGATATTTTTCAACTACGCACCACCTCTGCACCAAAGGGAGTCGTCTACTATCACTAGGGTCTGTTCTTGATTGTTATGGACTCTCTTCTGGACTGAGGTGTCCTCAAGCAGCTAGTCTATCTCTGGACGTAAAAGGTTGGAGCTACCCCTAGGGTGTGGCAGGGGGTGCGCCAACATTTGCCTTTGTCACTTACATGTTGGCTACCTCTCTACTAGTAATCTTTGTCATACTCGTTCTTGATGCAATAATTTCTTTGTTAAACTAATGTGTAAGATTCTTTTTAATAATTTATGATGAATGGTTTTAGATTATCATTATTTTGAGTGTTTTGACGTATTATAGGAACTGAATGGCTTATGTTGAAATGACATTGACTCAAGCCTATAGTATAATTCAATGATAGTATCGTAATATATGTACGTAGGTTATCACAGGAAGAAAGTGGGGATTGATTAAGCAGAAAAGGTGAGTAAGACTATGATTAAATGAAATTAAATACAATATGGTCAAATCAACTAAACAATTCCCATTCCGATGACCGGGTGCAACTGAAGGTAGAAAACATGACATTGTTGTGATTTCCCAAATTTATATAAAATAATTATTCATTACATTGACACTGAAGACAAGTGGAGAAAGCAGCAGTGTGAAGGATGATTTGGTGCCTCAATGCAAAAGAATTAGTTCCACCACAGGCGAAAGATGGCAGTCGATTCGGTCATGATTCACATTAAAGCACAAGGAAGGTGCGACACTACCTATCTGCGCCTTGTATAAGGTGTGTGCATGGATTGACGGGAAAGAATCCATGGACTTGTGCTCCGTATATAGACAAACGAGGAGGGATTGACGCTCACCCGACTGCATGTCCATCGACGCTTTTCTCATCGTCCTTCTCACTGCCGCTTGACACGCCACGCCGCAGCCCCACCAGTCCACCACCTCGCCAGCATCAGCCGGGCGCAAGCGAAAACCCCTCTCGATCTCCGGTTTTTCTTTCCTCAGGCGTAGAAGACATTGAAGCTGTACAAGTACCCACCCTTTTCCCCAAGAACTCGAGGTTTGGCACAGCTAGGACGACTGACTGAGGATTCGGCCGAGACAGACAACGGCCTCTGTCGGCCGCTGTGATGGCGTGCAAACCTGGTTACGTGTACATCTACTAGTTTCCTTCTTTACTCACCAAACTTGCCCAGAAAAGAGACCAGAAACAGTTGTTCAAGCTACTTTTCCAAAGATCCTAAAGTCTGTGTGTCCCTATGGCTGATCTCCGAATGGACTGACGAGGTCGTCCTAAGGCTAGCAGAACATTTTGTTTGGCCGTTAGACATCAGTTGCAAGGTCTCATGCTGGTTACATGTATCACAGAATGGTCGTTGCGAGGCGTTGGTTTGGGGTGCAAACCTGTAACGTGTATCACTGCCCATTTGCAAAATAGTTGAATTGATCTAGATGTTCAAAACACCACCCAAAAATCAACATACGTTAGCACGTTCGTCAATCCCCGTGGAGGCGTCCAACCGGACCTGTGGTACCTGGACAATGGCGCCAGCATCCACATGACAGGAAGAAAAGAGAAGTTCAAATACCTTGATCAAAACATCCAAGGACGGGTGAGATTTGACGACGGTTCAATAGTGAAGATCCATGGTAGGGGAACGATCATCCTCCAGTTCAAAGATGGTGAGCAAAATCTATTAATTGATGTATATTATATACCGAGCTTGGAGAGCAATATCATCACTATCGGAAAACTAACGGAGCAGGGAAGCAAAATCTTGCTCTAAGGCTCATTTCTGTGGTTGTACGACAGAGCCGGAAAACTGCTCATGAAGGTACATCGATCAGCAAATTGACTATACAAGGTAAATATTGAGTCTGTGGAGCCTGTGTGCTTGGCTATAAGCATGTCCAACCCAGCGTGGTTGTGGCACACACGAATGGGACATATCAACTTCCAGCCTTTGAAGATGATGTCAGACAAAGAAATAGCAATCGGGCTACCAAAAATTGAACACCCCAGTCAGGTGTGTGAGGCTTTCCTGGCAGCCAAGCAATCATGGCTACCTTTTCCCGACGAAGCAATGCATCAAGCAGCTACACCATTGGAGTTAGTCCATGCAGATCTGTGTGGACCAATATCTCCTCATAATCCTGCAGACAACAGGTATTTCTTGCTTCTTGTCAACGATTGTACTAGATTTATGTGGATATATGTACTATGGATATATGTACTGAAGTCCAAGGACAAAGCATTGGAGGGATTAATGACCTTCAAAGCCGAAGGGGAGAAGGAAATGAACCTCAAGGTTCAGATGTTGAGAACAGACCGAGGCGGTGAATTCATGTCTCATCGATTTACAAACTTTTGTGAAGAGCAAGGGATCTGACGGCAAACGACAGCTCCTTATACACCACAACAGAACGATGTTGTGGAGCGACAAAACTGCACCATCATGGGGTCGGCCAGGAGCCTAATGAAGAGTATGGCAGTTCCGGCAGTACTCTGGGGAGAAGCCGTACGGCATGCTGTGTACCTGCTAAATCGATCAGCGATGAAATCTCTCGACGGCGTCACCCCCTATGAGGCATGGACGGGAAGAAAACCATACTTCGGCCACCTTAAGGTGTTTGGGTGTACAACACACGTCAAGACACCGGGATTCCATTTGAAGAAGCTCGAAGATCACAGTTCGAAGATGGTCTATCTTGGAATCGAGCCAGGTAGTAAAGCCTACCGGCTGTTTGACCCGTCAAGAAGAAATTGTGCATCAGTCGTGACGTAGTGTTTGAGGAAGACAAACACAGGACTTCGAGCGAACAACTGGAGGAGACACCGGCAGCCAAGACATTCACGTTGGGTACCTCACTCAACATGAATGATGAGCAACGGGAGGTCGTACACCATGAATAAAGTGGCGGTCCTGATATGAGTATGGTGACACCACAGTCGTCACATGCGTCAGCAGCAGCGTCATCATCACGCTCATTGCAATCAAGACTACCTTTGCAAGCATCACCATCAAGCATGAGTAGCACATCAAGTGATCCAGAACCAATTTGGTTTCTATCCCTTGATGAGATCTACCAAGAAACTGATGTCGTGGATGGGGGAGAAGAGTTGTTGTTCGCAGACGATCAAGAGCCTGTAAATTACTCGCAGACAGTGAAGGAGGAGGTCTGGAGGCAAGCAATGACCAAGGAGATCGAGGCCATTGAGGAAAACAATACCTGGTTCCTAACAGATTTGCCTACAGGTCACAAGCCGATTGGACTAAAGTTGGTCTACAAAACAAAGAGGGACTCACAGGGATGTATTCTCAAGCACAAGGTGAGGTTGGTATCCAAGGGGTATGTACATTAGCCCGACATTGACTATGAAAAAGTATTCACCCCAGTAGCCAGGATGGAAACCATTCAGCTCATACTAGCACTTGCTGCTCATCAAAACTGGAAGGTTCATCACTTAGATGTCAAGTCAGCGTTCCTCAATGGAGAACTGAAGGAAGAGGTTTATGTTGCGCAACTAAAAGGGTTCTGTGCACAAGGAAAGGAAGGAAAAGCGTTCAGATTGAACAAAGCCTTGTACAGACTCCGTCAAGCACCAAGGGTGTGGAACACCAAACTAGACTCCAACCTGAGAAGGCTGAACTTCATCAAATGTACACATGAGCAGGATGTGTACACTAGAAGAAAGGATGAAGATTTACTCCTAGTCGGTGTCTATGTTGATGATCTGATTGTAACATGTTCTAGCTTGCGTGAGATCGAAGACTTCAAGGAGCATATGAATTCTGAGTTCGAAATGAGCAATATGGGGCTACTGTCTCATTACCTGGGACTAGAAGTCATGCAACATGAAGGTCGCATTACTCTGAAGTAGACAAGTTAAGCCCGGAAAATTTTGGAAACATTTGGTTTACTGGAATGTAACCCGACTAAGGTTCCCATGGAACCAAAGACGAAGCTAGGCAAAGACTGAGAGGGAGTCACAGTGGAAGAAATGCAATTAAGAAGCCTGGTGGGTAGTTTGCGTTACTTGCTCCATACAAGACCCGACCTCTCATACTCGGTTGGGATCATCAGCAGGCACGTAGAACGTCCAACTACACTTCATCAGCAAGCTGCGAAGCAAATCTTCCAGTACATCAAGGGCACGATTCAACATGGTCTGGCATACCATAGCTGCAATGATGATGAGAGCCTAGTTGGATACTCGGATAGTGACCTGGCAGGGGACATTGACGACAGGAGGAGCACCAGTGGAATGACCTTATACCTGAATCAAAGTCTAATAACTTGGAAATCGTAGAAGCAGAAGAGTGTGGCACTTTCATCTTGCGAAGCCGAGTTCATGGCAGCCACTGTGGTGTCGTGCCAAGCTATCTGGCTAAGAAACCTGCTAGGAGAAATTCTGAACCAGAAGATGAAGCCGATCAGCATCTTCGTGGACAACCAATCAGCAATTGCGTTGATGAAGAATCCGATTTTCCATGGAAGGAGCAAACACATAGATGAAAAATTCCATTTCATTCATGAGAATGTAGAAAAGGAACTCATCACTGTGGAGTTCGTCTGCACCGATCAACAGAAGGCTGACATGTTCACGAAACCCCTCGGCAGGGTCAAGTTTGTAGAAATGACCGAGCTCTTGGGGATCTAGAGTCTGGCGCTGACAAGTCCATCTTAAGGAGGAGTCTGTTGGGATTAAGCTGTCCTTGCCAACTACCATATTTGTGCCAGCTGGATTAGTAGTCGAGCAAATAGGGGAGCATGAGAGTCATGCTTAGTCGTGGAGTCTTATGAGCATGAGATTAGGATCTGATAAGGTATTGATTAAGAGCCCGGGGGGCTGTTATAAAAGAGTCTGTAATTTCTCATTTTTACTTAAGCAAATAAACCTCCAGAGTCCAATTGCCCTCTTTCTCTTCTACAGTCATCGTGAAACATAAAGGCATCTGTTTTTTCCTTGAGTTTCCTTCTTTACTCACCAAACTTGCCCGATTTGTACCCGACCTTCCCGTCCCTCTCCCTATAAATAACGTATCCACACGCCGGCAACCATGGTGGACTTGGACTGCAGCGCCGACACCAGGAAGAGTACTTGCAGGATCGTCATGCCTAATCTTGAAATCCGCATCCCGTCTTCCTGCTTTTCTGCTTCTTTGACTTGCTCCTCCTCGCGTCGCCTCACGCCCTGAGATGCAAATCCCCAGTGGCTACGGCGCCGGTGGCCAGACCAAGTGTTGAGGAGGTAGCTGTGTACGACCAGTACCTCCACCTTCCGAAACTTTCGTTGTTGTGGGTAGACACCGAGTTCCCAGAATGGACCGACGAGGTCGTCCTAAGGCCAGCGGAACATTTTATTTGTCCGTTAGACATCATTTGCGAGGTCTCATGCCGGTTACATGTATCACAGAATGGCCATTCTGAGGCATTGGTTTGGGGTGCAAACCTGTAATGTGTAACACTGCCCATTTGCAAAACAGTCGAATTGATCTAGATGTTCAAAACACCACCCAAAAATCCATGTACGTTAGCACGTTCATCAATCCCCGTGGAGGCATCCAACCAGACCTGTGGTACCTGGACAATGGCGCCAACAACCACATGACGGGAAGAAAAGAGAAGTTCAAATACCTTGATCAAAACATCCAAGGATGGGTGAGATTCGACGACGGTTCAACAGTGAAGATCCAAGGTAGGGGAACGATCATCCTCCAGTTCAAAGATGGTGAGCAAATTCTATTAACTGATGTATATTATATACTGAGCTTGGAGAGCAATATCATCACTATCGGACAACTAACAGAGCAGGGAAGCAAAATCATGCTCTAAGGCTCATTTCTGTGGTTGTATGATAGAGCCGGGAAACTTCTCATGAAGGTACATCGATCAGCAAATTGACTATACAAGGTAAATATTGAGTCTGTGGAGCCTGTGTGCTTGGCTATAAGCATGTCCAACCCAGCGTGGTTGTGGAACACACGAATGGGACATATCAACTTCCAGTCTTTGAAGATTATGTCAGACAAAGAAATAGCAATCGGGCTACCAAAAATTGAACACCCCAGTCAGGTGTGAGAGGCTTGCCTGGCAGCCAAGCAATCATGGCTACCTTTTCCCGGTGAAGTAATGCATCAAGCAGCTACACCATTAGAGTTAGTCCATGTGGATCTGTGTGGACCAATAACTCCTCATAATCCAACAGACAACGGGTATTTCTTGCTTCTTGTTGACGATTGTACTAGATTCATGTGGATATATGTACTTTGGATATATGAACTGAAGTCCAAGGACAAAGCATTGGAGGGATTCATGACCTTCAAAGACGAAGTGGAGAAGGAAACGAACCTCAAGGTTCAGATGTTGAGAACAGACCGAGGTGGTGAATTCATGTCTCATCGATTTACAAACTTTTGTGAAGAGCAAGGGATCTGACGGCTAATGACAACTCCCTATACACCACAACAGAAAGACGTTGTGGAGTGATGAAACCACACCGTCATGGGGACGGCCAGGATTCTAATGAAGAGTATGGAAGTTTCGACAGTACTCTGGGGAGAAGCCGTACGACATGTTGTGTACCTGCTAAATCGATCAGCGATGAAATCTCTCAACGGTGTCACCCCGTATGAGGCATGGACGGGAAGAAAACCATACTTTGGCCACCTTAAGGTGTTTGGGTGTACGACACACGTCAAGACACCGGGATTCCATTTGAAGAAGCTGAAAGATCGCAGTTCGAAGATGGTCTATCTTGGCATCGAGCCAGGTAGTAAAGCCTACCGGTTGTTTGACCCGTCAAGAAGAAATTGTGCATCAGTCGTGACGTAGTGTTTGAGGAAGATAAACACTAGACTTGGAGCGAACAACTGGAGGAGACACCGACATCCAAGACATTCACGTTGGGTACCTTACTCAACATGAATGATGAGCAACGGGAGGTCGTACACCATGAACAAAGCGGCGGTCCTGATATGAGTATGGCGACACCACAGTCATCACATGTGTCAGCAGCAACGTCATAGTCACGCTCATTGCAATCAAGACTACCTTCGCAAGCATCACCATCAAGCGTGAGCAGCACATCAAGTGATCCATAACTAATTCAGTTTCGATCCCTTGATGAGATCTACCAAGAAACGGATGTCGTGGATGAGGGAGAAGAGCTACTATTCGCAGATGATCAAGAGCCTGTAAATTACTCGCAGGCAGTGAAGGAGGAGGTGTGGAGGCAAGCAATGACCAAGGCGATCGAGGCAATTGAGGAAAATAATACCGGGTTCCTAACAAATTTGTCTCCAGGTCACAAGATGATTGGACTAAAGTGGGTCTACAAAACAAAGAGGGACTCACATGGACGTATTCTCAAGCACAAGGTGAGGTTGGTAGCCAAGCGGTATGTACAACAGCCCGACATTGACTATGAAAAACTATTCACCCCAGTAGCTAGGATGGAAACCATTCGGCTCATACTAGAACTTGCTGCTCATCGAAACTGGAAGGTTCATCACTTAGATGTCAAGTCAGCTTTCCTCAATGGAGAACTGACAGAAGAGGCTTATGTTGTGCAATCGAAAGGGTTCTGTGCACAAGGACAGGAAGAAAAAGTGTTCAGATTGAACAAAGCCTTGTACAGACTCCGTCAAGCACCAAGGGTGTGGAACACCAAACTAGACTCCAGCCTGAGAAGGCTGAACTTCATCAAATGTACACATGAGCAGGACGTGTACACTAGAAGAAAGGATGAAGATTTACTCCTAGTCGGTTTCTATGTTGATGATCTGATTGTAACAGGTTCTAGCTTGCGTGAGATTGAAGACTTCAAGGAGCAGATGAAGTCTGAGTTCGAAATGAGCAATCTGGGGTTACTGTCTCATTACCTGGGACTAGAAGTCATGCAACAGGAAGGTCACATTACTCTGAAGCAGACAAGTTACGCCCGGAAAATTTTGGAAACAGCTGGTTTACTGGAATGTAACCCGACTAAGGTTCCCATGGAACCAAATACGAAGCTAGGCAAAGACCGAGAGGGAGTCACAGTGGAAGAAATGCAATTAAGAAGCCTGGTGGGTAGTTTGTGTTACTTGCTCCATACAAGACCCGACCTCTCATACTCGGTTGGGATCATCAGCAGGCATGTAGAACGACCAACTACACTTCATCAGCAAGCTGTGAAGCAAATCTTCCGGTACATCAAGGCACGATTCAACATGGTCTGTCGTACCATAGCTGCAATGATGATGAGAGCCTGGTTGGATACTCAGATAGTGACCTGGTCGGGGACATTGACGACAGGAGGAGCACCAGCGGAATGACCTTCTACCTGAATCAAAGTCTAATAACTTGGAACTCGCAGAAGCAGAAGAGTGTGGCACTTTCATCTTGTGAAGCCGAGTTCATGGCAGCCACTGCAGTGTCGTGCCAAGCTACCTGGCTAAGAAACCTGCTAGGAGAAATTCTAAACCAGAAGATGAAGCCGGTCGGCATCTTCGTGGACAACCGATCGGCAATTGTGTTGATGAAGAATCTGATTTTCCATGGAAGGAGAAAACACATAGATGCAAAATTCTATTTCATTCGTGAGAATGTAGAAAAGGAACTCATCACTGTGGAGTTCTTCAGCACCGATCAGCAGAAGGCCGACATGTTCACGAACCCCCTCGGCAGGGTCAAGTTTGCAGAAATGACCGAGCTCTTGGGGATCAAGAGTCTGGCGCTGAAAAGTCTAGCTTAAGGAGGAGTCTGTTGGGATTAAGCCGTCCTTTCCAGCTGCACTAGTTGTTCCAGCTGGATTAGTAGTTGAGCAAATAGGGGAGCATGAGAGTCATGCTTAGTCGTGGAGTCTTATGAGTGTGAGATTAGGATCTGATAAGGTAGTGCTTAAGATCCTGGGGGGTTGTTATAAAAGATTTTGTAATATCACATTTTTACTTAAGCAAATAAACCTCCAGAGTCCAATTGCCCTCTTTCTCTTCTTCAGTCATCGTGAAAAAGAAAGGCATCCATTTTTGCCTTGAGTTTCCTTCTTTACACACCAAACTTGCCCGATTCGTACCTGACCTTCCCATCCCTCTCCCTATAAATAACCTATCTACACGACGGCAACCATGGTGGACTAGGACTGCAGCGTTGGCACCAGGAAGAGTACCCACGGGATCGTCATGCCTAATCCTAAAATCCGCATCCCGTCTTCCTGCTTTTCTGCTTCTTTGACTTGCTCCTCCTCGTGCCGCCTCACACCCCGAGACCCAAAGCCCCAGAGGCTACGGCGCCAGCGGCCAGACCAAGCGCCGAGGAGGTATCTGCGTACAACCAGTACCTCTGCCTTCCGGAACTTTTGGCGTTGTGGGTAGACGTCGAGTTCCCTGAATGGACCGACGAGGCCGTCCTAAGGCCAGCGGAACGTTTTGTTTGGCTGTTAGACATCAGTTGCGAGGTCTCATGCCGGTTACATGTATCACAGAATGGCCGTTGTGAGGCATTGGTTTGGGGGTGCAAACTTGTAACGTGTATCACTACCCATTTGCAAAATAGTCGAATTGATCTAGACGTTCAAAACACCACCCAAAAATCCATGTACGTTAGCACGTTCATCAATCCCCGTGGAGGCGTCGAACCGGACCTGTGGTACCTGGACAATGGTGCCAGCAACCACATGATGGGAAGAAAAGAGAAGTTCAAATACCTTGATCAAAACATCCAAGGACAGGTGAGATTCGACGACGGTTCAACAGTGAAGATCCAAGGTAGGGGAACAATCATCCTCTAGTTCAAAGATGGTGAGTAAAAGCTATTAACTGATGTATATTATATACCGAGCTTGGAGAGCAATATCATCACTATCAGACAAAATCATGCTCTAAGGCTCATTTCTGTGGTTGTACGACAGAGCCGGGAAACTGCTCATGAAGGTACATCGATCAGCAAATTGACTATACAAGGTAAATATTGAGTCCATGGAGCCTGTGTGCTTGGCTATAAGCATGTCCAACCCAGCGTGGTTGTAGCACACACAAATGGGACATATCAACTTCCAGTCATTGAAGATGATGTCAGACAAAGAAATAGCAATCAGGCTACCAAAAATTGAACACCCCGATCTGGTGTGTGAGGCTTGCCTGGCAGCCAAGCAATCACGACTACCTTTTCCCGGTGAAGCAATTAATCAAGCAGCTACACCAATGGAGTTAGTCCATGCATATCTGTGTGGACCAATAACTCCTCATAATCCTGTAGACAACAAGTATTTCTTGCTTCTTGTCAATGATTGTACTAGATTCATGTGGATATATGTACTGTGGATATATGTACTGAAGTCCAAGGACAAAGCATTGGAGGGATTCATGACCTTCAAAGCCGAAGTGGAGAAGGAAACGAACCTCAAGGTTTGGATGTTGAGAATAGACCGAGGCGGTGAATTCATGTCTCATCGATTTACAAACTTTTGTGAAGAGCAAGGGATCCGACGACAAACGACTGCTCCCTATACACCACAGCAGAACGATGTTGTGGAGCGACGAAACCGCACCGTCATGGGGACGGCCAGGAGCCTAATGAAGAGTATGGAAGTTCTGGCAGTACTCTGGGGAGAAGTCGTACGACATGTTGTGTACCTGCTAAATCGATCAGTGATGAAATCTCTCAACGGCATCACCCCGTATGAGGCATGGACGGGAAGAAAACCATACTTCGGCCACCTTAAGGTGTTTGGGTGTACGACACATGTCAAGACACCGGGATTCCATTTGAAGAATCTCGAAGATCACAGTTCAAAGATGGTCTATCTTGGCATCGAGCCAGGTAGTAAAGCCTACCGACTGTTCGATCTGTCAAGAAGAAATTGTGCATCAGTCATGAAGTAGTGTTTGAAGAAGACAAACACTGGACTTGGAGCGAACAACTGGAGGAGACACCGGCAGCCAAGACATTCACGTTGGGTACCTCACTCAACATGAATGATGAGCAACGGGAGGTCGTACACCATGAACAAAGTGGAGGTCCTGATATGAGTATGGCGACACCACAGTCGTCACATGCATCAGCAGAAACGTCATCATCACGCTCATTGCAATCAAGACTACCTTCGCAAGCATCACCATCAAGCGTGAGCACCACATCAAGTGATCCAGAACCAATTCGGTTTCGATCCCTTGATGAGATCTACCAAGAAATTGATGTCATGGACGGGGGAGAAGAGTTGTTGTTCGCAGATGATCAAGAGCCTTTAAATTACTCGCAGGCAGTGAAGGAGGAGGTGTGGAGGCAAGCAATGACCAAGGAGATCGAGGCCATTGAGGAAAACAATACCCGGTTCCTAATAGATTTGCCTGTAGTTCACAAGCCGATTGGACTAAAGTGGGTCTACAAAACAACGAGGGACTCATAGGGACATATTCTCAAGCACAAGGTGAGGTTAGTAGCCAAGGGGTATGTACAGCAGCCCGACATTGACTATGAGAAAGTATTCACCCCAGTAGCCAGGATGGAAACCTTTCGGCTCATACTAGCACTTGTTGCTCATCGAAACTTGAAGGTTCATCACTTATATGTCAAGTCAGCTTTCCTCAATGGAGAACTAAAGGAAGAGGTTTATGTTGTGCAACCGAAAGGGTTATGTGCACAAGGATAGGAAGGAAAAGTGTTCAGATTGAACAAAGCCTTGTACATACTCTGTCAAGCACCAAGGGCATGGAACACCAAACTAGACTCCAGCCTGAGAAGGCTAAACTTCATCAAATGTACACATCAGTAGGATGTGTACACTAGAAGAAAGGATGAAGATTTACTCCTAGCTGGTGTCTATGTTGATGATCTGATTGTAACAGGTTCTAGCTTGCGTGAGATCGAAGACTTCAAGGAGCAGATGAAGTCTGAGTTCGAAATGAGCAATCTGGGGTTACTGTCTCATTACCTGGGACTAGAAGTCATGCAACAGGAAGGTCGCATTACTCTGAAGCAGACAAGTTATGCCCGGAAAATTTTGGAAACAGCTGGTTTACTGGAATGTAACCCGACTAAGGTTCCCATGGAACCAAAGATGAAGTTAGGCAAAGACCGAGAGGGAATCACAGTGGAAGAAATGCAATTAAGAAGCCTGGTGGGTAGTTTGCGTTACTTGCTCCATACAAGACCCGACCTCTCATACTCGGTTGGGATCATCAGCAGGCACGTAGAACGACCAACTACACTTCATCAGCAAGCTGCGAAGCAAATCTTCTCGGTACATCAAGGGCACGATTCCACATGGTTTGGCGTACCATAGCTATAATGATGATGAGAGCCTGGTTGGATACTCAGATAGTGACCTGGCCGGGGACATTAATGACAGGAGGAGCACTAGTAGAATGACCTTCTACCTGAATCAAAGTCTAATAACTTGGAACTCACAAAAGCAGAAGAGTGTGGAACTTTCATCTTGTGAAGTCGAGTTCATGGCAGCCACTGCGGTGTCGTGCCAAGCTATCTGGATAAGAAACCTGCTAGGAGAAATTTTGAACCATAAGATGAAGCCGGTCAGCATCTTCGTGGACAACTGATCAGCAATTGAGTTGATGAAGAATCCGATTTTCCATGGAAGGAGCAAACACATAGATGCAAAATTCCATTTCATTTGTGAGAATGTAGAAAAGGAACTCATCACTGTGGAGTTTGTCAGCACCGATCAGCAGAAGGATGACATGTTCACGAAACCCCTCGGCAGGGTCAAGTTTGCAGAAATGACCGAGCTCTGGGGGATCAAGAGTCTGGCGCCGATAAGTCCAGCTTAAGGAGGAGTCTGTTGGGATTAAGCCGTCCTTGCCAGCTACACTAGTTGTGCCAGCTGGATTAGCAGTCGAGCAAATAGGGGAGCATGAGAGTCATGCTTAGTCATGGAGTCTTATGAGCATGAGATTAGGATCTGATAAGGTAGTGCTTAAGAGCTCGAGGGGCTGTTATAAAAGAGTCTGTAATATCTCATTTTTACTTAAGCAAATAAACCTCCAGAGTCCAATTGCCCTCTTTCTCTTCTTCAGTCATCGTGAAACAGAAAGGCATCTATTTTTGCCTTGAGTTTCCTTCTTTACTCACCAAACTTGCCCGATTCGTACCTGACCTTCCCGTCCTCTCCCTATAAATAACGTATCCACACGCCGGCAACCATGGTGGACTTGGACTATAGCGTCGGCGCCCAGGAAGAGGACCCGCGGGATCGTCATGCCTAATCCTGAAATCCGCATCATGTCTTCCTGATTTTCTGCTTCTCTGACTTGCTCCTCCTCGCGCCGCCTCACGCCCCGAGACTCAAAGCCCCAGAGGCTACGGCACCGGCGGACAGACCAAGCACCGAGGAGGTAGTTGCGTACAACCAGTACCTCCACCTTTCGGAACTTTCGGCGTTGTGGGTAGACGTCGAGTTCCCCGAATGGACCGATGAGGCCGTCCTAAGGCCAGCGGAACGTTTTGTTTGTCTGTTAGACATCAGTTGCAAGGTCTCATACCGGTTACATGTATCACAGAATGGCCGTTACGAGGCGTTGGTTTGGGGTGCAATCCTGTAACGTGTATCACTTCCCATTTGCAAAATAGTCGAATTGATCTAGACGTTCAAAACACCACCCAAAAATCCATGTACGTTAGCACGTTCATCAATCCCCGTGGAGGCGTCCAACCGGACCTGTGGTACCTGGACAATGGGGCCAGCAACCACATGACAGAAATAAAAGAGAAGTTCAAATACCTTGATCAAAATATCCAAGGACGGGTGAGATTCGACGACGGTTCAACAGTGAAGATCCAAGGTAGGGGAACGATCATCCTCCAGTTCAAAGATGGTGAGCAAAAGCTATTAACTGATGTATATTATATACCGAGCTTGGAGAGTAATATCATCACTATCGGACAACTAACGGAGCAAGGAAGAAAAATCATGCTCTAAGGCTCATTTCTGTGGTTGTACGACAGAGCCGGGAAACTGCTCATGAAGGTACATCGATCAGCAAATTAACTATACAAGGTAAATATTGAGTTTGTGGAGTCTGTGTGCTTGGCTATAAGCATGTCCAACCCAGCGTGGTTGTGGCACACATGAATGGGACATATCAACTTCCAGTATTTGAAGATGATGTTAGACAAAGAAATAGCAATCGGGCTACCAAAAATTGAACACCCCGGTCAAGGTGTGTGAGGCTTGCCTGGCAGTCAAGAAATCACGGCTACCCATTCCCAGCGAAGCAATGCATCAAGCAGCTACACCATTGGAGTTAGTCCATGCGGATCTGTGCGGACCAATAACTCCTCATAATCCTGTAGAAAACAGGTATTTCTTGCTTCTTGTCGACGTTTGTACTAGATTCATGTGGATATATGTATTGTGGATATATGTACTGAAGTCCAAGGACAAAGAATTGGAGGGATTGATGACCTTCAAAGCCGAAGTGGAGAAGGAAACGAACCTCAAGGTTCAGATGTTGAGAACAGACCGAGGCGGTGAATTCATGTCTCATCGATTTACAAACTTTTGTGAAGAGGAAGGGATCCGACGGCAAACGATAGCTCCCTATACACCACAACAGAACGACGTTGTGGAGCAACGAAACCTCACCGTCATGGGGACGGCCAGGAGCCTAATGAAGAGTATGGAAGTTCCGTCAATACTCTGGGGAGAAGCCGTACGGCATGCTGTGTACCTACTAAATCGATCAGCGACGAAATCTCTCGATGGCGTCACCCTGTATGAGGCATGGACGGGAAGAAAACCATACTTCGGCCACCTTAAGGTGTTTGGGTGTACGACACACGTCAAGACACCAGGATTCCATTTGAAGAAGCTCGAAGATCGCAGTTCAAAGATGGTCTGTCTTGCCATCGAGCCAGGTAGTAAAGCCTACCGGCTGTTCGACCCGTCAAGAAGAAAGTGTGCATCAGTTGTGACGTAGTGCTTGAGGAATACAAACACTGGACTTGGAGCGAACAACTGGAGGAGACACCGGTAGCCAAGACATTCACGTTGGGTACCTCACTCAACATGAATGATGAGCAACTGGAGGTCGTACACCATGAACACAGCGGCGGTCCTGATATGAGTATGGCGACACCACAGTCGTCACATGCGTCAGCAGCAGCATCATCGTCACGCTCATTGCAATCAAGACTACCTTTGCAAGCATCACCATCAAGCGTGAGCAGCATATCAAGTGATCCAGAACCAATTCGGTTTCGATCCCTTGATGAGATCTACCAAGAAACTGATGTCGTGGATGGGGGAGAAGAGATGCTATTCGTAGACGATCAAGAGCCTGTAAATTGCTCGTAGGCAGTGAAGGAGGAGGTGTGGAGGCAAGCAATGACCAAGGAGATCGAGGCCATTGAGGAAAACAATACCCGGTTCCTAACAGATTTTCCTGCAGGTCACAAGCCGATTGGACTAAAGTGGGTCTACAAAAGAAAGAGGGACTCACAGGGACGTATTCTCAAGCATAAGGCGAGGTTGGTAGCCAAGGGGTATGTACAACAGCCCGACATTGACTATGAAAAAGTATTCGCCCCAGTAGCCAGGATGGAAACCATTCGGCTCATACTAGCACTTGTTGCTCATCGAAACTGGAAGGTTCATCACTTAGATGTCAAGTCAGCTTTCCTCAATGGAGAACTAAAGGAAGAGGTTTATGTTGCGCAATCGAAAGGGTTCTGTGCACAAGGACAGGAAGGAAAAGTGTTCATATTGAACAAAGCCTTGTACAGACTCAGTCAAGCGCCAAGGGCGTGGAACACCAAACTAGACTGCAGCCTGAGAAGGCTGAACTTCATTAAATGTACACATGAGAAGGACGTGTACACCAAAAGAAAGGATGAAGATTTACTCCTAGTCATTGTCTATGTTGATGATCTGGTTGTAACAGGTTCTAGCTTGCATGAGATCGAAGACTTCAAGGAGCAGATGAAGTCTGAGTTCGAAATGAGCAATCTGGGGTTACTGTCTCATTACCTGGGACTAGAAGTCATGCAACAGGAAGGTCGCATTACTATGAAGCATACAAGTTACGCCCGAAAATTTTTGGAAACAACTCGTTTATTGGAATGTAACCCGACTAAGGTTCCCATGGAACCAAAGACAAAGCTAGGCAAAGACTGAGAGGGATTCACGGTGGAAGAAATGCAATTAAGAAGCCTGGTGGGTAGTTTGCGTTACTTTCTCCATACAAGACCCGACCTCTCATACTCGGTTGGGATCATCAGCAGGCACGTAGAACGGCCAACTACACTTCATCAGCAAGCTGTGAAGCAAATCTTCCGGTACATCAAGGGCACGATTCAACATGGTCTGGCGTACCATAGCTGTAATGATGATGAGAGCCTGGTTGGATACTCGGATAGTGACCTGGCCGGGGACATTAACGACAGGAGGAGCACCAGCGGAATGACCTTCTATCTGAATCAAAGTCTAATAACTTGGAACTCACAAAAGTAGAAGAGTGTGGCACTTTCATCTTGTGAAGCCAAGTTCATGGCAGCCATTGCGGTGTCGTGCCAAGCTATCTGGCTAAGAAACCTGCTAGGAGAAATTCTGAACCAGAAGATGAAGCCGGTCAGCATCTTCGTGGACAACCGATCAGCAATTGTGTTGATGAAGAATCCGATTTTCCATAGAAGGAGCAAACACATAGATGCAAAATTCCATTTCATTCGTGAGAATGTAGAAAAGGAACTCATCAATGTGGATTAGCAGTCGAGAAAATAGGGGAGCATGAGAGTCATGCTTAGTCGTGGAGTCTTATGAGTGTGAGAATAGGATCTGATAAGGTAGTGCTTAAGAGCCCGGTGGGCTGTTATAAAATAAACCTCCAGAGTCCAATTGCCCTCTTTCTCTTCTTCAGTCATCGTGAAATAGAACGACATCCATTTTTGCCTTGAGTTTTTCCTTCTTTACTCACCAAACTTGCCTGATTCGTACCCGACCTAATCACATACATACAAACAATATCTTGTACAATCATAGTCTACTGCTAAAACTCGTGTTGATATACAACATCTACAAAACACCCCCAACGACCTGAGAGTACAAGGAAAACACATAGGACTCTACTATAAAACATTAGCAGCATATTCAACCATTAATAATTACTGCTCCTCTTGATGCTCGGCCTCAACCACATGATCTCTACCACGTTGTGCACGACCATCTAAAAGATGTGGAAATCCACGGGGTGAGGTCAACGTCCCAGTGAGAGATATAACTCTTTGTCACTACTATTATTAACACAGATAAGCTAAGCAAGAAAGTAACACTATTATTAGGTTGAGCAGATTCAGCTAAATGATATGAATGAAGTAATTAACATTGTTTAAGCAATTCCGACATCTACACTGAGTAGTAGAATATTTTATACTTTCAGAAGGAATATGAAGAACATGTATAACATTTGATTCCTCTTATTGCATTATAAATCAACTAATCAGTACAAGAGGTACGACAAAGGGTCATCCAATGTAAATCGTGTTTAACCCTAAGTAAATACACTACATGGCTGTATTACATCTTTTATTATGCCCTAAGGGGATGAGGTATACCACTCATGCTCCAATTGACCATTGCTATGTCAAAATCAGTGCCATACTATATCTACGAGGAGTTGGACTCCTATGATCTCCCATATCCTCAGTCAGTTTGATTCTTCCATAGTGACATATAAAGTCCAACTGCAATACAACCTAGTCTTCCAGGGTATATAGGCTCAACATGAGTGGAAATTGAGTTATGACCACAACCGCACTCCTACTGAGGTGTGACGCATCCATCCTCAAAACATATCATATACATAGACTAGATCGCATCACTCGAGATACAACCTCAACTATTATCCTATCAGGGGATGACTGTTGTCAATCATGTGAAATGCATATACTCAACACTATACGACTCCGAGATTCCACTGAGGAAGAAATTATTTCACCATCCAATAAGTATTGATGCTGAAGATGGATCTATGGCACAAAAAACTACATGATTAGGATTTCACTTGATTAATTAAGCTAATTGAATATCTTTTAGCATCAATCAAGTTACAACACATAAACCTTAAACAAACTCTACAAAGATAAGGGTATGTTACGGGTGCAGAAGATATATAATGTATGAGGTATGAATGTATCTCATCATCACTTGATTCCACTGCCACACAAGGCCATCAACATCATTACTTCACAAGGAATATCAATCCCTCATTTCAACACTAGAGAATATCACCTCACACTAGGCATTGAGCCCCTGCTAGGTCATAAGACCCAAATCACATGATTTCTGCACAATCATCATTATCTCATCATGCCTCATAAAGGCTCACAATCATTACCCTGTATCACATCAAACACATCATAGCATTAAATATCTATAGCATTCTTTCAACCTCCAACATTCAAGTTATATGAGTAGGAGAGAGAAACAATGCATCATCATTACATACTACCACTTCACAAAAGGGAGACAACTATACTATAGTTTTATATTAGGGTTAGGGTTTCAATATTGTAACCAAATAGGGTTTCCCAAACAATATTTAGTATCAAACCCTAGATACATTACTATTTCCCACATTCTTGGATTCCTTTCAGTCTATCACTATCATCACTAGATAACCACTTATAGGTACCATTTTTCCATGGATTATCATTGATCACATAAAGTATTAGGTCATGTAACTATGTGATCAAAGAGCACATGACCTTATGGTCGAAGATCATACTCCAAGCAAGCGACCAAAGATAACTTCATCACATAAGTGGTTGAAGATCACCAATCCATGCGACTGAGGAGAACACTACACATCATCAGTCAAAGGGAAGAACCCTAGGTCAAAGAACACTAAGTCAAAAGGAATCAGGTCAAAGACCATTAGGTCAAAGACCATCAATCTATGGGATTGAAGGAAACCACCAAAATAGTATGGTCGAAGACAAAAGGGGCATCTAAGTGATCAAAGACAAAAGGGAACCATCTCATATGGGACTGAAGGAAACCACCAAAATTGTATGGTCGAAGACAAAAGAGGCACCTAAGCGATCGAAGACAAAAGGGAACCATCTCATCGACCAAACCTCACCTCCAAGCCTACAACTACTTGGAACACATGATGAAGAACATCTTAGATAGAAAACTGATATCAAGCATGATAAAAAATAGATGAATAACCAACAAGAAACCAAAATCTCAAGAGAGAGATACATCAAGGCAAACACCACAAAAACCTAGAAATCAGGGGACCAAGTCATAGAAAAAACCAACCATGATATGATGAAGAAAACTAGCATTCTAAACCATCATACACATCTGAAATCTTCATCACTAAGAGAGAAAATAGATTCAAAGTGTAGGGAAAACATCTCTTAAAATGAATGAAAGAATCCATCATTTCTCTCCTCCATAAGGTTTGAGTACAAGAATTAGGGTTAGATAAAGGAACAACACATGCAAGATCATTATAGGAACACAAACCCTAAACAATATAACATCATCAACAACATGTCATAATGTTTTAGAAATAATAGTTGCATGTATATTTAAGGTGTAATAATAGTAGGGGAAGATTTATGTAACCCGCCTTAGATGATGGTGCAACCACATCCAAGCAAGAAGCTCTAAAAGCAAGAGAGAATCCTAGCTTTGATCTCCTTTATGACCAAGCTAGTCACCACCTCAAAAGAGAAGAAAAACCCTAGGTTAAAGGTCAAAGAAGAGAGATCCAAAACTCTAGGCCGAGAAAGAAAGGAAGAAGGATAAGATCACTTACCAAGTATCAAAGATCACCAACAAAGCAACAAGAGATGATGCTCCAACCTTGGATCACTACATGCAAGATGATCGACCACCAACGTTCCAAGGATGATCTCTTTTTCACCACCAAGCTCCAAGGGTTGGTCTCCAAAGATGAGATAGGGAAATAGGGTGCAAAAAAGAACATATGTATGTGAAAAGAGGGGTACATATACCCCAAAGGTAGAGAGATCTGGAAGGGGTTAGGTGCCATGCACATAAGTGCCACATGTCCTTCAAAGAACAACCTTACATCCCCTAAAACCATGCAACCAAGATAGATCATGAAAACCAAAGTAAGTCAGTAACCTTACTTGGTCCTTTAGGACCACCAGTCGAAGGAAACATGGCCACAAAGGGTCAAAGAAAAACCAGTCAACCAAACACATGAAACCCTAGGTCATCTTCGACCCAAAAAAGGAGATCCAACCCTCTTCGACTGAAGGAAGATCCACCACACAATCCAGCCACCATCATCTGTAGAGAACACATCAAGAAGCTACAAGTATGGTTGTTAAAAGACCAAGATCATCTTCGGTCAACATCAACATAGGTCATCTAAGCAAACCCAAGAAACAACACTCAACATGTCACCACTTCTCTCCTAAACAAAACAAGACATAACAAGGCACTCACCGACATCATACTCTCTCTCATTATGTGAAAACATGCGAGTCACATCCATCATGTGCAAAATTGCAAGATAACACCTCAATCATGGGTAAATTGCAACTTGGTCCAAAACAAGCATGTATGTAACAAAACTAGCTCAAACATCATCCAAACAGGGCCAAACTTAAAAAATAACCATGTGAAATTTTATTAAAGCTCACCACATGATTAGATTAAGGTTTAAGCATATTATTAAGCAAAGCAAGCACCATCAAGCACTAAGCTAGGTCAGGGGCCTGACAACCATAAACCCCTAACAAGGATTTTCCCCCTGAAATACTATGTGAAAAGAGATGGGTACTTCCTATGCATATCTTCCTCAAGCTCCCACATGGCCTCTTCAACACCACGGTGATGCCACAAAACCTTAACAAAAATGATATCCTTCTTCTTCAACTTCTTGATCCTCCTATCAAGGATCAACACAGGACCTTCCACATACGACATGTCCTCATCCATCTCAACCTCCACAGGCTGCAAAACTTGCTCAGTGTCAGGATGACATTTCCTCAAAATGCTAACATGGAACACTAGATGCAACTTGTGCAACTCATGTGGCAACTCCAACCTATAAGCCACATTTCCAACACATTCCACCATAGGGTAAGGTCCCATATACCTGGGAGCCAATGTACCCTTCCTCCCAAACCTCAACATGCCTTTCCAAGGAGAGACCTTGAGGTATACCTTGTCTCCTACTTGGAACTCTAAAGGCCTATGACAATTGTTGGCATATGACCTTTGCCTATCTTGGGATGCTCTCAACTATTGCTAGATCATATTGATCTTATTTGTTTTCTGTTGCACAAGCTCATGACCCAAAAGATGATATTCACCAGTCTCATACTAAAACAATCAGATATCTACAATGTCTCCCATACAAAGCCTCATACGGTGCCATATCAATACTCCCCTGATAACTATTTATAGGCAAAGTCTATCAAACTGAGATGTATATCCCAACTGCCCAAAAACTACAAGACACGTGCTCTCAACAGATCTTCCAAAGTCTGAATAGTCCTCTCAGACCTTCCATCTATCTGTGGGTGGAACATTGTGTTGAACCTCAATTATGCACCCGTGGATGTATGTAGACATTCCTAAAAGTGACCAGTAAACTAAGGACCTCTGTCAGAGACAATGGTAACTGGGATACCATACAAACAGACTATCTCATCAACATAAACTTGTGTTAACTTCTCTGTTGTAAATTTTGACTTCATAAGAAGGAAGTGTGCTGACTTAGTTTACCTGTCAATGATCACCCAAATGGAATCATGACCTTTGGCTATCCTAGGAAGTCCAACCATAAAGTTGATCATGATATGATCCCATTTCCATTGTGGTATAGGATGTTGGATCTAAGGGCTCTAGAAGGGGGGTGAATAGAGCTATAAAAATTCTCACAAAATAGATTAGACCTTTAAATAATATAAAATTTAAAGTAATAGCTCAAGTCCAATTTGAAGTCATATCTAACAAGAATAGCAAGGATGAGAGAGATTGATAGCAAGCACTTGACAAAGGGATGTAGAGTGGTTCCACACTTCAAACTAGAACTGAGTCAGTCTGCTACCTAGAGAGGTCAACCTCTAGGACTTTGCAAGTGCTTTTCTCTATATTATCACCAATAAGAGTTACAACACAAGACCACCAAAGGACTTACCCATCTGAGCACAAGGAGATATCCACCTTACCAAGGACTTACCCACTTTGCTTGAGTCTTCAGCCTTCACCAAGGTCTTACCCACTCAAGCACAAGTCTTCCACCTTAAAGAAATTTTCCACTCCTCTTGGATCTTCAGCCTTTGCCTTCTCCTTCACCTGGAGAAGATCACCACCTCTTCATCAACCTTGAAGAGGACCAACTACATCTCCTTCTTCACTCGATGGAGGTTGCTTCACCATTTGTTCATGTAGGAAGGAGATAGGGAAGTAGGAGAAGATGAGAGCTTTACATGTACAACGGTGGAGCTCTATTGCAATATGCCTATCCCACTCACAATCACAAAATGAAGTGTAAACTAGAGAGAGGGGGGCTCAAGGAGTAGTAGCACACTCAACTATAGCAAGGACCTTGAATATCTTGAATGAGCAAACTTGAAATGAACTCTAAGGGGTCCTATTTATAGTTGGGGGTGCTCCCTTGAGTTGGGGAACACTTAGTATCAAAATATAGTCATTTTCCACAAGGAAACTGATCTATTTTCACCCAAAATAAGTCACCAATGGTTATAATCACTTATTCTGCGTTTTCCATACAGTACATTCGATCGAATTTCAATAAAGGTAAATCGGCTGATCAACTAAAAGACAAAGCCAATTTTCAAACTATCGGTCAAGTTTGTTCTGGGGAACTCGACCGATGAGAAAAAATTGACTTTGCTCAGTGAGTCGGTCGGTCGAGTTCTATGAGTGCACAACTCTATTAATGGGTCATCTTCAAAAAATCCATCATAGGATCGGTCGAGTTTCCAACTCGATCGATGAACAACCTGTTATCAATTTTCTACAATGACTTTTGGGTGATAAACCTTGGTATAAAGTGTCCCACATATTTTTCTCATCATAGTTACAAGTCATATCATCAATACAAGTGATTACATAATTCTTCTAAGGTCGTTTGAAGTGATTTCCTAATTAGCGCACTTGCATTGCATTTGACTTGAACTTGGACATGCTAGGGCTTGTGTAATTTGATCCTTTTCATGTACCAAAAGCCTAAAATCAATCTTAAACAAACATATTAGATACATAGGAATGGAATGGTTAAGTCATTATCAAAATATGGGCAATGTATAACCCTTAGGTCAATATTCTCCCCCTTTTTGACAATGAAAAACCATTCCTCAATCATATTGAAAAGGATATTAGAATTATACCTTTGCCCTGTGAATTGTAAGGGGAGTCAAGATTTGAACAATGTGAATTTCTCCCCTTCAATCTATGCTTACTTTAACCTACATAGTTAGTCTATTCTACACAAAGAAATATACCACATACATACTATATGGTCCTTTAGCAAGTCACATGATAAAGCATATAAAGAACAAGAAAAGGATCACACAGACAATAAAAGCAATATGGTTGAGCTTCAAAACATTGAATTTCTCTCCCCCTTTTGACATTATAAAAAAAGGAAGGGGGTAGAAGAGCATAAAAGCATGTCTTCTCCAAGCACAACCAAGCATATATCCAAAACATGCAATCTTAAAACATATACCAAACAGAGACGAGAGAAACAAACATGTTAAGTCTTAATCAAAATAAGATGAAACATGGCACCAACTCATAAGATATAATATTCCGCTCTGGCGATTTAGGTTATCTGTCCGCTCTGCTCTGGCGAGAAAGGGGGCGATTTAGGGCTTCCCCTGCGGCTCGGCTGGCTTGGGGGAGGAGCTCCAGGCTGCCGGTGAGCGCCTGCCCGCTCCTCCCGGGCCTCTCCTCCTCCTCTCCTGGTCGCTCCGATCGTGTTCGTGGCGGTGTGTCCTTTCAGCTTCGCTTCTCCTGCTTTTGGCAGTGGAGCATCGTTCCTCGGATCGAGCTCCTCTTCGGCAGTTGAGCCTTGCGGTGGTGGTTTTCGGCTGGGGCGTTGCCTCAGTGGCTTTCCGTGCTGCTTCCTCGGGCAGTTTGGGCTATCTCCTCCATCGAGCTGGTCCTAGCGACTAGTTTTCCTCCCCCTTTCCTCTCCGTGTTCTGCTTTCTTTTCTGTTTTCTGTTTTCTTAGTTTTTTTGGTCGGGTCTGTGGCTGTTTATCTGCCTTTTCTCTGTCTCTAGTTTTCGGTTTCTGTGTTCGCAGGCTTAGTTGGTGGTGGAGGGTTATCTGCCTTGTAGGTACGTAGTCTGTTCCTTTTCTTTTGTTTCTGTGTGGTCGTGTGTGTCAGGTTGCCTCTTTTGGTCGGTGGCCGGCGTTGGCGGCCTCAAACACCTTGCAGGGAGGAGTAAAGCGGGGTTTGATCTTTGGCGGGTGCTCCTATCCTCGGCCACCTTCGTCCATCTCAAGCTGTGCTTGTGGGTGGAGGGGTGCCGACGTGGTGTGGAGTGGTGGTGGGGTTCCCTGCCTTCCCTACCCCCCACCGTCTCACACGACTTGGTCCACCTTCCCTTGCGGTTGTGTCTGTTTGGGGTTTTTTGCCTCCTGCCTGCCAAGCTTTGTGGGTGTTGCCTTCCTTTTTTTGTTTTGTCTATGTGTTTTTGTCGGGTGCTTTGTTTTCTTGAGTGAGTTTGTCTGTCTGATAGGTTGTTTCTTCGTCCGGGTGGTGCTCCGTTTCTCATCATCGCTTTGTCTGTGTGTCTGTTTGGGGTTTGGTTTTGGTCCTTTTCTGGCCTTGTCTTTGTTGTTTTTGTGGCTGTGTGTGTTTTTCTGTTGGTGTCCTGTTGTGTCTTTGGTTTCGGTCGAGCTCTCTTCTTTTCAGGTGGTCTTCTGGCCTCTTCATGATGTTGATCTCTGCTGACAACTTTGCAAACTCCCAACCCGGTATACTCAAAGTCTCTTGCGGATTGAAGGCTTCCATCCCTGATAGCTGCTTTCGACAGCCACTACAAGCGGTGGTCGGTGCTGAAATTTACCTATCGCATTCCAATCTGAGTCTTGTGCTATGTTGGTCCTCAAAGGGGGTAGTTGTTAGTTTCTTCGTTGTGAGATCTCTTTCTTGTAGATGCCGTATGGCTTTCTTGAAATGACTTTGAGCTTACCTTCAAAAAAAAACTCATAAGATATAATAGATCAAAGAGTAAAAGTGCACAGAATTGATTACAACCCAAAATGCAAGTTCTCATAGAACAACTATAAGAGAAAATGATGAAAACTAAGATGATAAAACAGTATATCTCAAATCATGTGCCCAGATGTTTCCAATACAAAATAGCCTAGAAAGATATATATGATCAGCAAACTAGACTAAAAATTAAGAAAACCTAGACATCTAAGCTATATATATCAACAACATCATCATCCTCAGCATCAGGCTTGTAGTCATCATCTCCGTCTAAAGGTGCAGCAACATCACCTTCATCACTGGAGTCACCAGAAGAGCCACCAGAGCCATCATCAGCATCAAATGTAGCACTATCATCCTCACTATCACCAGCAGCCTCGTCAGCATCAACAATCTTCTTATCAGCCTGATCTGACATCTCCTCATCAATAGAGGGACTGAAGCGACGACCGGGCCAACAAAAATTATGCTCATCCCAAGACATATCAAGAGCATAGAGCTCATTGGTTTGTGAGAAGGAAGGAGAAGAATCACCAAGGATGGCAAACAGAGTGGCCAAGGGGCCAACAGGTAGAGGTAGGATAACTGGTGCAGGTCCACCAGTAACAGAGGATGTGGGAGCAGCAGAAGGTGCAGGTGGAGGGGTAGTATAACAACCTTGCCTCCCAGTAACCCCCAATTAAGGGAGACTAAGAGATCAGAGTCGTTATCCTAATTTTCGGATCAAAGGTTCAACAAATAATCAATAATAATTATCAAATTCTACTAAACTAAACTGAAAGGCTGTAATAAAAATTAACTTTGCATACCTTTTTCAAAAACATGGATATCTACTTTTATCCACATATGGAGTCTATTCTAACTAATCCTCCTTTGTACTTTAATTCTCATTTAATTCCACATATACCACTTTACTTTTGTTCTTTTTACTTGAACCTAAAATGCTGACAAACAAAAGGTCGTCAGCATAAATGAATTATGCTGGTAATCCAAACATACCCTCACCTCTACACTGTCCCTGCAGTGGACTTGGATGCTACCTTCCTTATGGTAGATCCCCATTTAACCCCTCATGATCCTACCTAACAGGTGAATCAGTTTCTAGGGTTGAGTCACATGGCACTACCCATAGCTAGCCCACTCCTTAACTCATGGTGTGCTAAAGAGTTGCATGGCACTACACGTAGGTAGCCCAATCCCTAACTCTTGATAACCTGATGGTCCCACTTAACAAGTAGACCCTTTACTAAGTTACCCTTTTCATCATTCGCAAAGCCACTGAGGAGGACCAGGATCTGAGCCAGACATGTATGCATACTTATGGTGATAGTGATAGTCACTTTATAGTTGCATGAAATAAAAGTCATCCAAGCAGTTATTTTCAGGCAACCGATAAAACAACCGGGAATCACCGTGAAACTAAAGTGATTAACCATAAGAGTAACCACATACCTATCAGGCTGATTTAAGATAGAATAATCCAATCAATCAAGAATTCCAAATAGGCAAGCAAGCACATAATTAGATCCTAAAATATGCATACAATTTACTATTATTAATCATGCCATCAAGATCTATTAAACCTAGCTCGCTTCCAAGGGTTTCTTGTAACATCCCTGACCCGGGTTATGCCTCAACCCTAGAGGTTTTGCTTAAGTATGTCATTTATATTCTTGTCTTTATCTTTTGAAAAGTAATTAAGACTAAAGGAGAGCTTATGTTTCAATTTTGGTCCTATTTGAATAATGTTGAAACAATATTTTACCTATTTTGGACTAAAAGTGCAATTTACCCAATTTAAGGGGGTACCTTGCAAATGTTACATGATAAATGTACCTCAAGTGTTATAGCATCATAATAATGAGAATGATGCTGAGGTATGACTTGTGGAAGCCTAAGTTCCAAGAAGGAGCTTGTTTGAATAATGCTTGTGTATTGAATGCTAGTTTTGGTGTAATTTGCAAATTACCCAAAACCTAGGGTTGGATATGTAAAATACCACTTCAAGAGTGTCCCCACTATTTCTTGGTATCATTTAGAGAAAATAAAAAGAATGGGGTGTCTTGTTTGAACTACTTTTGAGGAGAGATAATCTTGATAATAAAATAATCAAGAAATAAGCATAAATGAAACCCTAATTTATTTTGTAGGAAAAATAAATATATTAATTGAAGTGCACATCAACTAAAAAGGCTGTGGTTGAAATCCTATAGTGGTAGGACGTCCAAATGCCTTGAGTGGCACCGAAATATCCTAAGTAGGTGAAGAAATCCACTCACATTTGCTAATTAAAAAGTAATGTCCACTAAAAAATGGATAATAGTATTATAATGATTAAGGTGCTTAGTGGTTGCGTTTAATTCAAGGATAATTGAAAGGAAATTAAGGAAAAATGAATATGTCTTCTAAGGCAAGGAAGGGAGGGGGCATGTGGCAAGAAAGTGGATGAATTTTCTCCTACTTTCTCTCTCCTAGAAAATCAATTATATGTACTCAATTTTCTCCTTACTTGAAAGGCTATTTTTGCAAACCACTATCTTCCCTTGCTTTGGATGACGACCAAGGAGCTTAGGAGCAGGAGGAAAACGTTCCCCAAACTGAAGGTAAGCTCCATGATCATCTTCAACCTTGGATTGATGGTTGAAATCGGATTTCAATATTCATTTTCTTCACTCTTCTATCCAATGTTCAACCTTGGCTATCTTTTGCATCCAAAGAGTTGGAAATGAACCTTGGATAGTTGAAGGAGCTTCTTTCATCATTAGAGACGAGAATCTTGAAGCTTTGAAGCTACTTTGAAGGCGGGTTATATAACTTGAACCCATCAATGTTATTATTGATTTCAAATTCTCATCATATGTTGATCTTTTATTTTCTTCTTAAATAATTGATGAATTCATCATATATATGACATTAGAATTCAGATGTATGAAGCTTGATGATGATGACATAATCTTATCACACACCTCAAGAATGTCAAAAACAAACGGTTTCAATTTTTTTGGTCAAACGGTTTCAAATCGTTAGAGACCAAATGGTTTGAAACCATTTGGTGACCAAACAATTTCAAAACCATTAGAGACCGAACGGTTTCAATGGATTCACAAATCAATTGGTCTCATGACCTAATAAATTCAAACAATCAAACTCAATTGGTTTCAAAATCCTAGAATCAAACTCAATTGCTTTCAAAACCCTAGCTCAATTGGGTTCAAGACCCTAATTTTAGGTTCAAACGGTTTCAATTATGAATTGACCAAACGGTTTCAAACTGTTTGAGGATCAAAAGGTCTCAAACCGTTTAGGGTTACAAAATCCTAGAATCAAACTCAATTGCTTTCAGAACCCTAGTTCAATTGGGTTCAAGACCCTAATTTTAGGTTCAAACGGTTTCAATTATGAATTGACCAAACAGTTTCAAACTGTTTGAGGATCAAAAGGTCTCAAACCGCTTAGGGTTAATCAATCTTCAAACAGTTTGAGGGTCTTGGGTTGAAACGGTTTTCAGACTGTTAGATATGAAACGGTTTCAAAACCGTTTGATGAGCAAAAGGTTCAAGATCGTTTAAGGATATAAAGACCAAGACCGTTTGAAGGTTTAAACGGTCTCAAACCATTTTAAGATGTAGGACCAGACCGTTTGAAGGTCTAAATGGTCTCAAACCGTTTGAATGTTCAATTGGTTCAAACCGTTTGAAGGTTCAATTGGTCCAAACTATTTGAAGGTCCAATTGATTCAAACCATGTAAGTACTAATAACCCCATAAGTGGTTGAAGAGTATCTCAAGGCTGATTTCAATGGAAGTACCTCTAAAGTACTTAGGTGATTAGTATAATTCGAGTGATTATCACTCGATGCCTATGAAAGTAATAAATTCAATACACTATGATAAGCATAGCTGCATGTACTTTAGTAAGAAGTTAAGTCAGCCTAATAAGGTATGATGATGATGTGTGTTCCTAAGTACACGGAACAATGATAAGTATGATTTAATACTTAAATGATGCTATGTGAAACCCTAATATAGGGTTATGGCATATGAAATTCTAATTGATTAAGATGAAGAAACCCTAACCCTAATTTCAGGTAATGGGGTGAGAAACCCTAATATAGGGTGATCTTATGTGAAACCCTAATATAGGGTGATGTTATGTGAAACTCTAAGATAGGGTAATGTTATGTGAAACCCTAATATAGGATGATGTTATGTGAAACCCTAATTGATAAAGATGGGAAACCCTAACCCTAATAAGGGAATAGTGATGTTATCTTTGTATTTCATAATGTTGATATGTAATTGATATGGTTGTTATCAAGTATACTAACCATGCAGGTATCATGAGATATGAGCATAACCAGGTATGAGCTATGATGATAATAGGTCTTGTGAGCCATTATTTTATTTGTTTCCTAGTGAGAGGTGATAAGAAGTTGAATATGCCTTGTGAGCTATGTGAGATGCTTGTGTAACAAGTATCATGAATACCTTGGTCAGATGACCTAGAGGTATTAGTTACCTGATAGTGGTAACCATGTTCAGTGATGAACTAATGGTTTGAATAACTAGATCCAGTAAACATGATGATGGTATTGTTGAGGGATGTGAATTCCCAGTAATGAGATAAGGGATTGAGATCCCAATGTTCGATAAGGTTTTGAAAAGCACTTGATAGAAGTATTACATGTTTCTTTGTAGCATTCGTTATAATAATTCCTATTTGAAATCTTGATTGATGCTAAAAGAATATGGTAATGTACTTAAATAATCAAGTGGAATATTATCATGTAGAGCCCTGGCCATAGATCCATCATCGTCAGTAGATGGTGATGGTGAAACGGGTTCTACTACTGGTTAATCCAGAGCGTATATTATTGAATATACGGGGTTTCTCCTAGCTAAAAATAGGAGGATTAGAGTGCAACTTCGGTTGTAGACTCAAGATATGTTTAAGAGCATGGTGAACAGGCCCATGGCTCAGTGTGATGGAGCATGAATGCGTTCATGGCTCAGGGAGCACGGTGAAACTGGTCCGTGGCTCAAATTTACTAGTGTCGGGACCTGTACCAAGGCGGGCTAGAGAATGGGTAGCCTATGGGAGCTAACCCTATGAATGAGGTCACTTAAGAAAGAGACTGCAGTCCTGCTTGTGGTCTCACACTGACCGAGACGGATGAGATCAAGGAGTCCGGCTCTTCCTTTGATCTTGTATGGCACTGTCTTTGGGTTTCGTAACCGAAGGTTGGATTTGAGCGGTACGGCTCACTTCCTCAGGTTATAAGAATGATTGTAAAATGTAATAAGTCGTGTAGCATATTTTCTTAATGATGAATTATGAAAATCATTGGTTGATGTTACATTACTTATTGTATCCTAAATGGATAGATGTTATACATGCTCTTCATATTCCGTATTAAAATGGATAGATGATTTACTACTTTATCATTTATAACTGTAATGCTTTAAAAGATGATGTTGCTCAATTCTGCTTAATATTCATTAAATCCTGCTTTTCAATAAAGATTCATTTGCTCAGTTTATTATTTTTTACCTACAATAATAATATTTATGGCAGAGAGTTATATCTCTCGTTGGGACATGGGTCTCACTCTATTGATCTCCAACATTTTTAGGTGGACGAGGAGGCAGGAACCATACACTAGGGGAAAGACAGCAGCATCAGGGATAGCAGTGATATCTCAGGTGGAGATACTGACTGTCGTGTCTTGTAGTTATGAGTCTTATATGTCGTCTATGTACTCTCAGGTCCTTGGAGTCAGTTGTTAGTCCTTTTATGATCGATCTGAGATTTTGGCATTGAATGCCTCGAGGTTTTATGTTGTTTATGTGTAGATTTAACAGAGCAACTATTGTATGTAACCCTCAAGAAGAAAAGATACATGGTATGTACTCTGTGGAACGGAATGTATATATAATATTTTGGTTCTTGTTATAAGAGTTTCCTGGAAATGGATCTCTTTGCAAATGGTTTTAATTTTTAGTGATTTTTTTAATCTGTTGTTTATGTTTAATTCCTCTTAATTGTAACGATTTGTTTATCGGTTTGGTGACTGTCATCACAAGGTTTTGGTATCAGAGCTTAAGGTTTGCTGAGTCTACAGAGACATAGGATAAAGGTCATTGAGTCTGTTCTAGTGTCTTCCAGTTTATCTGATAGTGACTTCTTCTCTCAGGAGAAGAAGTAAAGCTTGAAGATGGTTGGATCACACGAAGAACATGCTGCTGAAAGCAGTGTTGCTGCACAAGGAGGAGGTATAAGGGATCAGGCTAGAGAAGAACTAGTACTTGAACATCCCCAGCTTGACCAAGCTACACTAGAAAACCCAGCTTTGCATGCTCTGTTTGGGCAGTTCATGGTGACTATGATGCATATGGCGGATAGGATGCCACCACCTGCACCTAGGGCACCAGCTCACAATGAGGGACATGGAGCTGGTAAGACTTTTGAACGGCTTCGCTGGGTAGGAGCCACTGAATATGCTAGTACAGCTAACCTAGAAGACGCGGACTTGTGGCTGACTGAGCTGGAAAAGGCCTTCGGAATTCTTAATATCCCAGAAGCTGAGAAGGTTAGACATGCGGTGTACCCATTGAAGGGGAGTTCTAGCCATTGGTGGGCCATAGAATAAGGCAAAAGGCCAGGTGTTGAAGTTGGATGGGAAGAATTCCAACGTGAATACGTTAGTAGATATTTTCCCAAGACTTACCTGGATGAGAATATCTCCCAATTTGAGTGGATAAGGCAAGGACAAATGAACATTAGTGAGTATGAAGCTAAGTTTAAAGAGCTTCTACGGTTTTATCTGCACATGGCTGCTACAGATGAGGAGAGGATTCAAAGTTTTGAGAAGGGTTTGAACACTGACTTAACCACACCAGTATCTGCTCTAGAGAATAGAGAGAGGTTTGCCACCTTTGTGGAGTCAGTTAGGCAGATAGAAAGGTCTGTGACTGAGAAACGTCAAGCCAATAGTAAGAAAATGTATACACAATTCTAAGGATATAGGTCTGAAAGTTTTAAGAAACCAAGGTTTACTGCATCAACAGTACCACTGAGGTTCAATACTCAGATGCAATGGACATCCAGCAAGGGTAGAGGCTGTAGTTTACAACCAGAGGGAGCCCACAACTCAGCATCAATGTCAGTAACAGGACCATCTAGACCACAGTGGGAGAACAGAGTCTATTATAAATGTGGGAAGATAGGAAATCTGATGAAAGATTGTCTAGTTAGAGACGTGAGTGTAACTCAACCATCGAGGAAGAGTCAGCAAGGATCTCAGAAGCAACAGTTTAGCAGTGGCACATGAGGGCGTGGACAGGTGTCCCAAGTTAGTTCATCTGCACCTAATAACAGGGCGAGTGGTCGACAACCAGCAATGACAAGATTCTATGCTATGAAGCAGCTGGAAGTAGTGGTCAACCCACGATTCGTGACATGTCAGATGGAATTATTTCATTCTGAAGTGTATTCATCCTGCTTTGTATCTGTTTTGATTGATCCGGGTGATGCACATTCCTTTATCACTTGAGAAGTGATTAATGACTGCAATATGACTATCAGTCATAGAGCAGATAATTTGTTATTAGAAACTCCATTAATTGGATCTGTAGTGTTGCGGGAGGTATGTTCTCTCTATGTTCTTTATTTTTTAGAACATAGCATTCAGGTGGATCTTATACCACTTCAGATGCATGGGTTCGACATAATCCTTGGGATGGACACCCTAGAAAAGTATAAGGTTGTCTTGGATTGTGGTTCCAAGTAGGCTATGTTCATAGACAATGGTGATACATGGGTTTTTCAGGGGGACATAAAGATTCTTCCAACCTGTCTAGTGTCAGCAATGATAGCTGAGAAACTGATGAGACAAGAATGCTTCGCATTCTTGGCACATGTGGTAGATACCAGAGCAGAGAGTCCTAGTCTTTCTGAAGTTCCAATTGTTAGGGAGTTTGAGGATGTGTTTCTTGTAGAACTTTCAGGTGTTCCTCCACCCCGAGAGATTGATTTTGAGATTAATCTAATCCCAGGTACACAACCAATGGCTCAAACACCTTATAGAATGGCACCTGCTGAGATGGCAGAACTCAAGAAATAGTTACAAGAGTTGATTGAAAAGGGTTTTATTCGACACAATACTTCACCATGGGGTGCTCCAGTTCTTCTCATTAAAAAGAAGGACATGTCTATGTGATTATGCATCGACTATAGATAGCTAAACAAAGTAACCATAAAGAACAAATATCCTCTTCCAAGGATAGATGACTTGTTAAACCAGTTGCGTGGTGCAACTATATTTTCTAAAATAGATCTGAGATCAGGATACCATCAGTTACACATCAAGGAGAGTGACATACCTAAATCAGCTTTTAGAACAAGTTATGGTCACTATGAGTTCATAGTTATGTCGTTTGGACTAACTAATGCACCAGCTGCATTCATGGAACTCATGAACAGAATCTTCCGACCATTTCTTGATCAATTCATAGTAGTCTTTATAGATGACATCCTGATTTATAGTAGAGATGCTCGACAGCATGAGCAACACCTTCGTCAGGCCCTGACTTTACTGAGAGAGCACAAGCTATATGCCAAATTCAATAAGTGTGAGTTATGGTTATCAGAAGTGTCTTTTCTTGGACATGTAATATCTGCCTCAGGTATCTGTGTTGATCCTAAAAAGGTAGAATCTATCTTGGAGTGGGAACAGCCAAAGACACCAATGGAGATACGCAGTTTTCTAGGACTGGCAGGCTACTATAGGAGGTTCATTAAGAACTTCAGTTCTATAGAATTACCCTTAACTAGGTTAACCAGGAAGGAGGTTCCTTTTGTCTGGAATGATAAGTGTCAACATTCTTTCCAGTCGTTGAAAGAAAGGTTGACCAGTGCATCTGTGTTAGTGTTACCTGAGTAGGGAAAGGGGTATATTGTTTTCTGCGATGCTTCTAAGAACGGTCCAGGATGTGTGTTGATGCAGGATAAACAAGTGATTTCTTTTGCTTCTCGACAGCTTAAGAAACACGAGGAAAATTATCCAACACATGATCTAGAATTCGCTGTAGTGGTTCATACGTTGAAGATCTGGAGACATTATCTCTATGGAGAGACATTCCAAATTTTCACAGACCATAAGAACCTAAAATACATCTTTTCACGGCATGAGTTGAACATGAGACAATGTCGCTGGATGGAGTTAATCAAGGACTATGATTGTACAATTGATTATCATCCGGGAAAGGCTAATGTAGTGGCTGATGCACTAAGTAGAAAATCATCATCGCCAAGCATAGACAAAGCACCGTTGAACTCTTTAGTGTGCTTTAAACGAGACATTCTTGTCTCTTTGAAGAAAAATAATGTACATCTTAAAGTATCCTTGTTAGTCGGACTGTTAGCTGAAATGCACATAAAACCTACTCTGAAACAACAGATCAAAGAGGCACAACAAGCTGATACTATGATTCAGTAGATGAGGTCAGAGTATGGTAGTGAGAAACGGGATGGTTTTCATGAGTCAGATGATGAGGTAGTTTGTTACCATGGTAGGATGGTAGTACCTGATGCCAATAACTTAAGGAAGTTAGTCATGGAGGAAGCTCATTCATCTATGTATGCAATGCATCCAGGGAGCACCAAAATGTATCATAACTTGAGAGATATGTATTGGTGGCCTGGTTTGAAGAAAGATGTAGCTGAGTTTTTTATGTGGTGTCCAGTGTGTCAGCAGTTTAAAGTTGAACATCAAAAGCTCACAGGAACAGTGCAACCTTTACCTATACCACAGTGGAAATGGGATCACGTGACCATGGACTTTGTGGTTGGTTTGCCGAGAACAGCCAAAAGTCATGATTCCATTTGGGTAATATTTGATAGGTTGACTAAGTCAACACATTTTCTTCCTATCAAAACAACCTATACAGTTGAGAAACTTGCACAGATCTATATATATGAGATAGTGCGTTTACATGAGGTTCCAGCTACAATTGTTTCTGATAGAGGTCCCCAGTTCATGAGTCATTTTTGGGAATGACTACAGAAAGCATTGGGTACGTAGTTAAGATTCAATACTGCCTTTCACCCACAGATAGATGGACAAATTGAGAGGACTATACAAACTTTGGAGGATTTGCTTAGGGCATGTGTCCTTCAGTTTGTAGGAAGTTGGGATATACACTTGAGCTTAATAGAATTTGCTTACAACAATAGTTATCAGCACAGTATTGATATGGCACCATATGAAGCCTTATATGGTAGACATTGTAGATTTCCATTGTGCTGGTATGAAACAGGAGAATACCAACTTTTGGGTCCTAAAGTAGTACAACAGACAACTGAGAAGATTAAAGTAATACAACAACAGTTAAAGGCTGCACATGATAGGCAGAAGTCATACGTTGATAAACAGTGAAGACCTTTAGAATTCCAAGTTGGAGACAAAGTATATCTCAAAGTCTCACCTTGGAAAGGTGTTCTTATATTTGGGAAAAAGGGTAAGTTAGCTCCTACATTTATGGGGCCTTATCCAATCACTAAACGGATTGGAAAGGTAGCCTATAAGTTGGAATTGCCATCTGAGCTACATAGATTGCATCTAGTATTCCATATATCCATGCTGAGAAAGTGTCACCCTGATACGGAGTTAGTTTTGCAACCTGTGGAGGTAGAATTAAATGAAGATATATCATATGTAGAAGGACGAATGATGATTCTTGACGAGAGAATAAAAAACTTGAAAAAGAAAGACATAGTTCTTGTGAAAGTTCTTTGGCATCATCATGGCATTGAAGAAGCTATGTGGCAGCTGGAGGAAGAGAAGAGGAGGAAGTACCCTTCTCTTTTCTCTTGATGATTTCGGGGACGAAATCCCTATTAGGGGTGGATAATTGTAACATCCCTGACCTGGGTTATGCCTTAACCCTAGAAGTTTTGCTTAAGTAAGTCATTTAGATTCTTGTCTTTATCTTTTGAAAAGTAATTAAGATTAAGGAGAGCTTATGTTTCAATTTTGGTCCTATTTGAATAATGTTGAAACAATATTTTACCTGTTTTGGACTAAAGTGCAATTTACCCAATTTTAAGGGGTTACCTTGAAAATGTTACATGATAAAATTTCCTAAAGTGTTATATCATCATAAGAATGAGAATGATGCTGAGGTATGGCTTGTGGAAGCCTAAGTTCCAAGTAGGAGCTTGTTTGAATAATGTTTGTGTATTGAATGCTAGTTTTGGTGTAATTTGCAAATTACCCAAAACCTAGGGTTGTATATGTAAAATACCACTTCAAGAGTGTCCCTACTGTTTCTTGGTATCATTTAGAGAAAATAAAAAGAATGGGGCGCATTTTTTGAACTACTTTTGAGGAGAGATAATCTTGATAATAAAATAATCAAGAAATAAGCATAAATGAAACCCTAATTTATTTTGTAGCAAAAATAAATATATTAATTGATGTGCCCATCAACTAAAAAGTCTGTGGTTGAAATCCTATAGTGGGAGGACGTCTAAATTCCTTGAGTTGCACTGAAATATCCTAAGTAGGTGAAGAAATCCACTCACATTTGTTAATTAAAAAGTAATGTCCACTAAAAAATGGATAATAGTATTATAATGATTAAGGTGCTTAGTGGTTGCGTTTAATTCAAAGATAATTGAAAGAAAATTAAGGAAAAAGGAATATGGCTTCGAAGGCAAGGAAGGGAGAGGGCATGTGGTAAGAAAGTGGATGAATTTTCTCCTTCTTTCTCTCTCCTAGAAAATCAATTATATGTACACAATTTTCTCCTTACTTGAAAGGCTATTTTTGCAAACCACTTTCTTCCCTTGCTTTGGCCGATGACCAAGGAGCTTAGGACCAGGAGGAAAATGTTCCCCAAACTGAAGGTAAGCTACATGATCATATTCAACCTTGGATTGATGGTTGAAATCGGATTTCAACATTCATTTTCTTCTCTCTTCTATCCAATGCTCAACCTTGGCTATCTTTTGCATCCAAAGATTTGAAAACGAACCTTGGATAGTTAAAGGAGCTTATTTCACCATTAGAGACGAGAATCTTGAAGCTTTGAAGCTACTTTGAAGGTGGGTTATATAACTTGAACCCATCAATGTTATTATTGATTTCAATTTCTCATCATATGTTGATCTTTTATTTTCTTCTTGAATAACTGATGAATTCATCATATATGTGATAGTAGAATTTAGAGGTATGAATCTTGATGATGATGACATCATCTTAGCACACACCTCAAGAATATAAAAAACAAACGGTTTCAATTTTGTTGGTCAAACGGTTTCAATGGATTCAAGGATCAATTGGTCTCATGACCTAATAACTTCAAACAATCAAATTCAATTGGTTTCCAAATCCTAGAATCAAACTCAATTGATTTCAGAACCCTAGATCAATTGGGTTCAATACCCTAATTTTAGGTTCAAACGGTTTCAATTCTGAATTGACCAAATGGTTTCAAACCGTTTAAGGACCAAACAGTTTCAAACCGTTTGAGGATCAAACGGCCTCAAACCGTTTAGGGTTAATCAATCTTGAAACCATTTGAGGGTCTTGGGTTGAAATGGTTTTCATACCATTAGATATGAAATGGTTTCAAAACCATTTGATGAGCAAAAGGTTCAAGACCGTTTAAGGATATAAAGGCCAAGACCGTTTGAATGTCTAAATGGTCTCAAACCATTTGAAGGTTTAGGACCAGACCGTTTGAAGGTCTAAACGGTCTCAAACCATTTGAAGGTTCAATTGGTTCAAACCGTTTGAAGGTTCAATTGGTCCAAACTGTTTGAAGGTCCAATTAATTCAAACCATGTAAGTACTAATAACCCCATAAGTGGTTGAAGAGTATCTCAAGGTTGATTTTAATGGAAGTACCTCTAAAGTACTTAGGTGATTAGTATAATTAGAGTGATTATCACACGATGCCTATGAAAGTAATAAATTCAATACACTATGATAAGCATAGCTACATGTACTTTAGTAAGAAGTTAAGTCAACCTAATAAGGTATGATGATGATGTGTGTTCCTAAGTACATGGAGCAATGATAAGTATGATTTAATACTTAAATGATGCTATGTGAAACCATAATATAGGGTTATGGCATATGAAATTCTAATCGATTAAGATGAAGAAACCGTAACCCTAATTTCATGTAATGGGATGAGAAACCCTAATATAAGGTGATGTTATGTGAAACCCTAATATAGGGTGATGTTATGTGAAACCCTAATATAGGGTGATGTTATGTGAAACTCTAATATAGGGTGATGTTATGTGAAACCCTAATATAGGATGATGTTATGTGAAACCCTAATTGATAAATATGGGAAACCCTAACCCTAATAAGGGAATAGTGATGTTATCTTTGTATTGCATAATGTTGATATGTAATTGATATGGTTGTTATCAAGTATGCTAACCATGCATGTATCATGAGATGATGAGCATAACCAGGTATGAGCTATGATGATAATAGGCCTTGTGAGCCATTATTTTATTTATTGCCTAGTGAGAGGTGACAAGAAGTTGAATATGCATGGTGAGCTATATGAGATGTTTGTGTAACAAGTATCATGAATACCTTGGTCAGATGACCTAGAGGTATTAGTTACCTGATAGTGGTAACCATGTTCAGTGATGAACTAATGGTTTGCATAACTAGATCCAGTAAACATGATGATGATATTGTTGAGGGATGTGAATTCCCAGTAATGAGATGAGGGATTGAGATCCCAATGTTCAATAAGGTTTTGAAAAGCACTTGATATAAGTATTACATGTTTCTTTGTAGCATTTTTCATAATAATTCCTGTTTGAAATCTTGATTGATGCTAAACAAATATGGTAATGTACTTAAATAATCAAGTGGAATATTATCATGTAGGGACCTGGCCATAGATCCATCATCGTCAGTAGATGGTGATGGTGAAACGGGTTCTCATACTGGTTAATCTGAAGCATATATTGTTGAATATGTGGGCTTTATCTTAGCTGAAAATAGGAGGATTAGAGTGCAACTTCAGTTGTAAACTCAAGATATGTTTAAGAGCATGGTGAAAAGACCCATGGCTTAGTGTGATGGAGCATGAATGCATTCATGGCTCAGGGAGCACGGTGAACTGGCCCGTGGCTCAGATTTACTAGCGGCGGGACCTGTACCAAGGCAGGCTAGAGAATGGGTAGCCTATGGGAGCTAACCCTGTGACTGAGGTCACTTAAGCAAGAGATTGTGGTCCTGCTTGTGATCTCGCACTGACCAAGACGGATGAGATCGAGGAGTCCGGCTCTTCCTTTGATCTTGTATGGCACCGTCTTTGGGTTTCGTAACCGAAGGTTGGATTTGAGCGGTACGACTCACTTCCTCAGGGCATAAGAATGATTGTAAAATGTAATCAACCGTGTAGCATATTTTCTTAAGGATGAATTACAAAAATCATTGGTTGATGTTACATTGCTTACTGTATCATAAATGGATAGATTTTATACACGTTCTTCATATTCCATATTAAAATGGATAGATGATTTACTGCTTTATCATTTATAATTGTAATGCTTTAAAAGATGATGTTGTTCAATTCTACTTAATATTGATTAAATCATGTTTTTCAATAAAGATTCCTCTACTCAGTTTATTACTGTTTACCTGTAATAATAATATTTATGGCGGAGAGTTATATCTCTCGCTGGGACATGGGTCTCACTTCGTTGATCACCAACATTTTTAGGTGGACGCGAACGCAGACGAGGAGGCAGGAACCATACACCAGGGGAAGGACAATAGCATCAGGGATGTAGTGATATCTCAAGTGGAGATACTGACTGTCATGTCTTGTAGTTATGAGTCCTATGTATCATCTCTATACTCTCAGGTCCTTGGAGTCAGTAGTTAGTGCTTTTATGATCGATCTGATATTTTGGCATTGAATGCATCGAGGTTTTATGTTGCTTATGTGTATATTTAACAAAGCAACTATTGTATGTAACCCTCGAGAAGAATAGGTGCATGGTATGTACTTTGTGGACCAGAATGTATATATAATATTTTGGTTCTTGTTATAAGAGTTTCCTGGAAATGGATCTCTTTGCAAATGGTTTTAATTTTTAGTGATTTTTTTTAATCTGATGTTTATGTTTAATTCCGCTTAATTGTAACGATTTGTTTATCGATTTGGTGACAGTCGTCACATTTCTAGTCCACTTGTAGGGTTTCCATTATAATTACTCACAAACCCTAATTATCTCATCTATTCTTCATGAAAGATATTAAGGTTATTTTTTAACAACATATAAACCTAATTTCAATTTAAGGCACAATTAGCCATCAATTAAGTCCATCATGCCTTTTACTACCATTTTATCCTTTTTATTTATAACAAGATCATTAAGCCTCATTATCAACTTTGGTTCCTTCCAGATTAACAACTCATAGTTCATCTAAATCACATATGAACTCTATTTATCATTATTCCATCTTTAACCATTAGAAAACCCTAATTACCATATTAAGGGTATTTAGGAACCTTTATACTCAAAATAGCTTAGAACTATCATATCTCAGCTTTAATCATAAAATTTGAATAATTAAAGCCATTAAGAGTCACATTTACTAATATTAGGGTTTCAAGGCCCATTAAAGCATATTTATGCACATGACACTCTAATTTAAACCAATTATGTGCAAAGTTCATCCTCTTTGTTCATAATGTACCTTTTTACAATTAATAGGTTAATATCAACTTTAATCATCCATTAAACCTGAATAAATACATTAATCATCTCAAAATAGGGTTTCTTAATCACTAAAGAATTAAAGTTGATAACTTCCATTAATTTTCGAATTGCAAGAGGAATTAGCCTCTAAAATTATTTTTAATGAATTCAACTCATTTTTTTAGCAAAATACAAATATTATATGTATCAATCTGAGTTACCATTATTTAGTTATGAATTTTGCACAAATTACCTTTTTGGACCAATCAGAAGCTGCCATGTCACCCTATTCATGCAACGTTGCTCTGTGGGTTTGAAAAGATATCGGATTGACGAAACTGCCCTCAGTTAAATTGGTCAGCGCTTCAGCCCACATAGGGCAGAACTGTCCAACGACCCATCATCTTTTTCCCTGCGCGCCCTAGCACTGTGGGTGGGTGTTTGTTGACTGTTGGGGAGTCACCCCCTCTACCTCAAGGCCCGAGGGTGGCCGGAGACTTCCGCCCCACCTCAGTCGCTCACCGCCACACCTAGGCTGCCTCTCTTTGTGGCCCAGGTGGTCATTCCCAGAGTGCCAAACCTATGGCTTCCTGCTGGTCGTGCAAACCTTCTGTAGGCGATCGTGTGAGGTCGAGAGCTCGGGGACGAGAGCTGATCGTCCTCAGGTCATCAAGGAACACCAAGCTTCCATCAAGATGACTCCTCCGCTCCCCGTTGCTCTAGGGAAAGCACCAACTTCATGGCTAGGGTTTGAATCAAAGGAGAAGAAGAAAAAGAGAGGGAGGGCTACGTGAAACTTTCTTTGGTCCTAACCAGGGGCTCTATACTTTTATAGACAAGGGTAATGAAGCCCTAGGATGGATATACATGAGTTACCAAGTCCCTTTCCCAATAGGAACCCTTTTCCTTCAATGAGAAGTAATCTTCTCTCTCCTAATTATCCTTTTTATAAACCATGTTCATGGGATATTTAGGAATTCTAAAATCCTCTCACGTATTCTCTTTATTGCTTGAATTTTAACCCATTGGCATGAAATTCTATTTTCATATAGTAGAAAATACTTCCTTTTTAGCAATGCCACCAAAATCATTAATTATGCATCACATTATCCTTTTATTTTGTATTATTGGTATTTTCTCTTTCTTTCTTCTCCATTTGGGCTCCTTGTACCCCAAGAAACTCTAAGATTTCGAAATTCTTTTTAGTGGATATTCATTATCCTTCTAAATGCATCTATTTCAATTATTTCCCATTATCTTGTTAGTTTCTTATTAAAATATCTCTTTTTGAGGATTTCTCTTTATCTCTCTTTGTATTTTCCTTATTCAAATTCCTTGTAACATTAGGAACCTTAAGGATACGAAAATCCACCAAGGATAACTCAATTATACCTCTTTCCACTTATTTTCCACATTTTATCATTGTTTTCAATTTCTTTCTTAATAAAGAAATATTTAATTGATCTTTTCTTTTCTTGTTGCATTATTTTTGCAACTTTGGACTCCTTGGGACCCAAGGAACCCAAGAGGGATGAAATCCAACTTTGGATAACATTCCTTTGTCTTCTAGAGGTTTCTACATCTTTCTTTTCCTCATTTTCTTATTTACTCATTTAATAATGGAGTTTTTTGTCTTTTCCTTGTTATTGGGCCCAATTGCCAATAAAGCCCACAAAACAACCAACAAGGCTATTGTAAACGAAATCCATTTATTCAAAACAAATTATATCATTATTTGTTCAAATATCTTGAATAAGAGAAATTAAATTTCTCAACAAAAGAACCCAAAAATTGGGGCTGTAACATCTTTCCCCTCTTATAGGAATTTTGTCCTCAAAAATCCATCAAGCAAACAAACAATTTAGGATAAGACTTTTACATGTCCATCTTTGGCCCCTATGTGACTTTGCCCTATCCATGGCGCTTCCAAAGAACCTTTATCATCACATATTCCTTTCTCCGAGTTCTTTCACCTTGGCATATATAAACCTCACAGGTGACTCAGGTCATTTCAGCCTCCATTGGGGTTCACTAGGTTCATTTCTCCACACATGGTCTGGGTACCTCACATAGTGCTCTAAATTGGACACATGAAACTCATCACACTTTACTTTATCCTGAGGAGTAAGGTCAAACTTAATCTTCTCCACCTATCCATCTCAAGAAGAACCCATGCATCTGGGACTCAGCTCTCTTAGCTATAACTTAGAGGGGTCAGATTTTCATGTCATATATTCCCCCATAGTGAACTGCATGTCAGTCTACTTTGCATCAGCTTACCACTCATGTCATCGCTGGGCTCCTTTCATCCATCATATGATCAAAGCGAATTCATCTACACTCACTGTGGTCCTTCTCAGGCCTTCACGAGGTCCCTCCACCAACATCATCTTAATGAAGTGGTGACCGAAACAACCTCCCTTACAGAGATCCTTTACATCCTGACACTGGATATGGTGGTTATTATCACATCTTACAGACGACCAGAACTGTCTCTAGATATCACCCTGAACGAGCACACATGCTCTCATCAGACCCTCTAGTCTGGATTATACCAACCATTAGTTAGGGGTGATAAATTGTACTAACATCGAGTTCTTCATGTACCTACTCCCACTTATGGAAGTGAACCTTTAGGTCATCCTCAAGAACTTTTGAACTCGCAACATGATGTAGTTGAACCATCTCCCTCATATGTAGTTCAACCAGATCCGTCCCTTGACAGTACTCTTTCCTTCTCTTATTATCTAGGTAAGGTGATCTACCATAACCCATATTGCATCTCAACCTTCATTGGTCTATGGAAGACTTACCACAACATCCATAGTGATGAACTCCCATTCTCGTCCAGGAACTCTCTTTATCCTCTATATCAATACACTGGGTTACTGGTGTTCGTCCTTCACTTCCTGTCATGCATGGCAACATACCACATGCAACGTCATCTTAAGCATCCAAAGTACTACTGTCACTTACTATGTTTGTAGTACCACAGTGTATGGTGACCTTAAAATCATGATCTCCTATATGTCATGATTCCTCAAGATTGATTCCTCCGAAACGCTAAACCACTCTAGTCAGGTTTCATCACCTTCTTTTCCAAAGAAGTGCATCTGAGGTTCTACAACCATCCTTTTATTGCATCAATGCCTAGGCTGGCTAACCAAACATTAACTAACTTGTTAAACATATCTTGTTACATCTGAGTGTTAGCCAAACTTATCTCTTTTTCAAACTTAGGGTTAACCTAACAACCTCTTCTAGCCTCTAGCTAAACTAGGCAGATGCATCTCATCTAGAGAATCCATTACCACTTCACATCCTTAGGTGTAAGGTAATGTTGAAGACATACACCTCCATGTATCCACTTATTATCTCATCTCATCTCTAAGTCTATCTTCATCAAGAAAACTTTGAGTTTATTCTCTTGGTTTTTCGAACTCAACCTTGTATGACTCATAGCTCATGATAACAACATCCTCATAAGATGACTACATTATTCCTCTTAGTGTTTGTAAACCATCCATGTATCATTCACTCCACCAGGGTATGTTATCATCTCTGTTCTCATACCTCATTGCAACGTTCCAACTCACATCATCTTTATCCTTGGTGTATGGCATGCGTACCATCCTATCTCTCACTCCCATAACAATAGGAAATAAGCATTTGGTTGCAATCCAAATACAGAGTTCTTCCTATTCCAAGAGTAGAGATGGTATATCCCACCTTGCCAATACACCTTTAAATCTACGTTGAAACGTTCCACATATGTCTCTACCTCACAAACATCTCGATATCAAAGTTACTTCCATGGAAAACCAGTTTTGAACCTACTTGGGTCCACATACAATCCTTGGTCATCTCCTCTAGGTCTATAGGGTGCTGACACTTTTGGGGTTATCCCTCTTCCCTTATGCATCCAGAGAGTGCCCTACTCATCTTCCCTTTGGGTCTCATGAGTTCATGAAGGTGATCAATCTCCTAACCCATGTCCTTTAGACAATGATAGTTGTTACCTCCCGACCCTATGGTCATGTGCAACTAGGGAATTAGGCAACTCCTACTTCCATCGGTCTTATCCCTACCTGACCCCAGGATAGACTTAGGATTATAGTACATGTCCAACTTAGAACTTTACCCAAGCCTTCATCATCTCTCTCTCTCTCTCTGCATTCATGGGCTGAATTTCATCATTTCATAGGGGTCATGGCAACCTTCCTACCTTGGTCAGGCCCCATACTTATTACCTCCATGGTAACACATCCACATGCACTTAGAGATGGTTATCTATGGGTCTACAGGTTCATTCTCATACCATGTACTTTTCACTTAGCTTCTCAAGATCCTACAAGACCTCTTTAGGTTACCTTAAACCAACAAAACTGGTATACACCCTACAAAAGGGTCCCTCTCCCAGTATAGGAGGAAACTACATCTTGATAACAAAGGTTATGAACGTCCTTATGTCTAGGGTTGACATCCACATGAGTGTGCTTAACCCTAGCAAGCTACTAAGGCACAAGTAGACCACCTACTAAACCATGCTAGGTCACACTTGTTCTCATCCTCAACATTGGATCGAGATCATGCCTTCCCATGTCATCAACTTAGCTGTGAGGGGTTCAACAAACATGCCTTAAACTTAAGGGGTCTCCCTTTCCTCTAAACATGAGGAGTACCATGCTCGAATCTATAGAAACTCAAATCTCATCATGAGCATTGGGTACACCACTTCCCCTCTTAGGCCTAGGAACCCTAGGTTCACCTTTGGGTGTCAAAGTGCATGCTCAACCTCTTAACCACGAATCAAGCATGTATAAGGCATGACATGCACTCCATGTCATCCTTGTACTCGAGCAACACTTCAGAGTTGAGTACTCCTCCAGGGCAACTAACAAAGTATAAGGCCTCACACCCTGTTACTAAACCTCTTCAGGGTCTAAGGAACTCTTCTTCCTATCTTACAAGGTAAACACCTATATCGTAGGCACATAGGTACTAGAATCCTCATCCTCTCTCTAGTATTTGGTTCCTATAATGGCAAACAAGATATCATCAGCCTCCAAGGATCAAGCTTGAGGCAACCACTATCATCCACTAGGTCGCATCATCCTTGACTCCCAACTATTCCTCATATCTTAGAGTCTGAGCTTCCAACCTCCTTTCTTGGGTCCTACTCTCTTTCTCTAGAGCTAACCCTACAACCAACCTCACTATTAGAGGTCCTCTCTCTATGAAGGTGGTTCAAGATTACAAGCATACCCCTACCTGGTGAAGCCTATGTTCAAGCTTATGTTTGCTCAAGGTTATCCCTAGCCCTTTATGCTTATCTCATCATCTTTACAACATACTCCCTTGGCCAGGGTTTTAGCCTACTATCAGCACGACTAACGTACTATGGGTGCCTACTATGCCATGCTCATATAAGCTCATGGGGTTTCCATAGGTTCTTCTCTAACCTCATCAAAGAAGGAGTTATCCTTCACTCTAACATGCAGAGCCCTTCCCAGGGTTGGGTCACCAAAGGTACTAGGTCATCCAACCTCTCATGGCTCATATGGCATCCAAAGGCATGACCATCCAAACACCCAGTCTACCATGCCATCTAACTCATCATGTCATCTCTCTCTCTAACCACCACTTAGGGTTATGGTTTGCATCATCCTTATAGGATATGCCAGGTCTCTACTTATAATGGAGGTCTCTACCTCCAAGACTAACTCTCGTTACTTATCCACTTGACTAAAAGGTCTAGCCTCAGGTCTCTCCTGAGGGCATGACAACTTATGTCATACGACCTAAGCATGTATCTATTATTTAGTTTACGCTTAATCTATTAATCTTATGTCCATGACATCTTATTTACATGCTTTTCTTTAATTTGGTGGATGATTCCTTAAACCTTATCAACCTTACCCATACCTCAAGAGGGTGAGGAAAAGAGAGAAAACTCTAATCCTTATAATCCTTAACAACATTTGAGTTGAGAAGGGATGAACAAGATGAGAGAGTCCTAAAGGTATCTTATTTTGAGTCCAATCCTGAGACATTGGCCAGGCAGTCACACTAATTTGGGAGTCCATGTATTCCGACTAGCGATGCGGAGGAAAATCTTTCCAGCCCACGGACGTGATCCTTTTCTAGACACCTCTGTCTTTTGGAAATTTATCTAATAACTCCCTTGGGTTCTACAGAGTTGGTAAAATTTAATAATTATTAAAGATTAGATGAGGAACATATGCTTTGATACCAAATGTAATGACCCTGCCTCCCAGTATCCCCCAATTAAAGGAAACCAAGAGATCAGAGCCGTTCTCCCAAATTTCGGATCAAAGGTTCAATAAATAATCAATAATAATTATCAAAGTCTATTAAACTAAACAGAAAGGTTGTAATAAAAATTAACTTTGCATACCTTTTACAAAAACTTGGATATCTACTTTTATCCACATCTGGAGTCTATTCTAACTAATCCTCCTTTGTACTTTAATTCCCATTTAATTCCACATATTCCACTTTATTGTTTGTTCTTTTCACTTGAACCTAAAACACCGACAAACAAAACTTCGGTCTGCATAAATGAATTATGCTGGTATATGGGGGAAACAATAATCATGCAATTAACTATAACAACATATTGCAATCAAATATGATTTAACAAACAACTTTATGTTTTCAACATAACTCCTCAATCCATACATACCCTAACCTCTGCGTTGTTCTTGCAGTGGACCTGGATGCTACCTTACTTATGGTAGATCCCCATTTAACCCCTCATGATCCTACCTAACAGGTGAATCAGTTTCTAGGGTTGAGTCACATGGCACTACCCATAGGTAGCCCACTCCTTAACTCATGGTGTGCTAAAGAGTTGCATGGCACTACACGTAGGTAGCCCAATCCCTAACTCTTGATAACCTGATGGTCCCACTTAACAAGTAGACCCTTTACCAGGTTACCCTTTTCATCATTAGCAAAGCCACCGAGGAGGACCGGGATCAGAGCCAGTCATGTATGCATACTTATGGTGATAGTCATAGTCACTTTATAGTTGCATGAAATAAAAGTCATCCAAGCAGTTATTTTCAAGCAACCGATAAAACAACTGGGAATCACTGTGAAACTAAAGAGATTAACCATAAGCATAACCACATACATGTCAGGCTGATTTGAGAAAAAATAATCCAATCAATCAAGAATTCCAAATAGGCAAGCAAGCACGTAATGAGATCTTGAAATATGCATACAATTTCCTATTATTAATCATGCCATCAAGATCTATTAAACCTAGCTCACTTCCTAGGGTTTCTAGTCCACTTTTAGGGTTTCCATTATAATTACTCACAAACCCTAATTATCTCATTTATTCTTCATGAAAGATATTAAGGTTATCTTTTAACAACATATAACCCTAATTTTGATTTAAGGCACAACTAGCCATCAATTAAGTCCATCATGCCTTTTACTACCATTTTATTCTTTTAATTTATGACAAGATCATTAAGCCTCATTATCAACTTTGGTTCCTTCTGGATTAACAACTCATAGTTCATCTAAATCACATTTAAACTCTATTTATCATTAATTCCATCTTTAACCATTAGCAAACCCTAATTACCATATTAAGGCTATTTAGGAACCTTTATACTCAAAATAGCTTAGAACTATCATATCTCAGCTTTAATCATGAAATTTGAATAATTAAAGCCATTAAGGGTCACATTTACTAATATTAGGGTTTCAAGGCCCATTAAAGCATATTTATGCACATGACACTCTAATTTAAACCAATTACATGCAAAGTTCATCCTCTTTGTTCTTAATGTACCTTTTTTACAATTAACAGGTTAATATCAACTTTAATCATCCATTAAACCCTAATAAATACATTCATCATCTCAAAATAGGGTTTCTTAATCATTAAAGCATTAACGTGGATAACTTCTATTACTTTTCGAATTGGAATAGGAATTAGCCTCTAAACTTATTTTTAATGAATTCCTCTCATTTTTCTGAGTGAAATACATATATTATATGTACCAATCGGAGTTACCATTATTTAGTTATGAATTTTGCAAGAATTACCTTTTTGGACCAATCGGAAGTTGTCACGTCGCCCTATTTATGCAACGTTGCTCGGCGGGTTTGAAAACATAACAGATTGACGAAACTACCCTAAGTTAAATTGGTCGGTGCTTCTGCCCACGGAGGGCAGAACTATCCAACAGCCCATCATCTTCTTCCCTGCGCGCCCTAGCGCTGTGGGTGGGCGTTTGCCGACTGCTGGGGGGTCACCCCCTCTACCTCAAGGCCCAAGGGTGGCCGGAGACTGCCACCCCACCTCAGTCGCTCACCGCCGCACCCAGGGTGCCTCTCTTCATGGACCACATGGTCGTTCCTAGCGTGCCAAACCTACGGCTTCCGGCTGGTCGTGCAGACCTACTGCAGGCGATCGTGCGAGGTCGAGTGCTCGGGGATGAGATTCGATCATCCTCAGGTCATTGGGGAACACCAAGCTTCCATCAAGATGACTCCTCAGCTCCCCGTTGCTCCAAGGAAAGAACCAACTTCATGGATAGGGTTTGAATCAAAGGAGAAGAAGAAAAAGAGAGGGAGGGTTGCGTGGAACTTTCTTTGGTCCTAGCCAGGGGCTCTATCCTTTTATAGAGGAGGGTAACGAAGCCCTAGGATGGATATCCACGAGTTACCAATTCCCATTCCCAATAGGTACCCTTTTCCTTCAATGAGAAGTAATCTTCTCTCTCCTAATTATCCTTTTGATAAACCATGTTCATGGGATATGTAGGAATTCTGAAATCCTCTCACTTATTCTCTTTATTGCTTGAATTTTAACCCATTGGCACGAAATTCTATTTTCATATAGTAGAAAATACTTCCTTTTTAGCAATGCCACCAAAATCATTATTTATGCATCACATTATCCATTTATTTTGTATTATTGGTATTTTCTTTTTCTTTCTTCTCCATTGGGGCTCCTTGGACCCCAAGAAACTCTAAGATTACGAAATTCTTTTTAGTGGATACTCATTATCCTTCTAGATGCATCTATTTCCATTATTTCCCATTATATTGTTTGTTTCTTTTTAAAATAAATCTTTTTGAGGATTTATCTTTATCTCTCTTTTTGTTTTCCTTATTAAAATTCCTTTTAACATTAGGAATCTTAAGGATACAAAAATCCACCAAGGATAACTCAATTATACCTCTTTCCACTTATTTTCCACATTTTATCATTGTTTTCAATTTCTTTCTTAATAAAGAAATATTTAATTTATCTTTTCTTTTCTTGTTGCATTATTTTTGCAACTATGGACTCCTTGGGACCCAAGGAACCCAATAGTCATGAAATCCAACTTTGGATAACATTCCTTTGCCTTCTAGTGGTTTCTACATCGTTCTTTTCCTCATTTTCTTATTTACTCATTTAATCATGGAGTTTCTTTTGTCTTTTCCATGTTATTGGGCCAAATAGCCAATAAAGCCCACAAAACAATCAACAAGGCTATTGTAAATGAAATCCATTTATTCAAAACAAATTATATCATTATTTGTTCAAATATCTTTAATAAAAGAAATTACATTTCTCAACAAAAGAACCCAAAAATTGGGGTTGTAACAGGTAGCACTGCTACAGAAACATCGTTCAACGTCGCTTTACTGGGCGTCAGTTTTTTAGTAAAACCAACGCTGATAACATTCAACATCGGCTATTAAGTAAAATTGACATCTATATTTGAATACAAGCCAGACATGGGTATCGCGTTTTATTCAACGTCGGCTGGATAAAAGATATTGATGCCTAAAATAACCCACAAAATCAAATTTTCGAGCGAAAAAATTTGCGTAATATACATCGTCGCTGTTTTACCAAACAACCGACGTGGTTTTGCTTTGGCGTCGGTTTTTTGTAATGACTGACGCAGACTGTTGACTTATTAGCACCCGCGCAAAGTAGACTCTTCCCCTTTCTCTGTTTCATTGCAATCGAATGTCAATTTTAGGGTCTGGCGATTCCGGTAAGTAAGCAAACTCCCTCTGTGCGCCACTGCTCGCCTCCACCGTTCTCCTTGCTACCGTCGCCGCTATTCCTTGCTCACCGCCGCCCACCACCTTCGTTCTCCTTTCTCTCTGCCGCTCCTTCCCCCTGCTTGCGCGCCACCACATGGCGCTCCTACTGCAACGCCGAGCTGACATAAGCCGACTCCTTGCTCACCGCCGACCTGCTCGACATGCTCGCCTTGACCTGCTCGACCTCGCTTGCCCAGGTACCTGCCGACCTACCCAGGCGGCCGAGGCATTCACCTAAGGTCCCAAACCCAGGCGCCCAGCCTGGGCGGATGCTTGGGCGGCGCCAAGGCACAATGTTGCTGGGTGTATTTTTTTTAAAATTAATTTATTTACTGATTTGTGTTTATTTATGTACTAATTTGGTTATTATTTAATCATCTACTTATTTAACTTTATTTATCAACTGATTTAACTTTATTTATCAATTGATCTGTATTTATTTATCTACTGTTTGTATTTATTTATGTACTATTTCAGGAATTAACTGATCATTTACTACTGCCCGCCATTTCCCTGCCCGTCGCCTGCTCACCTTCCTGCTTGCCTGCCTACTCGCCTACCCTCCGTCTCACCCTCTCTCCCTACTGACGCCCTCCTGGGCTCAAATAGAGGTAAACATCCCCCAAAACCTTGTTTTATTACACTACTTGATCTTTAATCACATAGACTTAATCAACATTGCTACTTGTATGATCCTAGTGATTAAAAGCACTCTTTCCTGGTCCCCTCAGTAACTAATGTTCCCTTGAGATGAGTGTTAATTGATCTAGCTTGCTTACTTTCCTTGTAATGCCATCTTTTATGTGCTATGACCCACTAGTCACCTTTAGAGTAATAAAATGATGCAACTTGTACACTTGTTAAATTTGAATATGTAAATCCTATGAAATGATATCACCCCACAAAATCAGTAGTCACTATTATGTCTTGTACACTCTAGATTCAAGATCTAATACTCTTATGCTATTTTAACACCATGAGACCTTTTTTGCTCATTCTAGTAGATTATTATGACCTATGATGACCTAACATGAAACCATGCTCTTAATGATATGATTTTGTTGGCCTAGAAACCCATCCAAGATTTACTCATTAGGAGTAAATCTTGGATAGTCCCCAGTTTGGGACTGTTCTTGAACACCTAATCTCACTTAGGATGTAAGTGTATAATGTGTATTGGGTTTTGAGAAAATTTCGACAACATTTCCCCGTTTGTTCTCTAAGTACATATGTACTTAGAGAACAACGGGGAAATGCTACCGAAATTTTCTCAAAAACCCAATACACATTATACACTTACTAGTGAGATTAGGTGTTCAAGGATGGGATAGGTGGTACACATTTATTATATATAAGAATGACATCACATGTATTTGTTAACCGTAGAATGACTTATATGTGTGCGGAGATCACAATGAAGGATTGTTAATTGATAAAAGATCACAATTTTAGAGGCATGCATGTTTATATTTTTTTATTGAAGCTAAATGTTTGCTTTTTTAATATCAATATCATTTTCAAATTTGATGCTTCATTATCTTCTTGTTAATACAAATGCTAAATGTTTGCCTTTTTAATGACATTTTCAGATGGCTGACCATGATGAGCATGATGTCCATGATGAGCATGAAGTCCATGATGAGCATGTTGTCCATGATGAGCATGGCGAGGATACCAATGTAAGTTCTAAAAACATATCATGTATTTCTATAAAATTTATTATCTTCTAGTTATGGCATATATCCTATATTTCTATATTGGGCTAATTCAGTGTGTTCATTTTTGTCAAATTTTAGGTTGATGATGCACATGTACCCACTGAAGCACTAGAGGAACATGATGTGCATCACCAAAAACATAACAAGAAAAGGGGCATCACTTTGTTGAAGAAGTTAATAGCGTTAAGTGGCAGTGGATCCAAATTGGTTGTGGAGTTTGATAATGGAGGAAATGCAATTGGAGTAAACTGCAATAATTTTGTAAACTATCTTTGGGTTGTCACTCGAAGCCATTGTGGTGTTAAGTATGATAATTGGCATAAAGTTCCTCAGGCAAAGAAAGACATGATATGGAAGGATTTATGTGTGAGTTATTATTATTTGTAATTCTATTTTGTAGATTACAAATTCTATTATTTGCAATTCTATTTTTGGATACTAGTTAATAGCAATTCTATTTTACAGAATATGTTTGCATTGGATGAGAAGATGCATCGTAAAAGTGTGATGCAACACGCTGGAAAGATGCTAAGGAACTATAGGACAAATCTCAACAGAGAATACATAAAAGATGGTGATAAGAAGAAGAAGTCAACCCTTGAACAGTGGAACTTCTTGGACAAAGAAGATTGGGACAACTTTTTTGCTTCAAGAAAATCTGAAGAATTCAAGGTATTAAGTGAGGCACAAAAAGCAAGGCGTGCACTAAATGTGCATGACCACACTATGGGTCCAAAGGGCTATGCAAGCGTTCGCCAAAGACTACAGGCGGAGTCTGCTTCTACTCAGGAGTCCTCTACTACATGTGCCACACCCATGCCTCGCCATGATGTCTGGATAGCTAGGAGGCAAAACAAGAAGGGTGAAATAAAGAAGCTCGTAACTGTTGAGGCGACTGTGAAAATGGTAAAATACAACTCTTAGAGCAATCATTTGAATATTGATTATTTGTGGTGTTAACTTACCAATTTCTGTTGATGGTGATTAGCGGGAGCTGCACGAGCAGAGGAAACAAGGCGCGTTCATCCCTCAGGGCACAAGGGATGAATTGACAGTTGCTATGGGTAACCCAGAGCATCCTGGATGTGTTAGGGGTGCAGGCGCTAGTGTGGGAACCAAAGCATTCTTTAGGCCATCCCAGCATAAACCCAGAGCGGGACTTTTACAAGAAGAGGTAACATATTCTTTTTTTAGAATGTTGCTGCAAAAGGGAATTCAATAATAAGAAGCTAATGTTTCTTTTATCCATGTATAGGAGAATAAGAGAGTCGAGGATATAGTTGCTAAGAAGGTCAAGGAAGAATTGTTGCGGTGGCAGGCATCTCAGACTTCCAATCATCCTATAGCGACCCACTCTTCTCCTGATGCACAGACTGAGAGTAATCCTGTAGACCAACCGCCTAACACGTATGTTGTAAGTATTGTTTATGACATTGTAGCTATTCTTTTCAAGATGATATGTTTTCAAGATGATATGTATATATGTATAACATTCTTTACGTAAATTTGTAGGCATTGAAGCCATGCCGCTTAAGAATGCAAGACTATGGTGTTGCAGAGGCGCAGGCTTACCCGTCCCTTCCTGGGGCAATGTTTCACGGGACTCCAATGCCACAGGGCTACGTTCGTGTGAGCCCGATACGTGTATTACCCAATTGGAGGGAAGCTACATTGCCATATGCCCGCCCGGATATTGATACACTTGTTGAGGCAGAAGGCGGGGTGATATTGTGGCCCAAAGCAGATGTCGTCTACACTACTGAAATTGTAAGATAAATTTACATTACTTTAGATTGTTAATGTGTATATATGAGGTCAATTGATCTAAAATTATATATACATGTTAAAAAGAAGACACCCGGAGCACCTAGGCATCCACCTCCACTTCCTGCATTATCAAGTTGGGTTCCAACTGACCTAAAATACCCGTTAGGTCCTGCTTGTAGGGGAATGGCATGTTGGCTACGGGAACATAATATACATTGCCCTATAATTGTTTCTTTAGAAGCGAATTATGTAGGTTAATCATACGAAAGCTCTTTATTTATACAAGATATTATTGAGCTAGTTATATATGATTGGTTGAATACATCAATGATAGAGACATGGATAAGGTGAGATCTTGTTTATACATCCATATACCTTGTGTAAGATCCGGTGATCTGGTTTCTTATATATTAATGCATATGTAATACATGTTTTGTAGCTACTTAGTCGAAAATCAATGTAAACAATTTGCATTTGAACATGTGGGATTTTGATTCCATCATTGATTAGTATGGTAGCTAAAGACCTTGATAGTGTTCAACAATACTGTATAGATGCTTTTATAATTTTTGGTCAGCAAAAGAAGATGATAATAATAGCTCCATTCAAGTAAGTTTACTTTACTTATAATTTGGACTTTACAAGTAAGTTTACTTTACTTATTAATTTTTAATTTTTTTTACCTCTAGCGGTAGGCATTGGGAGTTACTAGTTATTCTCCCCGGGACGTTCACTATTTATTATCTAGATCTTGTGGGGAGTACATTGAATACTAAAATTGGACACGTAATGAGAATGTCATTATTCTGGTGAGAAATATTTCATTTTTATATCTATTAACATATGTTATTATATTACTATTTAGTTATGCAATTTACTGTGTTACATTAACATGTAGGGGTTTATATGCATTAAAAAAGGCTGGAGGAAAGGTCCCCAGGAAAAAGAACCAGCCAATAATTTAGGAGAATGTGAAAGTAAGTTCCCGACTCCAATGTATATATTATTTATGTGAAATGTGCTTAGTTATATTTTTTAATATTTTGTATGTTTCAATTTATAGTACGCTACACAAGACAACGGCTTGGCATGCACATACTATGTGATGTGATTTATGCAGATGATTATCTAATATGCCGCATTGGACATCGATACCATACATGAGGTATTATATATAGTCTCATTAGTTAGTATGAAATATATCAATCTTATTTTTATATTATTACTTATATATATACATCATTCTCTTTGTAGGTGTTTAAAACTGACCACACTATAGGTAAACGCTTAAAAGATGTACATGCACCATATACGATGGAAGTATTAAATGAAGTAAGAGAAGAATGGTCCTTGACCGGCGGGTTCGGCTGCTCTCTCTCTAGGGTTCACAACTCTCCCTTCTCTCTACCCTCCCGGTGGCTACCGTTGGGGGGAGGGAGCGCCTCCTTGGTGCTTTCCTCCCCCTGGCCTCCAACGGCCTCAGTGGTATCTTCTTGGAGTCGTTAGGCGGAAGGCTCGGTGCAGCGTTGGGCTCTCCACGGTAGCGGATGAGTAGTGGACGGGTTGCGCCGCTGGAGTAACGGACAGATCTATGGTTCAGCTAATCGACATAGTCGACTCCTTCTCGCCCATGAGTGGTAAAAGGAGAGGAGCGGTGCCCTTCCATCCTAAGATCAAGCATGCTTCTCTATCACTGTAGGGTAGGGGTCCTCGCCTCCGCCTCTGCTCCTACTCGTTCGACTGTTGTGCTGAGATCTGGCCTCAGGGCTATGCCAGACTTCTTCTTCTTCGACTCTCTTGTTTCGACTGGATGGATGAGCCATGGTTGGGTGGGTTCCGTGCGGTCCCACCCCTGGTGCTCCTCGGCAATGGTGGGTTCCTGTCCGGGTCCCCCCTGGTCTGTTCAGTGATGCAGCCTCATCTCTGCGGTGTTGGCGGCGCCCCCTTCTGGGGTTCAGGTCCTTGACCCTTTGGCTCCATTTCCTGGTCTCCTGCTTCGCCAACGAGTCCCCTGGTTGTACACGGAGGAAGAGGGTGGTTCTTTTGGTGGCTGGGTTCTTCCCTGTTGTACCCTGTTGTTGCGTGTGGGGATGCCCATAGGGTGCTCGATGCTTTGTTCGGTCGGTGGCATCCCTTTGGCTTTTCGATGTATGGTTGCTGTGTAAATAGCGATTCCGTCTTCCACGACATGTGCACTCTGGATTTGGTGGCAGGTTCCTGTTGCTCACCGGCGTCTACAACTTGAACTGGAGCATGCAGCTTGGTAGCCTTGGATTAGTGGTTCTCTTCTCAAAGGCATACGCTTGTTCAAAAGTTCTGAAGATGCTTTGATCTGATCCGCGAGCATGGATATGAAGCCTTTCTTCAATCCTTTCTTTCAGGTTTTGGTTATAATGCATAAGGAAGACAGGAAGGTTCTCATGCCCCTGTTTATGGGTTTGTTATCGATGCCATTGATGGCTTTTGTTTTGGAGTTTGCAGCTTGGAAGCCCTTGGATCAGTGAGGAGGATCTGGATGATTGCTTTGGTGTGATTTTCTAGCTAGTCTAGTAGCCTACGCCTGGTTCTTGAGGCTAGGGTTCACATTTTGAAGGTGGTGTTATTGATAGTTGTTTCCCTGGCTTCATGTTAACATGGCTGATGTTATTAGGTTTGTTAGTATAGGATAGTCTAGCTTTCATGTACGTTTTTCCTTTTCTTGTCTGAGAGGTCCACTTGTTGGACCTTAGTCTCTCTGGATTCTAACCTGGTTGTATGTGCCACATTGTCTTGTACCCAAAGTTTTAGATTCATTAATAGCAACACATTTTTTCACCGACCAAAAAAAAGAATGGGCAAGAGCCATACAAGCAGTGGGGACTGTAAAATATAATTGGATGCTGATAGCGATGTTGAATGATATTTGTAAATGAATATTTCTGAATGTTTATACATGTCTGAATGTTTCTACATGTATTTGAATGTTTCTACATGTGTGAATGTGAGAATTGAATTGATGTCTGAATGTATCTACTTGTGTGAAATGTATATTTGTTGATTTTGCAGGTTTGTGGCATGTTTGTTGGCTAATATCAATGGATTTCATAAACATGTAGTTCCGTTTAACTGAACTATAGGTTCTCATCCTGCTGACCAACCACAGCAGGCCTGCAAACTGATAAGAAAAAAAACATAGGCGTCGATTATTTATAGAAAATCATCATCAAAGGCTTAGAGCATCGGTTATTGGATGAAAACCGCCGCCTAATGTGACAAACAACCCGACCGTACAGGAAAGCACGGTCGTGGCGGAAAAAGCGTCGGTTTGAGTATAAAACCGACACCTATAGTACTAAACACGGTCGTGCAGGGAAGCATGGCCGTGGCGTCTGGGAATATGGCATCGGTTTTTTAGTTGCTAACCGATGCAGATAGTGTCCTAGATGGCACCCTTTTTTTGACGTGAAGCCTTTTGGCATCGGCTTGCTATAAATAATTGATGCCTATCAATGCCCTACTGGCACATTTTCAGTGGTGTGAAGCCTTTTGGCGTCTGTTATAAAACTGACGCCGAAGAGTTTGACCTTTAGCGGTGCCCACATAGGCGTCCCTATAGAACCGTTGCTAAAAGGGCATTAACAATCGACGCCAAAGGCCTGTTCTGTAGTAGTGTAGGGTAAAAGTGATTGTATGCATAGGATGCATGATCACTTCCCGGGTAGGATTGGTTGGCAAGGTAGGGATGTGCACAGGACATGTTCATGTTTGACATTATTGAACATAAGGCTTGATGCATGTGCTCCTAAACATGGAGGTTGTATGCATGTTGATGTATCATGTAACCCATAAGGGCTTCATTGGACACATGAAACGAGACACGGGCAGGTTGGGTAGGATGAGGAGGTGGAGGTGCTCGGGTAGAGGTATAGGTAGGTGTAAAGGTAGAGGCACCAGATGTGGTAGAGGAGAGGATAGGCATAGACTTCTGAATGGTGGTCTCACTGATACAAACTCCTTTTTGGGCATGTTTGTAGTGAAAGTCATAGAAAAGATATTTCTCAGTGACGAAATGAAATAGACCACATATCAGGGTAAGGCAGGGAGGGTGGGTGCCATGGGTATTCTTGCCTAAGTTAAAGCAAGTCATATGGTGGAGGATGTATCTAGAGTACTTGACTCCGACATTATCTAAGAGGCAATACTTGATTACCGTAGTGTTCTCTATAATCTCTATTTGATTTTTTTTCAGACGGATGTTGCAGTTGACAACTAAGGTAAGGATGTGCCTCTTGAGATCCAAGGCAGAGGAGGGAAGGGTTCTCTTCTTCTTATAGGGAAACTGAGGTTTCTTCAAGTAATGATGAATGTCAGGAAGAGTAAGATCGTGTTGCTTGTAGAAAGTCTCAGGGTCAAGAATGTCAAAATACTCATTGTAATCCTTACGCCTGGTGTCAGTCTAATCGGTACCAGAGAAGAAGTTGTTTAAGGTATCCTTCGAGACTTGGAATTTCTTCCCGACTATCATAGATGTTAGGATCACTTGAGTATTAGGAGGAGGTACAATGGTGTCGTAATTCCAATGCAAGTTTGGGTAGAATTTGTGAATGGCTTTTTTGCTAGTTATGGAATTGTTGTAGCACACACGTTCAACACCTAGGGCTGAGAGATGGTGAACGTGTAACAACTTCACCACTTGATCGATGACCTCTTGGTATCTAGGGCTAGGCTCAAAGAGGGTGTGAAAATGGAAAGGAATCCATAGGAGGAGGTCTGTATACCTATCAACAACCTCATTTGAGACAAAGAGAGTCTCATCAAAGGGGATCAAGCGAGAAGATGAAGAGGAGGATGGTGCATTGCTAAGGGCAGCTCTCTTCCTTCTATTTGAAGCCATGGAAACAAAAAGGAGAGGAAAGAGGAAGCAACATCAATAAATGCACCTCCAAAGATGTCCACACACCTAAGTTTAGCAAGGGGGAAGGTCAAAGATGGTCTAGATAGGTTGGATTAGGGCTAGGTTGAGGAAAGGAAAGGCAAGGGTAGAGAGCTTAGGGCTAAGGGAGGTGGAATCGGTCGACTTTTCTCTAGTTGAGAGGGAGAATAGTTGGCCAAACCCAACTTAAGAGTGCTCCATCCTAGCTATCGGTCGAGTTCTGTAAACTCGGAAACTCGACCGATTGGCTTTTTAAAAAGCTCTCGGCCATCGATCGGTCGAGTTGGCAACTCGGCCGATGGTCAACCTAACCTAAAACCAACAAACATAATTTCTAGCCATTAGAGTACTAATTAAATTTATTTCAAGTCCGTTATGTATATTGAATATATTTAGGCACATATCACTCATCATTGGGTACTATTTTGCGGTAAAACATGTGTTTGTGAAACATACCCAAAAAAGAGAAAAACAAGGCAAAATGAACAGGAAAAATGGATTTTTAGCATATTAGCAAGCAAAGATGATCAAATCAGAGACAAGACATATAGGATAGATAACAACTACCTAGAAGGCATATCAGATTCATTCAAAGCAGTAATAAGAAATTATGATTTAATAAAGTTAAATTTCTCTCTAGCTAGAGGTTTAGAGAAAATATCCACCAAATGATTTTCTGTGTCCACATGCATGATATAGATATCCTTCTTGGCAATGTGATCACAGAGAAAGTGATGGACAACCTCTATATGTTTAGTTCTACTATGCAAGATAGGATTGTATGATAAATTAATTACACTAGTATTATCACAATAGATAGGAGAAGCATCAAAATGAATGTTAAAGTCTTGACGCATTTGCTTCATCCATAGGATCTGAAACCAATAACTCCCGGCTACAATGTATTCAGCCTCGATAGTTGATAATGCCATTGTGCTCTGTTTCTTAGAGAACCAAGACACCAAGCATGGTCCTAGGAGGAAACAAGTGCTACTTGTGCACTTTCTACCAATCAAGCACCCTGCATAATCCGCATCACTATAAGCAGTAAGAGTAAAGTCCCTTGACTTAGGATACCATAGTCCAAAATTTTAAGTTTTGTCTAAGTACCTTAGAATCCTCTTAGCAACTATAATATGTGATTTATTAGGATTTGATTGAAAGTGAGCACACAAGCCAACACTAAACATTATATCAGATCTAGATGCGGTTAAGTAAAGTAAATTTCCAATCATACCTCTATAGAGCTTCTCATCTACCTTCTCACCTTCTTCATAATTATCAAGTTTGGTGGTGTTTGACATAAATGTGTCCATCGACTTGGTATTCTCCATCCTAAAGCACTTAAGTAGTTCATTTGTGTACTTGCCTTGGTTGATGAAGTTCCCATCTTTTGTTTGCTTCATTTGAAAGATGAGGAAGAATGTGAGTTCACCCATCATACTCATCTCAAATTCACTCTACATAAGATCACTAAATTCTTTGCAAAGATCAAGGTTAGTTCCACCAAAAATGATATCATCAACATATATTTGTATGATAAGAAAATTGTTAAAAGTGTGCTTTAGAAATAAGGTAGAATCCACTTTGCCCATGATATACCCATGATCTAACAAAAAGTTCTTTAATTTCTCATACCAATCCCTTGGTGCTTGTTTGAGTCCATAGAGAGCTTTTTGCAACAAATAGACATGGTTAGGTAGACTATCATGTTCAAAGCGTGGAGGTTGTGCAACATACACTTCCTCCTCAATTGTACCACTAAACAATGCACTTTTAACATTCATTTGATACAAAAGAAAGTCTTTATAACTAGCAAAGGCAAGCAACATACGAATGGACTCAAGTCTAGCTACAGGTGCATATGTCTCATCAAAGTCTATACCTTCTTGTTGATTGTAGCCTTGAGCCACTAACCTTGCTTTGTTCCTTACCACTTTGTCACTTTCATCAAACTTGTTGTGGTATACCCATTTGGTGCCAATGATCTTTCTATCACTTAGTCTTGGCACAAGGGTCCAAACTTTGTTTTTCTCAAATTGCTCCAACTCCTCTTGCATAGCTAGGATCCATTTTTCATCCCTAAGAGCTTCTTTGACATTCTTAGGCTCGAGTTCTGAGATGAAGGCATTGTTGGCTTGTTCTTTGTTGATTGCAGCCCACATATTCACTCTTTCAAAAGGATCGCCTAAAATCAGCTCTTTTGGATGATTCTTTGCAAACTGGGGGGTTGGATCCTTCTTTTCATCATCTTTGTCTTCTTCTTGAGTAGCCACCTCTTTTCCCTTTTGGTTGATGTTGAGCTCTTTAAGAATAGGAATTACTTCACTTGCAACATCATCATTTGGAACAATATCTTTGGGAATAGAGGGGTTAGTCTCAATAAACTTTACATTTATGGATTCTTCTACTTTAGCAAGATCAACATTAAAAATTATGTAAGCCTTGCTAGTAGTGCTATCACTATTACAGAAGTGCCTTTTAGTGTCGGTTGTTTAACCCCCTTTGGCGTCGGTTTCTGAACGACGCCTATGTGGGCGCCGCTAAAAGGTTGGACACTTCAGCGTCGGTTAAAAAACCGACGCCTATTTAACATCAAGGTGTCGGTTTATTATAAAACACCGACTCCAAAAGGGTTCGCGCCACAGAAAACGGCGTCATCTAGGACGCTTTCTGCGTCGGTTATATACTAAAGGACCGACGCAGAAAAGTGTCCTAGATGACTCCCATTTCCTGTAGCGCGAACACTTTTGGCGTCGGTGTTCAACAAAAAACCGACGTTGTAAGTCTGTGCTGACGGTTATCTGTAAATAACCGACGCCTATATCTATTTTTTTTATAAATCTGTTTGCAGGCCTGTTGTGGCTGGTCAGCAGGATGAGAACCTACAGTTCAGTTTTCTGAACTGCAGGTTTATGACATCCATTGATATCAACCTACAAACAGGCCACAAACCTGCAAAATTAACATAAAAAGATTCACACAAGTAGATACATTCAGACATCAATTCAATTGTCACGTTCACACATATAGAATCATTCAAATACATGTTTTAACATTCAGAAACATTCATTTAGAAAGTATCATTCATCATCACTATCAACATCCCAATTATATCTTACATTTGCCACTGTTTGTACAGCTATTGCCCATTCTTCTCTTACTTCATCTAATGCTTCCCTCGTATATGGAGCATGTACATTTTTTAAGCGTTTGCCTATAGTGTGGTCAGTTTTAAACACCTGCAAAGAGAATGATGTATATATATAAGTAATAATATAAAAATAAGATTGATATATTTCATACTAACTAATGAGACTATATATAATACCTCATGTATGGTATCGATGTCCAATGCGGCATGTTTGATAATCATCTGCATAAATCACATCACATAGTATGCGCATGCCCATCCATTGTCTTGTGTAGCGCACTATAAATTGAAACATACAAAATAATACAACTAAGCACAATTCACATCAATAATATATACATTGGAGTCGGGGAGTCGGGAACTTACTTTACGTTCTCCCAAGACAATGGCTGGTTCTTTTTCCTTGGGACCTTTCCTCCAGCATTTTTGAATGCATCTAAACCCCTACATGTTAATATAACACACTAAGTTGCATAAGTAAATAGTAATGTAATAAAAGATGTTAACGGATATAAAAAATGAAATATTTCTCACCAGAATAATGCCATTCTCATTACGTGTCCAATTTTAGTGTTTAATGTACTTCCTGCGGGATCTAGATAATAAACAGTGAACGTCCCAGGGACAATAACTAGTAACTCCCAATGTCTACCACTAGAGGTAAAAAGTTAACAATTAATAACTCAAAATGCAAAATAATAATGGAATTTTCTTAAGTCCAAATTATAAATAAAGCAAACTTACTTGACATTGAATGGAGCTATTATTATCGTCTTCATTTGATGACCAAAAATTGTAAAAGCATCTATACAGTATTGTTGAACACTATCAGGGTCTTTAGCTACCATACTAATCAATGATGGAATCAAAAATCCCACATGATCATATGCAAATTGTTTGCAATGATCTTCGATTAAGTAGCTGCAAAACATATAGACGTATGCATTAATATATAAGAAACTAGATCACCGGATCTTACACAAGGTATATGGATGTATAAACAAGATCTCACCTTATCCATGTCTCTATCATTGATGTATTCAACCAATCATACATAAACAGCTCAATAATATCTTGTATGAATAAAGAGTTGTCGTATGATTGACCTGCATAATCTGCATCTAAAGAAACAATTATAGGGCAAAGTATATTATGTGCCCGTAGCCAACATGCCATTCCCCTACAAGCAGGACCTAACGGGTATGGTAGGTCAGTTGGAACCCAAGTTGGTAATGCGGGAATTGGAGGTGGAGGCCTAGGTGCTCCTGGTGTCTTCTTTTTAACCTGTATATATAATTTCAGATCAGTTGACATCATATATACACATTAACAGTCTAAATCAATGTAACTTTATTTTACAATTTCAGTCGTGTAGAGGACATCTGCTTTGGGCCACAATATGACCCCGCTTTCTGCCTCACCAAGTGTATCAATATCTGGGTGGGCATATGGCAACTCAACTTCCCTCCAATCGGGTAATACATGTATCGGGCTCACACGAATGTAGCCCTGCGGCATTGGAGTCCCATGAAACGTTGCCCCAGGAAGGGACTGGTAAGCTTGTGCCTCTGCAACAACATAGTTTTCCATTCTTAAGCGGCATGGCTTCAATGCCTACAAATTTACGTAAAGAATGTTATACATATATACATATCATCTTGAAAACATATCATCTTGAAAAGACTAGCTACAATGTCATAAACAATACTTACAGCAGACGTGTTAGGCGATGGGTCTCCAGGATTACTTGCAGTCTGTGCACCAGGAGAAGAGTGGGTCGGCATAGGCTGATTGGAAGCCTGAGATGCCTGCCACCGCAGCAATTCTTCCTTGACCTTCTCAGCAACCACATCGTTGAGCTTCTTAGCAACTATATCCTCGACTCTCTTATTCTCCTATACATGGATAAAACTAATATTAGCTTTTTATTAATGAATTTCCTTTTGCAGTAACATTCTAAAAATAGAATATGTTACCTCTTCTTGAGAAAGTCCCGCTCTGGGTTTGCGCTGGGATGGCCCAAAGAATGCTTTGATGCCCACACCAGCGCCGGCACCTCTAACACGTCCAGGATGCTCTGGGTTACCCAGAGCAACTGTCAATTCATCCCTTGTGCCCTGAGGGATGAACGTGCCTTGTTTCCTCTGCTCGTGCAGCTCCCGCTAATCACCATAAACAAAAATTGGTAAGTTAACACCATAAATAATCAATATTCAAATGATTGCTCTAAGAGTTGTATTTTACCATTTTTGCAGCCGCCTCAGCAGTTTCGGGCTTCTTTATTTCACCCTTCTTGTTTTTCCTGCCAGCTATCCAGATATCATGGCGAGGCAAGGGTGTGGCCGCAGACTCCTGAGTAGCCGCAGACTCCTGAGTAGCCGCAGACTCCGCCTGTAGTCTTTGGCGAACGCTTGCATAGCCTTTTGGACCCATAGTATGGTCATGTACATTCAGTGCACGCCTTGCTTTTTGTGCATCACTGAGGGCCTAGTTAGTATGCACATTTATAATTAGGTTAGTAGCACTAAATGTTAATCTTGAATAGGTGAATACAATGTATATTAATTAAAATGGGAGTGACGCCTAATACCTTGAATTCTTCAGATTTTCTTGAAGCAACAAAATTGTCCCAATCTTCTTTGTCCAAGAAGTTCCATTGTTCAAGGGCTGACTTCTTCTTCTTATCACCATGTCTTATGTATTCTCTGTTCAGATTTGTCCTGTAATTCCTAAGCATCTTTCCAGCGCGTTGCATCACACTTTTACGATGCAACATCTCATCCAATGCAAACAGATTCTGTAAAATAGAAATGTTATTAACTAGTACCAAAAATATAATTGCAAATAATAGAATTTGTAATCTACAAAATAGAATTGCAAATAATAATAACTCACGCATAAATATTTCCATATCAAGTCTTTCTTCGCCTGAGGAACTTTATGCCAATTATCATACTTAACACCACAATGGCTTCGAGTGACAACCCCAAGATAGTTTATAAAATTATTGCGGTTCACTCCAATTGCATTCCCTCCATTATCAAAATCCACAACCAATTTGGATCCACTGCCACTCAGCGCAAGTAACTTTTTCAACAGAGTGATACCCCTTTTCTTGTTAAGTTTTTGTTGCTGCGCATCAAGTTGCTCAATTGCTTCAGTGGGTAGCTGTGCATCATCAACCTAAAATTTGACAAAAATAAACACACCGAATTAAGCCAATATAGAAATACAGGATATATGACATAACTAGAAGATAATGAATTTTATAGAAATACGGGATATGTTTTTAGAACTTACGTTGGTATCCTCGCCATGCTCGTCATGGACAGCATGCTCATCATGGACTTCATGCTCATCATGGACATCATTCTCATCATGGTGAGCCATCTGAAAATTTCATTAAAAAGGAAAACATTTAGCATTTGTATCAACTAGAATAAGGAAAACATTTAGCATTTGTATAAACATACATGTCTCTAAAATTGTGATCTTTTATCAATTACCAATCCTTCAATGTACAAGTAATATAAAAAACAATGATTGTTCACATTCTAGGCCAACAAACACATGTGATGTCATTCTTATATATAATAAATGTGTACCACCTATCCCATCCTTGAACACCTAATCTCACTAGTAAGTGTATAATGTGTATTGGGTTTTCAAGAAAATTTCGGCAGCATTTCCCCACTGTTCTCTAAGTACATATGTACTTAGAGAACAAACGGGGAAATGCTACCAAAATTTTCTCGAAAACTCAATACACATTATACACTTACATCCTAAGTGAGATTAGGTGTTCAAGAACAGTCCCAAACCGGGGACTATCCAAGATTTACTCCTAATGAGTAAATCTTGGACGGGTTTCTAGGCCAACAAACACAATAATAGATATCTACAATGAAGCCGGACTCCATACAAACAATATATAATTTAGTGATTGTTCATTCTAATTTATATCAATGTACAAGTAATATAAAAAACAATGATTGTTCACATTCTAGGCCAACAAACACATGTGATGTCATTCTTATATATAATAAATGTGTACCACCTATCCCATCCTTGAACACCTAATCTCACTAGTAAGTGTATAATGTGTATTGGGTTTTCAAGAAAATTTTGGCAGCATTTCCCCGCTGTTCTCTAAGTACATATGTACTTAGAGAACAAACGGGGAAATGCTACCAAAATTTTCTCGAAAACTCAATACACATTATACACTTACATCCTAAGTGAGATTAGGTGTTCAAGAACAGTCCCAAACCGGGGACTATCCAAGATTTACTCCTAATGAGTAAATCTTGGACGGGTTTCTAGGCCAACAAACACAATAATAGATATCTACAATGAAGCCGGACTCCATACAAACAATATATAATTTAGTGATTGTTCATTCTAATTTATATCAATGTACAAGTAATATAAAAAACAATGATTGTTCACATTCTAGGCCAACAAACACATGTGATGTCATTCTTATATATAATAAATGTGTACCACCTATCCCATCCTTGAACACCTAATCTCACTAGTAAGTGTATAATGTGTATTGGGTTTTCAAGAAAATTTCGGCAGCATTTCCCCGCTGTTCTCTAAGTACATATGTACTTAGAGAACAAACGGGGAAATGCTACCAAAATTTTCTTGAAAACTCAATACACATTATACACTTACATCCTAAGTGAGATTAGGTGTTCAAGAACAGTCCCAAATCGGGGACTATCCAAGATTTACTCCTAATGAGTAAATCTTGGACGGGTTTCTAGGCCAACAAACACAATAATAGATATCTACAATGAAGCCGGACTCCATACAAACAATATATAATTTAGGGTTTAAACAATGTTAGGGTTTAATCAAATCAAATGATGCTAGAATGGACAAGTTTAAATCAAATTAGGATTTAAATTAGGGTTCCAATAGGATTCAATTTAATTAATTTTAATGTGAAAGATGTAATATTATAATACATACAATGGCAATGAAATGAAACCCTAATTGTATTGGAACTCATAAAAGGATGTCTCAAAGGTTGAATCTAATATATGCATCCTAAAAAAGGTATCACATCACAAATGTGCATTTCAATAATCATATTTTATTTCCTTCCAATTAGTGTGGGTGCCATGTTTGGAATTGTTTTCTAATCATGGGTCCCTTAATTTTATTTAGGATAGAAGATAAAATCAAGGATATCAAATAGTAGACAAAAGGGGTACACTCTAGGATTTAAGATCACACTACATCATGAATTTTATACAAAATTACATGTATGTGTATATAAAAAAATATATTTATAAGGAACTTCTATACATATCTAATCAACAAAAGCAGTAAAACAGCAATCAGTAAAACTAACAGCAAGGAAATCAGTAAAACTAACCAGTGTTGTAGAAACAGGACGCCGGGTGTCAGCAGGAAGAAAGGAAGGAGCTAGGGCAGGCAGGTGGGCAAGCAGGAGGGCACCAGGCGTGGCGGCGGCGCCGGTTCTCAGGTGTGGCGGCGGCGTAGCGGATGGAGCAGCGGGGCGCGCGCGGGCAGCAGGTGGCTGGAGCAGCAGGGCGGCGGTGCAGGGCGGTGACGAGCGGACAGCAGCAGCAGCAGGGGCGGCGGAGAAGAATGGCGCCGGAGAAGAAGGGCACCGGAGAAGAAGGGCGTCGGAGAAGAAGCTAGGGCGGCGGCTCTGTTGGAAGAAGCTAGGTGGGCGGCGCCGGCGACGAACAGCAGCAGCAATAGCAAGGTCGGCGGCGACGCACAGCAGCTGCAACGTCGGCGGTGACGGCGAGGCAAGCAAGCACGGGCAGTGTCGGCGACGGCGAGAACCGGCAGGCGGGCGATCGAGCAGCGCGGCAGCTAGCGATGAAGACAATGGAACATGTAGGTTCCTAACGGGCGTCGCGCGGGTCTATTAGGTTGCTAAAGGTGTCGGTTGATAGTAATACACCGACGCCCAACAATGCAACCTTTACCCTAATTTTTCGTGCAAATTTTCATTTACATAGGAGTCGGTTAATAGTTACCAAACCGACGCTGTAGGAGACGAAAAAAGTTCGCTCGAAAATTGATTTTCGCGAGCTACTTTTAGACGTCGGTCTGTTATAAATGGCCGACGCTGAATACAAAGCGGTACCCGTGTCTGGCTGGTCTTCGAATATAGACGTCGGTGAGTATAAATAACCGACGCCTATGTAAAATAGGAGTCGGTTTTCGTAAATAACCGACGCCACTAAAAGCGCCACTGAATGATGTTTTTGTAGTAGTGTATAGCCAATAAAGAAAGCCTTGTAAGATTTCAGATCAAACTTGTCAAGAGAATCTTTCGTATTCAAAATAAAACAAGGACATCTGAAAACATGGAAATATTCGATAGAAGGCTTTCTACCATGCCATAGCTCATACGGGGTGTTCTTCAGTGAAGGACGAGTAAAAACTCAGTTTTGCACAAAACATGAGGTACTGACAACTTCAACCCAAAACTTCTTAGGAGTGCCATACTCTAGAAGCATGGTCCTAGCCATCTCCTGTAAATACCTATTATTCCTCTCTACAATCCCATTTTGTTGATGTGTTCGAGGTGAAGAGAAGTTATGTGCATAACCCGATTCTTGACAAAAACACTCAAAAAGTTAATTTCCAAATTCTCCCCATGGTCACTACAGATGGAAACAATGCGGAAAGAAGCTTCGTTCTCAACTCGTTTACAAAAGCTCAAGAAAACATCAAGCATACCACTTTTAGAAATAAGAAATAAGGTCCAAGTATATCTAGAGAAATCATCGATAATAATAAGGCAATACTTAGAACCACGAAGTAATTGAGTTATCATTGGTCCAAATAGATCAATGTGAAGAAGCTCAAGAGCTCTCTTGGTACTAAGGACTCCTTTGGATTTGAAGGAGGACTTGGCTTGATTTCCTTGGGTACAAGGTTGGCATTCTTCATCCTTTTCAAAATCCAATTTGGGAAGTCCCTTGACCAAGTCTTTTTTTCTCAACTTATTTAACTGATGCATATTTACATGACCAAGATGGCGGTGCCAAAGAGAAATTTCATTCTAGTTGACTAATAGGCATCTACCAACAACATGCTTAATAGAGTCAAGAATAGTAACATAAAGATTACCACTTCTAGTTCCCTTATATATAACTTGGTAGGTGAGGAAATCTAGAATCAAGCATTCAAAGGAAGTAAAAAGCACAAGGTAACCATTATTACATAGTCGACTAACACTAATTAAATTATGATGTAGGCCATCCACAAAGAGAACATTCTTGATGCACAAGGATTCACCTACATCACCCTCACCTTTGACTTTACCTTTCTTGTTGTCCCCAAAGGTGACCGATCCTCCTTTCTTTTTGTGAAATTGTTGAAATGGCTTATGTCACCGGTCATGTGCTTTGTGCAACCACTATCAACAATTCATCTACCCTTTTCCTACAAGAAAGGAGAATGTCAGTTCTCAACTCAAACTTTGGGATCTGAAGTTAGCTTGGGGACCCATTTCATCTTTGGGTTGGTCCCTTTAGGCTTGTAAGGACAATAAGTAGAGTAATGATCATCACATTTTTAATAAGAACAAACCATTGAATTCTTAGTGCCGAAAGACTCTCCTACAAAGAAGGAGGTCTCCTTGCTCTTTTTCTTACATTTGGCTTTGTTCTTTCCCTTTGATTCTCCCCCTACAAATCCAAACCACTAGTACCACTTAGTTTGGTAGGATGGTCAAGGATTTTATATAGGGAGTTCTTCCCTTTGAGGAATTTTTGTAGGGATGCTCTCAATCTATGGTTATCATCATTTAAAAAAACAATGGTCGAAGATAAACTATATATGTCATCCTTGGCATGCACAAGATCAGCCTCAAGACATAAAACTTTAGTTAAATATGAATCTTTTTCAAGAGAGATAGAAGCAACATTAACACTAGGCAATAAAGGTCTAGAAGATAGATCATTTACTCGACCAATCAACCTAACATTTTTCGATTTAAGCATTTGGATTTCTTTAAGATATACATCTCTCTCTTTTCTATGAGCATCAATACGGAGCTTAAATTCAACATTTTTAGTTTTAAGCATTTCAAGTTCTTTAAGGTAATTTTGGTTGTCTTCCTTATGATTCTCAATGTTCTTAAGGTATATATCATTCTCAACTTCAACCCCATTGTATTGGAGTTCAAAATCAAGGTATTGTTCTTGCAAATTATCAATACTCTCAAGGTTGGTTTTCTCATTCAATTCAAGAATTTCAATCTTAGCATAAAGATCATCAATATTTTTTCCTAACTATTTTCTTTTAGATTTACATTTAGCAAAATATGAATAGGTAGAAATAAACATGTCAATAATAGCTTTCTTAGATAACTCATGTAAGCTTACCTCACTTACCTCACCAATATCTTCACTAGTGGAGGCCATGAGTGCAAGGTGGCACTCTCCATCTTCTTTCGAGCTTGAGCTGCTTGAAGATGAAGCTTCCCAAGCAGCATGAGCTGCATTCTTGTCTCTCTTCTCCTTATTGTCCATCATCTTGTATTTCCTCTCCTTCTTGTATTCCTCTTCCTTATTTGAGCTTCCCTTATGGTGTGACTTTCTTGACTTGGGGCATTCACTCTTGTAGTGCCGCTTTTGCCCATACTTGTAGCATTTCAGAGTAAACGAGGAGGAGGCTTGCTTTACCTTGAAGTGTTTGCCCTTGATGTTGTTGGCTTCATGCTTAATAAGGCATTCATCTTCACTAGAGGAGGAAGGAGAAGTCCGACAAGCAAGTTTTTGTTGAAGGATGATAGATCCACTTGTGCCTTGAAAGCACAATCTTTGATCTTCTTGGCTTCCTTCTCTTCATACTTGGCTTCTTCTTCTTACTTTTCAAGTCTAGGCTCATGAGCTTGAAGGTTGCCAAACAGCTCTTCGGTTGGGATGTCACCAAAGCTCCTCACTTATTCAATGGAGGTGAACTTTGACTCCCATCTCTTCGATAGAGTCCTTAAGATCTTAGAGTTGATTACACCTCTATCTAAAGTGTTGCCTAATGTAGCCAGCCCATTGATGATGACATTGAGTCTTGAGTACATCTCCACAATCCCTTCTTTTTTCCCCTTCTTGAAGTTCTCTAGAAGGTTGTTCACCATGTAGATCTTTGACACCTTTACTTGCTTTGTGCCTTCATAGGTGATGCACAGCTTGTCCCAAATCGTATAGGTGGTGGCTCAAGATGAGATCCGTTTGAACTATGTAGGGGTGAGGGTTGCATAGAGGATGTTAATGGCCTTGGCGTTGAGTTGGGCTTCTTTGAGTGAAGCTTCACTCCTTGTTGCTACAAATCTAGTTGGCTCCTTGTAAGGTGTGACCATCACCTTCCACATGTCAAAGTTCATCCCTTGAATGTAGATCTACATATGCCTCTTCTAATAGAGGAAGTTGGTGCCATCAAAGATCGGAGGATGAATGGAGTAGCCTCCCTCTAGGTTGAGAAAAGCAAGAAGGTTGTCACCCATCTTCTCATCTCATGGGAGATTGTTGACGAATATCCTTAGCTATGATACCACTTGTTGGATCTAAGGGCTCTAGAGGGGGGTGAATAGAGTTACAAAAATTCTCACAAAATAGATTAGACCTTCAAATTATATCAAATTTAAAGCAATAGCTTAAGGTCAATTTTAAGTCCTATCTAACAAGCATAGAAAGGATGAGATAGATTGATAGAAAGCACTTGACAAAGGAATGTAGAGTGGTTCCATACTTCAAACTACAAGTGAGTCGGTCCACTATCTAGAGAGGTCAACCTCTAGGACTTTGCAAGTGCTTTTCTCTATATTATCACCAATAAGAGTTACAACACAAGACCACCAAAGGACTTACCCATCCAAGCACAAGGAGATATCCACATTACTAAGGACTTACCCATTTTGCATGAATCTTCAGCCTTCATCACGGTCTTACCCACTCAAGCACAAGTCTTCCCGCCTTCAAGGACTTTGCCACTCCTCTTGGATATTCATCCTTTGCCTTCTCCTTCACCTGGAGAAGATCACCACCTCTTCATCAACCTTGAAGAGGACCAACTACAACTCCTTCACTCGATGGAGCTTGTTTCACCTTTTCTTCATGTAGGAAGGGAATAGGGAAGTAGGAGAAGATGAGAGATTTACATGAACAAGGGTGGATCTCTCTTACAATATGCCTAACACACTCACAATCACAAAATGAAGTGTAAACTAGAGAGAGAAGGGTTCAACGAGTAGTAGTACACTCAACTATAGCAAGGACCTTGAATATCTTGAATGAGCAAACTTGGAATGAACTCCAAGGGGTCCTATTTATAGCTGGGGGTGCTCCCTTGAGTTGGGGAATACTTAGGGTCAAAATATACATGTTTCCCACAAGGAAACATATCTATTTTCACCCAAAACAAGTCACCAATGGTTGTAATCACTTTTTCTACATTTTTTGTACAGTACATTCGGTCGAGTTTCAATAAAGGTAACTCGACCGATCAACTAAAAGACAAAGAAAATTTTCAAACTATCGGTCGAGTTTGTTCTGGGGAACTCGACCGATGAGCTAAAATTGAGTTTTCTCAGTGTGTCAGTCAAGTTCTGTGAGTGCACAACTCGACCGATGGGTCATCTTCAGAAAATCCATCATAGGATTGGTCGAGTTTCCAACTCAATCTATGAATAGTGTGTGACCAATTTTCTAAAATTATTTTTGGGTGATTAAACCTTGGTATAAAGTGTCCCATATATTTTTTTCTTCTTAGTTACACGTTATATCATCAATACAAGTCATTACAAAATTCTTCTAAGGTCGTTTGAAGTGATTTCCTAATTAGCACACTTGCATTGCATTTGACTTGAACTTGGACGAGCTAGGGCTTGTATAATTTGATCATTTTCATGTACCTAAAGCCTATAATCAATCTTGAAAAAATAAATTAGATACATAGAAATGGAATGGTTCAGTCATTATCAAAATATGGGCAATGTATAACCCTTAGGTCAACATTCTGCCCCTTTTTGACAATGACAAACCATTCCTCAATCATATTGAAAAGGATATTAGAATTATACCTTTGCCTTGTGAATTGTAAGGGGATTCAAGATTTGAACAATGTGAATTTCTCCCCCTCAACCTATGCTTACTTTAACCTGCATAGTTAGTCTATTCTACACAAAGAAATATACCACATACATACTATATGGTCATTTAGCAAGTCACACGATAAAGCATATAATGAACAAGAAAAGGATCATATAGGCAATAAAAGCAATATGGTTGAGCTTCAAAACATTGAATTTCTCTCCCCCTTTTGACATTATCAAAAATGAAGTGGGGTAGAAGAGAATAAAAGTAGGTCTTCTCCAAGCACAACCAAGCATACATCGAAAACATGCAATCTTAAAACATATACCAAACAGAGATGATAGAAACAAACATGTCAAGTCATAATCAAAATAAGGTGAAACATGGCACCAACTCATAAGATATAACAAATCAAAGAGTAAAAGTGCACAGAATTAAGATTACAACCCAAAATGCAAGTTTTCATAGAACAACTATAAGAGAAAATGATGAAAACTATGATGATTAAATAGTAAAGCTCAGATCATGTGCCCAGATGTTTCCAATACAAAATAGCCTAGAAAGATATATATGATCAGCAAACTAGACTAAAATCTAAGAAAACCTATACATCTAAGCTATATATATCAACAACATCATCATCCTCAGCATATGGTTCATAGTCATCATCTCCGTCTGAAGGTGCAACAGCATTGCCTTCATCACTAGAGTCACCAGCAAAGCCACTAGAGCCATCATCATCGTCAGATGCAGCACCATCATCCTCACCATCACCAATAGCCTCATCAGCATCAATAGTCTCCTAATCAACCTGATCTGGTATCTCCTCATCAACAGAGGAACCGAAGTGACGACCGGGCCAACAAGCATTCTACTCATCCCAAGACATACCAAGAGCATAGAGCTCATTGGCTTGTGGGAAGGAAGGAGTAGAATCACCAAATCTGGAAAGTAGAGTGGCCAAGGGGCCAGTAGGTAGAGGCAGGATAACGGGAGTAGGTCCACCAACAGCAGAGGGGAGCAATGGAAGGTGTAGGTAGAGGGATAGGGTAAAAGTGATTATATGCATAGGATGCATAATCACTTCCCGAGTAGGGCTGGTAGGTAGGGTAGGGATGTGCACAAGACATGTTCATGTTTGACATGATTGAACATAAGTCATGATGCAGGTGCTCCTGGACCTGGAGGTTGTATTCCTGTTGATGTATCATGTAACCCATGAGAGCTTCATTAGACACATGAAACGAAGCACACACAGGTCGGGTAGGCTGAGGAGGTGGAGGTGGAGGTGCTCAAGTAGAGGTAGAGGCAGGTGTAGAGGTAGATGTGCCATATGTGGTAGAGGAGAGGATAGACACATACTTTTGAATGGTGGTCTCACTGATACAAACCCATTTCTAGGCAAGTTTGTAGTGAATGGCATTGAAAAGAGATTTCCCAGTGACCAACTGAAATAGACCACATATCAGGGTAGGGTAGGGTGGGTGGGTGCCACGGATATTCTTGCCTGAGTCAAAGCAAGTCATATGGTGGAGTATATATCTAGACTACTTGACTCCAACATTCTCTAATAGGCAATACATGATTAATGTAGTGTTCTCTACAATCTCCATTTGATTTTTCTTCGGATGGATGTTGCATTTGACCACTAAGGCAACAATGTGCCTCTTGAGATCCAAGACAGAGAAGGGAAGGGTGCTCTTCTTCTTATAGGGGAACAAAGGTTTCTTCAACTAACGATGAATGTAAGGAAGAGTAAGATCATATTGCTTGTAGAAAGCCTCAGGGTCAAGAAGGTCAAAATACTCATTGTAATCCTTATGTCAGGTGTCAGTCTCATCGGTACAAGAGAAGATGATGCTTAAGGTATCCTCAAATAATAAGAATTTCTTCCCAGCTATCATAGACGTTAGGATCACTTGAGTATTAGGAATGGGTACAATGGTGTCATAATTCCAATGCAAGTTCACGTAGAATTTGTGAACGACTTTCATGCTAGTTATAGAATTGTTGTAGCACGTGCATTCAACACCTAGGGCTGAGAGATGGTGAACGTGTAACAACTTTGCCACTTGATCGATGACCTCTTGGCATCTAGGTCTAGGCTCAAATAGGGCATGAAAAGGGAAAGGATTCCTTGGGAGGAGGTCCTTATACCTATTAACAGCCTCATTTGAGACAAAGAGAGTCTCATCAAAGGGGATCAAGCGGAAAGACGAAGAGGACGATGGTGCATTTCTAGGGGCATCTCTCTTCCTTCTATTTGAAGACATGGAAACAAAATAGAGAGGAAAGAGGAAGAAAGATCAAGAAATGCACCTCCAAAGACGTCCACACACCTAGGTTTAGCAAGGGGGAAGGTGAAAGATGGTCTAGCTACGTCAGATCAGGGCTAGGTTGAGGAAGTGAAAGGCAAAGGTAGAGAGCTTAGGGCTAAGGGAGGTAGAATCAATCGAATTTTCTCTAGTTGAGAGGGAGAATAGTCAGCCAAACCCAACTTAATATGCTCCATCCTGGCCATCGATCGAGTTCTGTGAACTCGAAAACTCGACCAATTGGCTTTTTAAAAAGCTCTAAACCCTCGATCGGTCGATTTGGCAACTCAACCGATGGTCAACCTGACCTAAAACCAACAAACTTAATTTCTAGCCATTAGAGTGCTAATTAAATTTATTTTTAGGTCCATTATGTATATTGAACATACTTAGGAACTTATCACTCATTATTGAGAACTATTTTGCGGTAAAACATGTGTTTGCAAAAATACCCAAAAACAAGGCAAAATGAACATGAAAATGGATTTTTAGCATATTAGCAAACAATGATGATCAAATCAGAGACAAGACATATAGGATAGATAACAACTATCTAGAAGGCACATCAGAATCATTCAAAGTAGTTATAAGCAATTTTAATCTAATAAAGTTAAATTGCTCTCTAGCTAGAGGTTTAGTGAAAATATATGCCAACTGATTTTCTATGTCCACATGCATGATATAGATATCCTTCTTGGCAATGTGATCATGGAGAAAGTGATGGTGAACCTCCATATGTTTAGCTCTATCATGCAAGATATGATTGTATGACAAGTTAATTACACTAGTATTATCACAATAGATAGGAGAAGCATCAAAATGAATGTTGAAGTCTTGGAGCATTTGCTTCATCCATAGGACCTGAGAACAACAAATTCTAGATACAATGTATTCAGCCTTGGTGATTGATAATGCCACTGTGCTATGTTTCTTGGAGAACCAAGACACCAAGCATGGTCCTAGGAGGAAACAATTGCCACTTGTGCACTTTCTATCAATCAAGCACCCTACATAATCCACATCACTATAAGAAGTAAGTGTAAAGTCCCTTGACTTGAGATACCATAGTCCAAAATTTTGAGTTTTCGCTAAGTACCTTAGAATCCTCTTAACAGCTATAAGATGTGATTTCTTAGGATTTGATTGAAAGTGAGCACACAAGCCAACACTACACATTATATCAAGTCTAGAGGTAGTTAAGTAAAGTAAACTTCCAATCATACCTCTATATAGCTACTCATCTACCTTCTCACCTTCTTCATCTTTATCAAGTTTGGTGGTGTTTGACGTAAATGTGTCCATCGGCTTGGTGTTCTCCATCCCAAAGCACTTAAGTAGTTCATTTGTGTACTTGTCTTGGTTGATGAGGTTCCCATCTTTTGTTTTCTTGATTTGAAAGATGAGGAAGAATGTGAGTTCACCCATCATACTCATCTTGAATTCACTCTTCATAAGATCATTAAATTCTTTGCAAAGATCAAGGTTAGTTCTTTCGAAAATGATATCATCAACATATATTTGTATGATAAGAAAGTTGTTAGAAGTGTGCTTTAGAAATAAGGTAGAATCCACTTTTCCCATGATATACCCATGATCTAAAAAAAATTCTTTAATTTCTCATACCAAGCCCTTGGTGCTAGTTTCAGTCTATAGAGAGCTTTTTGCAACAAATAGACATGGTTAGGTAGACTATCATGTTCAAAGCTCGGAGGTTGTGCAACATACACTTCCTCCTCAATTGTACCATTCAAAAATGCACTTTTAACATCCATTGGATAAAAAAGAAAGTCTTTATAACTGGCAAAGGCAAGCAACTTATGAATCGACTCAAATCTAGCTACAGGTGCATATGTCTCATCAAAGTCTATACCTTCTTATTGATTGTAGCCTTGAGCCACTAACCTTGCTTTGTCCCTTACCACTTTATCTCTTTCATCAAGCTTGTTGCGGTAGACCCATTTTTTGCCAATGATCTTTCTATTACCTGGTCTTGACACAAGGGTCCAAACTTTTTTCTTCTCAAATTGCTCCAACTCCTCTTGCATAGCTAGGATCCATTCTTCATCCCCAAGTGCTTCTTTGGCATTCTTAGGCTTGAGTTTTGAGATGAAGTCAATGTTGGCTTGTTCTTTGTTGAATTCAGCCGGCGTCTTCACTCTTTCAAAAGGATCACCTTAAATCATCTCTTTTGGATGATTCTTTGCAAACCGGGGGGTTGGATCCTTCTTTTCATCATCTTTGTCTTCTTCTTGAGTAGCCACCTCTTTTCCCTTTTGGGTGATGTTGATCTCTTTAAGAATAGGAATTACTTCACCTGCAACATCATCATTTGGAACAATATCTTTGGGAATAGAGGGGTTAGTCTCAATAAACTTTACATTTATGGATTGTTCTACTTTAGCAAGATCAACATTAAAAACTCTATAAGCCTTGCTAGTAGTGTTGTAGGCAAGAAAGAAAGCATTGTAAGATTTTGAATCAAACTTGTCGAGAGAATCTTTCGTATTCAAAACAAAACAAGGACATCCGAAAACATGGATATACTCGATAGAAGGCTTCCTACTATGCCATAGCTCATTGGGGGTTTTATTCAGCGAAGGATGAGTAAAAACCCAGTTTTTCACAAAACATGAGGTACTGACAGCTTCAGCCTAAAACTTCTTAGGAGTGTCATACTCTAGAAGCATGGTCCTAGTGATCTTCTATAAAGACCTATTCTTCCTCTCTACAACCCATTTTGTTGAGGTGTTCGAGGTGAAGAGAAGTTATGTGCATAACCCGATTCTTGATAAAAATGCTCAAAAAGTTCATTTTCAAATTCTCCCCCATGGTCACTACAGATGGAAACAAAGCGGAAGAGCTTCATTCTCAACTTGTTTACAAAATCTCGATAAAACATCAAGTGCATCACTTTTAGAAACGAGAAAGAAGGTCCAAGTATATCTAGAGAAATCATCGGCAATAATAAGGCAATACTTGGAACCAAAAAGTAATTGAGTTCTCATTGGTCCAAATAGATCAATGTGAAGAAGCTCAAGAGCTCTCTTGGTACTAAGGACTCCTTTAGATTTTAAGGAGGACTTGGTTTGATTTCCTTGGGTACAAGGATTGCATTCCTCATCCTTTTCAAAATCTGATTTGGGAAGTCCCTTGACCAAGTCCTTCTGGCTCAACTTCTTTAACTGTTGCATATTTACATGACCAAACCGGTGGTGCCAAAGATAAATTACATTTGAGTTGACTACTAGGCATCTACCAACAACAAGCTTAATAGAGTCAAGAACAATAACATAAATATTAACACTTCTAGTTCCCTTATATATAACTTGGTAGGTGAGGGAATCTAGAATCAAGCATTCAAAGGAAGTAAAAAGCACAAGGTAACCATTATCACATAGTTGACTAACACTAATTAAATTATTATGTAGACCATACACAAAGAGTACATTCTTGATGTACAAGGATTCACCTACATCACCCTCACGTTTGACTTTACCTCTCTTGTTGTCCCCAAAGGTGACTGATCCTCCTTTATTTTTGGTGAAATTGTTGAAATGTCTTATGTCACCAGTCATGTGCTTTGTGCTGCCACTATCAACAATCCATCTACCCTTTTCCTGCAAGAAAGGAGAATGTCGATTCCCAACTTGAACTTTAGAATCCAGAGTTAACTTGGGGACCCATTTCATATTTGGGTTGGTCCCCTTATTTTTGTAAGGACAATAAGTACAGTAATGATCATCACATTTGCAATAAGAACAAACCATAGGATTCTTAGTGCCGAAAGACTCTCCTATAAAGAAGGAGGTCTCCTTGCTCTTTTTCTTACCTTTGGATTTGCTATTTCCTTTTGATGCTCCCCCTACAAATCCCAAACCACTAGTACCACTTTCATTGATAGGATGGTCAATGATTTCATTTAGGGAGTTCTTCCCTTTGAGGAATTTCAATAGGGATTCTCTCAATCTATGGCTATCATCATTTAAAGAAAAAATGGTCAAGATAAACTAGATATGTCATCCCTAGCATGCACAAGATCAACCTCAAGACATAAAGCTTTAGTTAAATATGAATCTTTTTCAAGAGAGATAGAAGCAACAATAACACTAGGCAATAAAGGTCTACAAGATAGATCATTTACTTGACTAAGCAACCTAGCATTTTCTTATTTAATCATTTGGATTTCTTTAAGATATACATCTCTCTATTTGCTACGAGCATCAATAAGGACCTTAAATTCAACATTTTCAATCTTAAGCATTTCAAGTTTGTTAAGGTAATTTTGGTTTTCTTTCTTAAGATTCTCAATGTTCTTAAGGTAGATCCCATTATCAACTTCAAACCCATTGTATTGGAGTTCAAGATCAAGATATTGTCCTTTCAAATTATCAATACTCTCAAGGTTGGTTTTCTCATTCAATTCAAGAATTTCAAGCTTAACATAAAGATCATCAATAGTTTTTCCTAACCATTTTCTTTTAAATTTACATTTAGCAAAATATGAACGGGTAGAAATAAGCATATCAATAATAGCTTCCTTAGACAACTCATGTAATCTTCCCTCACTTACCACACTTACCTCACCAATATCTTCACTAGTGGAGGCCATGAGTGCAAGGTGGCACTCTCCATCTTGTTCCGAGCTTGAGCTGCTTGAAGATGAAGCTTCCCAAGAAGCATGAGTTTCATTCTTGTATCTCCTCCTTATTGTCCTTCCTCTTGTATTTTCTGTCCTTCTTGTATTCCTCTTCCTTCTTTGAGCTTCCCTTGTGGTGTGACTTTCTTGACTTGGGGCATTCACTATTGTAGTGCCGCTTTTTCCGACATTTGTAGCACTCATAGTAAAAGAGGAGGAGGCTTGCTTTCCCTTGAAGTGTTTGCCCTTGATGTAGTTGGATTCATGCTCACTAGGGCCTTCATCTTCACTAGAGGAGGAGGGAAAAGTCTGGCAAGCAAGTTGTTGTTGAAGGATGAAACCTCCACTTGAGTCTTGAAAGCACTATCTTTGATCTTCTTGACTTCCTTCTCTTCTTGCTTGGGTTCTTATTCTTGCTTGTCAAGTCTAGGCTCATGAGCTTGAAGGTTGCCAATGAGCTCTTCGGTTGTGATGTCACTAAGGCTCCTCATTTCTTCAATGGAGGTGACCTTTGACTCCCATCTCTTCGGTAGAGTCCTCAAGATCTTGGAGTTTGTTACACCTCTATCAAAAGTGTTGCTTAATGCAGTCATCACATTGATGATGACATTGAGTCTTGAGTACATCTCTGCAATCCCTTCTTTCTTACCCATCTTGAAGTTCTATAAAAGGTTGTTCAACAAATCTTTGCCACCTTAACTTGCTTTGTGCCTTCATAGGTGATGCATAGCTTGTCCCAAATCTCATAGGTGGTGTCCCAAGATGAGATCCAGTTGAACTCCGTAAGGGTGATGGTTGCATAGAGGATGCTAATGGCCTTAGCATTGAGTTAGGATTCTTTGAGTGCCACTTCACTCCATGTTGCTACAGATCCGGTTGGCTCATTGTAAGGTGTGACCATCACCTTCCACATGTCAAAGTTCATCCCTTGAATGTAGAACTGTATATGCCTATTCCAATAGAGGAAGTTGGTGCCATCAAAGACCGTATGATGAATGGAAAAGCCTCCCTCTAGGTTGAGAGAACCAAGTAGGTTGTCACCCATCTTCTCGTCTCGTGGGAGATTGATGGAGAAGATCCTTAGCTCTGATACCACTTGTTGGATCTAAGAGCTCTAGAGGGGGGGTGAATATAGTTATAAAAATTCTCACAAAACATATTAGGCCTTCAAATTATATCAAATTTAAAGCAATAGCTTAAGTACAATTTGAAGTCCTATCTAACAAGCATAGCAAGGATGAAAGAGATTGATAGAAAGCACTTGATAAAGGGATGTAGAGTGGTTCCACACTTCAAACTAGAAGTGAGTCAGTCCACTATCTAGAGAGGTCAACCTCTAGGACTTTGCAAGTGTTTTTCTCTATATTATCACCAATAAGAGTTACAATACAAGATCACCAAAGGACTTACCCATCCAAGCACAAGGAGATATCCACCTTACCAAGGACCTACCCACTTTTCTTGAGTCTTCAGCCTTCATCAAGGTCTTACCCACTCAATCACAAGTCTTCCGCTTTCAAGGACTTCGCCACTCCTCTTGGATCTTCAGCCTTCTCCTTCTCCTTCACCTGGAGAAGATCACCACCTCTTCATCAACCTTGAAGAAGACCAGCTACATCTCCTTCTTCACTCGATGGAGCTTGCTTCACCTTTTCTTCATGTAGGAAGGGGATAGGGAAGTAGGAGAAGATGGGAGCTTTACATGCACAAGGGTGGATCTCTCTTACAATATGCCTAACTCACTCACAATCATGAAATGAAGTTTGAACTAGAGAGAGGGGTTCAAGGAGTAGTAACACACTCAACTATAGCAAGGACCTTTGAATATCTTGAATGAGCAAACTTGGAATGAACTCCAAGGGGTTTTATTTATAGTTGGTTGTGCTCCCTTGAGTTGGGGAACACTTAGGGTCAAAATATAGCCATTTTCCACAAGGCAATGTATCTATTTTCACCCAAAATAAGTCATCAATGGTTGTAATCACTTTTTTTATGTTTTCAGTACAGTACATTTGGTCGAGTTTCAATAAAGGTAACTCGACCGATCAACTAAAAGACAAAGCCAATTTCCAAACTATCGGCCAAGTTTGTTCTGGGGAACTCGACCGATGAGCTAAAATTGATTTTGCTCAGTGTGTCAATCATTCGAGTTCTCTGAGTGCACAACTCAATCTATGGGCCATCTTTGGAAAATCCTTCATAGGATCGGTCGAGTTTCCAACTCGACCGATGAACAGCCTGTGATAAATTTTCTAAAATGACTTTTGGGTGATTAAACCTTGTTATAAAGTGTACCACATATTTTTCTCATCTTAGTTACAAGTCATATCATAAATACAAGTGATTACAAAATTCTTCTAAGGTCATTTGAAGTGATTTCCTAATTAGCACACTTGCATTGCATTTGACTTGAACTTGGACAAGCTAGGGCTTGTGTAATTTGATCCTTTTCATGTACCTAAAGCATTAAATCAATCTTGAACAAACATATTAGATACATAGGAATGGAATGGTTAAGTAATTATAAAAATATGAGTAATTTATAACCCTTAGGTCAATATAGGCAATAGTTGTAATGTCCTTTTATGTTTCTAATGCCCTGCCATTACTTGTTGTCACACAGTGCACTTTACCATGAACTCAGCTACATCTCACGTCAAACCATGCCACCAATACAAATCTTTCATATTCTGATACATCTTGGTGAATTTCGGATGCATAGCGTACCTTGAAGAGTGAGCCTCTTTCGAAGCCAACTTCCTTAGATCATCAACATCTGGCACTATTTCTCTATTGTAGTAACATATTGTCATATCCTATGTCTCATAGAATCCATCATGCTTCTCGCTACCAAGCTCTACCCGAATCTGATGTATCACAGTATCATCATGATGTGCATCTCTGATCTACTGCCTCAATTTTGGCTTCACTTGTAACTGTGACAACAGTCTTGCTAACAAGGTACCTCCAACTTCACATTCATCTGATGTAAGGAGACCAACATGTCTCTCTTATCGCACACCAAAGAACATAACTACACCTTATTTGCATATGACGACAAAGAAGACTTCCTACTAAAAGCATCTGCTACCAATTCACCTAACATGGATGGTAGTCTACAGTGCAATCATAATCTTTAGTTAACTACATCCCTTGCCTCTACCGCATGTTCAACTCCTATTGTGAAAAAATGTACTTAAGGTTCTTGTGGTTGGTGAAGATTTGACACTTCTCGCCATAAAGGTAGTGCCTCCATATCTTCAAAGCATGGACCAACATTGCATGTTCCAAATTAGGCATAGGGTATCTCTCCTCATGCTTCTTCAGCTATCGTGAAGTAAAAGAAATCATGTTCTTATTTTACATCAGCACGCAGCCCAAATAATTCTTTGACGCATCATAGAAAACTATGTATCCTTTTCCTTACTCTGGAAACACTAGCACTAGTGCACTAGTCAGCTTCTCTTTCAAAAGCTAGAAAGAACACTAACACTTGTCATCCCAGATAAATGGCACATCTTTCCATGTTAGCTTCGTTAGGGGTAACGCTACTGCACTAAAGTTCTTAATGAACATCCTTTAATATCTTGCCAAACCAAGGAAACTGTGAACCCATGTCGGTGACTTTGGTTGCTCCCACTCTGAGATAGACTGAACCTTCTTGGGATCCACACACACACACCTTCAATAGATATCACGTGTCCTAGAAAAGACACCTCTTTTAGCCAAAACTCGCATTTGCTAAACTTAGTGTATAGATGATGTTGTCTCAACAAGGTCATTGCCTATCGTAGATGTTGTTCATGTTGATGGTTGTCTTTGGAGTATATCAAGATGTCATTTATGAACACTACTACAAACAAATCAGGGTAAGGTTGGAACACCATGTTCTTCAAGTCCATGAACGTTGTTGATGCATTGGTTAACCCACACAACATAATCACAAACTCGTAATGACCATACCTAGTCCTAAAAGTTGACCTGGGTATGTCATCTACCTTAATCCACAACTAATGATATCCTGACCTTAGGTCTATCTTTGAGAATACTGCAACACCCCTCAATAGATCAAACAAATCATCTATCTGTGGTAAAGGATACTTGTTCTTGATCGTCACCTTGTTCAACTATCGGTAAGTGATGTACAACCTCATGGATACGTCTTTCTTCTTCACAAAAAACACTAGAGCATCCCAAGGGGATGTTCTCAGTCTGATAAAACCCTTCTCAAGCAACTCCTACAACTTCTTCTTCAGCTCTTGCATTCCAGTCGATGCCATCCCGTGCGGTGCATGTGTTGTCGGTTGTGTATTGGGGACCATATTAATCTCAAAATTGATATCCCGGGGAGGGGGAACACCAGGAAACTCATCTTAAAACTCACAAACAACTAGCACCTCCTGAATACTAGGACTCCTCAACTTGGTATCCACCATATGCACCAGAAATACTTCACAACCCAACCTCATCAACCTCTAGCTATCATAGTTGAAACTCGACACATCAGGAGAATCTTCCTATCTCCTTGGAAGATCCATGAAACATCACCATTACGAAACATCACCACCTTGGCACTACAGTCCAAGACTACCTGATACTTCTCCAAAGTATCCATTCCAAGGATCACATCAAATCCATGCATGGTATAAGATCCACCTGAATGCTACGTCTTGAGAAAGAAAGAACACATGAAGGACACGCCTCCCGCAACTTAGAGGAACCAATCAAGGGGGTTTCTAAGCAAATACTATCATGTCTACGACTAACAGGCAAAGAACAACTAGCAATCACTTCTCTAGTGATATAAGGGTGCATCACACCTGGGTCAACCAAAATATATATAAAGCAGAATGAAGACAAATCAGAATGAAATAACTCCATCTGACATGTCACGACCCTCGAGTTGACTACTACTTCGAGATGACTCATAGCATAAAATTGAGCCATTTCATGTTGTCGCCCTCACCCTCTACTGGCTTGCCCAGATGAACTAGCTTACGATGTCTGATTGTGTCCTCAACCTCCACCACTGTTGAACTGTCAATATTTTGACCCTTGTTGACTCTGTCTTGGTTATTGTGTCACCTCTTCATCCTTCACTATACATGCCCATCTTAGATGTCCTACTTTCCCACACTTGTGGCAAGTCCTGGTCTCATACTGGGGCCTAGATGCCCCCGTCACTAACACTGATGTAGTATTGTGATCTCCTATCAGTGGAAATGTACGATCTCTACCCTTGCTTGGGGACCATTGATACAGAACTTCAGACCTTTGTTGTGAATGAGGTGCTAAAAACCTAGACTTCTTGAAGCCTCCAGATGACTGTCCCTGATATCGTGTAGGTCTCTTCTTGACATTTACCTCTCACTTCTCCACAATTGACCGCTCTATCCTCCTGACTGACTCCAAAAATGTGGCAAAACATTCTTTGTTCTCTAAGGTTGACACTGATGTCGTCAACTTGGAGCTCAAACCCTTCCCAAAATGTCTGATTCTTTCTTTGTCTATTACAGCCATATACCAGCAGAACCTCAAAAGCTCCATGAACTTTGCCTTGTACTCATTGATCGACATAGATCCCTGCCAGATCTTCTCAAACTGTGTGATCTTCTCATCCAGGTAGGTCTCTAGGAAGTATTGACTCACAAACTCTCACCAAAACTCCTCCCAGTTGATCACAACACCAGTTTGCTTCTCCTCCTTGATGGTCCACCAATGGCCACAACTGCCCTTCCATAGGTACAAAGTGTGCTTCACCTTATCCTCTTCGAGAATATTGGGGATCTTGAAGGCCTTCTCCTACTCGGTCAGCAACATATCAACATCTGTAGGATCTACCATACCAACATACTCCAATGCCCCCCCACACCTCAACCTCTCAAAGGTTTTCCCAGAACCCTAGGATTCCGCATTAGGGACTGCCTCCCTAGCTTGGGGTATGGGCATACTATCTGCCATATGTGTCATCGTGGCCATAAATTGTCCAAACATGGATTGAAAAGCCAGATTGGCCACAGATTCTGGGTTGAACCTGGCTCCTCAGGCACTCCATCAACCTTTTCCTGCCTCCTGGCACCTCCTCGTGGTGCAGTAACACTACTCTCCATATGTTCTTCATGTTCTCTAGGCATATCTTTTCTTCTCTTCTTCTTCTTCATCTTCTTCTTCTTCTGCATAAGAAGAAGTTACCAATTAATATGTCTAAGGACATTAGAACATACACAAATCCTAGTCCTATGTCCCTGTAGACTCAGCAAACCTAGAGCTTTGATACCAACCTAAATTATGACACCCTTCGCCACACAAAGCGAGATGACTCAAAACAAAACACGGAACAAATACTAAACATCCAGGATTACCATAAAACGGGGTAAATTAAAACTGATTACATATTACCACAAAAGATAAAACATATTACAAATGGCTCCACATGAGGCCACATGTATTACATATCATGTCATAAGATGGTACATATCATTGTTCACTTGGACAACTAGCCACAACATGTTGTATATGATAACATGTTCACATATATACAAACCATATCTTATACAACCATGGCCTACTGCAAACACTCGTGTCGATATACAATGTCTACAAAACACCTCCAAGGACCTGATAGTACAAGGATGACACATACAACTCTACTACAAAACACTAGAAGTGTATCTAGCCTTTAACAACTACTGCTCTTCTTGCTGCTCTGCCTCAAATGCACGATCTCTACCATGTCGTGCACGACCACCTAAAAGATGTAGAAATCCACAGGGTGAGACCAATGTCCCACCGAGAGATATAACTCCCTACCAGAACTATTATTAACATAGATAAGCTAAGCAGGAAAGTAACATTACTATCATGTTGAGTAGATTCAACTAAATGATATGAATAAAGCAAATAACACTTTTTAAGCAATTCAGGCATCTACACTGAGTAGTAGAACATTTTATACTTTAATAAGGAATATGAAGAACATGTATAATAGTTTATTCCTCTTACCACAATATATATCAACTAATCAATACAAGAGGTAAGGCAAAGGGTCATCCAATGTGAGTCGTGTTTAACCCTAAGCAAATACACTACACGGCTTGATTACATCTTTTATTATGCCCTGAGGAGATGAGGTATACCACTCATGCTCCAACTGACCACTGCTAAGTCAAAATCAATGCCATAAAAGATCTAGGAGTCAGACTCCTATGATCTCCCACACCCTCAGTCAGCTCGAGTTCACTACAGTGACATATACAGTCCAACTGCAATACAACCTAGTCTTCTATGGTATATAGGCACAACACTAGTGAAAACTGAGTTACAACCGCAGTCGCACTCCTGCCAAGGTATGACCGCAACCATCCTCAAAACATATCATATACATGTATTGAATCACATCACTTGATATACGACCTCGATCATTCTCCTGCTAGGGTATGACTGCAACCAATCTTGTGAAATGCATATACTCAACAGTATATGACTCTGAGCTTCCACAAAGGGAGAATCCATTTCACCATCCAGCAAGTACTAATGTCAAAGATGGATCTATGGCACACAGAAACTACATGATTTGGTTTTCACTTGATTATTTAAGACAATTGGGTATCTTTTAGCATCAATCAAGTTACAATGTATAAGCATTGAACAAACTCTACAAAGATAAGGGTATGTTACAACTCCAGAAGATATAAAATGTATGAGGTATGAATCTATCACGTCATCACGTGATACCACTACCATACAAGGCCATCAAAATCAACACTTCACTATGAGATATCAATCCCTCATTTCACCACTAGAGGATATCACATCACTCTAGGCATTGAGCCCCTTCCAGGTCATAAGACCCAATCACATGATTTCTACAAAATCATCATTATCTCATCATATCTCATAAAGGCTCACAATCATTACCATGTATCATATCGAACACATCATAGCATTTAATAGATATAACATTCATTTAACCTACAACATTCAAGTTATATGAGTAGGAGAGAGAAACAATGCTTCATCATTACATACTACCACTTTGCACAAGGTAGACAACTATATCATAGTCCCATATTAGGGTTAGGGTTTCAATATTGTAACTAATTAGGGTTTCCCAAACAACATTTAGTATCAAACCCTAGATACATTACTATTTTCCACATTCTTGGAGACCTTTGAGTCCACCATTATCATCACTAGATAACCATTTACAGGAACCAATTGTCGATGGATTATCATTGATTGAAGAAAGTATTAGGTCACTCAACTATGCGATTGAAGAGCACATGACCTTATGGTCGAAGATCATCCCCAAAGAAAGAGACTGAAGATAACTTCATCACATCAGCGGTCAAAGATTACCAATCCATGCAGATGAAGAGAACACTACACATCATCGGTCGAAGGGAAGAACCCTAGATTGAATAACACTAAGTCAATAGGAATCAGATTAAAGATCATTAGGTCTAAGACCATCAATCTATGGGACTGAAAGAAACCACCAAAATAGTATGGTCGAAGACAAAAGGGAATCGTCTCATCAACCAAACTTCACATCCAAGCCTTCAACTACTTGGAATACATGATGAAGAACATATTAGAGAGAAACCCACTATCAAAGCATGATAAAAATAGATGAATAACCAACAAGAAATTGAAATCTCAAGAGAGTGATACATCAAGTCAAACACCACATAAAACCCTAGAAATCTAATCACCAAGTCATAAAGAAAACCAACCACGATATGGGGAAGAAAACCAATATTCTAAACCATCATACACATCTGAAATCTTCATCACAAAGAGAGAACACACATTCAAAGTGTAAGGAAAACATCTCTTACAATGCATGCAAGAATCCAACATCTCTCTCCTCCATAAGGTTTGGGTATAAGAATTAGGGTTAGATAAAGGAACAACTACATGCAAGATCATTATAGGAACACAAACTCTAAACAAGATAACATCATCAACAACATGTGAACACATTTTAGAAATAAGAGTCGCATGTAGAGTTAAGGTGCAATAATAGTAGGGGAAGAGTTATATAACCTGCCTTAGATGATGGTGCAACCACCTCCAAGCAAGAAGCTCCAAAAGCAAGAGAGAAGCCTAGATTTGATCTCCTCCACGACCAAGCTAGTCACCACCTCAAAAGGGAAAAAAACCTAGGTTAAAGGTCAAGGAAGATAGATCCAAAACCCTAGGCCGAGAAAGAAAGGAAGAAGGAGAAAATATTCATCCCACATAGGTACTACCATGGAAAACCATGGATTCAACCTCTATGGAGAGAAGTTTCTCAAAAGACCACCATGGAGAATCATGGGTTTGACTAAGAGAAGAGGAAGAGGTAGGGTTTTACAAAGAAATGAGATTAAGAGATAGATCACTTACCAAGGATCAAAGATCACCAAAAAAGCAACAAGAGATGATGCTCCATCCTTGGATCACCATATGCTAGATGGTCGACCACCAAAGTTCCAAGGATGATCTCTTCTTCACCACCAAGATCCAAGGGCCAATCTCCAAAGATGAGAGACTGAAAGAGGGTGCAAAATGAATCATATTCATGTGAAAGGAGGGGTACATATATACAAAGATAGAGAGAGGTGGAATGGGTTAGGTGGCATGCACATAAGTGCTACATGTCCTTCAAAGAACAACCATGCAACCAAGATAGATCGTGAAAACCAAAGCAAGTCAATGAACTCACTTGGTCCTATAGGATCACCGATCAAAGGAAACATGGCCACAAAGTCTCATGGTCGAAGGAAAACCAATCGACCGCACACATGAAACCCTAGGTCATCTTCGACCCATAAAGGGAGATCCAACCCTCTTCAACCTAAGGAAGATCCACCACACACACCAACCACCTTCATCAGTAGAGAAAAGATCAAGAACCATCAAGGATGGTTTCTAAAAGGCCAAAATCATCTTCAGTCAACACAAGGTCAACATCAACATAGCACATCTAAGCAAACCCTAGAAACAACACTCAACATGTCCCCACTTCTATCCTCGACAAAGCAAGGCATAACAAGATGCCCACCAACATCATACTCTCTAATGATGATAAAACATGTGAGGCACATCCATCATGTGACAAGTTATAAAATAACCCCTCAATCATGGGTAAATTGTAACTTGGTCCAAAATAAGCATACATGTAACAAAACTAGCTCAAACATCATTCAAACAGGACCAAACTGAAAACATAACCATGTCACATGTTATTAAAATTCATAACATGATTAGATTAAGGTTTAAGCATATTATTAAGAAAACCAAGCACCATCCAACACTAATCTAGGTTAGGGGCCTTATTGTGTGTGTCCTTAAGACTCCAAAAACAAAGCTCTGTCTACCATGAGGCTGCCACTTTCTATTAAAGTTATGTACATATTGTGTTAATATCACTGATTGGAAGCTAGGATAATGAGAGAAAGATTACCAAAATCCACCCTAAGAATAGTAACAATGGCATCATCCTCAAATGTGATAACCTCACCCACACCCAAAGGAGTGATACACAAACACATCTCTTTACTAACACTTTAAAGGTATACTATTTCATGTATTCCATAGGGTTTAGGACAAGTAGTTTTCAATTATGGAATGCAAGTCCTCATAAACCAAGATAGTGTTGTGGAGGAAAATATTGCAAGTTCCTATGTTGTGTCCCAACCTTAGACCTTTAGGGAAACCCTAATAGTTAGATATACCTCTTTACTTCTTTGTAATAAATTAACAACATATGCAAAAAATGTGTGTGTAATATCAATGATTTTTGCATTTTCTGAATACAAATTTAGAAGTAGAAAGAGTCATGAAAATGGAATATGACAAATAATGTTATATGAAAGCATGTAGATAAATGAAGAAATTTTACTCATAGGAAAATGATAAAGGAATAATTACAATTCTATCTCTAATACAAGTAAACTACTCCAAAGGTAATATCTCTTTTAATATATATCCATCAACGGATTTTCATTCTCCATATGCTCAAACAAAATTGATTTTTCTCATTGTGATCACAGAGAAAATGATGCTTGACCTCAGTGTGTAGTAGGATTGCACATCATAGATTTATTTTAAAAATTTATTGTACTTGTTCTATCACAATATGTATGAGTGATGATTGTATCTATTATGAAATCTTTCAAAACTTGCTACATACAAGGAGTTTGAAAAGAACAACTATCGCCAGCCATTTTTCAGCTTCAGTTGTTGTTGTTCTATGTCATCTTGTTTCTTACTAAATCAAGATGTTAGTGAGTTTTAAAATAACAAGCATGCACCACTAGTAGTCTTCCGGTCAATTATATATCAACCATGTTGACTCAAGGTCAATTTAGTCAATGTTAAATCAAGGTCTAAATTGACTAAGTCCTTATTTTGATGATGACTAACCATTCCATTCATTTGCGTCTAATGCTTCTACTTGAGTGATTTCATATTAGGTATAGACACACTCCAAAAGACCTAACTTACACATCCTAACTTGGAGAAAAGATCAAAATCAATGCAAGTGCACTTTTGTGGAATATGATGTAAATACATTAGAATCATGTTGTAAATTACTTGTAATGATTGTATGACTTGTAATTAAACTTAAAAAAAACATGAGAACTTAAATCAAATATTTAAGAACTTTAAAGTCATTTTACAAAATTCATTACAGAGTATTAATAGGTCGAGATACAAACTCAATTGATCCCTTGATGGATTTTGAAAATGTCCAAGTTTGGTCAACTTTCATATACACAAAACTCGACCGACTGCTGCGCTAAGCAAAACTAATTTTAAGCGATTGGTCAAGTAGCACAGAAGACAAACTCAATTGATTCTTCAAATTGGCTTTGTTCACATAGTGCAATCGGTCGAGTTACCTTTATGAAAAGTCAAGCGATCGCATTGACGAAAAAGTGCAAAAAAGTATTTCTAACTGTTGGAGTGTTGCAAAACTAAAAAAAATATTTGTTGTAATACCCCAAATGGCTAGTATTCAACTTTAAGTGTTTCTACTGGCTAGTACGCATACCCAACTATAAATAGGACCCCTTAGGCTTCATCCCATGGTTAGCCAAGCACTAATAAGGTCCCTATTCTATAGTTGACTACATCCTACATCCTCTCTCTCTAAGCTTAATCATTTGCTACATCCATTAGAGTGAGTAGGATATTTGTAAGAGATCTAGTCCTACATGTATATCTTGTGAAGCTCTCACTTCCACCACCTCCCAATCTCTTATTTCTACCATGAAGATGAAGATGAACATTCTCTCTCTTGGTTAATAGAGGTGAAGAAGAAGAAGGGAAAGCATCCCTTGGTGAAAGTTTCTCCTAGGCAAAGGTGAAGTCAAAGGTGGAAGATCTAAGAAGAGTGGGTAATTCCTCAAAGGATGAAGACTTGTGCCAGAGTGGGTAAGTCATTGGTGAAGGCAAAAGACTCCTTTCAAAGTGGGTAAGTCCTTGGTGAGGTAGGAGACTCTTGGTTAGATAGGTAAGTCCTTTGGTAGGTTGTTGTCTCCCTTCCCCTTACTGGGAAAGTTGGGTATCTGTGACCCAGAAAAGAAAGGCCATATGTTGTAACTTTTAAAATTGAATATAAGGAGTAGACATGGTTAAGAAATCCTAGAGGTTGACCTCTCTAGGTAGTGGACTAACCATCTCCTAATTTGAAGATTGGAACCACTCTACATGGATTGTGTTCTTGTATTTGTTTCAATCTCTCTCATCCTTGATATGTATGTTTAGCTGCACTCAAATTCCAAAACTGATGACACTGAGCCGACCCCGATTGCAACAAAAAAAGAACCAACACTGATAGGACCAATAGTCAACGGTTATCTACTAAAAATCGACGCCCATCTCTGTACCCTAATTTTTTTATCCCATGTTAGGACATAGCCATTGGTTATTTTAGTAAGAACCAATGACTAACTCCCTTTCCAAAAAAAAGTGCTTGGTTCGTAGTCGTCAGTTCAGAGTAAAATCAACAATACAACTACAAATTGTCATCGGTTATGATATCATAAATTGACGCCTGTCTCCATACCTAAAAAAAATTGGCCCAGATTAGGACTTAGTCGTCGATTTTTTATAAATAACCAATGATGTAGACCTTCATTGATGATACTTTTAAATAACCGATGACTGTGTTGATTTTTTTTAAGACCAACTTGTCGGCTTGCTGTCTGGCTGGTCAGCAGGATGCAGAACGTATAGTTCAGTTTTGAACTGCAAGTTTACAACATCTTGTGATTTCAGCCTAACAATAAGCCATAAACCTACAATAACAAGATGATCAAGATTATATACATCACGTGATTCACACACATGTAGAAACAGAATTAATTCATTCACATGATTCACATACATGTAGAAACATGCAGTTCCATTCATTCATCCATTTTCACATTTACACACATGTAGAAATATGTAGTTCCATTCATTTTCACATTCACACAGATGTAGAAGCACATTCATTCATTCATCTTCACATTCACACATATGTATATAGATCAAATTTTAGTAAGACAATTCAAAAAAAGTAATTCACACACATATATAAGCACTACATATATACAAAAATAATGACACCAAAGTTTAGAAATGTCATTCTTTATCATCAGTACCCCAATCATAATAAAAAATTACCTCCCTTTCAAAGTCTTTTTCCCATTGTTCTCTTATGTCATCTAATTGTTATATCATGTAGGGTATATGTACATCTAATAGCTTTTCCCCTATAATGAATTCACTAGTTTTAAACGCCTACAAAGAGAATGATGTATATATAATTAATTTTGATATTTCCATATTATCTAATGAGACTATAATTATGATGATCAAGACTATATATTACTTGTTGTATTTTTTCGATGTCTTGTGCAGCGTATCTGACAATTATGTCCATATACATCATCATGTAGTATCCACATGCCCAGTCGTTGTTTTGTACATCACACTATAAATTTCAACATACAAAATGTTAATAAATAAAAATAAGCATAGTTCACATAAATAAAATATGCATTGGAGTCAGGAAACTACATCCACATTCTTCCAAACTATGACTTTGTTTTTCTTGTCCACTTCACCTCTAACATTTTTGAAATTTTTTAGAGTCCTATACGTTAATGTAACACATTTAATAGCATTAATAAATAGTCATGTAATAATAGAGGTTAACGGATATAAATATAAAAACATTCTCACGTGTATAATGGCCTTTTCAAATCATATCTCGAAGGGTCTAATTTGTTCCCCTTAGGATCTAGATAATAAACATTCATCATATCAGTGACACAAACCAGTAACTCCCGATGCTTACCTCTAGTGATAAGAAAGTAAAAATATATAACTCAAAATCCACAATGAAATGTAATTTTCTTAAGTCAAAAATATAACCAAAGTAAACGTATACAACATTATATGGAGATATTATCACACTCTTTTTTCTTTCATCAAAATATTTAAAAGTGATAGAGCAGTATAAGGTAATTGATGTAGGGTCTTCATTTACAAGACTGATCAAGGATGGAACTAGAAATCCCACGTGAGTCATTGAAAAACCTTTACAGAACCTATATAAGCGGCCGCAAAACAAATATTATGTATGCATTAACATATAAGAAAACAAATCACCATATATATAATGAGGTATATAGATATATAGATATATAAATAAGATCTCACCATATCTATAGTTCTATCATAGATGAATTTAGCCAAGCATAACGAAACAACTCCAAAATATCTTGTAGAAATATATTATTATCGTATGATTGGCCTATAGCATCCTCCTCCATAGAAATAATAATAGGTGAAGTTTTAGAATGTTCACCTATCCATATTACCATACCTCTTCATTGAGGACCTATCGAGTCATATAGGTCCTTTGCAAGCCAACTAGGTAGTTGAGGAAGAGGTAGAGGTGGAGGAGGATGAGTTGTAGCAAGTTTCTTCCCTTTGTCCTGCATATATAATTTCATATTAATTTTCATGTATGTACATATACCAATTAACGTAATGTAAATTTACCATACATGATCAGTATAGATGACTCCCGCTTCGGGCCACAAGATCACTCCGCCTTCTACTTCACCAAGCATGTCAGCATCTGGGTGGGCATATGGCTATGTATGTTGCCTCCAAGTGGGGAAGGCAAGCCTCAGGCTCACACGAACTGCACCATCAGGTACTGGAGTGCCATGAATTGTGTGCCCTGAAAGGTGTGGGTAAGCCTCGCCCTCTGTAGCAACAAATTCTTTCAATTTTAGATGGCATGACCTCAACCCCTAAAAATTTACATAGAGTATGTTATATATATACCTAAACATATCGTCTTGAAAAGACTAGCTACTATGTCATAAAAATACTTACATCAGACGTTCTAGGTGGTGGGTCTACCGGATTACTCCCAACCACCTCTACATGATCACTCCCAACCACCTCTGTAAAAGGGGAAGAGCAGTACGACACATGTACTATCTGAGTGGTAGCTTGAGACGCCGACCACTTAGTCATTGTTTCATGGACTCTCTTATCAATTAACTCATCTACCTATACATGGACAAAAGAAACTCTTTTTTATTTGAATTCACTTTGCAATAACATTCTAAAAAAAAGAATAGGTTACCTCAGCTTTTAAAAATCCCTCTTTTTGGACATGTTTGTGATGTGATTGCCGAAAGAACGCTCTTAGGCCCATACCAGCGCCTGCAACCCTAACACATCTAGGATGTTGTAGGTTACTGAGAACAACTGTCAATTCATCCCTTGTGCCCTCTATAAAGAAATGAAATTAATCGCCTCTCTACTAATAACAATGGTAGCCAAAATCCAACGAATAGCAACGAAAGTTAAAATTCTGACTATATTCAATTTAATAAAGAGTACATCAAAATTTTCACAATAAGGGTGTACATGCTTTATAAAAAGAGAGGATTTAAGTAGAGGGAAACTTAACTAAATCAATATGTCCCCAATAAAATAAATAACTCAACAAGTAAATCCATGATGGAAGGATGAAGTCCTTCCCCTAGTCTTAGGATGGTTCACCGTACTCCTGTTGTGCACTCTGTTCCTAAACCTGGGTGGTTGGGATCACCTAGCAAGAGGAGACAACATGTATGTGTCAATTAAGGAATAAGGAATATTATAAACTAAAGCAGGAAATAATAAAGATTCACTATTCTAAGAGGGTCAAGAATATGAGGCAAGTAAATAAATAAGAATTCTACCAAGTCAAATAATAATAAAGTTGCATGCATGATTTAATATAACTACATTAAGCTACACCTACCTAACCTCAACCTCCAGGTGAGGGAGAGTAACACATTTCCAAGCATATATATATATATATATATATATATAATGGGGAGAGTGGTCGCATTTCCCTTGGTGAAATAACACATGCCCACTATGGGTGGTTTGTACTCATGTACACTATATTAGTTCATTAGTCATTTACATCATCATGCTACAGTAGTTCAATTGGAGATTTAAGAAATTGTTAACTTTTGCAAGTGAGGTCCAAGACCCTAGTATAATTGAAATGAAATAACAAGAATTATTAAAACTAAGGTATAGAATCATGACTCATTGGGAAAAATAGGATTGGATAAAAATATGCCCAACTAAGGGTTAGAATGCACATACACATACAAAAATCTATAAGATGCTTTTATATTTCAATTATTGGTAAATTACATTGAAATAGAAGACAAGCGGGCAACAAGCTGCGCCGCTAGTCCTTTCTGGATGGAAAAGCCAATCCTTTGAAACACTACATCCATACACTTAGGAGACATTACGTTACTATTCATAACTTTTTGGACCCTCTTCAGTAGCTCCACAGCTTCTGGTGCTAAGAATCCAAAAGTATCAAAAGCAAACGGGATAAAGGTGTGTTGATTCTCAATACATGCTTTCTCATGCTTGGCTACTTTGGCTGAAGTAGCTTTAAGAACAGCATGTCCTGCTGTAAAAGTCCCACTTCTCAATCCCACTAATGGAGAAACCCTATACAAAAATAGGGTTGCACATACCTCTTTTCACACATAAAGGTTAACTTGAATAGTATACTTTAGTCCACAAAGTCAACTTTTCATCCTAGAAACATATTATGTATATTAGCCAAGTCAAAGTGAACATATTCATTTCTATTATATTTTTTTATATTATTATTACCCAATTCCCTATCATCTAATGTCATGTTAGGGTTTATGGTTTTAATCTTTGTTGAGATAATATGTGATGCATTATATATATATCTTAGTTCTAGTTACCCATCTTTAGTCACATAAGTTTATGTAACTTATATATATGTTGATAATAATATATATATTCTTCAATAGGTTTAAGGATGTCATTCTCTTCTCTATAATGTGAATCCATATTATTCCTACTATCATGCTTACCACTTTTATTGGTGGGCATGCACATTTCATTATCTAGTTCTTGAGTATGCCATGAGTAAAAGTATGCAATATGTTGATACTTGAAAGTAGTTTTTGATATATCCCAACAATTATGTTACTCATAGTTATGTTAGTAGTAATGCATTCTTATACATAGTTCATGTTCCCTTGGATCAAATTATATGAGAGTGTTTCCTAGATCCATATGTATTTCTAGTTATCATGTAATGCACCTATATATTGTTTCTAATGTAAAGGATACATTAAAACAAAGATACACTCACTAATGATTCATAGGGCTTGGAAAAGTATACAATAAGCAATTAGGATTATTCATCAATCATTTTAGATATCAATCTACCCAATCATATACAATATCTTCTATTTAATATCAAGTCTCCACTTAACGTATCATTACAGGTTTGATTTCATGCAATCTAATATTTACAGTGGTATACAGTAAAGTTTATAGGTAAGCTAATTGACTAGTTCATGTTATGGTTTTAAATAACTAGATTATCCTTACTCCATACTTATCCCATCTTTATAATATGTTTTCTAAAACAAAACTATTGAATGTGAAATGAAGACTTACATGTCTAGGGTTACCATGGAGATTGCATGTCTGGTTGATTCTCAACGAGATGGGGACCCAAACACATCGTCACGTTCTCTATGATCATGTGACCCAAGAAGGAGCAACCTGTAATGAGTCACCATCGTCAAGTTTAATGGAGATGTTTGTAGATGTCATGGTGTTGCAGATCTGGTGGTGGCAAATGACGACATTGCTATCAAGGTCGACGACATGGCACTTGGTAGCTACAACACCCTACTGTCAGGGTGTGATAGCGTCGAGGCTGTTCTGGAAGTGGATTTGTGAGCTTCATATATGAAGCTTTGGCAAGTGTGAATTCATCTATAGATCTAAGGCGCAGATGGTGTTTGTTGGCGAGGGGGATTGGGAACAGATGAAGATCATAAAGAAGTAGCGATGAGGTGGTCGTAGGAGTCTGTAATGGTAGAATATATGGCAAGGTTGTCTGGCATTGTGACACTGATGGACGTAGGGTCGATGTTGTGATGGGCATCGCATAATCGTAGGTTGATGAGTTGCAAGACACCAGGCTGATGAAGGTGAAGCGAGCGAACAATAGAACTATAGATCATAGATGAAGATAGAGGGAAGAAGAAGGTGGTCATCTTGGTCAAGATGGATCCAATACCACAACGACTGGCATGTGAGTTGAGGGAGGAGCAAGACGGCCAGGGTTCCCAGTAGACCCGAGTAAGGTGGGAAAATTAGAGGAGGAGGAAGATGACATCATCAGGTATGGTTAACACATTAGACTATGTTGAACTTTGCAACTACGAGCAAAGGTCTCTTCTCAGCCAAGCACCACGACGTCGTGTGAGGTGCGAGGATTGTAGGATAGGGTTTACATGTGTGAAGGAAAAGGAAAGAACGGGAGAAAGATAAATAGGAGACTGAGAGTAGAGGAAGGGGATGACGGGCGTCACCTATTTCGGAGGGTGAGACCACGACGTCACGTTTGAGATGGAGGTAGAGTAACGCAACATTGTGTACAATTTTTTTAGGGGGGAAGGTGTTTAGGAAAATTCTTAATTACTTAGTCAAATACCACATTTAAAACCTAAGGTAATTTGGATTCTAATTATTAATTCAATTGGGAAAATAATTAATATCTATTTTTTAAGAAATTTCAGGGGCAGGTTAATTAGGAGTTAAGGAGGTTTCCTTTTTCCATGCAATAGGCATTTATATATATAAGAGTTGCATATTCATTTAATTAATTAAGGGGGTAGAGAAATACCAAGTGACATGAGAATTCATGGGTTTGCTAATTAAAGTGTGTGGTCTAACTTTACATTAATTTCTCCTTTTGAACACATTTTTGTATTTAATTGTATGCTAAGTGCCTAACAAATATATTTAGTACCTTTCTTAATAAATTTTGATATAAAATTTCTTATTTCTCATTTCTTGTCCCACAAAGCCATAAAATCTCTAAATTAATATAATCACTAATTATCTCTCATTAATGGTCATTTTGCATAATTAGACTCTAATTAACACTCTAGTTGAGATATTTGTGCGAAAACCCATTCATTAAAATGAAAGTGGGTCAATAAAGTTCAAGCCATCAAGTATAGATCAATTTCAACATTGAGTCCAAAGAGGATAGAAAAGATAGGAAAATTTAGGAAAAAGACAAAAAGTACATGAAGGAAATAAAATCTTGAAAATGGGTTAAATTGCAATTGAATCCAAGATTCATTATGTTACACCCTCAGGGATGAATGAGCCTTGCATCCTCTGCTCATGAAGCTCTCGCTAATCATCATCAATAGAAATTGATAAATAAACATAACAAACATCAATAATAATTGCTCTGAGAGTTGAATTTTACCATTTTTGTACTCGCCTCAATAGTTGTGGTGTTGGTTATATCTCCTTTTTTGTTTTGCCTCCTACCTATCCACACATCATGGTGATGTAGAGGTGTGGGAGCAATAGAGGACTCAACAGTCTCAGCGGTAGGAGCAATAGGCTACTGAATGGAAGACGTTTATAGTTTTTGGCGAAGGACTGCATAGCCACCTAGACCCATCGTGTGGTCATGCACATTTAGTGCACGCATTTCTCTTTGAGCATACTTGATAGCCTTGTTAGTAAGCACATTTAATTGGTTAGTAACAATCAAGGTCAGTAGTAAATAGGTGAATTCATAAGAATGTATACTAATTAAATTGGGAGTGACGCTTAATACCTTGAATTCATTGGTATTTCTCCTGGAAACAAACACCTCCCACTCAGTCGAGTCCAGGTAGTTCCATTACTCAATGGTTGACTTCTTCCTCTTATCAACTGCTCGTATGATTGTTGGTTTAGAGTTGTCCTATAGTTCCTTAGGACCTTCCCACAACATTGCATCACTTTTTTATGATGTAGACTTTTATCCAGTTCAAATATACTCTGAATTAAAAAATATATTTATAAATGATAATATCTCACACATAGTTCTTTAAATACTAAGTCTTCTTCCCTTTAGGAATTGTATGTCAAGATTCTACATTTACACTACAATGGCTACGAGTAAGAATCCCAAGATATGAAACAAACAAGTTGCGGCTCTTTCCAACTGGATTTCTTGCATGATCAAAATCCACAACCAATTTTGGTCCATTACCCCTTTGTTGTAGTAACTTGTTCATCATAGTGATGCCCCTCATTTTTCAAAATTTTGATGTTTCTCATCAAGTGGCACAAGCTTTTCAGGGGATACATCCTCAACATAAAAATTGACAAAAAAAACACATATAGGATATAACTTAACATATAGCTAGATATATTATAAAACTTACATTGTGACATGGCACCCCACCCTCATGGTAATCATCATCACAATCATCATACTCATGGTCAAACATTTGAAAAAATGTCATATAAAAAACAATCAAACGGTCCTGGTTTTCATTGTTCATATCCTAGGTTTTATGTAACATCATTTAATTCAATTCATTCTTCCATTTGGATTAGTTAATCAAGAGAGAAAGCAAACATTAATATTAATTAAGAGAACTAGATTAGGCACCTTGATTTGAGATTCTTGACTATATATCTCAAAAGTGTCCCTCAAAGAGGTCCTAAGATTACAAACAATGTATGAGTTGATTTACCACAACAACATATGGTAATCTTAATCATACCCTAGTCTAGGTACCATATTCGATAACATTGATTTCAACATCTCCAATGTACATGCATGTTCATCATCAAGGCATAAATTATTCATGACCTTGGGAGGGAGAGATGACCTAGGGTAAACTAGAAATTAAGGCTAAAAACTAAGGAAAGAAGGCAAATTACACTAAATAAGATATAGAAATTATAATTAACACTAATCAATGCAAGAGTAATAAATAACTAACCATAAAAAAGTGATTCACTTTCAACAAGGTAACTACAATATTGGGTTGTTTGGAGTTAATGTAACCTTGACCATGTTTAAGGGCTATATTCATGAACATACATCCAACAATTAAGCTATGAAACAAAACAACAAGGAGTAATGTAGATTATGAATCACATCCTATGTGTTGGCCATGCGTGACATGATGGCATAAGGGAGATCTCTTACCTAGTAGTAGGGGAAGTAGGTGCCTAATCTCACTAGTAGAAGCTCTGACCCAAGCTCACTAGGTGGTGGTGATGAGGGTAGCACTAGTAGAAGCTCCAGATACCTAGGTGGTGGTGGATAGCTCAGGTCCAAGGTCTGACATCCTCCCAAGCATGCATCCTCCCAAACTAGCAACAACAGCTCATCTGGTGGCTACTAATAGTAGCTCCTACGGTGTCCTCAATGTGCACCTCCTCACGGTGAGTAGATCCTCAAGTGAGCACAGAGAGAGAGGCGGCGGTTAGAGTAAGAGTGGAGGCGACCAATAGAGTGTTGAGCAACGATGAGTAGATGAAAGGCAATGGTAGCGGTGGCGGCAGATTGAGCAATAGCAATGGAATCACCAGAATTTCCAGAGACCTAGGTAGAAATCGCAATGAAATAGAGAATGGGGAAAAGTTTATTTTGCACAAGTTCTATTAAACCCATAGTCGTCGGTTGTTCTAAAAAATGGAGGGCTAACTATCATAGTTGTTGGTTACTTGTGAAAAACTGACAACTAAGTCCAAATCCAAACAAAGGTTAGGGTTTTAGTCGTCAGTTTCTAGAGATAAATTGACGACTAACTCCTAAATAAAAAAAATAGTCTGGCATAGTCGTCGGTTACCAACGGAAAAATCGACGTCTATATACATATCGGAAAAAAATTGATCTATCGTTAGGGTCATAGTTGTTGGTTGTCTAATAAAAATTGACAACGAAGAAGCAAACTGGGGGGGAAATATTTGTGTGGGCACAAGACGCAAAAACACCTAGTCGTCAGTTTATAGTAAACAACCGACCTATAGGACAATCCCCTTAAAAAAAGTTAGTCTCATGAAGAGTGATTAGTCGTCGGTTAGTTGATAGAGCCGACAACTAATGAGGGGATAAATTTTTCCGTGGGGACATGGCGCAAAAACACCTAGTCATCAGTTTCTAGTAAACAACCGATGTTATAGACCCATCCCTTAAAAACGTTTGTCTCTCAAAGGGAGATCAGTTTTCGATTAGTTGACAGAGCTGATGACTAATGAGGGGATAAATTTTTCCATAGGGACATGGCGTGAAACATGTGTCATCGGTTTTAGCAAAAACCAACACTGGATTGAAAATTTTGGAGGCAAATTTATCCCTGGAAAATTGTATTTCACGGGCAATTTTAGACGTCAGTTTCTATGAAAAGAAATTGACGTTAAAGTAAAAGTGGTACCCGTGTATTTTCTAAATCGACATAACTTCATATATGGTGACGGTTGCCTTATATAACCGAGGTCGTTGTCCTTTGGCGTTGGTGTTTTATGGATAACCGATGCCATCAAAGATGATGTTATATGTCATTTCTATACTAGTATAAATATTTGAAAGTCTAATGAATTTTTTTAAGTGCATTTATCTCTATTCATCCCCCTCTATAGCATATCTCCCATCCAAGATCCAACAAACCATAACTAGCATCTATAAAAGATACAAATTTAAAATCCTCATCTTATGAATATTGATATCAAATATGTTGATTAATGGTTGTAGATATATATCTTAAAATTATGTAAACTAAAGAAAGATGTGATTTCTTTTGATTATCTTGAAATCTAGCACAAAGTCCTAACAAAAATGATAGGTCTTGTCTAGCGGCTATTGATATAATGTAGGATATCAATAACATCTATAAAATAAGTGAGAAACAATTGATTCTCTGTATTCATTTTTACCAATTTTAGAAAATTTAGCCATATGAGTGGTATATAACTTATAGATTTTCTATACTAAATATCCAAGAAATTCTTTCGTGTATTTTTTCTTGGTAGATAATAACTATTTTTTATGTTTTCATAATTTAGAAACTGGGGAAAAAAGTGAGTTCCTCCCTTAAGCTTATTTCAAGTTCACTCTTCATTTACCATGTTAGTTCACATGTATTAGATACACATGTCGGATGCATGTACTTGATTATTATAGCACTTTTACATTTGCACCTCCATGTACATAACTTATATCCATTGTATAGGATAACTATATCAATGCAAGCATTTTTTATTCACTTTCTACACTTCATTATGTTACTTTTAGTGAACATTGGTTACATTATGTGAAAATTTTATTATTTTATTATGAATTATGGTTACTTTTGGTGTGATATAGATACATTTTGTGCAATACATATACCCCAAAATGGCTTATTTTTACTTTATTATATATTAAGAAGAAGAAAAAATATGACAAATATGATTATATATAGAGTGTGACACAAAAATAGACTTGATATGTCAATGGGAAATCTCAATAGTACCATATTGGGTGGGCTCCCCTTAAAATAACTCACACAAAAACATAAATGAGAAAAGACGTGATGATAAATGACAACAACAACATATGATTACACCAAAAAAATAACCTCCAGATAGTAGGACCCCTCATAGACCTCCTTACTAGAGGCCTCCAGAAAATACTCAACTGAGATGATTGCTTTGGAATTAACCACCCCTCATTATCCTTGAAGTCAAAGGACATGAGGAAAATTCTTTATCTTTTTGGTCCAAAGAAGCATCCCCTAAAAATTGAACACTAGAGGGAGAACACACAGAGAATTGAATTACATATACTATTATTAGAGTAATTTTTGTAAGAATGATCATTCATTCCACACCAAATGCACTATATTATTGAAGCATCCAATGAAGGCCTATCAAAATTCTACCTTGTGTTTTAAGTGTGAGAATTGAAGAGAGTCACATTAGCTAAAGTCATTAGATTAAAAAAATAAACTTTTGGGGAATATAGACGTATACTATGTGATATATGTGTTGATATGTATGCCCAGAGAGCCAATCATATGATTTTTGTAATGGAATATCTTGTAAACAATTTGATTAATAATAAAGACAAGCTTCCAATTTATTCAGTTTATTCAGTTATGAGATAATGATATAACACCATAAATGTCTAAAGAATGATATTACTCAATGACGCATGTCTCCGTATTGAGGACATGAATGATGAGATCATCCATATGTCAAGAGTATATGTATTCTTAGTATGTCCCTAGTCAAATGTTATTATGGAAGGCTAATAGACAACAATAACACTTAAGACTAGAGTGTGTGTTGGTTGAAAATAGAATCTCATTAGTCATGATATGTGATATCAAACCAAGCATATAGATACTTGTTGGAGAACAGTGTATCAGATATACCCACCTTCAGAGTGATACATGGAAATCATGATTGGTAGTTAGAGCCATTTCTCATAGTGATGGTGGTGATTGTGGTTCTTATACTTGAAGTCACTGCACTCATCACATGTTGTTCAGTGTGTGATTTGACATCATCCACTATGATCCTAAATAAAGGTTGCCATAAAGGTGGTGATCGGGTGCACTGTGACATATGGGGATGATTGTGAGGGATGTAGATGGGGTTTGTCCCCCCTATAAGAGTTTGATATACTGGCCACTTGATAAGTGAGACTGAGAAATGCATGACCATGCTGATGTAAGTCAATATGTGATATTGAGCTTACACATATTTCAAACATTATGCTCCAGTTCAAGGAACATGGATTGAATGTTAAAGAGGATGATGATTCCTTGCCTCGAGTTCAATATGGATATTAGAGACAAAGGAACTATACAATCATTGTAACACTAATCATAGATGGTAGGTTAAGTTATTCTCCAACCTCTCCAATTATTTGGGTAGCAATGAAGTCTTTCTAGATAATAATCATTGCTTGTGAAATCATAATAAGATTATGAACATCACTGCCAACGTAATGTGGAGCCTACCGAGTCACACACATAGGATGTGATTGGAATAGGAGTATAATTGTGGACTTGATTGGAAGTGTTTCGAATTGAATTGATTACTAAAATGATTAGGTAATATGCAATAATAATATTGGAATATAATCTAAGTTAATTGGTTAAATTATTTGAGTCAATTAATTAGTATCATTGTTAAGTCAGTTGGCTGATCCAGAGAAATTAACTAGAGATGGATAAAAGAAATTAGTTAATCAATTAATATGATTAATTAGTTAATTAATTAATTCCAGAATATTCTTTTAATGGTCCACAAGCGGCTTGTTTTAAAATACATTTGCAACCCTTTTGTTTACACAAGGGTTTTGGTAAACCATGCTTCCTTTCTCTGCTATTAATAGGGGCATGACGGTCGACTTTTGGGTAATGCACATGCTCACACTTGACTCCCAATGTTACGCTCTTATATGTAGATCCTAGTTGTCATTGTCCCAAAGTGATAGAGAAAGAGAGAAATTGACGCTAGCATGTCGTCAAGCAAAAGGTTGTTCCTTCCTGACGTCTTACGAAGTGTATCGTGTAGTTCCAGTCCATCCGTGTGGACAAAGTAGAGACGCGGACATTGAGTTTTCTATGTTTGAAAGATGAACAAAAACCGTCTGTGCACTTTAGGAATGAAACACATCACTAGGCGAAGGAACGTCACCAGACTTGCTCCAAGATAAGGTATATCCCTATTCCCTACTTCCAAATACATCTTTTTTGATGAGATATGTTCATAATGCATGTGGAGAAAAACTTATTACTTCCATTGTGCCTCTCCCCTCAACAAAATCCAACAATATGGTCAAGCATGACACTATGAACAAATATATATTGTGAAAGACTTACCAATGAGCATGTAGACCCAATAAGATCACAAATAGAGATGAAGAATACCATATTTTAGGTGGAAAATCCTTGCATAATATGAGGGAAAAACCATAGAGCCAACAGGTGGAAAAATATACTAAGAAGTAAAATATAATGTCCTTTTCAAATTTTGACCAAAAATAAGAGATAATATAATCATAAGGAGATATAAAAAATACCAACATAGGGAGAGATTCCTACAAATCTACCATCCCAGGACTTCCCTAGGAGTTACCCTCTTCCATAAATTACACTATGACACCCATTGTCACACAAAGAGAAATTACTCAAAATTTAAACCACGGTCAACCATAAACAACGGGTTACCAAAAATCACAGGAAATTAAAATTGATTTGCAACAAGCACCATGAGCTGAGAATTATTAAACAAGAGCCAACACTTGCATTTCATAACATATTTTTAAGGTGCTACATCATCTCATTCCAACCAACCTATTACATAAGATAACAGTTACACATGTATATACATACTACCAGAGGCACACCATCCAGAATTCACATATCGACCATAATGTCTACAAACACATCAAGAACTCCCCCAAGGACCTAAGTGTACATGGATGACACATTGGACTCAATTACTATACACTAACCATATACCATATTTCACCAGGTGTAGTTTTCTTCTCGCATTATCTTCAACCGCATGTCCTTTCACTCGACATGCACGTCCACCTAAAAAGTTTTTAACCAACGGGGTGAGACACACAATCCCAGTGAGAGATATAACTCTCTGCCAACTTTATGATTATCACAGATAGCTAAGCAGATAAATTAACATGTTGAGTAGATTAAAAAGAATAAATTGAATAACATACATCTCATGGATGAAGTAAATGAAATAGTAATATGGACTTGCCAATGAGCAATATAACACTTAGTAATCTAAAAGCAATATGTAGAACATGTATAATTGTTATAAACTAAATAGTATAAAAGCAAGGCAAGGCTTCATCCAATGTTTATGTGTTTGATCCTATACATGTACTTTACACAGATGATTATGTATTTATTATAGCTGAGGATTTGAATCAAACCACCCAAATCCAACCGACCACTGCCAAGTTGAAATCAGTACCATACAAGGTCAATGGAAGAGCCAAAATCCATGACCTTACCACACCTCCTGGTTAGCATGAGAGTAACATCACAGAGACATATCAGTCAACAGCACCAGTGACATAGTCACATCAAAGGGCTTGGCTCATGCATGGCCACCCATATAATATCTATCCCACCTTGGTATAGGTAACGATGCTAGGAGAATAGGCTAATGCATGGCCATTCTTAAAAGGAGGATTGGCTCAAGCATTGCCATCCTTATCACACCGAGATTAGCTCACGCATGGCCATCTCATACAGCATGATAATAAGGATGTAAGGGAATACTCAACTTGCACCCCGCATATTCAAAAATATGTGCTCCAAGTTAACTCATTTCACCATCCAGTAATAAAACTGACACTGGAATGGATATATGGTACAAGTCAAGCTACATGGTTATACTCTACTTGATTAATTAGACTAATTAAAATGTTTTTAGCATCAATCGAGTGATAACGTACAAACCACAAACAAATACTTCAAAAGAAAGGGCATAGTATTGCAATGGTAGATATCATCATTTACACTACAAACTAATTTTCATCATCTGATAACACTGTATCATTGCCACCCACAAAGCTAATGTATCACTGCCAGCCACAAGGCTACTGTATAGCCAGAAGGCTATCGACATCAACATTTTATCATGGGATATCAATCCCTCATTTCAGCACCACATGTCCTAAGACCCATCACATCACAATTGTGATTCATGATTATCTCATCATGCCCCATTGAGCATATAAGCATCACTTATGCCACATCACATGTACTTTCCATAGCAACTATTAGCCATTATGTTTAGAGAGAGAATACACTAAACATATTAAAAACCTTTAGTTAAAGCAAGCAAGGCATCATAAGATCTTTAGTCTAAGATTAGGCTTCATGTTGATCCTGTATAAGGTCCACAAGCATCATTCTACCTCTCATCTCTGACGTGTACTACATCCCATGAACTGGTGTGTAAGGCTAAGAATTAATTAATGTAACCAAGTATGCACATTCACATATTCATACTTCATGTGTTCCCTTATCAAGGTTCATAACCAAAGCTTTATATTATTTAACCATCTTCATAGTTCTCACAAGTTATATCACCCAAGTAATCCATTAGGTTATAGCCATGCATTTTAAGTGGGAAAACAATGTCATGATTTCCATTCATACTCATTCAATATTATGACATGCCTTTAGAATTAGGGTCAATGCTCTTCACATATAGTCGATTAGGGTTTTACTTCATGGTTACACCACCAAACCCTAATCACACCAAAAACCATCTTTCTAAAATTGATTAGGTTTTGATGACACTAGTTAGATATGAATCACTCATCGTACCATCAGTACCAGCTATGACCCTTTTATAAATGCATGTGGGTATCATCTTCATTAAGTTATGTGTGGGTTACAATAATGCATTATAATAACATATTGACCATTGCACCAGTGAGATGTCTCAACAGTAAGTAACCCATACATTATTACTTCTTACAATTCATTAACCACATATCATACTAAGGAGAGTCGAACCTTAGGCTACACAATTGGAGGGTTTCACTTTAAACTATCCACAAGACAACATGCATTAGACTTGTTTATGTGTTTCCTACCCAAATGTTATCACCATACCATCATCATCGCCACCACATATATCTTCACATAGTTGTGTCATAAACCTTATTCCGAAAGTTAATTTTATGAAATGGATTTATAGTTCACACTTTCCATGGATTATAATCTTTCATTAAGATAAGCACATTGGTCATATAATTATTAAGGTTAACATATGGATACTCAGTTATTAAACCCTACATCCATTACCTCCCCACCTAGTTGGAGAGTTTAGGGCTAAGCTCAAAATTGAGGATGTGTAAAGACTCAATCTTTACAGCAGAATATTTACAAAATAATATCAAAATATAAACAATCTTTATTCCAATCATGTCTTTACATCAGAGTTGCAGAATCTTTAAACATAAAATTACAAGGTTGAAAAGAAAAGTCAATTCCTATCTAGTCTTCAACAGATGACATCTCTTGCATGTCTCTTCTGATCCCTCTTTGCATAACATGTCCATGAGCTCTTGAAGGAACAAAACCTCACATGGACCCTATTTAAGGGAAAAATAAAGGTCAGCTGGGTTGGTACTAAATTCAATGATTGAGCTATTAAAAACCCAGGTAAAAAATATGATGCGGGTATAATATGAATTCTAGGCGGTGACTATATGGTAGACTTAGTTTAGTAAAAAGAGAATAACGGGTATCAATGTTTCACTATTCAATATTCAAAATAAAAATTCCATGATGCTAATAGTCATGCAAAATTGTCCAAGTTCAAGGTATCAAAATAGCAAGAATATCTCCAATAATAAACTTTAAATATCAAGATTTAGCATTGTCATATCATTTCTTTATCAATGACTACAATGTCATGTGTTCATCATTTATGAGAGAACGACACGGTAGCCTACTATTGCAACCAATATACTAGGGAACCACTAATCCATTACAACTTGTGCATAGGGCGGCGAGACGTACCCAACCTCTAGGAGCCAAAGCTCTAAAGGGGCCAAAGCCCAAAAGGACCAAAGTCTAGGGAGTCAAAACTCTAAGAATTTAATTTCATTGTTTATCTTAGTATTTTTCAAAATCTAACTATAATGAATTTTGGGGTGGTGAACTCTTAAAGGAAGGAAAGGCTAATAAAAGTTTAGGGTTCACCACCAAAAAGATATATGAAATTCAAGAGGGGAAATAAAATAACTCAATAAGTAAATCAAGAATCTAGTACTTCTAATTATTCAAAGCTCCATGGATTGCTTAATCATAACAAGGCTCCAAGAAGAAGATTCTACAAATTATATAATGGTGTTATCACTTGGATTGGAATCAATTATTTGTTCAATCTTTTCTATTTAGTATTTTCTTTCCCATTTAGAGCTATTATGATTCTGTGGTTCTTCCATTATCCTTATTCATATCCAAGTCATATATATAATTAATATTACCTATTCAATTGCTTTATCACTTCTCCTTTAAATTAGATAATGTTATTCTCTCTCTTATATAGAATATAACTCTATTCATTCACTAAGATCAATTATGTTTGTTTACTAATATACGCATACTAGGATTTAATGCAGCATACCTTAACATACAAGAGTCATATCAATAGATCTCAATTATGTTCCCAAACACAAGTAGGTTTTAGGTGAATTTATATTAGAATAATTGCATACATTGTTCTATCCATTAATTACCTAAGCTAAGTTATTTTTAATAAAATACATCCATCTTTATAAGAGAGATCCCCTTATATATCATACGACAATGATTTAAGATTATAATCTACAAGTCCATATTCTATTTATCTGTATATACATATGCATACATCTTTTTTTTAGAGCACATATGCATACATCTAGGATATTAGTTTCATGGCTATAATGGATTTGACATTTTGGATGTGTCTGATTACTAAACAATGAAACCTTAGACTTCTTTATTTATTGGGAAAACAACACATATCCCTATGATGGGAATGTCTATATATGTATCATATTTTCCTTGTATTTAGTTCACTACACTTTATCATACTATTTATATCAATATGTATGTATTGCAAGATTTAGTACTAAAATTCCATTATAGCGATCTTATTACTTTCCAATACACTAAGGTATGAATATGTAACGTGACATGACTTATATCAATGAGATTTATCTAGGTTATTGTCTCCTTATATACTATTATATATCCATAATTTAGATGGTTAACATAGCAGATTTGGTTTTCCTCTCGATCTTGTTAATTACTATTAAGGATTACAGATTGATTATTTAGTTCTTAAATTATAAATGAACATCAACTCACTGATAGTTGTCTTGGTGGGACCCTTAATGGATTCTTAGGTTGCAGGGCCAGGTTGCAGGGCCGACCAAGGTTGATCACAACCTTCTCATCCGGCCATCATAGACGATGTTGGAAGCTATCTAGGTGCCATGAGTTTCTGTCATCACCTATACATGCTTGCTAGTTGGAGGTCGACTTTTCTAGTTTCTCTGTAAACCAGGGTCATCAGCACCAAGGAGTAGCATGTTTGGGTGGGATCAAGGTGGAGTTGGCTACTAGTAGCAGGCTATAGTTGTGGGAGGCATTGGAGAGTTGTCTATTGGTCAGCTTGTTCTATCGTGGTTGGCGAGGATGGCCAAGGGTAGATGTTGTATGTCAAAGGACATGAGGTTTTGGTCAGCGTTCTTTATATCAGCTGATGGGGTTCCAAATAGATGAGGAGGCAAGCGGATCTGGCTGAGTGTGGCGGTTGTGCATCGTGGCAGATCAGAACTTGGACGGTGGTGCGAAGAGGATGATTTGGCAGCAAGGAATTCGAATGAAGATACTTGCAGTTGTACTGCATCTTCTTTGGACGGTGACATGGTGTTTCAGGCTCACACCATTGACACATCATAAGTGTTGTAGTTTGGATGGTGGCTGGTAGGAGAGGTGACGTCGGGGTGGTGGTGGCTGGCAAGATCTGAAGCTTCGGCAATGGTGACTTCATCTGCAGATCTGAGGCACGGGTGGTATTTGTAAGTTATTGTTTGTGTTGGAAGAGGCTAGGTAGCCAGCCTCAAGGTTGTAGGTTCAAATTGTCGATGAAGGGCATAGGTGGAGGTATGGGAGTTGAGCTTCTTGAAGAATTGGTGAAGATGGATGATGGCCTGGGTTGCTAAATGGTAGGTCGTCATGATGCCTGCAGGTGGTCGGTGGCTGAGGCGACCGCATTACAAAGTCTGGTTGAAGGGGTCGAAGCCCGTGGCATTGACGTTGCGAGGATTCTAGTAGGTGGTGGTGATCTATGGAGTCCTAGAGGGACGAGTGTGGTAGACAGTGGAAAGGACGTTGTTTCTAACATGGTGCAGTTTGTTGGGTAGCGCTCTACTAGGGTTTGCAGGTCTGTGTCGTCCCTCCTCAAGGGAAGTCAAGGATAAGTATGCCATGGGGAGGCATTGTGTTGTGGGTCTCCACTACTTTAGGGTCAATGGTGGCTTGTCCTTCTTATAGTTGAGAAGGTAGAGAAGGAAGAGATACTAGGGGATTCAAGGAGGCATCAGGAGACTTTGGGTCTGTAACGGAAACACTGTTGTCTTCTGGCTTAGCTGATGAGAGGGGTGACAGTGCCCATCCACTAGGGTTTTAGGAAATTGATCCATATGTCTGTTGGAGAGAAACAGGGGTGCCTTCAGGGATTGGGGAAGCAAAGAGAAGGAAGAAGCAAAGTAGGGTTTGAGGACTTGATTGACATTTTCTGTAACAGTCGTTAAGGCCGAGTTTATAGGTTAGGGAAGGCACATGTCTTCCCCTATACGACCTATTTAATTTTGTAATTACTCCCTAATAGTTAATTACTCCCAATTTTGTAACTCCTAGTCTAAGGGCCCTATAATTATGAGAATTTCTCCACAGTGTTCTCCATAAATAATTTAAAAGACATTAGTTCTCTACTTTAAATCTCTTATTTAACAAATAAACTTTCCCCCACTAAACCTATTCAAATTCATATTGATACCAATTAATATTATCTCACATTAATTCCAAAGTCGTTAAGTATAATTTCAAGAGCAATCTATAATCATGGTTAAGTCAAGATATATTTGCACGGTTGGCATGAATCACAAAACTTTACCCAAGTGTTGGAGAACTAAGATCTCAATTTTCACAAAATGTTTTCAAGGTAACTTATAAGAGGAAAATTAAGGGACTCCTTTGTAAATATTGACATATGAGGACAAAATGTGTTCATTTAGACAAATATTTTGAGGGGAGTAATCTAAGAGTATGATATACTTACCAATATAGTCAAACAAGGTTGAGAATGAGGGACAAATTGCAAATATTTCTCAAGAGAATGGATTCAAGTCAAAAGAAACAAATTTTGAGAACTAATAATTATATCAAGGAATGTGATGTTGGATCGATATAAATTAAGGAGACTTCATATTGAAGGATGAATTTGTACATGTGCTCAAGTCTAAGAGAAATTGTGAATTTTAGCTCAATATAGAATTAGGACCCAAAATCCAGTATGTTACTACTCTCCACCCTTTCAAATGGATTTCATCCTCAAAATCGATGTATCGTAGATCTAGTTAGGTACTATACTCCACCCCTTAAAAGGACTAAACTAGGAATCTAAATAGGCATGCCAACTCCAACTTAGTATCCTTCACTCTCTTAAACCTAACTCTAGGTCTCCTCTAGGGTTTTCTCATATGTTCTTGATTGTGACTTAGCTCAAAAATCATCGACAAAATTTGACAAAGTCATTTTTCTTTGTACATATAGTATTATAACGAACATAAATTTTTTTCTGATGGGAAAACTTTTCGATACAAAACTGAAATATTGCCAAAATCATTGCGATGAGGAAGTCACAATTAGCTTTGTTACCATTCGCCATACTAACTATTTGACTCATTAGTGAAAAGAAGATTTGTATGGAACCTAATGGGTCATTAGAGTAACTTCACTAATAATCAGGGAAGAAGGACATTGTTTTCCATTCAATATGATTCACATATTCAAACTTAGGACTTCAAGTTCACCTATACACTTTTCAACGATCAGGTTGTTCACATTTTCAAACACCTCAAATCATCTCTACTAATATGGTAATGTTTCATCTTCACTAATTGGTAAATCATACAACTTTGTGAAAATTAAATCCACCTAAATTACTATTTCCATTTAACTAGATAAGGATAGCAAGGCTAGGGTGAGTTGTAAATTATTTGACTAGGTTCTAGGTATGCTAGTTATGTAACCCTAACTTCCACGAGACGTGCATGAGTGTCGACTATTCATGGCCCACTGCCCTAGGCTCTAGTAGAGTTTCACAAATGACGACTGGCTCCACAGACCACCACTAGCCTTAACTGTGTACTTTTTCCTCACTCACATGCAATTTGGGGTCAACTTCCCGGCTGGTCACCCATCCTAGTACCACTCCAAGTTGATCACGCTTAACTATGGAGTTATTTAGTTATGGGCTCCCGGAAAAGGATGTGCACCTTGGTGATATGGGTAGTCCAATCATTCCTTTTAAGATTGTTTTATCTGAGGCCTCAAATCCTGGGACGTTACAATCTCCCCCACTTAGACTCTTGGCGTCCTCATCAAGGCTCAACTATATGGCCTCATAATATTTTCCCATATTAGTGTAGACCTAGAATGGCCCATGGACACCCAACTCCCGATCACAGAATACCAACGCAAGGGTGGCTACATCACCATGGACAACCCTTTCCAACTTGTCTGGACCACACGGCTCAAGACTGGCATGCCACATGCCCATATGGGCCCCACCTAATGGAGGGTTATGGCTCTGATACCATTTGTAATGCTCGGGACCACTGTCCTAGAATCTAGTAGAGTTTTAGGAATGACGACTGGCCCCACAGACCACCACTAGCCTTAACTGCGCACTTTTTCCTCACTCACGCGCAAGTCGGGGTCAACTTCCTTACTGGTCACCCATCCTAGTACTAATCCAAGCTGAGCACGCTTAACTATGGAGTTCTTTAGTGATGGGCTCCCGGAAAAGGAGGCACACATTGGTGATATGGGTAGTCCAATCATTCCTTTCAAGATTGTTTTATCTGAGGCCTCAAATCCTAGGACGTTACAAGATGGACCACTCATAGTAACATCATTTTATGGTGTACTAGAATTAGGAGAAGCAATTAATATTATTCATACATTATCCAAAACCACACTCCTGTCTATCATGCATTACTCATGTGTGTACATCATTGAGTATCTAAACATACTCTTCAACCCTCATCTTGTGATCTCGGGTTCACCTTATCCACCCAAGGTATCGGTTTAGACCCTCTTGTGATGCATCAGTTTGGACTACCATGAGGTTTATCGGTTTAGGGCATTTTGTCCAATTATGTTGGGTTTATCACTCATTAGGGGTGACGTTTTAGCTACACTTGAGGTGTGGGATTATCCACACAAGGGTTATGTTAATTTATCTCCTTGAAAGTGTAACGAGCAACCCTTCTTGAAGGTGTATTGGGCATCAACTCTTGAAGGGATATCGGGCATCCCGTCTTGAGGATGTGATGGCCATCACCACCCTAAGGTGTGACGGGAAACACATGGTGTGTCGGGCATCCATTCTTGGAGGAGTGTCAGGCATCACATAGAGTTGTGGACAGCATTAGGGTTAGGGTTAGGGTTAGGTCATGCATGATGGCCATTTTCTCAATCTTGGGTGTCACGACCCGCACTCTAGCAAACCAACTCACACAAGGGGTCCTCATGGTCATGACAGGCTAGCAAGGTGTATCGGCCTATCCCCATCTAGGGCATGATGAGTAACAATCATAAAAGCCCATTGATTTGGAAATACATAGATTTCAGCACCTCTAAATCATGATGGGTTAACACCTCCTCAAGGCATGTCATCCTAACTATTCATATTGGTTTGGTCACCCCACTAGGGTGTGACATTTTAGCATCCTTACAACCTATCGGCCTAAGTACTCCCAATTCATGACGACTTGCAGCATGTGTATCAGTTGAAGCATCATGAGTCATGACGACCATCCCCACCTATGTTTCGACTTAGTCATCTTCAACCTTAGGAAACTTGGTCACTAGTCCATCTACTCAACAAAGCAAGAAAAAGAAATACATAGGCAACATCTTAAACAAAGTTTCTTCATCCAAAATAGTCCTCAAAATAGAACACTAACTACTAGTATATAAGAGGCATCCAAAATAGTCCGGCCATAGTAGCCCGGGTGGTAAGAACTCGGTAAGTCCCAATGAAGGACCTGGGTTCGAACCTCACCGAAGGCACTTTGTGAACGGCAATCCACGCTGATTAGGCGCGGGAGGGGGGTGACCGGACCACACCCTCTCATGCCTCGAGAGTTTACCATGTCGGGCTTTCCCGGAGTGGGTTCTCTCGGTCACCAAAAAAAAAGAGGCTCAAGATCTAGAGATGAAGAACAACTTAAGCATATAAAGAGTGATAATAACAAAGGAGGTTAAGAGTTATATAACCTACCTCAAGAAGGTCTCCATCTAGATTCAAAGCTTCCATGATCAAAGCTCCAAAGCACACGTTCCTCAACTTGAAGATGATTCATCAAGAGTTCTTATATCAACCTCAACATCACTTCAAGAAAGAAGAAGAAAATGTCATGGTTATGGTAGCTCAAGAAGAAGGAAAGAAGGAGAGAGAACCACGTCCCAAACAACCTTCTTCGAAGGTATGATACATGGTCTAAAGTAGAAGAAGAAGATGAAGATCCAAACAAGGTGTCCACCTATTCCTATTTCCTCTAGATGATTCCAAGAGAGGTAAGGAACACTCTAGAGGAGGTAGATTGCATGTTAACCCTTTATTTTGGGTATATTGCAATTTACACCAAAACTAGCACATATAGCACAAGCATCAACCATTCAAGCTCATCTTAATGCTTAGGCTTTCGAAAAGGTGCCCCATAGCATCATTATCTCACTTATAATGCTAAAGAACTATGGGAACACTCATCATGTGACATATTGCAAGATAACCCCTCATCTTGGGTAAATTTCACATTGGTCCATAACAAGCAAACATTACTCAAACATCATTCAAATAGGACCAAACTTGAAACATAAGTGTGTCACGTGATTAAAAAACACCCCAAAGGATTAGATTAAACTTCTAAGCAATTTACTTAAGAAAAAAAATAGGGTTAGTCCAAAACATAGGTCAGGGTCCTTACAAGTCATAAACCCCTAATAAGGATTTTGCCCCAAAATCCTAGGTGAAAGGAAGTGGATACTTGGTGTGATTCCACTAGAGGTGCAACACACTAGCTGGTTTGACCTGACTAGATGCGCCCCATGAGGTCGGAACACACGGTGGATTCACTTTTAAAATTTATAAACCTAACTAGCGCACCTACTTCTACTAAAGAAACTACACCCGCGAGCGCACAGGGTCGTATCGTAGTATAGGAAGGTGGCAAATATAGGATCGATCCACAGGGAAAAGAGGGGGCACTAGAGCTAGGTTAGTTTGGCTAGGTTCCTATTGCAGAGACTAGGGTTAAGGGTTTAAAGGTTGATTTGATTGTTAACTAAGGATGAACAAGAAAGTAGTTAAAGGCAGGAATGAAATCTATGTTAACCCTAGACTAGATTAAGACTAAGTAGGAAAGAAAGGACTAAGCTAGGTATGAAAAGGCAAATTACACTAAGGCAAGCAAGAGATAAGTAAACGAGCAATTAAAGAGTTACACTAGCATGAACAAGGCAAGAGGAAGGAAAGAAGCTAACTAAGCAAGAAAAGAACTAATTAAGCTAAGCAAGCACAAAACTAGGGTTTTAAGCAGTAAAGAGATGTGTGAGATGTTTAGGGGTATGAACTTATCACTTAAGTTGGGGGTGACATATGAACATTATGATTCCATTTATATTATCCAAACCAAACAACAAGTTAGAGTCTAATGAATTAACCTAAGCTACTAACTGGCCATGGATATGCTAGGCTGTGTATAGGGGAACTAGTCCCTAACACCCCCTACTACCCTTACGAGGCTCAATTGGGTTAGGGATTAGGTTCAATCTAATTAGAATCTAATCAATTTTAGGTTTCTAGATTAGACATTCCTAGGGCAATTAGGGGCCGAGGGTAGTAATGGGGGGTGAAATTAGGGTTTTGGACCCCAATTCCCCCACATTCTAGCCTTGAGAAGGCTCCATGATAATTGCACTAGAATCATCTAATCTAGCTACTTAGATCTCTCACTTAGGTTTAGGGAGATTGATTAGTATGTAGGAAGATGGGAGGCATCCTAGGGATCCAAGAATTGGACCTAGGGGCAAATCTCAAAATTCACACATATAAGCAATTTGCCTAAATTCCTAAGTGATTTCACACACAAATCAACAAGCAGTCCATGGAGAATGAGATGCAAATAGAATATAATCATTAACAAATGTAATTACAATGTTTACATGTCATTTTCCCCCAACATGGTATCAAAGTAACATAATTTCCCCCAAACAGCCCACCCAAGGGGACTAGCTACTCATAGACATGGAAAATAAAAAAGAGAGAAGATAGAGAAAGAAGTAGCCATGGAGCTCGGTGTAGATGAAGGACTCCTCCTCTCCAGCAGCTACAAGGTCATCCTCCTCCTTCTTCTTGGATGGAATGGAGTGGGATGATGGTGGTAAGTGGATGGAAGGCTTAGATATGGGGGGTTATGTGGTGGAAAAGGTGAAATGGAATGGATTTGAGGTGGAGGTGAAGTGGTATGGAGTGGATGGTGATTTTGGGGAGCTAGGAGGGGGTAGAAGGTAGCTAGCCTCATGCCCCAGCCGCCACCTAGGTATATATAGGTGTGGGGAGGAAGCACTAGGTCAAGTAGGGGCAAAATGGGAAAAACAGTGAAAACTAGGTGAGTTTTGTGAGTAGCACGGCTGTGGTGGGTCACCACAGTCGTGGTGGGTAGGGTAAGCTACGGCCGAGGTGGACGGAGCATGGTCGTGGGTTTATTCCATCAAAGTTACAGGGTTTTGGTCAATTTTTGACTGAAAAGGTCACGGCCGTGGTGGTCACCACGGCCGTGGTGGAGGTGGTGTGCCACAGTCGTGGTGTTTGGCACGGCCGTGGTGGGCTTGGTGGAGGTGGTTGTGGTGCTGCTGCACGGCCGTTTTTCTCTGCTGTGCCACAGCCGTTTTACGGAGCACGGCTGTGGTGTCTACCCATTGCACGGTCGTGCTGCTCTGGACGGTCGTGATGCTCTCTGCTTCACTTGAATGTTGAACATGTTGATTTCTAAGTAATCTAGCACGGTCGTTCTGTGGTACCACGGTCGTGCTGTGTCCTGGATTAGCACTTTAACTTGGATCTTTGGCTTTTCTTGGACTTCTTTGCTTCAATTGATCTTTGGCCACTAGGGGTAGGTCGAGGGAGCATCGTACTTCACTTTGGGCCTCTCCAAGTGCATAGGAACCCTAGGATCACCCCTTCTCTCTCTCTTCCATCAAGTGTGGTCCAAATGCCTGAAAAACATGCTAATAATGTCCATAAGTGCATTTTATACGAATAAGCATATTAGGGGGAATGACAGGTAATCTAACAGGTATAGATGTGATTGAAGAGCACAAAGACACAATATTAAGCCCTAAAATAGGGCTGAATCACCACCCCAAACTTAAAACATACTTGTCCTCAAGTATGCTCCAACTCAATCTCTCTACAAACTTTCACAAAAAGAAATGACAAATGCAATATAAAAGGCAATTGTTGTTGAATGGGATCAAAGACGACTAAGTACATGCATTTCACCTCTCTCCTCTCCTTATTTCACAATCCAATCATGAAAAGAGCACAAAGCATATAAACTTCAAATATAGCACATAGAATACACAAGTTATTCATATTTCTTCCATTAAGTTCCGGGTAAACCGTTTCATGGTGGCATTTATCAAGAATGATTAGGAGTGCTATTTCACATTCATGCATTCAATCTTATATCTCAAATCATACCAAAAGACCCACGTGGGTGCGGAAAAGGGAAAAAGGAGCTAAGTCTGAAGTTTCCTAGCTCAACGGGTATGAAAGTAGAAGAAAGGGATGCGGTAAGATTTTTGGAGTGTTTTTACACACTCATCTTTTCTTTATTTGAATGCTCTTAAATAGAAGCATCCTTTTATTTTATTTTTCTTTTCTTTTCTTTTCTTTTCTTTTCTTTTTCTTGCCCTTGGTGTATATAGGGCATATGGTGGATAGAGTGAAGTGGGGAGATAAAGATATGGCCACCCCAAACTTTTGGAGGTGGCCAAGGCTGATTATGTGCACTAGGGTATCTTTTTATGAGGCGGAGGGGTATGAAGATGGTGGAAGAATAGTCGGGTCAAAGAGGGGTCATTGGTAAGATTTTCCATATAAGACATCATGCATGAGTATTAATCCAACACTTCATCTAAGATATCACACCACATGAATGAACAAAATGAAATTGATATATCAAACAAGTAATTCCACAAACACTAAGCATTCAAAGCTTGCTCAATTTCACAATTCAACCAACTCAATCACGATCCTAAGAGAGGTGATGCACATGTAAAAAGTCAAACATTGATACCACTTAGCAACAAACAATGGTGATTCACTTGTATTTGTCAAAGGTCAACATTTTAATTCAAAACAATAGAGATTGGGTCAAAACACAATTTTTAGACAAGAAATTCCAAATTTGGGCAAAATTGGCCAAAATGGTGCCAAGTTGCCTCCAATCACATCTAAGCCTAAATTATTGAACTTAAAACAGCAAACAATCAAATCCTAGCTAAAACATGCAGAAATTACCAAAAATCTACATGATGTGCAATGCATGGCAAAAAGAGCAAAATTTTTTAAAATTACGCAAAAAATGACAATGAGGTAAACTACATGGAATGCAGGTGTGCAAAGTAGTAAAATTCTAGACTAGATAGCAGGACAAGCAAGAGAAATGAAAAACAACAAACAAAAAGTAAAATAGCAGATGAGATGCAAAAATGAGTGAAAGAAGAATGAGGGCATACCTCCCTACCACCCCAAACTTTTGAACCATGTTGTCCTCAACATGACACTAAAGTCTAGGTTAATAGGGTAGATCATCACTGCAGAGGTGGTGGAGGTGCTCCTCCTTTCCTGTAGTAGGTGCCCCAGTAGTCGGATTGTGGAGGTGGATAGTTGTCCTGGAATGCTGACAAAGAACCCCACCAATCTTCACCCCACTGTAGGTTCCTCTGGGCCTGTGCATTTTGGAACTGATAAAGGTGGTTGACCTGATAATGCATCTACTGGTGGTCCAACCACATGGAATCCTGAGTCCTCTGAATTCCCTCTTGTGCTTGTAAAATCCTCTCATGTGTCGCCTGAATGTTCTCCAACTGTGCATGAATGGTACCCATGTCATATACATTCACGGAAGGCTGTTGTGGCTCTGACGCTCCTATTCTTTCTTCTCTTCACCTCACCCGTCTTGCCGCTCTCTCCTCTGTCATCTACCTCTACTCTGCCGCCTATGAAGGCTCTCCTATACCCCCTGCAAACCTCACCTCGGGGATTGCCTCTCCTTTGGGGTTCTCCTCCTCGTACCTCCTCAACTTTTCCAAAAAAATATGGCGTTGGTCCATATTGTGCCATAAGGGGTGGAGTATGGTAAGGCAGCTCCAATGTGACTCTTGGGTAAGGTGGGTTGATTTGGTAAATGATCTTCTGATCTGTAACCGTAATCATGGATGAGCGAGCCAGGTAGTGCAAATCAACCAACTTACCACCCTCTGCCTTTGTATATCCTGTCATGTCATGCCCCAAGGCAGTGGCAATAGATGTTACAATCCCTCCCATTACAAATGGATTTGTGCTCTTGGACGGGATTGTCCTCATGTGATCAATCAATAATGCCCCCAGGTTCACATGTCTCTCTTTTATCATCCAACCAAGCACAAAAAGATCTTTGTTGGTGCAGCTACCTTGATTTTGTACCTGCCAAAGATGGTGTCTGCCAACACCTTCTGAACATAGCGGAGAAATGGGCTATGAATACCATTTGTCTTTGATTTCCCTACTACAAATGTACTTTGGCCGGTGAAGCACTTCCACATGGTTGGATATGTGGAACTAGAGTCATTTTTTGTCCTTCCTCCATCTAGGAGGGCAGCCATCTCTCCACTTGGGGCAAAAATCTAATTTAGCATCTCTGAGGTTATTTTCCACCTCTTATCCCCAATCGTTACCTTAATTGCATTCTCACCATCATTTGTTGCTTTCTTTAGCGTGGCGAAGAGCTACTGCGTTAACTCGATGTATGATTCCTGATGCAGCATCAATATCTCAAATAGCCCCAATTTTTTCATCAATTCTTGAAAATAGACATAGAACCCCATTGCCTCCATTGACGCTTGGCATGCATATCGAGTAGCTAGCACTCTGTGTGTCAGGCACCTAGGGTGCTTGGGCTCCTTTGCCCTGCCTGTAGTAACCTCTGGCTATGAAAATGGGTGTTGTGGCGGGCTTGGTTGCTTCTCCACATTAGGCATCTCAGTATCATCTTCATCACCTAATATGAGGCTTCGATGTGGTCGTTTTTGTGGCTCGCGTTGCAACTGTGCCGCGGAAGAGACGGACGACCATGCGGCTGAAACTGACAGTCGTGCAGCGGTAGCAGAGGGTCTCTCAGATGAGACGGATGGCCGGGAGGTAGACGGCGGTGGCTGCGACGAAGACGGTGTCCCTCGGTGTGGCTGTTCGGAGGCTTCTTCAATGATATAATCCACTATGGCATCCAAACCGGCCTCCGTCAACCGGGGGTGGTTGTTCCTTGGTTTCCTTTGATAAGCAATGATGCCCCTGGTCTTCTCTACTGCTTTCCTTGCAAACTTCTTCATTTTTGCTTGAAAATGGAAGTAGAATTAGAAAATTTTGGATTTCTCCGAAGAACGGGGCTGTTGGGGCGGAATGGAGAGAGAGTGGTGCGTTTGTGGATGGCAAATTGGTGGAATATAGATATTAAAGTAGTGGAAATGGTAGGGGAGTGATTGGGAATGGTTTGGTGATGATTTGGTGGGGATTCGAGGGTTGGAATGGGCGGGAGGAGCGCTACACGGTCGTTAGGGAGCGGAGCACGACCGTTCTGTTCTTCGGAGAAATGAGCAAGTGAATATAATTTTTGCAAAAATTGATTTTAAGTTGTTGGAATCGGGCTACTGCGCGGTCGTGGTACGCGGCACGACCGTGGTGGCTTCATGTACCATGGTCGTGTTGCCCTGGTTCTATACTTGTTTGATTTTCTGAATTTCTGACTATTTCTTTGTTGAATGTGAGTGCACCACCACGGCCGTCATGTGGTACCACGGCCGTGGTAGGCACTGTAACAGTAGTAGGAGACTTCAAATCTTGTTCAAGCATCAAAAATTGATCTCAAGTTGATATTCTATTGATGCGTTGTCAAAATTTCATATGTTCTTCTTCATTTCACTCTGTTCTCACCTGCACATATCAAAACTATACAAAAACTATCAAATACAAGTGTGTGTGTGTGCGCGCTTTCTTGGGAAAATGTAAAAACAAAGAAAAAGTATCAAAAATGTAGATTGGGTCAAAATTTCCCAAACCTAGGTGGGTTGCCTCCCACAAGCGCTGAGTTGCTTGCCTTCAGCTAGGCTTCTTGGTGATTCTTCATTCATTCATCCGTTTGGCATTCTCATGTGTCCATTCTTGCAAAACATGCATCCTTCCTTTGTACTCAATATGTTTTCCTCATCCCTTTGATCAAAATAATCATCATTAACTTCTTCACGTTGATTTCCTTCTCTCAAATGCCCCTTTGGACTTGTGAAGTGACCATGTCCAATATCCCTATCTCAGACTCGCCGGGTTGGGGTCTTATACATGTTGATGTTGATCTTCATGTCCATGAATGAGACTGTCATGGTTCCACTGTGTACATGAATGTCAGCATCAGCTGTAGATAAGAATGGCCTCCCCAAGATGATGGGTGTTGGTTGTTTACACTAACGAGTTTCAATCCAAGAAAAGGATGGTTTACTCAACTTAACCAAACTCCACAAGTATACGGAGGTAGTATAGTCAAGGTCGAACACAAGGAGCTTAGTTAACTTAATTGAGCACAACAGTACTAAAGTTCAACAATCTAGACCGATATTAAAGAGTACAGAAGATTTGTCTAAAAACATAAAATTCAGATTTTAACTACAGGAATTATAGATTCTAATTAGCAAGCAAGAACCACAAAATAAGTTCGAATCAGAAAGTTTAGGAATCCTGGACATTAGGATTTCATTCACATATCATAGCAATTAAGAGAACAAATAATTTAAACATACATAAGGTCATGTTTCAAAGAAAAGTTGTGTTACATTTCACCTCCCAGTGTAAATGCAATGATCATAACTCAAAACAGCACTCTCGTGTATGAATTTTGTTTTTTATCACAAATAGTTCCTCAACTCATCCCTCTCTACTGTCGTAGCACCTCCATACATTCCTACTTATCTTCTCAGATCAAGCAAGAAGGCAGAAAATATACACATAAAGTGGCCAACAATACATGCAAGAAAAAGAGTAAACCGGCACTTTCATGGTAAAGAAACAAGAAACAAATGTATTTAGTACGAAATTACTTGTTCACACATGCTATGACATGGGAGCTACTCTCCCATGCCTAAAAAAAGGAGTCTACTCGTCCATAATGGGGTACAGTAGATTTGCTACAGAAATTTCAGTTCTAGACATGGTTTAGAAAGGAAAAGACAAAGAGAACTGAAAATGTAACCACAAGAAGCAAGAATTCCGGCTTGAGGACAAAATTCCCCTTCTTTAGCTGCTCCAAAACGAACTAACTCCTCTCCCAAGAAGCTGCTCGGAGTTGGGGAAACTTGGCTGCACCTTGAAGAAGACAATGGAGAAGTGGAGAAGAAGAAATGGTCTCTTTATGCAAGAAACCACTTTAGATCCCTCCAAATTCACCTTCCTCTGCTCTCCTCTGGCTCTGGGATAAGAGAAACTCTTCAAATGACCAAACATAAATGTCATGTGCCTTCCCTCTTTGTTTTAAAATCATATTCTGAATTTTTGAATTTCTGAAACTACCAGGTGCACGCCGTGCATTTTGGGTGCACGCCGTGCACCTGCAGTGCAGTTTGCATCGGGCTGATCCGTGCACGGCGTGTGCTGAGGATATGCACGCCGTGCGACTTTACAGAACATTTCTTCAGGAGTTTGCGTTCCAGGTGCACGCCGTGCATCAATGTGCACGACGTGCATTCGTCCTTCTGTGCGCTTCTGGAAACTCGCACGACGTGCGTTTTCTCCGTGCACGCCGTGCATTCTTCAGGCTAAGGAGCCGATTTTTCTCAGGAAACTCGCACGTCGTGCGTTTTCTTCATGCACGCCGTGCATTCTGCTATTTCAGCGAATCAGTCTTTCTCTGGAATGGTGCACGTCATGCGTCTGAGTTGCACACCGTGCATTCTTCTGTTTCTGCAGAAATAACATCCGAATTCAATTCTTTTTGTGGCAAATCTGCAATGCAAGTTATGGGATAAGTAGAATAACAAAAAGATGGCAAAAGTAATATGAAAAGAGACTGAATTATATCAGAATGAACCAAATTTGTGTGTGATAACATGTGAAAAGATGATATATAAATCACACAACAAATCCCCCTAAGCTTGAACTATTGCTTGTCCTCAAGCAAAAAGGAACATGGCTATATTTAAGTAGGAAAAATTTGTTCATGCATGAATGAATTGAAAAGAGAATATGCAATAAGCTCAGTCAACTATGTACTTTGTGCTTGTGTTCATTGATATCATCTCAATTTTTCAACATCTTAGACAGAATATTAAGTTCAGCAAAGTTGGTTTCAAATCAAGCGAAAAGTTCAACAAGACAACACTAAGTAGAGTTTGGATAAACAAACCAAACAGTCGGTGCATGTACATTACAACTTTCAGCTATTATGGATATAAGATGATCAAAACGATGTTAACATTAACAAAGCTTAGCTGCACTCTCTTTTTCATATGGATATGATGATGATATTTTTGGGTTTCCGACATTTGGCTACTAATTTAGGCTTATGCTCACGAGGAATGTCAGTTGGGGTGTTGTTTTTACCCTCTTTTAGTTTTTCATATCACCTAACCATCGTTGCCAGATCGGACTCACACTAGGCTAGCATAATATGTGGGCTATATGCCATCTTTTATTGGGTGAAGATAAACCATTGATTGTGCAACACCAAAGAGTCAACTAGATTGTTAAAGTTTGCAAGGTTTTGATCATTCTTTTGAAAAAAATTCACTGAAAAGCCGATTTGCAAATGGACTAAAAATTTGGCAAGAATATCCCATATTCTAAAAATGTTGCAAGTTAATTATTCCGCAAGACTTTGAAACCATTACATGTATTGAGTAGTCCAAGATGTAAAAATTTGAGATATCAAGCTACAAACACAATTCACATCAAAGCACATGGGAAATTTAAATTTTCATTTCGTTCAAACATGCTCCAAATTTTTCTCTCTTAAATATGGCCAAAACATGTAGAGGACAGAAAATTTCAGCATGCTAGAGGGGGTTCATTCTTAATAAGCTAGTCTCAAATCATATAGATATTGCCATCATGAAAAAGAACATGGAATAAAATGTAAAAAAGGAAAAACAACTGACATTACTGACTCTAAAAAAAAGAAAATGATGAATGACTACCACTATTGGCCAGTTGTGCCCCCCTAAGCTTGAAATCGGCAGTGTCCTCGCTGCTTCAATCGAACTTATGGAGTTCACAACCGGATACCTGTCATGAAGAAATCAGAAGAAGGATATGCCACCTCCCTGCTTAGGGAAGAATTGACTGATGATGTCAGGGGTGTCCATCGGCGTAGCGGATGAGTCTGGTTGTTGCTGCTACTGGGCCTGGTGTTGTAGGTCCTGGGGGAACTCATGTTGTGGAGCTTCTGGAACTACGATCTCTTGGCGAGGGGGACTGGAAAGACTGCGGTGTAGGGTAGTGGCCTTGCGAGATGTGCCACACATCCATCCTATTGACCATGTCGTATATAGTCAAGTACTGTGCAATCAAATGGTCAAACCGGGTGTCGTACTGTGCGCCCATCTGGTCTAGGCGGGTGTCCATGTGATCAAATCTCCGCTGCACGTAGCCGTAAAGGTGCTGAACGTCCGGCATTGTCCAGTTGTACTATGTCTGAGTACCAGTGGATGGTGGCAAAGGAGTAGGGGCTCCTGGTGTGGGACCTGGTGTAGAGCTGTTGGCACCCCGGATGGGTGTCTCCTCGTCAGTCTGTGGTTGTAGCTCTACCTTCTAGGTAGCCTTGTTCTTGATGTCATTCCGACCTGCATCGAGGATGGTGATGAACTGCTTCTTTGTGATAAAAACTTTGAACTTTGATGTGTTGTTGCCATGTCTGGAGATTAGACCACAAGAGATGAGATAGTTGATATCGACAAGGTTCTTCCCCGGTGTAGGTTCTAAGGAACCCAAATCTAAACCCAACTGCATAGCAAGGATGCTTATTATCCTGCCACACATAATGTCACTTGCCTCCCTTTTCTTTTGCTTTTTTTGTGTCAAGAAGCTTGTTGACAATGTAGTAGCCCGAACTTATTTGCTCATTTTGCACCAAACACCATAAGAAGAAAAGATCAGCCTTTCCCACTACACCTTGAGTTTCATTCTTGGCAAAAGGTCATGTGCTAAGAAGACGATGAATAACTCAGAAAACCGGATTGTGGATGCTGGAAGCCTGAGCATTCCTTTCTCTATGCACTATATCAGAAGTGATCTCAGACCAGAACAAATCGCTATTGAAGGTGGGAGGATAATCAGTGTAACTGCCAAAATTGCATTTAAGTAGAACACAAAACCGCTCAAGATTCATAGAAAATAGTTTGTCCAAAAGGCGAAAACTAATTTTTTGATAAGGGATATTGCGGTGATGCGGGTCACTCACAGCCTTGAAAGTAGTGAGAAACTCATAGACAAGGTGGGGATAGGTCTTAGCAACTCGGGTGCAGAGGTAGTGTAAACCCAAAAATGTTAAATGATCGACTACCTCATTTTTGAAACCCAACTTGGTAAGGGCTTCTTCGCACATGTAGCGGGAGGGTAAAATGCGCCTTGTGATGAGGAACTGGTAGTCGGCGTCTTCCTCGGGTTTGACCCTAAATTGAGTTGATGGTATAAAATTTGGAGGTGCTACTGCGGAAGATCCTGCTTCAGTTGTGGGAGGTGCAGCAGATGAGTGATATGTTCCATGGCGTCGGTCGGACTTCTGCTTGATCGGTGCCATTCAATCTGTACTGGTGCATGGTGTGTATAGATGATGCACGGCGTGCATATGTACTATTCGTCTTCTTCAAACATCTAAACGCACGGCGTGCACCTACAGATTTGGGGCAAATTGAAAATCTGCACAAACAGCTCCGATTTTGGGCAAGGTGGTGTTGCCGGCACTCAGGACGATGGCGAAGCTGCTTGTGAGTTGTTGTTGCTTCATCTGGGCTGAAGAAGGTAGCTGATGCTACTTCTTTAGAGAAGAACGGCGGCTGCTTCACGGCGGCGAGGTGGCTGGCGCTTGCTGCTGTTGGACAGTGATGGCGGTTGCACGGCTGATGGTTGCGCAGACGGAGCTGCTGCTAGCTTGGAGAAGCACGGCGGAAACTCAGAGGGCAGAAAGGGTGGCGGTTGCTGTTGCTGCTGCCGGGCTGGTAGAAGACGGCACAGCTGGAGGTGAGGTAAGGGTGGCTGGATGTTGGAGCATTGGGAAGCAATCGGATGGAGAAGAAGACGGTGGCGGTGTATAGCTGGAGGAAGAAGACAAAGGCGTGCACGACTGCTATTATTGGTGCACGGCTACTGAGATGGAGACAGAATGGCGCACGACTACTGCTAAGGATGCACGGTTGGCTGAGGAAGAAGAAAAAGGTGTGCACTGTTGCTGGAACATCGTGCGACTACTCTGGCTCCGGTCGGCAGTGGTTGCACGGCTGTAAGGGTTGGGGTGCACGGCTTTAGGGTTGGAGTGATTAGGTCATGCACTCCGACCCTTTTTGTATAAACTTTACTAGAAAGTGCATGACGTGGAAGCTATGATGGAGAAATTCATATCGACACAAATGCAACAGAATGAGGAACTTCGGGGAAATGACAAGCTTTTAAAAGATGCTATTGTGCAACTTTCTGCAAAGGTGGATGGAATTTCTACCCACACCAAGATTTTGGAAAACCAAATAGCACAACAAGCTCTAAATCAACAAAGGACTCCACAATCTGGTTCACTTCCAAGCCAATTGTAAGTAAACCCAAGGCAGCAAGCTCATGCAATTATCCTAAGAAGCAGAGCTGAGATTGAAAGACCTTCTCCATCTGAGGAGAAGAACATGAAGCAAAATGTTGAAGAAGAGGCCAACATCCCAAATTGCGGCAAGGAGAAAGGTAAAGCTGAAATACCACCTTCTTTCAAAGCCACTGCACCGTTTCCTCAAATATTAGCAAATAAGAAGGAAGACCAGAAATTTAGGAAATTTATGGACATAATCAATAAATTGCATGTAAATCTTCCTTTTGCTGAAGTTATTGCTGAGATGCCTTCTTATGCTAAATTCCTTAAGGATATTTTGACTAAAAGAAGAAAAGTTGATCAAGTAGAAACTGTAATGCTTTTTGAACGAGTGAGTTCTATTATTCAAAATCATCTTCCATAAAAGCTTGATGATTTGGGAGCGCTTACACTGCCTTGTAAGATTAATGACACCACTGTTGACAAAGGTTTAGTAGATCTCGGTGCCAGTATTAGTCTCATTCCATTTACCTTATGGCAAGAATTAGATCTTGGGGATTTGAAGCCCACAAGGATGGCTATTGAATTAGCTAATCACTCTATTAAATATCCAAAAGGTATGGTGGAAGATGTACTTGTACAAATTGGGAAATTCTATATACCCTGTGATTTTGTTGTTCTTGACATGGCGGAAGTTCCTTCCAACCCTGTTCTTTTTGGGAGGCCATTCTTGAGGACTACCGGATGTCTTGTTGATGTTCGGGAAGGAAAGCTCAATCTACGTGTTGGGGAAGAGGCTATGGAATTCTCTATTTATGAAGCTATGAAAGCACCCGCACGTGTTGAAGAAATATGCTTGCTTGATATTGTTGATCCTATTGAGAATGATAATGAAGATGATGTTGATTTGATGGTTAATCTTTTTGATGATGATGCAACCGAATTCAACAATTCTGAAATTTTTGGAGCACTTTCTATTTCTAAAGCAGCAGCTATCAATGAAGATGCTCCACTTGTTGAAGATAAATATGATGAAAGTACAACAGGAAAAAAGGTAGAACTTAAAGCCCTTCCACCTGGGATAAGGTATGCATTTCTTGACCCAAATTCTACATCTCCTGTTATAATAAATAATGAATTAACCTATGATCAAGAAAATAAATTGCTTGCCGAATTGCGTTTGTATAAAGACGTCATTGGTTATTCAATAGAAGATTTAAAAGGCATTCATCCTTCAATTTGTATGCATAGAATAAACATGGAAGATGATGCTAAAGTAACTGTTGAACCACCTAGATGTCTAAATCAAAATATGCTTGAGGTGGTAAAGAAAGAAATTTTCAAGTTAATTGACGTTGGAATCATCTATCCTATAAGTGACAGCCCCCGGGTTAGTGCCATTCACGTGGTACCTAAAAAGGGGGGTGCAACTGTCACTAAAGGAGATAATGATGAGTTAATACAAACACACATGGTTACCGGCTGGCGTATGTGTATTGATTATCGGAGTTTGAATAAGGCAACCCGCAAAGATCATTTTCCGTTGCCTTTCATTGATTTGATGCTTGAACGTCTTGCCAAACATTCCTATTTCTGTTACTTGGATGGGTATTCCGGATTTTTTCAGATTCCCATCTATCCTCCCGACCAAGAAAAGACCACTTTCACTTGTACTTATGGAACATATGCTTATCGCCGTATGTCGTTTGGTTTTTGTAATGCTCCCGCTACTTTTCAGCGGTGTATGATGGTCATATTCTCTGATTTTATTGAAAATGTAATGGAGATTTTTATGGACGATTTCAGCATGTATGGTGATTCTTTTGATCAATGTTTATTGAATATGTCTCTTGTCTTAGCCCGCTGTAAAAAGGTTAACCTAGTGCTAAACTGGGAGAAGTGCCACTTCATGGTACAATCCGGTGTAGTACTAGGACATGTTGTATCTAACAAGGGTATTGAAGTGGACATGGTAAAAGTCAAAGCAATTGAGAAAATGTCTACACCATCTTCAGTTAAAGACATTCGTAGTTTTTTAGGACATGTAGGTTTTTATAGAAGATTCATTAAAGATTTCTCAAAAATTGCAAAGCCGTTGTGTTCCCTATTTGCAAAGGATACAGAATTTGTGTTTGATGACAATTTCCAAGCAGCCTTTTCCAAAGTCAAGGAGGCTCTCATTTCGACCCCAATTATCCAACCTCCGGACTAGGATTCTCCTTTTGAACTAATGTGTGATGTAAGCGATTTTGCAGTGGGAGCTGTTTTAGGACAACGGAGAGATAAGAAACTCCATGCCATCTATTATGCCAGCAAAACTCTCGATGAAGCACAAATCAACTATACAACCACAGAGAAAGAAATGCTTGCAATTGTATATGCATTTGACAAGTTCCGACAGTATTTGGTAGGGTCAAAAGTGATTGTATATGCTGATCATGCTGCCATTAAGTATTTGCTGAATAAAAAAGATGCCAAACCACACCTTATTCACTGGATACTACTCCTGTAAGAGTTTGATCTTGAAATCCGAGACAAGAAAGGTACTCAAAATAGTGTTGCCAATCACCTCTCTAGATTAACCACGGGGGCTGAAGACCTATTTCCAATTGAGGATCATTTGCCTATTGAAAAACTCTATGCATTGTCATCCACTCCAGCACCATGGTTTGCAGACATCGCTAATTTTCTTGCTACAGGACAACTGCCACCGGACTTGACGTATCAACAAAAAAAGAAATTCTTTCATGATGTAAAGTTCTATTACTGGGATGACCCGTTGCTATTCAAGCACGAAAGTGATGGGTTAATCCGGAGGTGTGTTGTTGAAGAGGAGGTACCAAACATCATTGCTGAATGCCATGCCTCTCCTTATGGAGGACATTTTGTAGGAGAAAAGACCGCTACAAAAATACTTCAAGTTGGTTTATATTGGCCCACTTTATTTAAAGATGTCAATCTATTCGTCAAATCTTGTGATAGGTGCCAAAGAACATGAGGCATATCCCACCGCGACGACTCTATCTTAGAGGTTGAGGTGTTCAATGTATGGGGAGTGGACTACATGGGACCATTCCCATCTTCCTGTGGGTATCAATACATTCTTGTTGCTTGTGAATATGTATCTAAGTGGGTTGAAGCCATTCCAACCCAAGCACCGGACGCCAAATCTGTAATTAAGATTTTTTAAAAGATTATATTCCCTCGGTTTGGAGTTCCACGTGCCGTTATTTCTGATGGAGGCACACATTTTGCTGAAAAACAATTCAACAATCTTCTCTCAAAGTATGGTGTGACTCATAAGATCTCTACGCCCTATCACCCTCAAACATCTGGGCAAGTAGAGATTTCAAATAGGCAACTGAAAAACATTCTTGAAAAGACTGTCTCTAGTTTAAGGAAAGATTGGGCATTAAAGATAGATGACACACTTTGGGCATATCGCACAACCTACAAAACCATCATTGGGAATACTCCATTCAAGCTGATCTATGGCAAATCATGTCACCATCCGCTCAAATTAGAGCACCGCGCTTTATGGGTAATTAAGTTCTTGAATTTCGACATGAAGAGAGCCAGAGAAAAATGTCTTTTGCAGCTGCAGGAGCTTGAAGAACTTTGTCTTGATGCATATGAGAATGCAAAGTTTTATAAAGAAAGAAAAAAAGCTTGGCATGATAAAAGAATTTGCAGGAAAGACTTCCATGAAGGAGATAGAGTATTGTTATTCAACTCTAGATTGAAGATTTTTCCAGGAAAATTGAAGTCCAAGTGGTCCGGCCCGTTCCTAGTGTTAAAGATTTTTTCATATGGAGCTGTAGAACTCCAAGGCAAAGATGGAACCTTCAAAGTCAATGGACAATGTTGCAAATGCTACTCTTGCGGAAAAAAAGTGGAGAAAGGAGCTTCTTGCTCCCTCCAAGATGCATGAAGTCTTAGAAGAAGTCTTACTCCAGACTCTAAATGGAGGACCTCGTGGGAGTTGACCCCACATTAGGATAGATTTCTTTTAAGTTTTTTGAGTCAAAAACACTATTTATTTCGTTAATAAGCCTGTCATGGATGAATGTAATAATCTATAGTTGATTTCTACTCAATCTGTCATAGTTTACTGCTGACTGGTGGCAATTTTCTACAGAAATCGCAAAGTGCACGGTGTGTCTTTTGAAGACACGGTGTGCACTTCAATACAAAATACAACAGAAAGAAGTTCTCAAAGACCAGGTACATGTCGTGTAGATACTAAACGCACGACGTGCACGTTTCCAGAGAGTTGTCGAACTTTTTATTTCCCAGATGCATGTCGTGCGTGTTGATGATGCACAGCGTGTCAGTTTCCAGGAAAATTCCAGACCTTCAAATCTCCAGCTGCACGGCGTGCATGTTCAAAGCGCACGCCGTGTGAGTTTCCAGAAACTTTTCTGCAGATCCCGCATACCAGGTGCATGGCGTGCAAAGTGAAGATGCATGTCGTGTCTCTTTCTAGAACTTCTTTCTACTGTATTTGTATTGAAGTGCACGCCGTGTCTTCAAAAGACACGTCGTGCACTTTGTGATTTCTGTAGAAAATTGCTGTCAGTCAGCAGTAAACTATGATGGATTGAGTAGAAATCAAGTCTAGATTATTACATTCATCCATGACAGGCTCATTAACGAAATAAATAGTGTTTTTGACTCAAAAAACTTAAAAGAAATCTATCCTAATGTGGGGTCAACTCCCACGAGGTCCTCCATTTAGAGTCTGGAGTAAGATTTCTTCTAAGACTTTCAGCATCTTGGAGGGAGCAAGAAGCTCCTTTCTCCACTTTTTCTCCGCAAGAGTAGCATTTGCAACGTTGTCCATTGACTTTGAAGGTTCCATATTTGCCTTGGAGTTCTACAGCTCCATATGGAAAAATCCTTAACACTAGGAACGGGCCGGACCACTTGGACTTCAATTTTCCTAGAAAAAGCTTCAATCTAGAGTTGAATAACAATACTCTATCTCCTTCTTGGAAGTCTTTCCTGTGAATTCTTTTATCATGCTAAGCTTTTGTTCTTTCTTTATATAACTTTGTATTCTCATATGCATCAAGATGAAGTTCTTCAAGCTCCTGTAGCTGCAAAAGACATTTTTCTCCGGCTCTCATCATGTCGAAATTCAAGAACTTAATTGCCCATAAAGCGCGGTGCTCTAATTCGAGCGGAAGGTGACATATTTGCCATAGATCAGCTTGAATGGAATAGTCTCAATGATGGTTTTGTAGGTTGTGTGATATGCCCAAAGTGCGTCATCTATCTTTCATGCCCAATATTTCCTTGAACTAGAGACATTCTTTTCAAGAATGTTCTTCAGTTGCCTATTTGAAATATCTACTTGCCCGGATGTTTGACGGTGATAGGGCGAAGAGATCTTATGAGTCACACCATACTTTGAGAGAAGATTGTTGAATTGTTTTTCAGCAAAATGTGTGCCTCCATCAGAAATAACGGCACGTGGAACTCCAAACCGAGGGAATATAATCTTTTGAAAAAACTTAATTATAGATTTGGCATCCGGTGCTTGGGTTGGAATGGCTTCAACCCACTTAGATACATATTCACAAGCAACAAGAATGTATTGATACTCGCAGGAAGATGGGAATGGTCCCATGTAGTCCACTCCCCATACATCGAACACCTCAACCTCTAAGATAGAGTTGATTGGCATGTCGTCGCGGCGAGATATGCCTCCTGTTCTTTGGCACCTATCACAAGATTTGACGAATAGATTGACATCTTTAAATAAAGTGGGCCAATAGAAACCAGCTTGAAGTATTTTTGCAACGGTCTTTTCTCCTCCAAAATGTCCTCCATAAGGAGAGGCATGGCATTCAGCAATGATGTTTGGTACCTCCTCTTCAACAACACACCTTCGGATTAACCCATCACTTTTGTGCTTGAATAGCAACGGGTCATCCCAGTAATAGAACTTTACATCATGAAAGAATTTCTTCTTTTGTTGATACGTCAAGTCCGGTGGCAGTTGTCCAGTAGCAATAAAATTAGCGATGTCTGCAAACCATGGTGCTGGAGTGGATGACAATGCGTAGAGTTTTTCAATAGGCAAATGATCCTCAGTTGGCAATAGGTCTTCTGCCTCCATGGTTAATCTAGAGAGGTGATCGGAAACACTATTTTCAGTACCTTTCTTGTCTCAGATTTCAAGATCAAACTCTTACAGGAGTAGTATCCAGCGAATAAGGTGTGGTTTGGCATCTTTTTTATTCAGCAAATACTTAATGGCAGCATGATCAGTATATATAATCACTTTTGACCCTACCAAATACTGTCAGAACTTGTCAAATGCATATACAATTGCAAGCATTTCTTTCTCTGTGGTTGTATAGTTGATTTGTGCTTCATTGAGAGTTTTGCTGGCATAATAGATGGCATGGAGTTTCTTGTCTCTCCGCTGTCCTAAAATAGCTCCCACTGCAAAATCGTTTGCATCACACATTAGTTCAAAAGGAGAATCCCAGTCCGGAGGTTGGATAATTGGGGCTGAAATGAGAGCCTCCTTGAGTTTGGAAAAGGTTGCTTGGCAATCGTCATCAAACACAAATTATGTATCCTTTGCAAGTAGGGAACACAACGGCTTTGCAATTTTTGAGAAATCTTTAATGAATCTTCTGTAAAAACATGCATGTCCTAAAAAATTGCAGCAGATTGAATTGGCAAAGTAGTCATCTTCTCAAATTTCTGTGTAAGCACATCTAGTTTTGCAGCAATAAGATCAACGACATCTATGGTGTGTTTTCCTCCTTGTTTTCTGGTTGAAGAGCTTGTTGTAGAGGTTGATTTTGCTCCTCTATCTCCTCCCCATTGGCAGTGATTGAGTGATATATCCTCAATGATATCATAAGCCTCTCTATAATACTTGGTCATTAATGCACCACCAACTGCGGCATCTAGTGTCAACCGGGTATTGTAAAATAGTCCATTATAGAAAGTTTGCAGCAGGAGCCAGTTTTTCAAACCATGGTCCGGGCAAAGGCGTTGAAGATCCTTTAACCTTTCCCATGTGTCATATAGGGTTTCTCCTTCACTTTGGGAGAAATTTGTGAGCTGGTTCCTCAAGTGAGCTGTCTTGCTTGGCGGAAAGTACTTTGCAAGGAAAGCATTAAGGAGTTGATCCCAACTTTTAATGGACTTCTTGGGAAGAGACAAAAGCCACACCTTGGCTCTATCTCTTATGGTGAAAGGAAATAACATAAGTCTAATCCCATCAACAGACACTCCATTAATCTTGAAAGTATTCAAATATTCTAGGAATTCTGCAACATGAAGACTTGGGTCTTCATTGGTCGTTCCCCCAAAACGATTTTGCTGAATCATTTGCATCATAGAAGGGGCAATTGAAAAGTTATTTGCTTCTACAGCAGGTAAGTCAATGGCTCCACAAATGTTTGTGGCAACCGGCATCGTGAAGTCTTTTAAAGGACGATTGTCCTCCATGGCTGAAATGCTCGGTGTAGCTACTGCAGAAGATCAAGAAGATGGTGGTGGTAATGATGGTGGTGGTGATGGTTAAGTACCTCCAAATAGTGATTGTTCCACTCTTCTTGTTCTTCTCAAACTTGAAAGAGTTCTCTCTATTTCAAGGTCTAACAAAGCGGATGTTTGAAGACCTCGTTGTGAGCGACGCATACAACCTGAAAAATAACAAGAGAAATTAAGAACACAATTAAAAGGTATATGGAAATTTGAAAATTATGAGTGATGATCTAGTCTCGAATACTAATCAGTACTTGTTACTCCAATTAAATTATTGTAGCTCCCCGGCAACGGCGCCAAAAACTTGTTGGTTGTTTACACTAACGAGTTTCAATCCAAGAAAAGGATAGTTTACTCAACTTAACCAAACTCCGCAAGTATACGGAGGTAGTATAGTCAAGGTCGAACACAAGGAGCTTAGTTAACTTAATTGAGCACAACAGTACTAAAGTTCAACAATCTAGACCGATATTAAAGAGTAGAGAAGATTTGTCTAAAACATAAAATTCAGATTTTAACTACAGGAATTACTTATTCTAATTAGCAAGCAAGAACCACAAAAGAAGTTTAATTTCAGAAATTTTAGGAATCCTGGACTTTAGGATTTCATTCACATATCAAAGCAATCAAGAGAACAAATAATTTAAACATACATAAGGTCATGTTTCAAGGAAAAGTTGTGTTACATTTCACCTCCCGGTGTAAATGCAACGATCATAACTCAAAACAACACTCTTGTGTATGAATTTTATTTTTGATCACAAACAGTTCCTCAACTCATCCCTCTCTACTCTCGTAGAAGAGGAAGAGTTGCCAAGAAGAGCACCTCCATACATTCCTACTTATCTTCTCAGATCAAGCAAGAAGGCAGAAAATATGCACATAAAGTGGCCAACAATACATGCAAGAAAAAGAGTAAACCGGCACTTTCATGGTAAAGAAATAAGAAACAAATGTATTTAGTACGAAATTACTTGTTCACACATGCTATGACATGGGAGCTACTCTCCCATGCCCAAGAAAAAGGAGTCTACTCGTCCATAATGGTGTACAGCAGATTTGCTACAGAAATTTCAGTTCTAGACATGGTTTAGAAAGGAAAAGACAAAGAGAACTAAAAATGTAACCACAAGAAGCAAGAATTCCGGCTTGAGGACGAAATTCCCCTTCTTTAGCTTCTCCAAAATGAGCTAGCTCCTCTCCCAAGAAGCTGCTCGGAGTTGGGGAAACTTGGCTGCACCTTGAAGAAGACAATGGAGAAGTGGAGAAGAAGAAATTGTCTCTTTATGCAAGAAACCACTTTGGATCCCTCCAAATTCACCTTCCTTTGCTCTCCTCTAGCTCTGGGATAAGAGAAACTCTTCAAATGACCGAACATAACTGTCCCTTGCCTTCCCTCTTTATTTTAAAATTGTATTCTAAATTTTCAAATTTCTAAAACTGTCAGGTGCACGTCGTGCATTTTGGGTGCACGGCGTGCACCTACAGTGCAGTTTGCATCGGGCTGATCTGTGCACGGCGTGCATTGAGGATATGCACGTCGTGCGACTTTCCAAAACATTTCTTCAGCAGTTTGCGTTCCTGGTGCAAGTCGTGCATCGATGTGCACATCATGCATTCGTCCTTCTGTGCGCTTCTGGAAACTCGCACGACGTGTGTTTTCTCTGTACACGCCGTGCATTCTTCAGGCTAGCGAGCCGATTTTTCTATGGAAACTCGCACGCCGTGCATTTTCTTCATGCACACCGTGCATTCTGCTGTTTCAGTAAATCAGTCTTTCTCTGGAATGGTGCACGCCGTGCGTCTGAGTTGCACGCCGTGCATTCTTCTGTTTCTTCATAAATAATATCCGAATTCAATTCTTTTTGTGGCAAATCTGCAATGCAAGTTATGGGATAAGTAGAATAACAAAAAGATGGCAAAAGTAATATGAAAAGAGACTGAATTATATCAAAATGAACCAAATTTGCATGTGATAACATGTGAAAAGATGATATATAAATCACACAACAATGGGAATCTTCCTATCCTCCGGCTCCATATCAAGTACAATGAAATCCGCCGGGAACACTACCCCTTTTTCCTTGTCTAGCATCACTAAGACATCATCCACTCTACCTCTAGGCACTTTTATGGACCTATTCACCAATTGGAGAGTGCAATGTGTCGGCTTCAACTTGCCTAAGCCCAACTCAATATAGACATGATATGGCATCAAATTCACACTAGATCCCAAATCAAGTAGGGACCTGTCTATGCAATGTCCCCCTATGTAACTAGGTATGAGTGGGGCTCCTAGGTCCTTTCTCTTTACGGGAAGTGAGTGTTGTATGATGGAGCTCACTTGTTCAGTCAATCTCACCTTCTTTGGAATCCTCCCCGTTGACCTTCTTTTCACAGTGCATAGGTTCTTGAGGAAATTGGCATATGATGGGATTTTCTTGATAGCATCCTGATGCGATGATTTTGAGTCGCATTTAGAGACATATTTTATTTGTGTTTTATGTATTTATTAGTCATTTTGGTGGTTAATATTGCATAATTCATTTACTTTGGTCTATGATCATTCTCTATGTCAAATATCCCTTATTTCAGTATTTTGAGCATAAATCATCACAAGAATATGTTTTGTTTCGGCTTATGTGGTTTCATGTTGAAATTTCAGGAAAAACAAGTATCTGCTGCTGTCGATACCATCGACCGGACCACAGGAAGCCAGCAGCAAGGAGCAGTAAAATCTCGATACTATCAACATGAGAGTCGATGGTATCGAGATAACGTCAGGTTGCTTCAGAAACGAGAGTCGATACCATCGACACAAATGTCGATACCATCGACTAGTGGAGCTATAGCGACGGTAAAAGGACAAAACTGACACCTATGAATGTCGATACCATCGACCTGCGTTGATGGTATCGAGGTGGCATCAGTTGCGACAAAGAAAAGAAAAGAAATCCAGCTGATACAGTGCAGGGTCGATACCATCAACTCGTGTCGATGGTATCGACACCGTTAGATACATGTTTGCTTCAGATTGATCTAAATCCGACGACTGTGATATTTTGGCGACCGAACTCGGTGATTATACCTAATGACGGCGGCCAAGAGCAAGGTATCACGTCATTAGCCGCTGCACACGTCCCGAGAAGGTGTGGAGAGAAGAACGGAGCCCAGAAGCACGCCCCAGTCGTTCCGGACGCCGAAGAAGATGATTTCCATCACCGAAAGGCGGGAGAACGCGTATTCTACGCCAAGGAGCGATTGGATCTTCTCTGTTCAGGGGTTTCACCACTCAATCACATTTTTCTCCATGTTTCCCCTTTTCTCTACCATGTTTTGCTTTGAGATGAACATGCGGGGCTAATACCCTTTGTCTTTAGGACCGGGAGTAGCCCGGGAATTCATTGTATGACAATTTTATCATAGTAATTCATATTTTATCTCTTAAATCCGTGGTATAATTTTGTTTTCTTAATTATATTATTATGATTGATCACCATAATAATAATCTAACACCCTTAATTACTTTGAAAGAAGAATTAACTGTTGAAAAGAGAAAAAATTCACGTTAATTGACAAATCCCTTGAACAAGGTGGTGTAAGGTTAATGGTGGATACCGAGAGATCGATTTTAATGCAGCTAGTTTAGGGTATAGGTTACTATGACAGTGGAACCGACCTAGACATAGGTAGTGAATTGTACCACGACAGTGGGCAATTCTGATTTCAGGCCACTACCTGGATAGAGAGATAAATTTGAAGGATCGAATAGAATTTAATACAATGAAAACTTGTGGTGAAACCGCAATCCTAAAGATCTCATCTTGAATTGATTAAACCAAACATTTAATCGATTGCTTTGTTTTGTTTTATTTCATTTTCTTTTAATTTTAACAACAACTTCCAACTCTTTAATCGGTCTAGCTGATTGCGAGTAGTTAGTAGTAGTCTTCGATAATTCACGTGTCCCTGAGTTCGACTCGGGCCTCACAAAGGCCTATATTACATTGACGTGTACACTTGTGTTTCTACGCACGTAAAAAGCGTGTCAAGTTTTTGGCACCGTTGCCGGGGACACGGCAATTGTCGGCACTACGAGTGCTGCAAGCGGCCACTCTAGGCCACTTTTTATTTTTTTATTATTCTTGTGAAATCATTTCCAAAAATTTATAGCTTATCTTTCACATCTTGTAGTTGTCTAGCACGGTACTGAACTCAATTTCCCATTTTGCAGGTACTGTGCATGGTGCAGACACGTAATACCGACTACACGCAACAGGCACCAGAGGTTCCACTTGTTGGCTAAATGGACATCTAAAAATCCCTTTGTTTCGATGATGACAAACATTTCATTCTTATTAATCTAACGAGCTACTTGAGTGTGCAGGATGACAAAGTAGCAAGGGAAAATCCAAGAGCTTACTTAATTATATTTTCATGCAATGTAATCAATGTTGTAAAACTTGTACAAATATATAATGTACAAGTACTTAGATTTGCATGTAAATCAAGCGTTAGATTTTCCCTAGCCAAACACCATAGTTAGACATGTCATCCCATTTGAATAGAATCACCTTTGCACACTCACACATATAATTAGTGCTTAAATTGAAACCTTGAAACAGGATCATTCTCGGTCGACGAACTCCTCGACCGAGACACTCTCGGTCGACAAACCTCTCGACCGAGAAAGATCCAAAGTAGCCGTTAGACACAACAGACAAGTTAGTTGGTAGTTGAAGAAAGACGTTGCAAATCACTTGTTCCAGAGAGCCTGTCGGTCGACAAAACTTCGACCGAGTAGGTGTCTCGGTCGACCATTTGTCGACCGAGATGGTCTCTGACAGCAACTGCAGAATAAATTAATTAGCCGTTGTTAAAGCAACAACTTTGTACCTAACGGCTAGTTAAGCACTTAGAAACCCCTAGAAGTTGTCTAGAACGTCCTTAAGCATACTTAGGCCATTCCTATAAATAGGACAAGCCATAGGACACTAGAATTCACTTGTTACACTTGAGAATACACTTGAGCATACTTGAGTAATCTTTTGCAAGCAATTTGAGCACTATGATCATTGGCCTACATTCTTCTTAGCTCAATCTCGTGTCCTATAGGCTAGATTCTCCTACCCACAGCAATCACAAGTTCACATACTTGGCTAGGAGATCTTATGCTTGATCTAGGCATATCAAGCCTTGGGCTTAAAGGATAAGTTGTAATTTCCTTTTTCTTTCTTGTTCCTGTTTATCTTTTGTACTCTCCTTGCTACTCCTAGGGTTGGAGGCTGCGGATTGGAGAGGGTTGACTTCTCAGGTGGAGAAGGGGACTTGAAGCTACTTCAAGAAGGCTATCGCAAGGGAACCTACTTCAGAAGGCTGGTGCAACGGGAGTTGGTGCATCTACTTCAAGGGAAGGCTGCTTCAAGGTTGGCGATTACTTCTAGGTGAAGGCTGCTTGAAGGGTTTGGGAAAAGAGATTGTATTTTATGTAAATTCCTTGAGAGGTAATAAAATAAATTTCTTTTCAAATCCCGGTTGGGTAAGCAACCGGGTAGTGGACTGACGGCTATAGTATTTGCTATAGTTGGAACCACTCTAAACCTTGTGTCTCCTTGTCCAATATTTTCACTGTGGTTGTTTGAGTTCAATAATTGTTAAATTATCTATAAAACTCTATTCACCCCCCCCCCCTAGTAGTTTTCAATTGGTATCAGAGCAGGCTTCAAGGAACCCTAACCAGGTCTTGAAGAATGGAGGGAAATGGTGAAAAGTGCTTGGACGAAACCACTACATGCTGCAATTGGTGTTTAGGAACAAACCACAAAACAACCGGATGCCCATGGAGATCAAAGGAAGAGGATAAGCACAAAGAATGCTTTATTGCTACAACTAGTGAAGAAGAAGAAGAAGAGGTAAGTCTTTTTGATTTATCTAAAGAAGAACTAGTTGCTATTATTGAAGAAACACATAATAAATATGTTGAGTGCAAAAAGAAGTTAAAGAAATCAAATAAGGAAAATGATGATCTAAATGTTAAACTTCTTGCTCTTGCATCTGAAAATGAGGATCTTAAAGAGGGAAATAAATTTTCTAATCTTAAGTTAAAATCTATGGAAGCCGATTGCAAGCTCCTTTCTGTTGAAAATTCAAACTTACAGACTCAAGTAAACGATCTTCAAAAACAACCATTATTATGCACCCATATAGATTATGACACTATTGTTAAAGAAAGAAATTTATTGTCATCCAATCTAGACCAAGCAAAAATAGACATTAAGAAAAGAATAGATGAGATTGCCAAGCTACAACAACACGTTCGTAGTTTGAATAACCATGGCATTCTTGATCAAATTCTAGATAATCCCTATCAACAAATTGGGAGAAGGGGACTAGGTTACAAGCCTAAAGGAAAATCTCATCAACAACCTAGTCAGAAAAAGTCACAAACCCAATCTATATATGTACCTAAAAGGACATCCTCACCCAATGACAACATAGGACACAACCATAGAAAAAGATATGAAGTTGACTCAATATGTTGTCATTACTGTTTACGCCTTGGTCACTATTCATTTTCATGTCCTTATAAGAGAAAAGATGTAGAATTAGTTTGGGTTCCAAAGCCTCCAAACTAAATGAACAAAATCAAAGTTGAGATATGACCAATGACATTAGTTGCATATTTCGATGTCTATCTCAACTCTACATAATTACAAATATAAATGAAATTAATATTAGTTTGTTCCCTAGATGATTTAAAGTCTAAGTCAAAAAGAAAATTCCTATTTTCATATAATTTTTCGTAAAAATATTTTCTGGTCTATTCATATACTAATTATAATGGAATTATCATTGTATGCTTTAGACCATGCTTTCATCATTGGGTGCGCATAGAAAATTGTATGCAAACAAGCAAAATAACTTATTAGTCATATGTTATTGCTTGCAACAAAATCTCTAACTCAGTATCTTTGAAATAATTAAATTGTGTCTCAAATTAAGTAGTATGCTTCAACTTGATATTTAAATTTTATGCAGATATTAGACTCAATATATTCAATCTGAAAAATCTGCAAATTTTGCCTCTTGGTCAAAATAAAACTTGACTAAGGGGCGCTATGGTCGTAGTCAAGGGCGACCTAAAATAAGCTTCGACAAAAATTGCTTATTTTGGAAATTCTCTCTTTGGACCAAATCTTAATATAAAATTTTTCTTGAAAATTAAATCACTTGTTATCATTTAAAGCCTTAAATTATCCCAACATTACTCCCTTAGAATATCCATATATATGCTCTACAAAAATGATCTACCATTTGCATTTAAAAATCAGCTTTAAAATTGTACTCAGTAAGTCTGTCGGTCGACGAATTCGTCGACCGAGAACCTCTCGGTCAGCCCATCTCTCTCGACCGACAAATACTAAACAGACTCAATATTGGACGAACTGTCGGTCGACAAATGCTCGACCGAGACAACGTCGGTCGACAAGTGCTCGACCGAGAAATAGCCGTTGGATACGACCGTTGTAAACTGACCGTTATGACCGTTTTTGACCGTTGGGGAACCAAGTGCCGCGTCTGCAACTCGACCGTTGCGGACACTCGGTCGACGAATCGTCGACCGACAAGGTCGCTGGAATGCTATAAATAGGAGCAAAAATGAGTCATTTACTCACACTTGTATTTCCTTGCCTCCATAGTCCATCTCTAGTGTATTTTCGTGCAACCCTTCAGCATTCTTATCCTCCAATCTTCCTTGCTTCTTCTCCACACTCAAGAAACACAAATGGCCTCATCCTCAGTTGTCCGTGGGAAGAAGAAAGTCGCCGGAAGAAAAAGAAGAGAAGATCGGGAAGCCACTCCGCCACTGACGATCATCAACGACATCGCCTTCGTCGACGGAGATGCTGGAGATCGATATCTACGGCTTTCCTCTAAAGCTCCTCTTCCCCGACGCCCGGTCGAAGCTATGGACTTCATCAACATAGTCGATCTGGAGAATCTCTTTGGAGTGAAAAAGCTGAAGGACTTCATCAATCCTTCTTTTCCTGTCTATTCCACTAAGGTAGTCAACGAATTCTATGCCAATCTCTTATCCCACACCGAAAATGAAACCACATTCTTCTACACCATGGTCAATGGGCGTAGTTTTAAATTTACCGAAGGGGATATTCTTGATATGCTAGAAATTGATATAGATGAATACCAAGATTTCCTTGACCTTACCACCGGCAATCCACTAAATTTATTATCCCATGATGACCACTCCACTAGCCTTAGTGATATAAAAAGAGCCATATTTCAAACCAATACCACTTGTCATGAAGATAGGGGAACCTATTATGCAATAAACCTGAAACCTGCATGTAGGATAGTAAACCTCATTGTTTCCACAAACATACATCCTAGAGCCAATAAATCTGAGGTCCCTATTTTCCGCATGTGTCTAATTTATGCTATCATAAAAGAAATTCCTATAAACTTCATTCGCATAATACTTAAAAACATGCTTGAGTTTTCTGGCAATCCACCGTATGCCGATTTTGTATGCCAGATCACTCAACATTGTCTTAAGTTACAAATTGAAGATATGGGGTATACATGGGAGCGCAGACCACCAAAGATAAGTAAGAACACCGTAGAGAAGATGGGGATTGACTTTGGTCATAAAAGGGCAAGAGTAGAAGGAGAATCATCACATCAAGATATACCACCACCCCCTCCTCCTACTAATCTTTTTGTTGATCCCATTCAAAATACTCTCACTTATCTTGTCGGCTCCCAATATCATCTTAGTAACCAACTCAACTATACCCACCATGCCATGACATACTTAAATCAAAGAATGCAAAATCTTTCTCCAAGCCAAACCGATGAATATCCGCATTCCTTAAATCCTGGCATGCTCAACCCATTTAACCCTTCATACAACTACTATCAAACTCCACCTCCACCATCAATGGATCTTGCACATACTCAATTTTCCTCCATACAATTGCAAGATATAGCTGCTCACTTCCGATTTGACCGAGTTCCCACATTTCTGGAAGCATATGCGTTAACTACGACAGGTGCTTTGGATTGGCAAACTCTGGTCAAATATTATGGAGCCAAGCCATTCCTTGGGAAAGATCCGGACATCGATGTAATTCTTAAATCTTTCTAGTGAAGTGTTGAAGTTGTACCAGTTGTAATGACAATGATTGTAATTAATTGGTCATTTCTATATGATTGTAATATTTTCCAAGCTATTGAATGAAGTTTGCCATCTTTTCTTGATTCAAATGGTTATTTTTTTAAGCATATGAGACATCTTCAACAAATATGGATTATAAGTTCATTATTGTAGAGCATAACAAATAAGGGGAGTAATAATTAAAACAGGCAACTATTAAAATTGTGGCTAAATTGACAAATGACAAAACAGTTCTCCAGAAACATCCTCGGTTGAGCAACTAGTCGACCGAGAACACTGTCGGTCGAACAATTGTCGACCGACCGGGTTTTTGTTTTCCAGACTGACATAAATTGCATACATCATTGTTAAATAATGGAGAACATCTACAACATTTTATATATTTACTTAGTACTCAAACTTTCATTTGAGATATCTATCTAAGGGGGAGCAAAGCATAAGACTTCGGGGGAGATCTTAAAAACAACTTTGACCATTTGATTGAAGAAGCTTACAAAAACATTGTAACCACCATGTGTAGCTGGACATTTTCCTTGATTATAAAGCGATTTATGAATTTATTCAAAATAGTATCTTGTACTTGAAGGAACTCTCTACCCAAAACAGGGCTTAACATCCCTTGCATTTGGATGGAGACATTTTTATGTACTCTAAGCTTAGAGGATTCTCATTTAATTTAGGGCTTAACATCCTTTGATAAATGAGAAATCAATATATATTCATCATACGCTTAAGGGAATCTCATATCATTTCAAGGCTTAACATCCTTTGCAAATGATTGAGAAACAAATTGTGGATAAATTAGACAAAAATCCATGTTTCTAATAGGATATCTATTTAAGGGGGAGCATAATATTAAGGGGGAGAAGAAAAATAAAATATTCAACTTGGATATCTTTTTGAAATGACAAAGGGGGAGAAAGAATATAAAAATCAAAAATATAAATGAGTTTTCATCACATTTTGGCCAGCACTCACTTGCAAAATATAAATGGCTACAAAAGGTAATTTTCAGGTATGAAACTCACATGAGTTATATTTCCTTATTTCATATTTAGGAAATGTTTGTCATCTTCAAAAAGGGGGAGATTGTTGGCTAAATGGACATCTAAAAATCCCTTTGTTTCGATGATGACAAACATTTCATTCTTATTAATCTAACGAGCTACTTGAGTGTGCAGGATGACAAAGTAGCAAGGGAAAATCCAAGAGCTTACTTAGTTATATTTTCATGCAATGTAATCAATGTTGTAAAACTTGTACAAATATATAATGTACAAGTACTTAGATTTGCATGTAAATCAAGCGTTAGATTTTCCCTAGCCAAACACCATAGTTAGACATGTCATCCCATTTGAATAGAATCACCTTTGCACACTCACACATATAATTAGTGCTTAAATTGAAACCTTGAAACAGGATCATTCTCGGTCGACGAACTCCTCGACTGAGACACTCTCGGTCGACAAACCTCTCGACCGAGAAAGATCCAAAGTAGCTGTTAGACACAACAGACAAGTTAGTTGGTAGTTGAAGAAAGACGTTGCAAATCACTTGTTCCAGAGAGCCCGTCGGTCGACAAAACTTCGACCGAGTAGGTGTCTCGGTCGACCATTTGTCGACCGAGATGGTCTCTGACAGCAACTGCAGAATAAATTAATTAGCCGTTGTTAAAGCAACAACTTTGTACCTAACGGCTAGTTAAGCACTTAGAAACCCCTAGAAGTTGTCTAGAACGTCTTTAAGCATACTTAGGCCATTCCTATAAATAGGACAAGCCATAGGACACTAGAATTCACTTGTTACACTTGAGCATACTTGAGCAATCTTTTGCAAGCAATTTGAGCACTGTGATCATTGGCCTACATTCTTCTTAGCTCAATCTCGTGTCCTATAGGCTAGATTCTCCTACCCACAACAATGACAAGTTCACATACTTGGCTAGGAGATCTTACGCTTGATCTAGGCATATCAAGCCTCGGGCTTAAAGGATAAGTTGTAATTTCCTTTTTCTTTCTTGTTCATGTTTATCTTTTGTACTCTCCTTGCTACTCCTAGGGTTGGAGGCTGCGGATTGGAGAGGGTTGACTTCTCAGGTGGAGAAGGGGACTTGAAGCTACTTCAAGAAGGCTATCGCAAGGGAACCTACTTCAGAAGGCTGGTGCAACGGGAGTTGGTGCATCTACTTCAAGGGAAGGCTGCTTCAAGGTTGGCGATTACTTCTAGGTGAAGGCTGCTTGAAGGGTTTGGGAAAAGAGATTGTATTTTATGTAAATTCCTTGAGAGGTAATAAAATAAATTTCTTTTCAAATCCCGGTTGGGTAAGCAACCGGGTAGTGGACTGACGGCTATAGTATTTGCTATAGTTGGAACCACTCTAAACCTTGTGTCTCCTTGTCCAATATTTTCACTGTGGTTGTTTGAGTTCAATAATTGTTAAATTATCTATAAAACTCTATTCACCCCCCCTCTAGTAGTTTTCACCACTGACGGGACCTGACGACGAGGAAGGCCACAATCAAGACCACTTAGAAGAAACAGATTCAGAATCCAAATAAGAAGAAATGGCAGAGCCACAGACAATATGGGAGAAGATCAAGGCTTCTTCTTCATCCGCTTCCAAGGGGCCGATCAAGAAGCAGGCGGTTAATATTCTGACATACAAGATTGATCTTGCATTAATCAACTTGGTGAAGTCGAATGCATTTCATGGGCTCAAGAATGAAGACCCAGTCGCGCATATAAGTCCATTTGTGGAGAATTGTGATATGATAAAAATAGATAGATTTCCACAAGATGTTCTCTACTTGAAGCTCTTCTCGAGTTCTCTAGTGGGAAACACACGAGAGTGGTTGCACAACCTGGACGATGAATATGTGGAATCCTGGGACCACATAGTGGAGGTTTTCTTTGAAAGGTTCTTCTCGCCCGAGAAGACCAATGACATGATCAGGAAGATCCACAACTTCACCCAGAAAGTAGGAGAGACCTACTTTGAGACCTGGGAAAGGTTTTAGATCATGCTTAGGCGGTTCCCACATCACGGGCTTGACAAGGAGACACAGGTCAAGATCTTCTATTTTGCTCTCTCCGAGCATGATAGAAGTAACCTCGATTTAGTAGGCTCAGGATTCTTTTTTAACAATACCGACACGAGGTGTTGGGAAATCCTTAAGAACATGGCCAAGAAGCAATCGTGGGGTGATAGAGATGCCGTGGAGCATGTTCGAGTAGTAGGGGAATCTAAAGAAATCAAGGAGCTGAATGAGAAGATGGATCTTCTCGCTAAGAAACTGCTTGCAAAGGAGGATACTGAGTCCGAGGATGAGGCTCAAGTTAAATTCATGAGGCAGCAGCAAGGCTACAGAAATAATGATTATTCATGGAGGAAGGATAAGAAGTTCTCCTGGAAGGATCCAAACAACTTCTTGCAGGATCCAGATGCAAAACCCCAGCCAGTAGCGGAGGATAAGAGCACGGAGTTGCTCAATCAAGTGATAAAGCAAAATCAAGAATTAATGACTACTTTTGGCCAGAAGATAAAGCAACAAGGGGAGTTTATGAACCAGTTCGGGCAGACACTGCAGAGCCATGGGGCTCAAATGAGGACAATATAGACGTCCATGGCGCAAATGGCAGCGGAGATAGCCAATTTGAAGAAGTCGGCGCACCAAGGTTTTCCGAGTAACACTAATATTCCAGGAGGAAACCAACAGGCGAAGGCCATCTTGCTAAGGAGTGGCAAGAAGCTTTTGAACCCCAGAGCCGATGAAGCAAGCAAACCCCAAGCAGAAATTGAAGGTGCGTCCACTGAGGAGCTGCCCATACCAGTCATAGAACCAGTTGTGGATATAGCAGTGGATGCTACTGAAGATCCTATTGTAGATGAGGAGGAGACACGGAAAAGGACACCTTATGTGCCACCGCATCAAAGGGCACAGGCTGTCCCGGTCCCATATCTGAACAGTGCAAAGGAAAGGAAAGTGGATGCCCAATTTAAAAAGTTTCTAGACAGTTTCAGAAAGCTTTCAGTCAACATCCCATTATTGGAAGCAATTGAGCAAATCCCTTCTTACAGCAAATTTTTTAAAGACATCATTACAAAGAAGAGAAAAATCCCAGACACAGAGGTTGTTGTGCTTAAGGAGCAGGTGAGTGCCTTCATCATGGGCACATTGCCACCAAAGAGGCAGGATCCGGGCCGCTTCAACATCTCATGTTACATTGGGAAAGTGAAGTTTGGTGAAGCGCTATGTGACTCCGGGGCGAGCATAAACTTGATGCCCCTCTCTACATTCAAGAAGTTGGGATTAAAAGAGTCACAGCCGAGCAACATGACAATCCAATTGGTAGACAATTCAGTGGTAAAGCCATACAGTATTTGTGAAGACGTGCTAGTGAAAGTAGATCGATTTGTATTTCCAGCAGATTTTGTCATCATGGAGATGCAACATGAACAAGGCAATGAGCTACTACTCGGACGACCCTTCCAAGCTATAGCTGACATGATACTTGAGATGGGAAGAGGTCGTTTGACCTTAGGTATAGCCGATGATCGATTTGAGATGGTCATGCCTTCTAGTGCCACTTCACCTAAAGCCAAGGAGCAATGCCACATGGTAAAACATTTTGATCACAATATTTCACTTTGTCTAGGGAAACCATTTTTAGATATGGCTCATGTAATGACCAAGGTGGAAAAAGGGACTTTGGTTGTGGACATCATGGAGCAGACCAAGGTGGTATCCCTTAGCAAAGTTGTAGGTTTTCCAAATGATGAGGAGGAGGACATTCCTCCCTCTGCTGAAGATGAGGCTATAGCAAATTCAGTTTTTAACACATATCCAGAATTACCACTTGAGGCCTGCTTAGTCAATATCACTCATGATTGGATGAGAAGAAAATCACTACAGGAGTGCGCCAAGATGCTTCAGATGTTTCTGTGCTTCTATGCGAGGTACTATGAAGATTTAGGCAAACTCCCACCACCGCTTCAATCATCCTTAATCAGCCCGCCAGAATTGGATTTGAAGTTGTTGCCACCACACCTCAAGTACGCATTTCTAGCTGATGAAGAAAAGTTGCCTGTGATTATATCTACTTATCTGAGTGCTGAGGAGGAGGACCAGTTGTTGATAGTGCTGAAGAACCACCGGGGAGCATTTGGGTGGTCTGTTGCAGCTATCAAGGGGATCTCCCCTACTTTGTGCCAGCACAAGATTCGGCTCGAGGAGGGAGCCAAGCCGGTGATTCAGCCGCAACGTCGACTAAATCCGAGCATGATGGAGGTTGTTAAGAAGGAGGTGATTAAGCTCCTTTCTGTAGGTATCATCTATGCTATTTCTGACTCGATGTGGGTGAGTCCTACACAGGTAGTCCCTAAAAGGGGGGAATCACGGTTACCCATAATCTTCTAAATGAACATGTCACCACCCGCTTGGTAACCGGGTGGCGTGTTTGTATAGATTACCGTCGATTGAATGCCGCTACGCTAAAGGATCACTTTCCTCTTCCGTTTATTGATCAAATTTTAGAGCGCTTAGCCGCACGATCACATTTTTGTTTTCTGGATGGTTATTCGGGGTACAATCAGATTTCGATTGATCCTAAGGATCAAGAGAAGTCCACCTTCACTTGTCCTTATGGAACATTTGCGTACCGTCGTATGCCTTTTGGGTTATGTAATGCACCGGCGACCTTTCAGCGTTGTATGCTCGTCATTTTTTCTGATATGGTAGAACAATGTCTAGAGGTTTTTATGGATGATTTCTCTGTTTATGGTGCATCTTTTGATGAGTGCCTTTACAATCTGGATAAGGTTTTACAACGTTGCGAGGACACACATTTGGTCCTCAATTGGGAAAAATGTCACATGATGGTGAGTGAAGGAATAGTGCTAGGACATAAAGTGTCTAGCAAAGGTTTGGAGGTAGACCCGATAAAAATTGAAGTGATTTCCAAATTGCCCCCACCAAATTCGGTAAAAGGGGTACGGAGTTTCTTAGGTCACGCCGGTTTCTATCGTCGTTTTATAAAAGATTTTTCTAAAATCGCCAAACCTTTATCTGAGCTTTTAGAAAAGGATGTTGTTTTTTACTTTAATGAAAAATGTCTACATGTGTTCAATGTGCTTAAGGAAAAATTGATTTTCGCACTGGTTGTGCAAACACCAGACTGGACCAAGCCATTTGAACTAATGTGTGATGCATCAGATTTCGCGGTTGGGGCTGTTTTGGGACAACGGGTGGACAATAAACCCAGTGTGATTTTTTATGCATCTAAAACTTTGAATGACGCCCAACTCAATTACACGACTACTGAGAAAGAATTGCTTGCTGTTGTTTTCACTTTTGAAAAATTTTGGCAATATCTAGTTGGATCGAAAGTCGTGGTATGGACGGACCACGCCGCCATTAAGTATTTGATGGAGAAAAAGGATGCCAAACCTAGATTGATTAGGTGGATCTTGCTTTTACAGGAATTTGATATCAAAATCAAAGACAAGGCGGGGATTGAAAATGTGGTCGCGGACCATTTGTCTAGGTTAGAGAGGGTAGATGAAAAGGATTTACACATACCCATTACCGAGACATTTCCAGACGAATAGCTTTTGAAAGTGAAATCTAAAGACCCGTGGTTTTCTTATATTGTGAACTATCTTTCCTGCAAAATCATCCCGGATGATTGGACGTATCAAGAGAAGAAGAAATTTTTCCATTCTCTACAATATTATTTTTGGGATGACCCTATTCTCTTGAAGCAATGCAGGGATGGTGTCTTACGCAGGTGTGTGCCGGAGGAGGAATATGAAAGTGTTCTTAGTCATTGTCACACACTACCGACGGGTGGCCACCATGCAAGCTCTCGTACGGCAGCCAAAGTACTGGAAAGTGGCCTATACTGGCCTACCTTGTTTAGGGACGCTTATGAGTTTGTGCGGCAATGTGATTCCTGCCAAAGGGCGGGCAACATTTCGAAGAGACAAGAGATGCCCCTTAATGTATTCCAGGAGGTTGAGGTATTTGACTTATGGGGCATAGATTTTATGGGACCCTTTGTGTCCTCAAATTCTAATTTGTATATTCTTTTGGTTGTTGATTATGTGTCGAAGTGGGTAGAGGCAATACCCACAAGGACTAATGATTCCACTGTAGTGTGCAGGTTTGTTAAGGAATATATTTTCTGCAGGTTCGGTGTGCCCCGAATGATCATTAGTGATGGGGGTACACACTTCCAGAATCACAAGTTCTCGGCACTATTGATAAAATACGGGGTCAAACACAACATTGATACCCCGTACCACCCGCAAACTCAAGGACAAGTAGAGGTCTCCAATCGAGAGATTAAGAAGATCTTGGAGTGTACTGTGGCTTCCACGAGGAAGAATTGGAGTACTCTACTACCGGATGCGTTGTGGGCATACAGGACGGCGTTCAAGACACCTATAGGCACTACGCCTTTTAGGTTGGCTTATGGACGGGCCTGTCACTTACCGGTGGAATTAGAGCATAAAGCGCATTGGGCGCTGAGGAAGCTAAACCTGAGTTATGATGAAGCGGGAAAGAAGAGGTTACTTGAACTAAATGAACTTGATGAGCTGTGAATGAATGCATATGAGAACTCTCAGATATACAAGGAGTGCACAAAGTTGATTCATGATCGCCACATTCAGATGCGTGTTTTCAAGAAAGGAGATTGTGTCCTTTTGTTCAACTCCAGGCTGAAGATGCATCCCGGGAAGCTAAAATCCCGATGGAGTGGACCATTCACAGTAGAGGAGGTCAGACCACATGGCGCAATCATGGTGCGCGATGGTGAGACCACGTTTTTGGTCAATGGAGAAAGGTTGAAATTGTATTTTGGTGAAGATTTCACAAGGAAAGTGAATGAGGTCAAACTCATTGCACTTCTGGATGCATGATGAGCTTCAAGTCATCTAGCCTAAGACGTTAAATAAGGGTGCTTGTTGGGAGGCAACCCAGCCATCAGTACTTTAGTTTAGTTTCTTTTACATTCGTAGTTTGATTTGTTTTGACTTTTTTTAGTGTAAAAAAGATATCGTGATCGTTTACTCATTGTGTAGGAATGAGGCAGAGTTGATACCATCGACCCTAGCATCGATGGTATCGACCGTGGTACAGGTTGGCGACTGTAGAAATCGCATTGTGTCGATACTATCGACGGCCTCGTCGATGGTATCGACATACCAACAGGCAGATCGCAAGCAGAGGTCGATAGTATTGACACGGGTGTCGATACTCGCGAGATCTCTGGAGATATTCAGAAGAAATCATCTCAGTAAAGTCGATACCATCGACGGGCCTGTCGATGGTATCGACACATTCATATACAGAAGGTGGCGGCCAGCCTCGCGAGGGAGTTGCCCTAATCAGAGATTCGATACTATCGACTATGCGCCATGTCACCGATCCACGAGAGGAGATCAACGGCGATCACTGCAATAAGAAAGTCAATCTGTGGGACGGGTCGATACCATCGACACCTGTCGATAGTATCGACATGTCAGCGATCCAGGCCCCACAGATCCAGCCATCGATGACCGTCGATACCAGCGGTAGTACAGATTGTGCTACACGTGTCGATACCATCGACCCGCATCGATGGTATCGACGGGCACACAGCAGCGCCGGCGTCAGCTATATATGAGAAGGATTGTCATGATATGACATCACAACCCCAGAGTAATTCTTCTCCACTTGCGCCGAGCGTCCTCCGGAGCAATCTGAGCCCGGCGATGAGCATCCAGGAGCATGTTCTTCATCGAGTGGAGATTTCCTTCTCCGATCTTCACCGAGCTCTTTCTCTACTCCTCCTTCTTCCGCAACCATGGTGCATGTTGCTGGTGCATCTTTTTCATGTGCTAATCCGATGGACATTCTGGAGTTCGTTCCTCCACTGACTGCATTGATCCCACGCCCACGGATTGTCCATCCGTCTGCAGAGGTCAAGAAGATCTACGAGGAGATCATGAAGAGGAAAATTGAGTTGACCCGCTATGTTGAGCGGGAGACGGTCTGCAACTTGGGGTTCGACGCTAATCTCGCCTACGTCTTGAAAGGGCAGGTGAGACACACGAGCAAGATGCCCAATGAGATGGAGTACATGCCGATGGCCAGTCGTTCTTCGGTGACTGGCCGACATACAAGGAGCTGGTGGCTGAATTCATGGCGTCGTTGGACGTCTGTGTCATTCCAAACGAAATCATTGCCATGGACCGTGAGTGGATCAAGGGTCGGGTGTCTTTCCGGCTGTACAACAATGACTACAATCTTACACTCCGTCAGTTCAATGAGATTTACAACTGGAATCATTCGTGAAGTGACTACCGGCGGCCGGACAACCATACCGATTACGACGCGATCTTCGCCGAGCTTGTGACGGTGCCGTCGGGCAAATCGGTGAGCTACCACAATGCAGTGGTAACTGACTTCGAGCATCCATTCGTATGGATTCTCCACCGGATGTTGTGTTCTACCCTATTTGCTAGGGGTGATCTGTCTCTTAGCAAATTCCAGGAGATGGACCTGTTCTTCTTGTACAAACTACTCAAGTGCCAAGAATGCAACTGGGGAGCTTTCTTTCTGCAGCGAGTGTTGGCGGTAAAGCAGAGTACGCGGAAGGCTCCAATTCACTTTGGAGGACTCATCACTCCACTGGCACACTACCTTGGGCTGAACTTCGCAACCTTGACACCGCTCTCCAACAGAAGCAAGGTCAATTTGCAACATCTTCACTGATCAAACCTCATCTTGCTTCGAGATGGTTTACCTTATGCTCATTGCCATGTAAACCACGCATACCAAGAATGTTTGCTTCCCGATCCTGTCTTCAATATCGAGGGTGCTCAACATTTCCGATGGCCCATCATAGCCATTGCTGACTCCGATGAAGACGGCGGCAACGATGAAGACAACAATAATGACGACGAGGTTGAAGAGGAAGAGGAGGCCTACACTCCTCTTCGGGCACGAGTGGCACCTAGGAAGCGTCCTTGCATGCATCTGGGTGCGTCTTCATCTTCACAGCCTCTGCCACCACCACCGCCCTCGCAGCCCAGTGAGGATGTCTATTCCATGAAAGGAATGTATGCCATGCTGCAGGATATCCAACAAACGCAGCAGCACCATACAGTAGTGTACACCAGTGTTCAGGAGACGACAAACTGGTTACTTGACAATCAGAGGGCTATCTTCGAAAATGAGCGCCTCCTCCTCGACAACCAACAACAGATTCATGACAGGTTGCATAGGATGGAGATGCAGCAGCAGCCCTTTTATGATCATTACTGGAGCCAGAACTACTTTGGGGGGTATCCACAACCTCCATCCATGCCCCAGTATGATCCCAGCTTTCAGGGGCAGTACCCATCCTGGGACCCCACGGCCCCACAATACCAGCCTCCTCCATAAGAGTAAATCGGTATCTCTGTTCCAACCTTTAAGATTGTTTTTTACTATTAGGCCATAGTCGAATTCAAGCTTAGGGGGGTAGTTGGAACAGCTCTATCTTTTATTTTCTCAGTTTTTAGTTTTATTTTGTTCTTGTCATTTATTTCTTGCAATCTTAGTTTGTTTGTAGGATCCACATTCTATCTAGTGTAATTGTGGATGTCTTAAGTCATGTGACATCTCACTTGCTTGTACATGGGAATTAAGGGAAAATTAAAAATATTAAAAAATTTTGAGTGTTTGCAAGTTTGAGTGTTGTTCAACTTTGAGCACATAACTTAAGAAAATGATTGGTTTTGTCAACTTTAAAACATAAAGTCACAATTGTACATTCCTAATGAGTCATGAAAAGTGGACGGAATTGGTTGTTTGAGCCTAAACTGACCAAATGATAATGAGACTCTAATTTGAAGTAAGAGAGAGAAACCTCTTAACTACTACACAGGTCAGTAAGGAGGGACACATAATACTTTTCAAAGGTTCAATCAATTAGTCTTGTGATCTTTCCACCCAATTGTTTTTCACAATCCACCATAAGAATTGGAAGTACTTTACGGCTTTAACTTTTTTTTATTGCATATCATGTAGATAGGTTTTGCATTGTAACCACTTTCATATATTTTGCATCAAAAACAAAAAAAATAGAATAGTGATACATGCACATTATCCTTAGGTGCATGTCATTTAGTTGCATTCATAATTTTTATGCATAGAGTACATCATGTACCTCATTTCTTCTTTAATGGTGAATTAAAATTGTTCCATACCTTCATAAATGCTTCAAATATTTGAGCTATGCAGAAAAAGTGAGCCCAACAAATAATTCATTGTCAATTATGGATATAAGGGTTTTAAAAAAATGACGAAATGAAAAAGAAAAAGAAAGTTATTAAGAAGCAAGTAGAATAAGAGGGAGAAAGGAACGTAATCTCAAATGTATCTTAAGATGAGTAAGTACATGATGTAGCTCAGTTAGATATCCATCTCATTTTGAGACGGGATGTTAGTGCATGCATCATTCCACCCAATCTTAGGCATTAGGGCATGTTCATGTGCAAATGCATCATTTAGGGCATTTTTGTTTTATGCATGTTGAAACCGTATAATGCTTCCACTTCTTCCATGAGCCACCCATTTCATCCACACGTTGCTCGGATTGGTAGGCCACCATGATTTTCTCCTCACTTGTGAATATCAGGAGAGCTTCTTTCATGTAGATGGTAGTTAGGGTGAGCAACATAGTATAGGAGATCACAAGATGCACCGAGTCTGAACTGGTGAATTTTATTATGTTAACTGCCTTATGTGATAGTGTTCATCAGTTTTGAGGTAGAAATCTTTTATGGATGATTATTGTCGCCTTTAGGGTAATTATCATTCCGTGGTTAGTGAGGGCCAGAATGTGAATGTCCGGTGGGGATCATATGGGATGTCTGTTGTGATGATTTGTTCTTTAGTTGACTCTGGCAATTCTATTCTAAGGTTTAGTTGCTCGAGGGCGAGCAATGTTCAAGCTTAGGGGAGTTTGATGAGATGATTTTGATTCGCATTTAGAGACATATTTTATTTGTGTTTTATGCATTTATTAGTCATTTTGGTGGTTAATATTGCATAATTCATTTACTTTGGTCTATGATCATTCTCTATGTCAAATATCCCTTATTTCAGTATTTTGAGCATAAATCATCACAAGAATATGTTTTGTTTCGGCTTATGTGGTTTCATGTTGAAATTTTAGGAAAAACAAGTATATGTTGTTGTCGATACCATTGACAGTGGTCGATACCATCGACCGGACCATAGGCAGCCAACAGCAAGGAGCAGTAAAATCTCGATACTATCAACATGAGAGTCGATGGTATCGAGATAACTTCAGGTTGCTTCAGAAAAGAGAGTCGATACTATCGACACAAATGTCGATACCATCGACTAGTGGAGCTACAGTGACGGTAAAAGGACAAAACTGACGCCTATGAATGTCGATACCATCGACCCGCGTGGATGGTATCGAGGTGGCATCAGTTGCGACAAAGAAAAGAAAAGAAATCCAGCCGATACAATGCAGGGTCGATACCATCGACTCACGTCGATGGTATCGACACCGTTAGATACATGTTTGCTTTAGATTGATCTAAATCTGACGGCTGTGATATTTTGGCGACCTAACTCGGTGATTATACCTAATGACGGCGGCCAAGAGCAAGGTATCATGTCATTAGCCACTGCACACGTCCCGAGAAGGTGTGGAGAGAAGAACGGAGCCCAGAAGCACGCCCCAGTCATTCCGGACGCCGAAGAAGACGATTTCCACCACCGAAAGGCGGGAGAACGCGTATTATACGCCAAGGAGCGATTCGATCTTCTCCGTTCAGGGGTTTCACCACTCAATCATGTTTTCTCCATGTTTCCCCTTTTCTCTACCATGTTTTGCTTTGAGATGAACATGCGGGGCTAATCCCCTTTATCTTTAGGATCAGGAGTAACCCGGGAATTCATTGTATGACAATTTCATCATAGTAATTCATATTTTATCTCTTAAATCTGTGGTATAATTTTGTTTTCTCAATTATATTGTTATGCTTGATCACCATAATAATAATCTAACACCCTTAATTACTTTGAAAGAAGAATTAACGGTTGAAAAGAGACGAAATTCACGTTAATTGACAAATCCCTTGAACAAGGTGGTGTAAGGTTAATGGTGGATACCGAGAGATCGATTTTAATGCACCTAGTTTAGGGTATAGGTTACTATGACGGCGGAACCGACCTAGACATAGGTAGTGAATTTTACCACGACAGTGGGCAATTCTGATTTCAGGCCACTACCCGGATAGAGAGATAAATTTGAATGACCGAATAGAATTTAATACAATGAAAACCTATGGTGAAACCACAATCCTAAAGATCTCATCTTGAATTGATTAAACCAAACATTTAATTGATTGCTTTGTTTTGTTTTATTTCATTTTCTTTTAATTTTAACAACAACTTCCAACTCTTTAATCGGTCTAGCTGATTGCGAGTAGTTAGTAGTAGTCTCTGATAATTCACGTGTCCCTGAGTTCGACTCGGGCCTCACAAAGGCCTATATTACATTGTCGTGTACACTTGCGTTTCTACGCACGTAAAAAGTGTGTCACATCCAATAGTGGAATGTTCACCTTCACTTGGCGAAACACCTCAAGAATATCAACATTGTGCTTTTGCCTCCTTTTCAATTCCAGTGGCTCATATAGTGCTTCTACAAATGGAGGATCACTAGTTTTTTCCGCACTTACATGAACATGAGGCGGAACGCTAGGGATGGTAGGACCTGCAAAAGGGATATGTGGTGGATCACATGGAATCCCAAACTCAGCGTGCAGCATCACAACATCATCTTCAGCAATATCAATCACAGTATCACCAGTTGGGTGCCTTTGCTTTACTTTATCAACCTTTCTTTGACTTGTGGGCTGCTCAAGATTTTTCCCACTCCTTAGAACTATCATGACACTACCTTGCTCATGGTGGAGAGGGGGAGCATGTTGTGGCTGTGGAGGAGGTGGAGGTGACACTTGGGGTTGAAATTGAGGTGGAGAAGGGAATTGAGGGGGATGAGAGAATTGGGGTTGGAAAGTGAAGTTTTGGGAGATTTGAGGTAAGGGAGGTGGTGGAGGGGTGTAAGGCTGGGAATAGCCTTGGAATGAGTGAATGGGGTGTACTTGCATGGGGGGTGGACTATAGAAAATTTGAGAAGAGGGCATGGGTCCACTTGCTTCATGGTGGCTCACGATGGGTCTTGAAGACAATTTTTCTTCTTGAAGAGCAATTATGGAAGATAGCTACTATATTTTCTATTCTAACCTTGCAACATCTCTTTGAACATCATCAAACACTCTCAATCTAGAAAGAACCTCTTCCTCAAACCTTGAGCTGTATGTGGGACTTTGTGGTTCCTGGTAGCTATAGGAGTGAGGTGTCTTCTTTTCTTCCCCATAGAACTCAATAGAATTGACCGGGTGGCAAGGAGCATTTGTCACCTGGTTCTTCATGAGGCTCACCATGTCACCAAGAATCTTCATCACTTGCAGGCTTGAGTCATCATGAGTAGGGGTGTCACACCAAAGGCGTACCCTCTTTCATTCATCATGCTAGAAACTCGAATTCTTGATCCTTCAGCCAACTGCTCAAACAAAGGCCATATCTCCTCAGGTGGCCTAGCCATGAAAACTCCTCCATAAGAAGAGTCCACTGTGTCTTGGTCCTTTAGAGACAAACCAGAGTAGAATGATTGAACTAGCTTCCACAAAGGGATCTCATGGTGCGGGCACTCTCTCAAAAGCTTCTTAAATCTCTCCCATGCATTATGAAACTGCTCATTACCCATTTGGCTAAAACTTGTCACGGAACGCCGCATTTGTGTCAACCTTGCTATACAGTAGAATTGTCTCAAGAAAGCATTCTTCATTGTTTCCCAACTCATGATATCCTTTCTTGAGTCATACCAGTCTTTAGCTCTATCTTTGAGGGAGAAAGAGAACAAGGTCAACCGAATTATATCATCACTAGCCATCGACGTCCTAAAGGTGGAGCATACTTCAAGAAAGGAGTCCAAGTGCTTGTAGGGTTCTCACTCTCTGAGCCGTAGAAGATGGGAAGGAGCCCAAGAAGACCTGGAGGAATAGAGAATTGCTCCCCTAGCATTTGATCAACCCTGCTAGCAATTGGTGATTTGTAGTTGCTAGGCATGAAGTAGTCTTGAAGCGGCTTGTGAGGTGCATTTTGGTCTTCCATCTTGTTTCCTCCCAAATGGCTTGTCACAAGCACAAAGCACAACCAAAAAAAAGAAAGCAAGTTAGTAAACCAATATACACAAGAAATGCAAAGAAAAATGAATAAAGAATAGCAATGATGAGGGCAGTAGGAAAAGTCAAAGCAAAACTAACTAGCTAGGCTGAGCGCCTCTAATCCCTGGAAACGGCACCAGAAAGCTTGGTGTGATTCCGCTAGAGGTGCAACACACTAGCCGATTTGACCCGACTAGATGCGCCCCATGAGGTCAGAACACACGGTGGATTCACTTTCAAAATTTATAAACCTAACTAACGCACCTACTTCTACTAAAACAACTACACCCGCAAGCACACGGGGTCGTATCGTAGTATAGGAAGGTGACAAGTATAGGGTCGATCCATAGGGAAAAGAGGGGGCACTAGAGCTAGGTTAGTTTGGCTAGGTTCCTACTGCAGAGACTAGGGTTAAGGGTTTAAAGGTTGATTTGATTGTTAACTAAGGATGAACAAGAAAGCAGTTAAAGGCAGGAATGAAATCTATGTTAACCCTAGACTAGATTAAGACTAAGCAGGAAAGAAAGGACTAAGCTAGGTATGAAAAGGCAAATTACACTAAGGCAATCAAGAGAGAAGTAAAAGAGGAATTAAAGAGCTACACTAGCATGAACAAGGCAAGAGCAAGGAAAGAATCTAACTAAGTAAGAAAAGAACTAATTAAGCTAAGCAAGCACAAAACTAGGGTTTCAAGCAGTAAAGAGATGTGTGGGTTGTTTAGGGGTATGAACTTATCACTTAAGTTGGGGGGTGACATATGAACATTATGATTCCATTTAGATTATCCAAACCAAACAACAAGTTAGAGTCTAATGAATTAACCTAAGCTACTAACTGGCCATGGATATGTTAGGTTGTGTATAGGGGAACTAGTCCCTAACACCCCCTACTACCCTTACGAGGCTCAATTGGGTTAGGGATTAGGTTCAATCCAATTAGAGTCTAATGAAGTCTAGGTTTCTAGATTAGACATTGCTAGGGCAATTAGGGGCCGAGGGTAGTAATGGGGGTGAAATTAGGGTTTTGGACCCCAATTCCCCCACATTTTAGCCTTGAGAAGGCTCCATGCTAATTGCACTAGAATCACCTAATCTAGCTACTTAGATCTATCACTTAGGTTTAGGGAGATTGATTAGTATGTAGGAAGATGGGAGGCAGCCTAGGGATCCAAGAATTAGACCTAGGGGCAAATCCCAAAATTCACACATATAAGCAATTTGCCTAAATTCTTAAGTGATTTCACACACAAATCAACAAGCAATCCATGGAGAATGAGATGCAAATAGAATACAATCATTAACAAATGGAATTACAACATTTACATGTCATTTTCCCCCAACATGGTATCAAAGTAACATAATTTCCCCCAAACAGCCCACCCAAGGGGACTAGCTACTCATAGACATGGAAAATACAAAAAGAGAGAAGATAGAGGAAGAAGTAGCCATGGAGCTCAGTGTAGATGAAGGACTCCTCCTCTCCAGCAGCTGCAAGGTCATCCTCCTCCTTCTTCTTGGATGGAATGGAGTGGGATAATGGTGGGAAGTGGATGGAAGGCTTAGATATGGGGGTTATGTGGTGGAAATGGTGAAATGGAATGGATTTGAGGTGGAGGTGAAGTGGAATGGAGTGGATGGCGATTTTAGGGAGCTAGGAGGGGGTAGAAGGTAGCTATCCTCGTGCCCCAGCCGCCACCTAGGTATATATAGGTGTGGGGAGGAAGCACTAGGTCTAGTAGGGGCAAAATGGGCAAAATAGTGAAAACTAGGTGAGTTTTGTGAGTAGCACGACCGTGGTGGGTCACCACAGTCGTGGTGGGTAGGGTAGGCCACAGCCGTGGTGGACGGAGCACGGTCGTGGGTTTATTCCATCAAAGTTACATGGTTTTGGTCAATTTTGGGCTAAAAAGGCCACGGCCGTGGTGGAGGTGGTGTGCCACAGTCGTGGTGTCTGGCACGGCCGTGGTGGGCTTGGTGGAGGTGGTCATGGTGCTGCTCCACAGACGTTTTGCTCTGTTGTACTGTCATTTTGTGGAGCACGGCCATGGTGTCTACCCATTGCATGGCCGTTCTGCTCTGCACGGCTTTGGTTCTCTCTGCTTCACTTGAATGTTGAACATGTTGATTTCTAAGTAACCTAGCACGGTCGTTCTGTGGTACCATGGCCGTGCTGGGTCCTAGATCAGCACTTTAACTTGGATCTTTGGCTTTTCTTGGACTTCTTTGCTTCAATTGATCTTTGGCCACTAGGGGTAGGTCGAGGGAGCATCAGACTTCACTTTGGGCCTCTCCAAGTGCAGAGGAACCCTAGGATCACCCCTTCTCTCTCTCTTCCATCAAGTGTGGTCCAAATGCCTGAAAAACATGCAAATAATGTCCATAAGTGCATTTTATACGAATAAGCATATTAGGGGGAATGACATGCAATCTAACGGGTATAGATGTGATTGAAGAGCAAAAAGACAGAAGATTAAGCCCTAAAATAGGGTTGAATCAATACTACTCCTACATCATACCTTCAAACTTCCACACAGTTCTTTGATGTTAGGGTGGTCACAAAACTATACCAACATAATGTTCTTGTATCCAAGCTCATCACATGATCTGTTGCACAAGATACATACTCAACTTATCATTTTCTATTATTGGTTATAGAGTCAAACATATGCTAGGTGATACTTTCTTAGCCATGGAAGCACTATACATACTTATCCAACTCAGGTGTCAACTCTTTCTTATGTATCACCTTCTTAAATTTCAACATCGAATGATAAGATTCTTGATTCTAAGAGTTTACCTTACCCTCCTCAAACCTCAATTAAACATGTCATGCTTCCGTTGTGCTACTCTGATCTACTGACTCAACACTGGTTTTACTCTCAGCTGTACATTCTCCTATCATAAGAAGAGGCCACTTATCCAAGAAAACTATCTCAAAGATCACTCAAGATGATATATGTCACCTTAACTAATCTAGACAGGGAGTGGAAACCCTACTTATTCATCTATAGACAAAGCACAATGTTCTTGGAACCTTTCTTACTTGCAAGCCTGGTAGTACTCTAAGAGATTATACTTAGCTTGATGAACTTTACCCAAGCAGATCTTGCAACTATCTCTTCAACTTATTCATCCTTGTTGATGTTGCATTTATGGGAAGCATAAACCCCTAACATGTGATGTCCATATTATATGTTGGGTATTTGTAACTAGATTGATCCAAAGTCAACCTTTCTAGATAGCCAAACACCTTATACATCTTATCAAGTGGCATGTTCTCACTCTCCCATACAACTGGCACCACCTGGATACTAGGATTCCTTGCCTTGGTATCCATCACATGTGTCAAAAACACATCACATCCCTGTCACATCCATCTTCTACTGCTATTGCCAAACCTAAACATATCAGAAGGGTCTTCCTTCATCTCAAGACATCTCCTATCACATATATCTCTATCTTTGAACAAAAATCCAAGACCAACTGATACTTACCAGAGTATTCATCTTAAGATTACTTCTAGACTATGCACATCAAGGAACATAAGATCCACTTTACTGCCACATCCTTGAAAGGTCATAACTCAAGGGAACATATTCCTCTGATCACTACATTACTACCTAGAATTTGCTTATCAATGTGAAGGGATAATCACTTTCTTTGATTATTTCATGGGTTTTCAACTACTCATGTATCATTTTAACTTGTTTCATCTTGGTTTCCTTGCCATTAGCATAAGAACTATAAATATGTTTACATGCCATTACTCCTTCTTTGATTATTGTTCTTCATGTTCATGAACATTTCCTTGTTTTACCACATTTTTCATCTTTACATCATGAAAAGGATCATTATTCTTTACATATTCTTTATTGAACACAGATCATATCCCTTGTTTCCTTTCACATATCATGAGGATTACACTTTATACTTTCTTATACTCATGGGTTGGTCTGATATTAACTCAGGTTCCATCTATTTATTCATTATTCATTCTCATTTAACTTCTTGATTCATCCTTGTTTCAGGTATTTTCTCCATCTTATGTGAATTTTACACCTTGAATTGCTTTATTAGCACATATTCATTGGCCTTTTTCTTTGTACATTTCTTAAAATTACAGCTTTAAGAACTTCTCTTATCATACTCACATTTAGATTTAGGTTTCATGGAGCCCTATCATTTTCTTGAAATTACAACTTTAATAACTTCTCTTATCATACTCACACTTAGATTTAGGTTTCATGGAGCCCTATCTTTTTCTTTTAATCACCAAACATTCAAGCTTTAGTGAATTATGGTGCAATTCTTATCTCTTTTCATAGTATGATGGAGGTATTAGCATCATGATTCCTAATTGTTATGCTCTTTAGATTGTTCCAAAATAATTACCTAATCATGGTAATCAAAGAGAAATCAATCTAAGAGTTCCATACTTACCTTTTATTCAACAATTGAATACTTAGCCAGGGCACTCAAGTATTAGGTAGTATGCACCATATTTTATACCATGTTTTTATGTTAGACACCAACCTAATCCTAGTCCTAGTGTCCATGTAGACTCAGCGAACCTAGAGCTCTGATACCACCCAATGTGACACCCATTGTCACACAAAATGAGAATACTCAAAACTTAAACCATGGTCAACCATAAACATCAGATTACTGAGAATCACAGGAAATTAAAACTGATTTGCAACAAGCACCATGAGCTGAGAATTATTACACAAGAGCCAACACTTGCATTTCATAACATATTTTCAAGGTGCTACACCATCTCATTTCAACCAACCTGTTACATAAGATAACAATTCCACATGTATATGCATACTACTAGAGGCACATAAGCCAGAAATCACATATCGACCATCATCTCTACAAACACATCGAGAACACCCCCCAAGGATCCGAGTGTACAAGGACAACACATAGGAATCTATTACTAGACACTAACCATATACCATGTTTCACCATGTGTACCTTTCTTCTTGCATTATCTTCAACCGCATGTTCTTTCACTCGGCAGTCACATCCACCTAAAAGTTATTTAACCAATGGGGTGAGACACATAGTCCTAGCGAGAGATATAACTCTCTGCCAACTTTATTATTATCACAGACAGCTAAGTAGATAGATTAACATGCAGAGAAGATTAAATAGAATTAACTGAAGAACATACATATCATGGATGAAGTAAACAGAACAGTAATATGTACTTGCCAATGAGCAATGGAACAATTAACAATCTAAAAGGAATATGAAGAATGGTGCTTCCACTAGAGGTGCACACACTGACCAATTAGATTCAACTAGATGTGCCCCACGAGATTAGAATACACTTGGGATCTTTCGATATTTATAGAATCCCTAACAAGACTTGATTACAACACTAAATAGGTCACCTGCAAGTGCATGGGGTACTATTATAGCATAGGTGATAGGCAAGAGTAGGGGTTGATCCTCAAGGATAGAGGGGGCACTAGAGCTAAGTTAGCATTGGCTACATTCCTAGAGTAGAGACTAGGGTTGAAGGGTTGATTGGTTGTTTTGATTGTTAAACTAAGTGAATAGACAAGTAAATGCAATATGAAATCTAAGTTATCACAAACCCTAAATTATCCTAAGCAAGCAAGTCTAAGGAACTAGATTAAGCAATTAGCTACACTACACTAGTAGAGCAATTAGAAAGTAAGATCTAAGTTAACCACTAAAGAGAACAAGAACTTAAGTTAACCCTAAAGAACAAGACTAAGAAAATAATAAGATTGAGCAAAAGAAACTAAACTAGATTAGCATGAATAAGCTAAGAAGGCAAGATGAGTTTTAAGCAATGAGATTAGGATAGGTGGGTCATTTGGGAATGTGATTTGATATTAGTTGGGGGTGTCAACAAGGCATGCAATTATTACAATTCAATCTAGATTACCAAACCAAACAACAAGGCAAGTGCTATTAGGTGAAGGAGGAGGATTACTTCGAGCTCCATGGAGTCCCTATCCCCTTCTTCTCATTTCTTTTGCCTTTTCTTTGATTATATCTAGCTAAGACCCTGGTGATGGGTTGTTTGGCGTAAAAATGTGACTTTGATACCATGTTGGGGGAGAATAATTTGTAATGAACATAATTTCATTCTATGATGATTGCCTTTTCTTATATCTCATTTCCCATTATCTTGCATGTGATTTGTGCTCTTAAACTTAAATTGCTTGCTTTGTGATGTTTGATGACACTTAGATTCCAAGAGGAATTGGAGTGTATGTAGCAATCTCAGGAATGGCTCCTAGGTCCAATTAGTGGATCCCTAGCTAGCCCCCTTTGTTCCAACATACATATCCCTCCTTCTACAAGTGAGTGTGAGATCTAAGTGACTAGTGTAAGTGTGATTAGTGCAATTTCCTAGAGCTTTCTAAAGTCTAGATGGCTAGTAGCATGAGGTGAGAATCCCTCATCTCTACTCCCATTCCTACCCTTGGCTCTCAATTACCCTAATACCACTTACCCTTGAGATCTAGACTTGACAAGTCCTAATAGAATTACACCTAACCCTAGTTCCCTAACTAGTAGTATAAGGTACATACTAATAGCACTTGCCTTGTTGTTTGGTTTGGTAATCTAGATTGAATTGTGATAATTGCATGCCATGTTGACACCCCCCAACTAATATCAAATCACATTCCCAAATGGCCCACCTATCCTAATCCCATTGCTTAAAACCCATCTTGCCTTCTTAGCTTGTTTATGTTAATCTAGTTTAGTTGCTTTTGCTCAATCTAATTAATTGCTTAGTCTTGTTCTTTAGGGTTAAGTTAGGTTCTTGCTCTCTCTAATGGTTAACTTAGCTCTTAGTTGCTAATTGCTCTACTAGAGTAGTGTAGTTAACCTTTGCTCCTATTTAGCTAATTGCTTAATCTAGTTCCTTAGACTTGCTTGCTTAGGATAATTTAGTATTTGTGATAACTTAGATTTCATATTGCCTTTACTTTCCTGTTCACTTAGTTTAACAATCAAAACAACCAATCAACCCTTCAACCCTAGTCTCTTCTTTAGGAACGTAGCCAACGCTAACTTAGCTCTAGTGCCCCCCTCTATCCCTGAGGATCGACCCCTACTCTTGCCTATCACCTATGCTATAATAGTACCATGTACGCTTGCAGGTGACCTATTTAGTGTTGTGATCGATTCTTGTTAGGGATTCTATAAATATTGAAAGATCCTAAGTGTGTTCTGATCGCGTGGGGTGTGTCTAGTAGAATCTAATAGGTTAGTGTATGCACCTCTGGCAGAAGCACCAACCTTTCGGGTGGAAAAGGGCAAAATGAGCTAGGTTTGATGTTTTCTAGCTCAATGGGTATGAAAATGGAAGAAAGGATTGTGGTAAGATTTTGGAGTGATATTACATAGAGCACTCATCTTTTCTTTATTTATATGCTCTTAAATAGGAACATCTTTTATTTTATTTTTTTTGCATTTTTCTTTCTTTTCTTTTTCTTTACCCTTGGAGTAGATAGGGCATCTGGTGGTGAGAGTGCAACGGTGAGATGAAAATGTGACCACCCCAAACTTTTGGAGGTGGCCATTACTGATATGTGCACTTTGGCATCCTTTCATGAGGCAGAGGGGTAAGAAGATGGTGAGTGAAGAGTCAGGTCAAAGAGGGGTCATTGGCGTGATTCTCAACATAAGGTATCATGCATGAAAATTAGTCCAACACTTCATCCATAAATATCACACCACATGAATGAACGACCTAAAATTGATACTTATATCAAGTGATTTCATAGGCACTAAGCGCTCATAGCTTGGTCAAGTCATAATTCAACCAAAACATTCACAAACCCAAGAGAGGTGATGCACATGTAAAAGTCAAGAATTGATACCATTTAGCAATAAACAAAGATAATTCACTTGCTTTTGTAAAATGTCATCTTTTTTAATCCAAAAGGTAGAGATTGGGTCGAAACACACTTTTAGACAAGAAATCTCAAATTTGAAAAAAATTGGCCAAAACGGTGCCAAGTTGCCTTCAATCACATCTAAGCCTATATTATTGAACTTAAAATAGTAAATAAGAAAATCCTAGATAAAACATGCAAAAATTACCAAAAATCTACATGACATGCAATGCATGGAAAAAAGAGTAAAATTCTTGAAAATTACGCATACACGCATGAAAGTAAATACATGCTATGCACGGATGCAAGAAAAAGCAAGAACAAGAAAAACTAAGTTGGATACTCATGGCATGGCAGAGGTGGAACAAAATCACAAAGAAATAGAGATAGGGTGGTGCATACCACCCTACCCACCCCAAACTTTAGAATCATGTTATCCTCAACATGAAACTATAGCTTAGGGTAGATAGGGGAAGTGTCATGGCTGATGTGGCGACTGGTCAGATGAATGAGGATGATCCTGAGGAGGAGTTGAGCCTAGGGGAGGATGCTGGTAGTAGTTCCCCCAGTAGTCATCCTAGAGTGGAGGGTACATCTCTAAATATCCCACAATACCACCCCAGGAATCTCCACCCCATTCAGGGTTTCTTGTTGCTTGGCCATGGTGGCAATGGTACATGTGGTTGACCTGGTGGTGCATCTGATGTAGGTCTTGTCACATGTACTGTTGGTTCAGCTGCATGTCGCTCTATGTCTTATGTATGCTCTCAAGCTATGTCTGGATGGTAGACATGTCATAAGCATTTGTTGAGGGCTTCTATAGCTGGGATGTTCCTTCGTCCCTTCTTCTTGACTTTTGTTGTTGTCTTTCTCCTTCAGCTTCTTGCTCCTACCCTTGCACATTGGACTCATCAATTTCTTCTTGTGCGACAGTGTCTCCCCTGGTGTATGTTTCCCTTGGGTTGTTCTGTTGCCATTCCAACATTTGGCCTTTAGTTTATGGGGGATTGCCAACACAGAGAGAGGTGGCATAGCATGGTGTGGCAGCTCAATCTCAATCTTTGACACACTACTTGCATGATACATCATTCTTTGGTTCTTGGTCATAATAGTGTGGGAGCGAGTGAGATAGTTCATGTCAACAAATTGAGCTTCATATGTGTCTTCTAACCTAGAAACATCATACCCCAAAGCTAGTGCAATTGAGGTTACAAACCCTCCCATGACAAAAGGTGTTTTACTTTTGGAGGGTATGAGCCTCAAATGATCAATCAAATGCACTCTAAGGTTAATATACCATTTGTGGTGCATTGTCATCAAGACGAACATGTCTTTCTAAAAAATCAAGCCTTGATTATCATATCTGCCAACAATGGTGTAGGCTAAAACCTTAAGCACATAACAGAACAATGGATTGCTTATAGTTGAAGTTTTTGACCTCCCTGCATAATAGTCATGGCTTCATGTTAAGAGGTACCAAAAATGTGCATAATTAAAATCCACCTCTCTTTCAAGTAGGCCTTCATCCATTTTCTTGGCCTCTTCGAGGTTGGTAGCAAATATGCAATTCAATTCAGCTGACGTGAGAGTGTGCATTTTGCCCATCATGGCAAATTTGATTGTGTCATCACCCCTCACCTTTGTCTTTTCAAGCGTGGTGAAGAATTCTCGAGTCAACATGGTATAATTTGGTTGGGGTGTGAAAAGAATGTTCCACAACCCAATTTTCTTCAAACCACTCTCCACAACCACCTTGATTCCCAGCTCATCAATGACCTTCTCACATCCATACCTACTGGATATGACTCTCCTTATCATGCATTCGGGGTATTTGAGGGAAATTTTCCTTTTCCAATGTCCTCTTCCAAAGGACACTCCAATGGGGACCTTTCCCAAGGCCTTTAATCTGTCATCCTCCAGTTGTGCTAGTATATGCTCTTACTCAACTGACAGTTCAATTTGTAACACCCCTGACATGGGTTATGGCTTAACCCTAGAAGTTTTTCTTAAGTAAGTTGCCTATAAACTTGTTCTTATATTTTGAAAAGTAATTAAGTCCCTTTGTGAAGTTTATTTTCAAATTTGATCTTATATGCAAACTATGTATGCATTATATAATCTAAGTGAAAAGTGCAATTCACCCAAGAAGAAGGGTTAATGTGTAAAATACCACCTCTAGATTGCTTCTACTCTTGCCTAGTATTATCTAGAGGAGAGAGAGAAGAAGGAGACAATATGTTGAATCATCCTAAAGTGTTAGCACTCTTAATAATGAAAAGACCAAGAAAATGCATAAGTTGAATGCTATGCACATGAGCCATATCAAGTTGTGGACTTAGAGTAGAAGTCCCTATTGGCCAGAGCCATAAGAGAGCCTCCTATCATTTTGTTGAGTCTTAGCTTGGCCCATAACGGACAAGACACTTCAAAGAAGAAATAGGAATCAATTTGTAACTTGTTTTGAAAAGGATTGAGTTGGATATTATAATATAGTAAGTGGAAGAAGACTTGCCCTAGAAGATAACTCAAGATCCAACCCTTATATTCTATATTATCCATGAACTTTTATTTTTGCATGGCAAGATAATGATGGCATGCATGCAAGTGTATGAGTCAACCTTTCATGGCTAGGTGGCATAAAGTAACTTTAGCTAAATGACACCTATTACACTCTTTCCCATAAACCCCTAGTATAAATACCTTGATCTTCACTTGTTAGTAAGATTTTTGAATCTTGTTAGCAACCTTTCCTCTTGTATCATGCAAAACCTCTTGTGTCGTTCAAAGTGAGGAGAGTTGAATGGTGAAGCTTGATATCGGCCAAGGGTAAGAGATATCATCCAACTAGGTCATAGAAGGAGATATCGTCCATTGTGATTGGAGATATCGTGCAAAGGTTAGGATATCAAGTCTTGGAGCTTGGAGAACGCTCATCTTCAACCTCAGAATGTGAGGAGTGAAGCTTGAAGCTTGGAAGCTACTTGAGAGGCAGGTTATATAACTTGAACCCATCAATATTATTATCTTTCTTCAATATTGTTCAACTTGTTGATTTCTTTCAAATTCAGATTTCCTTTGATCAATTGATATATTCATATGTTTCAATAAGTAGGATTGTTTTCCATGGTTTTGAATAGTTAAATAAGGATCTTGAGGTTGATGATGATGACATCATCACTGAACAACCTGATATGGGTTGAAGACTCTTGAAAACCGATATGGAATCTGATATAGAGGCTTACCCGATATGAAGGTAGGTCACACTTTGTAAAATAGGTCCTATGGATGATATGGAAGACTCCTATCTATAACCTTGTACACGATATAAGGGTAAAGTAATATCCTTACATGATATGGGCAAACCCTAGATGAAGACATGGGAACTTGATATGTCTTGGAACCTATTCTCCTTTGAAAACTCAATATACCCCATTACTTTGTGTTGGGTTGAAGATCAATTTAGTATTCATCTTGTCAAAGAAAAGAACTAGAGTTCAAGGTTCTTATCTATCATGGTAACACGATATGGTAGTCAATATAGGAACATTATATGGCAACATTATACCACTTAATGAGGGTACCCGATATGGTGAACCCATGAGGTAAACTGATATGATATTCAAAGATGTAACTCGATATGATACCTAAGATAGGTAAAATGATATGATGCCCAACATGGGATCACGATATGTAAAATCCAATATGGGGCATGATAGGGTAAAACCCAAGATGAAATCCGACATGGAAATCCAAGAGGAAAACCGATATGGAAGTTTAACATGAAAAAAATTGATATGACAAACTAAGTAATATAATGTAGTTTTTAATGATATAGGGTAAAGCCATAATGGCATGCCCGATATGGTGTAATTTAGTACACGATATAAGAACCCAATACACCTCTATACCCGATATAAGAATAATGGTCTAACCCATATATGCTATGACGTTGACTAAAGATGATAAAAGTTAAAGTGATAGCTTACCTAACATGACTACACGATATGGTGTTAAGGGATATGCCCTAAACCCGATATGAAGGTGTGATTTCACCACTTGATTAATATTGATACTCCTTATGATGATATATGCTTTTCCAAGCATAAAAGAATAGTATTATCCACCATGTTACCCAATATGTTAGACATGCTTTTATTAAGCTTGTCTAAGTGATGAATATGATTAATGCAATATCGAGACACAATAAGTTTAATTCAATTTGATAATGATAAGCTAGTAGACCTCAAAGAGGTAAATTAAATAATCTACATCCCAGTAAGGATGAGAGAGAAAATAATATTTGGAAGTTAATATTGATAATAAAAACTCATGAGATGAGTGGAGTATGAGTTAGGGATTTATCTTTGCTAATGAAATCTTGAAATCCTAATCAGTTGATTATAACCGTAATTCATTAGGGAGGATGTGTTCTTTAGTACTTCATGATTAATACATATGTTTGAAATTGTTGATGGCATGATATATTAATCATATAGGAATTATAAGACAATGAGAATGGTTATGTAAGAGCTATGATGTTATATGATACAGATTAAGTGAGCTATGTGAACTATGTGAATGAATACCCTGGTCCAATGAACCAGAGGTAATGATTATCTGCTAAGTGGTGACAGTGTTCAGTGATGAATTAAGGGTTTGAATACCCAAGTATGATGATAATAAGATAATTGAGATTCTAAGTGGTCTATGTGTTTTAGTGAATATGAAAATATCTGATAAATCCAATTATGCTTTGCTTTGTAGCATATCTGCTTAAGGATTGAATACAGAAAACATTGGTTGATACCTTATTACTTTCATACATCTTAGTATATATATGGTATACATGTTCTTCATATTCCTTTTTCAAGCAAATATATATTTCATAATTATGTTATCATTAAATATATCTGCTAGTTGCATAAAATACCTTATGTTCAGTCTTTACTATTTCTTGTGATAATAATATTATTGGTAGAGAGTTATATCTCTTATTGGGACAATAGTCTCACCCTGTGGGATCCACAATTTTTAGGTGGACACGGACAAGGGACTAGGAGTCGGGCTGCAGAAGAAGGATCGTATCAGCAAGGATAGTAGTAGTATCTCAGGTTGAGTACGTTGTTTGTCAGGGTTTTGTAGATAGAAATCTATGTGTCGTCTATGTACTCTCAGGTCCTTGAGAGATAGTTCTTAGTGATTTTTAATAATAACTTGATATTTTGGTTTGCTTATCTCGAAGTTTTTATGTTGTTGTTGTGTATATTGTAGTAAAGCAACTGGTATTTGTTATCCTCGAGAAGAGATGAGACACTGAATGTACAATATGAACCATATGTATATAAAGCTTTGGTCCCTTGTGTAAGAGTTTACTAGAAAGGGATCTATGTGAAAAATGATTTTAATTCTTAGTGATTTTTGTTAATTCTGTTGTTTGTAATAATTCCACAATTTTACTGGTGATGGCTTGATTTGTAATCGGGTCGTCACAAAGTTTTGGTATCAGAGCCCAAGGTTCGCTGAGTCTACAAAGACATAGGACTAAGGTGTTGAGTCTGTTCTAGTTTCCTCTAGTATATCTTATAGTGACTTATGCTTATGAAAAAGATAGGGTGAAGTTTAAAAATGACTGGAGAACACGAGGAACATATTACTGAAAGCAATGTTGTTGCACTAAGAGAGGGTGCAAGGGATCAGGCAAGAGGAGAATGAGTGCTTGAGAATTCCCATCTTGACCTAATCATGATAGAGAATCATGCTTTTTATGCTCTTGTTGGGTAGGTTAGGACAACAATGATGCATATAGTAGGATGGATACTAGCAATATAATCTAGATTACCAGTCCTCAATGCAGAAACTTTGGGTTATGAAAGGGTTCCTGAATGACATAGTCATGTTGGAATAGTGGAAAATGTGGGAATGATTAACATATGGTAAGAAAATAGACTCTACCATAAGTATAAACAGATAGTACATATGTTATGGCAGTGCCCAAAAAGGGGCAATAAGCTGAGAATTAAGGAAATGTCTCTACAATTCTAGAAACAATTTCCTAGTTGTTTTAAAAAGGCAAAGTTCTTTGTGCCACCAGTGCAATAAATGCCTAGTGTACCATGGTAGTAGTCGCTAAGTAAAGGAAAAGGTCCTAACCTTCCATCTGTAAGAACTTCTGACTTAGCTTCTACATCGGTAATAAGAGCAATACGACCATGGTACAAGGACAAGACATGTTATAAATATGGACATATTGAGCATATTAAACTCTTATGTTTAAAAAGAAGGGAGGAAATGACCTAACAACTGGGGTAGACTCGGTAGGGATTACGAAAGTTATATCCCAATAGAGTAAAAAGGAAAAAGCAATAACATGAAACAACTAAATAGGGATTGCTAAGTGGACTTTCCCAACTAAATAGGGATTGCTAAGTGGACTTTTCCAACTGAATAGGGATTTCTAGGTGGACTTTCCCAACTAAATAGGGATTGCTAAGTGGACTTTCATAACTAAATAGGGATTGCTAAGTGGACTTTCCCAACTAAATAGGGATTGCTAAGTGGACTTTCCCAACTAAATAAGGATTTCTAAGTGGACTTTCCCAACTAAATAGGGATTGCTAACTAGACTTCCCCAACTAAATACATATCTCCTCTTTGGTGAACAACCATAGGTAATGATGGGGTGATAAAAGGAATATGTTCCTTTATGTTCGTTCCTTTCAAGGACATGGCAATCAAGTGAGTCTTATGACACTTGATGTGCATGAGTTAGAAGTGTTCAATTGATGGATACTTAGAAAAGTATCAGTTCGTCTGGGACTTTGGTTCTAAGATAAAGATATGTGTAATATATTATGTCCCAAGATGAAAAAGAAAGATCCTTTTGTATGATTGACTTTGGCATTAACAATAAAGAAATGGAAATAATGAGGATGTGATGTGTTTTCGACACATGTGAAGGATACCAAGGTAAGGGATTCTGGTATCCAAGATGTGCCAGGTGGTATGGGAAAGTGAGGATATGACTCCCGATAATATGAATAATGTTTATTTATCTAGAAGGGCCAACCTTGAGATAACTCTAGTATGGAGATCATATGTTAGGGGTTTATGCTCTGCATAAACATAAACATTGATAAGGATGTATTAATTGAAGGAACAATTGTAGAATCATTTTGAGAGGAAGCTTATCAAGCTAAAAATAATTCCTTAGAGTATCCCTATCTAGATTTATTGAGGAAAATTATTCCTAACCTCTAAAGATACCTCTGAGATAAGTTCTTCTTTAATAAGTGACCTTTCTTTATGACAAGAAAATGTACAATTAGGAAGATAGTTGATACAAGTCATAAGAAAGTTTTGTGTTGTGTCAACAGATTGGAGTGGTATTAAGGATGTATGATAAGACTTGTAGTCCCAAGTGAGTGATAGAACGTAATCCTAGTCCTTCCTAGAAAGTGAAATGATAAGCTAAGTGAAGAGTATGAAAGACTCCCTAGAATCAAGAATCTTATCACATAAAATATGTGAGTCAATAAGGTTTGACACCTGAATTATTCAAAGTATGAATAGTACTTCTCTGACTTAGAAAGTGTTACCTGACACAGAGTTGGCTCCGCAATCAGTAATGAATAGGACAGCTGAGTATGTATCATGTGTGACAGATCTTATGATGATCTTTAATGAAAGGACTTTTGTGCTAGTCAAAGTTCTATGGCATCTCCATAACATCAAGATGTTATGTGGAGACTTGATTATATAATGCATGAACAACAATTGTCTTCCTTCATCTGGGATTTTAGGGACAAAATCCTTGTTAGGGGTTTATAATTGTAACACCCCTGACCTGGGTTATGGCTTAACCCTAGGAGTTTTGCTTAAGTATGTTGCTTATAAACTTGTTCTTATCTTTTGAAAAGTAATTAAGTCCCTTTGTGAAGTTTATTTTCAAATTTGAGCTTATATGCAAACTATGTATGCATTATATAATCTAAGTGAAAAGTGTAATTCACCCAAGAAGAAGGGTTAATGTGTAAAATACCACCTCTAGATTGCTTCTACTCTTACCTAGTATTATCTCGAGGAGAGAGAAGAAGAAGAATAAGACAATATGTTGAATCATCCTAAAGTGTTAGCACTCTTAATAATGAAAAGACCAAGAAAATGCATAAGTTGAAAGTTATGCACATGAGCCATATCGAGCTGTGGACTTAGAGCAGAAGTCCCTATCGGCCATAGATCCATAAGAGATCCTCCTATCATTTTGTTGAGTCTTAGCTTGGCCCATAATGGGCAAGACACTTCAAAGAAGAAATAGGAATTGGTTTGCAACTTGTTTTGTAAAGGATTGAGTTGGATATTATAATATAGTAAGTGGAAGAAGACTTGCCCTAGAAGATAAATCAAGAGTTGACCCTTATCTTCTATATTATTCATGAACTTTTATTTTTGCATGGCAAGATAATGATGGCATGCATTCAAGTGTATGAGTCGACCTTGCATGGCTAGGTGGCATAAAGTAACTTTAGCTAAATGACACCTATTACACTCTTTTCCATAAACCCCTAGTATAAATATCTTGACCTTCACTTGTTAGTAAGATTTTTGAATCTTGTTAGAAACCTTTCCTCTTCTATCGTGCAAACCCTATTGTGTTGTGCAAAGTGAGGAGAGTTGAATGGTGAAGCTTGATATCGGCCAAGGGTAAGAGATATCGGCCAACTAGGTCATAGAAGGAGATATCGTCCATTATGATTGGAGATATTGTGGAAAGGTTAGGAGCTCTAGTCTTTGAGCTTGGAGAAGGCTCATCTTCAACCTCAGAACGTGAGGAGTGAAGCTTGAAGCTTGGAAGCTACTTGAGAGGCGGGTTATATAACTTGAACCCATCAATATTATTATCTTTCTTCAATATTGTTCAACTTTGTTCAACTTGTTGATTTCTTTCGAATTCAGATTTCCTTTGATCAATTGATATATTCATAAGTTTCAATAACAAGTTAGGATTGTTGTCCATGGTTTTGAATAGTTAAATAAGTCTCTTGAGGTTGATGATGATGACATCATCACTGAAAAACCGATATGGGTTGAAGACTCCTGAAAACCGATATGGAATCCGATATAGAGGCTTACCCGATATGAAGGTAGGTCATACTTTGTAAAACAGGTCCTATGGACGATATGGAAGACTCCTATCTATAACCTTGTACACGATACAAGGATAAAGTAATATCCTTACATGATATGGGAAAACCCTAGATGAAGACATGGGAACCTGATATGTCTTGGAACCTATTCTCCTTTGAAAACTCGATATACGCCATTACTTTGTGTTGGGTTGAAGATCAATTTAGTATTCATCTTGTCAAAGAAAATAAATAGAGTTCAAGGTTCTTATCTATAATGGGAACACAAAATGGTAGTCAATATACGAACACGATATGTCAACATGATACCACTTAATGAGGATACCCGATATGGTGAACCCATGAGGTAAACCGATATGATATTCAAAGATGTAACCCCATATGATAGCTAAGATAGGTAATACGATATGGTGCCCAACATGGGATAACGATATGGAAAATCCAATATGGGGGCCCGATAAGGTAAAACCCAAGATGAAATCCGACATGGAAAACTGATATGGTGGAAAACCGATATGGAAGTTTAACATGAAAAAAAAATTATATGACAAACTAAGTAATATAATGTCATTTTGAATGATGTAGGGTAAAGCCATAATGGCATGCCCGATATGGTGTACTTAGTACACGATATAAGAACCCAATACACCTCTATACCCGATATAAGAATAATAGTCTAACCCATATATGCTATGAGGTTTACTAAAGATGATAAAAGTTAAAGTGATAGCTTACCTAACATGACTACACGATATGGTGTTAAGGGATATGCCCTAAACCCAATATATAGGTGTGATTTCACCACTTGATTAATATGGATACTCCTTATGATGATATATGCTTTTCCAAGCATAAAAGAATAGTATTAGCCACCATGCTACCCGATATGGTAGACATGCATTTATTAAGCTTGTCTAAGTGATGAATATGATTAATGCAATATTGAGACACAATAAGTTTAATTCAATTTGATAATGATAAGCTAGTAGACCTCAAAGAGGTTAATAAGTAATCTACATCCCAGTAGGGATGAGAGAGAAACTAATATTTGGAAGTTAATATTGTGATTAACATATAATAAAAACTCATGAGATGAGTGGAGTATGAGTTAGGTGTAATGTCTGGCCCACTGCCCAAGGCTTTAGTAGAGTTTTAGGAATGACGACTGGCCCCACAAACCACCACTAACATTAACTACGCACTTTTTCCTCACTCACGTGCAAGTCGGGGTCAACTTCCCGACTGGTCACCCATCCTAGTACTACTCCAAGATGAGCATGCTTAACTATGGAGTTCTTTAGTGATGGGATCCCGGAAAAGGAGGTGCACCTTGGTGATATGGGTAGTCCAATCATTCCTTTTAAGAGTGTTTTATCTGAGGCCTCAAATCTTGGGATGTTACAATCTCCCCCACTTAGACTCTTGACGTTCTTGTCAAGGCTCAACTATAAGGCCTCATAATCTCTTCCCCATTTCAGTGCGGACCCACAATGGCCCATAGACACCCAGCTCCCGATCACGGAATACCAGCACACGGGTGGCTACGCCAACCATGGACAGCCCTTTCCTACATGCCTGGACCGCACGGCTCAAGACTGGCATGCCATGTCCATGTGGGCCCCACCTACTAGAGGGGAATTGGCTCTGATACCATTTGATGTTATAACCTCGATTTCTTAAGAATGTAGTAAAAGATGTAATTCTCTTTTAAAAGAATAAATGAAATCTATTTCTTTGATTTGTGATGGATTTCGTGTGAAATGGATTTGATTGATTGATAATGGGCCTTGTTGGCCATTAAGCCCAATTGAAAAGAAAAGAGAAATAAAAAGGAAAAGGATTTGATTAAATAAAAGGAGAATAAGTGAAATAGAAATAGATAAGAGAATAAAGGCAAGTAAATATTCTCCAATATGGGAATTCGTGCCTTTAGGTTTTCTTGAGGTCCAAGGGACCCAAAATAACACAATAATAGCAAAGGGAAAAGAAATACCAATTAATTTTGGATTAATTAAAGGATAACTTAGGAGGGAAGGAAACCTTCTCATCCATTGTAATTTGTTTCCCAAATTTCGTACATAGCTAGATACTGTAAAGACAAATGTTCCCTTAAAATTTGAGGCAAAAAGGAGTTATGGTTTGGGAGATATCAATTTCTCAAGATTTCTCCAAAATAAGGCATTAATTGGCAAGTGAAAAAGGTATTTTCCTTTGTGTCTAATCGCATGCAATAAGCACCGTTGGATCTTGATCCAACGTTGGACGCTCATCGTCTAAGTCCCACTGGGATTGTGATTTTGTGATTTACAGGGGGACTTTCTGTAACATCCCTGACCTGGGTTATGCTTTAACCCTAGATGTTTTTCTTAATAAATTGGATTATATGCTTGTTCTTATCTCTTGAAAAGTAATTAAGGCTCAAGAGGAACTTATATTCCAATTCTAGTCCTTTGTGAATAATGTTGAAATAATGTTTTGTTAAGTTTTGGACTAAAGTGAAAATTACCCAAGCTGAGGAGTTAACTTGAAAATTGTACATGATACAATGTTCCTCAGATGTTGAAGCATCATGGGAATGAGTATGATGCAGTAGTATGGCTTCTACAATCCTGAATAACAAGAAAGAGCATGTTGAGCAATGTTTGTGCATTAAAACCTAGCTTTGATGTAATGTGCAATTTACCCAAAACCTAGGGTTTAATATGCAAAATACCACTTCAAGAGGGTCCCTCAAGGTTCTTGGCATCATGTAGAGAAAATAATTTGAGGGGGGCATCTCATTTGTATCATTTTGGAAGAGAGAGAATCTTGATATTAAAATAATCAAGATTTATGCATAATTGGAACCCTAATTCAATTTAATGTAAAAATAATTATATTAATTGGATTTCCCTTCAACCAAAATTGTGTTGGTTTAAAATAAACAATTATGGACGTCCTTGTTCCTTGCAAAGTCAATGGAAATATCTACGTGAGTGCAGAACCCACTCACATTAAGAAAAGAAAAAGAAATATCCACTAACTTATGGATATTATTATTATAAGGGTTAAGGTGCTTAATTTGCTTTTCTTCAAATCATGGATAATTGAGAGGAATAAGAGGCAAAGATGATAGACTCGTCTCTAAGGAAGATAAGGGGGCATATGGCAAGAAAGTTGAGGAGATAATTCCTACTTTCTCTCTCTTAAATGAATTTTCAATAAAATTCATATATAAGCTCCTTTATCCATGAGGTGAAGGGATAATTTCGAATCCACTTTCACTTCTTGCTTGCAAAAACTACCAAGGGAGCTTGGAGAAACAGGAGGACGACCCCCAACCTGTTGTTAAGCTTCTTGACCTTCTTTCACCTTAAATTCATGGTGGAAATCACAAAACAATGCATGATTTCTTCTCTATTCCACTCCATCTTCAATCCTAGCCAATCCTTTCACTCCAAAGCTTGAGGATGAGCCTTGGGAAGGTTGCAAAAGCTTATTCCATCATTTTTGACATGAATCTCCAAGCTTTGAATCTCAATTGAAGGTGGGTTATATAACTTGAACCCTTGAACTTTGTTATTGATTACATATCTTCATCAATTGTTGCTTCCTTCTTTATTCCTGAAATTTTATTTGATTGATTGATGCAATCACCATGAAATCACAACAAGCTTCATGGGTTTATAGATTTATGATTATGACATCATCGTAAGCACACACCTCCACAAATATCTATTGCAAACGTTTTCAACAATATAGTCCAATCGGTTTCAACAAACCATTTGGTGACCAAACGATTTGCAAATCATTTGGAGGTTTGGGTTCCAAACCGTTTGGAGTGGTTGACCGAATGGAGGGAGTAGACCATTTGAGGGTGATTTCTGATGTGTTGAAAAATGATCTAATAGATTTAATTGATGAGTTTCTAAAGGTTCCATGATTGGATGATCTACCAATTGCAAACCCTAATCGGGTTGAGTGTTGAATCCTTAAGCAATTGAATCAATTTTTGGGTTGACTAGCCCAAATGGTCTCAAGATCGTTTGGAGGTCACCCAAACGATCTCAAGACCATTTGGAGGTCAACCAAGATTGTTTAAGAAGTCTATGGTGGTGTATGATTGTATGGTTGAAGAATCAGTGATATCAAATTGAAATACAATCAATAGCTCAATTGATGATTGATTCAATGATGCAAACCCTAAGTGAATTTTTTATAATTTCAGTGATGGGATGAGTCAAATGGTTTCAAGACCATTTGGAGGTCATCCAAATGACCTCAAGACCGTTTGAGGTCAGGTCATGTCATGGTTTGATGATGATCCAATGATTTCAATTGAATTAGTTCCACAATGTCAATCATTTATGGTTCTTCGATTTCAAAACCCTATGTGATGGTTTCTTGATTATAAACCCGAGTTCAATTGGGTTCAAAACCCTAATTTAAGGTCAAATTGAAGGGTGATTCAATGGTTCAAATGAAGAATAAATCAGTAGTTCAATTGATAGATGGTTTAATGATTGAATCCCTGAATTGATATGTGTTGAAGACCTTTTTGGTCCATTCAGTTTTGAGAGGGTTCGGACCAAATGGTCTTATGACCGTTTGAGTCCAAATGGTCTCAAGACTATTTGAGACCAAACGGTCTCAAATCGTTTGGAGACCCAAGTGGTTTCAAGTGAGAAATGTCCATACGGTTTCATTATGGGTTTGCTTAAATGATTTCAAACCATTCAATGTCTGAGTAACTAAGACCGTTTGGGGTCTAAGTGACCAAGACCATTTGAGGTTCAATTGGTCAAACCATTTGGACACCTAAGGTGACTAAAGGTCAATTAACTAATTGATTAATAATGATGCAAATCAAAGGTGATTACAATCGTTGTACCTTTGAGGTACTAGGGTAATTAGTACCTTTATGAGTGGTTAATTATTGATTCTTATGTTGGTATGTATGCCCTGAGAGCCAATCATGGGATGATTGGTGGGATACATTAAGATTGATTTGATAAATATCAAAGGCAAGCTTACAATTCTTTCTGGTTCAGTCATATGAGATAGAGATTGAACGGATTGAATGTCTAGAGAATGACAGTACTCAATGACGTATGCTTTGAGGTTGAGGAACTGAACGATGAGATCATATGGATGCTAAGAGTTTTGTACATTCTTGTTATGTCCCTAGTCGGATGTCATTGTGGAAGGTAGATAGACAGCAATGACACACAAGATTATATTGTGGTGTTGGTTGATGACAGAATCTCATTAGTCATGATATAGAGATATCAAACCAAACACATAGGTACTTGTTAGAGAACAAGTGTACCGGACAGACCCACCGTGAGTTTGATACATGGAACCATGACATGGTAGTCACAGTAAGTACTCACAGTGATGGTGGTGGGTGTGATTCTTTGACCTGAAATCACTACACTCAACACATGTCGTTGGGCACACTTTGACATCATCAAACGCAGTCCTGAAACATGGGTTGTTATAAAGGTGATGATTGGGTGGCTTTGACACATGGGTCTTTTGAGGGGTGAGTGATAGATATGGGATTTGTCCCTCCTGAGGGAGTATGATATCCAAGGACACTTGATGAGTAGGATTGAAATAGGCGTGCGCACGCATGTGTGAATCAGTATGTGATATTGATGTCATACATATCTCTTCCAATCTGCTCTGAGATCAAGAAAGTGAATGAACGTTCACAGGATGACTGTTCTATGCCTCGAGTTCATTCGGGATATCAGTGACAAAGGAATTATACATTCGCTGTAACACCATTCACGGATTGTAGGATTGAAAGTTGTTCTCCAACTTTCTATTTCACTTGGGTAGCACTGATGTGTGACTAGGCATCGCTCTTTGCTTGTGAAGTCATAAGTGTTATGGACTTTCACTGCCAACGTGAAAAAGGACCTGCATGGTCACACACATAGGATTTAACCTGGAAGAGGAGTTTTGTCCACAAACAATGTTTAGATTGATTACTAAAGGAGTTTAGTAGTTCAATTAAACACTCAATTGATTGATAGCTCAAAATCATAGTGTTCAAGGTGTTGGACAGATTGATTAGAGTATCGGATTGATTGAAACTGCAATTGACTGATTCTGCACAATCTGCACTCCCAACCGATCGGCTCATGTGATGAACCAATCGGCTCAGCTTGGTGAACCGATCGGCTCAGGTTGTGAGTCGATCGGCTCAAAGACAGGGTGAAACAATCGCTTCAAGTGTTGAAACGATCGGTTCAACTGATGCAACCGAGCAAGTTGGGAAAGTAGGATTGGTGAGAAATTCCTTTCGTTTCACTAGCCCAATTTGATTGGAACAAGGATTGGTATTTGATACCAATTAGAAACAAAAGATGGAAATTCAATCGGGAACTGACCAGGACCACGAACTGACCGGTTCAGAAATGAACCGACCGGTTGAGGTGTCAATCGACCAGCTTAGGTCCCCAACTGACCGTTTTAGAAATGAAATGATCGGTTCAGGTTGCGAGTTGGTTGTTTTGTGGAAAATCCCGAACCCTCCTACTCCTGCTTTTAGTCCCACATTGCCCAGGATGGAGAACCTTGTCCCATGACCCTCCAATATATATAGGGGTATTGGGGGCTTCTCAAAGAACAACCCAGTACAACCAGTTGCTCGGTGAAGTTGTCATTCTCTCTCTGGTTTTGGTAACCGAGAGAGAGCCCAAGCAAGTGCTACCCGATAAGGGAGGCACAGCAAGGGAAAGACAACTGCATAAAGCAATTGGTGGCAGGAGTGTGTGTCGGTGACTAGTACGCTGACAGGAGGGTGTGAATCCTTCCAATTCCTTATAGGACAAGGAGATTAGAGTTCCAGGTGGTCTGTGTGGACTACTTCAGAGGCGAGAGGTTTTTGCCGCTAGGAGGACAACCTTCAATCCCGTCAGTCTCGATGCCACCAGGAGCTGCACAAACATCATCCAAGACAGGAGGTGAAGATCGCGCAAGGCACGAGGTATTATCACCGAGCAAACCTCGGGACAAGGTATGATTCCACAAACCATCCTTTCCTATTGTATAGACATTGACGTGTTTCCTTATTCCGGGTTTGGGGGAGAAATTTTTTTGTTTCCGCTGCCTTCTCTGCCTCCCCTAAAACCCAACAGTGGTATCAGAGCCACATCAACTGCTTTATACTTTAGGATTATCGGTATGATCGATTATGGTTTGTCACCTTTATTTATTGCATACGATGCAAATAATATTGGATTTATGCATGTCCAATCCTAAATCCACAAATCCCAATTTACATATATGATATGTATTATAAATGCACTCGATATGTGTCGCCCTTAAATGAGTTTTGTGGTGGATGTATAGCGTGGTTATGGCCAATAAACCCTATCTGTGTATGGTTGTATGTGGTTGCTTACATCTCGGTCTGCGCACCGATCTTCCTTCTCCTATTCCTGATGTAACTCGAAATAATTCAAGATTTCTTTCCTACCTTTGCTCCCCTCGAATGTAACTTGAGATTTCTCTTTTTACAATGTAAAATAGGATATAATTTTATTTCTTGTTATGTCAAAGAACGGATGACATCCTAACGACAACTGAGACGATCAGTTCAAGGCATGAACCGATCGGTTGACGTTCGAGATGATCGGTTCAAGGAGTGAGCCGATCGGTTGATGACCGGTTCGAGGAGCGAGACGAGCGGGTGGCGGCCATGATGAGATGCACGACGACCAGGCGAATCGATCGGTTGGAGGAGCCAACCGATCGGCTGGTAGCACCCAGTCAACCGGCCTGATGGTGAGCTGATCAGTCATGTGATGAGTTGATCAAACCCAGAAAGGCAAAGCACAGAGTTGTACAGGTTGCATGTGATGTAGACCTAGATGACCGTGATTCCTCTTGTCTCAAGGAATCACATTAGGATGGCCATAATCATCACTTTTATCGTTTTGCATGTTTTCTGTGGGATATAGCATGTATATGATACGTACTATATATTATGGTGATCGGATATGTATATGTATATAAAACCAAATCCCTCATTAAATATTAAGTTTTAGATGTCTTCCAAATGCGACACACGTGAAAAGCTTGATCGACCAAGTGTGGGCATGCCCAAGCATGGTGCACCGTCTATCTCATAGAAGCGTGAAGGATGGATATGTGGGTCTGCCCAAGCAGGGTGCATATTTATCGTGTTGGCTTTGGGTCGGACTTAACAAGGTGACTTAGATAGGATCTAGCACCTTCAGGCATGGAGATGATCATGGCAAGGAGTTGCATATGACATCTTATCAATAGTTGCATATGATGCAATTGGCAAGAGTTGCCTACCTGAGAGATCTAAGTTGTGGGTGACAGCCCAAGCTGGTCCATGACTTAGAGGATTTCAGGATCTTGCCCACTAGAAGGTTGTACGCTGCAATCTTCCGAATTGATGGTGAGGGCTATCAATTTGAAGTAAAATAGTGGGAGCGATGATTAATTAAAGGACTAATTATATCGTCAACTTTTCAAATCAATCAAATAAGTCAAAATGAGTTTTTGGAATAAAATTGGATATTTCCTTTTGTAGTACAAATGACAACAAACAACAATCACTTTTCCTTGTGATCGTTCCTTGAAAAGGACAAGCTAAATGGGACAAACTTCTACGACTGGTATAGAACATTGAGAATTGTTCTTACTCAAGAGCGAAAGCTCTATGTCCTGGATACTCCAATTCCAGAGGAACCTGCTCCTAATGCACCAAAGGCAGAAAGGGATGCTTACAAGAAGCATTCTGATGATGCCATTGATGCAAAGTGCTTGATTTTGTGCTTTATGAACCACGAGTTGCAGAGACAACATGAGAACATGGGTGTTATTGAGATGATTCAGCATCTCAGGAACATGTATGAAGATCAAGCACAGCAAGAGAGATACGATGTCTCAAGGGCACTATTCAAGTGTGTCATGACAGAAGGAGATCCAGTTGGTCCTCACACACTCAAGATGATTGGGTATGTGGAGAACCTGACAAGACTGGGATTTCCACTGAGCCAAGAGTTGGCTACTAACATGATACTGCAATCGTTGCCAGAATCCTACAGTCAGTTTGTGATTAACTACAACATGAACAACTTTGATAGGCCACTGTCAGAGTTGTTGGGCATGTTGAGGATAGCTGAGACACAGATGAAGAAGGACAAGCCTAAGTCTGTGATGGTGATCACGATCAAGAAAGGAAAGTCCAAGCGCAAGGGCAAGGGCAAGGCTAAGAAAGGTTCTGATGCTAGCCAGGAGCCCAAGTCATCTTCAGCTCTCAAGGCTAAGGGAGGCGTGACCAAGAAAGGCAATTGCCACCATTGTCAAAAGCCAGGACATTGGAAAAGGAATTGTCCTCTCTATCTGAAAGAACAAAAGAAGAAGGAGGCGACCAACGTCTCTACTTAAAGGTGTCATGAAAGTAAACTTGTAACACTTTTGAGGTATATGATACCAAGATGTAAAGTGCAAAGCACTCAATAAATGGGGTAAGTGTTGCCGCCATAGATAGGAGTACTTTAGTTTATTTTCAGCCTAAAAGGCATGTAATACAGTTATGAACTGCTATTTCATATTTGCCAATAGATAGAAACACTTTATTTTTGCATATTGTATGACAATGATGGAAATCAATAAAGAGATGTTTCAATTTCTAAAGATATGATCTTTGTGGCAATGCCTTGTTTATCTTGTGGTATTTTATATGCATAAGATAAAATGATACCTAAAAGTTATAGATAACTCAAACAATCAAATAGCATAAATCATGAGAAATTCATTTCTAGTTTCCATATGATGTATAAATCTAGACTCTTTTGGTTAGAGAACCAGTGAGAGACATGAATATCTTGGACATGATTAATCAATCTTCACTAAAGGTAGTGGGAGAATGATTATCCTATTAGGTATGATACATGTGATGTATTTACATACCTATTGGAACAAATGCTAATACTTCAAATGGTGTTTAGAGAAATACCAATATGAATATCTTGAAGTGTTCAAGATTATCATAGATGAAGTGCAAGTTTGGTAAAGTGTTAATTCTTGATGAGATCAATGAATGAAATACTTGGACCAAATGTTTGAGATCCTTATGAGTGATTATGATAGTGTATCATAGTGAACTCATGATTAAGGCATGGTGATGTCTAAATCAATAAGGAATCATACTCTAAGGAGTTAGAGAATGATTATCAAATAACTGAATTCTTCTTAATAAAAGAATACCCCACACTAATAAAGGACATTGAGAATCACAAGGAGTTGTGAGTTCTTATATCCTTGACAGATACACCTCAATTATCTATGTGATGAGTTGTTCATGTGATGAGTCAACTATCTAGATGAATATGAGGAACAAAATTTTGAGTTATGGTTTATGACCATTACATCCTAAATGACATCCATGTGAACCATAAGGTATGACCTTGATGATAGCACCTATTGGAATAAAATCCATAAGTGTGAATAAGTCTTAAGTGTTAAGACACATGGATAACATTTTGAGAAGGATGATGCTTGTTGATTGCAACATAATGACTAAGACATTTGGCATATGGATACTAGAACCGCATTCCTATGAGGAATAAAACAAGGATGTGTACGTTACACAACCTATAAGGTTTATGAATCCACTAATGCAAATGAAGTCTATAAGTTACAATGGACTAATCAATGTGATTGATTGAGTACAAGCAACTCAGAATTGGATCTTTACTTCGATGATATAGTCAAAGGGTTTGACTGATATGTCAAAGATAAAGAAGGGATCTATGATTTAGTGGGAGCGTATTCACATTCCACATGTTGATGTGAAATGGAAATGTTCTTGAATGGAAATCCAAAAGTGGAAATTATCTTTAAGGAAGATAGAGATGTTTCCTATGTGATAGGAATAGAGATCTATAGAGATAGTTCTTGAAAACCTCTTGACCTGAAAAAGAGAAAGCATACATTGGCAATCTATACTGAAGAGTTCAGCATGCACAGATTCAGTGGGAGAAAACTTGTCCATGTTACATGGAGTTAGTATCCCAAGGCCAAGTGTCCAATTCTTATGAAGAATGGGAACACTAAGAATAGATATGGATCTATCATGTATGTAATCATCCCATTATCTTGCATGCTTTGACATGGCAAGAACAAAATGCATTCATCATCTTGTATGTATGACATGGCAATTTGATGTGCTCATCCTAATAACTCGTATGTGAGACATGACGAGTGGATGTTTGTCTACTTCCAGTAAGGGTTACTAGAATACCATGAGAACTTGATAAGTACTTGTGAAGTACTAGTTTTATGGAGATAAGGAAGAGTTCAATGTAAAGAGTTACATTGATGCGAACTTCCGAAAGGACAGAAAATTAATCGCAAAATATATATATGATATATAAAAGTGAAAGTTTGTTGATAATTAGAAGTGTTCCAATAAAGCCATTTAAAAGGGAAATGTCGAGTATCCGTGTGTTAGAGAACAACAGTGGATACTATATGGATCTGGAAGCTCATAAGATGAACTTATAGATATTCTGGTCATTGATGACAAGTATGGAATCCTTGATCATACAATGTGGCTAAAGGTTAGCAAAGGAATACTAGATCGCATATTACGGCGACTCCATCTCATACGCGTGATGTACATCGAAGAGATGTGAGACATGCAATTAATATTGACTTTGTCAAAGTGTTGCCATTACTCACTATGTTTGCACTAGAGCACAGTAACATGTGGGACATGTTTGAAGATCACTATGAATATGATTCAAGGGTGATTGGCTCGCAGTGCAAGTGAGAGTCTGTTGGTATGTATGCCCTGAGAGCCAATCATGGGATGATTGGTGGGATACATTAAGATTGATTTGATAAACATCAAAGGCAAGCTTCCAATTCTTTCTGGTTCATTCATATGAGATAGTGATAGAACGGATTGAATGTCTAGAGAATGACAGTACTCAATGACGTATGCTTTCAGGTTGAGGACCTGAGCGATGAGATCATACGGATTCTAAGAGTTTGTACATTCTTGTTATGTCCCTAGTCGGATGTCATAATGGAAGGTAGATAGACAACAATGACACACAAGACTAGATTGTGGTGTTGGTTGATGATAGAATCTCATTAGTCATGATATAGAGATATCAAACCAAACACATTGGTACTTGTTAGAGAACAAGTGTACCGGACAGACCCACCGTGAGTTTGACACATGGAACCATGACATGGTAGTCACAGTCAGTACTCACAAAGATGGTGGTGAGTGTGATTCTTTGACCTGAAATCACTACACTCAACACATGTCATTGGGCACACTTTGACATCATCAAACACAGTCTTGAAACATGGGTTGTTATAAAGGTGATGATTGGGTGGCTTTGACACATGGGGCTTTTGAGGGGTGAGTGATAGATATGGGATTTTTCCCTCCTGAGGGAGTATGATATCCAAGGCCACTTGATGAGTAGGATTGAAATAGGCGTGCACACGCATGTTTGAATCAGTATGTGATATTGATGTCATACATATCTCTTCCAATCTGCTCTGAGATCAAGAAAGTGAATGAACATTGACAGGATGAATGTTCCATGCCTCGAGTTCATTCGGGATATCAGTGACAAAGGAATTATACATTCACTGTAACACCATTCACGGATTGTAGGATTGAAAGTTGTTCTCCAACTTTCTATTTCACTTGGGTAGCACTGATGTGTGACTAGGCACCGCTCTTTGCTTGTCAAGTCATAAGTGTTATGGACTTTCACTGCCAACGTGAAAAAGGACCTGCAGGGTCACACACATAGGATTTAACGTGGAAGAGGAGTTTTGTCCACAAACAATGTTTAGATTGATTACTAAAGGAGTTTAGTAGTTCAATTAAACACTCAATTGATTGATAGCTCAAAATCATAGTGTTCAAGGTGTTAGACAGATTGATTAGAGTATCAGATTGATTGAAACTTCAATTGACTGATTCTGCACAATCTACACTCCCAACCGATCGGCTCATGTGATGAACCGATCGGTTCAGAACCGATCGGCTCAGGTTGTGAGTCGATCGGCTCAAAGACAGGGTGAAACAATCGCTTCAAGTGTTGAAACGATCGATTCAACTGATGCAACTGAGCAAGTTGGGAAAGTAGGATTGGTGAGAAATTTCCTTTCGTTTCACTTTCCCAATTTGATTGGAACAAGGATTGGTATTTGATACCAATTAGAAACAAAAGATGGAAAGTCAATCAGGAACTGACCAGGACCACGAACCGACCAGTTCAGAAATGAACTGACCAGTTGAGGTGTCCCAACCGATCGGTTGAGGTGTCAACCGGCCAGCTCAGGTCCCCAACCGACCGTTTCAGAAATGAAACGATCGGTTCAGGTTGCGAGTTGGTTGTTTTATGGAAAATCTCGAACCCTTCTACTCCTGCTTTTAGTCCTGCATTGCCCGGGATGGAGAACCCTATCCCATGACCCTCCTTTATATAGGGGTATTGGGGGCTTCTCAAAGAACAATCCAGTGCAACCAGTTGCTCTGTGAAGTTGTCATTCTCTCTCTGGTTTTGGTAACCGAGAGAGAGCGTGAGCAAGTGCTACCCGATAAGGGAGGCACAGCAAGGGAAAGACAACTGCAGAAAGCAATTGGTGGCAGGAGAGTGTGTCGGCGACAAGTACGCTGACAGGAGGGTGCGACTCCTTCCAATTCCTTATGGGACAAGGAGATTGGAGTTCCAGATGGTCCGTGTGGACTACTTCAGAGGCGGGAGGTTTCTACCGCTAGGAGGACAGCCTTCAATCCCGTCAGTCCCGATGCTACCAGGAGCTGCACAGACACTGTCCAAGACAGGAGGTGAAGACCGCGCAAGGCATGAGGTATTGTTGTCGAGCAAGCATCGGGACAAGGTATGATTCCACAAACCATCCTTTCCTATTGTATAGACGTTGACGTGTTTCCTTGTTCCGGGTTTGGGGGAGAAACTTTTTGTTCCCGCTGCCTTCTCTGCCTCCCCTAAAACCCAACAACTTATGAAAGCAATGATTTAATATGTTATGAAAATCCTTCATTCAAGTTGATCGGACCTAATGTAATTAAGACTAAAGTAATTAACATCCTAGAGAGGATGAGAGAGAGAGAGGAATTCATACATGAGTATTAGTCATATGGAGATTAGGGTATGATCCTTAGTAAAGAGATCATGAAACCCTAATCAAGAAGGTTAATGAACCCTAACCCTAATTAAGGGTGATGCCATGTAAAACCCTAATTGAGGGTTATGCCATGTAAAACCCTAATTAAGGGCGATGCCATGTGAAATCCTAATTTCAGGTAATGCTATGTGTGACATCTGACTCATAAAAACATAATTAACTAATGCGGAAGCGTTCTCTAGGCAGCGGATTACCGAAAATCACTAAAAATTAAAACCTTTTTACTAAGAGGTCTATCAAATAAAAACTTTCTCACATACAACAAAAGTAACACATTTACATTCTGTTTTCAAAAGTACATATCTTGTATCATCTCTTTCTGTGAATTACAAGCATCAGCTGCCCTGTTAGACTAAGCATAGGAAGTATGAAAATCTTGAGGCTCTGAGCCAAAATCTCGAAAGTACTAACTACTACTCTGAGGACCTGAGAGTACAGAGACGACACATAGGACTCTATCAATATCTATACAAGGCATAATAGCCAGTGTCTCCCCCTGAGACTTCATTGTTATCCCTGCTGCTGCTGTTGTCCTTCACCTACTGAAGGATTCATGTCTCCTCGTCTGCGTCCACCTAAAAATGTAGTTCCCACGGGGGTGAGACAATTGTAAATTTCCCCAGCGAGAGATATAACTCTCTATTAGTAACATTATTATTGCAGCTTAAGAAGATAAATATGAACAGAGGAATCATTTTTGTTTGACAGCAGTTAAATCAATGTCTAATAGGTTAGAATATTATTCTTATCTAATACATTGCAGTTATAACTTGAAAGAGCAATATGTCACTTATCCATTCAGGAATATGAAGAACATGTATAACATTTATTCACTATAGAATCATTACCACAGCATTAACTCTCTTCAAGCTTAGATCATATATCTAATGCACGGCATTGTCATTGTGGAGTCATGGCCTGTAGCCATACTCTTTTCACTAAGTGTTGGGATCTTAATCCCTTAACTCACCAAGTACAATTCCACTTCTTAACAAGTTCATCATCATGATTATAGAATCTGGGTATTTGAACCCATATCTCACCATAGGATACTTATTACCACTTATTGGGTAACTTAATACCTTTAGATCATCTGACCAAGGACATCATGATTCTTGCTATACAATGTATTGTACATAGTACACAAAGCTCAATGATTCTTACTACATAAAAAATATGAAGGCTTATAAAGCCTATAAAACATTCTCAATAAATAAAGCATCATAGCCCATACCTGGCTATGCTCTTCATCTCATCATTACTGCATGATTAGTATTCATGATAACAACTATAATGCTTTCATATCAGTATCATACAACACTAAGTAATATCATTATTCCCTTTTTAGGGATTCATGATTTCTTTTTCACATCAGTACCATACAACACTAAGTAATACCACTATTTCCTCTTTAGGGTTCATGGTATCTCTTTTATATTTGCACCCTCCATTAGGGTTTTCCATAAATAACCACTTGGGTTCTTAAGATCATATTATTAAAGATCATCCCTATTCGATTGCTTCTCATAGCTAGAAGCCAAAATAGATATCATAAGTATTCAAACATACTTATATATCCTCATCATTCATCATTGAATGTATTATCAACACAAAGTATGAGTCTCTCTCTCATCTTTATCAGAATGTGATTGTATCATAGTCTATTGATTTGGATTAACCTTTTCATAAGGCATGTTAGCCTACATTCATCAAGGTACATTACATCTTAATGTAACAATTGTAATGACACATTTCATGTGTCATCCATTCCAATTATAATGGACTTATAACATATCAAGGTATATCAGAATTGGGGTATTGGATGTGATGTCTATCATATCTTGATGTATCACTTCCCTCAACACCTTCATCTTACTTGAATTCATCCACTTATCTTATATTAGGGTATTTCCCATCCTAATACTTTATGCACCATATCATCACATTCATCATGCAATGTATTGGTCATAAATCATCTATTTGGAATATACAACCATTGCCAAAGATATGGACTCACCCTTGAGTCAGGAACTATTAATGTAAGGATATCCATAATCAACCCCTCTATGTATTACATTTGTCAATACATGAATCACTATTCCATTAATAGGAATAGGATTTCCATAATTATAATTTGAGGTTCACTTAGCATCTCACATTTATATGGATTTCACCTAGGCTCACTCTTCATTAGAGTTTCACATAACATCATTCTATATCAGGGTTTCACCTAGTATTATATGAAATTAGGATTTCACAACACATCATCCAGTGATAGGTCTTCACCTAGAATTAGTAGCACTACCCTATATTAGGGTTTCATGCACCTTTACCCCATTTTAGGGATTAAGGTTTACCACTCACATCCAAGTAGGATTTCACTTGTCTCATACCCAAATTAGGGTTAGGATGTACAATTCCCATTAGATTAGGGCTTCTTACATTATTACACTAAGTTAGGGTTACATCATCACCCTAGATTATGGTTTCACTGAGCTTTGCTCTTAAATTAGGGTTTCACATAACCTTGTTCTAATTTAGGATCAAGGTACATCAATCTTTTCAATGAAGATTTCATGATCTCACATTATGGATCAAACCCTGATTTACACATTGTTTCATAATGAGAGAATTAGGGTTTATTAAATAAGACATCATCTCTCCCATTCTCTCTCCCTCTCATCCTCTTTAGGGTGATAAATAATCCAAGATTAATCTAGGTCAACTCTTCACTTGAGTACACAAAGCTTGGGTTAACCTTCATAATCATCATTGGTCTACAACATTAATAATCAATTATCTAATTGACCTTTGATCATTTTTGGTGTCCAAATGGTTAAACCAATTTGAACTTCAAAAGGTCTTAGTCACTTAGGCCTCAAATGGTCTTGGTCACTTAGACCTCAAATGGTCTTGACCAATCAGACCTCAAACGGTCTTGGTTGAATACTTAAAACCATTTAGTAAAGTTGAGGTTGAAACTATTTGCCAAAGTGACCCCTTGAGATCGTTTGCTAAAGGTGCACACGTGAAACTGTTTGCTAAAGGTAGTCTTTGAAACCGTTTGCTAGAGGTACACACTTGAAACCGTTTGCTAAAGCAAAATTTTGAAACTGCATGAACTCAACCGGTTTGGGATCTTTTGGTCCCAAACGGTCTTGAGACCGTTTGGTCCAAACCTCCTCAAAACCGCATGGACCAAAAATAGTCTCAACTAATCAAATTGAATTAGGGATTCCAATGTTGATTCCTTCAACCATTGAATTCATGTAACCAATCATCAATTGGACCTATCACCATACTTTAATTGAGTTAAATAGGTCATCCTTCAATTGATTTGACCCTCAATTGACCCTCAATTGGTCATCAATTAGGGTTTGAATCAATTGGATTAGGGTTTGGAATCGATGATCCTTCAACATTAATCAATGTGTAACTAGTTACTTTAAAACTATTAGACCATCATCCAAATTGGACATGACCTGACCCCACACGGTCTTGGGATCATTTTGATGATCTCCAAATGGTCTTGAGACTGTTTTCCCATGTCAACATCAAAATCCAAGTCATCCAATTAGGGTTTGGTTCATTGGATTGATCACCAATTCAACATTTGATTACAATTCAACTTGATATCTTTGGATCTTCAACCACCTAACCATACTCAACCCTAGACCTCCAAATAGTCTTGGGTGACCATAAAACGGTCTTGAGACCATTTGGGTGATCCCCAAATGGTCTTGAGACCGTTTGGGTCAATCAACCCAAGTTTCAAACTCAATCAAATTGGAAATCAGCAATTAACCCGATTAGGGTTTTGGTGATTGATGGACCTTCAATTCATGAACCAATTGGAAATAATCAATCATAATTTATGGGTCATTAACCTAGATCATTATGAACAAATCCCCAAACGGTCAACCCTGGTCAACATCACCAAACGGTTTGAAACTATTTGGCCTCATGCGGTTTGATGAAACTGTTTCCCTTCAAACGGTTTGAAATCGTTTACTCCCAAACGGTTTGGGAAACCATTTGAGCTCATCAAATGAAACCCTTTGGATAGGGATTTCTTTGTACAAATATCTATGATGATGTCATCATCATCTTCCTCCGTTCATCCAAGAACTACTGCTGTTCTTCACAGAATTTCAGCAATGAACCAAAAGAGTATCAAATAGAAAAGAATAACCAACGATTATTATAGAAATCAATGTAATAGCAATGATTAAGGGTTTGATTTATAAAACCTACCTCTAACACCAATCCCAAGATCCAAGCTCCACAGCTCTAATGGTGGATGGAGTTCCAGCAACTGTCCAAGGTCTGTTCTTGAGCTTTTGGATGAACAAGTTGGCTAGGATTGGAAATCGGGTGAAGAAAACCAATAATCAAGCATTGATTTAGGGTTTTCACCATGAATCCGAGGTAGAAGAGGATCTGTGACGTCCCTGAATTTTGGCTTCTCCATACCCTATTGGGAATGAGAGGTCGGAATTCGAAAACATCATCCAATCATATCAGAGAGCGATGCGGAAGCAAAATATGCATACATGAACATTCAATTATAATGCATACACCATGAACAATCTCAACATTCAACATGTATATATTAATACAAGATTACTTTTTACAACATGAATTACATTTACATATTAGAAGAAGATTTACAAGTCTATGGACATGTATGCTAATCAGGATCTACACAATAGGTACAACCTGAAGAACTGCTCACTCCCATCTTTTTCCTCCCATGCTATCTCTGAACCTAAAACATACGTGAAATAGTGAATCAACACACAAGGTGTTGTGCACATGGGTAGAAAGATACATACTAATATGTTTGCATAATTGAAATAACTTGATAGAGAAAGATTAAAGAAAAACATTATTTAAAGTGATAAACAGGTAAACATCCCTTTTATTGCATTCACTTTGATGTGGTTGTACTACACATACTTGCACTTGACTTACATCTAGTGTGGGCAATATAGTATCATCATACATCTAACATGGGCCAAGGAATCATACATCCATGTTAGGAAACATACATCCACACCAGGCTATGTGCTCTAGTAGCTACAACCTATCATACTCATTTATGTTCTATTAGATTTGGCGAAGTATAACTCAAACTAGTTCAACCAGGCAATCATATCCAAATACGAGCATTCAAGATATCACATATCATAGGCAAACCAGAAAACTAGTCTTATACTTAATAAAATCCACGTACTTGAGTTCAGAGATTTCTAATCATTCTTGCTCATCAAGATATCTGGTCATCACCTGGTTAATAACAAAATCATATACTAGCATCATATTCTGATCATCTTAACCCTAGTCGTGTTCATTTTAGGGTTTACTTAGATCATTATGTTATTCTCATGATTACTTGTATTCTTACCTTATATTTATCTTACTGATGTCATTTTCTAGATTACAGTTCATCAAATGGATATACTCATGTGTCACATTATTATGTGGACATATTTAACATTATATCACTTTCATTAACCATATTAGGGTTACATCACATGTATTAAGGGTGCTCTTCATATAACATTCATTCTATGCATCATCATGATCTCATAATTAAATCTAAGTTTCCAAATACAGATATGAGCTTACTCTGTAAATTTCATCATTTATTGAGCATGCGTGTATTTATTACATTTTCTTTAGGGTTATTAGCCCTAGTTAGCCATCTGGAGCAAATTACATGATTTCATACATCAACATGACCATAACTGGCATCATATACATTATAAACATGATTATAGACTTACTGACATGTTATCATAATTTTAGAACATCGTTTGATATTTATTATCCATAAAATAAGCCTTACACATCTTATGTGATATCACTGATATTAGTGCATCAAAAGTCTAATATTATGCTTTCACATTGTTCTACACATTTTTCAGATAATTTCGGTATATTATTTCTATTTTTCTGATAAGCGAGGTATTTTCTATGTATTATATAAGATCTGAGATTATTACCTCTTAGGGCCAATTGGTGGGTGCCACGTGGCTCTGAGGAATCACGGCTCCTGCTTGAGCCTTACTCATGTCCAACCGATTCGTGAGTTTGTGCCCGGTTCAGTGTTAGGCCGATCAACGCCCTTCTCCTTCTCACGCAGGTCTGTTTCTCACAGTGTGACCCTGTTCTTCCATAAAGTACTAGCGTCGTCGCCTCTCCAGATCTCCGGCGACAAAACGACCCTCCTACAACGAGCGATCGGCAGTGCCCTCTCCTCCTCGGACGAAGTCGATGCTGTGAGGCTGGTCTCTGGTGAAAGATCAGTGCCGCTCCATCGTGGCTGGGTCTGCTCCGATCCACTGTGCTTGATGCCAGCCTGCATGAGATCGGCTACCAGATCTTCCTTCACGATCGATGGGATCTCCGGTGAGAGATCAATGTTTTCCCATCATCTCACATCGTGTGACCCCATCCATCAAGGCTCTACCGGCAGTTTCCTCTGATCATCACCCGCTGCAATGACTTCGACTGCTAGCTGCAAGGTTGTCTAGGTCGCCCGATCGCCTCCCCTATCATTCTCCCTCACACATGTCGTTCCGCTCTATAGTGTTGCACCCTCCGTGTCTGTCAGCACCGCCTGCACTACTAGCATCCTCACTGGAGTGTGATCAACCGACGAGGGTTGTCGCCAGGGTTGCTCCTCATGCCTGCCGTTGGAAGCTTAGGAGGAGGGCTCCCCTCCAAGGTTCGTCTCGACCAAGGACTCCGCCTGCTCCTCTTCACGTTGGCCTGGAGTTTTGTTTCCATGAAACTGTCATCCATTATTGTCATCCCCCTCGCAGTCTCGAGGTCTTTCACCTATACCTGGCTCTCGTGGAGCTATGCTAAGGAGTCCTCCATCCTCCAAGGTTGGCTGTTGCTTGTAGCTATGGAGAAAGAAGAGGGAGGTCGGGGCCCTTGCCTTCATATCCTGCAAGCCAGGTCTCACGGGTGTTGGTTGGAAACTGGTGGCATGGTGGATCCAAAGATCTCACTTAATCCTCTAACAGCCTCCTTGTTACACCTCATGACCTGGTCTCCTAGACACTAGTTGCTCCACTTGAAACGGAGGTAGATGACAATCATCAACTCATTGGATCTATACCCAGGTCACTAAGATGCTGCCTCATCTAGACAAGTCACAAATATTAGAGTCGCGTCCATCTGTTAGTGAGTTGGCTGCGTGATAAAGAAATCAAACCTAGGTCTAAATCATTAAAACATTATTCATTTAATCAAGGCTCAATCATCAATATCTCTCAGGTGGATCATTCAATGTTTATGAAACTTTCAACCATCCTTTCATTATCAATTGTTCTTTCTATATGCCAAGTTTGAGCCACAATGATGTTAATTGATCATTTAAATAAATTCCTCCAAAGGATCCTTCCTCCCATCAAGAAGATCACTAACTGTATGTTTGGTCTCATAAATACTTTGTTGATTAATAAAGGCTGAATTGGATTCAATTAGGCATCACATTCCTCTACCATATCTCAAATAAACTTATTTGGGTGAAACTATCCATAACTGGGTTACCAATTCCTCAATTTGATAGTTTTCGTCTATAGATCATGCATGGTTCTCCAATACCTTATTGTATCTAAATCCCAAAATCAAGGTCATCACATTCACCCCATCTTATATGGAATTTCGTCCCCGAAATTCAACCAATCCCATCCTTAAGAGGCTATTTAGGGGTTCAACTTCATATACATCATAATTTCTTAGGCTCTAAGACCACCATATTGCATGCACTCTAAGTTGTAAGGTTAGGGTCTAGAGATTCTTGGGTGTGTCCACCCCACCTTATATATATGTGGAAGCATCACTTAATGTCTTAGCCATAACATGACATTATGATATCTTAGGATTACATCACCTCTAAGGGCACATGTTTTGTTCATACTTTTAATGTTCATGAGGAAATTCGTTTATTAGCCATGATGTTCAGATCATTCAATCTAACATCATTAATGTGTTTTATGGTCAACATCTTACAATGATTTCAGAATTAGAGGAGATTTATCTTCATCCTTGATATTAAGATTTTTCTACATATGAAGGGCTTACATAACATGCTTGACCATTAGGGTTTCACCCTATGGTGTGATATTCATACTCAGTTTAGAAGCATACATTAAGAAGGATCAAAGTTACGAACTATATTTCTGATCATATATCCTATGATCCAAAAATATCTTTATATCAAGTTCATGAGTTCAACTTTTTATGCCTTGCATGTATTATGTGAAGGGAAAAGAGAATATACTAAGTTTATCCCATGATCTCAGCATCATATCTTTCATGTTTCATATGAAGGGGAAGAGAATATTTTAAAGTCAAACTTTTCATGATTTCAATCGTGGGTACTACGTACATGCATGATATGGGGGTATAGAATAGGTCAAGCTTATACGGGTGACTCCTCATATAAATCATCTATATAGCTCAAGTGAGGCTTTCTATCATCATATATTTAGAAAGAGAAGAAGAAGGGAGAACATGTATATTGAGTATCTTTTGCACAAAGCATCATACTCTCATAGCCAAAGTTCATATATGACCTCACTTGAAACTAATGATGAGATTTACAAAATATGTCACTCCATCTAGGACCTAACTCAGCCAAAGGATTGACTTTATCATATGGGTCATTTACCCATCCTTTTCTTTTACCCAATTCTCGCATATAGATTTGAATCATGCATAAGGACTCACTCAACACTCAAGAGTAATCTAGTGTAGGACTTTTTTTAACACATATCTCATATATTGGAGGCTAGGTCCTATGACCTTCTCCCTGTGGGTCTTACTCTCTCTAGAGTTCACCACATATCTCATCCTACCACTAGACATCCTCCTTGTATAAGAGCTTGAGGCTCATGCATACTCATCTTTATCTTAACTTAGCTTATCTTAAGTAGGGAAAAAGGGAATGTACTTTCATCATCAAGACTTAGCATAGATCCTCTAAGAGTGGATTCGGCTCATATACAACTCAAATATTAATAAGGAAACTTATACCATTATGGATTAAAGTTAGATAAGATTATATATGCTTATTTCCTTCATCTTTCTTTTATCTATCTATCTATTACAAAACCTTATGAGACTCTAGACATCTAATCTAGATCTATTCTCTCTTTTAGACTGATGTCACTCCCTTTCACTTAGATTGCATGAAAACCCACTACTCTCCTGTGTGAGGAACACATTTTATATGTACATATATCTAATAAAATATTATATAGTTTTTCTCTGAGAAAGAAGGCATCAGAGAAAACTCTCGAGGCTCGAGCCGATTGGAAAACAAAACCAAATCAGTAAAATTGAGTGTCCAACACACAGTAGATAGTCCGGTGCCATGTAACCTAGTGAAATGGTGAGAACATGGTGTAGACTAGTGTAGCTACCCAATACATATGAGCCCTATATGCAAAGGGTTTCAGACACTTGTCTAAACCTAGTTCTTGAACATCTAGGTTCTAACCTAGAGGCTAAGTCAAACCTAGTCCTTGTTCAACAACTCACTAAGTTTCTAGTATTTAAAGTGAAAGGTGAAATTTAATTTTTATGTTTATGATGAGAAATTTTCAGGTGTAGCTAATGTTCATGCTCTGATACCAACTGTGACGTCCCCGAATTTTGGCTTCTCCATACCCTATTGGGAATAAGAGGTCATAATCCGAAAACATCATCCAATCATATCAGAGAGTGATGCGGAAGTGAAATACGCATACATGAACATTCAATTATAATGCATACACCATGAACAATCTCAACATTCAACATGTATATATTAATACAAGATTACTTTTTAAAACATGAATTACATTTACATATTAGAAGAAGATTTACAAGTCTATGGACATGTATGCTAATCAGGATCTACACAATAGGTACAACCTAAACAACTGCTCACTCCCATCTTTTTCCTCCCATGCTATCTCTGAACCTAAACCATAAGTGAAATAGTGAATCAACACACAAGGTGTTGTGCACGTGGGTAGAAAGATACATACTAATATGTTTGCATAATTGAAATAACTTGAGAAATAAAGATTAAAGGAAAACATTGTTTAAAGCGATAAACAGGTAAACATCCCTTTTATTGCGTTCACTTTGATGTGGTTGTACTACACATACTTGCACTTGACTTACATCTAGTGTGGGCAATATAGTATCATCATACATCTAACATGGGCCAAGGAATCATACATCCATGTTAGGCAACATAAATCCACACCAGGCTATGTGCTCTAGTAGCTACAACCCATCATACTCATGTATGTTCTATTAGATTTGGCGAAGTATAACTCATACTAGTTCAACCAAGCAATCATATCCAAATACGAGCATTCAAGATATCACATATCATAGGCAACTAGAAAACTAGTCTTATACTTAATAAAACCCACGTACCTGAGTTCAGAGATTTCTAATCATTCTTGCTCATCAAGATACCTGGTCATCACCTGGTTAATAAAAAAATCATATACTAGCATCAGATTCTGATCATCTTAACCCTAGTCGTGTTCATTTTAGGGTTTACTTATATCATTATGTTATTCTCATGATTACTTGTATTCTTACCTTATATTTATCTTACTGATGTCATTTTCTAGATTACAGTTCATCAACTGGACATACTCATGTGTCACATTATTATGTGGATATATTTAACATTATGTCACTTTCATTAACCATATTAGGGTTACATCACATGTATTAAGGGTGCTCTTCATATAACATGCATTCTATGCATCATCATGATCTCATAATTAAATCTGAGTTTCCAAATACATATATGAGCTTACTCTGTAAATTTCATCATTTATTGAGCATGCATGTATTTATTACATTTTCTTTAGGGTTATTAGCCCTAATTAGCCATATGGAGCAAATTACATGATTTCGTACATCAACATGACCATAACTGGCATCATATACATTATAAACATGATTATAGACTTACTGACATGTTATCATAATTTTAGAACATCGTTTGATATTTATTATCCATAAAATAAGACTTACACATCTTATGTGATATCATTGATATTAGTGCATCAAAAGTCTAATATTATACTTTCACATTGTTCTACACATTTTTCTGACAATTTTGGTATATTATTTCTATTTTTCTGATAAGCGGGGTATTTTCTATGTATTATATAAGATCTGAGATTATTACCTCTTAGGGCCAATTGGTGGGCACCACGTGGTTTTGAGGAATCACGGATCCTGCTTGAGCCTTACTCATGTCCAACCAGTTCGTGAGTTTGTGCCTGGTTCAGTGTTAGGCCGATCAGCGCCCTTCTCCTTCTCACGTAGGTCTGTTTCTCACAGCGTGACCCTGTTCTTCCATAAAGTACTAGCACCACCGCCTCTCCAGATCTTCAGTGACAAAACGACCCTCCTACAATGAGCCATCGGCAGCGCCCTCTCCTCCTCGGACAAAGCCGACGCTGCGAGGTTGGTCTCTGGTGAAAGATCAGTGTCGCTCCATCGTGGCTGGGTCTGCTCCGATCCGCTATGCTCGATGCCAGCCTGCATGAGATCGGCTGCCAGATCTTCCTTCAAGATCATATGGGATCTCCGGTGAGAGATCAATGTTTGTCCCCTCGTCTCGCTTCGCGTGACCCCATCCATCAAGGCTCTGCCGACGGTTTCCTCCGATCATTACCCACTGCAGTGAGTTCGACTGCTTGCTGCAAGGTTGTCTAGGTCGCCCGATCACCTCCCCTATCATTCTCCCTCACACATGCCGCTCCTCTCTACAGCGTTGTACCCTCTATGTCTGTCAGCACTGCCTGCGCTACTAGCATCCTCACTGGAGTGCGATCAACCAATGAGGGTTGTCGCCAGGGTTGCTCCTCATGCCTGCCGTTGGAAGCTCAGGAGGAGGGCTCCCCTCCAAGGTCCGTCTCGACCAAGGACTCTGCCTGCTCCTCTTCACGTCGGCCTAGAGTTTTGTTTCCATGAAACCGTCGTCCATTATTGTCATCCCCTCGCCGTCTGCATGCCTCACAGTCTCGAGGTCTTTCACCTATACCTGGCTCTCATGGAGCTATGCTAAGGAGTCCTCCATCCTCCAAGGTTGGTTGCTACTTGCAGCTATGGAGAAAGAAGAGGAAGGTCGGGGCCCTTGCCTTCATATCTCGCAAGCCAGATCTCACGGGTGTTGGTTAGATATTGGTGGCACGGTGGATCCAAAGATCTCGCTTAATCCTCTAACATCCTCCTTGTTACACCTCATGACCTGGTCTCCTAGACACTAGTTGCTCCACTTGAAACAGAGGTAGGTGACAATCATCAACTCATTGGATCTATACCCAGGTCACTAAGATGCCGCCTCATCTAGACAAGTCACAAATATTAGAGTCGCGTCCATCTGTTAGTGAGTTGGATGCGTGATAAAGAAATCAAACCTAGGTCTAAATCATTAAAACCTTATTCATTTAATCAAGGATCAATCATCAATATCTCTCAGGTGGATCATTCAATGTTTATGAAACTTTCAACCATCATTTCATTATCAATTGTTCTTTCTATATGCCTAGTTTGAGCCACAATGATGTTAATTGATCATTTAAATAAATTCCTCCAAAGGATCCTTCCTCCCATCAAGAATATCACTAATTGGATGTTTGGTCTCATAAATACTTTGTTGATTAATAAAGGCTGAATTGGATTCAATTAGGAATCACATTCCTCTACCATATCTCAAATAAACTTATTTGGGTGAAACTATCCATAACTGGGTTACCAATTCCTCAATTTGATAGTTTTCGTCTATAGAGCATGCATGGTCCTCCAATACCTTATTGTATCTAAATCCCAAAATCAAGGTCATCACATGATCAAAACTCACCAACAGGTTATGGTCATCCTTATCCTGCTCCTAAGCTCTCCCTTGGTTGGACAAAGCAAAGATGAGAAAAGGAATTTCCAAGGAAACGATCCTTAAGTGTATTAGAAAAATGATATGTAAAAAGATTTCAAGGAAAGAGAAAATGGGATTATTTTCTTTAAATTCCAAAATAATTTCCACCAAACCCCCCTCCATTTCTTGGCCACGAAGCCATCTTCATGTTATTGCAAAACCTCTTCATTATCCAAGAATTAATGGAAAAGAAATTAAGCACCTTAAAGAGTTTTATATTAATATCCATCCTTTTAGTGGTACTTTTTATTATGATAATGTGAGTGGAGTTTTCACCTCCTTGGGATATTTCGTGGTCCTTGCATAGCTCAAGGATGTCCACACACATCTGAATCCAACCATTTTAATTTTGTTTGAAATCCTTTTTATTATTACATTTATTTTTGCCCTAAATTGAATTAGGGTTTCAATTAGGATTAAATCTTAATTATTTTAATATCAAGATTCTCTCTCCTCCAACTTAATTCAAATGAGGCGCCCCTCTCATCTTCTTTGATCTACATGATTCCAAGAAACATTAGGGACCTTATTGAAGTAGTAATTTGCATATTGAACACTGGGTTTTGGGTAAATTGCACATTACACCAAAACTAGGTTTTAATGCACAAATATTGCTTTATGAGTTCTTTCTTGGTACTCAGGCTACCACAAGCCGTACCTCTACATCATCTTCACTCTCATGATGCTCCAACACATGAGGAACATATTATCATGTACAATTTGCAATTTAACCCCTCAACTTGGGTAATTTGCACTTTAATCCAAATCAAGCAAAACATTATTTCAACATTATACAAAAAGGACTAAAATTTAAATATAAGTTTCTCTTGAGTCCTAATTACTTTTCACAAGATAATATTAAGCATCTACTCAACCTTATTAGGCAAATCATCTAGGGTTAACACATAACCCAGGTCAGGGATGTTACAATTTATAAACCCCTAATAAGGATTTCATCCCCGAAATCCCAGGAAAAAAGAGGGACAGATTATTCATTAACCATGCCCTCAAGTCTCCACCTAACTTCTTAATGTTATGAAGATACCATAGATCTGTAACTCACACAAAGTTCCTTTCATTAATTCAACCTTATCAATGTTTATGTTTATGCAGAGCATAAACCCCTAACATATGATGTCCATATTATTGAAAGGAAGAAGCATAAAAGAACATACTTCTATCATCACCCAAGAATATTTACCAAAAGAGAAACATATATATCTAACAGAGATAATTCACTCAGTAATCCTTTATTTATTTGGGAAAGTTCACTTAGCACTTTGATTGGGAAAGTTCACTGAGAAAGTTCACTGAGCAATTTATTTGGAAAAAATCACTAAGAAAGTTCACTGAGAATGTTCACTAAGTAATTTGTTTTGAAAATATTCACTGAGAAAGTTTACTGAGAATGTTCACTAAGTAATTTGTTTTGGAAAAATTCACTGAGGAAGTTCACTGAGAATGTTCACTGAGTAATTTGTTTTGGAAAAATTCACTGGGGAAGTTCACTGAGAATGTTCACTAAGTAATTTGTTTTGGAAAAATTCACTGAGGAAGTTCACTGAGAATGTTCACTAAGTAATTTCTTTTGGAAAAATTCACTGAGGAAGTTCACTGAGAATGTTCACTAAGTAATTTGTTTTGGAAAAATTCACTGAGGAAGTTCACTGAGAATGTTCACTAAGTAATTTGTTTTGAAAATATTCACTGAGAAAGTTTACTGAGAATGTTCACTAAGTAATTTGTTTTGGAAAAATTCACTGAGGAAGTTCACTAAGAATGTTCACTAAGTAATTTGTTTTGGAAAAGTTCACTGAGGAAGTTCACTGAGAATGTTCACTAAGTAATCCACTGAGGAAGTTCACTGAGAATGTTCACTAAGTAATTTGTTTTGGAAAAATTCACTGAGGAAGTTCACTGAGAATGTTCACTAAGTAATTTGTTTTGGAAAAATTCACTAAGGAAGTTCACTAAGAATGTTCATTAAGTAATTCATTTGTAAAAAAATCACTTAGCTCTTCCTATTTAATTTCATTATACTCTCTAGATTATTTCAGAATGACTACTTGATCAGAGTAATAAAAAAGGTAACAATCTAAGAGTTTCATACTTGCCTTATCTACAATAATCATATACCTGGCCAGGGTATACAAGTATTGAGATTAGGTAGTATGCACTTTATTTGATATCATACTCCTCACTTTTCATATCATTATACACACAGGATTTTTCATTCTTTGAATTTTTCTTCAGGCATCACTTCTATATCAAATCTTTCAACATACAGATAAGGAAAATTATAAAGCATTTTAAGGAACACTGAGTAAGATGTAAGTTCTCATCTCCCTTGTGTCCTTATAGGACTAGTCAAAGGAATTCAAAAACAACTACTTTCATATCTTTAAAACATAGAATTATGATATGAAATATCAAAACAAAACTATTTCATCTGACCTGTCTGGGACGTCTGTCCACGTCCTCTATTGTTACTAGGAAATTGCCTCCTTTGTGAGCCTTGTTGACTCTGCCCCTTAGGTTAAGTCATCATCGAATTCCCGTCTGGACAATCCCTTGCCAGATGTCCCGATTGTCTACATTGGTAACAGATCTTGGGCGCAAAATGTCTGTGAGATCTAGTCACCGAGGTTGATGCTATGTCAGAGGCTCTGCTTGGAACATTGCTACGATACCTATCCCTACTTGACATCCATTGTGTCTGGGTATGGAATCTCGATGATGTTGTCGATGCAGAAAATCTCGGCTTCTTAAAACTTTCAGACCTTTGTCCTTGAGACTGAGTGTACAGCTTCTTGCCACTAGTCTGTCGTTTCTCGATTTCAGACCTCTCTATCCTCCTTACCGACTCCACAAAGGTGTAAAACCTCTCCCTGTTCTCTAAAGCAAACATAGGAGTGGTCAGTTCAGCGTTCAACCCTTTCCTCATCACTAACTGCCATTTACGGACAAAACCGCAACAACTCCATGAACTTAGCTTCATATTTGCTAATGTTCATCTGTCCTTGTTTGATCCTCTCAAATTGAGAGATCTTCTCATCTATATACGTCTTAGGGAAGTATCTAGTGACGAATTCTCGTCGAAATACCTCCCATCCAATTTCTTCACCTGGTCTCTTATCTTCCTCTATCATCCACCAATTACCAGCACTTCCTTTTAGGAGGTACAAAACATGTCTTACCTTTTCAGCTTCAGGAATATCAAGGATCCTGAAAGCCTTTTCCAGCTCTATCAGCCACATATCAGCATCTGCTGGATCAGATGTACCAGCATAATCTATGGCTCCAACCCGACGAAGTCTCTCAAAAGTCTTGCCGGCTCCATAACCCTCATGATGGGCTGGTGCTCTAGGTGTAGATGGTGGCATCCTGTTTTCCATATGTGTCATGGCTATTAGGAATTTCTCAAATAGAGCATGGAGGGCTGGGTTTTCTATCACAGCTGGGTTGATCTGGGGATGTTCAGGTACATGCCCTTCCCTATTCTGGTCTCTTGCACCTCCTCCTGGTGCAGCAGTGCTGCCCTCAGCAGCATGTTCTTCATTAGGTCCAGACATCTTCAATTTCTTCTTCTCCTATGTGAGCAGAAGATACTATCAGATAAACTGGAAGACACTTAGAACAAACTCTACAACCTTAGTCCTATGTCTCTGTAGACTCAGTGAACCTAGAGCTCTGATACCACTTAATTGTGACATCCGACTCATAAAAACATAATTAACTAATGCGGAAGCATTCTCTAAGTAGCAGATTACCGAAAATCACTAAAAATTAAAACCTTTTTACTAAGATGTCTATCAAATAAAAACTTTCTCACATAGAACAAAAGTAACACATTTACATTTTGTTTTCAAAAGTACATATCTTGTATCATCTCTTTCTGTGAATTACAAGCAACAACTGCCCTGTTAGACTAAGTATAGGAAGTATCAAAATCTTGAGGCTCTGAGCCAAAATCTCGAAAGTACTAACTACTACACCGAGTACCTGAGAGTACAGAGACGACACATAGGAATCTATCAACATCTATACAAGGCATAACAGCCAGTGTCTCCACCTGAGACTTCACTGTTGTCCTTGTTGTTGCTGCTGTCCTTCACCTACTGAAGGATTCATGTCTCCTCGTCCGCATCCACCTAAAAATATAGTTCTCACGGGGGTGAGACAATTGTAAATTGCCCCAGTGAGAGATATAACTCTCTGCCAGTAACATTATTATTGTAGCTTAAGAAGATAAATGTGAACAGAGGAATCATATTTGTTTGACAGCAGTTAATTCAATGTCTAACATGTTAGAATATTATTCTTATCACATTGCAGTTATAACTTGAAAGAGCAATATGTCACTTATCCATTAAGGAATATGAAGAACATGTATAACGTTTATTCACTACAGAATCATTACCACAGAATTAACTCTCTTCAGGCTTAGATCATATATCTAATGTCTGGCATTGCCATTGTGGAGTCATGGCGTGTAGCCATACTCTTTTCACTAAGTGTTGGGATTTTAATCCCTCAATTCACCAAGTACAATTCCACTTCTTAACAAGTTCATCATCATGATTATATCATCTGGGTATTTGAACCCATATCTCACCATAGGATACTTATTACAACTTATTGGGTAACTTAATACCTTCAGATCATCTGACCAAGGACATCATGATTCTTGCTACACAACATATTGTACATAGTACACAAAGCTCAATGATTCTTACTACACAAAACATATGAAGGCTTATAAAGCCTATAAAACATTCTCAATAAATAAAGCATCATAGCCCATACCTGGCTATGCTCTTCATCTCATCATTCCTGCATGAGTAGTATTCATGATAACAACTATAATGCTTTCATATCAGTATCATACAACACTAAGTAATATCATTATTCCCTTTTTAGGGATTCATGATTTCTTTTTCACATCAGTACCATACAAGACAAAGTAATACCACCATTTCCTCTTCAGGGTTCATGGTATCTCTTTTATATCAGCACCCTCCATTAGGGTTTTCCATAAATAACCACTTGGGTTCTTAAGATCATATTATTAATGATCAACCCTATTCTGTTGCTTCTCACAGCTAGAAGCCAAAATAGATATCATAAGTATTCAAACATACTTATATATCCTCATCATTCATCATTGAATGTATTATCAACACAAAGTATGAGTCTCTCTCTCATCTTTATCAAAATGTAATTGTATCATAGTCTATTGATTTGGATTAACCTTTTCATAAGGCATGTTAGCCTACATTCATCAAGGTGCATTACATCTCAATGTAACAATTGTCATGACACATTTCATGTGTCATGCATTCCAATTATAATGGACTTATAACATATCAAGGTATATCAGAATTGGGGTATTGGATGTGATGTCTATCATATCTTTATGTATCACTTCGCTCAACACCTTCATCTTACTTGAATTCATCCACTTAGCTTGTATTAGGGTATTTCCCATCCTAATACTTTATGCACCAGATCATCACATTCATCATGCAATGGATTGGTCATAAATCATCTATTTGGAATATACAACCATTGCCAAAGATATGGACTCACCCTTGAGTCAGGAACTATTAATGTAAGGATATCCATAATCAACCCCTCTAGGTATTACATTTGTCAATACATGAATCACTATTCCATTAATAGGAATAGGATTTCCATAATTATAATTTGAGGTTCACTTAGCATCTCACATGTATATGGATTTCACCTAGGCTCACTCTTCATTAGAGTTTCACATAACATCATTATATATCGGGGTTTCACCTAGTATTATATGAAATTAGGATTTCACAACACATCACCCAGTGATAGGTCTTCACCTAGAATTAGTAGCAATACCCTATATTAGGGTTTCATGCACCTTTACCCCATTTTAGGGATTAAGGTTTACCATTCACATCCAAGTAGGATTTCGCTTGTCTCATACCCAAATTAGGGTTGGATGTACAATTCCCATTAGATTAGGGCTTCTTACATTGTTACACTAAGTTAGGGTTACATCATCACCCTAGATTATGGTTTCACTAAGCTTTGCTCTTAAATTAGGGTTTCACATAACCTTGTTCTAATTTAGTATCAAGGTACATCAATCTTTTCAATGAAGATTTCATGATCTCACATTATGGATCAAACCCTAATTTACACATTGTTTCATAATGAGAGAATTAGGGTTTATTAAATAAGACATCATCTCTCCCATTCTCTCTCCCTCTCATCCTGTTTAGGGTCATAAATAATCCAAGATTAATCTAGGTCAACTCTTCACTTGAGTATACAAAGCTAGGGTTAACCTTCATAATCATCATTGGTCTACAACATTAATAATCAATTATCTAATTGACCTTTGATCATTTTTGGTGTCCAAATGGTTAAACCAATTTTAACTTCAAAAGGTCTTAGTCACTTAGGCCTCAAACGGTCTTGGTCACTTAGACCTCAAATGGTCTTGACCAATCAGACCTCAAACGGTCTTGTTTGAATACTCAAAACCGTTTAGTAAAGTTGAGGTTGAAACTGTTTGCCAAAGTGAACCCTTGAGATCGTTTGCTAAAGGTGCACAACTGAAACCATTTGCTAAAGGTAGTCTTTGAAACTGTTTGCTAGAGTGATGCGATGATTTTGAGTCGCATTTATAGACTGGTTTGATATGTGTTTTATGCATTTATTAGTCATTTTCATGGTTAATGTTGCATAATTCATCTACTTTGGTCTATGCTACTTCTTTATGTCAAATTTCCCTTATTTCAGCATTTTGAGTATTAATTATCAAACAAATACATTTTGTGTAGACTTATGTGGTTTCGTGTGTTAATTTCAGGAAAAACAAGTATCTGCTACTGTCGATACCATCGACAGTGGTCGATACCATCGACCAGACCACAGGTTGCCAGCCGCAAGGACCAGAAGAAAGTCGATACTATCAACAGGGATGTCGATGGTATCAAGATACCATCAGGTTGCTGGCGAGAAGTGAGTCGATACTATCGACCCATATGTCGATACCATCGACTAGTGGAGCTTCAACGACGGTAAAAGGACAAAACCGACGCCTAAAAATGTCGATACCATCGACCCACGTCGATGGTATCGAGATAGCATCAGGCGTAAAGACAAAAGAAAAGAAGAAATGCCGATATCGCACTAGGTCGATACCATCGACCGGCGTCGATGGTATCGACACCGTCAGATATGAGTTTGCTTCAGATTGATCTTAATCTGACGACTGTGATTAATTGGTGACCTAACTCGGGAATTATACCTAATGACGGCTCCCAAGAGGGAATCATCACGTCATTAGCTACTGCACACGTCCCGAGAAGGTGTGGAGAGAAGAACGGAGCCCAGAAGCACGCCCCAGCCGATCCGGACGCTGAAGAGGATGATTTCCACCACCGAAAGGCGGGAGAACGCGTATTCCACACCAAGGATCGCTTGGATCTTCTCCGTTCAGGGGTTTCACAACTCAATCACGTTTTTCTCCATGTTTCCCTTTTTCTACTCCACATTTTGCTCTGAGATGAACATGCGGGGCTAATCCCCTTTGTCTTTAGGACCGGGAGTAGCCCGGGAATTCATTGTATGACAATTTTATCATAGTAATTCATATCTTATCTCTTAAATCCGTGGTATAATTTTGTTTTCTCAATTATATTGTTATGCTTGATCACCATAATAATAATAATCTAATGCCCTTAATTGCTTTGAAAGAAGAATTAATGGTTGAAAAGAGACAGAATTTACATTAATTGACAAATCCCTTGAACATGGTGGTGTAAGGTTAATGGTGGATACCGAGAGATCATTTTTAATGCACCTAGTTTAGGGTATAGGTTACTACGACGGTGGAACCGACCTAGACGTAGGTAGTGAATTGTACCATGACAGTGGGCAATTCTGATTTCAGGCCACTACCCGGATAGAGAGATAAGATTGAGTGACTGCATAGAATTTAATACAATGAAAACTCGCGGTGAAACCGCAATCCTAAAGATCTCATTTTGAATTGATTAAACCAAACATTTAATCGATTGCTTTGTTTTGTTTTATTTTTATTTTCTTTTAATTTTAACAAAAACTCTCAACTATTTAATCGGTCTAGCTGATCGCGAGTAGTTAGTAGGAGTCTCCGACAATTTCACGTATCCCTGAGTTCGACTCGGGCCTCACAAAGGCATATATTACATTGACGCGTACACTTGCATTTCTACGCACGGTAAATTCGTGTCAAGTTTTTGGCATCGTTGCTGGGGATACGACAAGTTGTCGGCACTACGAGTGCTGCAAGCGGCCACTCTAGGCCACATTTTTTTTATTATCATTTTAAAAATTCATAGTCTATTTTTTAAATATTTGCAATCGTCAAGCACTGTACTGAAATTAAATTTTTCTATTTGCAGGTATTGTGCATGGTGCAAACGCGTAGTACTGACTATACACAACAAGCACCAGAGGTTCCACTGACGGGACCTGACGACGAGGAAGGCCACAATCAAGACCATTTAGAAGAAACAGATTCAGAATCCGAACAAGAAGAAATGGAAGAGCCACAGACAATATGGGAGAAGATCAAGGCTTCTTCCTCCTCTGCTTCCAAGGGGCCGATCAAGAAGCAGGCAGTTAATATTCTGACATACAAGATTGATCTGGCTTTAATCAACTTGGTGAAGTCGAATGCTTTCCATGGGCTCAAGAATGAAGACCCCTTCGCGCATATAAGTCAATTTGTGGAGAATTGTGATATGATAAAAATAGAAAGATTTCTACAAGATGTGCTCTACTTGAAGCTCTTCCCGAGTTCTCTAGCGGGAAATGCGCGAGAGTGGTTACATAACCTGGACGATGAATATGTGGAATCTTGGGACCACATGGTGGAGGTTTTCTTTGAACATTTCTTCCCGCCCGAGAAGACCAATGACATGATCAGGAAGATCCACAACTTCACCCAAAAAGTAGGAGAGACCTACTCTGAGACCTGGGAAAGGTTTCAGATCATGCTCAGGCGGTGCCCGCATCACGGGCTTGATAAGGAGACACAGGTCAAGATCTTCTATTTTGCTCTCTCCGAGCATGATAGAAGCAACCTCTATTCAGCCGGCTCAGGATTCTTCTTGAACAACACGGACACCAGGTGTTGGGAAATCCTAAAGAACATGGCCAAGAAGCAATCGTGGGGCGAAAGAGACGTTGTGGAGCATGTTCGAGTGGCAGGGGAATCTAAAGCAATCAAAGAGCTGAATGAGAAGATGGATCTTCTTGCGAAGAAACTGCTTGCAAAGGAGGATACTGAGTCCGAGGATGAGGCTCAAGTTAAATTCATGAGGCAGCAGCAAGGCTACATGAATAATGACTATTCATGGAGGAAAGACAAGAAGTTCTCCTGGAAGGATCCAAACAACTTCTTGCAGGATCCAGATGCAAAACCCCAGCCGATAGCAGAGGATAAGAGCACAGAGCTGCTCAATCAGGTGATAAAGCAAAATCAAGAACTCATTACTACTTTTGGCCAGCAAATAAAGCAACAAGGGGAGTTTATGAACCAATTTGGGCAGACACTGTAGAGCCATGGGGCTCAAATGAGGACAATAGAGACGTCCGTGGCACAAATGGCAGCAGAGATAGCCAATTTGAAGAAGTCGGCGCACCCAGGTTTTCCGGGTAATACTAATGTTCCAGGAGGAAACCAGCAGGCGAAGGCCATCTTGCTAAGAAGTGGCAAGAAACTATTAAACCCCAAAGCCGATGAACCAAGCAAACCCCAAGAAGAATTTGAAGGTGAGGCCACTGAGGAGCTGCCCATACCGGTCGCAGATACAGTTGCGGACATAGCAGCGGATGCTACTGACAATCCTATTTCAGAGGAGGAGCCTCAGAGAAGGACACCTTATGTGCCACCGCATCAAAGGGCACATGTTGTCCCGGTCCCATATCTGAACAGTGCTAAGGCAAGGAAAGTGGATGCTCAATTTAAAAAGTTTCTAGACAGTTTTAGAAAGCTTTCAGTCAACATCCCTTTATTGGAAGCTATTGAGCAAATCCCTTCTTACGGGAAATTTCTGAAAGACACCATCACCAAGAAGAGAAAAATTCCAGACACAGAGGTTGTTGTGCTTAAGGAGCAGGTGAGTGCCTTCATCATGGGCACATTGCCACCAAAGAGGCAAGATCCGGGCTGTTTCAACATCTCATGTTACATTGGGAAAGTTAAGTTTGGTGAAGCACTATGTGACTCAGGGGTGAGCATTAACTTGATGCCTCTCTCTACATTCAAGAAGCTGGGATTAAAAGAGTCACGGCCGAGCAACATGACAATCCAGTTGGCAGACAATTCAGTGGTAAAGCCATATGGGATTTGTGAAGATGTGCTAGTGAAAGTGGATCGATTTGTATTTCCAGCAGATTTTGTCATCATGGAGATGCAAGATGAACAAGGCAATGAGCTACTGCTCGGACGACCCTTCCAAGCTACGGCCGACATGATACTTGAGATGGGGAGAGGTCGTTTGACCTTAGGTATAGTCGATGACCGATTTGAGATGGTCATGCCTTCCAGCGCCACTTCACCTAAATCTAAGGATCAATGCCACATGATAAAACATTTTGATAACAATATCTCACTTTGTCTAGGGAAGCCATTTTTAGATATGGCCCATGTAATGACCAAGGTGGAAAAATGTACTTTGGCTGTGGACATCATGGAGCAGACCAAGGTGGTATCCCTTTGTAAGGCTGTAGGTTTTTCGAACGATGAGGATGAGGACATTCCTCCCTCTACTGAAGATGAGGCTATAGCAAATTCAGTTTTTGATGCATATCCAGAATTACCACTTGAGGCCTGTTTAGTCAATATCACTCATGATTGGATGAGAAGAAAATCACTGAAGGAGTGTGCCAAGATGCTTCAGATGTTGTCGTGCTTCTATGCGAGGCACTATGAGGATTTAGGCGAACTACCACCTCTGCTCCAATCATCCTTAATCAGCCCGCCAGAATTAGAGTTGAAGCCGCTGCCACCGCACCTCAAGTACGCGTTTCTAGTTGAGAAAGAAAAGTTGTCTGTGATTATTTCTGCTTATCTGAGTGTTGAGGAGGAGGACAAGTTGCTGATAGTGCTGAAGAACAACCGGGGAGCATTTGGGTGGTCTGTTGCAGATATCCAGGGGATTTCCCCTACTTTGTGCCAGCATAAGATTCGGCTCGAGGAGGGTGCCAAGCCTGTGATTCAACCACAACGTCGACTAAATCCGAGCATGATGGAGGTTGTGAAGAAGGAGGTGATTAAGCTTCTTTCTGTAGGTATCATCTATGCAATTTCAGACTCGACATGGGTGAGTCCCACGCAGGTAGTCCCTAAAAAGGGGGGAATAAATGTTACTCATAATCTCTTAAATGAACCTGTCGCCACCCGCTTGGTAACAGGGTGGCGAGTTTGTATAGATTATCAACGACTGAATGCCGCTACGCTAAAGGATCACTTTCCTCTTCCATTTATTGATAAAATTCTAGAGCGCTTAGCCGGCCGATCACATTTCTGTTTTCTGGATGGGTATTCGGGGTACAATCAGATTTCGATTGATCCTAAGGACCAAGAGAAGTCCACCTTCACTTGTCCCTATGGAACGTTTACGTACCACCGCATGCCCTTTGGATTATGTAACGCACCGGTGACCTTTCAGCGTTGTATGCTCGCCATTTTTTCTGATATGGTAGAACGCTGTCTAGAGGTCTTTATGGATGATTTCTCGGTTTATGGTGGATCGTTTGATGAATGCCTTTACAATCTGGATAATGTGTTACAACGTTGCGAGGACACACATTTGGTCCTCAACTAGGAAAAATGTCATATGATGGTGAGTGAAGGGATAGTGCTAGGACATAAAGTGTCTAGCAAAGGTTTGGAGGTAGATTCGGTAAAAATTGAAGTAATTTCCAAATTGCCCCCACCAAATTCGGTGAAAGGGGTAGAAGTTTCTTAGGTCATGCCAGTTTCTATTGTCGTTTCATAAAATACTTTTAAAAAATCGCCAAACCTTTATCTGAGCTTCTAGAAAAGGATGTTGTTTTTTATTTCAATGACAAATGTTTACACGCGTTCAACGTGCTGAAGGAAAAATTGATTTCCGCACCGGATTGGACCAAGCCGTTTGAACTCATGTGTGATGCATCTGATTTTACTGTTGGAGGTGTGTTGGGACATCGGGTGGACAATAAACCCGTTGTGATTTTTTATGCCTCTAAGACTTTGAACGATGCCAACTAAATTACACGACTACTGAAAAAAAATTGCTTGTCGTTGTTTTCGCTTTTGAAAAAATTCGGCAATATCTAGTTGGATCAAAAGTCATAGTTTGGACTGACCACGCCGCTATTAAGTATTTGATGGAGAAAAAATATGCCAAACCTAGATTGATTAGGTGGATCTTGCTTTTACAAGAATTTGATATCGAAATCAAAGACAAGGCTGGGATTGAAAATGTTTTAGTGGATCATTTGTCTAGGTTAGAGAGGGTAGATGAAAAAGATTTACACATACCCATTACCGAGACATTTCCGGATGAACAACTTTTGAAAGTGAATTCTAAAAATCTGTGGTTTTCATATATTGTGAACTATCTTGCTTGCAGGATCATCCTGGATGATTGGACGTATCAAGAGAAGAAGAAATTCTTCCATTCTCTACGATATTATTTTTGGGATGACCCTATTCTCTTGAAGCAATGCAGGGATGGTGTCCTACACAGATGTGTACCTGAGGTGGAATACAAGAGTGTTCTTCGTCATTGCCACACACTACCGACGGGAAGACACCATGCAAGCTCTCGTACGGCAGCCAAAGTACTGGAAAGTTGTCTATACTGGCCTACCTTGTTTCGGGACGCTTATGAGTTCGTGAGGCAATGTGATTCCTGCCAAAGGGCGAGTAACATTTCAAAGAGACAAGAGATGCCCCTAAATGTTTTCTAGGAGGTTGAGGTATTTGATTTATGGGGTATAGATTTTATGGGACCCTTTGTGTCCTCAAATTCTAATTTGTATATCCTTTTATCTGTTGACTATGTGTCGAAGTGGGTGGAGGTAATACCCACGAGGACTAACGATTCCACTGTAGTGTGCAGGTTCATTAAGGAAAATATCTTCTGCAGGTTTGGTGTGCCCCGAATGATCATTAGTGATGGGGGTACGCACTTCCGGAATCAAAAGTTCTCGGCATTATTGAGAAAATATGGGGTCAAACATAACATTGGTACTCGGTATTACCCGCAAACTCAAGGACAAGTGGAGGTCTCCAATCGAGAAATTAAAAAAATCTTGGAGCGTATTGTGGCTTCCACGAGGAAAAATTGGAGTGCCTTACTACCGGATGCGTTGTGGGCATACACGACGGCATACAAGACACCTATAGGCACCACGCCTTTTAGGTTGGCGTACGGTCGGGCCTGTCACTTACCGGTGGAGTTAGAGAACAAAGCACATTGGGCGCTGAGGAAGCTCAACTTGAGTTATGATGAAGCGGGGAAGAAGAGATTACTGGAACTAAATGAACTGGATGAGCTACGAATGAATGCATATGAGAACTCTCAGATCTACAAGGAGCGCACAAAGTTGATCCATGATCGCCACATTCAGATGTGCACCTTCAAGAAAGGAGATCGTGTGCTTTTGTTCAATTCGAGGCTGAAGTTGCATCCCGGGAAGCTAAAATCCCGATGGAGTGGACCATTCATAGTAGGAGAGGTCAGACCACATGGCGCAATCATGGTGCACGATGGGGAGACTACATTTTTGGTGAATGGACAGAGGTTGAAGTTGTATTTTGGTGAAGATTACACGAGGAAGGTGAATGAGGTCAAACTCATTTCACTTTCAGATGCATGACGTGCTTCAAGTCGTCTAGCCTAAGACATTAAATAAGGGCGCTTGTTGGGAGGCAACCTAACCATTGGTACTTTAGTTTAGTTCCTTTACATTCATAGTTTGATTTGTTTTAACCTAGTTTTTAGTGTAAAAAAGATACCGTGATCGTTTGCTCATTGTGCAGGACTGAGGCAGAGTCGATACCATCGACCCTTGCGTCGATGGTATCGACCGTGGTATAGGTTGGTGACTGTAGAAATCGCACTGCGTCGATACTATCGACGGCCTCGTCGATAGTATCGACACACCAACAGGTTGATCGTCAAGTCAAGGTCGATAGTATCTACATGCCAGTCGATACCATCGAGATCTCTGGAGATATTCAGAAGAAATCGTCTCAGTACAGTCGATACCATCGACGGCCCTGTCGATGGTATCGACACATTCACACACAGAAGGCGGCGGCTGGGCCTCGTGAGGGTTTGCCCTAATCAGAGAGTCGATACTATCGACTCACGTCGATAGTATCAACGCGCCACATCAACAATCCACGAGGAAAGATCTACGGCGATCGCAGCAACCAGGAAGTCGATCCGGGGGACGAGTCGATACCATCGACTCGCGTCGATAGTATCGACGTGTCAGCAATCCGGGCCCTGCAGATCCAGCCATCGACGACTGTCGATACTCACAGCAGTACGGATTGTGCTACCCGTGTCGATACCATCGACTCGCGTCGATGGTATCGACGGGTATGCAGCAGCGCCGGCCACGGCTATATATGAGAAGGATTTGCGTTAGATGACATCAAAACTCTAGAGCAATCCTCCTCCACCTATTCCGAGCATATTACAGAGTGATCTGAGCCCGACGACGAGCAACACCGAGCACGTTCTTCATCGAGCAGAGATTCCTTTCTCCGATCTTCACCGAGCTCTCTCTCTATTCCTCTTTCTGTCGCGATCATGGTGCATGTTGCTGGTCCATCGTCGTCACGCGCCGACCCGATGGAAATCCCAGAATTCGTGCCATCACCTACCGCGTCGATTCCACGCCTGCGGTTGATTCATCCATCCGCGGAGGTCAAGAAGATATACGAGGAGATCTTAAAGAGAAAGATCGAGCCGACCCGTTATGTTAAACGAGAAACCATCCGCAACTTGGGGTTCGAAGCTAACCTCGACTATGTTCTGAAGGGACAGGCCCGACACACGGGAAGATGGCCTGACGAGCTGGAGTTTCATGCAGATGGCCAACCGTTCTTCGGCGAGTGGCCTGCGTACAAGGATTTGGTGCCTGAGTTTATGGCGTCGCTTGACGTCTGCGTCGTACCCAATGACGTCATAGCCACCGACCGCGAGTGGATCAAGGGTCGGGTGTCTTTCCAGCTTTACAACAACAACTACACCATTACACTCTGGCAGTTCAACAAAATCTTCAACTGGAATCATTCGCGGTCTGACTACCGGCGGCCGGACAACCGCACCGACTACGATGCAATCTTTGCCGAGCTTGTGACGGTGCCGCCGGGCAAGTCAGTGAGTTACCACAATGCTGCGGTAGCCGACTTTGAGCATCCATTTGTCCAGATACTCTACCGGATGCTGAGTTCTATGTTGTTTGCTAGGGGTGATCTGGCTCTCAGCAAGTTTCAGGAGACGGACCTATTTTTCTTTTATAAACTCCTGAAGCGCCAAGAATGCAACTGGGGAGCTTTCTTTTTGCAGCGGGTTTTGGCGGTGAAGAGGAGTACACGGAAAGCTCCAATTCACTTTGGCGGACTTATCACCAAGCTGGCCTCCTACCTTGGGTTGAATTTCCAGCAGCTTACTCCTCTCTCCAACAGGAGCAAGGTGAACTTGCAACATCTACACCGCTCCAACCTCATCCTTCTTCGAGATGGCTTGGCGTATGCACACTGCCACGTCAACCATGCTTACCAAGAATGCTCGCTTCCCGATCCGGTCTTCAACATCGAAGGGGCGCAACACTTCCGATGGCCTATCATAGCCATTGCTGACTCTGATGAAGACAACGGTAACGACGATGATGACAACAATGACGATGAGGCTGAAGAGGAAGAGGAGGCCTACACCCCTCTTCAGGCACGAGTGGCACCACGAAAGCGTCCTCACATGCATCCGGGTGCATCTTCATCTTCGCAGCCACTACCACCACCACCGCCCTTGCAGCCAAGCGAGGATGTCTATTCGATGCAGGGCATGTATGCTATGCTGCAAGACATACAACAGACGCAGCAGCATCACACGACATTGTATACCGGTGTTCAGGAAACTACGAACCGGTTACTGGACAATCAAAGGGCAATCTTCGAGAAAGAGTGCCTTCTCCTCGTCAACCAACAACAGATTCATGATCGATTGCATAGGATGGAGATGCAACAACATCCCTTTTACGATCACTATTGGAGCCAGAATTACTTTGGACGCTATCCACAACCTCCACCTAGGGCCCAGTTTGATCCGAGCTTCCAGGGGGAGTATCCATCTTGGGACCCCACGGCTCCACAGTACCCGCCTCTGCCTGAAGAGTAAATTGGTATCTCTGTTCCAACCTTTAAGATTGTTTTTTACTATGAGGCCATAGTCGAATTCAAGCTTAGGGGGGTGTTGGAACGGCTCTATTTTTTATTTTCTCTATTTTTAGTTTTATTTCTTTTGTTCTTATCATTTGTTTCTTGCAATCTTAGTTGTTTGTAGGATCCACATTCTATCTAGTGTAATCGTGGATGTCTTAAGTCTTGTGTCATCTCAGTTGCATGTACATGGGAATTAAGGGGAAATTAAAAAAATTTGTCAACTTTGATCACTTAACTTAAGAAAATGATTGGTTTTGTCAACTTTAAAACAGAAAATCACAACTGTACATTCCTAATGATTCATGAAAGTGGACGGAATTGGTTGTTTGAGCCTAAACTGATCAAATGATAATGAGACTCTAATTTGAAGTAAGAGAGAGAAACCTCTTAACTACTACACAGGTCAGTAAGGAGGGACACATAATACTTTTCAAAGGTTTAGTCAATTAGTCTTGTGATCTGTCCACCTCATTGCTTTTTACAATCCACCACAAGATTTGGAAGTAAAGTATGATTTCAACCTTTTTTATTGCATGTCATGTAGATAGGACTTGCATTGCAACCACTTTCATATGTTTTGCATGAAAAAAATAGAACAGTTATACATGCACATTACCCTTAGGTGCATGTCATTTAGTTGCATTCATAACTTTTATGCATAGAGTACATCATGTACCTCATTTCTTCCTTAATGGTGAATTAAATTGTTCCATACCTTCTAAATAGTTCAAATATTTGAGTAATGCAGAAAAAGTAAGTTCAATAAAGTATTCATTGGCAATTATGGATATAAGGGCTTGAAAAAAAAAAGAAAAAAATCTGGAAAAAAATGAAATTGAAAAAAAAAGTCATTAAGAAGCAAGTAGAATAAGAAGGAGAAAGGAGAATAATCTCACCTGTATTTTAAGATGAGTGAGTACATGATGTATCTCAATTAGATATCCATCTCATTTTGAAATGGGATGTTAGTGCATGCATCATTCCACCCAATCTTAGGCATTAGGGCATTTTTGATGTGCATTTGCATCATTTAGGGCATTTTTGTTTTATGCATGTTGAAATCGTATAATGCTTCCTTTTCTTTCATTAGCCACCCATTCCATCCACCCGTTGCTCGGATTGGTAGGCTACCGTGATTTTCTCCTCACTTGTGAATATCGGGAGAACTGCTTCCATGTAGATGGTAGTTAGGGCGAGCAACGTAGTATAGGAGATCACAAGATGCATTAAGTTTGGACCGGCGAATTTTATTATGTTAACTGCCTTATGTGATAGTGTTCATCAATTTTGAGGTGGACATCTTTTACGGATGATTACTGTCGCCTTTAGGGTAATTATCATTCTGTGGTTAGCGAGGGCCGATATGCGAATGTCCGGTGGGAGTCATATGGGATGTTTGTTGTGATGCTTTGTTCTTTAGTTGACTCTGGCAATTCTATTCTAAGGTTTAGTTGCTCGAGGGCGAGCAATGTTCAAGCTTAGGGGAGTTTGATGCGATGAGATTTTGATGCGATGATTTTGAGTCACATTTATAGACTGGTTTGATATGTGTTTTATGCATTTATTAGTCATTTTCATGGTTAATGTTGCATAATTCATCTACTTTGGTCTATGCTACTTCTTTATGTCAAATTTGCCTTATTTCAGCATTTTGAGTATTAATTATCAAAAGAATACATTTTGTGTAGACTTATGTGGTTTCATGTGTTAATTTTAGGAAAAACAAGTATCTGCTACTGTCGATACCATCGACCAGACCACATGTTGCCAGCTGCAAGTACCAGAAGAAAGTCGATACTATCGATAGGGATGTCGATGGTATCGAGATACCATCAGGTTGCTGGCGAGAAGTGAGTCGATACTATCGACCCATATGTTGATACCATCGACTAGTGGAGCTTCAGCGACGGTAAAAGGATAAAACCGACGCCTAAGAATGTCGATACCGTCGACCCGCGTCGATGGTATCGAGATAGCATCAGGCGCAAAGACAAAAGAAAAGAAGAATTGTCGATATCGCGCTAGGTCGATACCATCGACCGGTGTCGATGGTATCGACACCGTCAGATATGAGTTTGCTTTAGATTGATCTTAATCAGGCGGCTGTGATTAATTGGTGACCTAACTCGGGAATTATACCTAATGACGGTGCCCAAGAGGGAATCATCATGTCATTAGCTGATGCACACATCCCGAGAAGGTGTGGAGAGAAGAACGGAGCCCAGAAGCACGCCCCAGCCGATCCGGACGCTGAAGAAGACGATTTTCACCACCGAAAGGCGGGAGAACGCATATTCCACGCCAAGGATCGCTTGGATCTTCTCCGTTCAGGGGTTTCACCACTCAATCACATTTTTCTCCATGTTTCCCTTTTTCTACTCCACATTTTGCTCTGAGATGAACATGCGGGGCTAATCCCCTTTGTCTTTAGGACCGGGAGTAGCCCGGGAATTCATTGTATGACAATTTTATCATAGTAATTCATATCTTATCTCTTAAATCCGTGGTATAATTTCGTTTTCTCAATTATATTGTTATGCTTGATCACCATAATAATAATCTAATGCCCTTAATTGCTTTGAAAGAAGAATTAATAGTTGAAAAGAGACGGAATTTACATTAATTGACAAATCCCTTGAACAAGGTGGTGTAAGGTTAATGGTGGATACCGAGAGATCGTTTTTAATGCACCTAGTTTAGGGTATAGGTTACTACGACGGTGGAACCGACCTAGACGTAGGTAGTGAATTGTACCACGACAGTGGGCAATTCTGATTTCAGGCCACTACCCGGATAGAGAGATAAGATTGAGTGACTGCATAGAATTTAATACAATGAAAACCCGTGGTGAAAACACAATCCTAAAGATCTCATTTTGAATTGATTAAACCAAACATTTAATCGATTGCTTTGTTTTGTTTTATTTTTATTTTATTTTAATTTTAACAACAACTCTCAACTATTTAATCAGTCTAGCTGATCGTGAGTAGTTAGTAGGAGTCTCCGACAATTTCATGTATCCCTGAGTTCGACTCGGGCCTCACAAAGGCCTATATTACATTGACGCGTACACTTGCGTTTCTACGCACGGTAAATTCGTGTCATAGAGGTACACACTTGAAACCGTTTGTTAAAGCAAAATTTTGAAACCGCATGAACTCAACCGGTTTGGGATCGTTTGGTCCTAAATGGTCTTGAGACCGTTTGGACTCAAATGGTATTGAGACCATTTGGTCCAAACCTCCTCAAAACCGCATGGACCAAAAATAGTCTCAACTAATCAAATTGAATTAGGGATTCCAATGTTGATTCCTTCAACCATTGAATTCATGTAACCAATCATCAATTGGACCTATCACCATACTTTAATTGAGTTAAATAGGTCATCCTTAAACTGATTTGACCCTCAATTGACCCTCAATTGGTCATCAATTAGGGTTTGAATCAATTGGATTAGGGTTTGGAATCGATGATCCTTCAACATTAATCATTGTGTAACTAATTACTTTAAAACTATTGGACCATCATCCAAATTGGACATGACCTGACCCCAAACGGTCTTGGGATCATTTGGATGATCTCCAAATGGTCTTGAGACCGTTTTCCCATGTCAACATCAAAATCCAAGTCATCCAATTAGGGCTTGGTTCATTGGATTGATCACCAATTGAGCACTTGATTGCAATTCAACTTGGTATCTTTGGATCTTCAACCACCTAACCATACTCAACCCTAGACCTCCAAACGGTCTTGGGTGACCAGAAAACGGTCATGAGACCATTTGGGTCAATCAACCCAAGTTTCAAACTCAATCAAATTGGAAATCAGCACTTAACCCGATTAAGGTTTTGGTGATTGATGGACCTTCAACTCATGAACCAATTGGAACTAATCAATCATAATTGATGGGTCATTAACCTAAATCATTATGAAAAAATCCCCAAATGGTCAACCCTGGTCAACATCACCAAATGGTCTGAAACCATTTGGCCTCATGCAGCTTGATGAAACCGTTTACTCCCAAACGGTTTGGGAAACCGTTTGAGCCCATCAAATGAAACCATTTGGACAGGGATTTCTTTGGATAAACATATATGATGATGTCATCATCATCTTCCTCCGTTCATCCAAGAATTGTTGCTGTTCTTCACGGAATTTCAACAATGAACCAAAAGAGTATCGAATAGAAAAGAATAACCAATGATTATTATAGAAATGGATGCAATAGCAATGATTAAGGGTTTGAGTTATAAAACACACCTCTAACACTTATCCCAAGCTACAAGATCCCCATATATAATGGTGGATGGAGTTCCATAAACTTTCCAAGGTCCGTTCTTGAGCTTTTGGATGAACAAGTTGGCTAGGATTGGAAATCAGGTGAAGAAAACCAATAATCAAGCATTGATTTAGGGTTTTCACCATGAATCCGAGGTAGAAGATGATCAAAACTGACCAACAGGTTATGGTCGTCCTTCTCCTGATCCTGAGCTCTCCCTTGGTCGGCCAAAGCAAAGATGAGAATAGGAATTTCCAAGGAAACGATCCTTAAGTGTATTAGAAAAACGATATGTAAACATATTTCAAGGAAAGAGAAAATGGGATTATTTTCTTTAAATTACAAAATAATTTCCACAAAATCCCCCTACATTTCTTGGCCATGAAGCCATCTTCATGTTCTTGCAAAACCTCTTCATTATCCAAGAATTAATGGAAAATAAATTAAGCACCTTAAAGAGTTTTATATTAAAATCCATCCTTTTAGTGGATATTACTTTTTATTATGATAATGTGAGTGGAGTTTTCACCTCCTTGGGATATTTCGTGGTCCTTGCATAGCTCAAGTATGTCCACACACATATGAATCCAACCATTTTAATTTTGATTGAAAGCCCTTTTATTAATACATTTATTTTTGCCCTAAATTGAATTAGGGTTTCAATTAGGATTAAATCTTGATTATTTTAATATCAAGATTCTCTCTCCTCCAACTTAATTCAAATGAGGCGCCCCTCTCATCTTATTTTCTCTACATGATGCCAAGAAACATTAGGGACCTTATTGAAGTAGTAATTTTCATATTGAACACTGGGTTTTGGGTAAATTGCACATTACACCAAAACTAGGTTTTAATGCACAGATATTGCTTTATCAGCTCTTTCTTGGTACTCAGGCTACCACAAGCCATACTTCTGCATCATCTTCACTCTCATGATGATACAACACATGGGGAACATATTATCATGTACAATTTGCAATTTAACCCCTCAACTTGGGTAATTTGCACTTTAGTCCAAATCAACCAAAACATTATTTCAACATTATACAAAAAGGACTAAAATTTAAATATAAGTTCCTCTTGAGTCCTAATTACTTTTCACAAGATAATATTAAGCATATACTCAACCTTATTAGGAAAATCATCTAGGGTTAACACATAACCCAGGTCAGGGATGTTACACTATGTGTAACCCTGATATAAAAGGATAATATGTGAAACTCTAATGTAGAGTGATATTATGTGAAACCCATAAATATGGGAGATGCTATGTGAACCTTAATTTATAAACATGGAAAACCCTATTCCTAATAATGGAATAGTGATTAATATATTGACAAGTGTAAAAAGAGGTCGATAATGGATATCCTTATATCAGTAGTTCCTAATTCAAAGATGAGTCTATATCATTATTAAAGGTTGTATTTTCTAAATAAGTGACTTACGACCAATACATTACAAATGTGATGAAATGTGTATAAAGTATTAGGAGGGGAAATACCCTAATACAAGCTAAGTGGATGAACTCAAGTTAGATAAAGGTGATGAGGGAAGTGATACATCAAAATATGATAGATATCACATCCAGCACCTCAAGGTTGATATACTTTAATGTATTTTAAATCCAATATATTTGGATGAGTGACACATGAAATGTGTCATGTCAGTTGTTACATTGAGATGTAATGCACTTTGATAAGTGTAGGCTAACATGCCTTATGAAAAGGTTAATCCAAATCAATAAACTTTGATGCAATCATATTCTTGTAAAGATGAGAGAGAAATTCATACTTTGTGTTGATAATTCATTTAATGATAAATGATGAGAATAAATAAGTATGATTGAATACTTATGTTATCAATGTTGGCTCCTAGCCGTGTGGAGCAATGAATTAAGGTTTGATCATTAATAACATGATCTTAAGAACCTAAATGGTTATTTGTGGAAAAACCCTAAAGTAGGATGATGATATGTAAGAGGAATCCTAACCCTAAAAAGGGAATAGTGGTATTACTTTGTGTTGCATGGTGTTGATATGAAAGCATTATAACTGTTATCATGAGTACTAATCATGCAGGTATGTTGAGATGATAAGCATAGCCAGGTATGAGCTATGATGCTCTTATATTGAAAATGTTTTATAGGCCTTATAAGCCTTCATATGCTTTGTTGCTTAGTGAGAGGTAATATGAAATTAATCAGCCCTGTGTGCCATATGATGTTTTAATTATTGAAATTGTTTATGGGCTTCATAAGCCATAATATGCCTTGTTGCCTATTAAGAGGTAACAATAGGTGAATTAATCTTTGTGTGATATGTGGAATGCTTTTTACTTAAGAATCATGCTTACCTTGGTCAAATGACCTGAAGGTATTAAGTTACCTGTTATGTTGTAACACGTATTCTATGATGAACTAAGGGTTTGAATACCCATATTCTATAATCATGATTATGAACTTGTTTAGAAATGAAAGGTACTTGATGAGATGAGGGATTAAGAACCCAATACTTTGTTAAAAAGAGTATGGCTACAGGCCATGACTCTACAAAATAATGCCAGGTATTAGCTATGTGATCTAAGCCTGAAGAGAGTATATGTTGCGGCTATAACTCTATAGTGAAGATGTCAATATACCATGGCAAGTTAATTGCAGTCTGACAAATGATGTGTAAAATATAATCAGATGTGTTGAGTACGTTTGCATAAAGATAAAATGCTTTAGATAAGAACAATGTACTAATCTGTTAGACAATGAATTAACTGTTGTTAAACAATTATGATTCCTCTGTTCATATTTATCTTAATAAACTGCAATAATAATGTTTCTGGCGGAGAGTTATATCTCTCGCTGGGGTAATTTACAATTGTCTCACCCCCGTGGGAACCACATTTTTAGGTGGACGCGGACGAAGAGGCATGAATCCTTCAGTAGGTGAAGGACAACAACAACAACAGCAGGGACAACAGTGAATTCTCAGGTGGAGACACTGGTTGATATGTCTTGTATAGATGTACATAGAGTCCTATGTGTCGTCTCTGTACTCTCAGGTCCTCAGAGTAGTAGTTAGTGCTTTCGAGATTTTGGCTCAGTGCCTCGAGATTTTATATTGCCCATGTTTAGTTTAATAGTGCAGTTGATGCTTGTAATTCTCAGAAAAAGATGATACAGGACATGTACTTGTAAACTAGTATGTAATTATATTACTTCAGTTCTTTGTGAAAGAGTTTTTCTATGTGTGGACCTCTTTGTAAAATGGTTTTAATTTTTAGTGATTTTCGGTAATCCACTGCTTAGTGATTGCTTCCGCTAAGTTAATAACGTTTTATTCAAACGATGCGTCACAATTTAGTGGTATCAGAGCTCTAGGTTTGTTGAGTCTACAGAGACATAGGACTAAGGTGTTGAGTTTGTGTTAGTGTTTTCCAGTATACCTATAGTGACTTTTGCTTATGCATAGTAAAGGGTAAAGTTTATAAATGATTGGGGAACACGAGGAACACATTGCTAAGGGAAATGATGTTGTACCAGGAGAGGGTGCAAGGGATCAGGCAAGAGAAGAATAAGTGCCTGAGAATTCCCATCATGACCTGATCAGGATAGAGAATCCTATGTTTATGCTCTTGAAGGGTAGGTTAGGACAACAATAATGCATTCAGAAGACTGGATACTAGCATTACAACCTAGGTTACCAGTCTTTAATGTGGAAACTTTAGGCTTTGAAAGGGTTCCTAAATGACATAGCCATGTTGGAACAGTGGAAATGTGAGAAAGATTAATATATGGCGAGAAAGTAGACTCTGCCATAAGTTTAGACATATAGTATATATGTGATGGTAGTGCCCAAGGAGGGGAAATATGCTGAGATTTAAGGTAAGATCTCTATAATTTCAGAGACATTTGCCTAGTTGTTCTGAAAAGCCAAAGTTTTTGGTGCCACCAGTGCAATAAATGCCTAATGCACCAGGGCAATAGCCACTAAGTAAAGGCAAAAGCAACAACAAGCAATTGCGAGGTTCTATGCAATGAATCAATCTGATGCAATAGTCAAACCTCGGGTTGTGACAGGTCAGATGAAATAGATTCATTCTGATATTTCATTTCATGATTCTATGTGTTAAAAATAAGAAAGTTGTTGTTTTTTTAATTTTCCCTGACTAGTCCTATAAGGACATAAGGAGGATGAGAATTTACATTTTACCCAGTATACCTTGAAATGCTTTATAATATCTCTTATTTGTATGATAGAAGATGAGATATAGAAGTGATGCCTGAGGAAAATCCAAGAATGAAAAATTCTGTGTGTATAATGATATGAAAAGTGAGGAACATGATAGCAAATAAAGTGCATACTACCTAATCTCAATACTTGTATACCCTGGCCAGGTATATGATTATTGGAGATAGGGCAAGTATGGAACTCTTAAACCCTTCAACCCTCATCATGTGATCTCGGGTTCACCATATCCACCCAAGGTATCCGTTTAGACCCTCTTGTGATGCATCGGTTTGGACTACCATGAGGTGTATCGATTTAGGGAATTTTTTCCAATTATGTCAGGTTCATCACTCATTAGGGGTGACATTTTAGCTACACTTGAGGTGTGGGATTATCCACACAAGGGTTATGTCAGTTCATCTCCTTGAAAATGTAACGGGCTACCCTTCTTGAAGGTGTATTGGGCATCAACTCTTGAAGGGATATCGGGCATCCCCTCTTGAGTGTGTGATGGGCATCACCACCCTAAGGTATGATGGGCAACACATGGTGTGATGAGCATCCATTCTTGGAGAAGTGTCGGGCATCACATCAAGTGACGAGCAACATTAGGGTTAGGGTTAGGTCATGACGACCATTTGCTCAATCATGGGCGTCACGACTAGCTTTCTAGCAAACCAGTTCACACAAGGGGTCCTCATGTTCATGACGGGCTAGCAAGGTGTATCAACCTAGCCCCATCTAGGGCATGATGAGTAACAATCATAAAAGCCCATTGATTTGGCAACACATAGATTTAATCATCTCTAGTTCATGATGGGTTAACACCTCCGTAAGGCATGTCAGCCTAACTATTCATATTGGTTTGGGCACCCCTCTAGGGCGTGATGGTTTATCATCCTTACAACTATCAGCCTAAGTACTCCCAAGTCATAATGACTTGCAACATGTGTATCGATTGAAGCATCATGAGTCATGACAACCATCCCCACCTATGTGTTGACTTAGTCATCTTCAACCTTAGGAAACTTGGTCACTAGTCCATCTACTCATAAAAGCAAGAAAAAGCAAGACATAGGCAACATATTAAACAAAGTTCCTTCATCCAAAATAGTCCTCAAAACAGAACACTAACTACTAGCATATAAGAGGCTCAAGATCTAGAGATGAAGAACAACTTAAGCATATAGAGAATGATAATAATAAAGGAGGTTAAGAGTTATATGACCTGCCTCAGGAAGGTCTCCATCTAGACTCCAAGCTTCCATGATCAAAGCTCCAAAGAACACGTTCCTCAACTTGAAGATGATCGATCAAAAGTTCCTAACTCGACCTCAACATCACCTCAAGAAAGAAGAAGAAAATGCCATGGTTATGGTAGCTCAAGAAGAAGGAAAGGAGAGAGAACCACGTCCCAAACAACCTTCTTCCATTGAATGATCCATGGAAAAAATTAGAAGAAGAAGATGATGAAGATATCTCAAAGGAAATGGCCATCAAAGAAACATAACTCTCCAAGATGGAAGTTGAACAAGAAATCACCATGAGTAAGGAACTTGACCTCCCAAGCTCCATAGGGCTTCCTCTAGATCCTTCAACTTCCAATATCGTCCACCAAAAGGAGAAGAACAAGAGTGGATGAAAGGATTTACTTATGTGAAGAAGGAGTGGGTTATATACTTGAGGGAAAGAAGAGAGATCAAAGGAGAGGTGTCATCACCTTAGGAGCTTAGGTGACACTTGTCCAAGAGAAAAGGGCCACATGCAACAACATGGAAGGCATGGTGATAATATCTAGGTTAGATCTCATCCTCTAGGTCTCCTTACAAGATCATAGTTGATATGCCAAATCTCTACACCCTTCACAACCGATATGGTAAAACCCAACATACTCACAAACCGATAGAGCATACTCCATACACTCACAAGCCGATAGGCACAACCCCACACACTTAAAAACCAATAGATAACCACCCTACATACTTCACAAACCGATAGGGCTCAACCCTACACATCCAAAAACCAATAGGCAGCCTCTCCAAGGTTCTTTAACCCTAGATAGCTCGTCAAAGAGCAAGGCACATCTCACACATGTGCTCCATATATCACAAAAGATGTCATCACACAACCAAGATCCAAAGAAGGTGCCCACCTATTCTTCTTTCCTCTAGATGATTCCAAGATAAGGAAGGAATACTCTAGAGGAGGTAGATTGCATGTTAACCCTTTACTTTGGGTAAATTGCAATTTACACCAAAACTAGCACATATAGCACAAACATCAACCATACAAGCTCATCTTGATACTTAGGCTTTTCACAAGGTGCACCATAGCATCATTATCTCTCTTATAATGCTAAAGAACTATGGGCACACTCATCATGTGACATATTGCAAGATAACCCCTCATCTTGGGTAAATTACGCATTGGTCTATAACAAGCAAATATTACTCAAACATCATTCAAACACGACCAAACTTGAAACATAAACATGTAACATTATTACAAAACACCCCAAATGATTAGGTTAAAGTTCTAAGAACTTACTTAAGAAAAACATATAGCCCAAAACCTAGGCCATGGTCCTTACATACACAATAGTAGATGGCTTGAAAAAGAAAACCTGGAAGCCTTAGAAGTCTTTCCCCTCTTAATTTATTATGAAATTCCTTTTTTTATCCTTCTTACATACTTTTTCTTTCCTTTCACAAGCAAACAAATTTCTTCTCGCTAATCCATGATGTTGCTAATTGCCCCTTGGCTTGGAAGTTGTTCTATTATTTATGGCCGCATGATTTCTAGGATTTGTGATCCCATCTGCAGGCACCAACAGGCCATAATGGGCCTTGGCCTCTCTGGTCCAGACACGTGGGATTAACTATCTCCTCCTCTAGCCTAAGGAGGAGACTGTCATCATAGAATCATCATTAGGAATGTATGTCGCTAAGCTCTTCATAAAGCTTCAACTTTTCTCATGTTACCACCTTGGTCATCATATTAGAAGCATTCTTCTCAGTATGGATCTTCTTCAGTGCCAACAAGTTCTTCTCAATTACATCACCTAGGCAATGATATGTCGCATTAATCTGCTTTCTCTATGCATGATACATTGTGCTCTTGCTCAAATCGATAACACTATGACTATCATAGAAAATAGTCTAATCAGTCTGACTCATACTAGCTCCCCCAGAAATCTCATAATCTAGAGCATTTATTTCCTACTTTTGCTTCTACAATGTATGAATCAAGGCTATAAATCACATTTATAACCCCATTTGGCTCAAATCCATGTAATTTCTCCCCTTTCTTCTCATCTTTATTATTGTTTTCACTACTCTCTACCCCAATGTTGGAAATTCTTCATGTTCCATGGTAAAAATGCCTCTTCTTTACCTAAAACCCTCTCGTATCTTCATCTTTGGCCTAGTTGGAGCTATTACATGCTAAAGTAAGCGTTTGAAGCTTGAAAGGTGGATTTTTTTTGTTTGGATTCTATGTTTTCTTTACTGGATTCATTCTCTTCAACAAAGGTGAGTGATTTCACCTATTTTTAATCGTCGTTGGGTGTGATTTCTACCTATAACCACTTGATATCACCTATATGTGTGTTTAATGAACAAAAAATGAATTTTGGCTAAATGTTTGGGACATTAGGGATTATCATCATACTTATTGTATATTTTAGTTCCACAAAAAAAATAATGGCTTATTTTACTGCCTTAATTTTGAAAGCTATAATCTTTACATGCAAATAGCCTTGAATTGTCAAATAGGCCCTTTTTACTGCTTTTGAAAGATATGGATTTTTTGAACATAAGTCTCAGTGAAGATTCCTTTCTTACATAAGATAATATACTAGAAAATTTAAATGGCTTTTTTATCTCTAATATGACGTGGCCTACTGGCCAAAATTGAGAGATTTGGCTATGTATATGCATGCTCCTTGTGTTTTTTTGTTAGTTAATCAATTACTAACTCATATCTTAGTAGGGCATGCTAATATCTCTTCTTTCCATGAAAGACGAGCAATTACTAATGAATAAAGTGAAACACTATATCATTAAGTTTCGCTATGACCACATAACTTCCCTGATGTTTGAAAGTTGGGGAAGCAAATCATGCACCCTTTCAATATGGGGATCGTGAGAAGGTACTTGGTGGTGCTTATGTGGTCCGTAGTGTATTTGGTTTCCCACCCTTTTTAGGTTCTCAAGACCCATCTTAGGATTTTTCTAGTGAGGGGATACCTCCCCCAAAGCGTCAACGAGCCAAAGGTGGGGATCTAGCCTCTTGGTGGTCCCTATATACACTAATTTCCAACTCATGGAATTTTCATTCGATAATGTGTCCATGATTCCGATTTTGTTATATACCTTGTACTAATGTGTATATCTTGTACAAACATGTAGTGGCTTTGGTCACTTGCGATGACATTTTACACCTACAAATTTATGAATACGATGGGCCCTTTCCAGTGATCACATATGTTAATATAGTTGGAATTTCATACCGCTATTTTCCTTGCCTTGTTGGTTGAATGATAATGTACAATTAAGATTTGATCGAATTTTTGGTTTTGGCATCTTCACTTTGTGGAGTTCCCAATCTCGGAGCATTCTGGTGTGTTGAACCTGGGGTTGAGGTGCCAACATCGCCTACTTGGAATATATGGCTAATGTATGTCTCTCCCTTCTATATAAAGGGTCAAGATATGAGTACAAGGACCACTCTTTTTTACCCATAGCAACGTCAAAAATATGAGAATTGCACCCAAGGCCACTATCTCTCGCTCAACAACTCCAGGTCGTCACAAGGACACAACTCATCACCACAAAAGCTCCACCACCACCACCATCATCATCTTCTGGAGATCTCACCACATAGACAAGTTATCATAGCTCGTGGTCCACATCACATAATTGCAAGATCATGTCATCACATTCATCATGCAGTTGGTATTTTATTATTATGTTTACATAACGTCCTTATTTTTCTGCACGGTTGATTTGTTAGATTATCTCTTCATTATAATTATTATACAACCATAAAGACACCATCACACAAGAATTAGGAAGTCACTGAGAGCAACATACAAACCATCATGGTTTTGAAACGAAATAGATTTGTTTTCATTTCTAGAGAGAGAGAGAGAGAGAGAGAGAGAGAGAGAGAGAGAGAGAGAGAGGTGATGGGATCTTGAATCGTGACGTTACCCGATCTTGTTTCCTTTTTCGTTGATAAATCAGGCAACGGAGCAAACACCTTTCCACATTCTCGCTGCATACTGGACCGATCGGAACCTTGGCATCTATCTACTTCATTACATGGTGGGCCCGGGGTAGGGGGGTGGGGGTGGGGGTGTTATATTGACGAAACAAGAGATAATAAGATATTGTCATGTAACGGCGACAGCAGATGAGTTCTCATCGAGGCACGTGGAAAGAAAGTTCCGTCCTTGATACTTTATACAATAATAATTAAATCGACTCTGTTTCTCTATTATATAAATGTTCTCATCATTTGAGGAGAGAGTAAAGATCTCTCTGTATTCTAAACTACAGCATGGTTAACGAGAAAGTCCCTTTCTCTATTTCTTTATAAAAGTTTGTTGTTGTCATATGAGGAGAAAGAAGTAATAAGTCTTTCTGTATTCCAAAGCCATATTTTCCTAATTGGGCTCCCTCGGCTGTCATTTTTTCTTTTTTTTAAGTATTTCTATATGTATTCTTATTCTCACCACTAGGTCTTAACACCACGCCACTAGGTAAATTACTTGCCAATTTGGCGTCGTGGAGTAGGTGTGGGTGTAGTCCTTTGGTGGGGTTCAAGGAGGAGATATTTTTGTGCTCGCTCCAAAGTTTTGTTTTCCTCCATTTTTCTATTCCACTAGCGTGTCAAATGGTTGGCATACAGCAGACATTTTTTTTAGAGGGGGTTGGGGGAGGTTGTCGGCAGGCATGTATACTCATTATCTTTCTAGATGCATCTATAATTCGAAAGTCTTTTTAGTGGATACTCATTATCCTTCTAGATGCATCTATATTCATTATTTCTCATTATCATGTTTATTTCTTATTAAAATATCTCTTTTTGAGAATTTCTCTTTATCTTTCCTTTTTATTTTCCTCATTGACACTCTTTTTAACATTAGGAATCCTTGGGATACGAAAATCTACCAAGGATAACTCAATTATACCTCTTTTTACTTATTTCCCATATTTTATCATTGTTTTCAATTTCTTTCTTAATAAAGAAATATTTAATTGATCTTTTCTTTTCTTATTACATTATCTTGGCAACTTTGGACTCCTCAGAACCCAAGGAACCCAAGAGGCACGAAATCCAACTTTAGATTACATTCTTTTGCCTTCTAGAGGTTTCTACATTTTTCTTTTCTCCATTTCTTATTAATAATGGAATTCCTTTTGTCTTTTCCTTGTTATTGGGCCCAATAGCCAATAAATCCCACAAAACAACCAACAAAGCTATTGTAAATGAAACCCATTTATCCAAGACAAATTATACCATTATTTGTTCCAATATATTTAATACGAGAAATTACATTTCACACCAAATGAACCCAAAAGTTGGGGTTGTAACACATGATGATAATATCTAGGTTAGATCTCATCTTCTAGGTCTCCTTACAAGATCATGGCTGATATGACAAAGCTCTACACCCTTCACAACTGATATGGTAAAACCCAACATACTCACAAATTGATAGAGCATACTCCATACACTCACAAGCCGATAGGCACAACCCCACACACTTAAAAACCAATATATAACCACCCTACATACTTCACAAACCGATAGGGCTCAACCCTACACATCCAAAAACCAATAGGCAACCTCTCCAAGGTTTTCTAACCCTAGATAGCTTGTCAAAGAGCAAGGCACATCTCACACATGTGCTCCATATATCACCAAAGATGTCATCACACAACCAAGACCCAAAGAAGGTGCCCACCTCTTCCTCTTTCCTCTAGATGATTCCAAGAGAAGGAAGGAATACTCTAGAGGAGGTAGATTGCATGGTAACCCTTTACTTTGGGTAAATTGCAATTTACACCAAAACTAGCACATATAGCACAAGCATCAACCATACAAGCTCATCTTGATACTTAGGCTTTCCACAAGGTGCCCCATAGCATCATTCTCTCTCTTATGATGCTAAAGAACTATAGGCACACTCATCATGTGACATATTGCAAGATAACCCCTCATCTGTGCATTGGTCCATAATAAGCAAATATTACTCAAACATCATTCAAACATGACCAAACTTGAAACATAAGCATGTCACATTATTACAAAACACCCCAAATGATTAGATTAAAGTTCTAAGAAACTTACTTAAGCAAAACAAACAAGGTTAGCCCAAAACCTAGGCAACAGTCCTTACATACACAATAGTAGATGGCCTGAAAAAGAAAACCTGAAAGCCTTAGAAGTCTTTCCCCTCTTAATTTCTTATGAATTTACTTTTTTTTTTCTCCTTCTTCCATATTTTTTGTTTCCTTTCACAAGCAAACAACTTTCATCTCGCTAATCCATGATGTTGCTAATTACCCCTTGTCTTGGTAGTTGTTCTATTATTTATGGCTGCATGATTTCTAGGATTTGTGATCCCATCCGCAGGCACCAACAAGCCCTAATGGGACTTGGCCTCTCTGGTCCAGACACATGGGATTGACAATCTCCTCCTCTAGCCTAAGGAGGAGACTGTCATCATAGAATCATCATTAGGAATGTATGTCGCTAAGCTCTTTATAGAGCTTTGGCTTTTCTCACGTTACCACCTTGGTCATCATATTAGAAGCATTCTTCTCAGTATGAATCTTCTTAAGTGCCAACAAGTTCTTCTCAATTACATCACCTAGGCAATGATATGTCACATTAATCTGCTTTCTCTATGCATGATGCATTGTGCTCTTGCTCAAATCGATAACACTATGACTATCATAGAAAATAGTCTAATCAGTCTGAATCATACCAACTCCCACAGAAATCTCATAATCTAGATCATTTAATTTCCTACTTTCACTTCTACAATGTATGAATCAAGGCTATAAATCACATGTGTGTTTAATGTGCGAAAAATGAATTTTGGCTAAATGTTTGGGAAATTAGGGATTATCATCATACTTATTGTATATTTTAGTTCCACAAAAAAATAATGGTTTATTTTACTGCCTTAGTTTTGAAAGCTATAATCTTTACATGCAAATAGCCTTGAATTGTCAGATAGGCCGTTTTTACTGCTTTTGAAAGATATGGATTTTTTGAACATAAGTGTCAGTGAAGATTCCTTTCTAACATAAAATAATATACTAGAAAATTTAAATGGGTTTTTATCTCTAATATGATGTGGCCTACTGGCCAAAATTGAGAGATTTGGCTATCTATATGCATGCTCCTTGTGTTTTGTTATAGTTAATCAATTACTAACTCATATCTTAGTAGGACATGCTAATATCTCTTCTTTCCATGAAAGACGAGCAATTGGACTAATGAATCAAGTGAAACAGTATATCATTAAGTTTCTCTATGACCACATAACTTCCCTGATGTTTGAAACTTGGGGAAGCAAAACATGCACCCTTGTATATATAAACAAAGTTTATGTTTTGTATAAACATGTAGTGGCCTTGGTCACTTGTGATGACATTGTACACCTACAAATTTATGAATAAGATGGGCCCTTTTCAATGATCACATATGCTAATATAGTTAGAATTTTATACGGGTATTTTCCTTGCGTTGTTGGTTGAATGATAGTGTACAGATAAGATTTGATCGAATTTTTGGTTTTGGCGTCTTCACTTTGTGGAGTTCCCAACCTCAGAGCATTGTGGTGCGTTGAGCCCGGGGTTGAGGTGCCAACATCGCCTACTTGGAATATATGGCTAATACCTATCTCTCCCTTCTATATAAAGGGTCAAGATATGAGTACAAGGACCACTCTTTCTTACCCATAGCAACGTCAAAAGTATGAGATTTGCACCCAAGGCCATTATCTCTCGCTCAACAACTCGAGGTCATCACAAGGACACAGCTCATCACCACAAGCTCCACCACATATTATCCATCTTCTTCTTCTCGAGATCTCACCACATAGACCACTTCTCATAGCTCGTGGTCCACATTACAAGAGATAATAAGATATTGTCATGTAACGGCGGCAGCAGATGCGTTCTCATCGAGGCACATGGAAAGAAAGTTCCGTCTTTGGTACTTTATACAATAATAACAAAATAGACTCTGTTTCTCTATTATTCATGTTCTCATAATTTGAGGAGAGAGAGTAAAAGGCTTTCTGTATTCTAAACTACAGCCTGGTTAACGAGAAAGTCCCTTTCTCTATTTCTTTAGAAAAGTTTGTTGTTGTCATATGAGGAGAAAGAAGTAAAGTCTTTCTGTATTCCAAAGCCATATTTTCCTTATTGGGCCCCCTCGGCTGTGATTTTTTCTTTTTGTAGTATTTCTATATATATTCTTATTCTCTCCACTTGGTCTTAACACCACGCCAGTGGGTGTAAATAACTTTGCCAATTTGGCGTCGTGGAGTAGGTGTGGGTGTAGTCCTGTGGTGGGGTTCAAGGAGGAGATATTTTTCTGCTGGCTCAAAAGTTTTGTTTTCCTCCATTTTTCTATTCCACTAGCGTGTCAAATGGGTACCATCCAGCAGGCATATATATATATATTTTGGAGGGGGTTTGGGGGAGGTTGTCGGCAGGCATGTAGATCTGGTATGGAAGTGATGGAGAGTGACAGGCAGGGAGTGGTTGTTAATTAATTACTATATATATATCAATTCTTTAAGGCATTGATTCGCTTATGGTGAATTCTATGGTTGTTCGCATTGCCGACACCCTCGCCATCTAGTCATCTATCAGTATCACCCTCTAATTTAAATCCCCACTAATAATTAAATATAACTCCTCCCTTGTGCCACTGGAAATTGGAACGGCCTCATGAATGATGCCGACCAAATAGATGATGTTGCCTTGCCGCGTAGTGTGTACCTTTGCCGCGCCGGCTCGCTATTGTGGGTCCCATCCTGACTGAACAGCGAGCCTCTCCGCGAGACACACACTCAATACTCTGTCCGTGACGCCGCCGTGCGAAAAGCCAGTATACATCATAAACCCAGATCTCTTCTTGGCTTTTCCTCTGCCCCACACCCCGACCCACACAACACCACCATTCACCACCCATCTCCTCCCCCCTCGACACACACACAGACGCCCCGCCCCCCACATCATGGCGGGCATCCTGACCCGCCCACGGCGGAGATCCGTCTTGCCTTTACCCTACCTCCTCCCCCTCGCCTTCTTCGCACTCCTCCTCGCCTCCTCCCCCTTCGTGTACAGCCGTAGGCTCCTCCTCTCCGGCCCGTCACTCCTCATCTCCGATGGGATCGCCTCGTCGTCCTCCGCCACCGGATCACTCTCGCCGTACCTCCGTCTCGGCACCCGACTCTCCGCCGAGCAGTGCGAGCAGACCTACGGCGTCTTGCCCTGCACCACCACCGCCATAGGAAACCTGTTCCTGTTACTCGTCTACGGGTTCTTCATGTTCCAGGCAGCCAGGTACCTGTCCAATGGCAGCGAGATGTTGCTCCAGATCCTTGGTCCCGGGATTGTCGGCGGGCTGTTCTTGCCCATCCTTGGAGCACTCCCCGACGCCATACTCATATTCGGTAAGGCCAGTGTTTTTTTTTTCGTTATTCCAGTCTGTTTTTCCATTCTTTTTTCTTAGTCTTACTGATAAAAACAACATGTTTGCTACCCTTGTACTTGATCTCGCTACTCTTTCTGTCCCCGACCGTCTACTTACTAACTCCACTGTACATACTAACACTGTCGAATTTCCGGTCACTTCCCCCTCTACACTTAAACCCCAACGCACTCGCCACCTACATTAGTTCAGTTCGTCGGATGCACTAATTCCGCGATCCATGTCCTGTTGTCCTCTTTGCTAATAATGCCCAGCAGCTTCGTCTTCTACCCATGTTCCTGTCATGTACCCGAGATCCCTTTCCCTGGGTTCAATCTCGTGGCATAGCACCTCTTCTTCTGATATACACTACATTTCTCTCTCTCACTTGTTGCCAAAAAAAAACTGTTCTGCGTTTGTCTTCACCCTTGGACTCTTTTTCAAATTCCGCTTGATTGTCGCTTACTTGAAAAACAAAGGTCACTAACAATTCATTCATTCTTTTGTGGACAAAATTCTGTATGCAGTGTCTGGGATTTCCGGAACAACAGAGGAAGCCCAGCAGCAGGTCCTCATCGGGATGGGACTTCTCGCCGGTTCCACGGTCATGCTGCTCACCATACTGTGGGGGTCATGCGTCGTCGTGGGGAGCACCAGCATCGTCAACGGAAGAGCCGTAGACAGCTCCAACGAACAAGGAGGGAAACTCAGCTTGTTTGGTATGTCGACTTTGTTCACGTACTTACTTACTCATAAAGCCTATTACCATCAACAACATACAAAAAAGCTTACCAAATATCTCTTCTTCTCTTCGGGACTTGCAAGGCTCTGGCATCTCCACCGATATCCAGACCAGCTACGCCTCCAGGATCATGGTCATATCTATCATCCCGTTTGTAATCATGCAACTACCTAAGATATTCAAATCCCCATCCTGGAACAAAGTCACTGTTCTTGTTGCACTTATCCTCTCTGTCGTCTTCCTGCTCTCCTATTGCGTGTTCCAGGTACGCATTGCACTTTCTCTTCTGCTTTTTATTTACCGGTTCCTTAATGCTATTCATGCTATTTATACTTGCATTTTTGTAATGCCAATAGCTCTACTAGTGGTATGATGATGTATCATGCATATACACGATTGAAAACTCATCTCGTCTGTGGTGTTGGGTAATTAATTATTTCACAGATGATGCTTACAAAACTCATCTTGAGGATTGTGATCACCCTTAACCGATTTCCAAATTAGAGACAAGTCTCAGCATGGCACAACTTGAAGAGATTTACAGGCTTCACACAAATTACGGAAAAGATGAACCCATACAGACTGGACCACGCCATATGCCCCGAAACAACATTTAGAGTTGTCAACAATCCTTTAATATAGTCATGCAACATAGAGTGGACACCGATTCTGGATATACACACTTTCTTCTCATATCCTTATCGAATGTGGGATTAGTCATGGCCCCTCTACTTTCATGAAGTCCGGAACTGCACCACCAGAAATCAGACAGTTCTATAACGTGGTGCTATGGTTAGTCAAACCCTCGTTGTTGTAGCGTATGGGAGTGACTAAAGGAGCCAGCAATTATGTTTAAAATGTGAGGAGGAACTTGTGCAGGCCATGCGCGACATCTATTCAATCTGATGTAGCTTCATATGGGCTTATCTCGCAGATAAAATGATGATATTATATGCAAATGGAGACACCAAAAATCAAAGTGGGTGTTAACTGCGAGAAACAAAAAAATGTCTCAATTTTCTTGTGGAACAATGGTAGGCCTTATTAATATTTTTGATTTGTGAAATGCTTCAGATTTATCAGCCATGGATTCAAAAGCGAAGGCTTGCATATGCAAAGCTTAAGCATGCAATGTCTGGATTCCTGAAGCATGTACACACTGAAAGCCTTGGTCGGCTTCTTCATGAGGATGGATCTCCTAACAGAGAATGCATAGAGAAGTTAGTCTCCGTTTCAGTACCTGCTTTCTTTACATTAATACTAGGCTATACTCCATAATCTATTCATATATAACCACATCCATTTTGCTGGCAGTTTGTTCAAGAAGGTTGATCGAGATAAGAATGATTCAGTATCCCGCGAGGAGTTGGTTACACTAATGGTTGGGATACAATATGTCATGGACATAGACAACGATGAACTTGTAGATCTTGTAATGACTGATTTCGATACTAATAGAAATAAAAGTATTGACAAGGATGAGTTTATAGCTGGAATTGAGAAATGGATTCAAGAAGCTAAGAAAGCTACCAACTCTTCAAGTGATCCTTTCCATGCATTCCATGATGTAAGTACTGCTTACACGCGTATATATTTGATAACTTCTTCTAGAAATATGTTGACGCTTGAAACTTTGTGCAGCATGCTGGGGTAGAGCACAACATGTTGGCTGAAGGCGGTGAAGACGAAGAGGTGGAGCATGTAGAAAATCCTACACGGATCACTCTCACAGCTGTCTTCTATTTGATCCTAGGAGCTATTATTGCTGTCTTATTTGCAGATCCACTTGTAGACGCCGTCGATAATTTCTCTGATGCTACCCATATCCCTTCCTTCTTCATTTCCTTCATCGCAATGCCGTTGGCTACCAACTCAAGTGAAGCTGTCTCTGCGCTTATTTTTGCTAGCAGAAAGAAACTGAGAACATCATCACTGACATTTTCTGAGGTTTTTCCTCTCAACTCTTTTACTTACTGTGCTTATATATGTTGTTGGATGTTTCATGTTGATGCTTAAACTTAATGCCTGCTTTTTATTTCTCCTAACCGCATGAATTTTCATGATGTAGCAGACAGGAATTCTTATTTAAACTAACTTAAGGAATAATATTGTAAATATATGTTACCTGTTTCCGAAAATAAAACAATTGTATCAATTATTGGCTACTACTGTCAAAGTGTAAGATTACTTGCTATGCGCATATGTTGCAACATGCAGTAACTGGATTCTTGTAAATTTTTGAGTGCACAGAGGGCGAAAAGGATACATGCTTTCAGTTGATGGAAACTTCCATCAGTTCAATGTCTGTTCATACTGCTAATATCATAGAGTCTCACCTAGTGTGGACACAAGAATCTTAATAGGGTTTTTGTGATGCTCTTAGCAGGATATGTAGTTGCCATATAGCCACAGGTGTTGTAATACCTCCCAACGCGTATATTTTCTTAATGGCATGAATCAAAGTTACGTAGCAGATATGAATTCATGTATAAATTAACTCAGAGGAGTAACAGTGTCAATTTAGCTACTGCTGTGAAAAGTAAGGCTACTTGCTATACATATGCTGCACAATACAGTAAAGGCTTTTTTTGTAAGTTTGAGTTCACAAACGACGAAATGGATTTGTTTTCAATAGATTGATGCTTCATCAGTCCTTTGTTGTTCATTACTGCTGATATCTTAGTTCTTCGTCTGTTAAACCATTAAATGTAAAATAAAACCAAACCTATTTATATACCTGAATCATTTGTTTTTAATTGAACCAAACCTATATATATATATATATATATATATATATATATATATATAAAATAACCAATAGTTCTTCGTCTGTAACACCATTCAATGTATATGGCGTTATAAGTGAGAGCCTGTGAGATTCTGATTTATTAACAATGGTTAAACTTCATTTAAATGAATTATAAATCAGTGATGCATAAAATACAATTTTTAACATTGAGGTTTGTATTACCCCTTGAACCCCCTTCATAAATCTTATTTTGTTATATATATCTATGCATAAGTGATTACACTGTGCTTCTTTATCAATAAAGAGATATCATGCTTTATTTTCTTGAGATGTAGCCCTTATTTATTTATTCTTTCTGCTTTTTGACATATGCATCTGCTCATTTCTTGCAAGAGTTTTAACAAATTACTCTTATATGCCCTCGCTGTATATGCCCAAATAAAATGAAGTCATGGGCTCGTTTCTTCTATGGCTCCACGCTCAATAGAAATACCCCAGTAATTTCAAATACCACCGGCTTGAATCAAGCCAAGCTGCTCGAATTTCTGTTTGGTTTAGACCTTGCTATAGTCTAGTTTAATTTGAAAAATTTCAAACTACTCAAGTTCCACTTTGAAACTTCATAGAAAAAGCCCCTCATTATCATAATTATTTTATAGTGTTGGGAAGTTGTAGCAACAAACATCTACATTTCCTTGACACAATTGGCATTGCTGCAACATTTACTCTGTATGTGAATTGATATATGGAATTTGGCAGCACTACCCTCTGAGTTTCAATATTTACATGGGGATTGTCAGTCTGTCACATTCCAAATCAACAAAACCTAGTTTAATTTGACAGAAGAGATAGAAGTAGAATTTTCTTTCTTCTGTTTGGTTCATTTTCCAAAGAGAGAGTAGAAGGCCCTATATATATAGAACGGGCAGAGGGTACCAAGGATATAAAAATGCAATATAATTAGATAACATGTCAAATGAAAAAGGAAATAATAGTTTATATTCTCTAATATTCCCCTATAAGTTGGTAGATTTTGTCATGCACATTGATCACTATCTAAAAAGCATGGATACTCCAAAACAAGTGTCGTACCCGTACCTGATACCAATACTCCGTGTAGTTGCCATATAGCCACAGGTGTTGTAATACCTCCCAACGCGTATATTTTCTTAATGGCATGAATCAAAGTTACGTAGCAGATATGAATTCATGTATAAATTAACTCAAAGGAGTAACAGTGTCAATTTAGCTACTGCTGTGAAAAGTAAGGCTACTTGCTATACATATGTTGCACAATACAGTAAGTGCTTTTTTGTAGGTTTGAGTTCACAAACGACTAAATGGATTTGTTTACAATAGATTGATGCTTCATCAGTCCATTGTTGTTCATTACTGCTGATATCTTAGTTCTTCGTCTGTTAAACCATTAAATATAAAATAAAACCAGACCTATTTATATACCTGAATCATTTGTTTTTTATTGAACCAAACCTATATATATATAATAACCAATAGTTCTTCGTCTGTAACACCATTCAATGTATATGGCGTTATAAGTGAGAGCCTATGAGATTCTGATTTATTAGCAATGGTTAAACTTCATTTAAATGAATTATAAATCAGTGATGCATAAAATACAATTTTTAACGTTGAGGTTTGTATTACCCCTTGAACCCCCTTCATAAATCTTATTTTGTTATATATATCTATGCATAAGTGATTACACTGTGCTTCTTTATCAATAAAGAGTTATCATGCTTTATTTTCTTGAGATGTAGCCCTTATTTATTTATTCTTTCTGCTTTTTGACATATGCATCTGCTCATTTCTTGCAAGAGTTTTAACAAATCACTCTTATATACCCTCGCTGTATATGCCCAAATAAAATGAAGTCATGGGCTCGTTTCTTCTATGGCTCCATGCTCAACAGAAATACTCCAGTAATTTCAAATACCACCAGCTTGAATCAAGTCAAGCTGCTCGAATTTCTGTTTGGTTTAGACCTTGCTATAGTCTAGTTTAATTTGAAAAATTTAGAACTAAAGTTCCACTTTGAAACTTCATAGAAAAAGCCCCTCGTTATCATAATTATTTTATAGTGATGGGAAGGTGTAGCAACAAACATCTACATTTCCTTGACACAATTGGCATTGCTACAACATTTACTCTGTATGTGAATTGATATATGGAATTTGGCAACACTACCCTCTGAGTTTCAATATTTGACATGGGGATTGTCAGTCTGTCACATTCCAAATAAAAAAAACCTAGTTTAATTTGACAGAAGAGATAGAAGTAGAATTTTCTTTCTTCTGTTTGGTTCATTTTCCAAAGAGAGAGTAGAAGGCCCTCTATATATAGAACGGGCAGAGAGTACCAAGGATATAAGAATGCAATATAATTAGATAACAAGTCAAATGGAAAAGGAAATAATAGTTTATATTCTCTAATATTCCCCTATAAGTTGGTAGATTTTGTCATGCACATTGATCACTATCTATAAAGCACGAATACTCCAAAACAGGTGTCGTACCCGTATCCGATACCAATACTCCGTGGATACTCCTAATCTGTATCCATGTCGTATCCAGCCGATAAAAAACTAGAAAAAAAATATGGGCATGACATTGATTGGCGTTTGACACCAACTCCTGCCTCAACCCTCTCAGCTAAGTAGTAGCTTGCAGTAAGGTTGTCACAGTTGCTTCCTTGAAGTAGTTCAAGGTTAGTCACCATTCCTTTTTCTAAATGCCAATCTTCCTTCTTCTCTTTATTGTTTATACCTCTGTTTTTGGGGATTTCACTTTTTAAAGAACTTCCATATGTAATCTGGATTTTTGTTTGTTCTTTATTGCAAACCAATTCATTCATCTTTACTTGCGGATGCTTTCCCTGCTAAGGTGCAAGCTTTATGCATGTTGATGTCCTCCATATTCTATGACAAGCTTCAATTTAGTATCGTTGCTTAACATGCCTCTTGTTTTGGTGATCAAATCCATTGTGATTTACTCTGGATTTCTATCTTGACAATATCTATTTCATCTCCTTTGAAGATAATCATTGCATCCCCATCATTCTGTCTCCCCTTATGAAGCACCGATACTCCAAAATAGGTGTCTTACCAGTACTGAATACATATATGATACTAATACTCCCTAGATACTCTCTATACATACCGGATACTTCTTTAGTCGTATTCATTTTTTTTATTAGCAGGATATGACCTCAATGTAGCCAGGATACAACCAACCCATTTAGTAGCCAATGGAGCACCCCACTCATGTAATCCCAAAACCGTGTGACTTCCAACTCTAGACTCCCTCTATTGTATTGTGATTTGAGAGGTATTTTCTGACATTGAAATTTTAAAATAAACATTAAAAAAAATTGTGGTATCCACATTGTACGTGTATCTTATATTTTCAAAAATTATCGTATCCCCGTACCGTACCTGTACCCGTATCCATTTCTGTATCTGTATCCATGCTTCATGGTAGCTAGCCATGCATGAGAGAAGATAGTTTGGTATCACAGATGACACAACTCACTTTACAACACAACATTACATGATACATGAAATGTGAAAGGTTTAGAATATGATATTATCATGTCTTTTTGTAACTTTTTTCTCACATTAATATGAATGAAAGACCCCTTTATATCATTTTGGAGTTGGTTTCCATTTTCTTTAGAAATATTGTGATTTGCGAATGAAGTTTGATTGTCTTCATCTATTATTAAAATAAACATATTGGTTATTTTTTAAAATATTAAAATAAATAAAAAAAATGTCGTACCCATGACGTAGCCGTATCCTATATTTTCAAAAATTGCCGTATCCCCGTACCCGCATCCGATCCGTATCCGTATCTGTGCTTCCTAGATCATTTTAGTGAAGGACCTCTTCAAGAACAACTTGAGCAGAGTAAATATTTGTTCCTAATTTTCTTACAAGCAAAACCGTAGTGATAGTTGCTTCTCTTATCGTGATACATTGGAATAACATGTGCTATGGCTAACATGAGCTGGTGGAGATCAAATTCTTTTAGCAGTTCTATGGCTTAACATTCACAGGTAGTGCGGGTCATGGCCCTGAACACCACTGCAACATTAGGTGGCCATGACACTCTGTATTTTACGTTACCAAGTGACCGAGTCCCGTCCTAGAAAGATACAGTTGCACAAAGTGGACCTTCTATCAATGTGACTCCTTATGAAGCCAACAATTGAATGGGACATTGCTCTGATGAGAAGTTTCCCGGCCAGGCTTTTGTACCTCTGTATATTAGGTAACAGAGATATATCATCCACCCGAGAACAATTGAGTTTAGAGGAGTATCAGTTGGTTGAGCTCCTAGCTCCCCACTTCTGCAAGTAATCTAACATATGCTTTCTCTGAGATAGGCATACGATTGAAGCAGAGTGGCATCCTCAATGGCCACAAGATATCTCCTCAATGGCCACAAGATATGTCCTCAATGGCACAAACAGAAACTAAAGGCAACTGAGATTTGGATAGGTATGAAGCCAAGCTCAGAAAGTTTGCTTGGGCCCATATATAGCAATTTTCGATCTACTTAGTTTGTCCTCATGCACAACACATCTAGGTGGACTATATAAACTTCCTCGCACCATAACGTATTCCATTCTTAACATCAAAACGAGGCAGATTCATATTAATCACACATAATTCAATATTTGCACATAGGTAAGTTGGCGACTACAGAGAACATCTCAGAGAAAGTAACCCTATTATGTCTAAGAATACTTTTTGGCAAATGATGAGGATACGAATCTCTGAGTAGTGTCACCCACCTGAATGCCTTACTATGAACACCAATGACACCCCAGGACACCCCAGGAAGCACAGACACGGACACGGCATGGACACGGACACGAACATAGATACGGGACACAACGATTTTCAAAAATATAGGACACGGACATGGCATTGGACACAACATACACACATACATATACATATAATTCTATACATATGTGTATAAGTATACATATATACACACATATATATACATATACATATACATATACATATACATATACATATACACTATGATATAGTCAGGGTTTTCAGAAAGCTTAGGGTTGCACAATGTGTGCACCCTCATATATATAATACTGAGAGAATTACAGAGAGGTCCACATATAAAAGAGAAATAACAAAACAAATAACATGTTATGTAAAACAAGAAATATATAATGTAACACTCCCCCTCAAGTTGGAGCATAGATGTCAATCATGCCCAACTTGTCCATCAGTGTGCAGAACTGTTTCTTCGCCAATAGCTTGGTGAAGATATCAACAACTTGATCTTCTGATCTCGTGAATGGAGTGCATATCTTGCCAGCAAGAATAGATTCTCTGATGAAGTGGTAGTCAACTTCAATGTGTTTGGTGCGCTCATGATAAACAGGATTATTTGCAATTAAGATTGCAACTCTGTTATCGCAGTGCATAGGAATGGCTGAAGAAGACTCAATCCCAAATTCTTTCAGAAGAGAATGCACCCACAGTAACTCACAGGCAGTATGGGCCATAGCCCTGTACTCAGCTTCAGTACTAGATCTGGCAACAACATTCTGTTTCTTGCTCCTCCAGGTAACAAGATTGCCTCCTACAAACGTACAGTAACCGGAGGTAGATTTTCTATCAACTTTGCTGCCTGCGTAATCAGAATCAGAATACCCTTCAAGAACACAGTGCCCATTCTTTTTATAATGAAGTCCCTTGCCAGGCGACTTTTTCAAGTATCTCAGAATGTGACATACAACATCCCAGTGACACTGTCTGGGTTTGTCAAGGTACCTGCTAAGAAGACCCACTGCAGTAGCAATATCAGGACGAGTAACAGTCAAATAAATCAATTTACCAATCAACCTCCTGAATTCTTTATGATCAGCAAACACAGAAGAGGAATCATCATCCCAATTCACATTGGGATCTAGAGGAGTATCCGCAGGTCTTGTTCCAAGCATACCAGTCTCCTGCAGAATATCAAGAACATACTTTCTCTGAGAAAGCACCAGGGCATTAGAGTTTCTAGAGACCTCTATGCTAAGAAAATACCGAAGTCTGCCTAAATCTTTTGTAGCAAAGTGCATGCCCAGATGATCTTTGGTAGCCTGAATACCAAGAGAGTCGCTGCCAGAAATAATAATGTCATCAACATATACAATGAGAACAGTAATACCTGCTGAAGTCTTTTTTGTAAACACAGAGTGGTCAACCTGTGACCTCAGAAAACCAAAATCCATCATGATCCTGCTCGCCTTAACTCTGTCCAGATTCTCCTATCTGTTGCTGTGAATCTGAACTGGCCTCTTATGCAGCTTGATGTGAAAAATGATTTTCTGTATGGGGACTTGCAGGAAGAAGTGTATATGGAGCAACCTTCTGGGTTTGTTGCTAAGGGGGAGTCTCACAAAGTATGCAGGCTTAAGAAGTCTATCTATGGGCTCAAGCAGAGTCCTCGTGCCTGGTTTGAGTATAGCCCTTAGCAACCACCCGTGCTTTCAAACTCTCAACCGTACCATCAAGTTGATATTTTACGGCATATACCCACCTGTAGCCCACAAGCTTACACTGAGGAGGTGGATCCACCAGCTCCCAAGTGTCTCTGTCAGTAATAGCAATCATTTCTTCTTTCATAGCAGATGTCCAAGCAGTACTTTCCAATGCATCCTGAACATTCTTAGGTACAGCCACAACAGATAAAGCATATACAAAATTGCTAGATTAAGTATTCAGATGAGCAGTAGACACAAACTGAGCAATGCTATGAGAAGTGTAGGAACGAGTGCCCTTTCTGAGGGCAATAGGGATGTCAAGGTCAGAATGCACCTCAGGTGCAGCAAAACCTTCTGGAGGAGAAGATTGGTTGCCTTGGGGGGTACTCGTGTAGAAGGTGCTCTATTTCTGCGCTGATAAACAATAAGAGGAGGATCTAGATTTTTAGTATTCACAGTGTAAGAAATGTCAAGTACACAGTCAGAAATAACAGGCAAAGGAGGGGCAATAATGTATGTCTGCAAGCTGTCTCCTGCTGAAGAATAATACAGTGTATCTTCAAAAAAGACAACATCACTACTAGTGAACCATTTCCTTGTACTGGGATTATAACACCTGTAACCCTTTTGAGTTCTAGAATAGCCCAGAAAAATGCATTTAGCAGCTCGAGGAGACAACTTATCAGAGGTAGGTCCAAGTAATCTGACAAAGCAGGTACAACCAAAAATTCTAGGAGGCACAACAAACAAAGAAGTCTAAGGGTGCAGAACCTGTATAGGAATCTTATTTCCAATAACAGATGGCATTCTATTAATCAGAAAACACACAGTTAAAACAACCTCAGGCCAATAGGAGCGAGGCACATGAGAATGCATCATGATCGTCCTGGTAACTTCTAATAAGTGTCTATTTTTCCGCTCAGCGACACCATTTTGTTGTGGGGTATAGGCACAGGAAGTCTGGTGTAGCGTACCAACAGATTTACAGAAAACTGCCACGTCTTGCTTGACAAATTCTAAAGCATTATCAGTGCGGAAAACTTTAACAGGCAAACCAAACTGTGTTTTTATTTCAGCAAAAAAATATTTGATAGTAGACAACACTTCAAACCTACTTTTTAATAGAAACAACCAAGTAGTCCTAGAAAAATCATCAATAAATAGAATGAAATACTTGTAACCAGACAAACTTGGTACATGGCATGGGCCCCATACATCAGAGTGAACTAAATCAAAAATGTTTTTACTGCTCACAGTACTACGCCTAGGATACACAGTACGAGTTTGTTTTCCCAGCTGACAAGATTCACACTGAAAATTACAATTGCCAATATCAGAAACTAAATGACGCAGCTTCTCTGACGATGGATGTCCCAGCCTGTAGTGCCACTGCAGTGCAGAAACAGAAGCCGATAAAGTAGATACCACAACAACTTTCTCTGATCTCGGTAACTGGTCCAAGTAATATAGCCCATCAGCACCTTCATACTCCCCACCAATCTTCGTCCTCGTACGAAGGTCCTAAAAGACACATGAACCAGGAACAAATGTCAGACTACATTTTAAACTCCGTAAAATTTTACTGACTGATAATAAGTTCAGAGGAAATCTAGGCACATATAAGACAGACTTGAGCCAAAACTGAGACATAATGTCGCCGACTCCAAAAATCGAAGACTTTGAGCCATCAACAAGCATAACAGATGAGTTACGGGTAGGTTTAGACAAAGATTTAAACAGAGATCTATTGCCAGAGATATGTGCAGAGGCACCAGAATCTATCACCCATTTTGTATTACCAGAGGTAGAAGTTGAGGAGGAACTCAGGAATGCAGTATCATAACCAGAGTATGCAGCATGTGCTCCACTAGTAGACGCAGCAGTCGAAGAGCCAGCACGCTCAAGAAGGATGCGTTCGACCTCAGCACGAATGTAGTCCGCGGTCGCTCCCGTAGTCTCTGGCTCAGGCGTCGGAGTAACACCCTCAGAAGCAGTAGAAGATGAATCTGCAGCAGCATTGACCAAAGCCGGTTCACCATACTTTTTCCAGTACTTTTCTTCAATATGGTTAGACCAGCCACAGAAGGTACACACGCGCTGTCCTAGCGGAGGACGCGCAACAGCAGGAGGTGGGGCAGCAGGAGGGGCTCCTCGTCCAGCACCAGGTCCACGTCCCAGTCCTGCACCCAAGGGAGGACGACCATCAGTGGAACGGCCACGGCCACGACCACGGCCACGCCCGGCCCAAGCAGCCAGGGCAGTAGAATCTCCAGTCTCAGTAGGAGGCGGTGTCGATGACGGAAGATGCTGGAGGCGCTTGTAGGCACTCTGCAACGTAGGAAGCGGATCACTTGTCAAGATCTGATCCACAACGCCAACATAAGACTCTGGCAAACCACTTAGAAACTAGATCAGCTGTAGTTCCGCCCGCTGTTTCTGCATAGTCACCAGATCAATAGACAGCGGGTGGTAAGTCTCCAACTCACCCCACAGTCCGGTGAAGGTGGAGAAATAATCAGAGATGTCAGATCTCGTGAATTGGAGTCGCCCCAGTTGCTTGGTTATGTCAAAGACCTTCTTGGGATTCTGACTGTGAGAGTATGTACTGGCGAGCTGATCCCACATCTGCTTCGCCGTAGGTAGCCGAAGTAAAGTAACACTGATCTTCTCAACGACGCTGTTGAGAATCTAAGTCATCACAGTCGAGTCTTCACAGACCCAATCATCAAAAACTTTGACGTCCTTTTCATCCGCGTTCTCTGCAGGCTGAGGCGGACCAGTGCGGATCAGATGAGAATACTTCCCTTGTGATTTGGTATATATCACAAAGGAGCACACCCAAAGCTGGTAATTGGGCCCGTCAAGTTTAACAGTGGTCACTTGACGGCGCGAGTCTCTCCCGAAGTCATCCCCAGAAGACGCCATAAGGACAGGCAGGAAGGCAGGTACATGCAAGCAGGCACAGTCAGGAGACGGACTACACCGTCAGGCAGGTAGAAGAAGGCACAGAATCACCACGAACCTCACATATGAACGACGCCGAAGCGTAGTAGGAAACCCGGAGGCCGAAGCCTACACGGGCTGGTAGGCACAGACGAACACTAACTCAAAACTGTCCCTCAGACGAACAACTCTCCGATCTCCTCCTGAAGACGAAACTAGTCCAGATCTACAGGTGGCTCAGTGGTCCCGTAGAAGACGACCACCCGGCAGTGCGCCTGCTGTGCGAACAATTTTTTTTTTTGATGTTGCTCAAGCACTAGCGGCACACCGAGCCAGGAGACGAGACGAAACCACGAGAGGGAGCAAGGAGGACAGCCCCTACGTGGGCGGCAGCGGGGGGGGGGGCGGAGAGGGAAGAAGAGAGAGAGAGAGAGAGAAGGGAGGGAGAGACGGCTAGGTTTCGACCTGCTCTGGTACCATGTGATACGGTCAGGGTTTTCAGAAAGCTTAGGGTTGCACAATGTGTGCACCCTCATATATATAATACTGAGAGAATTACAGAGAGGTCCACATATAAAAGAGAAATAACAAAACAAATAACAGGTTATGTAAAACAGGAAATATATAATGTAACATACACAAATATACATATACATACACATAGCATGGAGTTAATACATATAATATACATGTATCCAAATTTGTAAAGTGACTGATAACATGAGATCTAAAGAAATAAAATTAAAAGAACTATAAAATCAGACCTAGAATTCACTTACGATATGAATGCAGACTTTGTAAGAAATCACTAGTATGTTTCCATTATAAGAATATAAATGATCGATGAAGAATAATCAATATAGAATACATTTGCAATATGAAATCAACTAACTGTTTGATGAAGAATGATGAGTTACAATGAATTTGTATGTTGAATTCCTAGAACATTCTTTACAAGAATGATGAATTGTATCTATAAGTATGATGTATAATAGATAAATATATAATAACCATTAGGAGGAGGATGGGAGGAGACATAATGGTACTGTGCTCAAATAAGAGGGAGAGAGGAGTATATAATTTATATTTTTTTTATAAAGGGAATTAGTTTGGGCCTGCCGTGTCTACAGTGTGTCCATGCCGTGTCCAAGCCGTGTCGCTTTGAAAAAAAAGTGGACACTTTTGAGCCGTGTCCACCGCGTGTCCACGTCGTGTTCGTGTCCGTGTCTGACACGTGTCCAGCACGGCCACGGCTGCTCCGGGGAAGTGTCCGTGCTTCCTAGGTGACACCCATTGCAGAAGCCACCTACGTATTCAGTCAGCTCCTACACACCTCAATCAGTCAAGTCTTGCTTTTACTCTTCAGTCGCTCAATGGCAACTGTGATCAGAAAGAACTCACTTTATAGGTTTACAAATATACAATAGTTAAGGCATGGTCACAGGTAGAAAAAAAGGGAACCAATTCTATCTTGTTAGCAATACTGAGAGAATGAAATATGGGCCTATGGGGTACAAGAGTGTTTTTTGTAAAAGCTATAGGTTCATCAAGGCTATATATAAAATACAGCCCCGGGAGGATCTACTTGCCTCTTGTTTGTACCTTCGACATGCGATTTGGTAGGTGGCACAATAAGATTTCCAACATTCTGTACCGTGTGTTCCTTGACAAAAACGAGGCATGCTGCTTTTATATTTCTCTTCGGACATTTTTAAAGTGTTTATGGTTTTATTATGCCCTCGGTAGAACTATCCCCCACCAATTCTTTTAAGAGACCCCTACGTGCTGTTAAAGATGCATAGCTCCTTATCGTTGACACACATACAGGGGCCTACCCAATAACCCAGTGTTTTGTTGAATTGAACCTATTTGTGGAACAGGGCATGTGCTGTGTCTATATCAAAGTAATGTAGGTGTCTTTGAATGGGTTTATCATGTGCACTTTGTGTACCTGAGAGCCTTATGTAGGAATGTAGTGTCTGTGTGTGTGTATGGAGATAGTATTGTCATTTGAATGTTGCCTTATTTTTGGGCGTTTATGGTGGACTGCAAGTGGTTTGTCTGAGGCTCGGTATTTTCGCTAGGCTGAGTCCTTCCTAGGCAATGTCAGAATTCATCCTCTTAGACCCTATCAGAGTTATATATATTTAGACGAATATACAAACCAGTACGGGCACGCTTGTTTTGCCATAACTGGATTGTACTTCGTGATCCAGCAACAAGAATATTAGGTTTGGTTGGCAGGACAGTAGAAATTGTCATTATCCTGCACTTTTTTGGACTGCGTTAATGCTGGATAGCATTGTCCATTTCAAAAAGGCCAGGCGCCGTCATCCAGCGCTCCTTTTTCTTCGACGGCCGGTGTGTGCAGAACAACTGGTCTGAGATTTCTCACGCGACGGGACACAAAGCTGCGTAAATTGCGTAAGTCAAATACAGTGAAACCAAACCTAGACTTCTATTTGCAGGATTTTTCAAAACCAGAAATTAGAAAAACCTGGGATCACGTGAATCCTGCATTTATCTAAATCCAGTTAGATCCTGCTAATCAAACATGCCCTACAAGGATCCGGCTATTAAATGATCCAAAAGTAGATTCAGAATGTGGTCTAGGAATTCTATAAAGTTAAAATTAGTCCTGTTGTCTGTTTGTCTACAGCAGCAACCTGTCGTTCTTTTCATCACAGCACAAGTCTGAGAGGGGTTCCTAAAGTTAAAATTAGTCCTGTTGTCTGTTTGTCTACAGCAGCAACCTGTCGTTCTTTTCATCACAGCATAAGTCTGAGAGGGGTTCCTATTGAATCAGATAATAGCAGGTACTTCTAAATTAGCTAACATGTCTGAGGAGTTGTATTGTTCAATTCCCCCCATGTAAATAAGGATATTATAGCTTGCTCTTGACATGATAGCATAAAATCTGAAAATTCTGATTATGGCACCTAAAACACTGACATAGATTCCTCTGATGCTAAACTTGAGAATTATTAGGATGTCATTCCAGAATAGTGGCAGTGCACAACCAAACCTGGTGATCAGTTGAGATGAATAATATTATAAAAATCTTAAAACCACTCTCCTGTCTGTAGCAATTGTTTTTCATGACCCACTACAGTTTACATTGCACATGCTACGAGGCTGTTTCCTGACAATCACTATTATGATCTTTGATCGTGCGTTATTTGAAATCTGAGCAGTTGATAGTTTAACCTCGTTTGACTTGTTGTGCAGATATACGGTGCAGTCACCATGAACAATACGCTCTGCCTGGCAGTCTTCCTTTCACTTGTTTACGTGAGAGGGCTGACCTGGGACTTCTCAGCGGAGGTGCTGATCATTCTCATCGTTTGCGTCGTAATGGGCCTCTTCTCCAGCTTCCGGACTACATTTCCATTGTGGACGAGTTCGGTGGCATATGTTCTCTACCCGTTCTCCCTGGCACTGGTCTACATACTTGACTACCAGTTTGGCTGGTCATAGACCAAGAAGAATACCAATAAGATGAAAGCCGTGCATAGTATATATCTTTAGCTTTCTTTTATTTTGTTAATGGTTTTGCTTATGTAAACCCTGAACGAAAGCTCTTTTGTGCTTATAAATTAATCCAAACTAGAAAAAGAGATTTTTAACTCAAAGAGTGGAATTTCATCTACTCTTCTTTAGAGCTTGGCCAGAATCTTTTCCATTTGAGGAACTTGTCGTTTTGTTTTTTCTTGATGTACTTACCTGTGTTGAGTCCCTTATGTTCATTAAAATGAAGTGAAACAAAAAACGTGCAACTGTTGTTTGTGATGGACGCATGGTTATAGTTACAGTGAAAATTTTATGTTGGTTATCTTCCCGTTGACTTGGGCAAGTAGGACAAAGTGTTCTATCTGCAAAAACATAGTTAGTTCAAATGCACAACTAAGTTTTCTTTCACTTTGGATATTGGACTGAGAGTCAAGGGTTATGAGATGAAACATACCAGTTTGAGAATACGAGGATGTATGAGTATGAAAGGAACTTTATCAGTTTCTTATTTCTTGATGTACCCGTCTTCTGTTCCTCTCATTCATTAACATAAAGCAAAAAGAAAATGTACAAATGTTATATATATAGAGTCAGGCTAGAATACACTCGAGTGTATCCGGAGCGGAATACACTCAATATCTTTTTTTAAAATCTAATCCGTTGATCTTCTTAAACATCTCGTGAACAACTCATATGCAAAATTTGAACACATTTAGATATGTATAGCTCATGTTACGAAGATCAACGGTTTACATTTAGCAAAAAATAGTCTTGATATGCAAACACACTTGAGTGTATTCGTGCGATCCGTACACTCGAGTGTATCCTAGCCTGACTATATATATATATATATATATATATATATATATGCTTGTACTTGTGGTGAATGCATGTTAATGTTAGTTTTGGACTAGTATGACAGCATTTCTATATGCTTAGCAGTGATGCTAAGTGGACATCATTTTGCAACCTAAAGTAGAACCTAAGTTATTCTCCACCACAAAACAAAGAGTATGATAAATAAAAAATATATTATTATTAAAATATTCTTTGTTTTATGGGAAAAAATCCCTTGGGTGTCATTTTGAATCTCAAAACGTGTTACAAATCTCATATGCAAATACATAGTCGGTTCAAATGAAGACTTTGGTTTAATACGAGGATGCATCACTACTGTTGAACCTCCCAACGTGGCTGAGCTTAATTAAAAAAAATCAACTCACAATTTGGCAACCTTGATTTGTTGTAGACCATCACAATTCCAAACCTCTTCCGTCGCATGACGGTCTCCCCAGTCCCAGTCCCCAACCAAATAAGCACACAAACAAACAAAATAGACAAAATAAAGGGTCGCTGACATCCATTTCGCGATGGTGTTTTCTTTTCAACCTCACCGAACCAGTTTTCAGCTACGAATCATTTTGATTTCAGTTTGCATACGCTTTGTGTTGACCGAGTGAGTGAGAGAAAAACAATAACAAAGATACAGACAACTCAAAGGAACAGCGAGAGTAGGGAACAGTATTCGACGCAGCAGAGAATCTCAATTCTGGTGGGGAGAACGGTCTGTTGGTCTCTCCCTTACAGCCTGAGCTCTAGATCGATCTGCTCCATCGGAGTCCCACCTTGTTTCGTCGTGGCTGTCTCGCAAACGTCCATTGTGGCAGGGAAGAAGTCGTAGTAAGGGACCTGCACTTGCCTGGTGAACTGAGGTGGTGACGACCCATAGTCCAGGTGCGCCTGCGTCATGACATCCATCCAACATGCAAATTAGTCTCTCTTATCAGTGATTGAAAGATGAAGAAGAAGAAGAAAAGCTACTATTTGAATATTTCATGGGAAGAAGATTAGTTGAGCAGTATGAATCGAGGCCAGCTGCCTCTTACATAGAAAGAGTGCATCGGGCCGATTTCAGGCACTTGGTGGAGCTTGTGGTCAGACTGCGTCGGTGTGGGCGGCAGCAGGACGGAGGACATTGGCTGCTTGGCTTTGGAGGAGGAGTAGTTCCATGGTGCGTTGGCCGCGGCAGCTGGTGAAGGTGGCAGTGGAGAAACTGGGCCGAGAAAAGACTCATCTTTGGCTGAGCTGTTATTGTCCTTGGGGTTCTTGTCACTGCGACGGCTGTGGTATGTTGAACTCTTACGAAGCACGTCTTCTTGAATGGAGGTTGAACTAGGAGACCCATCTCTGAACAGTGCCCACGCCATAAAAGGGTTGGAATATAAGAAGAAGAAACCAAAAAACAGTAAACAGGCAACCCCACCCAACTGCATATTCTAAAGTTTTAAAACTGAAAGGTCCAACGAGATCCGAAAGCTAAGAACACAATGGAGAGGGAAGAGCGGTTGGGAAGAAACAAAACCTGATGAGGCTTGAGTTACTGAGTGGGAACTTGATCGTCTCCAGTCCTTGGATTGATTGAAGCTCCTCTGGTCTGGGAAACGGTGGCAATTTGCACGAGATGAAGCTGTTTCCTTGCGGCAATGGCGTGCTTTCAAATGGAAACGGCCATTGGGGCTTCACTCCACCACCAATCTACGCTACATTATGGCAAGTTCTAGCATCAGACACCCAATGGAAGCACAAAAGCAATCAATATCCTCAACAATCAGTCAGTCAACATAACAGAAGTAAAGGTTCGGAAAGTTCAGAAAAGAAGGTAAAAGTTGAGACAATTCTGAAAGGAGGATATCCCAGCTGAGAGTGATTCTGCCTACCCTCTCTTCCTCTGGCCATGGCGGCAGCAGCTGGCAGTTGCTGCTGATGCTGATTTGGTTTGAAGGGGGCTCCATCTGAAGTTGGTTTGCTCCAGAAGTTGAGGGCGAAATACTGGGGCTCATCTGTGCACGATTTCGTAACAAAAGAGACTTTTTAGTACGCGTCAAGCGAGTTTGTTGGAGCACAAAATCTAGATATCTAGTAGCATACATCACATATGAAGTTGTGGAGATGATCAATTGCAAATTGCAAGCTAGTGAAACCAACAGAACGGAAGAATGTGGTTTACCATCGGATACGGCGGCGGCAGCGCCTGTTGCTGCTGCTTGTGCTGATGATGCCGAGGTGGTGGCGATCTCCTCTGCTGCTGCCCATAGCCGTTGCGCGCCCACACAGGATCCGCCAACCCGTCACTACTAGTGTAAGGCACAGGTGGAAGGAAACCCGGGTCCGGCGTCCCCATCGAGTACGGGTTCCAACACAGTCCGCCTTGCGCCGGTGGGGAGCACATCAGGCTACTACCGCCGCCTTCCTTGGTGGCCGGTGCGGTTGCCCGTGGCGGCAGGTTTACCATGCCTAGGCTGGCCGTTGGGGATGGGAAGGGAATTGCTGGGGGCTTCAGCAGAGTGCTGCTTGGTTCTGGTGTTAGAGCCAGAGCTGGGAACTGCCGGTGCTGCTTCCTTAGTTGAGAAGACGGCGGCGGGATGATGAGTCCCGTCGACGGCGGGTTGCACGGAGTTTGTGGGGCGCCGGTGCCGGTGCCGGCGGTAGATTTGTGCTGGTCACGTAACCGGATCCTTTCCAGCTCGGCTACGCCTAGGCCGCGTTGTGGGACCCTGTCGTGCTTCTGCTTCTTTCCCGATCGGCTGGTGTTGGTGTTTGTGGCTCCGTTCCCTCCTCCGCGGATTGCACCTCCAGCCTGATGCTCGTCCGAGAGGACCATCCTCGTTCGTCGTGTCCTTGTTACCTCTTGCACAACGTCAAAACCGCGACTTGCAGACAGAGAGTCATGCAGGAAACAGCGGGAGGGGGAGAACGATCATGGGGCTGGATCAAGATCGGAATCTGGACACTGGCATTGTCATTCTGGTGACAACAGTCGACGCCCACAAGATCAGAAGAACGCGTGGGGTGTCACTGCATCATCGCCCGCATGACCCAACGGAACGGTAGCAGGCAGGGACGGGGAAAAATGTAGGGAGAGCGGGAAGTGTGGAGAAGGAAGAGAGAATTGTGCGGAGGGGAAAAGAATCCGAAAGATCGTGATGTCCCCCGGAAAGACGCCGGAGATGTCGACCGCCGTGGACTGGTCGTTCGCGGGATGGTGGTCGTGCTGGCTAGCTAGCTAGCTGGTGGTGCTCGGGTGTGCCGTAGGAGGAGAAAGATCGAGGGAGCGTCGAGTGGTGGCGTACGGGGTTCTGTTATTTGATATAGGCGGGCAGGCGAGAGGCAGGCAGGCAGCAAAGCAAAAGCAGGATTGGAAACCCGAATCCAGAGGAGCTATTAGATCGTATCTTGTCACAACAGCATTGTCGCCATGGATTCCGGTCTCAACCTCCTCATCTCCCGGCTCCCGCACCGCGCGCTACTCCCCCGGCTCAATTCTCTTAGACCGACTCCATCGGCGGAGCACGAAGATCTCTAACTCCTCCTAAAAATCTCTCCCTTCCTCTCACGCGCACACACATACACACTCTCTCTCCCCGGCTCTTTCTCCTTTCTCCCCACCTATGTCTCCCTCTTTTTCCTCCCGTCCCTCTGTTCCGTCACCCGTGCTCCAAAAATCCAGCTGAGTGAGGATCCATTATTATACACGACCGAAAACCAAGACTTTTTTTGGCCACCATTACACTAATCCTCCTAAGAATTCTGAGCTCGGATTCCACGTATGATCCGAGCATTCAGCTAAAGCACTTGCTTAATCGGGGATGATCGTTGGTGGGAGTGAGGAAAGGAGGGGGGGGTGATAATTACAATAGCAGAGGTAGAGAAGGAGGGCAGGTGGCATTCTACTAATTGGTAATGGCAAGGACTGATATGCCTGGTCGAATCGGTGGCATCTTTGCCGGATTTGTGAAAACAGTTTCAGTGAAGGGTAGAACAAGGTAGCAGCTTTAGGACCAGAATTCCAAGGAAGACCCTCCTGCGCTTCCTCTATAACACATGCAAACACGCGTTGTGTGCCCCCACCACCCAATCTTCTTTGATTCTCTCGACTCTCACAGTTGTAGCGTACTATGTTTCTCCTTCATTGATTTGGAGGTCCCCGCATTGCTACTACTCTTTCAGGGCCTGCTGTCTGTAGCATTCAACATCGCCTGCAAATGAAATGTGCGCATCTCTTCTTCTGATCTGTAATGAAAGAACAAAACAAACCCACGGAAATTGGCCGATTTGGTCTCTCTTTGGTAACCTAAAAATCCGATCTTTATGATGAACACGATCCTCCTTTTTCTGGTGAACCGCACATCAACAAGGAGCTAAGCTAAAACCATCTTTAAGCCGCCACTTTGGTATTTGCTATGGGGAGTCAGCATTTTTTAAGGAGCTAACCCTGACCACATCGCTTCAACCACTTCAGAATTTTCTCCAGAAATCCATACCCGATCAGAATTACGTTCCTGTTTCTAAATCTAGCCATGCTATATCTGCTCCTTTCATGGGATCCATAACAGGCTACACGACGAACTCCATCCACAGGCCAGCCCACCGCCCCCCTCCTGCATTGACTAGGCATCTCCTCCTCTCCTCCCTCAAGATCCGAACGGATCCGTCCCCGGATCGCCATGGACGTCACGAGATATAGGTGATAGATACATGACAGATACTCGAAATCGAGGATTCCGACTCATCGTCTTTCTCCGCCGGGATCTCATCTTTTACCTGCTTCGCTTTGCTCCAATCCCTATAGCATTATTGCGCGTAGAAAGCCAGCCAGCCCGCCAACCACAGGACGATGCACGCCAGAACCGGCACGCCAGCTCTTTCTTTCTCCGTTTCTTGCAGCATGCATACAGCAGAGTTGCCAAATCGCCTTTTTTGGGGGCTTTCTGGAGTTGGTAGAGCTTCCTTGTTGGCAAAAAGCTTCCTGCTGCATTCAAGGGAAGTAGTTGGCTCCCTTCCTCCTTTATGTAACTCGCAGTCCTTCATCACCCAAAGGCTCATCCACAGAAGAAAAATAAGAGAGAGAATATCACTCTCACCGGCATGTTCCTCTGAATCATAAAATCAGCACAATTTCAATCTGGGGCGGGGCCTGTATCCATCTTTACTCCCAGTCCCTGGTCCCCGCCCACCTTTGTTCCTAAACTCGGACGTCTCTCTTCACTCTTATGGTTGCGAGGGAAGAAAGAATGCCTCATCGGTGTATGGCCTGGTTCATATACCCCCCTTAATCGGAAAAAAAGGCGCTTCCGGCTGGGTGGAGGTGTGAAGCTACGGAGCCGCAGTGATAGTGGTCAGGTCCAGGCATTCATAGAGCCATGTGAGCAGCACAGCCAGCTGCGTGAGGAGGTGATTCCATTTCCTTCTCATAGAGGTGCTCTGGGAAAGAGTACAGCGCATCTACTACATATCTGGAGCTTAAGGCTTGAACGAAGAAAGTGAAATGGGAAACCAGGGGCCGCTATCAGCAGTATTGTGTTGGAAATGGAGAAGGAGATCCCCTATCAAAAGGTCCTTTTGCTGTTGCTCAGAAGGAGGTCGCTGTCACAGTTAACAGCTCCCTATCTTTGAAGCTTCTGTATAGCATGATGACGATGACCGCGACTACTTCTACTATTGCTTCTGGAGGAGCGAGGCAGCTTCCTCTTCATTTACAAAACTTGAACAAGAGAAGACCTGTGTGAGAATTGGCGCCAGTTGCGCAGTGCTAGCTAGTTTTAAGGGCTTATTTGGTTTTACGTAGTTCGGACCCCAGGTATGACTTTAAAAACAGGAGTTGTAAAACCGGAAAATAAACTATACATCAATGGTTTGGTTGTGTGCGCTTTGAAGTATGCTGGTTGGCTTGTTTTCATCTGGTTTCATGCAGTTCTCAGCTGTTGCTCACCTCCTGATTACGTTCTTAAACAGCTACATCCAGCTGGCAAGTGTGGGAATGAACTGCGCCCAAATAGAGCGCAGTTCGTTTCCTCACGTTACTGTACAATTAAAACATTACCGTGATTTTCACCGCAGGAACTGCAACCACTCTCAACCAAACTCTGTTAGTTGGAAAACACTTGTACTTGCAACTGGGTCAGTTAGTTTTCCGCCCTACCAAACGGGCCTTTAGGAGCGTTGATCAGCGGAAGGTTGGCGAATTCGGCCGGTACCCAGCATTCGGAACCAGTCCGTACCAAGCCTCTCCGTAGTAGCTTGTTTTGGGAAGATGGGAGGACTACGACTACGACTACGACCGTTTTGCTGCTTCCTGATCCTGGTGGAAGGCAAGGCGGAGTAAGAAGAAGAGATAGTTTGGATTAGAAGCTTGGAATTTTGTTAATTATATAGATGTTAAAAAATCAAAATGACATGTTTGTCAATTTTAATGACCAAAATGACACATTATTAAGATTTCCAAAATAATACATTTGCAAGACAATACGTCCCCGACGGAGATGGGCAATATGTTTCGCCAGGTGACACATTGGTCCCATAGCAGTGCAATACATCCTCATGTAGGAGATATTGCTCTGCGGTGGGGTCAATATGTCCTAAAGCGCGACATATTACTCTACGACAGAACAATACGTCTCTGCTACCGACACATTGGTCCCACCGCAGAGCAATACGGCCCGCCTCAGGACGTATTGCCCTGCTGTGGGACCAATGCGTCGGGTGCGGAAACGCTCTAACAACTAAGAGAGCAATACGTCCCCAATCAGGACGTATTGCCCTCACCTGGCACCCGCGCGGTCGGGTGCCAGGTGGGACAATACGTCCCGATTGAGGATGTATTGCTCTTATATATATATGAGACGAAATCAGCCCCCCAAACTCACACTATTTTGCCCATTGCTTCTCTTCTTCTCACTCCCATTGCTCTAGAGTGCTCTGGTCTTCTGTAGCTGATTTTTGGCGGAACTTGGAGCTGATTTCTCTAGTCTTCTTTCTCTAGTTGGGATTCTGTTGGTCTTCTTTCTCTAGTCTGGCTGGATTCTTTTGGTATTCTTTCTCCGATATTCTACTTCACAAAGGAGATCTCGCCACTTGAGTTTTTTTTTCTCTACTACAATCTTATATTCAAATTATGAACCTAAAATTGCTATGCAATATTTAAAAAGAAATAATTGGTCTTGCTACTATTTCATTCTAAATTATTAAGTCAATAATATAGAAAATGACATTTGATATAATTGTTATCAATGAAAATCACATTCTTACTGTTTAATTCTAAATAATTTTATTATCTTGATTTAATTCCAAATTCTAAGATTATTATTCTAAAATCTTAACTGATCTTCTAAAAATGACGTTATTGTTCTAAAATATTAATTACTGCTCTAAAAAAGACACCATTGTTCAAATTAAGTTAATGTACTGTTCTAAAATCCGTTGCACTGTTCAATGATAGGAACATAACATCTAGTTCACGTTCACGAATTGTCAAGCTTCGATATGATGGTCAATTTCTCTCTTATGGGTCTTATTTTAGTCGTTTTGTTAGACCCATAAATATTTCACTGATAAATACCCTATCCGAACTAAAATCATATATCCATACAACACTTGACATCAATTCCAACCACTTCTGTATCAATATATCCTATCTTTTCCCTGGAGAAGATCATATGGTCATACAAGTTGACGACGATGATGCATATAGAACTTCGTTCCTACTTTCATCTGATTCCTATATTGATGTTTCTCTTAAAAAAACATCTTTCCACCAACATTCTAGTTACATTAGTGATGTAACTGATGAATGATATCAACCACCTAAATTCTCTCAAAATCCTACTATTGAGAATATTGGTCTTAAGGATGTAAATATTGAACAAGAAGGTGATTATAATAGTGATCAGGAAGGTGATGATAATAGTGATTAGGAAGGTGATGCTAATAGTGATCAAGATGGTGACTCATTGACTGAAACTGATGATGAGTATCAACATCCATTCTCTGATTCTGTAGCTCCATTGAGTTATGTCCCATCCATATTTGATAAAGAATGGTCCCAATACAATCACATTTACTCTAGCTATGAAGTTTTTCAAGATGATGAATGGGTGGACGATTTTTGTTAAGAAGTTCGTCTTAATTACAATCCTTCCAACATTGAAATTTGTGAGGGTGCTTTATTTGCATCCAAAGCTGTTATGATTGAGACGATTCAAAAATGGTCAGTACAACACAATGTCAAATATCGTACAAAATGATCAAATAATTGATTTATCAAATTTGTTTGTATCCATGACCAACAATGTCCTTGGAGTTTGGCCATTTTCCAGTCCAAAAGAGCAGGTGACATGTGGAAGATAAAATGTTATAGCACAAGCCACAATTGTCAACTAACAGTTCTGAATCAGGACCATCACCAATGCACGTCATATTATATTACTCGTATGATAATGTCAATCCTAGTGTCACGATTGGATATGTCCACCCGAGAAATTTGTGACAAGGTAAATGCAGAACTAAACCTTCATATATCATACAATAAGTCATATCTAGCAAGGAGGAAGGTTGTCTGTAAAATATTTGGAGATTGGAAATCATCATATCATAATTCGTTGTCGTTCTTGATATATTTATCACAATATATTCTAAGAACTATATATTCCCACCTTGTGGATGATTATACCCTTCAAACTCAAGGTACTCGTAGATTCAAGCGGGTGTTTTGGACATTCGTGTTGGGTTTTAGGGGAGGCAGAGAAGGCAGTGGAAACAATTTTTTCCCCAAACCCAGAATGAAGGAATCACATCAACATCTATAGGAAGGATGGTTTTTAGAGGAGTACCTTGTCCCGAAGCTTGCTCAGCGACATTACCTCGCAGCTAGTGCGGTCTTCACCTACGGTTTTGGACGGTGTCTGTGCAGCTCCTGGTCTCACTGGGACTGTCGGGATTGACAGCTGTCCTCCAAGCTGCAGAAGTCTCCTGCCTCTGTAGTAGTCTACATGAACCACTTGTAACTATGATTGCCTTGTCGCACAAAGCACCGGAAGGAGTCGTACCATCTTGTCAACATACTAGTCACCGACACACTCTCCTACCACCAGCCGCCTTTCTGTAGTTGTCTTTCCCTTACTATGCCTCCCTTATCAGGTAGCACTTGCTCGGGCTCTCTTGGTTACCACAACCAGAGAGAACGACAATTTTGTAGAACAACTGGTGTTCTGAGTTTACTTGAGAATCCCCCAATACCCCTATATATATGAGGGTCATGGGACAAGGTTCTCTACCCCGGGCAATACGAGATTAAAGGAGTAGAAGGGTTCAAAATTTTCCACAAAATAACAAACTGCTCCAGCTGAACCGATCGTTTCAAGCATGAACTGATCAGTTGGGGACCTGAGCCGATCGGTTCACACCTGAACCGATCGGTTGGGGCACCTGAGTCGATCGGTTCTCTTCTGAACTGGTCGGTTCACTGCCCTGGTCAGTTCCCGATTGGCTTTTCCTTTTTCGTTTCGAATTGATCCGAATACCAATCCTTGTTCCAATCAAATTGGAAAAGTGAAACGAAGAGAAATTTATTGCCAACCTGACTTTCCCAACTTGCTCGCTTGGACCAGTTGAGCCGATCGGTTCAACCCTTGAACCGGTCGGTTCATCCTGTCCTGAGTCAATCGGTTCATCACATGAGCCGATCGATTCACCAACGGTTCAGCCTGTCCTGAGCCGATCGGTTCATCACATTATCTGATCGGTTCACCAACCTAAGCAGATCAGTTCATCATATGAGCCGATTGGTTGGGAGTACAGACTACACAAAATAAGTCAATTGTAGTTTCAATTAATCTGATACTCTAATCAATCGGTCCAACACCTTGAACACTATGATATTGAGCTATCAATTGATTGAGTGCTTAATTGAACAACTATACTCCTTTAGTAATCAATCTAAACATCGTTTGTGGATAAACTCCTCTTCTAGGTTAAATCCTATGTGTGTGACCCTGTAGGCCCATTTCACGTTGGCAATGAAAGTTCATAACACTTATGACTTCACAAGCAAAGAGCGGTGCCTAGTCACTCATCAGTGCTACCCAAGTGAAAAGGAAAGTTAGAGAACAACTTTCAATCCTACAATCTGGGAATGGTGTTACAATGAATGTATAATTCCTTTATCTCTGATACCCCAAATGAACTCAAGGCATAGAACAATCATCCTGTCAATGTTCATTCACTTTCTTAATCTCAGAGTAGATTGGAGGAGATATGTATGACATCAATATCACATGCTGATTCACACATGCGTACGCACGCCTATCTCAATCCTACACATCAAGTGGCCATGGATATCAAACTCCCTCAGGAGGGACAAATCCCATATCTATCACTCACCCCTCAAAATCCCCATGTGTTAAAGCCACCCAATCATCACCTTTATAACAACCCATGTTTCAAGACTATGTTTGATGATGTCATAGTGTACCCAACGACATGTGTTGAGTGTAATGATTTCAGGTCAAAGAATTACACTCACCACCATCACTGTGAGAACTGACTGTGACTACCATGTCATGGTTCCATGTGCCAAACTCACGGTGGGTCTGTCCGGTACACTTGTTCTCTAACAAGTACCTATGTGTTTGGTTTGATATCTCCATATCATGACTAACAAGATTCTGTCATCAACCAACACCACAATCTAATCTAGTCTTGTGTGTCATTGTTGTCTATCTACCTTCCACAATGACATCCGACTAGGGACATAATAAGAATGTACAAACTCTTAGCATCCGTATGATCTCATCGTTCATGTCCTGAACCTGAAAGCATACGTCATTAAGTACTGTCATTCTCTAGACATTCAATTTGTTCTATCATTATCTCAAATGACTAAACCAGAAAGAATTAGAAGCTTGCCTTTGATGTTTATCAAATCAATCTTAATGTATCCCACCAATCATCCCATGATTGGCTCTCAGGGCATACATACGAACAAACTCCCACTTGCACTGTGAGAAAATCACCCTTGAATCATATTCATAGTGATCTTCAAACATGTCCCACATGTTACTATGCTCTAGTGCTTACACAGTGAGTTATGACAACACCTTGCCAAAGTCGGTATTAACTGCATGTCTCTCATCTCTACACTGTACGTCACATGTATGAGATGGAGTTGCCGTAATATGTGATCTAGTATTCCTTTGCTAACCTTTAGCCACATTGCATGACCAAGTACTCCTTACTTGTCATCAAAGATTGGAATAACTTTAAGTTCATCTCATGAACTTCCAGATCCATATAGTATCCACTAATGTTCTCTAACATACAGATACTCGGCTCTTCCTTTTAAATGACTTTATTGGAACGTTTCCATTTATCAACAAACATTCACTTTTATATATCTCATATATATTTTGCGATTAATTTTCTATCATTTTCGGAAGTTCAAATCAGTGTAACTCTTTACAGTGAACCCTTCCTTATTTCCATAGAACTAGTACTTCTCAAGTACTTATCAAGTTCTTATGGTATTCTAGTAACCCTTACTGGTACTAGACAGACATCCACTTGTCATGTCCCACATACGAGTTATCAGGATGAGCACATCATATTTTCATACAAGATGATGAATGCATTTTATTCACATACATGATAGATCCATATCTATTCTTAGTGTTCCCATTCTTCATAAGAATTTGACACTTGGCCTTGGGATACTAACTCCATGTAACATGGACAAGTTTTCTCCCACTGAATCTGTGCACACTAAACCCTTCAGTATAGATTGCCAATGTATGATTTCTATTTTCAGGTCAAGAGGTTTTTGAGAACTATCTCTATAAATATCTATTCCTATTACACAGAAAATGTCTCTATCTTCCCTAAAGATAATTTCCACCTTGGATTTCCATTCTGGAACATTTGCATTTCACATCAACATGTGGAATGTGAATATGCTCCCTCTAAATCACAGATCCCTTCTTTATTTTTTTCATATCAATCAAACCCTTTGACTATATTATCAAAGTAAAGATCCAACTCTGAGTTGCTTGTAATCAATCACATTGATTAGTCCATTGTAACTTATAGATTTCATTTGCATTAATGGATTCATAAACCTTATAGGTTGTGTCACGTACACATCCTTGTCGTATTCCTCATAGGAATGTGGTTTTAGTATCCGTATGCCAAATCTATTAGTCATTAAGTTGCAATCATCATCCTTCTCAAAATGTCATCCATGTGTCTTAACACTTAAGACTCATTCACACTTATGGATTTCATCCCAATGGGTGCTACCATCAAGGTCATACCTTATGGTTCACATGGAAGTCATTTATGATGTAATGGTCATAAACCATAACTCAAAATCCGGTTCCTCATATTCATCTAGATAGTTGACTCATCACATGACCAACTCATCACATAGATAATCGAGGTGTATTTGTCAAGGATATAAGAACTCAAAACTCCTTGTGATTCTTAATGTCCTTTATTAGTGTGGGATATTCTTTATTTAAGAAGAATTTAGTTATTTGATAATCATCCTCTATCTCCTTAGAGTATGACTCCTTCTTGATTTAGACATCACCATGCCTAAATCACGAGCTCACTATGATACACTATCATAATCACTCATAAGGATCTCAAACATTTGGTTCAAGTATTTCTTTCATTGATCTCATCAAGAATTAACACTTTACTAAATTTGTATTCATCTATGATATTCTTGAACACTTCAAGATATTCATATTGGTATTTCTCTAAACACCATTTGAAGTATTAGCATTTGCTCTAATAGGTATGTAAATACATCACATGTATTATACCTAATAGGATAATCATTCTACCACTACCACTAGTGAAGATCGATTTATCATGTTCAAGAGATTCATGTCTCTTACTGGTTCTCTGTCCAAAAGAGTCTAGATTTATCCATCATATTGAAACTAGAAATGAATTTCTCATGATGGTGCTAATCTATTGTTTGAATTATCAATAACTTTTAGATATCATTTTATCTTATGCATACAAGATAAACAAGGCATTTCCACAAAGATCATATCTATGAAATATAACCTATATTGATAGTCATCTTGTCACTACAAGATGCAACAATAAAGTGTTTCTATTGGAAAATTGAAACAACAATTTTCAACTCTATTTCGTGCCCTTTAGGCTGAAATAAATTGAAAAGTACTCCTATCTATGGTAGCAACACTTGCTCCAATGATGTGTACTCTTTCTTGGTCCTTTCGTAAAGGCCATCACTTCTTTGTAGATCTTACATATCATATATGTCAGATCTCCATCTTAGTATCATATACCTCAGAAGCGATTCATATTATGATACCTTAGGTGGAGATATCCATCCCCTCCTTCTTCTTCTTTTGTTCTTTCAGATACAGAGGGTAATTCCCTCGTTCACCCTCCCATGTGCCTTGAGGATGAAGATGACTTGGATTGCTGGCTAGCATCAGAACGCTTCTTTGCTTTGCCTTTGTCCTTGCCTTTAAGACTTACCCTTCATTGATCAAATCAAAGATTAGGGTTTGTCTTTCTTCATCTTTGCCTCAACATGTCCAACAACTCTGTCAACATTTGTCAAAGTTGTTCATGTTGTAGTTCATCATGAACTGTATGATTCTCACAACATTTGCAGTATCATACTAGTAGCCAACTGTTGGCTCATAGGAAATCCCAGTCTTGTCATACCCAATCACATTGAGTGTGTGAATACCTAATGGATCTTCTTCTGTCATGACATACTAGGATAGTGTCTTGGAGACATCATATGTCTCATGTTGTCTTTGCAACTCATAGTTCAGAGAACACAACATTAAGCACTCCACATCAATGGCATCTTCGATATGCTTCCATAAGCATCCTTTAAGCCATTGGTGTGGTGGGATTGAGTTCATCTGGTTCTGGTATAACTAGGACTTACAACTTTCGCTCTTCAATTGAGAACACTTCTCAATGTCCTAACCAGTCATGGAATTATTCCCATTTAATTTGTCCATCTTAAGGACTAATCGCAATTAAAGTGATTATTATTGATTAACCATTTATTCTACAAAAGGAAATATATGCAATTTAGTCCAAAAACGCCTTTTTGACTTGATTGATTTGAAAAGGTTTTACGATATAATTAGGACTTTAATTAATTATCGCTCCCACTATTTTTGTTTAAATTGATAGCCCTCACCATCAATTCGGAAGATTGCATCGTACAATCTTCTAGTGGGTCAAGATCCTGAAATTCTCTGAGTCATGGACCAACTAGGGCTGTCACCCACAACTTAGATCTTCCAAGTAGGCAACTTTTGCCAATTGCATCATATGCAACTCTTGAAAGATGTCATATGCGACTCCTTGCCATGATCACCTCCATGCCTCAAGGTGCTAGATCCTATCTAGGTCACCTTGTTAAGTCCGACCCAAAGCCAACACGATGAATATGCACCCTGCCAGGGAAGACCCACATATTCATCCTTCACGCTTCCACAAGATAGATGGTGCACCACGCTAGGGCGTGCCCACACTTGACCGATCAAGCTTTTCACGTGTGTCACATTTAGAAGGCATCTCAAACTTTGATATTTAATGATGGATTTGGTTTTTATAGGTACATATACATATCCAATCACCACAATACATAGTACGTATCATATACATGCTATATCCCACAGAAAACATGCGAAACGATAAAAGCGATGATTATGGCCATCCTAATGTGATTCCTCGAGCCAAGAGGAATCACAGTCATCTAGGTCTACATCACATGCAACCTGTACAAGATGAACTCTATGCTTTGCCCTTCTGGGTTTGATCAACTCATCTCCATGATTGATCGGCTCGCCATCAGGCCGGTCGGTTGGGTGCCACCAGCCGATCAGTTGGCTCCTCCAACCGATCGGTTCGCCTGGTCGTCGTGCATCTCCTCATGGCTGCCACCCGCTCGTCTCGATCCTCGAACCAGTCATATGGAATGCTAACCGATCGGTTCATGCCTTGAACCGATCATCTCAGCCGTCGTCAGGTTGTCCTCCGTTCTTGGACATAATAGGAAATAAAAAATCTATCCTTTTTTACATTTGAATTGAGAAACCCCGAGTTACATTCGGGGGGAGCAAAGTTAGGAAAGAAATCTCGAGTTAATTTTGTCAATGATTTTTGAGCTAAGTCACAATCAAGAAGGTATGAGAAAACCCTAGAGGAGACCTCGAGTTAGGTTTAAGAGAGTGAAGGACACTAAGTTGGAGTTGACATGCCTATTTAGATTCCTAGTTGAGTCCTTTCAAGGGGTGGAGTATAGTACCTAACTAGATCTACGATACATCAATTTTGGGTATGAAATCCATTTGAAAGGGTGGAGAGTTATAACATACTGGATTTTACGTCCTAATTCTATATTGAGCTAAAATTCACAATTTCCCTTAGACCTGAACACACCTACAAATTCATCCTTCAATATGAAGTCTCCTTTATTTATATCGATCCAACATCACATTCCTTGATATAATTATTAGTTTTCAAAATTTGTTTCTTTTGACTTTAATCCCTTCTCTTGAGAAATATTTGCAATTTGTCCCTCATTCTAAACCTCGTTTGACTATATTGGTAAATCTATCATACTCTTAAATTTACTCCCCTCAAAATATTTGTCAAAATGAACACATTTTGTCCTCATATGTGAATATTTACAAAGGAGTTCCTTAATTTTCCTCTTATAAGTTACCTTGAAAACATTTTGTGAAAATTGAGATCTTAGTTTTCCAACACTTGGATAAAGTTTTGTGATTCAGGCCAATCGTGCAAATATATCTTGACTCAACCATGATTATAGATTGCTCTTGAAATTATACTTAATGACTTTGGAATTAATGTGAGATAATATTAATTGGTATCAATACGAATTTGAATAGGTTTAGTGGGGGAAAGTTTATTTGTTAAATAAGAGATTTAAAGTAGAGAACTAATGTCTTTTAAAATATTTATGGAGAACACTGTGGAGAAATTCTCATAATTATAGGGCCCTTAGACTAGGAGTTACAAAATTGGGAGTAATTAACTATTAGGGAGTAATTACAAAATCAAATAGGTCGTATAGGGAAAGACATGTGCCTTCCCTAACCTATAAACTCGGCCTTGATGACTCTTATAGAAAACGTCAATCAAGTCCTCAAACCCTGCTTTGCTTCTTCATTCCCTTTTCTTCCTCAATCCCCGAAGGCACCCCAGTTTCTCTCCAACATACATATGGATCAATTTCCTAAAACCCTAGTGGATGGGCCCCGTCACCCCTCTCATCAGCTAAGCCAGAAGACATCAATGTTGCCGTTACAGACCCAAAGTCTCCCGATGCCTCCTTGAATCCCCTAACATCTCTTCCTTCTCTACCTTCTCAACTATAAGAAGGACAAGCCCCCATTGACCCTAAAGTAGTAGAGTCCCACAACAAATGCCTCCCCATGGCATACTTATCCTTGACTTCCCTTGAGGAGGGACAACACAGACCTGCAAACCCTAGTAGAGCGCCACCCAACAAACTGCACCATGTTAGAAACAACGTCCTTTCCACTGTCTACCGCACCCGTCCCTCTAGGACTCCATAGATCACCACCACCTACTAGAATCCTTACAACGTCAATGCCAAAGGCTTCAACCCCTTCAACCAAACTTTGTAATGTGGTCACCTCAGCCACCGACCGCCTGCGGACATCATGATGACCTACCACTTAGCAACCCATGCCATCATCCATCTTCACCAATACTTCAAGAAGCTCAACTCCCATACCTCCACCTATGCCCTTCATCAACAATTTGAACCTACAACCTTAAGGCTGGCTACCTAGCCTCTTCCAACACAAACAATAACTTGCAAATACCACCCGTGCCTCAGATCTACAGATGAACTCGCCATTGCTGAAGCTTCAGATCTTTCCATCCACCACCACCCCGACATCATCTCTCCTACCAGCCACCGTCCAAACTACAACACTTATGATGTGTCGATGGTGTGAGCCTGAAACACCATGTCACTGTCCAAAGAAGATGCAATACAACTGCAAGTATCTTCATTTGAATTCCTTGTTGCCATATCATCCTCTTCACACCACCGTCTAAGTTCTAATCCGCCACCCTAGTAGAGCCTGAGACGTATTGCTCTCTTAGTTGTTAGAGCGTTTCCGCACCCGACACATTGGTCCCACAACAGGGCAATACGTCATGAGGCGTGCCGTATTGCTCTGCGGTGGGGTCAATATGTCCTAAAGCACGACGTATTACTCTACGAGAGAGAAATACGTCTCTGCTACCGACACATTGGTCCCACCGTAGAGCAATACGACCCGCCTTAGGACGTATTGCCCTACTGTGGGACCAATGCGTCGGGTGCGGAAACACTCTAACAACTAAGAGAGCAATACATCCCCAATCAGGACGTATTGCCCTCACCTGGCACCCGCGCGGTCAGGTGCCAGGTGGGATAATACGTCCCGATTGGGGATGTATTGCTCTCCTATATATATGAGACGAAATCAGCCCCCCAAACTCACACTATTTTGCCCATTGCTTCTCTTCTTCTCACTCCCATTTCTCTAGAGTGCTCTGGTCTTATGTAGCTGATTTTTGGCAGAGCTTGGAGCTGATTTGTCTAGTCTTCTTTCTCTAGTTGGGATTCTGTTGGTCTTCTTTCTCTAGTCTGGCTGGATTCTTTTGGTCTTCTTTCTCCGGTATTCTACTTCACAAGGGAGATCTTGCCACTTGAGTTTTTTTTTCTCTACTACAATCTTATATTCAAAATTATGAACCTAAAATTGCTATGCAATATTTAAAAGGAAATAATTGGTTTTGCTACTATTTTATTCTAAATTATTAAGTCAATAATATAGAAAATGACATTTGAAGTAAATGTTATCAATGAAAATCACATTCTTACTGTTTAATTCCAAATAATTTTATTATCTTGATTTAATTCCAAATTCTAAGATTATTATTCTAAAATCTTAACTGATCTTCTAAAAATGACGTTATTTTTCTAAAATATTAATTACTTCTCTAAGAAAGACATCATTGTTCAAATTAAGTTAATGTACTGTTCTAAAATCCGTTGTAATGTTCAATGATAGGAACATGACATCTAGTTCACGTTCACGAATTGTCAAGCTTCGATATGATGGTCAATTTCTCTCTTATGGGTCTTATTTTAGTCGCTTTGTTAGACCCATAAATATTTCACTGATAAATACCCTATCCGAACTAAAATCATATATCCATACAACACTTGACATCAATTCCAACCACTTCTATATCAATATATCCTATCTTTTCCCTGGAAATATCATATGGTCATACAAGTTGACGACAATGATGCATATAGAACTTCGTTCCTACTTTCATCTGATTCCTATATTGATGTTTCTCTTGAAAAAACATATTTCCACGAACATTCTAGTTACATTAGTGATGTAACTGATGAATGATATCAACCACCTAAATTCTCTCAAAATCCTACTATTGAGAATATTGGTCTTAAGGATGTAAATATTGAACAAGAAGGTGATTATTATATTGATCAGGAAGGTGATGATAATAGTGATTAGGAAGGTGATGCTAATAGTGATCAAGATGGTGACTCATTGACTGAAACTGATGATGAGTATCAACATCCATTCTCTGATTCTGTAGGTCCATTGAGTTATGTCCCATCCATATTTGATAAAGAATGGTCCCAATACAATCACATTTACTCTAGCTATGAAGTTTTTCAAGATGATGAATGGGTGGAAGATTTTTGTTAGAAAGTTTGTCTTAATTACAATCCTTCCAACATTGAAATTTGTGAGGGTTCTTTATTTGCATCCAAAGCTGTTATGATTGAGACGATTCAAAAATGGTCAGTACAACACAATGTCCAATATCGTACAAAATGATCAAATAATTGATTTATCAAATTTGTTTGTATCCATGACCAACAATGTCCTTGGAGTTTGGCCACTTTCCAGTCCAAAAGAGCAGGTGGCATGTGGAAGATAAAATGTTATAGCACAAGCCACAATTGTCAACTAACAGTTCTGAATCAGGACCATCACCAATGCACGTCATATTATATTACTCGTATGATAATGTCAATCCTAGTGTCATGATTGGATATGTCCACTTGACAAATTTGTGACAAGGTAAATGCAGAACTAAACCTTCATATATCATACAATAAGGCATATCTAGCAAGGAGGAAGGTTGTCTGTAAAATATTTGGAGATTGGAAATCATCATATCATAATTTGTTGTCGTTCCTGATATATTTATCACAATATATTATAAGAACTATATATTCCCACCTTGTGGATGATTATACCCTTCAAACTTAAGGTACTCGTAGATTCAAGCAAGTATTTTGGACATTCGTGTTGGGTTTTAGGGGAGGCAGAGAAGGCAGTGGAAACAAATTTCCCCCCAAACCCAGAACGAAGGAATCACATCAACATCTATAGGAAGGATGGTTTGTAGAGGCGTACCTTGTCCCGAAGCTTGCTCAGTGACATTACCTCACAGCTAGTGCGGTCTTCACCTACAGTCTTGGACGGTGTCTGTGCAACTCCTGGTCTCACCAGGACTGTCGGGATTGACAACTGTCCTCCGAGCTACAGAAGTATCCTACCTTTGTAGTAGTCTACATGAACCACTTGTAACTCCGATTGCCTTGTCGCGCAAAGAACCAGAAGGAGTCTTACCATCTTGTCGGCATACTAGTCACCGACACACTCTCCTACCACCAGTCACCTTTCTGTAGTTGTCTTTCCCTTACTATGCCTCCCTTATCAGGTAGCACTTGCTCGGAATCTCTTGGTTACCATAACCAGAGAGAACGACAACTTTGTAGAGCAACTGGTGTTCTGAGTTTACTTGAGAAGCCCCCAATACCCCTATATATAGGAGGGTCATGGGATAAAGTTCTCTACCCTAGGCAATACGAGATTAAAGAAGGAGTAGAAGGGTTCGAAATTTTCCACAAAATAACCAACTGCTCCAGCTGAACCAATCGTTTCAAGCAGGAACCGATCAGTTGGGGACCTGAGCCGATCGGTTCACACCTGAACCGGTCGGTTGGGGCACCTGAGTCGATCGGTTCACTTCTGAACTGGTCGGTTCACTGCCCTGGTCAGTTCCCGATTGGCTTTTCCTTTTTCGTTTCGAATTGATCCAAATACCAATCCTTGTTCTAATCAAATTGGAAAAGTGAAACGAAGAGAAATTTATTGCCAACCTGACTTTCCCAACTTGCTCGTTTGGACCAGTTGAGTCGATCAGTTCAACCCTTGAACCAGTCAGTTCATCCTGTCCTGAGTCGATCGGTTCATCACATGAGCCGATCGATTCACCAACGGTTCAGCCTGTCCTGAGCCAATCGGTTCATCACATTACCCTCATCACCACCACCCTCATCACCACCACATAGTGAGCTTGGGTCAAAGCTTCTACTAGTGAGATTAGGCACCTACTTCCCCTACTACTAGGTAAGAGATCTCCCTTATGCCATCATGTCACACATGGCCAACTAATAGGATGTGATTCATAATCTACATTACTCCTTGTTGTTTTGTTTCATAGCTTAATTGTTGGATGTATGTTCATGAATATGGCCCTTAAACATGGTCAATGTTACATTAACTCCAAACAACCCAATATTGTAGTTACCTTGTTGAAAGTGAATCACTTTTTTATGGTTAGTTATTTATTACTCTTGCATTGGTTAGTGTTAATTAGGATTGCTATATCTTATTTAGTATAATTTGCCTTCTTTCCTTAGTTTTTTAACCTTAATTTCTAGTTTACCCTAGGTCATCTCTCCCTCCCAAGGTCATGAATAATTTATGCCTTGATGATGAACATGCATGTACATTGGAGATGTTGAGATCAATGTTATCGAATATGGTACCTAGACTAGGGTATGATTAAGATTACCACATGTTGTTGTTATAAATCAACTCATACATTGTTTGTAATCTTAGAACCTCTTTGAGGGACACTTTTGAAAGATCTAGTCAAGAATCTCAAATCAAGGTGCCTAATCTAATTCTCTTAATTAATATTAATGTTTGCTTTCTCTCTTGATTAACTAATCCAAATGGAAGAATGAATTGAATTAAATGATGTTACATAAAACCTAGGATATGAACAATGAAACTAGGATCGTTTGATTGTTTTTATATGACACTTTTTCAAATGTCTGACCGTGAGTATGATGATCATGATGATGATTACCATGAGGGTGGGGTACTGCATCACAATGTAAGTTTTGCAATATATCTAGGTATATGTTAAGTTATATACTATATGTGTTTTTTTGTCAATTTTTATGTTGAGGATGTACCCCCAGAAAACCTTGTGCCACTTGATGAGCAACATCAAAAATTAAAAAATTAGGGGCATCACTATGATGAACAAGTTACTACAACAAAGGGGTAATGGACCAAAATTGGTTGTGAATTTTGATCATGTAAGAAATCCAGTTGGAAAGAACTGCAGCTCATTTTTTTTATATCTTGGGGTTCTTACTCGTAGACATTGTAGTGTAAATGTAGAATCTTGGCATACAGTTCCTAAAGGGAAGAAGTCTTAGTATGTAAAGAACTATGTGTGAGATATTATCATTTGCAAATATATTTTTAAAGTTATTTACAATTCTATTTTTAGAATATTCTATTAAATATATGAAATTTTGCAGAGTATATTTGAACTGGATAAAAGCCTACATCGTAAAAAAGTGACGCAACACTGTGGAAAGGTCCTAAGGAACTATAAGACAAATCTAAACCAACAATCATATGAGAGGTTGATAAGAGGAAGAAGTCAGCCATTGAGTAATGGAACTACCTAGACCCGACTGAGTGAGAGGTGTTTGTTGCCAGGAGAAATACTGATGAATTCAAGGTATTCAGCGTCACTCCCAATTTAATTAGTATACATTCTTATGAGTTCACCTATTTACTATTGACCTTAATTGTTACTAACCAATTAAATGTGCTTACTAACAAGGCTATCAACTATGCTCAAAGCGAAAGGCATGCACCGAATGTGCATGACCACATGATGGGTCTAGGTGGCTATGCAGCCCTTTGCCAAAAACTAAAAATGTCTTCCATTCAGCAGCCTGCTGCTCCTACTACTGAGACTGTTGAGTCCTCTACTGCTCCCGCACCTCTACATCACCATGATGTGTGGATAGTTGGGAGGCAAAACAAAAAAGGAGATATAACCAACCCCACAACTATTGAGGTGGCTGCAAAAATGGTAAAATTCAACTCTCAGAGCAATTATAATTGATTATTGTTATGTTTACTTATCAATTTCTATTGATGATGATTAGCAAGAGCTTCACGAGTAGAGGATGCAATGCTTGTTCATCCCTGAGGGTGTAACATACTAAATCTTGGATTCAATTGCAATTTAACCCATTTTTAAAATTTTATTTCATTCATGTACTTTTTGTCCTTTTTCCTAAATTTTCCTATCTTTTCTATCCTCTTTGGCCTCAATGTTGAAATTGAGCTATACTTGATGGCTTGAACTATATTGACCCACTTGCATTTCAATGAATGGGTTTTTGCACAAATATCTCAACTAGAGTGTTAACTAGAGTCTAATTATGCAAAATGACCATTAATGAGAGATAATTAGTAGATTATATTAATTTAGAGATTTTATGGCTTTGTGGGACAAGAAATGAGAAATAAGAAATTTTATATCAAAATTTATTAAGAAAGGTACTAAATATATTTGTTAGGAACTTAGCATACAATTAAATACAAAATGTGTTCAAAAGGAGAAATTAATGTAAAGTTAGACTCCACACTCTTTAATTAGCAAACCCATGAATTCTCATGTCACTTGGTATTTCTCTACCCTCTTAATTAATTAAATGAATATGCAACTCTTATATATAAAAATGCCTATTGCATGGAAAAAGGAAACCTCCTTGACTCCTAATTAACCTGCCCCTTAAATTGCTTCAAAAACAAATATTAATTTTTTCCCAATTGAATTACTAATTAGAATCCAAATTACCTTAGGTTTTAAATGTGGTATTTGACTAAGTAATTAGGAATTTTCCCAAACACCTTCTCCCCTAAAAAATGTAACACAATGATGTGTTACTCTACCTCCATCTCAAACGTGACGTAGCGGTCTCACCCTCCAAAACGGATGACACCCGTCATTCCCTTCCTCTACTCTCAATCTCCTATTTATCTTTCCCCCGTTCATTCCTTTTCCTTCACACCACGTAAACCCTATCCTACAATCCTTGCACCTCACACGACGTCGTGGTGCTTGGCTGAGAAGAGACCTTTGCTTGTAGTTGCAAAGTTTGACAGAGTCTGATGTGTTAACCAGACCCGATGATGTCATCTCCCTCCTCCTCTAGTTCTGCCGCCTTACTCGGGTCTACTGGGAACCCTGGCCGTCTTGCTCCTCCCTCAACTCACACACCAGTCATTTTAGTATTGGAGCCATCTTGACCAAGATGACCACCTTCTTCTTCCCTCTGTCTTCATCTATGATCTGCGGTTTTGTTGTTCGTCTGCTTCACCTTCATCAGCCTGGTGTCTTGCAACTCATCAACCTACAATTCTCTGATGCCCATCATAACATCGACCCTGCATCCAATAGTGCCACAACGCCAGACAACCTCACCATATATTCTACCATAGCAGACTCCTACGACCATCTCCTCGCTACTTCTTTATGATCTTCATCTATTCCCAATCCTCCTCGCCAGCAAACACCATCTGTGCCTTAGATCTGTAGATGAATTCACCCTTGCCAAAGCTTCAGATCCGATGCTCGCAAATCCACTTCCAGAATAGCCTCAAGGCTATCACACCATGACAGTAGGGTGTCGTAGCTACCAAGTGCAATGTTGTCGACCTTGATAGCAATGTCGTCATTTGCAACCACCATATCTGCAACACCACAACATCTGCAAACACCTCCATTAAACTTGATGATGGTGACTCATTACAAGTTGCTCCTTCCCGGGTCACATGATCATAGAGAATGTGATGATGTGTTTAGGTCCCCATCTCATCGAGAATCAAACAGACATGCAACCTCCATGGTAACCCTAGACATGTAAGTCTTCATTTCACATTCAATAATTTTGTTTTAGAAAATAGATCATAAAGATGGGATAAGTATGGAGTAAGGATAATCTAGTTATTTAAAACCATAACATGAACTAGTCAATTAGCTTACCTATCAACTTTACTGTATACTAATGTAAATATTAGATTGCATGAAATCAAACCTGTAATGATACGTTAAGTGTAGACTTGATATTAAATAGAAAATATTGTATATGATCGGGTAGATTGATATCCAAAATGATTAATGAATCACACTAATTTCTTATTGTATACTTTTACAAGCCCTATGAATCATTAGTGAGTGTATCTTTGTTTTAATGTATCCTTTACATTAGAAACAATATATAGGTGCATTACATGATAACTAGAAATACATATGGATCTAGGAAACACTCTCATCTAATTTGATCCAAGGGAACATGAACTCTGTATAAGAATGCATTACTACTAAAATAACTATGAGTAACATAATTGTTGGGATATATCAAAAACTACTTTCAAGTATCTACATATTGCATACTTTTGCTCATGGCATGCTCAAGAACTAGATAATGAAATGTGCATGCCCACCAATAAAAGTGGTAAGCATGATAGTAGGAATAATATGATTTCGCATTATTGAGAAGAGAATGACATCTTTAAACCTATTGAAGAATATACATATTATTATCAACATATATATAAGTTACATAAACTTATGTGACTAAAGATGGGTAACTAGAACTATGATAGATATATAATGCATCACATATTATCCCAACAAAGATTAAAACCGTAAATGTGACAAAGTGGATTTTTGGCTTAATTTGAGGGCAAAATTTGTTTTAAGGTGTGTAGGATGTGATGGAGTGGACTTTTAGAATCCTTAAATGTCCAGTGACATAAGTGAAGTCATTCATGGTCGAGTAATTTTGAGAGTTTTACCAAGGTTGGAAGTCAAATGATATTTGATATCATGAGATGATTCCCTATGTTCATGCCTTTTTGAGGTATTTTATTCAGTAATCAAACAATGGATTTTTTTAATACCAAATTTGTGTACAAAGTAGCTTGATTTGTGAGGAAGCTATGGTTAAAATTTGGTGACAATAAGAGTATCCTAGATGGAGTTTTTAAGGTTTGAATTTTGAGGAAATAATGTGCATTTTGATGATTTATGGACCTAAGTTTGATCATGGGCCTGGTTGAATGCAAGGTCACGCGCCCAGGTCCCTTTATTCTGAGGGTGCCACGGATCGACCTTTTGCAACCCTTAGATGTGGATGATCTGACCACTCTCAGTCATCCCCTACCTTGCGGTTAGAGAAAGGTAGTGGAACTAATGGAATCGTGACCATCCCATTACCCCACGTCATGAAGGAAGGGCTGCGTACGAGTCTAAGTGGGTAGTTGCACTTGGCTAGAGACAATCAGTCCTTTAACCCCTTGACAGACTGTGTTGCCACATTAGTCGTGTGGCCAAACAAGTGCACCACTCCCAGTGGATTACAATGGCCCCTCATTCGATGATTTCTATGGGGAGACGAGGGAGTTCCATCTCCTCATTCTTTTAGCATCTCCACCGAGTTGTACAGGAGTGATGTGAGGGAAATGAATGGGGAAAATAGTGTTTGATTATGAGTCTGGGAGATGCCTGGAGTTTCTCTAATTTCATTAGAACCTTGGCCTCTAGTTGCTTGCCAAGTTGTAGGTCTCCCCATGACAGAAGAAGAAGGTCTTCATGCAAGGAGGAGATGGACTTTGGAGACTGGTGCACTAGGCTCCTCACTGTAAATGAAGAACAAAGACAAACTCTTAGAGGTGTGGTGAATCTTTTTGGAGCTTTAGATTGGAACGACGTTGAGCAGAGGTGTTTTACCTCTTTCCACCTCTTTCCTCTATCGTGTTGGAGGCTACCGACAGAGAGCAGCCATGGTGGAGATTGGGTGGCGCGTCAATGACACCTACAAGATGAGGAACCCAGAAGTCCATTCTGAGTCTAATGGTGTCCTTAGGGTCTGATGAAGAGCTCTCTTGTGCTGATGATTTCTCTCCGGTGGAGAGCCCAGTGATGGCGCTAGAGCACCTAGACGCGTGACTCATGAGTGTGAGGAAAGGAGAAGAGAACAACGGACCGGGTCAATCCAGCGCTCAAATCAGACTCAGTTGAATTGGGTTTAGGAAATCAGAACTGCCAGCTCAGCGCAGGCTGGGAGTGAAGGAGTTGCACCTCTCACAGGCCACGTGGCATACTGTGATTGGCCCACAAAGGTGAATAATTCAGCAAATACCCAGTTCTTAGATAATTCGTAGAAATTAGCACATTTATCAAAAAATTATAGGTAATATATCGAAATTCTCAGAAAAATGTGTAAAACAATATGAAAGCATAATATCAATCTTTTGATGCACTAATGTCAGGAATATTATGTAAGTTGTGAAATTCTCTTATCATGTGTAATAAATATCCAATAGTGACCTAAAATTATGAGAATGCATCAATAACTCTAAAAAATGGTATGTAAACTATATGATGTCAAATATGGTGATGTTTAAACCTGAAATCATGTAATTTGCTTTATATGGTTAATTAGGGCTTTTAACCCTAAATAAAATGTAATAAATAAATACATGCTCAATAAATGAAGAAATTTACAAAACATCCTAATATCAGTAATTGGAAGCTAATGTGGAACTTTGATATCAGTTACATGCATAAAATTCATGTTATATGAAGATGACCCTTAACACTTGGGTTGTAACCCTAATTTGAATAATGCATGTAACCTAGGGTTAATATGTGCACAAAAACAATATGGAACCTAATGTTCAGATAATGAACCATAATATAGAAAATGACATCAGTAAGATAAATCTAAGACAATAATTCAAGTAATGATGCACCTATCCTAATGAACTAAGCTACACCCTAATGGACATAACTAGGGTTAATGATGATGTGACGTAATGATCCTATGTCATCTTATCTTTACCAAGGTTTGACCTGGGATACATAGTTGACATGAGGGATATCTGATGATTAGGTTTGTCTTGATCAAGGTATGCCATTACCTCTTATTTGGCTTATTATATAATATGCTTGTGTTATATGTGTAGTAAAATATTTGGCATATGTATTGGACGAAATGATTGTTCTTGCATGATATGTTGCTTGATTTTCCATACTTATGGCTATGAACACATGAAACATAATATATCTATTCCATTATATGAAAGCACTAACTCTTTGGTAGTATGCTTGGAAGTGACCTAACTCTTTGGTAGTGGTCACATTGTACATATAATCTAACTCTTTGGTAGTGATCTCCTTGTTCATATGATCTAACTCTTTGGTAGTGATCATAAAGGCATTAATGCATTCAGATGTCAGGTACAAAATGCATGGATGATATAATGGAAAATGTGCTTAAAATATGTGCTCTTTTTTGTTAATGAACATCTTTGTGCAAGCATATGTTTTTTCTTATATTTCTTTATAACTGCCAAGTATTTGTTTTATATTATTGCTAAGATTAGTAATGAGCAGTATATAAAAAGATACGTAGGCATACTCAGTACAATATTCTTGAATATTGTGCTGATGTGTACCACATGTAATATTTTGTTTAGGTTTTGGACATATGATCTTGAAGAACTAGGATAGTTGAGAGTTGTGTGGAAAGATGATGTACAGATGGACATGTTATATTAAGATCATGTTGTTTAGTAGTGGTACATGTATATGTATGAGTTTGATGTTCAATATATAATATCAAATGTTGTAAAAATTTATGTTGTAATTATATGTTGAATGGTGAACATGTGTTGTATGGTTTTATTATTGTTCATGTGCATGTACTACTATTGTTCCTTCTGACTTCCTCTAATTTTCTTCTTCTTAGCCTACTATGTGGTGTTTAAATTGGGATTCTTGTTGAGGTGAGGTTTCAATTTGGACATCACACATCATATTAAGTTTAAGAAAATATGGGGACATCACAATGCATGTAAAAGTGTCGAAACACTTAGGGTTTTGAAATTAGAGACCATATGAAATTTTTATGGTTGATACCTTTATGTTTAGGGTCGAAACACATGTGAAGATGATAGGCTAGACCATGAACCTTGTTACGACTGATACACTACATTTGGGTGAGGTCAAAACACTTTTCCCTTGTGGGTTGAGACCATGAATGGTTAAGGTTGAAACACTTTGAATTATGGAGGTCAAAACACTTTGATTGGAGGTTGAGACACTCATGTCTTATGAGGTTAAAACACCTAGAATGGTTGAGGTTGATACATCATCATGGTCTAGGGACAAAACACCAAGTGTTGTGGTCATGACACATAGTGTGTGTCTAGGTCGCTACACTGTATGGTGATGGGTTGATATACACATATTCATACATGCATAGGTGATCAATACATAGTGTAATGACCTACATGAGTTGATGTAACACGAATGGTTGATCATTAACCATAGTGCTTGGCTGTAGAACTCTCCCACAAAGTGGGAAGTGATGGAATTAGGTTTTAGGTGTTGAGTGGTGTTATAGAACTCTAATTGAATGCAATTAAAACCCAAACTCTAATCCAGAGTTCATGTGATATATGTGATTGCTTTACTTGAAGATTCTTGTTCTATAATAGAGTTTTCTCTCTCATGTATATGTATCCCTAACTTTGCATGTGAGAAGAATATGCATATCTATTAGAATGATATGGTGAACCTTGTACATTGTACAATGTGGTGATTAATAGCGTACATCAATTGTCAAGATAAGTTGTGATATTGATTTCATAGGTTTCACGTAATGAGAACCTAGAGAGTTGTTGAGTGCCTTGAGAGAAGTTTAAGAAATAAAATTCTACAGAGATGAATTGTTGAATTGAGGGGTTGACACCTCATTGCTTAGAAGCATTTACATAAAAGCCTCACAACTTGCTTTATTTCATATAATGCCAAAATCTCTTACAGTTGTTCCATGGACTCAGCCACCATATATACATATTACATAAGAAACATTTTCAAATTTATCATGTGAATAAGAATATAACATGCTACCAAAAACATGATTTCATTGAAACATCGATTACAAACTTTTCACCCAGACTTGGGAGTATAAGGATGACTCTAGGACACACTAAACAACTAAACAACGATCTCTAGGGTTCATCACCTTAGTTTCCCTTGCTGCAATGGTTCTATTGTCACTGTTGTTGATCACCTAAAAATATGTGGTGACCAATGATGTGAGACCCATTCCCAGTGAAAAACATAACTCTCTCCAATTGATATTGATTACAGCAGTTAAATAGTAAATAATTTGAGAAGTTGGAGTATTTAATAATCAATTGAGTAGATTGAATAATTCAAGCATGCTAAACAGGTTAAGAAAATAATCTTAGCAACAAGTATGATTATCAATGTATATATAGGTAACAGATAAATCCATATCTTCTCAAACAGATCTACTCAATTTTCATCACATTGCATCTAATAACAATATAGTAGCATAACCAATCTAGTATCATAACATGGCTATCAATGTTGGCTTGTTTAATGAAGTGAACAAGTCTACATCATAAGTAGAGCTAACGTCATAGCACAATTAACTGCATATGAATGATTAGCAATCTAAGCATTTCTAATTATATAGGCATGGCTAGTAGTATCAAACATAGCTAGCAACATAATCTTAACTATCAATATCAGTATATCTGACAACATAAGCATGTTGACAGCATGAGCATAAGTACAACATAAGCATATCTATCATCTCTTATTGTACTATACACCATCTCTATGTAAAGAAAGCAAACAAGGGTTATCATCCTATATGAAGCATTGCGTATAACCCTACACAGATATGTTACACGACTGTATTACATCTTTTATTATGCCATGGGGAGTTTGGGTCACACCACCTAAAGTCTAATGGACCCCTACAAAGGGATATTTTATTCCGTACAAGATCTAGGAGTGTTGGTATCCTAAGATATCACCCCTTTAGTCGGTACGAGTAAAAAGGTAGTGGTATATCAGTCAATGCTACCACTACAATGGCATATAATCAAGCTGCTAACAACTAGTCCACCCTTGGTATAGGTAACAACACTAGAGAAGAGGCTCATGCATGGCAATTCTATAAGAAGCATCATGTAGTTATACTACTTCCTTTTACATTTCATAATATCCAAGGCATTACCGTAGTCATCCTCCATAACTTGAAATTGTGGATGACAAGGATATATCCTCAATTTGCCACCCCAACATACTCGATAGTATGCACTCCAAGTTTCTCTTAAGAATACTCATTTCACCATCCAACAAGTTCTGACACTAAAGATGGTTTTATGGCACAGGGCACTACATGATTAGGTTTTCACTTGATTAGTTACACTAATTGGATGAACTAAGGCTTCATCAAACAAGTGGACATACAAACCCTAATTCATCTCTAGTAAACATTGCTACATAACAACATCAGCAGATATAAAACATATGAGACATAATTTCTCATCTCAAAATCACAGGGTAGTATTCACCTGCCAACCAAGAGACTATACTAGCCATCACATCATTATTACATGGTATTATTCTCTTTCCATTGATGAGACTACACTTGTTATCATACCATCACATGACACAAATCCTTAGCACAATATCACAGGGTATCAACTCTTGTCAACATAAGTGGATTACACCTCATTCAGGGCTCAATCATGCCCAAGGGTCATTAAGACCATCATATAATATTCTACAAGTTCATCATTATCTTTCTATGCCTTATTTCAAGGCTCAACAAACATCACCACACATGTAATTCACAAGCTCAACATAATTGGCATTACAGAACTAAAAGATGTTCATAGGATGATATTGCAGAATTACCTTAGTATTAAGTATACTCCTTTATCATATCAACATATGAGGAATCCAGGTATAATTGGTCATCATCACACTTATAATGTACAAGTTTAGGATAAGTAAACATAGATCATGAAGCTAAGATGACCACCAGTTAACACCTTAGAGTTTTAATCAATCATTAGGAAAGATGTTCCATCATTATATTAATCATTCAAGAAAGAATAATATTATTAACCACCATTCTCTACTTGTATTAGGGTTACATTTAATAAGGTAGGTTACATTGATGTTATAGTTCAGTATTCATTTGCAAACCTTAACCCATAGCATCCCCATATAATCTTGGATGCATAAGGCACATGATCATCATCATGTTCCATACCATTCTCAAGTATGGATCCACACATACCTCAAGGTGTAATCATTAGGTTATAGTACACTAGAGTTCCACAACAATCAGAGATACTCCACTGTTCTATTATTCCACTAAGGAAAGATGATCATAGTTAATCACCATCACTTGAGTTTATTAGGATTAAGTGTAACAAGATAGAACCCCGTTAGGGTTACATATCATCACAATATGGTTATTATCCATTCTATTCATGTGAGGGAAAAGGTAAGACTACCTTATTAAGGGCAAACCTCCATTGGTTCCAACACCATTCAACTCATATAATTATACCACAACATCACCCAAAACCATTGGATGTGGAAAAGGTAAGACCATTGGTTGTTTTCATAAGTAAACACCTTGAATAAGCCACCTATGAAGTCATTGAGTTGTGACCTAGAAAGAGTCACATTTTAACCCTAGACATTCCTTATTTAATATAATGAAGGGGAACCATAGGTTGTGGGTTTAAAACCCAATACCAATAATTGGTTGCACATTTTAAGCACACAATCATGTCAACCATCAAGCTTCTTAATTGATCCCATAAGGGAAACCATCAAATTCAGATTATTAGAATCACATGTAATATTATGGTTTCAAATCAAGCCATTAGATGTTGAGGCATACAATCTCAACCATTGTATCAAGTCCATTATTTTAAACTATTAGATGATGAAGTGTTAGCACCTAACCATTGGATGGGGTTCATATTTCAAAACCATCAATTAGAGTATAGGTCTAACCCTTGAATCATTTGACCCAAGAAACAATTGGGTTAGGGATTAATTGATGTTATAGCTACATCCTTAACTCACCATGGGTTAGGGATTAATTGATGTTATAGCTACATCCTTAACTCACCATAGGTTGTGTAGACCTGATCCATCATCATTTGTGACCATTAAGTCACCATTAGTTGTTAGATCAATAGTGTATTCATTAATCACCATTGGATAATAATCTAATGTCACCATTGATTGATAGCATCATTAGGGTACTTAGTTGTTAATCATTAAGCTTCTAATTTAGCCCAAACCTGACCTAAGGGGTGACCATCGGTTGTTACCACCATTTGACACCTTTTTTCACCACCATTAGTTGTTATGATAACAACACCATTGGTTGTTGCATGGTATTTTCATCAGATCATAGTATTCATGGAAGAAATCAACTTCAAACCCTAATGTTGACCATCGGTTGATAGGTGATTAGCACCATCGATTGTTAGAAAAACTTGTTCTATATCATATTTTAGATTAGGAAGAATGTATACATGATTATAGGTTCATCTAGTACTAAAAATAGAAAAAGGAGCACCATAAAAATCAAAACCTTAGCAAGCATAGCTTCTATATGCATGGATCTTCATTTTTAAGCAAGGACATAAGCAAGCAAGCTTGGAGTAAGAAATATAAGTGAAGAATGTTATAAAACTCACCTCTATATATAAGAACAAGTTTTGAAACGCAAGAAAATTGATCGAAGAAGGTAGGAAAACTCTAGCACAAGCTCTGAACTCGGCCATCTAGCTCCTTTCTCCACAAAGGAGCAAACCCTAGATAGAAGAAATAAGAAAGGTAGGATCTTGATCTCTAGAGCAACTTTTACCATGGAACAGTATAGCTTCAAACTGGAGGAAGGTCTAAGGAAGAATAAGAGAAATAAAAATGGACAAGGAAGGAAGAAAACAACTCACCTTGGTCAGAAACCCTAGGAGATGACTTTAGAAACCCTAGGAAGGGCTAGATGGAGCTCTAGGAGACCTTCTTCTCCAAAAAGGGGTTCGTATTCTTCCTTGGACCACCTGATTCCATAGAAAAACAAAGTGGAGTCAATGCTCCAGGTTAAATTAGAGAGGAAGCAAGAAAATTTTTCATACTTGGTCAAGGAAGAGGTAGATATAACCCATGGATAAGGATGGAAGCAAGTATGAGGTGTACAAGCATATCTCCATGTGTCCATGTCCTAAAGCTTCCATGGACGAGTAAGAAGAAGGCCCACTGGCTGTTGGGGACTGCTAGGCCATTGGTTGATGGTCTCCTAGGATAGCCATCACATGTCAGTGGAAGGTACCATTGTTTGTTCATGGTTTCGGTCTAAAGATGGGTGAACCATCGATTGATCATCCTTTTAAGTGAACCATGCGTTCAAGTGAACCAAACTAGAAAAACCATCAACCAAGGACCTTCCTAGGATGACCACTAGATGTTACCACTGGTTGTTTCCCAAACTAGTGGAGCCATCATTTGATAGCCTTGAAGGTGTCTCGTCCATGGGGGGTAAACCCTAATTCTATATAGAAAGGAATCTCCTTCTAACCAATGTACAATTGAGAACCTCATGGATAAAAAAGCTCAAGTATGATGAAAAGACATCTAAGGAACATAATTGATGTGAAACATTTCAAACCTTAAATTGGGTAAATTGCATAAAAGTCCAAAAATGTTCTTAAAATTGTATAACTTGCTCAAACAGTGTCCAAATTGGACCAAATTTGAAACTTAAGCTTGTCTTATGATTCCAAAACATATTCAAATGTTATATTAAGGTTCTAATCATTCAGTTTTTGTAATTAAACTTGTTCAACACTTAATGAAGGTTAGGGGTCTCTCAACCATAAACCCCAAATAGGGATTTCACCCTCAAAATCCAAGGTAAACATAGATGGATACTTACCATGCACTTCATTATCAATATTCTGCATGGTTACTTTCATCTCATGGTAATGTCACATCATTCTCATAAAAGTCATATTCTTCTTTTTCAACTTCTGCATGTATCACCTTGGTTCAGCATAGGAACTATTGTGCCACCTATACAGGTCTGGTAGTACCTTTCAGCTTAGGACTCTAACTGTCATCCTAAACTATTCTATCTATTGTATCACACATTACTTAGAGGCAACACTTGTTGGATCTTTACCAAACATGGAACATCATGTATCTCTTATCATATTCAACTCTACATGGTTTCATCTCTATATTCCTTTAATGGTTGTTGTGATTATCAACTCAATTAGTCAGGTGAGCATCTTCTAATTGTGAAGAACTATTAGGCATATGTTTTTAGAGTATTCTTCAATCATCTAAATGATGAACTGACCATCTGTGTAGTTGAAGAATCATACACTTGTCTACAACTGTTAACAAATATGACTTTATGTTTGACCTTGTAAGGGGTAAGGCAACAACATTGTCTTTATCTTACCAAGATTCACACAACACACTTAATATATGCATTAAAACTTCAAGAAGATACTCTAATTAACCCACAACTCACTCTTACTAAACTTGTCACACATTAGTATAGTTGCTTCAATATTCTCAAGGTTTATCAAAGATGTTAACCATGCTACTGACCATTTTGAAATACTTTGAGATGCCATCATTCAAAGCTTGTCACAACTTATGGAACAAGACCTAAGCACTTTCTTCCTCTTATTTATAAACATTATGATTGCATAGGTTAGTCGAAATGACATAACCCTTAACTTATCATGGTCATGTATCTTATGTCATTCACTCTAGCTCTTGTCCATTGATATTCAGATCCTAGGTTTATTTTAAAGGAAACAACAGTACATCTCTTCTGATCAACAAACCATCTATCCCTAATAGTGGTCTTTCCCAACTATCAGCAGACCATACACAACATTATAGAGCCACTCTTTTTTCTTTCCAAACAATATATGGAGGATCAACATCAACTTTCTCTCTCTCTAATGGAGAGGAACAATGGATAACTCATCTAATAGATATCTTTAACTCATACATACCTGGTATACTCTAGATACTAGGATTCATTACCTTGGTATCTACTACATGTTCTTTTAAGAACTCATACCATGGTCTCATTCACTTCTATAACATCATAATCAATTAAGAACATATAGGAGGAATCCCCCTGACTTTTGCAAGGATAAAAAGCATGCTCATTACAAAACATAAAGATTTCAGAAATAGAGTCCAAGGCAACCACTCATCATATCAAGATATCCATCCCAGGATTATAGAGAATACATGTGTACCAAGTGGAATGAATTTCCACTTGAAGGCTATGCTTAAAAAAGAAGGAGCATAAAGGGAAACATATTTCCCACATCAAAGCAGCATTGTCCAATGATTACTAGCAAAAAGGTAGCCAATTCTATTTTTCCCCAGGAAGGTTACACTTTTATATATCATCTTACCACTTACAACTTGGATTCCTTTCCATTAGCATATGAATTATTAATATTATCATATCTCATTTCTCTTTTCTCATTACTTGTTCATTCTTCTTGTATATGTCCTCTCATGTTTCCATGTTTTTCAACCACTGATCAAGGAATAGGTCATCATATTCCATATTTTCTTCATTACACAAGGAGCTTCTTCCTTGATTTCTTTCACATACCATGCATATATCACATTAACACTTTCTTACACACACAAGTTGGTCTAATATTAACTCAGGTTCCACTTGATTCCTTTGTCAATGTTCTCATTCATCTTCTCATATGATACTTATCACAAGAGTTCTCTCCATTTTATGTGGATTCCATACCTTGAATCACTATATTAGCACATACTTATATGTCTTTTACTTTATTATCTTCTTGAATTATAGCTTCAAGAACACTTTAGCTTATCTATATTTATATTTAGGTTTCATGGTATTGTATCTTTCTCTTATAGTTACCAAATATTCAAGTTTTGATAGGTTATGATGTAATTCTCATCTCCTTTAGAGTAAGATTGATGTTTTAACACCAAGATTTCTCATGCATTATGCTCTTTATATTGTTTCAAAATGACTACTTGATCAAAGTAATGAAGAAAGAAATCAATCTAAGAGATCCATACTTACCTTTTCTTCAATACCTGAATACCTGACCAGGGCACCCAAGTACTGAGATTAGGCAGTATGAGCTATGTTTTATTTCATATTCCTAACTCAGACATCATCCAATCATAAGTCCTAGTGTCCCTGTAGACTCAATGAACCTAAAGCTCTAATACAAAGTTGTGATAACCCGTTACACTAAATGAGATTATTCAAAACACAAAACACAATTACTCATTAATTAACCACAAACCCAGAAAATAGGGTTAATCAAAACTGACTTCAGCATTTCCTAATTGCTTAGAAGCATTTACGTAAAAGCCCCACAACTTGCTTTATGTCATATAATGCAAAAATCTCTTACAATTTTTCCATGGCCTCAGCCACCATATATACATATTACACAAGAAACATTTCCACATTTATCACGTGAATAAGCATATAACATGCTACCAAAAACCTAATTCCATTGAAACACCGATTACAAACTTTTCACTTAGACCTGATAGTACAAGGATGAATCTAAGACACACTAGACAACTAAACAACCATCCCTGGGGTTCATCGCCTCAATTTCCCTTGCTTCCATGGTTCTACTGCCGTGGTGGTCAGTCACCTAAAAAGATGTGGTGACCCACGAGGTGAGACTCAATCCCAGCGATAGATATAACTCTCTTCAATAGACATTGATTACATCAGATTAAATAGTAAATAATTGAACAATTGGAGTATTTAATAATCAATTGAGCAGATTTAATAGTTCAAGCATGCTAAACAGGTTAAGCAAATAATCTTGGAAAAAAGTATGATGATAAATGTATATATAGGTAATAGATAAATCCATATCTTCTCAAAGATATCTACTCAAGTTTCATCAGATTGCATCTACTACCAATCTACTAACATCAAAAATCTAGTAGCATAACATGGCTATCAATGTTGACATGTTTAATGAAGTGAACAAGTTTACATCATAAGTAGAGATAACATCATAGAAAAACTAACTACATATGAATGATTTGTAGTTTAAGCATTTCTAATTACAGAGGTAAGGCTAGCAGTATTAAACATAGCTAGCAACATAATCTTAACTATCAATATTAGTATATCTGACAACATAAGCATGTTTACAACATGAGCATAAGCACAACATATGCATATCTATCATCTCTTATTTTACTATACATCATCTCTATGTAAAGAAAGCAAACAAGGGTTATCATCCAATATGAAGCATTGTGTATAACCCTAAACATATATGCTACACAGTTATATTATATCTTTTATTATTCCATGGGGAGTTTGGGTCATACCACCCAAAGTCCAACTGACGCATGTGAAGGGCTATTTGGTTTTGTACAAGATCTAGGAGTGCTAGTATCCTAAGATCTCACCCCTCAGTTAATACGATTAAAAATGTAATGGCATATAAGTCAATGCTACTACTACAATGACATATAGTCAAGCTGCTAATAACTAACCCTCCCTTGGTATAGGTTAGGGCACCAGATAATAGGCTCACACATGGCTGTTCTACAAGAAACAACCTACAGTTATACTGTTGCCTTTCACATTTCACAATATCTGAGGCATGACCACAGTCATCCTCCATAACATGTAATTGTGGATGATAAGGATATATCCTCAACTCACCAACCCCAAATACTCAACAGTATGCTCTATGAGTTTTCCTTAGGAATACTCATTTCACCATCCAACAAGTTCTGACACTAAAGATGGTTCTACGAATTAGGGCACTACATGATTAGATTTTCACTTGATTAGTTATACCACTTGGGTGAATTAAGGATTCATCAAACAAGTGGACATACAAACCCTAATTCATCTCTGGCAAACATTGCTACGTAAAAACTTCAGAAGATATAAAACATATGAGACATAATTTCTCATCTCAAAATCACAGGACAATATTCACTTCCAATAAAGAGACTATACTAGCCATCACATCATTATTACATGGTATTATTCTCTTTCCATTGATGAGACTACACTTGTCATCATATTATCACATGATACAAATCCTTAGCACAATATCATAGGGTATCAACCCTTGTCAACAGAAGAGGATTACACCTCATTTAAGGTTAAATCATGCCCAAGGGTCATTAAGACCATCATATCAATTCCTACAAGTTCATCATTATCTTTCTATGCCTTATTTCAAGGCTCAACAAACATTACTACACATGTGATTCACAAGCTCAACATAATTGGCATCAAAGAACTAAAAGATGTTTACATGATGATATTGCATGATTATCTTAGCATTTAAGAGTACTACTTTATTATATCAACATATAAGGAAGCCAGGAATAATTGGTCATCATCACATTTATAATGTACAATTTTAGAATAAATAAACATATATCATGAAGCTAAGATGACCACCAGTTAACAACTTAGAGTTTCAACCAGTCATTAGGAAGGATGTTCCATCATTATATTAATCATTCAAGAAAGGATAATATTATTAACCATCATTCTCTACTTGTATTAGGGTTAAGTTTAGCAAGATAGGTTACATTTAAGTTATTGTGAGAACCCGTTACACTAAATGAGAATACTCAAAACATAAAATACAATCGATCACAATTAACCACATACCCAAAAAAGATGGGTAAATTAAAACTGATTTCAACATCAACACCCACTCAGAAACATTTGCATAAGAGCCCAATATCCATCTTGTATCCATACTATGACAAGAGTTTGATACAAATTGTTCTATCGCCTTAGCCATAACATATGCCACACAAACAAGCATTAATATGCTAACAAAATTCCAATTCGTTTGAAACACCATATAGAAAATTTTTCTACCTGGTCCTGAGAGTACAGGGATGACTCTAGGACACACTAGACATCTAATCAACTTTCTCAAAGTAGTTTCTCTTTACTTCCACAGTTCTATTTTTGTTACTGTCGATTACCCAAAAAGATGTGGCGAACAACAAGGGTGAGACCCATGTCACAGTAAGAGATATAACCTCCAACAACGTGTATTGATTACAACATTTTAAATAGTAGATAACTGAGCAGTTGGAGTACTTAATAATCAATTTAACATATTGAACAGTATAAGTATGCGAAACAAATTAAGCAAATAATCTTATTAACAAGTATGATCATCAATGCATATATAGGTAACAAATAAATGCATCTCTAGATAGATATCTACTCAAATATCATCAAATTGCATCTAATAACAATCATTATCATTAATCGGACTATCATCATATTCCTTGATAACAACATAAGCAATCTAGTAGCATAAGCATCTCTGACATCATAATATGTCTAAACACAACATGACTATCAATATTGGCATCTCAAATAAAGGGAACATATCTATATCATAAGTAGAACTAACATCATAACATAATTAACTACATAGGCATGATTAGTAGTTTAAGAAATTCTAATTACATAGGCATGTCTAACAATATTAAACATAGCTAGAAGCATCATCTTAGCCATCAACATCAGTATATTAGACAACATAAGCATGACTAAAACATGAGCATAACTACAACATAAACATATCTATTATCTCTTATTGTACTATACATGATCTCATTGAAAAGAAAGCAAACAAGGGTTATCATCCAATATGAAGCATTGTGTATAAACCTAAATAGATATGCTATGCGGCTGTCTAACATCTTTTATTATGACCTGAGGAATTTGATTTGTACCACTCAAAGTCCAACTGACCACCGCTTGGTCACAATCAGTTCCATATAAAATCAAGGAAGAGTCAAACTCCAAGACCTTCTCCATACTCAATCAGTATGAGTCTACACTGCAGTGGCATCTCAGTTTAACTACAAAACAGTGACATATAGTCATGTAAACAACTAGCCAACCTTGGTACAAGTCATGGCGCTAGAGACCAAGGTATGCAAAGCAAAACCTTTATCACATGATTATCACCGAGACACTATGCAACCATTGTTAAAAAGAGGGCTAGGTATGATAATATACATCCTCCCTAAGCACTTGGATTTAGGATGACAAGCACCCCACATACTCAATAGTATGTGCTTTGAGTTTCCCTTAGGAATACCCGTTTTACCATCTGGCAAGTTCTGACACTCAGATGGATCTATGGCACATGGCACTACATGATTAGAGTTTCACTTGATTAGTTATGCCAATTGGGTGAATTAAGGTTGCATCAAACAAATGGACATACAACCCAAATTCACATCTAGCAAGCATATATTATCACAACTTCAAAAGTTATAAAATGTGTGATACACAATTTCTCATCTCATCGTCACATGGTACTATTCACTTGCCATTCATGAGACTACACTAGTCATCATACTATCACAAAATAAATCCTTATCACAATATCACGGGGTATCAACCCTTATCATCACAAGAGGATTACACCACATTTAGGGCTCAGCCATGACCAGAGGTCATTTAGACTATTCCCTACAAGATCATCATTATCTTTCCATGTCTTATAGCAAGGCTCAACAACATCATTTACATATAATACACCAGATCAACACTATATTGTATTAATGAGCTATGAGATATTCATAAGAAATTGTAGAGGGGTTATATTAACATTAAGAATATTCCTTTATTACATCAGCATGTAAGGAATCTAGATATGATTAAACCTCATCATATTCATAATGCACATGTTTAGCATAAGAAAGTATCAACCATGTGGCTATGATAACCACCAATTAACACATTAAGTTTATAATCATATTAAGGATGTTATTTCACCATCATGCCTTCATATAAGAAGGTTAGGGATGACTAATCATCTTTATCTATTTTCATTAGAGTTAGGTTCAACAAGATAAATTATATTAATGTTACTAATCAACACTCATACCAAAACCCTAACTCACGGCATCCCCATAGGATCATGGATGCATAAGATGAAGCATCACCATCACATTACATACTATTCTCAAGTATGAACCCACACATAAATCAAGGTGCAACCATATGATTATAGCATACTATAGTTTCAAAAAAATTAAGAGAGTACCCCATGATTGTATTAGTCATTCAAGGATTATTCATACCCAATTATCATCATTTAGTTATAATAAATCTAGGTATAACAAGCTATACCTCATTAGGGTTACCCATTAATTCATTATGGTGATTATAAATCATAATCATACGAGGGAAAGGATAATACTACAATTTTAAGGCATTGAACCATCAAATTATCATCATCAAAATCATAATGTTACACTACATGCTTAACCCAAAACAATGGGAATATTGAGGCACCAACTTCTAACCATTAAATGTTGAAAAGGTCAAGCCATTGGTTGTTTACATAAGTAAACATCTTAAAAAAAACACCTATGAAGTCATCGAGTTGTTCTCTAGAAAGAGTCACCATCTAGCCTTAGAAATCCCTTGATTAACAACATAAAAAGTTCTATTCAGAGTAGGGTAAAACCCACAAGTGATTGTTTATTTAAAACAAGCCATCAATAAATGAGTTTTTTAAGTTGATCTCATAAAGGAAACCATTTAAATCAATTTATTAGGACCAAATTATTACATTTAGGCATCATTCAAATTTATTGGATGAAGAAACATTAGATCTTAACCATTAGGTCAAGTTCATATATTTAAATCATCAATTGGAGTATAGGTCCGACCATTGCATCAAATAGCCCAAGAAACCATTGGTTTAAGGCTTAATTGATGCAACAACTACATTCTTAACTCATCATAGGTTGTGGAGACCTGATCCACCATAAGTAGTGACCATTAAGAAACCATAGGTTGTTAGATCAACACTATATTCATTAATCACCATCGAATATAATACTAATATCACCATTGTTTGATACCATGATTAGGGTACTTAGTTGTTAATCACTAAGATTATAATTAGGCCAACACCGTACCTAAGGGGTGAAAGTAAATTGACACCCATGGTCACAACCATCAGTTTTCATGAAGACAACACCATCGGTTGTTGCAATGATACCACCATTGAGTCATGTGTTTATAGAAGAAATCAGCTTAAAACCCTAAAATTGACCATTGGTTAATAGGTACTTAGCACCATAGGTTGTCAAACCAACCTGATCCAAGTCATATTATACCTTAGGAAGAACGCACACATAATAAAAGGTTCATCTAGAACTAAAATCAGAATAGGGAACATTAGAAAAATCAAAATCCAAGTCAAGCATAGCCTTTTAGTGCATGGATCATCATTTAAAAACAAGAACATGATATAGTAAGCTTATGGTAAGCAATAAACGTGGAATAAGTTGTAAAACTTGCCTCTAATTGGAAGATAATATCAAAAACAGAAGAAAACACGAGCATGTAGGGTAGGAATTCCATGCATAATCTATGAACTCATCCATCTAGCACCTTTCTTCATCAAATGAGCAAACCCTAAGCATAAGGAGCAAGAAAGGTAGGGTTTTAGAGATTTAGAGAAATTCATACCATTGAACATCAAGGTTAGGACATGGAGAAAGGTAGTAGGAAGGATAAAAAAGAAATAAATGGAGGAAAGAAGAGGATTCTTACTCTTTTAGGTCAAGATTGCTAGAAGGAATCTTTTTAAACCCTAAAAGAGAGCAAAACAAAACCCTAGGAGCTTCCAACAAGAAATTTGCCTTCTTCTTCTACCTTAGACAGGTCCTCCACAGATAAATAGATAGGGAACGAGGTTCTTAGTAGGAGAGAAGTGGTGGAAAGAAAAACTTTTGTTTGGGAGCTCAAAAATAGATATATAAAGCTCTAGGATAAGGGAAAGAAGAAGCATGAGGTGTCTAAACAGCTCTCCATGCATCCATGGCCTTAAACTATTAAGTATATACAAGAAACTACACAAGAAGCTAACCCACCATCCATGGATACCTGATTATCCCTTGTTTCTTGATTTTGCAAGCTAAGCAAATAAACCATTTTCTTGATAGCTCCTAGAGGTAGCTCATTCATAAAGGGGTAAACACTAAAATACCCTTGAGGAAAACACCTCCAAACCAAGGTTCAACTAGGCACCCAATAGCTAAATAAGCTCAAGAATGATGAGAGAACATACAAAGAACATACTGAAAGTGATAAATTGCAAAGAAAACCTCTCAATTGGGTAAATTATAGAAAAGTCCAAAATGTGCATAAAATTGTGCAACTTGCACAGAAAGTGTCCAAATTGGACCAAACTTGAAACTTAAGCTTTTATTATGATTAAAAATCATATAACAAGGTTTTGTTAAGGTTATAAAAATTCAACTATGATAGTTAAGTATGTTCAATACTTTAAGCAAGGTCAGGGGTCTCTCAACCATAAACCCCTAACAGGGATTTTTCCCATGAAATCCAAGGTACACATAGACAGACACTTCTCATGCACCCCATCCCCAATATTCCACATTGTTAATTTCATCACATTATGATGTCACATAATTCTCATAGAAGACATATTATTCTCCCTCAACTCTTGCATGTGTCACCTTGGTTCAACATTAGAACTGTTGTGCCACTTGTACTTGTCTGGTAGTACCTTTCAACTTGGCACTCCAACTGTTGTTCTAAAATATTCTATCTATTGTATCACACATCAGTCATAGGACATACTCTTTGTCTCTTACCAAACATAGAATATCATGTGTATCTTATCATATGTAACTTTATAAGGTTTCATCTCTATGCTCCTTTAATGGTTGTTGTTATTAACAACTCAATCAACCACGTGGGCATCCCCTAATTTTCAAGAACTATGATGAATATGTTTTTAGAGGAATATCCAATCATCTCAATGGTGGACTAACCATATATTTGGTTGAAGAATCATACACTTGTCTATAACTGTTAACAAATATAACTTCCCAAATGACATTGTTAGGGGTAGAGCAACGACATTGTCTTCATCTTATGAGGATTCACATAACATACTTAATAGAGGTATCATAACTCCAAGAGGATACTTTAGTCAACCCCAACTCACTCTTTCTATACTTGTCACACATAATTACAGTTGCTTCATTATTCTAAAGGTTTAATAAAGATATTGACATGTTACTGACCATCTCTGGAATACTTTGAGATGTCATCATTCAAAGCTTGCTACAACTTGTAAGACATGACCTGAACACTTTGTTCCTCCTATTCATAAATTCTATTGGTACATTGGTTAGTCTAAAGGACATAACCCTAAACTCACCATGGTCATGTAACTTATGTCATCCATTCTAACTCATATGTCTAAAGGATATTTTATCTTAAAGGAACACAGTAGCACATGTTTACTGATAAGCAAACCATCTATCCTTGATAGTGGTCTTGCCCAACTATCATTGAACCATACACAACATTATAGAATCACTTTTATTTTTCCTTCCAAACAACATTTATAGGGTCATCATCAAATCTCTCTCTCTCTCTAAGGGAGAGGAACACTTGGAATGTTCATTTAATAAACATCTCCAACCTTCACATACTTCCCATATTGTTGATGCATCTTGGATACTAGGGTCCATTACCTTGGTATCCACCTCATGTGATATAAGGAACTAACATCATTACCTCATCCACTTGTACCAACATAACAAATATCGAGACATATAAGAGGAGTCCTCCTAATTATTGGAAGGCTCAAAAGTAACTCATCACAAACTTTATGATCTTGGAACCATAGTCCAAACAACCTTAGGCTATAATAAGCCATCCACCCTCATGTTTACAATGAACCCACACATACAAAGTGGCAATGATCCACTTAAAAGATGTGTCCTAGAAAGGAAAGACATAAAAGGAAACACACTTCCCACATCATAGAAGCATTGTTCAAGGGTCACTAGCAAAAAGGTAACCAATTCTATTTTCGTTATGCAGGTTACAACTTCTTATGTATCATTTTACCTTTTTCATTTTGGGTTCCTTGCCATTAGCATAGGAATCATTATGATTAACATATCTCATTACTCCGTCCTTGATGACTATTTATCACACTTTGATATATTCTCTTATTTTATTATGTTTTTCAATCACTTATCAACATGTAAACCATCATATTCCACATTTTCTTCATTAAATAGGGATCATCTCCCTTAATTTCTTTCACATGACAAACTAATGTTACATTACCACTTTCTTACACACATAGGTTGGTCTGAGATTAACTCAAGTTCCATCTTATTCCTTTGTCATTGTTCCCATTCATCTTCTCATTTTGTACTTATTATAGGAGTTCTCACCATCTTATGTGAATTTCATGCCTTGAATCACTTTATTAGCACCGACTTGTCTATCTTTTACTTTATTATCTTCTTGAACTACAGCTTCAAGAACTCCTCTTTTTCTTATTTGTATTCAGATTTAGATTTCATGGTGTTGTATCTTTCTCTTGTAGTTACCAAACATTCAAGTTTTGATAGTTAATGATGTAATTCTCATCTTCTCTTGAGAAAATATTGAGCTATCTGCACCATGCTTTTTGATTCATAATGCTCTTTAGATTGTTTCAAAATGACTACTTGATCATAGTAGAAAAAAAGATAACAATCTAAAAGTTCCATACTTACCTTTTCTTCAATAATTGAATACCTGGCCAGGGCACCCAAGTATTGAGATTAGGCAGTATGAACTATATTTTCATGTCATGTTCCTTACTTAAACATCATCCTAGTCCTAATTCCTAGTGCCCCTATAGACTCTGTGAACCTAAAGCTCTGATACCAACTTGTGAGAACCTATTACACTAAACGAGATTACTCAAAACATAAAATACAAACGATCACCAATTAACCACATGCCCAAAAAATATGGGTAAATTAAAACCGATTTCAACATCAACACCTACTCAGAAACATTTACATAAGAGTCCAATATCTTTCTTGTATCCATACTATGTAGGAATTTGATACAAATTGTTCTATCGCCTTAACCGCAACATATATACACAGGAGAACAATATTTGTATATGCCACACAAACAAGCATTAACATGCTAACAAAATTATGATTCATTTGAAACACCATATACACATTTTTCTGCCCGGACCTGAGAGTACAGGGATGACTCTAGGACATACTAGAAATCTAATCAACTTTCTCAAAGATTCATTATTATAGCTTCTCTTTACTTCCACGATTATATTATTGTCACTACCGATTACCTAAAAAGATGTGGTAAAGCATAAGGGTGAAACATATGTCCCAGCAAGAGATATAACCTCCAACAATGCTTATTGATTACAAAATTTTAAGTAGTAGATAACTGAGTAGTTGGAGTATTTAATAATCAATTTAACAGATTGAACAATTTAAGTATACTAAACAAATTAAGCAAATCATCTTAGCAACAAACTATGATCATCAATGCATATATGTAACAAATAAATGCATTTCTCTGGATAGATATCTACTCAAATATCATCAATTGCATCTAATAACAATTGTTATCATTAATCTGACTATCATCATATTCCTTGATAATAGTACAAGCAATCTAGTAGCATAAGCATCCCTGACATCATGAATATGTCTAGTAACGTAACATGGCTATCAATATTGGCATCTCAAATAAAGGGGATAGATCTATATCATAATTAGAACTAACATCATAACACAATTAAATGCATAGGCATGATTAGCAATTTAAGCATTTCTAATTAAATAGGCATGTCTAGTAATATTAAATATAGCTAGCAGCATCATCTTAACCATCAGTGTGAGTATATTTGACAACACAAGCATCTTTACAACATGAGCATAACTACAACATAAACATATCTATTATCTATTGTTGTATTATACATAATCTCGATGAAAAGAAAGCAAACAAAGGTTATCATCCAATATGAAGCATTGTGTATAACCCTACATAGATATGATATGTGGTTGTCTTACATCTTTAACTATGCCCTAAGGAATTTGAGTCATACCACTCAAAGTCCAACGGACCACCGCTTGGTCGCAATTTGTTCCATATAAGATCAAGGAAGAGCCGGACTCCAAGATCTTCTCCATACTCGGTCAGTACAAGTCTGCACTGCATTGATATCTCAGTCTAACTGCAAAACATCAGCATATAGTCCTGTAAACAACTAGCTCTCCTTGGTATAGGTCATGGTTCTAGAGACCAAGGTATGCAAAGAAAAAACTTTATCACACGATAATCACCGAGACACTCTCAAAAAGAGGGCTAGGTATGACCACACTCTTCCTCCCTAAGCACTTGGATTCAGGATGACAAGCACCCCATGTACTCAATAGTATATTCTTTGAGTTTCCCTTAGGAATACTCATTTCACCATCTGGTAAGTTCTGACACTCAAATGGATCTATGGCACATGGCACTACATGATTAGAGTTCCACTTGATTAGTGATGCCAATTGGGTGAATTAAGGCTGCATCAAACAAATGGACATACAAACCCTAATTCACATCTAGCAAGCATATAAGTATCACAACTTCACTAGTTATAAAATGTATGAAACACAATTTCTCATCTCATTATCACATGGTACTATTCACTTGCCATTCATGAGACTACAGTAGTCATCATACTATCACAAATCCTTTTCACAATATCATAGGGTATCAACCCTTATCATCACAAGAGGATTACACCTCATTCAGGATCAACCATACCTAAAGGTCATTAATACCATCATATTATTCCCTGTGAGATTATCGTTATCTTTCCTTGCCTTATAGCAAGGCTCAACAACATCACTTACATATAATACACCAGATCTGCACAATATTGCATTAATGAGCTAGAAGATATTCATAAACAATCATAGGAGGGTTATATTAACATTAAGAATATTCCTTTATTACATCAACATGCAAGGAATCTAGATATGATTAACCCTCATCATATTCATAATGCACATGTTTAGCATAAGAAAGTATCAACCATGTGTCTATGATAAACACCAATTAACACATTAAGGTTATAATCATATTAAGGAGGTTATTTCACCATGATTCCATCATATAAAAACGATAAACAATAATGCTCATATTTATCTATTTGCGTTAGAGTTAGGTTCAACAAGATAAATTATTAATGTTACTAATTTGCACTCATACCCAAACCCTAACTCATGGCATCCCCATAGGATCATGGATGCATAAGGTGAAGTATCACCATCACATTACATATTATTCTCAAGTATGAACCCACACATAAATTAAGTTGCAACCATAAGATTATAACATACTAGGGTTTCAACAACAATAAGAGAGTACTCCATGATTGCATTAGTCATTCAAGGACTATTCATACCCAATTAACATCATTTAGTTATATTAAAGCCAGGTATAACAAGCTATACCTCATTAGAGTTACCCATTAATTTATTATGGTTATTATAAATAATAATCATACGAGTGCAAGGGTACTACCACAAGTTTAAGGCATTGAACCATCAAATTCTCATCATCATAATCATAATATTACACTACACGCTTCACCCAAAACAATGGGAATATTGAGGCATCAACTTCTAACCATTAAATGTTGAAAAGGTAAAGCCATTGGTCGTTTACATAAGTAAACATCTTGAACAAATCACCTACGCATTGATTGAGTTGTTTTCTAGAAAGAGTCATCATCTAACCCTAGAATCCCTTGATTAACAACATAAAAAGTTCCATTGAGAGTAGGGTAAAACCCACAAGTGATTGTTTATTTAAAACAAACCATCAGTGAAATAGCTTTTTAAGTTGATCTCATAAAGGAAACCATTTAAATCAAATGACCCAACGAACCACTGGTTTAAGGCTTAATTGATGCTACAACTACATGCTTAACTCACCATAGGTTGTGGAGACATGATCCACCATCAGTAGTGACCATTAAGAAACTATAGGTTGTTAGATCAACACTATATTCATTAATCACCATCGAATATCAAACTAATATCACCATTGATTGATGGCATCATTAGGGTACTTATTTGTTAATGACTAAGCTTCTAATAAGGCCAACACCTGACCTAAGGGGTGAATGTTCATTGACACCCTTGGTCAGAACCATTAGTTGTCATGAACACAGCACCATCAATTGTTGCAATGGTACCACCATTGAGTCATGTGTTTATAGAAGAAATCAGCTTAAAACCCTAAAATTGACCATTGGTTGATAGGTGCTTAGAACCATAGGTTGTAAACCCAACCTGATCCAAGTCATATGATACCTTAGGAAGAATGTACACATAATCAAAGGTTCATCTACAACTGAAATCAGAATAGGGAACATTATAAAAACCAAAATCCAAGTCAAGCATAGCTTTTTAGTGAATGGATCATCATTTAAAAACAAGAACATGAGCTAGCAAGCTTATGGTAAGAAATAAACATGGAGAAAGTTATAAAAATTTCCTCTAGTTGGAAGATAAAATCACAAACAGAAGTAAACACAAGAAAGTAGGGTAGAAAATCCAAGCATAAGCTGTGAACTCGTCCATCTAGCACACCTAAGCATAAAGAGCAAGAAAGGTAAGGTTTTAGAGCTTTAGAGCAATTTCTACCATGGAAAAGCAAGGTTCCGACCTGGACAAAGGTAGGAGGAAGGATAACAAAGAAATAAATCAAGGAAAGAATGGTATTCTTACTCAATTAGGTCAAGATCATTAGAAAGAAGCTTTTGAAACCCTAGAAGAGAGCAAAACAATACCCTAAGAGCTTTCAACAAGAAATTTGCCTTCTTCTTCTACCTTAGATGGGTACTCCACAGATTAAAAGACATGGAACAAGGTTCTTATCAGGAGAGAAGTGGTGGAAAGAAAATATTACATTTGGGAGCTCAAAAATAGATATATAAAGCTCTAGGATAAGGGAGAGAAGAAGCATGAGGTGCCTAAAAAAAACTTCATGCATCCGTGGCCTTAAACTATTAAAAATATACAAGAAACTACACAAGAAGCTGATCCCCATCCATGGATACCTGATTATACCTCGTTTCTTTATTTTACAAGCTAAGAAAATAAACCATTTTCTTGATAGCTCCTAAAGGTAGCTCATCCATAAAGGGGTAAATTCTAAAACACCCTTGTAGAAAACACCTCCAAACCAAGGTTCAACTAGGTGCCCCATGGCTCAAAAAGCTCAAGAATGATGAGAGAACATACAAAGAACATAATGAAAGTGATAAATTCAAAGAAAAATCTCTCAATTGGGTAAAATTGCAAAAAAGTCAAAAATGTGCATAAAATTGCATAACTTGCACAAACAATATCCAAATTGGACCAAACTTGAAACTTAAGCTTGTATTATGATTAAAAAGCATATATAAAGGTTAGATTAAGGTTCTAAACATTCAATTATGATATTTAAGTATGTTAAATACTTTAATCAAGGTTAGGGGTCTCTCAGTTATAGTTCAGTATTCTTTCACAAACCTTAATTCATAGCATCGCTATATAATCTTTGATGCATAAGGCACATGATCATCATCACATTACATACCATTCTCAAGTATGTATCCACACATAACTCAAGGTGTAACCTTTAGGTTATAGTATACTAGAGTTCTGCAACAATAAGAGAGACTCCATTGTTCTATTATTCCTATAAGGAAAGTTGATCAAAGTCAATCACCATCACTTGTGTTTATTAGGATTAAGTGTAACATGTTATACCCCCATTAGGGTTACATATCATCACAATATGGCTATTATCCATTCTATTCATGTGAGGGAAAAGATAAGACTACCTTATTAAAGGCAAACCTCCATTGCTTCCAATATCATTCAACCCATATCATCATACCACACCATCACCCAGAACCATTGGATGTGGAAAAGGTAAGACCATTGGTTGTTTTCATAATTAAACACCTTGAATAAGCCACCTATTAAGTCATTGAGTTGTGACCTAGAAAAGTCTCCTTTACACCCTAGACATTCCTTATTTAATAACATGAAAGGGAATTATACGTTGTGGGGTTAAAACCCATCTTTGGTTGTACATTTTAAGCACACCATCATCTCAACCATCAAGATTCTTAAATTGATCACATAAGGGAAACCATCAAATTAAAATTATTAGAAATCACATGTGATACTACAAGTTTCAAACCAAGCCATTGGATGTTGAAGCATCTTATCTTAACCAATGGATCAAGTCCATTATTCTAAACTATTAGATGAAGAAGTGTTAGCACCTAACCATTGGGTCGGGTTCATATTTCAAAATCATCAATTAGAGTATAGGTCTAATCCTTGAATCATTTGACCCAAGAAACTATTGGGTTAGGACTTAATTCATGTTTTAACTACATCCTTAACTTTCCATCGGTTGTGGAGACCTGATCCATCATCATTTGTGACCATTAAGTCACCATTGGTTGTTAGATTACCACTATATTCATTAATCACCATTGGATAATAAGTGAATGTCACCATCGATTGATAGCATCATTAGGGTACTTAGTTGTTAATCTTTAAGCCTCTAATTGATCCCAGACCTGACCTAAGGGGTGACCATTGGTTATCACCATCGGTTGAAACCCTTGGTCACCACCATCAATTTTTATGATAGCAACACCATCGATTGTTGCATGGTATCATCATCAGATCATGTTTTTCATAGAAGAAATCAGCTTTAAACCCTAATGTTGACCATCGGTTAATATGTGCTTAGCACCATAGATTGTTAGAACAACCTATTCAAGATCATTTTATACCATAGTCAGAAGGTATACATGATTACATGTTAATCTAGTACTAAAAGTAGAACAAGGAACACCATAAAAATCAAAACCCTAGCAAGCATAGCTTCTATATGCATGGATCTTCATTTTTAAGCAAGAACATAAGAAAGCAAGCTTGGAGTAAGCAATATAAGTGAAGAAGGTTATAAAACTTGCCTCAATAGAGAAGAACAAGTTCTGAACAGCAAGAAAGTCGATCTAAGAGGGTGGGAAAACTCTAGCACAAGCTATGAACTCGGCCATCTAGATCATTTCTCTACAAAGGAGCAAACCCTAGATAGAAGAAACAAGAAAGGTATGATTTTGAGATCTAGAGTAACTTTTACCATGGAATAGTAGAGTTTAGACCTGGAGGAAGGTCTGAGGAAGAAGAAGAGAAAGAAAAATAAAGAAGGAAAGAAGAAAACAACTTGCCTTGGTCAGAAACCCTACGAGATGACTTTAGAAACCCTAGCGATGGCGAGATGGAGCTCTAGGAGGCCTTCTTCTCCAAAAAGGGGGTCGTCTTCTACCTTGACCACTTGGTTCTACATCCAAATAGATTGAAGTCGATGCTCCAGGTTAGAGGAGAGAGGAAGCAAACAAAGGCTTCATACTTGGGCAAGGAAGAGGTAGATATAGCCCATGGATAAGGATGGAAGCAAGCATGAGGTGTACACGCATCTCTCTGTGTGTCCATGTCCTAAAGCTTCCATGGACGAGCAAGAAGTAGGTCAACCAGATGTTGGGGACTATTGGTCCATTGATTGATGGTCTCCCAAGATAGAAATCATCTGTTGGTCGAAGGTTACCATCGTTTCTTCAGGGTTTAGTTCTAAAGATGGGTGAACCATTGGTTAATCATTCTTGTAAGTAAACCATGGGTTCAAGTAAACCAAACCAACAAAACCATCAACCTAGGACCTTCCTAGGATGAAAATAAATTGTTACAACCACATGTTTTCCATTGTCTATTTCCTAAACCTGTGGATCCATCATTTGATCATCTTGAAGGTGGCTCGTCCCTGGAGGGGGTAAACCCTAATTCAACATAGAAAGGAATCTCCTCTAAACCAAGGTACAATTGAGAACCTGACTGCCGAAAAATCTCAAGGATGATGAGAAAACATATAAGGAATATAATTGATGTGACAAAATTCAAACAAAACCCCTCAATTGGGTATATTGCATAAAATTCCAAAATGTACATAAAATTACATTACTTGATCAAACGATGCCCAAATTGGACTAAATTTGAAACTTAAGCTTGTATTATGATTCCAAAGCATATCATAAGGTTAGATTAAGGTTCTCCTTATTCAATTATGGTAATTAAGCATGTTCAATGCTTAATCAAGGTTAGGGGTCTCTCAAAGTAACTCCTATAGGAAACTCAGAGTGCATATTATTGAATATGTGGGGTGTAATTGAATTATTTCTTTGTATCCTTAAATTGTTGAAATAGTGATGTGATAAACTGTTATAAAATGGCCATGTGTGAGATAGCTCTCTAGTTTTGTTCCATGCACCAAGGAAGGCTAGTTTTTTATAGGACCATAGCTTTCCTGTGAGTTGTTGTCTCTATAGGACTATAGCTATGACTATAAGTTGCTATGATTAGCAGTTTGACTGTTATGTAACTGCATTACAGAATTGAACTGACAAAGTAGTGTTGGTGATGATCATAGATTCCGACTCTTCCATTGATATTGTATGGTATTAATTTTGACTTAGTAGTGGTCAGTTGGATTTGAGTGGTGCGCCTCAAATCCTCAGGGTAATAATAAAAGTGATAATACAGACATGTAGTATAATTGCTTAGGGTCAAATATTAATCACATATGATGACCCAAATCTTATTTATTATACTATTTATGTTATAATAGTCATATATCCTCTTCATGTTCCTTCTCAAAGTGTATGATGTTCTACTATTCAATTGCAAGTACTCAAATTGCTTAAACAATATTTACTGATTTACTTAATTATTCTACTTATAATAGATGTTAGTGGAGAGTTATATTTCCCACTGAAATGTGATCTCACCCTGTTGGTTCCACAATTTTCTTTAGGTGGTTGTGGACAAAGAGGTAAAGGTCGTCGTATAGGTGTTGAACATCAAGAGGAGTAATATTTCCTAGAGGTTGGATTTCCTACTAGAGCTTTGTAGTAGATGTCCTATCTGTCATCCTTGTACTCTCAGGTCTTTTGGGAGATTTTGTGCTTTGTATATCGATGCATGGATTTTGGCTTTATGCCATATGGGTATATAAATGGCATATAGGTATCGACAATTTATAAGTGTTGTACAGTAATGTCTTGATATCCTTTGAACACAAGATGTAACATCCTTTGGTATATATATGAATCAGAGATATCTTGATTTGAGGTTGGTTTAGTAAATACTTCTGCTTGAGATATTAAATTGCATTTGGTTTTTGTTAACCCTATTTTGTGGTAATATTGTTGTTAGTAATAATTTGGTGCTTTGTTTTAAGTAATCTCACTTAGTGCGGTGATGGTCGTCACAACCAAAGTCTTGGGGTTGCTATTAAAATGGCTACTAGAAGGTTCGAGGTAGTGGTGGTTGGAAGATCGTATTAAACCTCTGTCTAAGGTATTGCACGTCTTGCTCCAGTGCGTCAAAATGTCAACCTGAATCTTCCTCGAAGCTCGTCAGCATCTCGTAGAGACTCTCCATGTTGATGTTTGGGGCGTGTTGCTCAGGTTGAGGAGGCTACTGATAAGAAGAAGAAGGAACCTCAGTGTGGGGAAATTCTTGATGTGGGATGTCTTGGAAGGTTGCCCCAGCGTGCTGCTCTACCTCTAGGAAAATTGGTACCTATGTTGTCAAAGAAGAGGTGCATGTAGTGTTTCCTGCCTGACGTATGTTGCCTTGAGCATCTGGGAGAGAAACATCCATGACCAACATCTGGCATGTGAACCCTACATTCATTGTCAATAGAACCTTATGTCTATTATGACCAAAGATATATAGAAACCCTCTATTGTAAGGCTTGATCACCACAACATGCATCACATAGTCCAAGTCCAACTTGGACCACATAGATTTGTATTCCATGAGTGTGATTTGGCCATTCATGGCCCCAAGACGACGTGTAATGAATGTGATCATCCCCCAAATAGAATGAACTGGAACTCTCTCCTGAAGGAATTGTAAAAGTGGAAAATTATTAGGGTTGTTGTATTCACCTTTCGTCCTATTACTACACACAGCATAATGTAGAGGTCATCCATGTTGCCTGCCCCTTGAGTGTCTTGCTTCTCTAAGATGTACTTCACATTCACCAGACATAGATAGTGAAGTGTTGGGTTGTGGATGTGTGTGTTGGATCTAGGGCTCTAGAGGGTGGGGGTGAATAGAGCTTCAAAATTCTCACAATATAAGTTATACCTTCAAACTATATCAATCAAATCCAATATCTTAAGAAAAATCTAAAGTCCTATCTAAGAAATCATAGCAAGGATGAGAGAAATTGAAACATGCACTTGGACAAGGTTGTTTATAGTGTTCCAATATCCAAACTAGGAGATAGTCAATCCACTACCTAGAGAGGTCAACCTCTAGGACTTTGCAATTTGTGTAAACTATATTCACTCATAATAGATACAAGGAGACCACCATACATATAAGGACTTACCTACTCAAGACAAGAGTCTTCTGCCTACACAAGGACTTACCCACTTGATCAAGATGTCTTCAGCCTTCAACAAGGACTTACCCACACTTTCATCATGTCTTTGTCCTTGAAGGATTGACCCACTCTTCTTGAATCTTAGCCTTTCCCTTCTCCTTCACCTGAAGAAGATCTTCACCTCTTCTTCAAACTTGAAGAAGACTAACAACAACTTCACTTTCACTCAGAGTAGCTTGCTTCAAACTTTTCTCTTTGATAAATGGGGTTGGGAATATGGAAGGAATGAGAGATTTACAAGCACATGGAGGCAACTCTTGTACAAAATGCCTAACTCACTCAAAATCAAAAAATGCTTTGTAAATGAGAGAGAGAAAGGGGCTCAAAGGGTAGCGCCACACTCAACTACAGTAAGGACTTAGAATAGCATGAATAAGTAAACTTGGAATGAACTCCAAGGGGTCCTATTTATATCTAGGGGTGTTCCTTTGAGTGTAGGATCACTTAAGAACGAAATATAATTGTTTTACAAGTTAAAACAGATCTATTTTTTTTTCTCACAACAACTCCAATAGTTATAATCACTTTTCTACATTTTCCGTACAATGCATTCAGTCGAGTTCCAATAAAGGTAACTCGATCGATCCACTAAATGACAAAGTTGATTCTCAAACTATCGGTTGAGTTTGTTCTGGGAAACTCAACTGATGAGTCAAAATTAGTTTTTCTTAGTTGATCGATCGGTCGAGTTCTGTGAGTGTGTAACTCAACCAATTGGTCATTTTAGAAATCCATTACCGGATCAATTGAGTTTCCAACTCGACTAATAAACAGTCTGTGATGAATTTTCTAATTTGACTTTTGAATGACCAAACGTTGGAATTAAGTGTCCCTGATTTTTTCTCATCTTAGTTACAGGTCATATCATCAATATAAGGATTACAAAATTAATCTAAGGTCATTTGGAGTGATTTCCTAAAACACACACTTGCATAGCTTTGGACTTGAACTTGAACAAGCTAGGGCCTGTGTAGTTTGATCCCTTTCATGTACCTAAAGCCTAAAATCAATCTTGAACAAATATATTAGATACATGGGAATGGAATGGTTAAGTCAATATCAAAATATGGGCAATGTATAACTCTCAAGTTAACATTCTCCTACTTTTTGACAATGGCAAACCATTCCTCCATCATATTGAAAAGGATATGTAAGGTTATACCTTTGACATGTGAATTGTAGGGGGATTCATGATCTCAACAATGTGAATGTCTCCCCCTCAATCTATGCTTACTCTTACCTGCATAGTTAGTCTTTTTACACAAAACAATATAACATGTATACTATATGGTCCTTTAGCAATTCACATGATAAAGAATATAATAAACAAGAAAAGGATCACATAGATAATAAAAGAAATATGGCTGAGCTTTAAAACATTGAAATTATCTCCCCATTTTGACATTAACAAAAAGTAAGGGGTTGAAAAGCACAAAAATATGTCTTCTCCAAGCACAACCACAACATACATCCACAACATAAACCATGCAATCTCAAGGCATACATCAAATAGAGATGACAGAGAAATAAGTAATCCAAGTCATAATCAAAATATGGTAATCATGACACCAACTCATGAGATATAGAAATCAAAGAGTAAGTGTACATATGATTAAGATTACAACACAAAGAGCATGTCCTCAAAAGAAACTACAAGCCAAAATGATGAAAACAAAATGATGATAAATAGTACAACTTAGATAACGTGCCCATATGTTTTTAGTACAATATAGTCCAAAAAGATATATAGGATCATCGTCTACAAACTAAAACTAAAACATCTAAACATCTAGGTCATCTATGTCCACAACATCATCATCATCAATAGAGGCTTCTAACTCATAGTCATCATCTCTGTCTGAAGGCGCAATAGAGACAACAACATCAAATTCATCACCAGAACCACCAACAAAGCCATCAAAACCCTCATCACCACCATCCTCGGATGCCTCCTCATCGGAAACAACAACTTCCTCATCATCCTGATCTGGCATCTCGTCATCAACAGAGGAACCGAACCACAACTGGGCCACCTGGCATTCTGCTCAGCCTAAGACATACCAAGGTCATGTAATTCCTGGGCTTAATGATAACAAGGAGCATAAGTGCCAAGTCTTGCAATCAAGGTAGCTATAGGACCAACAGGAAGAGGTAGCACAACAGGGGTAGAACCACCAATAGAAGAGGGTGCAACAGTGGAACCAGAAGGTGGATGGGTAAGGTAAAAGTGATCATATGCATAGGATGCATAGTCACCTCCTACGTAGGGCTGGTAGGTAGGATAGGGATGTGCACATGTAAGGTTCATGGTAGACATGATGGCACATATATCCTAATGCATATGCTCCTAAACACGAAGGTAATACACCTATTGATGCATCATGTAACCCATGATGTTCATTTGATATAGGGAAAGAGGCACCGGTAGGTCAGGATGGTTGAGGTGGAGGCTCTAGGTGTAGTAGAGGAAGGGGTAGGAACACTTTTTTGAAGTGTGGTTTCACTGATGCAAACTCCTTTCTGGGCTGGTTTGTAATGAAGGTCATGGAAAATAGATTTTCCAGTGGGAGTCTAAAAAAGACCACAAATCATGATTGGGTAGGGAGGGTGGGTGTCGCGGGTATTCTTACCAGAGTCAAAGAAGGTCATGTGGTAGAGTACATATCTTTCCCACTTGACTCTGATGTTCTTCAAGATATAAAACATAATCTCCACAATATCCTCTACAATTTTAGTCTGGTTTTTCTTTGGATGAATGTTGCAGTTGACAACTAGGGCGAGTATGTGGTTCTTGAGGTCTAAGGCTGAGGAGGGAAGGGTACACTTCTTCCTATAGGGAAATTGAGGTTTCTTCAAGAATTTATGAATGTCAAAAAGAGTGAGATTATATTGCTTGTAGAAAGCCTCATGGTCAGCAAGGTTAAGATACTCAGGGTAATCCTACCTACAGGTGTCAGTAACCTCAGTACCCAAGAAAAAGATATTTAGGGTATCCTCAGAGACTTGGAATTTCTTCCTGACTATCATGGAAGTAAGGACTACTTGAGAATTAGGCGGGGGTATGAGAGTGTCATAATTCCATTGCAAATTAGCATAGAATTCATGAATGGCTTTGGAGCTTGTGATGTAATTGTGTTAGCGCATACATTCAACACTCAAGGTAGAGAGGTGTTGGTCATACAACAACATAACTACTTGATCGATAATCTTTTGTCTACGTGGGCTTGGCTAAAAAAGGGCATGAAAAAGGAAAGGGGTTCCTAGGAAGCAGCTCCTTGTACCTATTTAGAGCATCATTGGTGACAAAGAAGGTATCATCAAAGGGTATAAGATGTGAGTTGGAGGAGGAGGATGGTGCTCTAGATGGAGTGTCTCTCTTTCTCCTATTTGACGTGATGGAAACAAAATGAGAATGATTGAGAGAGTAAAAATGATGGAAACACCACCACAAACCATCCACACACCTAGGGTTTATGGGAAAGAGGTTAAGGGAGGTCGAGCTAGGGCAAACTAGAGCTAGGGAGAGGAAGATTGAGGCTAGGGTTGAGAGCTTGAGGGAGATGGAGGTTAGATTGGTGAATTTTTCTCTAGTTGACAGGGAGAAAAGTTGACCGAACCTAACTTAAGTTTGCTCCAGCCCAACCATCGGTCAAGTTTTGTGACTAGGAAACTCAACCAAATGGCTCTTTCAAAAATCCCTTGGCCACTGATTAGTCAAGTTGGCAACTCGAATGATGATCAACCTGAACCAACTTTAGCAATTTCAATTTCTAGCCAATAGAGTGCTAATTAAATTTATTTTTCAAGTCCATTATATATTTTAAACATACTTAGTCACATATCACTCATCATTGGTACTATTTTATGATAAAACAAGTGTTTGCATAAAATACCCACAAACAAGTGAAAAATAAGGCATATGAACATGAGAAATAACTTTTAGCACATTATCAAGCAAGGGTGATCAAGATATAAGCAAAGTATACAGAATAGATTACAACTACCTAGAAGGCATATTAGATTCATCCAAAGTAGTTATGAGCAGTGTTCAGGAAATCGGTCCGTATGTCAAAGCGGACCAATAATCAGTCCATGCCCGATTATGCGGCCGATTACCCGCTTATGCGGCCACTTAATCACCGCTTTTCCAAACACACATACATGGAATTGAAGAAATGCAATTTATGTGATATTTTTGTTGTTTCTAATTAAATATTTATATGATATTACTGCTCCCTTTCTTCTAATTAATCATTCTATGTTGTCCTTGTATGTAATTGTTCAATGTGATATATAATTCTATATGACTGATATATAAATATACATAGATATATTAATTTATTAAAAAAATCCAAAACCGCATATACTCCCGCATACCGCATATACTCTATTTAGTGCCCCGTCCGCCCGTACACCGAATAGCGCTTTTCTAAACACTGGTTATGAGTAGTTTAGATCTAATAAAATTAAATTTCTCTCTAGCTAGAGGTTTAGTGAAAATGTCTGGCAACTGATTTTTCGTGTCCACATGCGTGATATAGATATCCTTTTTGGCAATGTGATCATGAAGAAAATGATGATGAACCTCTATATTCTTGGCTCCACTATGTAATATATGATTGTAAAACAAATTAATTGCACTAGTATTATAACAATAGATAAGAGAAGTATCAAAATGAATGTCCAAGTCTTGGTGCATTTCTTCATCCATAGGACCTGGGCACAACAACTCCCAGATGCAATGTATTCAGCCTCGATGGTTGATAATGCCACTGTTCTCTTGTTCTTGGAAAACCAAGACACCAAGGATGGTCCAAGGAGAAAGAAAGTGCCACTTGTGCACTTTCTATCAATCAAGCATCCTGCATAATCTGCATCACTATAAGCTGTAAGAGTAAAGTCCCTTGACTTGGGATAATATAGTCCAAAATTTGGAGTTTTGGCTAAGTACCTTAAAATCCTCTTAACATCTATAATATGTGATTTCTTGGGATTTGATTGAAAGCGAGCACACAAGCCAACACTAAACATTATATCATGTCTAAAGACAGTTAAATAAAGTAAACTTCCAATCATACCTCTATAGATCTTCTCATCTACCTTCTCACCTTACTCATCTTTATCAAGTTTGACAGTGTTAGACATGGGTGTGTCCATCGGCTTGGTGTTCTCCATCCCAAAGCTCTTAAGTAGCTCACTTGTGTACTTGCCTTGTTTAATGAAGTTCCCATTTTTTAGTTTGCGTGATTTGAAAGATGAGGAAGATTTTAAGATCACCCATCATGCTCATCTCAAACTCACTCTACATAAGATCACTAAACTCCTTTCAAAGATCAATATTAGTTCTGCCAAAAATGGTATCATCAACATATATTTGAATGATAAGAAAATTGTTAGAAGTGTGTTTGAGAAACAAGGTAGAATTTATTTTTCCCATGATATACACATGATCTAAAAAAAGTTCTTTAATTCTCATACCAAGCTTGAGGTGCTTGTTTGAGTCCATAGAGAGATTTTTGCAACAAATAAACATGGCTAGGTAAACTATTATGTTCAAAGTTTGTGGGTCGTGCAACATACACTACCTCCTCAATCATACCATTCAAAAATGCACTTTTAACATCCATTTGACAAAGAAGAAAGTTTTTATAACTAGAAAAAGCAAGAAACATATTAATGGACTCAAGTCTAGCTATAGGTGCATCTATTTCATCAAAATCTATACTTTCCTGTTGATTGTAGCCTTAAGACACTAACCTTGCTTTGTTCCTACCACCTTGCCATTTTCATATATGTTGTTGAGGTAGACCCACTTGGTGTCAATGACATTTCTATCACTTAGTATTGGAACTAGGGCTTATATATTTTTCTTTTCAAATTACTCCAACTCATCTTGCATGGCTAGGATCCATTCATCATCCCCAAGAACTTCTTTGACATTCTTTGGCTCAAGTTGTGAGATGAAGGTGTTGTTGGCTTGTTCTTTGTTGTAGGTAGTCTGCATATTCACTCTTTCAAATGGGTCACATAAGATCAGCTCTTTTAGACGATTCTTTGCAAATCGAGGGGGGTTGATCCTTTTTCTCTTCATCTTTCTCTTCTTCTTGAGTGACCACCTCTTTTCCCTTTTGAGTGATGTTGAGTTATTTTCAAATGGGAATTACCTCACCTACAACATCACCATTTGGAACAATATCTTTGGGAATAGAGGGGTTTGCCTCAATAAACTTAACATTTATGGATTCTTCTACTTTAGCAAGATCAACATTAAGTATTCTGTAAGCCTTGCTAGTAGTGCTATAGTCAAGAAAGAAAGCCTTATAAGATTTATGATCAAACTTGTCGAGAGAATCTTTCATATTCAAAACAAAACAAGGACATATGAAAACATGAAAATAGTCAATATAAGGCTTCCTACCACGCCATAGCTCATAGAGGATTTTCTTCAAAGAAGGATGTGTAAAAACCCAATTTTACACAAAACATGAGGTACTAACAGCTTAAAACCAAAAATTCTTTGGAGTGTCATACCCTAAAATCATGGTCCTAGCCATCTCCCGTAGTGACCTATTCTTCCTCTCTAGAAACCCATTTTATTGAGGTGACGAGGTGAAGAGAAGTTATGTGAATATCCAGATTCTTCACAAAAGCGTTCAAATGATCATTTTCAAATTCTCCCCCATGATCACTAGGGATAGAAACAATCCGGCAAAAAGCTTCATTCTCAACTCATTTACAAAAACTAGAGAAAACATCAAGTGTGTCACTTTTGGAAATGAGAAAGAAGGTCTAATTATATCTAAAGAAGTCATCAACAATGACAAGTTAATACTTGGAACCATGAAGTGATTGACTTCTCTTTGGTCCAAATAGATCAATATGAAGAAGTTCAAGAGCTCTTTTGGTACTAAGGACTCGTTTAGATTTGAAGGAGGACTTGGTTTCATTTCCTTGGGTATAAGGTTGGAATTCCTCATCCTTTTCAAAATCTAATTTAGGAAGTCCCTTGACCAAGTCCATTTTGCTCAACTTCTTCAACGGATGTATATTTACATGACCAAGCCGGCGATGCCAAAGAGAAATATCATTCAAGTTGACTACTAGGCATCTACTAACAACATGCTTAATAGAGTCAAGCATGATTACATAAAGATTACCACTTCTAGTTCCCTTATATATGACTTGATAGGTGAGGGGATCTAGAATCAAACATTCAAAAGAAGTAAATAGCACAAGATAACCATTATCATGTAATTGGCTTACACTTATTAAAGTGTGATGTAGGCCATCCACAAAGAGAACATTCTTGATGCACAAGGATTCCCCTACATCACTCTCACCTTTCACCTTACCTTTCTTGTTGTCCCTAAAGGTAATAGAACATCCTTTCTTCTTAGTAAAGTTATCACATGTCATGTGCTTAGTGTAGCCACTATTTACAATCTATCTACCTTTTTCCTCCAAGCAAGGAGAGTGTCGGTTCCCACTCAAAATTTGGAATCCGGAGTTAGCTTGGGGACCCATTTCATCTATGGGTTGGTCCCCTTAGGCTTGTAAGGACAATAAGTGGAGTAATGATCACCACATTTGCAATGAGAACAAATCATAGGGTTCTTAGTGCTGCAAGACTCTCTAATGGAAAAGGAGGATTCCTTTATCCTTTTCTTACCTTTGGATTTGTTCTTGCCCTTAGGTGCTCCCCCTACAAATCCCAAACCATTACTACCACTTTGTTTGGTAGAATGGTCAAGGATTTGATTTAGGGAGTTTTTCCCTTTGAGGAATTTATGCAAAGAGGCTCTAAGTCTATGATTGTCATCATTAAGAGATATAACTATATAAGACAAACTAGTAAGAACATCTCTAGAATGAATAAGGTTGGCATCTAAATAGAGGGTTTTAGTCAAATAATAATATTTATCAAGATAAATAGAGGCAACATCATTACTAGGCAAGATAGATCTAGAAGATAAATCATTAAATTAACCAAAAAAACTAGCACTTTCAAATTTAAGCACTTGAATTTCCTTAAGATAAACACCCCTCTCATCCCTACGAGCATCGATAATCAACATAAATTCAACAATTTTAGTTTTAAGAATTTCAATATCATTTAGGCACTTTTGGTTATCCTTATTAAGAATTTCAATGTTCTTAAGGTAAACACCATTCTCTACCTCAACTCCATTGTATTGGAGCTCAAGATCAAGAAATTGGACTTGAAAGTTATCAATGCTCTCAAGATGAGTTTTCTCATTTTGCTCAAGGATCTCAAGTTTAGCATACAAATCATCAGTGATTTTTCCTAACCTTTTTCTTTTAGATTTACATTTAGCAAAAGAAGAACGGGTATATCAGTAAGAGTTTCTTTAGATAAATCATGCAAGCTTACCTCACTTACCTCACCAATTTCTTCACTTGTAGAGGCCATGAGTGCAAAGTGGCACTCTCCATCTTCTTCAAAGCTAGATGCACTTGAGGATGATTCTTCCCAAGCTGCATTCTTGTGTCTTTTCTCCTTCTTTTCCTTCCTCTTGTACTTGCTCTCCTTCTTGTACTCTTACTCCTTCTTGTAGCTACCCTTGTGGTGTGACTTTCTTGATTTAGGAAATTCACTCTTATACTATCCCTTTTAAACCACAATTGTAGCATCTTGGATCAGAGGGGGAGGATTGCTTTCCCTTGAAGTGCTTACCCTTGGTGTAGTTGGCTTCATGCTCACTAGGGCCATCATCTTCACTAGAGGAGGAGGGAGAGGTCCAGCAAACAAGTTGTTGTTAAGGGATGACAACCCCCACTTAAGCTTTGAAGGAACTATCTTTGATCTTCTTTTCCTCCTTCTCTTCTTTCTTGGCTTCTTCTTCTTCTTACTTGTCAAGCCTTGGCTCATGAGCTAGTAGATTTCCAATGAGTTCTTTGGTTGGGATGTCACCAAGGCTTCTCACTTCTATAATGGCAGTCACCTCAAACTTCCATCTCTTTGGTCAAGTCCTCAAGATCTTAGAGTTGATTACACCTTTATCCAAAGTGTTTCCCAAAGCAACTAGGCCATTGATGATCACATTGAGCCTAGAGTACATCTCAGCAATCTCTTCTTTCTTGCCCATCTTGAAGTTCTCTAGAATGTCATTCAACAAGTAGATCTTAGCCTCCTTAGCTTGCTTTGTCCCCTCATAGGTGATGCACAACTTATCCCAAATCTCATAGGTTGTATCCCATGAGGAGGTGTGGTTGAACTCCGTTGGGGTAAGGGTTGCATAGAGGATGCTTATGGCTTTGGTATTGAGTTGAGCTTCATTTAGTGCAGCTTCATTCCACGTTGGCATAGATCCATTGGCTCCTTATATGGTGTGACCATCACCTTCCACATATCAAAGTTCATGCCTTGAATGTAGAATTACATACGCCTCTTCCAATATATGAAGTTAGTGCCATCAAAGACTGAAGGACGCATGGAGAAGCCTCCCTCTAGGTTAAGTGAACCAAGTAGGTTGTCGCCCATCTTCTCATCTCATGGGAGATTGTTGGAGAAGAACCTTAGCTCTGATACCACTTTTTGGATCTAGGGCTTTAGAGGGCAGTGAATAGAGCTTCAAAATTCTCACAAGATAAGTTAGACCTTCAAATTATATCAATCAAAATCAATATCTTAAGAACAATTTGAAGTCTTATCTAAGAAAGCATAGCAAGGACGAGAGAAATTGAAATATGCACTTGTACAAGGTGATTTAGAGTGGTTCCAATCTCCAAACTAGGAGATAGTCAATCCAATACCAAGAGAGGTCAACCTCTAGGACTTTGCAATTTGTGAATACTTATATTCATTCATAATAGATACAAGGAGACCACCATACATCTAAGGACTTACTTACTCAATACAAGAGTCTTCCACCTACACAAGGAGTTACCCAGTTGTTCAAGATGTCTTCAGCCTTCAATAAGGACTTACCCACACTTGCATCAAGTCTTTGGCCTTGAAGAATTTACCCACTCTTCTTGAATCTTGGACTTACCCTTCTCCTTCACCTGGAGAAGATATTCACCTTTTCTTCAACCTTGAAGAAGACCAGCAACAGTTTCACCTTCACTCAGAGTAGTTAGCTTCAACCTTTTCTCTTTGAGAAAGGGGGTTGGGAAGTTGTAAGGAATGAGAGATTTACAAGCACATGGAGGTAGCACTCTTACAACATGCCTAACTCACTCATAATCCCAAAATACTTTTTAAATAAGAGATAGAAAGGGGCTCAAAGGGTTGCATCACACTCAATTATAGCAATGACTTAGAATAACATGAATGAGCAAACTTTGAATGAACTCCACGGGGTCCTATTTATAGCCGGTGTGTTCCTTTGAGTGTAGGATCACTTAAGAATGAAATATAGTCATTTTACAAGTTAAAATGGATCTATTTTCTCTCACAACAATTCTCTAACAATTATAATCATTTTTTCTATGTTTCTCATATAGTACATTTAGTCAAGTTTTAATAAAGGTAACTCGACCGATCCACTAAATGATAAAGCCAATTTTCAAACTATCGGTCGAGTTTGTTCTGGGAAACTTGACCGATGATTTGAAATTAGTTTTGCTTAGTTGATCGATCGGTTAATTTCTATGAGTGTTCAACTTAATCGATTGGTCATTTCAAAAAATCCATCACTAGATCGGTCAAGTTTCCAACTGGACCGATAAATAGCCTGTGACAAGTTTTTTTTAATTTGATTTGAGTGACCAAACGTTGGGATTAATTGTCCCATATTTTTTTCTCATCTTAGTTACAAATCATGTCATCAATACAATTGATTACAAAATTAATCTAAGGTCACTTGGAGTGGTTTCCCAAAACCCACACTTGCATTGCTTTTGACTTGAACTTAAACAAGCTAGGGCTTGTGCAATTTGATCATTTACATGTGCCTAAAGCCTAAATTCAACCTTGAAAAAACATATTAGATACATGGGAATGGAAGTCATTATTAAAATAAGGGCAATGTATAACTCTCAAGTCAAGAGATTTGGAAGAGCTAGTAGTGTATGTGTCCTCCCCAGTAATCATCTTCCAGGCTTGAAAGGGGTTTAATTCATTGTAACCTATCTCCAGCCACCCCTTAGACATTTATACATAGTCTTTTACAGAGCGTGACAACCATCTATTCAACTGGTCTTTAGTGATTTGTCTATTTGGTCAGCAGGAGGAAGTGAAGGACCTTGTGGTGTGCATCCTCAGGAGTGTCAAGTGCAGCGTAGAACTCACAAATGAGTTTATGATATGCATCACAATGTATGTATGTGAGGATGCCAAGGCTGACGTTTGCTAGGTATCTATCAACCTGGTCATGTATATCAAGGGAGATGAGGGTGATGCGATCAACATATTTTGGACCAATAAGATTTTGGTTATCCTTGCTCAGTGATTCGAATTGCTTATTTTTTCATAAAGTAGAATTTAGGAGTGGGGAGAAAGCTATGGGCCAAATCTGTGTGGGTTGGTCGGGGCCCTCTGGTCTTAGATAAGTCGTGCAATGAAGTTGATCGACATAAAGACACTGACCTTCCTATCAAATCCTTATGTTGAACCCCTACTGATGAGGCTCTATGTTGTTCCTTGCGATGGACCTTCATGGTGTCCTGTCGTGCAGTGTAATCTAGAGAGAAGCATGATTGGGACCACATATTGTTGGAAACCTCCTCAACAACATTCGATATACCATTGATGTGTCCATTGGTGTGGAAGAAAAATGCCTATAATGTGGGTCGGATTTTGGCGAACTGAAACTTACTAAGACCAAATGTGAGGTCTCATCTTCGTATGTCGGGTTTGTGGTTCGCATGGAACATGGAGGGTATCTACCTTCATGTCCTATTAGTGAATAGAATATCCCTTCTCCCCTCCTTGTTACTATCTATTTGAGCCTCTTTAGGTTGTTCTTCATCACGTCCATGTTATCGGTGATGAGAGAAGTGAACTGTGGGAAAGGTCACGGATGAACCTGACTGCTTTGGGTAGAAAATTGCCAGGTCTATGATGATGTTTCGACCATTGTTGGAGTGAACCTGACCTGACTAGGTTGTAAGAGGCCATGTTGGAAAGGATGGGAAATTCCTACTGGTGTTGGACACGTCTATTTTGGGTTGAACTTGATCGAGTTCATGTCAGGATGGTGGGGCGAGAAGGAGATGTGCTAGCAAGATGGCATGGGTTGGGATTGTGGTGGTGGGCTGGCTAGCATGCTTGGTAGCATGTTGAGTCTCGGATGATTGCTACGGTTATTGATTGTGGCGCGACTACAAAAGGTGTCCTGCTGGTAGAAAAGTGGGTGGTGGAGAGTGTTGTTGTGTAGGGATAGTTGTTGTTGTAGTGTGGTGGTGGTTAGTAAGGTGTGAGGGTGCTTGGAGCTATTGCTATTTGGCAATGATTTTATTGGCTGGCTGGTCTATCTCTAGCATCTATAGTTGTAGGTGGTGGTTGAATGACACTAGAGTAGTGTAGGTGTTGTTGCTCAGCCTGTCGGTGGGGTGAAGGTGGTGAGGGTGGGTTGACGGCTATAGAGGATTCACCAGCAATGAGTGATGGAAGAAGGTGTGTTGGGCACCCACACTAATGTTTCTTATTGTGATTGCGGCAACACGATGTGGTTGTGGTAACAACAGTGGACACTTCTAGGGTTAGAAGGGTGGAGGCACTGGTTGATGAAAAATTAAGCCTCACCCAACCATATTTATAGGATCAGAGGGCGCTGAGTTCAGCTGAATCCGATCACTTGTGGGAGAACTTGAGCGGGTTTAGAAGTGAATATTTAGCTGGAAAATGGTCAAAATGACTGGTCAAAAGTTGGTCCCCTAACAGGTCAGAGTGACACTTGTCGGTGATTGTCTGACATGTCAGTATGTCAGACTGAAAAATCTGTTGCTTTGACTTGCTTGTTAACCTTTTGACCAAAGACTATGCAAAAAAAGAAATGGTCGAAAGTGGGGTTTCGAACTGGGCGGGTCCACCTATCATTAGACCAACTGATAAGATTCCATTTTTAGTCAAAAGTTCCTTTTCTTGACATATGTCAGACTGTTGATTTGATAGTTTGTTTGTCAGACAATTTTTTTAACTTTTGAGCATTGAATGTTCAGTGAAAGCTTAGACAAAAATAAAAGGTTAATCCACCCTGGTTGAATTGAACTCGGCTGGGTTCATCCTCGAAAATCCGGCTCTACGCATTGGAAAGGAGAGAAAACAAAAAAAGGTATTTAATGGGAACCGAGGAAAAATGGTCAAAAGGGCAGAAATCAAATGTTTTTATCCATTGAATCTGGTCACAATGTGGTTAGGTTCGACCCCCTGGTGATCAAGTTTGACATTGAAAATCTTAAATCATTGGAAATCCAAAGAGATGTGTAAAGTCATTTCCCATTTAAAGAGGTTGTACAACAACAGTTGTATTGATGAAGTGATATAAATGCAAGTATGCAATATCAAATTTATGATAGCAAGAAAAACTAAGTCTAAACAGTTACAAGAAAGACAAATCTAATCCTAAAGAATTTGAAAAGACTTTTATTTTGCAAAATTAAGAAATAAAAATTATGTCAGAAAAAGGGGGTGTCTGCCCCACAATTCCCATACTCGGATCCTAAATACGTAGTTTTGGGTTTCGGCTTACTTTCTTAGTGTCGAGACCAATTGTCTTCAGAATTAAACAATTTGCATTCCAAGCCTGAGGATGTGAGGCATTATACCTTGACTTGGTGTACTCCTTGTGCTGAAATGATCTTGAACTACATGGGGGAAAAGTCCACGACATTGAAAATATTTGGCTCTCCCTGGTGTTAGTGTCCAGATGCTTATACCCAGAAATATACACAAAAGGTGAGACAAATGATTCCACCTCTAAAATTGAGGTTTGGCAGTCTGGAATTCAATGTTGGTAATCAAAATGTCCCAATACAAGTTTGAACATGAAGTGCCCTTAGATGGGTTCAATCTCAATCCTACTACCCCAAGCTTATCATCTTCTGTGTGGTTTGGGTCATCTTCATACTCAGAAGCCATGGTGTGATGAATTATCCATCCTACTCCTACAACACTCACCAATCCTTATAATAGACAAGTAGTTATTGTCGGCTCATGCTGCTTTAGCTCATCGTTATCAGTATACTCACTCCCCCAAGATGAATAGTCTTCATCATCATCCTCAAAAAGTTATTCCAAACCATAGAAGGTATGCTTGTTGAAACAAAGTGACAAGTCTCAATGTGAGATGTATCACTTTGGGTTTGAATAAAAGTTGAATCAGAGTACTCAAGCCACCACTCAAATGGTGAGGTTGTTTGGTTGCCTTGAGGAGAGTAAAAGTGATCACCATCAGACCATTCTTGCAGGTGATGTATATCCTCTATTATTGTCTTAGTCAAATGATATGGACAAAATGAAGGGTTTCCCTAGGTGGGTGAGTCTTCACAAAAATAACCAAATGAGTCTGACTAATCTCCTGAATAAGAGATTGAGATAAATTTCTCATCGGGCTCAATGAAGTGGTCTTGATGACTGTAATACCATTTATCACACTCTAGCACTTGCAATTGAGTGAGAACTAGACTAACTAAGTCTTGAAGTCTCCTACTTTTTTCGACAACCTTATCCTGAAGTTGTTGGACTTGAGCTGAAACACTTTCACGACTAGCCATTGATGTTGTGTACGGTTCTTGGAGCTCCTCTGCTTCAAATTGTAGTGCTTTGATGTCTCTTTGCACAACATTTCGAAGAATGCTACTACTCAAGGTTGCAACTTCCGTTGCTACTCGGACTTGAAGGTCTTGCCTTTGTAATAGCTGCTAAAATGGATCAACTTGTTCTTGGAGATAAGGAGTTAAGGAGGACATGAGTGCATTGACATTTTTTCTAGCTAGCACCACTACTCTGATCAGTTCTTGGTCCCACGACAATGCAAAGGTCTAGGGCTGATCGGCAATCTCTGAAATGTCTACATATGACAATGGTGGGGGGAAATATAGCTTGACTAGATGAAGTATACGACTTTCAATTATTCACCAACAGTTGGGACTATAGAAAAATTCAAAAGGATAGGTGGACAAGATAACCTGCCTTGTTGAAGCAAGGACCATGGCTGAAAGGTATAAGAAAAAGGGAAAGTATTTCAGTATGTATGAACAAGTATGTGCAAAATAGGAGAACAGCTATGCATATATGTACATGCTTATGTTGACAGAATAAAATCATTGGGTGTGGAAATGTGGAAAACCACATCCCTGACAAGAATGCCAAAAAGTTGATCATCCCTAAATGCATGTCTAAAAAGTGGATGTGTAGTCCCAAAGATGAATCATACTTTTAAATTTATAATATGAAACCTTCAAGGACCCGCACAACTCAATACATAGTCAAAATAGGGATGTGGGGACATTTAGGATAATTGAGATCCCACTCTTATGTTAATTAAACAAAAATGGTAGTTGATATATGTAAAGAACTAGAACAAGTCTAGAAAAATGATACAAAACAAAACAAAGTAAAGAAAACATATTTTGTTGAATCTACTAATCAAGAGAAGGAGTTCCTGGCTATGTAACCACAAGTTGGATGGTCTATGCACCCATTCTCAAGGATAGACAACCCTCAACCACCCTAGCAAGAATCTATCATCTGAATCTAGCATGTATCATGGTAATTGTTCTTATGAGGGGTCATCCCACTCGCTCTCACACAACATGACTAAAACCCCATCAAAGATCCAAAACCTCACTCAAGGATTATGGATCAACACCATCAATGTCCAAAATTTCCTCTCAGGTCCATAATATTCAAGGATGTTAGGAACAATAGAGAATATGCACAATATTGTGGTCTGTGGACCCGGGCATGTAGAGGTGAACTTGACTGGATTCCGTTCAATCTGAGTGTTTCCAACTGAGTTTGACTGGATCCAAGGTTCCGGTAGGATCTCTCCTACAAGTGCTCTAGACGGATCCTCCCTTGGATATCATGCTTTTAGTTTTCAATCCAAACTACCTTATCTTATCCATTTCTACAACTGATCCCTCGATCTCGATAGAAATGGAAGTTTAAGTGAGAAAGCAATTAACCAAACTAGCAATCATGACCTGAAAGATAAGTTATAATAAAAAATACTAGTAGATCTGGAATAAAACTACTTGATTAAAGTAAAAGTACATAAAAATTCCCAAAATGGGCTACATAACCAATAAGGAGCTCAAATAGCCATGGACAAGCATAGTCAGAACTGGACAAAGATGGAAGAACATCATTTGTATAGAATCCCATAGAATTGAGGTAAAAGAAGTGATTTAGCCCATGGAAGTGAGGTTACCCTTACTCCTTAACATCCAGAAGGGCTAGATCTCCCCCTTGGGTTCATCCTCATTAGTCCTCTTAACTCCTTGACCTCCTTTCTCCTTGATTCTGCCTGAAATAGTAGGTTGGACGTGTGTATGGAGGTGGAAGGTGGCTGAGAATGGTTGGAAGTGGTTGAAAATGATGGTGGATGGAATTCAACCAAAGGCATGGATGTAGGGTGTGATCCTCAGTCCTCTTGGGCCTTATAAATCTCTCATGTAGCTCTGGGAACCTCCTAAACTAAATGGAATGAGATCCCTAAAATTGTAAAAAGAACCCCTTGATAGGTTAAGGGGGGTGGGTATTTTTAGTGATAGGCAGACTGTATATGATAGGTGGTTTGTCTTCGAACGGGTTCAGGTGAACCCAACCGAGTTTAGGTCTTCAGAAGGTGGTCATTGGCATGCGTTGGTATCTAAGCATCGATGATGTTTTGACTGTCATTGGTGTCTCAGTAGTTGCTGGAATTCCTTTTGTGATATTCAATAGTGAACCGGACATGGTTCAGTCTACAGTTTCAACAGTCGTAGGGTTTTCCTCACGACAATTGGGTCTTTGCCTTTGGTGATTGTGGGGTCAAGATATTTGGTAACTGTTGTGTCCCTTGGTGATAGTTGATTGTTATAAGGCTCGACGTTTATTAAGATGTAGGCTTAGTGGTCTTGGCGATGAAAAGGTTCAATGGTTTTTGAGATGTAGGCTCGATGATCGTTGACGTTTAATGCTGCAAAAATCAAGGGTTGAACTTGAGTGGGTTCAGGTGAACCTGACCTTGTTTAGGGACAAACATTTGGAGTATTGATGTATTTTAGAGTTTGGTACATGTATGTCCCAAAATTGGCTAGTTGAGCAACTTAATCTTCAAAAGGATATAAATTACAAAAACATAAGTATCTAGAGGTATTTTGGGAATATTAAGGTTATAACAACACAAGACTATAGATAAATACTTAACATAAACACCTAAATTTGGGTGTTATCATGTACTAGGCCTAATAGTCATAAATCATGATCTATGGCAAGATGTTGATGCAGCTTATGGGATCCACCTTGTTGTTCCCTGCAGAGTGGGCGACAAAAGAGGAGAAGAATGTCAAGAAGAGCAGGGTATGAAAATTAGAGTCGTCCATTTTTTTTCATGAAGTGAGAGAGGGTGGGGCAACCCATCACACAAAGAGAGATTACTCAAAACTCAAACATGATCAACCACTGATAAAACACATGTCTAAAAAGAGAGTTAATTAAAACCATTTAAAATTTTGCAAACTTGCTCAATAACATTTGCATAAAAGCCCGACATCTCAGATTATTTCATAAATCTTATCAAAAGACTCTTACAAAGGCTCTGTGAACTCATCCACAACACACATGAGACATCATCTACATGTACAAGATCGGAATACTACAAAAGCTCAAGTCGATAAAACACTATACAAAACTTTCCCACCCAGACTTGAGAGTATAGGTACAATTCTAGAATATGCTAAACATGTAATCAACTTCATTCTATGATCCATCATATCAGCTCCTCCTCACTACCATGGGTATGATATGGCTATTGACGATCATCTAAAACATAGTGGTGGCCTCCCATGTCCTTTCGAGAGATATAACTCTCAACAATGCTTATTAATTACAACAGGTTATGTGGTTAAATAGGTTATGTAGATTAAGCAGGTTAAGCAGGTAGATAGATAAAGAAAAAAAAATGGGGTTATCATTTATAAGGGCTTTATTAAAAGCATTTCAAATTAGAGTGTTAGAATCCATCATTATTCTCAATTACCAGATGTAAATATTACCATGAGCATAACCGTCATCAGGAGTCTAATTAGAATCATAAACATCGATAATAATATGAACATATTTGAATAGTAGGAGCATGTCTAACAATAAAACATGCCTACAATAATAAGAAAAACTAAAAGTCAAGCATATCTAACAGTATACTATAGCTAACAACATAAGCATCTCTAATAACATAACATATATTAACAATATAATATGTCCAACACGATAAGCATATCTAGATCATGAGTAGAGCTAACAACCTAAGCATAACTATTAGCATGAGTATGATTAGTAGTATGAATGTATCTAACAACATAGGCATGACTAACATCATAAGATTCTAATAACATAAGCATAACTAACAATATAGGCATATTAGCAGTATAAGCATTGCTAATAGCATGAGGTAACTAGCATCATAAATATAACTAATAGTATAACATGGCTATTTCCTCTTAATATGTTATACATCATCTAAATTTGAAAGGAGCAATCAAGGGTTATCATCCAATATGAAGCATGTTTAACCCTAGAATATATGCTACACGACTATTTATGTATTTTATTAAGCCCTATAAAATTTGAGTCGTACCACCCAAACTCCAATTGACAACTGCTAAGTCAAAATTAGTTCAGTACAATATCTAAGATGACCAGAATCCTAAGATCTTCTTCACCCCCGGTTAGTATGGGTCCGCTACAGTGACACATAAGTTCAAGCTGCAAAATAGCCTAGTCCACCCTGGTGCAGGTCACAACACTAGTGAAACCAATATATGAACGTGGTCGTTCTCCTACCAAGGTATGGTCGTAGCCATCCTCAACCCATATCACATATACAATATCTAAGATACGACCCTAGTCTTTCTCCTGCCAAGATATGACCACATCCATACTCAAAACCTTGAGATCAGAATGTCAAGGATGTATTCTCCTTGCACCCCGTATACTATACAATACGCGCTCTGAGTTTTCTATAGGAACACTCATTTCCCCATTCTATAAGTTTTGATAATGAATGGTTCTACGGCTGAGGGAACTACATGATTAAGGTTTCAATTTGATTAGTTATTGTCAATTGGGTGAATTAAGACTAAATCAAATAAGTGGACAAACAAAATGTAATTTATTTTTAGTAAGCATGTAATATATATCAACTCTAGAAGATATAAAATGTATGAGGCATAATTCCTTTCTCATCATCACATGATATCCATCCTTGTCACATCAATAATAGGATCACACATCCATAAGGCTCAACCATGCCTAAAGTCATTGAGACCATCACATCACATTATCTTGCATGAATCATCATTATCTTTCCATGCCTTACCAAAGGCTCAACAAGCATCACCATACATGTGATGTATAAGAGTTCATCATAACATTGCATTTAAGAACTATGATGCTCATATGATAACATATTAGGGTTGCAACAACATTAGGAGGGAGAAATCATTGCTGATCATACTTAATTAGATGAGGAAGATAAAAGTGATTAATAATCATCATCAACTTGTGTTAAGGTTATGTTCAACTAGAATAGTTGTATTTCCATAACCAAATCAGATTTTTATAAAACCTTATACTTATATTTGTTTGAGGGTAATGATAAAACTATAAACTCATGGTATTTAAACATTTGATTGAAGTCACTAAGTCCAAACCCTTGGATTCAGTTTAGCAAGCACAAACCATAAAATCAAATGTAAAACTATCAATTTCAAGGCAAACATGACCTTTGGATTATGTGCATTAATCACCACCATCAAATCAAGTGCACCAAGCACAACCAATCAAATCATACACCACACATCAGACCATCGGGTTCAAGGCAATTAAAACCATTGCATAGTGTATATGAATCACCACCATTGAATCATGGTTGCATAAAACTTAACCATCAAATTAGGGAATCAAATCCAAAACTTCCAAATATAAATCCTAAGCCAAGACTTTTAGATGTTAGATAGGCAAAACCATCAGATGCAAAACATGTAAAACCTTGGAGTGTTCATCTAGGAAAAACTGTTGATCGAGAAGCTAATTGAACCATTGTTCTAATACTTATAGAAATCCACAAATAAAAAATTAAGATAGCCATCTATTGTGAACCTAGTCATACCATCATATTTCATCACTAGATTGAAATTATACTTCAAAGATTTAGTAAAACCATTTATTCCTTTAAGGGGAAAACCATCATTTGGATAGGGTTTAAAGAACCATCGTTTGAACAAAAGATAAAAGAAACATGACCATCGGTTCTTGAGCACATTAAGCATCAAAATAGCAACAAGGTGTGAAACATTGGTTGGCACAAGAAGCTCAACCATTGAGTTAAGGAAACAAGAGAAAGTCAGCTCAAAGCATTAGAGAGAAGCAATCTTTTGAGAGAGAAAGAAGACCATCAACTTGAACCACTTGGAAGAGCATCATGATCATCATTTCTCAAGAATAAGAAAGCCCAAAATAGAAGCTAAGTACAGGCCATTGGTTGGCACAAAATGGTAAAACCAAACAACACAAAATCTACTCAAAACCTTAGGAAATACCATTGTTCATGAGGCTTAAGATAACCATAGATCATTCAGTGGTGAAGACAATATAGACATCATTCCTCAAGCTTACTAAACTCATCCAAATAGTAGTTAAGTACCATAATTGTTCCTTCCTAAAGGCAAACCCATTGGGTAACTCAACAAGTAAGAAAATGTTTCAAGGCATCAAGTAAACCATAGTTTTAGCCATTCAAACGCCATTAATTACTATGATTATGGAAACCATCAACCAACCAGAGATAAGAATATTGTGTCCATGGGTTATTAGGATTATAACAAGGCCATAAAAATAGTAGAAAAACACCACCATTATTCTACAAAAAAGACTAGTCATTGAATCATGAGACAAGGTAGAAATCAGCTCAAAACTTATCAAGGGCAGCCATCGATTCTCACCACAACTCCACCGATTCATGGTCAAGCAAGGTCTAAAGTTCATCTTCCAAAATTTAGAATGTAAATAATATTAATTAAAGTAAAAAGAATATTATGTACTCAAGAATCCTCATATGTATGCACAACTTACTAAGGATTCGAATGTTCTACTCATTTCTATGTTTTAGAGAAAAATTCGTTCATGGCAAGTTAAAAGTAAGCAATAAACGTGAAGGAGTTTTACAACTCACCTCAAGGATGAAGATGAGGCTCCAAAAAGAAAGATGTCTCGAGGAAAGAGACAAGAAAATCCTATCTTTGACTTCCTGACTCGTCCAAGCCAGCTTTTCTCTAAGAACGAGTAACCCTAGGTCAAGGGAGCAAGAAGAAATATGTTCTTTAAGAGTTCTAGCACAAACTACACCATGGAAACCATAGATCTGACCAAGAAGAAGAAAGGGGAAAGTAGGATGGCAGGGAAAACAAAGGAAAGAGAGAAGTTCTTACTTCATTAGGTCAAGAACAAGCTAAGGAAGCTCCATAAGCTTGAACATATGGTAGATTTGAGCTCTACGTGCACATGCAAGTAGATCGACCAATCTCTATCTACCTTGGGCTCCTTATTCACCACCAAGTTGGGGGATGAGAAACATGCATCTGGGAAAAAGAGAGGTTGAGATGGGTGTGTAAAGGATTCATTGGCATGCAAGAAGGGAAGTATAAGAAGCTAAAAGGGAGAGAGAATAAAGAGATAAGGTGTCTATCCCATCTTGCCAAGTGTCCAAGGTCAACATCATCTTTTACATGTAAAACAACAACCCAACATTAGTGGAAATTTAGGAGGCCCACCAAAAATTGATTCTCAGGTCAGCCACCAAACCAACTCATAAGAAAACCCATCATTTCTACTACACAAGGTAGCTTATGTATGAGAGGAAATCCTAAGTTCAACCTTAGGTAGATGTCACACACAAAACCAAGGAGCATCTAGGTGCCTCATGATACAACTAACTCCAATTTGATATCAAAACATGTGAGGCACAACCAGAATGTGAAATATTGCAAGAAAAACCTCACATATGGATAAATTTCATAAAAGTTCAAAAGGTGCACAAAATTACAAAACTTGCACAAACAATGTCCAAACTACACCAAAATTGAAAATGGCTTAATTAACTGATATCAAAGCATACAAAAGAGTTTGATTAAGCATACAAACATCCAATTAGGTAAATTAAGCATAATTAGGGTTTAGGCTAGGTCAGGATCTTACAACCATAGATCCTTAACAGGGATTTCGCCCCCAAAATTTGAAGCAAAATGAGGATGGCTACCTTCTATGCATCTTATCCTCTACCTCCCATAAGTGTCTGTCAAACCATGGTGGAGTCACAACATATCCACTAAAACTATGACCTTCCTCCTCAACATGTATGTGTTCTCTAGGACCAACATAGAATCCATCACACCAACACCCTCTTTTAACTTCACGTCCATTGTGTGTATCACTTATTCAGTATTGGGTTGACACTTCCTCTATTATGGAATATGAAACTATGGTATACCTTGTGCAACTCTAGTACAACTCCAACCTGGAACTCTAGTGATCCACCATGGTTACCAACATGTGATTCTACCTATCTCAAATAGCTCTCATATATTTTTGAAACATTATACCATCAAAATAATACTTTCCTACTCTATGCCAATTAATAAGTGTCATGCATATCCTACTATATATGTCTTTATGATGTCATGTCTGGTTGTGATAACATACTACCCCATCACTCACCTGTCCCATCGAAACCATCATGCTTCCATTGTGCCACTCTAATATGATGTGTGATGTCACCTATCTGTACACCTTGTCTTGTTGTCAATAGCTATATCATCATAGGATCACCATACTTCTCCTCAAGTATTAACTGGAGCACCTCAAAATTGACTTTCTCTCAAGGGGAAAGGAACATCATGAACTCATCTGAACGTCTCCAACTCACATATCACTGATACAACATGGATACTAGGACTCATAACCTCGATGTCCACTACATGTATCAAGAAGACCTCACATCCTTGTCGTATAAGGTTCCCTACCATCACAATCGACACCCAACATGTTGGAAGGATAACTTCCTAGAAGGCTAAAAAAGTGTCCATATTCACGAACGTCGCAATCCTAGAACTATAGTCCAAAACAACCACATGTTACACCAAGATATCCATCCCTAGGATTGCATCGAATCCTCACACACCAAGTGGCATAACATCCACTTGAATGCAACATCCCAAGAAAGGAAGAGCACAAGGGGAAGGGTATACCTATCACAACATAATGATACCATCCCAAGGGTTTTTGACAAAAGGGGTTATCGGTCCTACCGTTAGCAAACAAGTTATGACTTTCTTTTTATATTATTCACTTTCCACTTGGATTCCTTCACAGTTGCATAGGAATTTAACATGATTATCGTACCTCATTACAATTTCATGTTACTCGTTTATCATACTTACGTGTATCTTCTTGTTTACCATGTTTCTTATTCACCCTTTTAGGGGTTAGTTTTTTTTTTGGGGGGGTAACATAGAGATCAGATTGTATTCATCCCTCTCTCTACTACGGGCCAAATGTTTGCAAAGTTAACATCTAGATTGCTGGTGAGCCACTGGGGCACATCAGTGTGGAAAGTAAAAGAAGTACTAGCATGAACAAAAACATGGGCAATACAATCAGCTACATTATTGTGCAATCTAGGAATATGCAAAATGAAAGGTTGGTCGATGTCTTCATGGAGTTTCTGGAGTCAATGCATGTGGGGGAAGAACATGGTTGTTGCGGATGCATCCTTAGTGGTAATGGATACCACTGTGGTAGCATCAGACAGAATGATGGGAGTATTCCATCCTGTGGTTTTGCAAAGTTCCAAGGCACAGATAATACCGTGTACCTCTACTTCTAATGTCGATCTTGTTAATGAACATCTTTGTGCAAGTATACACTTTTCTTATATTTCTTTATAACTGCCAAGTTATAGTTTTATCTTATTGCCAAGATATGATGAGAGGTATATAAAAGATACGTAGGCGTACTCAGTATAATATTCTTGAATATTGTGTTGACGTGTAGCACATGTAATATTTTGTTTAGGTTGTGGACATATGATCTTGAAGATCCAGGATAGTTGAGAGTTGTGTGGCAAACTGATGTACAGGTGGACCTGTTGTCTTAAGATCTTGTAGTTTTTTTGTAGTATATGTATATGTATAGTTTGTTGTTCAATATGTAATATCAAATGTTGTAACAATTCATGTTGTAATTATATGTTGAATGGTGAACATGTGTTATATGGTTTTATTATTGTTCATGTGCATGTACTACTGATTGTTTCCTTTTTACTTCCTCTAATTTTCTTCTTCTTATCCTTGTGTGGGATGTTTAAATTGGGATTCTCACTTAGGTGAGGGTTTCAATTTGGACGTCACACATCATATTAAGTTTTAGAAAATCCGGGGACGTCACAGTAGACATGTGTACAAGACTGTACACATGGTCCTACAAGATTGTACACATGTGTACAAGACTGTACATATGTGTACAATATTGTACACATGGTCCTACAAGACTGTACACATGTGTACAAGACTGTACACAAGTGTACAAGACTATATACATTGTCCTACAAGACTATACACATCGTCCTACAAGACTGTACACATGTGTACATGACTGTACACATGGTCCTACAAGACTGTACATATATGTACAAGACTATACACATGGTCATACAAGACTGTACACATGGTCCTACAAGACTGTACACATGGTCCTACAAGACTATACACATGGTCCTACAAGACTATACACATGTGCACAAGACTATACACATGTGTACAAGACTCTACATATGTGTACATGACTGTACACATGGTCATACAAGACTGTACACATGGTCCTACAAGACTGTACACATGGTCCAACAAGACTTTACACATGTGTACAAGATTGTACACATGGTCCTATAAGACTATACACATGAGTATAAGACTGTACATATGTGTACTAGATTGTACACACGGTCCTCCAAGACTGTACACACGTGTACAAGACCACACATGGTCCTACAAAACTATACACATGTGTACAAGACTGTACAGATGTATATACAAGATTGTACACATGTGTACAAGACTGTAAACATTTGTACAAGACTATACACATGGTCTTATAAGACTGTACACATGGTCCTACAAGACTATAGACATGTATACATGACTATACACATGGTCCTATAAGATTGTGCATATGTGTACTAGACTGTACATATGTGTACATGACTATACACATGGTCCTACAAAACTGTACACACATGTGTATAAGACTGCAAACATGGTCCTACAAAACTATACACATGGCCCTACAACACTGTAGACATGTGTACAAGATTGTTCACATGATCCCACAATACTGTACACATGTGCAATAGACTGTACATATGTTTACAAGACAGAACACACGGTCCTACAAGACTGTACACAAGTGTACAAGACTATACACATGTGTACAAGACACATGGTCATGTAAGACTGTACACATGGTCATGTAAGACTGTACACATGGTCGTGTAAGACTGTACACATGGTCCTACAAGACTGTACACATGTGTACAACACAGTACACATGGTCCTACAAGACTATAAACATTTGTACATGACTGTACATATGTGTACAAGACTGTACACATGGTCTTACAAGACTGTACACATGTCTACAAAATTGTACGCATGGTCCTAAAAGAATGTACACATGGACCTACAAGACTAACATGGTCATACAATACTGTATACAAGGTCCTACATGATTGTACACATGTGTACAAGACTGTACATATATGTACAAAGATGTACAGATGGCCTACAAGACTGTACACACGTGTGCACAACATTGTACACATGGGCCTACAAGACTGCACACATGGTCCTACAAAACTGTACGCATGTGTATAATACTGTACACATGGTCCTACAAGACTGTACACGTGTATAAGATTGTACACATGGTCCTACAAGACTGTGCATATGTGTACAAGACTGTACATATGTGTACAAGACTATACACATGGTCCTACAAGACTGTACACATGCGTACCAGACTGTACACATGGTCCTACAAGATTGTACACATGGTCCTACAAGACTGTACACAAGTGTAAAATATTGTACATATGTGTACAAGACTGTACACATGGTCCTACAAGACTATACACATGTGCGCAAGACTATACACATGTACAAGAATGTATACATGGTCCTACAAAACTTTTACACATGGTCCTATAAGACTGTATAAAGGTGTACAAGACTGTACACATGGTCCTACAAGACTGTACACATGGTCATATAAGACTGTACACATGTAAAAGACTGTACACATGTGTACAAGACTGTACACATGTATACAAGACTGTACAAAAGGTCCTACAAGATTGTTCACTTGGTCCTACAAGACTGTACACATGTGTACAGGACTATACAGATGATCCTACAAGACCGTACACATGGTCGTACAAGACAGTACACATGTGTACAAGACTGTACATATTTGTACAAGACTGTACACATGGTCCTACAAGACTGCACACATGTGTATAAGACTGTACATATGTGTACATGAATGTACACATGGTCCTACAAGACTATACACATGGTCCTACAAGACTGTACACATGTCTACAAGACTGTACACATGTGTACAAGACTGTACACATGTGTACAAGATTGTACACATGATCCTACAAGACTTTACACATGGTCCTATAAGACTGTACATGTGTACAAGACCTTACACATGGTCCTACAAGAGTGTACACATGGTCCTACAAGACTGTACAGATGTGTACAAGACTGTACACATGTGTACAAGACTGTACACATATGTACAAGAATGTACACATGTTTACAAGAATGTACACATGCTCCTACAACACTGTACACACGTGTACAAGACTGTACATATGTGTACCAGACTGTACACATGGTCCTATAAGACTGTACAGATGTGTACAAGACTGTAAACATGGTTCTACAAGACTATACATATGGTCCTACAAGATTTTACACATGTGTACAAGACAGTAGATATGTGTACACAACTGTACAGATAGTCCTACACGACTATACACATGTGTACAAGACTGTACACATGTGCACAAGAATGTACACATGGTCCTATAAGACTGTACACATGTGTACAAGACTATACACATGTGCACAAGTCTGTGCACATGGTCTAATAAGAATGTACACATTGTCCTACAAGACTGTAAACATGTGTACAAGACTGTATATATGTGTATAAGACTATACACATGTGTACAAGATTGTACACATGTGTACAAGAATGTACACATGGTCCTATAAGACTGTACACATGGTCCTATAAGATTGTACACATGTGTACAAGACTGTACATATGTATACAAGATTGTACACATGGTCCTACAAGACTATACACATGTGTACAAGACAATTGTACACATGGTCCTACAAGACTATACATGTGGTCCTACAAGACTGTACATATGATTACAAGACTGTACACATAGTCCTACAAGATTGTACACATGTGTACAAGACTGTACATAAATGTAAAAGAAATGTGCACATGGTCCTACAAGACTGTACACATGGTTCTACAAGACTATACACATGTTTACTAGACTGTACACATAATCCTTCAAGACTGTACACATGGTCCTACAAGGTACACATGTGTACAAGATTGTACACATGGTCCTACAAGATTGTACATGTGTACAAGACTGTACACATATGTACAAGACTGTATACATGTGTACAAGAATGTACACATGGTCCTACAATATTGTACACATGGTCGTACAAGACTGTACATATGTGTATAACACTATACATATGTGTACAAGACTGTACACATGGTCCTACAATATTGTACACACATGTACAAGAATATACACATGTGTGTACATGTGGTCCTACTAGACTGTACATATGGTCCTACAAGACTGTACATATGTGTACAAGACTCTACACATGGTCCTACAAGACTGTACACATGTGTATAAGACCGAACACATATGTACAAGACTATACACATATGTACAAGACTATACACATTGTCCTACAAGACTGTACACATGGTCCTACAAGACTGTACACAAGTGTACAAGACTGTACATAGGTGTACAACACTGTACACATGGTCCTACAAAACTGTACACATATGTACAAGACTATACACATGTGTACAAGACTATACACCTGGTCCTACAAGAATGTACACATGGTCCTATAAGAGTGTACATGTGTACAAGACTGTACACATGTGTACAAGACTATACACATGGTCCTACAAGACTGTACACATGGTCTGACAAGATTGTACATATGTGTAGAAGACTATACACATGGTCCTACAAGACTGTACACATGGTCCTACCAGACTGTACACATGGTCCTACAAGACTGTACACATGTGTACAAAACTGTACATATGTGTACAAGATTGTACAATGGTCCTACAAAACTATACACATGTGTATAAGACTATACACATGGTCCTACAAGACTGTACACATGGTCCTACAAGACTGTACACATGTGTACAAAACTGTACATATGTGTACAAGACTGTACACATGGTCCTACAAAATTGTACACATGTGTCCAAGACTGTACACATGGTCATACAAGATTGTACACATGGCCATACAAGATTGTACACGTGTACAAGACTGTACACATGGTCCTACAAGACTGTACACATGGTCCTACAAGACTGTACACATAGTCCTACAAGACTCTTTGTGTACAAGAAAGTACACATGGTTCTACAAGACTGTACACATGTGTAAAAGATTGTACACATATTCTTACAAGACTGTACACATGGTCCTACAAGACTGTACACATGGTCCTACAAGACTATACCTCAGTTTCCAGTGGGTGCATCCGGCAAGTGAACGAATACCGATGTTTTTCAACTACGCACCACCTCCGCACCAAAGGGAGTCGTCTACTATCAGTAGGGTTTGTTCTTGATTGTTATTGACTCTCTTCTGGACTGAGGTGTCCTCAAGCAGCTAGTCTATCTCTGGACACAAAAGGTTGGTGCTACCCCTAGGGTGTGGCAGGGGGTGCGCCAACATTTGCCTTTGTCACTTACACGCTGACGACCTCTACCAGTAATATTTGTCATACTCGTTCTTGATGCAATAATTTCTTTGTTAAATTGATGTGTAAGATTCTTTTTAATAATTTATGATGAATGGTTTTAGATTATCATTATTTTGAGTGTTTTGACGTATTATAGGAACTGAATGGCTTATGTTAAAATGACATTGACTCAAGCCTATAGTAGAATTCAATGATAGTGTCGTATTATATGTACGTAGGTTATGACAGGAAGAAAGTGGGGAATTGATTAAGCAGAAAAGGTGAATAAGATTGTGATTAAACGAAATTAAATACAAGATGGTCAAATGAACTAAACAATTCCCATTCCAATGACCGGGTGTAGCTGAAGGTAGAAAACATATGCCATTGTCGTGATTTCCCAAATTTATATAAAATAATTATTCATTACATTGACACAGAAGACAAGCAGGGAAAGCAGCAGTGTGAAGGGCGATTTGGTGCCTCAATGCAAAAGAATTGGTTCCACCATAGGCCAAATATGGTGGCCGATTCAGTCATGATTCACATTAAAGTGCAAGGAAGGCGTGACACGACCTGTATGCACCTTGTATAAGGTGTGTGCATGGATTGATGGGAAAGAATCCATGGACTCATGTTCCGTATACAGACAAACGAGGAGGGCTTGACGCTCACCCGACTGCATGTCCATCGACACTTTTCTCGTCATCCTTCTCACTGCCCCTTGACACGCCACGCCACGTCGTAGCCCCATCCAAGGGTGGAACTAGGGGGGGCTGCCGGGGCTTTAGCCCCCCACCCCCACCCCCAAATCCCAAACCTAAATTAGTATATATATATCTAAATCATTCGAATAAATATGTATATATCACTGTTCTGTAGATAATAAACAAAGAAAATTTGTAGACGAACTGGTTAATAAGATGCATATGGAGTTTAGTGACTTGAGTTCAAACCCCCATACAAGACATTTTTTGTCGTACAAGTATTGAATTTATTACACTTAGCCCCCATGGAGTTTAGTGACCCGAGTTCAAACCCCATACAAGACAAATTTTTTTGTACAAGTACTATATTTATTACACTCAGCCTCCCCCTGTTGTAATTAATAGCTAATACATGTAATTCAGCCCCCCTTCTGTAATTAATAGCTAATACATGTAATTCCCCCCCCCCCCCCCGTGTTTTAAGTTTCTGGTTCCGCCGCTGGCCCACACCAGTCCACCACTTCGCCACCATCAGCCGGGCAGTCGGCAAGTCAAAACCCCTCTCGGTCTCCAGTTTTTCTTTCCTCAGGTGTAGAAGACACTGAAGCTATACAAGTACCAACCCTTTCCCTGAGAACTTGAGGTTCGACGCAGCCATGACGACTGACTGAGGATTCGACCGAGATGGACGATGGCCTCTGCCGGCCGCTGTGACTTGGCGTGCAAACCTGGTTACGAGTATCATCTACTAGTTTCCTTCTTTACTCACCAAACTTGCCCAGAAAAGAGACCAGAAACAATTGTTCAAGCTACTTTTCCAAAGATCCTAAAGTCTGTCTGTCCCTATGGCTGATCTCCTCCCCCTCATTGCCCCATCCCCTTCCTTCACCATGTCGGACCACTCTTCGCCCATGTTCCCTTTCTCCTACACCACCCAGTCGTAGCAGCAACTCCCGACACCCTTTACTATCCAGGATAGGTTGGGACACCTACTCTCCTTGCGTTCGGAGTGGTGGTCATACACCATCTACTGGTACTCAACTCCAGCAGCGCCATCGGGCCCCGGAAACGACCTTCTGCACCACGACATCTATTCTCCGCAAGACCGATGTTTTAGTTCCAGCTGTCCCGGGCCGACGACCTCTTCCGTGGCCCCAGGTTAGGCGTCGGAGGAGGAGGGTCAACCACCTGCGTCGGCAGCGGCGGAGTCTCGTGGAGGACAAAGATGCAGATGGTGTCGGTGCCATTCCACATCGACCTACAGGCCACTACCTACCAGCAAGGATGTACTCACCGATTATCATCAGGAGAAACCTTTATATATCCGATTATCATCGACTAGTGTCTATTGGGATTAAGTCGTCCTTGCCAGCTGTACTAGTTGTGCAATCTGGATTAGCAGTCGAGCAAATAGGGGAGCATGAGAGTCATGCTTAGTCGTGGAGTCTTATGAGGAGTCAGTTGCGGGTGATCGTGCTGATCAACTGAGAGTAGTTGTGTGAGATTAGGATTTGATAAGGTAGTGCTTAAGAGCCCGGGGGGCTGTTATAAAAGAGTCTGTAATATCTCATTTTTACTTAAGCAAATGAATCTCCAGAGTCCAATTGCCCTCTTTCTCTTCTTCAATCATCGTGAAACAGAAAGGCATCCGTTTTTTCCTTGAGGTACTCTACAAGTCACGATGGCCCCATCAGGCGAAACCAGCACCGACGGTGTCAAGGATAGCTCGGTTTCATTGAAGTATCCTATGCTCACCAAGATGAATTACCCGATCTGGGTAATGAAAATGAAGGCTAACATGTGAGCCCAAGGTGTGTGGGCCGTAGTTGAGACAGCAGCCGGAGCTGCTATAGAAGAGAAGGTCGACCAAATGGCCCTCGCGATCATTTATCAGGCGATACCAGAGGAACCATGCTTCAGCTGTCTGGGAAAGAGACAGCACGAGACGCTTGGGAGGCGCTGAAGACCGTCCATGTTGGCGTGGAGCATGTCAAGGAGGTCAAACTCCAAGCATTACGCTGGGAGTTCAAGAATTTGTGGATGGGGGACGCACAGCAGGTGGACGACTACACCGAAAAGTTGTCCGGGATCGTCAACCAGATTCACACCCTTGGCGAAATGATGGAGGAAAGTTATGTTGTCAAGAAACTCCTTCGCAGTTTGCCGCCGAAATACCTCCAAATTGCTGCCACTATGGAGTAATTTGGGGACCTGAAGAAGATGCAGGTCGACGAGGTTATCGGGGCACTGAAGGCCCATGCGGAATGATACAGGGACTACGATGGGCGTCACGAGCAAGTATTGCTCGTGAAAAAGGAGTCCAAGCCAGAGATCAAGACCTCATGTGGTGAAGACCACCAAATCCAAAACTCTCATGGGCATGGCCGAGGAAACCCATGGGGCGAGGACTATGGAGAGGAAGGGGACGAGGTGGGCGCGGGGACACTAGCAACCCACGCCATACATCAGAATCACCTCGTGAAGGGGCTCAGGATAAGAGTCGCATATGGTGTTTCCACTACAACAATCTTGGGCACTATGCCTCAGATTGTAGAGGGAAGAGACAGGAAGAAGCAAACCTCACCCTGACACATGATGATGATCCCACGTTGCTCATGGTCAAGGGAACTGATGAACAGATTCTTCTTAACAAAGAGAAGATGGTGCCAAGCATGTTCATCAATCCCCGTGGAGGTGTCCAACCGGACCTGTGGTACCTGGACAATGGCGCCAGCAACCACATGACGGGAAGAAAAGAGAAGTTCAAATACCTTGATCAAAACATCCAAGGACGGGTGAGATTCGGCGACAGTTCAATAGTGAAGATCCAAGGTAGGGGAACGATCATCCTCCAGTTCAAAGATGGTGAGCAAAAGCTATTAACTAATGTATATTATATACCGAGCTTGGAGAGCAATATCATCAGTATCAGACAAGTAATCGAGAAGGGAAGCAAAATCATGCTCCAAGGCTCATTTTTGTGGCTGTACGACAGAGTCAGGAAACTGCTCATGAAGGTACAACGATCAGCAAATTGACTATACAAGGTAAATATTGAGTCTGTGGAGCCTGTGTGCTTATTTATAAGCATGTCCAACCCAGCGTGGTTGTGGCACACACGAATGGGACATATCAACTTCCAGTCTTTGAAGATGATGTCAGATAAAGAAATAGCAATCGAGCTACCAAAAATTGAACACCCCAGTCAGGTGTGTGAGGCTTGCCTGGCAGCCAAGCAATCACGACTACCTTTTCCCGGTGAAGCAATGCATCAAGCAGCTACACCACTGGAGTTAGTCCATGCGGATCTGTGTGGACCAATAACTCCTCATAATCCTGCAGACAACAGGTATTTCTTGCTTCTTGTCGACGATTGTACTAGATTCATGTGGATATATTATTGTGGATATATGTACTGAAGTACAAGGACAAAGCATTAGAGGGATTCATGACCTTCAAAGCCGAAGTGGAGAAAGAAACAAACCTCAAGGTTCGGATGTTGAGAACAGACCGAGGCGGTGAATTCATTTCTCGTCGATTTACAAATTTTTGTGAAGAGCAAGGGATCTGATGGAAAATGATATCTCCCTATACACCACAACAGAATGATGTTGTGGAGCGATGAAACCGCACCGTCATGGGGATGGCCAGGAGCCTAATGAAGAGTATGGAAGTTCCGGCAGTACTCTGGGGAGAAGTCGTACGGCATGTTGTGTACCTGCTAAATCGATCGGCGACGAAATCTCTCAATGATGTCACCCCGTATGAGGCATGGACGGGAAGAAAACCATACTTTGGGCACCTTAAGGTGTTAGGGTGTACGACACACATCAAGACACTGGGATTCCATTTGAAGAAGCTCAAAGATCGTAGTTCGAAGATGGTCTATCTTGGCGTCGAGCCAGGTAGTAAAGCCCACCGGCTGTTTGACCCTGTCAAGAAGAAATTGTGCATCAGTCGTGACGTAGTGTTTGAGGAAGACAAACACTGGACTTGGAGCGAACAATTGGAGGAGACACCGGCAGCCAAGACATTCACGTTGGGTACCTCACTCAACATGAATGATGAGCAACGGGAGGTCGTACACCATGAACAAAGCGGCGGTCCTGATATGAGTATGGCGACACCACAATCGTCACATGCGTCAGTAGCAACGTCATCGCCACGCTCATTGCAATCAAGACTACCTTCGCAAGCATCACCAGCAAGCGTGAGAAGCACATCAAGTGATCCAGAACCAATTCAGTTTCGATCCCTTGATGAGATCTACCAAGAAACTGATGTCGTGGACGGGGGAGAAGAGCTGCTGTTCGCAGACGATCAAGAGCTTGTAAATTACTCGCAGGAAGTGAAGGAGGAGGTGTGGAGGCAAGCAATGACCAAGGAGATCGAGGCCATTGAGGAAAACAATACCTGGTTCCTAACAGATTTGCTTGCAGGTCACAATCCGATTGGACTAAAGTGGGTCTACAAAACAAAGAGGGACTCACAGGGACGTATTCTCAAGCACAAGGTGAGGTTGGTATCCAAGGAGTATGTACAGCAGCCCGACATTGACTATGAAAAAGTATTCGCCCCAGTAGCCAGGATGGAAACCATTTGGCTCATACTAGCACTTGTTGCTCACCGAAACTGGAAGGTTCATCACTTAGATGTCAAGTCAGCTTTCCTCAATGGAGAACTGAAGGAAGAGGTTTATGTTGCGCAACCGGAAGGGTTCTGTGCACAAGGATAGGAAGGAAAAGTGTTCAGATTGAACAAAGTCTTGTACGGACTCCGTCAAGCACCAAGGGCGTGGAACACCAAACTAGACTCCAGCCTGAGAAGGCTGAACTTCATCAAATGTACACATGAGCAGGACGTGTACACCAGAAGAAAGGATGAAGATTTACTCCTAGTCGGTGTCTATGTTGATGATCTGATTGTAATATGTTCTAGCTTGCGTGAGATCAAAGACTTCAAGGAGTAGATGAAGTGTGAGTTCAAAATGAGCAATCTGGGGTTACTGTCTCATTACCTGGGAATAGAAGTCATGCAACACGAAGGTCGCATTACTCTGAAGCAGACAAGTTATGCTCAGAAAATTTTGGAAATAGCTGGTTTACTGGAATGTAACCCGACTATGGTTCCCATGGAACCAAAGATGAAGATAGGCAAAGACCGAGAGGGAGTCACAGTGGAAGAAATGCATTTCAGAAGCCTGGTGGGTACTTTGCGTTACTTGCTCCATACAAGACCCGACCTCTCATACTCGGTTGGGATCATCAGCAGGCACGTAGAACGGCCAACTACACTTCATCAGCAAGCTGCGAAGCAAATCTTGCGGTACATCAAGGGCACGATTCAACATGGTCTGGCGTACCATAGCTGCAATGATGATGAGAGCCTGGTTGGATACTCAGATAGTGACCTGGCCAGGGACATTGATGACAGGAGGAGCACCAGCGGAATGGCCTTGTACCTGAATCAAAGTCTAATAACTTGGAACTCACAAAAGCAGAAGAGTGTGGCACTTTCATCTTGCGAAGCTGAGTTCATGGCAGCCTCTGCGGTGTCGTGCCAAGCTATATGGCTAAGAAACCTGCTAGGAGAAATTCTGAACCAGAAGATGAAGCCGATCAGAATCTTCGTGGACAACCGATCAACAATTGGGTTGATGAAGAATCCGGTTTTCCATGGAAGGAGCAAACAGATAGATGCAAAATTCCATTTCATTCATGAGAATGTAGAAAAGGAACTATCACTGTGGAGTTCATCAGCACCGATCAGCAGAAGGCCGACATGTTCACGAAACCCCTCGGCAGGGTCAAGTTTGCAGAAATGACCGAGCTCTTGGGGATCAAGAGTCTGGCGCCCCAGCTTAAGGAGGAGTCTGTTGGGATTAAGCCGTCCTTGCCATCTGGATTAGCAGTCGAGCAAATAGGAGCATGAGAGTCATGCTTAGTCGTGGAGTCTTATGAGGAGTCAGTTGCGGGTGATCGTGTTGATCAACCCAGAGTAGTTGCGTGAGATTAGGATCTGATAAGGTAGTGCTTAAGAGCCCGGGGGGCTGTTATAAAAGAGTCTGTAATATCTCGTTTTTACTTAAGCAAATAAACCTCCAGAGTCCAATTGCCCTCTTTCTCTTCTTCAGTCATCGTAAAATAGAAAGGCATCCATTTTTGCCTTGAGTTTCCTTCTTTACTCACCAAACTTGCCCGATTCATACCCGACCTTCTCGTCCCTCTCCCTATAAATAACGTATCCACACGCCGGCAACCATGGTGGACTTGGACTACAGCGCCGGCGCCAGGAAGAGTACCCACGGGATCGTCATGCCTAATCCTGAAATCCGCATCCCGTCTTCTTGCTTTTCTGCTTCTTTGACTTGCTCCTCCTCGCGCCGCCTCACGCCCCGAGACCCAAAGCCCCAGAGGCTACGGCACCGGCGGCCAGACCAAGCACCGAGGAGGTAGCTACATACGACCAGTACCTCCGCCTTCCGGAACTTTCGGCGCTGTGGGTAGACGCCGAGTTCCCCGAATGGACCGACGAGGCCGTCCTAAGGCCAGCAGAACGTTTTGTTTGGTCGTTAGACATCAGTTGTGACGTCTCATGCCGGTTACATGTATCATCACATAATGACCGTTGCGAGGCGTTGGTTTGGGGTGCAAACCTGCAACGTGTATCACTGCCCATTTGCAAAATAGTCGAATTGATCTAGACGTTCATAATCTTATAAGCTATGGTCACCTGTGGTCAAAACACCAAATTCAACCAAATTCCTGTTGTTGTACAACACATATTTGGTTGGAACTGTATGTCTTCGAATACAGTCCAATTACACAGGGCCCAAGCTATTTGTTCCAAAACTGTCACGGATGGGCGAAGGAGTTGCGCCCCTTTTTTCAATAAAATTTTCTCCTACCGCTAAGTCGCAATAGTATTTTTAGGTAATTATAAATTAACACTTAAGTAGCAGTCAAATATATTTAAGTAATAAAAGATATATATATATATATATATATATATATATATCAAATGCTAATAAATATATGTTTAAAAGTGTAACTGAAATGTTTTCACAAATTGTTGGATCAAAAATAAATTTCTAAATGAACGCTTTTATAGAATCCCAAGCTACAAAGACTGGCATGCCTCCTCACAAGCTTCTCAATAATGATGAAGCAAGAGAATGTAGATCACCATTATTAGTCTCAAAAAGATAAAGAAACTTAAGACAGAAAAAATACATGGGACTCATAGTTTCATCTAATCGACACGATGAATATCTTCACATTTTTTTTTCAAGTAAAAAACTTTATTTAATTTGAAATTTTAGAAGCATTGCAACGAGTGACATATAGTTAAAAATAAAACATATATGGAGTATGTATGCCTTATACAATAGAGAATACATATACTAAGAACCATTTGAATCAAGATATACAAGGGGAAGAAGAAGAAGAAAAAAAACAAAAATGAAGAAGAGCATGAATAAGGAAACAAAAAGATGATATATATATTTGTATGGGTATCCTTATGTAATGTATCCAACACTAGGTATCTAGTTTAATCTTCTGTTACATTGTATTTTTTATTTATTTTGGTCTTGACATGTTTTTCTTTTTCAAATTACAAAGTGCACTTAATTTGAAATTTCATAAGCATTACATCGAAACATCCACAGAGTATGTACACACAGTATTAGAGAGAATGCATATACTATGAACCATGTCATTCAAGAATACAAGGGCAATGGGAAGAAGTTAAAATAAAAATGAATAAGAATAATAAGGTGGACACAATATGATGATGCGGATATGTGTGTGTGACGCCCTTCGTCACACAAAGAGAGATAACCTACAACAAAACGTGAAACTAATACTAAACATCCAGGATTACCATACAACAAGGTAAATGAAAACTGATTCCATATTACCACAAAAGCGGAAACATATTATGGTTGGGTCCACATGAGGCCACTTGTATTACATATCATGTCATAAGATGGTACATATCATAGTTCACATGGCCAACTAGTTGCAGTCTGTCAAATATGATAACCTAATCACATACATACAAATCATATATTGTACAATCATGGTCTACTGCTAAAACTCGTGTTGATATACAACATCTACAAAACATCCCCAATGACCTGAGAGTACAAGGACGACACATAGGACTCTACTACAAAACACTAGCAGCGTATTCAACCATTAATAACTACTGCTCCTCTTGCTGCTCTGCCTCAACCACATGATCTCTACCACATTGTGTACGACCATCTAAAAGATGTGGAAACCCACGGGGTGAGGTCAACATCCCAGTGAGAGATATAACTCTTCGTCGCAACTATTATTAACACAGATAATCTAAGCAAGAAAGTAACACTATTATCAGGTTGAGCAGATTCAGCTAAATGATATGAATAAAGTAATTAATATTGTTTAAGCAATTCCGACATCTACACTGAGAAGTAGAATATTTTATACTTTTGGAAGGAATATGAAGAACATGTATAATATTTGATTCCTCTTGTTGCATTATAAATCAACTAATCAGTACAAGAGGTATGACAAAGGGCCATCCAATGTGAATCGTGTTTAACCCTAAGTAAATACACTACATGGTTGTATTACTTCTTTTATTATGCCCTAAGGGTATGAGGTATACCACTCATGTTCCAATTGACCATTGCTAAGTCAAAATCAGTGCCATACAAAATCTAGGAGGAGTTGGACTCCTATGATCTCCCATACCCTCAGTCAGTTTGATTCTTCCATAGTGACATATAAAGTCCAATTGCAATACAACCTAGTCTTCCATGGTATATAGGCTCAACATGAGTGAAAATTGAGTTACGACCGCAACCGCACTCCTACTGAGGTATGACGCATCCATCCGCAAAACATATCATATATATATACTAGATCACATCACTCGAGATACGACCTCAACTGTTATCCTATTAGGGGATGATTGTTGTCAATCATGTGAAATGCATATACTCAACAATATACGACTCTGAGATTCCACTAAGGAAGAAATTGTTTCACCATCCAGCAAGTACTGATGCTGAAGATGGATCTATGGCACAAATAACTACATGATTAAGATTTCACTTGATTAATTAAGCCAATTGAATATCTTTTAGCATCAATCAAATTACAACACATAAACCTTAAAAAAACTCTACAAAGATAAGGGTATGTTACAAGTGCAGAAGATATAAAACGCATGAGGTATGAATGTATCACATCATAACTTGATACCACTGCCACACAAGGTCATCAACATCATTACTTCACTAGGGATATCAATCCCTCATTTCATCACTAGAGGATATCACCTCACACTAGGCATTGAGCCCCTACTAGGTCATAAGACCCAAATCACATGATTTTTGCACAATCATCATTATCTCATAATGCCTCATAAAGACTCACTATCATTACCCTATATCATATCAAACACATCATAGCATTAAATATCTATAACATTCTTTCAACCTCCAACATTCAAGTTATATGAGTAGGAGAGAGAAACAATGCATCATCATTACATACTACCACTTCGCAAAAGGTAGACAACTATACTATAGTTTTATATTAGGGTTAGGGTTTCAATATTGTAACCAAATAGGGTTTCCCAAACAATATTTAGTATCAAACCCTAGATACATTACTATTTCCCACATTCTTGGAGTCCTTTCAGTCCACTGCTAACATCACTAGATAACCACATATAGGTACCATTTGTCCATGGATTATCATTGATCATAGAAAGTATTAGGTCACATAATTATGTGATCAAAGAGTACATGACCTTATGGTCGAAGATCATCCTCCAAGCAAGCGACCAAAGATAACTTCATCACATCAGCGGTCAAAGATCACCAATCCATGTGACTGAGGAGAACACTACACATCATCAGTCAAAGGGAAGAAACCTAGGTCAAAGAACACTAAGTCAAAAGGAATCAGGTCAAAGACCATCAATCTATGGGATTGAAGGAAAATACCAAATCAGTATGGTCGAAGACAAAAGGGGCATCTAAGCGATCAAAGACAAAAGGGAACCATCTCATATGGGACTGAAGGAAACCACCAAAACTGTATGGTTGAAGACAAAAGGGGCATCTAAGCGATTGAAGACAAAAGGGAACCATCTCATCGACCAAACCTCACCTCCAAGCTTAAAACTACTTGGAACACATGATGAAGAACATCTTAGAGAGAAAACGGATATCAAGCATGATAAAAAATAGATGAATAACCAACAAGAAACCAAAATTTGAAGAGAGAGATACATCAAGGCAAATACCAAAAAACCTAGAAATCAGGACACCAAGTCATAGAAAAAACCATCCATGATATGATGAAGAAAACCAGCGTTCTAAACCATCATACACATTTGAAATCTTCATCACTAAGAGAGAAAATATATTCAAACTATAGGGAAAACATCTCTTAAAATGCATGCAAGAATCCATCATCTCTCTCCTCCATAAGGTTTGAGTACAAGAATTAGGGTTAGATAAAGGAACAACACATGCAAGATCTTTATAGGAACACAAACCCTAAATAATATATCATCATCAACAACATGTGATCATGTTTTAGAAATAATAGTTGCATGTAGATATAAGGCGTAATAATAGTAGGGTAAGAGTTATGTAACCCGCCTTAGATGATGATGAAACCACCTCCAAGTAAGAAGCTCCAAAAGCAAGAGAGAAGCCTAGCTTTGATCTCCTCTACGACCAAGCTAGTCACCACCTCAAAAGAGAAGAAAAACCCTAGGTTAAAGGTCATGGAAAAGAGATCCAAAACTCTAGGCCGAGAAAGAAAGGAAGAAGGATAAGATCACTTACCAAGTATCAAAGATCACCAAAAAATAAATAAGAGATGATGCTCCAACCTTGGATCACTACATGCAAGATGGTCGACCACCAAAGTTCCAAGGATGATCTCTTTTTCACCACCAAGCTCCAAGGGTCGGTCTCTAAAGATGAGATAGGGAAATAGGGTGCAAAAAGGAACATATGCATGTGAAAAGAGGGGTACATATACCCAAAGGCAGAGAGATCTAGAAGGGGTTAGGTGCCATGCACATAAGTTCCACATGTCCTTCAAAGAACAACCTTACATCCCCTAAAACCATGCAACCAAGATAGATCATGAAAACCACAGTAAGTCAGTGACCTCACTTGGTCCTATAGGACCACCGGTTGAAGGAAACATGGCCACAAAGGGTCAAAGAAAAACCATTCAACCAAACACATGAAACCCTAGGTCATCTTCGACCCAAAAAAGGAGATCCAACCCTCTTCGACCAAAGGAAGCTCCACCACATAATCCAAACAACATCATCTGTAGAGAACACATCAAGAAGCTACAAGGATGGTTGTTGAAAGACCAAGATCATCTTCGGTCAACATCAACATAGGTCATCTAAGCAAACCCATGAAACAACACTCAACATGTCACCACTTCTCTCCTCAACAAAACAAGGCATAACAAGGCACTCACCAAAATCATACTCTCTCTCATGAAGCAAAAACATGTGAGGCACATCCATCATGTGCCAGATTGCAAGATACCACCTCAATCATGGGTAAATTGCAACTTGGTCCAAAACAAGCATGCATGTAACAAAACTAGCTCAAACATCATCCAAACAGGACCAAACTTAAAACATAACCATGTAACATGTTATTAAAGCTCACCACATGATTAGATTAAGGTTTAAGCATCTTGTTAAGCAAAGCAAGCACCATCAAGCACTAAGCTAGGTCAGGGGCCTTACAACCATAAACCCCTAACAAGGATTTTGCCCCTGAAATACTATGTGAAAAGAGACGGGTACTTCCCATGCATGTCTTCCTCAAGCTCCCACGTGGCATCCTCAACACCACGGTGAAGCCACAAAACCTTAAAAAAATGATATCCTTCTTCTTCAACTTCTTGATCCTCCTATCAAGGATCAACACAGGACCTTCCACATACGACATGTCCTCGTCCATCTCAACCTCCACAGGCTACAAAACTTGCTCAATGTCAGGATGACATTCCCTCAACATGATAACATGGAACACTAGATGCAACTTGTGCAACTCAGGTGGCAACTCCAACCTATAAGCCACATTTCCAACACATTCCACCATAGGGTAAGGTCCCATATACCTGGGAGCCAATGTACCCTTCCTCCCAAACCTCAACACGCCTTTCCAAGGAGAGACCTTGAGGAATACTTTTTATCCTACTTGGAACTCCAAAGGCCTATGAAAATTATCGGCATATGACTTTTGCCTATCTTGGGCTGCTCTCAACTATTGCTAGATCATATTGATCTTCTTTGTTTTCTGTTGCACAAGCTCGGGACCCAAAAGCTGATATTAACCAGTCTCATACCAACACAATCAAAGATCTACAATGTCTCCCATACAAAGCCTCATACGGTGCCATATCAATACTCCTCTGATAACAATTTGTAGGAAAAGTATATCAAATTGAGATGTATATCCCAACTGCCCAAAAACTACAAGACACATGCTCTCAACAGATCTTCCAAAGTCTAAATAGTCCTCTCAGACTTTCCATCTATCTGTGGGTGGAACATTGTGTTGAACCTCAACTCTGCACCCGTGGATGTATGCATGCATTCCTAAAAGTGACTAGTAAACTAAGGACCTCTGTCAGAGACAATGATAATTGGGATACCATACAAATAGACTATCTCATCAACATAAACTTATGTTAACTTCTCCGTTGTAAATTTTGACTTCATAATAAGGAAGTGTGCTGACTTAGTCTACATGTCAACGATCACCCAAATGGAATCATGACCTTTGGCTATCCTAGGAAGTCCAATCATAAAGTCGATCATGATGTGATCCCAATTCCATTGTGGTATAGGATGTTGGATCTAAGGGCTCTAGAAGGGGGGTGAATAAAGCTATAAAAATTCTCACAAAATAGATTAGACCTTCAAATTATATCAAATTTAAAGTAATAGATCAAGTCTAATTTGAAGTCCTATCTAACAAGAATAGCAAGATGAGAGAGATTGATAGCAAGCACTTGACAAAGGGATGTAGAGTGGTTCCACACTTCAAATTAGAAGTGAGTCAATACGCTACCTAGAGGGTCAACCTCTAGGACTTTGCAAGTGCTTTTATCTATATTATCACCAATAAGAGTTACAACACAAGACCACCAAAGGACTTACCCATCCAAGCACAAGGAGATATCCACCTTACCAAGGACTACCCACTTTTCTTGAGTCTTTAGCCTTCACCAAGGTCTTACTCACTCAAGCACAAGTCTTCTGCCTTCAAGGACTTTGCCACTCCTCTTGGATCTTCAACCTTTGCCTTCTCCTTCACCTGGAGATGATCACCACTTCTTCATCAGCCTTGAAAAGGACCAGCTACATCTCCTTCTTCACTCGATGGAGCTTACTTCACCATTTGTTCATGTAGGAAGGAGATAGGGAAGTAGGAGAAAATGAGAGCTTTACATGCACAATGGTGGAGCTCTATTGCAATATTCCTAACTCACTCACAATCACAAAATGAAGTGTAAACTAGAGAGAGGGGCTCAAGGAGTAGTAGCACACTCAACTATAGCAAGGACCTTGAATATCTTGAATGAGCAAACTTGGAATGAACTCCAAGGGGTCCTATTTATAGATGGGGGTGCTCCCTTGAGTTGGGGAACACTTAGTGTCAAAATATAGCCATTTTCCACAAGGAAACATATCTATTTTCACCCAAAACAAGCCACTAATGGTTATAATCACTTTTTCTGCATTTTCCATACAGTACATTCGTTCGAGTTTCAATAAAGGTAACTCGGCCGATCAACTAAAAGACAAAGCCAATTTTCAAACTATCAGTTGAGTTTTTTCTAGGGAACTCGACCGATGAGCTAAAATTGAGTTTTCTTAGTGAGTCATTCGGTCGAGTTCTATAAGTGCACAACTCTACCGATGGGTCATCTTTAAAAAATCCATCATAGGATCGGCCCAGTTTCCAACTCGACTGATGAACAACCTGTGATCAATTTCCTACAATGACTTTTGGGTGATAAACCTTGGTATAAAGTGTCCCACATATTTTTCTCATCTTATTTATAAGTCATATCATCAATACAAGTTATTACAAAATTCTTCTAAGGTTGTTTGAAGTGATTTCCTAATTAGCACACTTGCATTGCATTTGACATGAACTTGGACAAGCTAGGGCTTGTGTAATTTGATCCTTTTCATGTACCTAAAGCCTAAAATCAATCTTGAACAAACATATTAGATACATAGGAATGGAATGGTTAAGTCATTATCAAAATATGGGCAATGTATAACCCTTAGTTCAACATTCTCCCCCTTTTTTACTATGACAAACCATTCCTCAATCATATTGAAAAGGATATTAGAATTATACCTTTGCCTTGTGAATTGTAAGGGGTATTGAAAAGGATATTAGAATTATACCTTTGCCTTGTGAATTGTAAGGGGATTCAAGATTTGAACAATGTGAATTGCTCCCCTTCAATCTATGCTTACTTTAACCTACATAGTTAGTCTATTCTACACAAAGCAATATACCACATACATACTATATGGTCCTTTAGCAAGTCACATGATAAAGCATATAAAAAACAAGAAAAGCATCACACAGATAATAAAAGCAATATGGTTGAGCTTCAAAACATTGAATTTCTCTCCCTCTTTTGACATTATCAAAAAGGAAGGGGTAGAAGAGCATAAAAGTAGGTCTTCTCCAAGCCCAACCAAGCATATATCCAAAACGTGCAATCTGAAAACATATACCAAATAGAGATGAGAGAAACAAACATGTTAAGTCATAATCAAAATAAGGTGAAACATGGCACCAACTCATAAGATATAACAGATCAAAGAGTAAAAGTGCACAAAATTAAGATTACAACCCAAAATGCAAGTTCTCATAGAATAACTATAAGAGAAAATGATGAAAACTAAGATGATAAAATAGTACAGTTCAAATCATGTGCCCAGATGTTTCTAATACAAAATAGCCTAGAAAGATATATATGATCAGCAAACTAGACTAAAAACTAAGAAAACCTAGACATCTAAGCTATATATATCAACAACATCACCATCCTCAACATCAGGCTCGTAGTCATCATCTCCGTCTAAAAGTGCAGAAGCATCACCTTCATCACCGCAGTCACCAGAAGAGCCACCAGAGCCATCCTTATCATCAAATGTAGCACTATCATCCTCACTATCACCAGTAGCCTCATCGGCATCAACAATCTTCTCATTAGCCTGATTCAACATCTCCTCATCAACAGAGGGACTGAAGCGACGACCGGGCCAGTAAGCATTCTGCTCATCCCAAGACATATCAAGAGCATAGAGCTCATTAGTCTATGGGAAGGAAGGAGAAGAATCACCAAGACTGGCAAGAAGAGTGGCCAAGGGGCCAGTAGGTAGAGGCAGGATAATGGGAGCAGGTTTACCAGTAGCAGAGGGAGCGGGAGCAGCAGAAGGTGTAGGTGGATGGGTAGGGTAAAAGTGATTGTATGCATAGGATGCATAATCACTTCCTGGGTAGGACTGGTAGGCAAGGTAGGGATGTGCACAGGACATGTTCATGTTTGACATGATTGAACATAAGGCTTGATGTAGGTGCTCCTAAAACTGGAGGTTGTATTCCTGTTGATGTATCATGTAACCCATAAGGGCTTCATAGGACACATGAAACGAGACACGGGTAGGTTGGGTAGGATGAGGAGGTGCAGGTTCTCGGGTAGAGGTAGAGGCAGGTGTAGAGGCAGAGGCACCAGATGTGGTAGAGGAGAGGATAGGCACAAACTTCTGAATGGTGGTCTCACCGATACAAACTCCTTTTTAGGTAGGTTTGTAGTGAAAGTCATAGAAAAGAGATTTCTCAGTGACGAAATGAAATAGACCACATATCAAGGTAGGGTAGGGAGGGTGGGTGCCACGGGTATTCTTGCCTAAGTTAAAGCAAGTCGTATGGTAGAGGATGTATCTAGACTACTTGACTCTGACATTCTCTAAGAGGTAAAACATGATTACCGTAGTGTTCTCTATAATCTCCATTTGATTTTTCTTCAGACGGATGTTGTAGTTGACCACTAAGGCAAGGATGCACCTCTTGAGATCCAAGGAAGAGGAGGGAAGGGTGCTCTTCTTCTTATAGGGAAACTGAGGTTTCTTCAAGTAATGATGAATGTTAGGAAGAGTAAGATTGTACTGCTTGTAGAAAGTCTCAGGGTCAAGAAGGTCAAAATACTCATTGTAATCTTTACGCCAGGTGTCAGTCTAATTGGTACCAAAGAAGGAGATGTTTAAGGTATCACTTGAGTATTAGGAGGGGGTACAATGGTGTCGTAATTCCAATGCAAGTTTGGGTAGAATTCGTGAACGACTTTCGTGCTAGTTATGGAATTGTTGTAGCACACACATTCAACACCTAGGGCTGAGAGATGGTGAATGTGTAACAACTTCACCACTTGATCGATGACCTCTTGGTGTCTAGGGCTAGGCTCAAAGAGGGTGCGAAAAGGGAAAGGAATCCATAGGAGGAGGTCTGTATACCTATTAACACCCTCATTTGAGACAAAGAGAGTCTCATCAAAGGGGATCAAGTGGGAAGACAAAGAGGATAATGGTGCATTGCTAAGGGCAGCTCTCTTCCTTCTATTTGAAGCCATGGAAACAAAAGAGAGAGGAAAGAGGAAGCAAGATCAAGAAATGCACCTCCAAAGACGTCCAACACCTAAGTTTAGTAAGGGGGGATGTCAAAGATGGTCTAGCTAGGTTGGATTAGGAAGGGAAAGGCAAGGGTAGAGAGCTTAGGGCTAAGAGAGGTGGAATCAGTCGACTTTTCTCTAGTTGAGAGGGAGAATAGTTGGCCGAACCCAACTTAAGAGTGCTCTAGCCCGACCATCGGTCGAGTTCTGTAAACTCAGAAATTCGACCGATTGGCTTTTTGAAAAGCTCTCGGCCATCAATCGGTCAAGTTGGCAACTCGACCGATGGTCAACCTGACCTAAAACCAACAAACTTAATTTCTAGCCATTAGAGTGCTAATTAAATTTATTTTTCAAGTCCATTATGTATATTGAACATATTTAGGCACATATCACTCATCATTGGGTACTATTTTGCGATAACACATGTGTTTGTGAAAAATAACCAAAACAAAGAAAAACAAGGCAAAATGAATAGGAAAAATGGATTTTAGCATATTATCAAGCAAAGATGATCAAATCAGAGACAAGACATAGGATAGATAACAACTATCTAGAAGGCATATCAAATTCATTCAAAGTAGTAATAAGAAATTTTGATCTAATAAAGTTAAATTGCTCTCTAGCTAGAGGTTTAGAGAAAATATCCACCAACTGATTTTCTGTGTCCACATGCATGATATAGATATCCTTCTTGGCAATGTGATCACAGAGAAAGTGATGGGGAACCTCTATATGTTTAGTTCTACTATGCAAGATAGGATTGTATGACAAGTTAATTGCACTAGTATTATCACAATAGATAGGACAAGCATAAAAATGAATGTTAAAGTCTTAGAGCATTTCTTTCATCCATAGGATATGAGCTCAACAACTCCTGGATGCAATGTATTCAACCTCGATGGTTGATAATGCCAGTGTGCTTTGTTTCATAGAGAACCAAGACACCAAGCATGGTCCTAGGATGAAACAAGTGCCACTTGTGCACTTTCTACCAATCAAGCACCCTGCATAATCTGCATCACTATAACTAGTAAGAGTAAAGTTCCTTGACTAGGGATACCATAGTCCAAAATTTTAAGTTTTGGCTAAGTACCTTAGAATCCTCTTAACAACTATAAGATGTGATTTTTTAGGATTTGATTGAAAGTGAGCACACAAGCGAACACTAAACATTATATCAGGTCTAGAGGCAGTTAAGTAAAGTAACTTCCAATCATACCTCTATAGAGATTCTCATCTACCTTCTCACCTTCTTCATATTTATCAAGTTTGGCGGTGTTTGACGTAAATGTGTCCATCAGCTTGGTGTTCTCCATCCCAAAGCGCTTAAGTAGTTCATTTGTGTACTTTCCTGGGTTGATGAAGTTCCCATCTTTTGTTTGCTTCATTTGAAAGACGAGGAAGAATGTGAGTTCACCCATCATACTCATCTCAAATTCACTCTGCATAAGATCACTAAATTCTTTGCAAAGATCAAGGTTAGTTCCACCAAAAATGATATCATCAACATATATTTGTATGATATGAAAATTGTTAGAAGTGTGCTTTAAAAATAAGGTAGAATCCACTTTGCCCATGATATACCTATGATCTAACAAAAAAGTTCTTTAATTTCTCATACCAAGCCCTTGGTGCTTGTTTGAGTCCACAGAGAGCTTTTTGCAACAAATAAGCATGGTTAGGTAGATTATCATGTTCAAAGCATGGCAGTTGTGCAACATACACTTCCTCCTCAATTGTACCATTAAAAAATGCACTTTTAACATCCATTTGATAAAAAAGAAAGTCTTTATAACTAGAAAAGGCAAGCAACATATGAATGGACTCAATTATAGCTACAGGTGCATATGTCTCATAAAAGTATATACCTTCTTGTTGATTGTAGCCTTGATCCACTAACTTGCTTTGTTCCTTACCACTTTGCCACTTTCATCAAGCTTGTTGCAGTAGACCCATTTGGTGCCAATGATCTTTCTATCACTTCGTCTTGGCACAAGGGTCCAAACTTTGTTCTTCTCAAATTGCTCCAACTCCTCTTGCATAGCTAGGATCCATTCTTCATCCCCAAGAGCTTCTTTGATATTCTTAGGCTCGAGTTCTAAGATGAAGGCATTGTTGGCTTGTTCTTTGTTGATTGCAGCCAACGTCTTCACTCTTTCAAAAGGATCGCCTAAAATCAACTCTTTTGGATTATTCTTTGCAAACTGGGGGGTTGGATCCTTCTTTTCATCATCTTTGTCTTCTTCTTGAGTAGCCACCTCTTTTCCCTTTTGGATGATGTTGAGCTCTTTAAGAATAGGAATTACTTCACTTGCAACATCATCATTTGGAACGATATCTTTGGGAATAGAGGGGTTAGTCTCAATAAACTTTACATTTATAGATTCTTCTACTTTAGCAAGATCAATATTAAAAACTATGTAAGCCTTTCTAGTAGTGTTATAGCCAATAAAGAAAGCCTTATAAGATTTTGGATCAAACTTGTCAAGAGAATCTTTCATATTCAAAATAAAACAAGGACATCTGAAAACATGGAAATACTCGATAGAAGGATTCCTACCATGTCATAGCTCATAGGGGTTTTCTTTAGTGAAGGATGAGTAAAAACTCAATTTTGCACAAAACATGAGGTACTAACAACTTCAACCCAAAACTTCTTAGGAGTGCCATACTCTAGAAGCATGGTCCTAGCCATCTCCTGTAAATACCTATTCTTCTTCTCTACAATCTGATTTTGTTGATGTGTTTGAAGTGAAGAGAAGTTATGTGCATAACCCGATTCTTGACAAAAACACTCAAAAAGTTCATTTCCAAATTCTCTCCATGGTCACTATGGATGGAAACAATGCGGCAAGAAGCTTCATTCTCAACTCATTTACAAAATCTCGAGAAAACATCAAGCGTACCACTTTTAGAAACAAGAAATAAGGTCCAAGTATATCTAGAAAAATCATCGACAATAACAAGGCAATACTTGGGACCACGAAGTAATTGAGTTCTCATTGGTCCAAATAGATCAATGTGAAGAATCTCAAGATCTCTGTTGGTACTAAGGACTCCTTTGGATTTGAAGGAGGATTTGGTTTGATTTCCTTGGGTACAAGGTTGGCATTCCTCATCCTTTTCAAAATTAAATTTGGGAAGTCCCTTGGCCAAGTCTTTTTTGCTCAACTTTGTTAACTGATGCATATTTACATGACTAAGTTGGCGGTGCCAAAGAAAAATTTCATTCGAGTTGAATACTAGGCATCTACCAAGAACATGCTTAATAGAGTCAAGAACAGTAACATAAAGATTACCACTTCTAGTTCCCTTATATATAACTTGGTAGGTGAGAAAATCTAGAATCAAGCATTTAAAGGAAGTAAAAAGCACAAGGTAACAATTATCATATAGTTGACTAACACTAATTAAATTATGATGTAGGCCATCCACAAAGAAAACATTCTTGATGCATAAGAATTCACCTACATCACCCTCATCTTTGACTTTACCTTTCTTGTTGTCCTCAAAGGTGACCGATCCTCCTTTCTTTTTGGTGAAATTGTTGAAATGTCTTATGTCACCGGTCATGTGCTTTGTGCAGCCACTATCAACAATTCATCTACCCTTTTCCTACAAGAAAGGAGAATTTCGGTTCTCAACTCAAACTTTGGGAACCGGAGTTAGATTGGGGAGCCATTTCATCTTTGGGTTGGTCCCTTTAGGCTTGTAAGGGCAATAAGTAGAGTAATGATCATCACATTTGCAATAAGAACAAACCATAGGATTCTTAGTGTCAAAAGACTCTCCTACAAAGAAGGAGGTCTCCTTGCTCTTTTTCTTACCTTTGGCTTTGCTCTTTCCCTTTGATGCCCCCCCTACAAATCCCAAACCACTAGTACCAATTAGTTTGGTAGGATGGTCAAGGATTTCTTTTAGGGAGTTCTTCCCTTTGAGGAATTTTTGTAGGGATGCTCTCAATCTATGGTTATCATCATTTAAAGAAACAATGGTCGAAGCTAGATATGTCATCCCTAGCATGCACAAGATCAGTCTCAAGACATAAAACTTTAGTTAAATATGAATCTTTTTCAAGAGAGATAGAAGCAACATTAACACTAGGCAATAAAGGTCTAGAAGATAGATCATTTACTTGACCAAGCAGTCTAACATTTTTAGATTTAAGCATTTGGATTTCTTTAAGATATACATCTCTCTCTTCTCTACGAGCATAAAAAAGGATCTTAAATTCAACATTTTCAGTTTTAAGCATTTCATGTTCTTTAAGGTAATTTTGGTTGTCTTCCTTAAGATTCTCAATATTCTTCAGGTAGATACCATTCTCAATTTCAACCCCATTGTATTAGAGTTCAAGATCAAGGTATTGTCCTTGCAAATTATCAATACTCTCAAGGTTGGTTTTCTCATTAAATTCAAGAATTTCAATCTTAGCATAAAGATCATCAATAATTTTTCCTAACCATTTTCTTTTAGATTTATATTTAGCAAAAGATGAACGGGTAGAAATAACATGTCAATAATAGATTCCTTAGACAAATCATGTAAGCTTACCTCACTTACCTCAACAATATCTTCACTAGTGGAGGCCATGAGTGCAAGGTGGCCCTCTCCATCTTCTTTCGAGCTTGAGCTGCTTGAAGATGAAGCTTCCCAAGCAGCATGAGCTGCATTCTTATGTCTCTTCTCCTTATTGTCCATCCTCTTGTATTTTCTCTCCTTCTTGTATTCCTCTTCCATCTTTGAGCTTCCCTTGTGGTGTGACTTTCTTGACTTGGGGCATTCACTCTTGTAGTGCTTCTTTTGCCCACACTTGTAGCATCTTAGAGTAGAAGAGGAGGAGGCTTGCTTTCCCTTGAAGTGTTTGCCATTGATGTAGTTGGCTTCATGCTCACTAGGGCCTTCATATTCACTAGAGGAGGAGGGAGAAGTCCGGAAAGCAAGTTGTTGTTGAAGGATGATAGCTCCACTTCTGCCTTAAAAGCACAATCTTTGATCTTCTTGGCTTCCTTCAATTCATACTTGGCTTCTTATTCTTGCTTGTCAAGTCTAGGCTCAGGAGCTTGAAGGTTGCCAATGAGTTCTTCGGTTGGGATGTCACCAAAGCTCCTCACTTATTCAATGGAGGCGACCTTTGACTCCCATATCTTCGGTAGCATCCTTAAGATCTTAGAGTCGATTACACCTCTATCTAAAGTATTGCCTAATGCAGCCAACCCATTGATGATGACATTGAGTCTTGAGTACATCTATGCAATCCCTTCTTTCTTACCCATCTTGAAGTTCTCTAGAAGGTTGTTCAGTATGTAGATCTTTTCCACCTTTACTTTCTTTGTGCCTTCATAGGTGATGCATAGCTTGTCCCAAATTGCATAGGCGGTGGCCCAAGTTGAGTTCTAGTTGAACTATGTAGGGGTGAGGGTTGCATAGAGGATGCTAATGGCCTTGGCATTGAGTTGGGATTCTTTGAGTGCAGCTTCACTCCATATTGCTACAGATCCAGTTGGCTCCTTGTAAGGTGTGACCATCACCTTCCACATGTCAAAGTTCATCCCTTGAATGTAGATCTACATACGCCTCTTCTAATAGAGGAAGTTGGTGCCATCAAAGATTGGAGGATGAATGGAGAAGCCTCCCTCTAGTTTGAGAGAACCAAGTAGGTTGTCGTCCATCTTCTCATCTCATGGGAGATTGTTGGAGAATATACTTATCTTTGATACCACTTGTTGGATCTAAGGGCTCTAGAGGGGGGTGAATAAAGTTACAAAAATTCTCACAAAACATATTAGACCTTCAAATTATATAAAATTTAAAGTGATAGCTTAAGGCCAATTTGCAGTCCTATCTAACAAGCATAGAAAGGATGAGAGAGATTGATAGAAAGCACTTGATAAAGGAATTTAGCATGGTTCCATACTTCAAACTAGAAGTGAGTCAGTCCACTATCTAGAGAGGTCAACCTCTAGGACTTTACAAGTGTTTTTCTCTATATTATCACCAATAAGAGTTACAACACAAGACCACAAAAGGACTTACCCATCCAAGCACAAAGAGATATCCACCTTACCAAAGACTTACCCACTTTACATGAATCTTCAGCCTTCATCACGATCTTACCCACTCAAGCACAAGTCTTCCGCCTTCAAAGACTTTGCCACTCCTCTTGGATCTTCAACCTTTTCCTTATCCTTCACCCGGAGAAGATCACCACCTCTTCATCAACCTTGAAGAGGACCAACTACAACTCCTTCTTCACTCGATGGAGCTTGTTTCACCTTTTCTTCATGTAGGAAGGGAATAGGGAAGTAGGAGAAGATCAGAGCTTTACATGCACAAGGGTGGATCTCTCTTAAAATATGCCTAACTCACTCACAATCACAAAATAAAGTGTAAACTAGAGAGAGTGGTTCAAGGAGTAGTAGTACACTCAACTATAGCAAGGACCTTGAATATATTGAATGAGCAAACTTGGAATGAACTCCAAGGGGTCCTATTTATAGCTAGGGTGCTCCCTTGAGTTGGGGAACACTTAGGGTCGAAACATAGCCATTTTCCACAAGGCAGCAGATCTATTTTCACCCAAAACAAGTCACCAACGGTTGTAATTGCTTTTTCTACATTTTATGTACAGTACATTCGGTCGGGTTTCAATAAAGGTAACTCGACCGATCAACTAAAAGACAAATACAAATTTCAAACTATCGATCGAGTTTGTTCTAGGGAACTCGATCGATGAGCTAAAATTGAGCTTTCTCAGTGTGTGGGTCAGTCGAGTTCTGTGAGTGCACAACTCGAATGATGGGTCATCTTTAGAAAATCCATCATAGGATTGGTCGAGTTTCCAACTCGACCGATGAACAGGCTGTGATCAATTTTCTAAAATGACTTTTGGGTGATTAAACCTTAGTATAAAGTGTCCCTGATGCAGGGATTTTGAGTCACATTTATAGGCTAATTTGATACTTGTTTTGTGTGGTTATGTGTCATTTTATGTCTATAATAGCATGATTCATTTCCTTTAGCATATAATCATTGTATGCATCAAATTTATTTTATTTTATCTTATGTCGTATGAATTATCAAATTTCTCGGATTTGATTTGTGTTTTTCTCTTGTTTCAGGTACTTTACATTCCCAGGACCCCTCGATACCATCGACAGATCCGTCGATGCTATCGACATGGCAACAGTGACTTGTCCAGAGGGAAAGCATTCATCTCGATAATATCGACCAGTGTTAGGGCTATAAATGGGTACGGGTAGACCAGCGGACCTGCAAATCCAGACCCTTTAAAGACCCGTTATGGGTCTAAATTCTTGTACCCGCATACCCTTGGACCTGCATACCCTTGGACCCGCATATAAGCGGGTCCACTGATGGGTATGCTTAGACCCAGACCCGCTAGACCCGCAGACCCGCTATAGATAAATAACTACTTAGATAATATTGTATTTATATCATACTTTCCTAGTCTAACTAATATAATACTTTTGATTAAGTCCCACTTTAATTTTAATAAGGTTGAGAGTAGTCATCAAATAGAGAATTAACTATTCTAGTTTCAATCATGAGAAACATATGTAAACTTAAAATCAAAATAGTTACAACATATGGTACATAATTAAAACATTATGACGATGACTACAAATATGATACAAACTAGCTCAACTAATCTTCAATCTACAAAGGTATTTAATACAACTATTGCATGTTAATGTACTATATGATAGCAATATCTTGTAGTATTAATATAAACGCAACATAATCATAATTTTCTTACAATAACAACATGACATTCTATATAGATCCGCTTACCCGCATACCCAAAACCGCAAACCCGCTATTAATGCGGGTACGGGTATGGTGTGGGTCTAGATTTTTTATTATGCGGGTCTAGAACTAGAATCGGACTCGCTAAATTAGATGGGTATGGGTATGGGTATGGCCAGACCCGCACCGTACCTGCACCGTTTACACCCCTAACCAGTGTGGTCGATGGTATCGAGATGCCAACAGGTGGATTCCAGAAATTGAAGAAAGTGTCGGTACCCTAGGGGGTCGATACCATCGACACCCCATCGATGGTATCGACGCCGTCAGATCAGAAAATTGTTCAGAACGATCATGGTCGAACGGCTATGATCGTTTGGCGGCCGTAATTCATGCCTATACCTAGGAAAAGGCGGCCCAAAGCAAGGTATCACGTTCTATTGCATTAAACGAGTCTCGGAGAAGAGGAGAGCGAAGAACGGAGCCCATAGTTATGCCCCAGACGTTTCCAGAGCTGCAGATAGACAATTTCACCACCGGAAGGCTACGGAATGTGTGTCTCGTACTGAGGATCATCCAGATCTTCTCCATTTCAGGGGTTATACCATATTTTCATTTATTTCTCCATGTTTCCCTCTTTCTTCTCCATGTGTACGGTTGGGATGAACATGCATGGCTAATCCCCATTATCCTTAGGACCGGGAGTAGCCCGGGGAATCACTGTATGACAATGTTATATTAATTATCATAATTTGTCTCACTTTCTCTTGATATATTATCGTGTTTCCATTGCAATTTACTATGCTTGATCACCATAGTTGATTTATAATACCGTTAATTACTTCTGATAGAGGATTAGTGGTTGAAAAGGCATGATTAATACATTAATCAATAAATTCCTTAGACAAGGTAATGTACAATTAATGGTGGATACTCGGAGAAATAATTAAAGCACCTAGATCTAGGGTATAAGTTACTACTAGCGTGGAACTGACCTAGAACTAGGTAGTGAATTGTATCACGGAAGTGAGCAATTTTGACTACGGGCCATAATTAGGAAAAGATAACAAATTATGTTAATTCAATAGATTGGCGTGCAGCGAGACCTCATAGTGAAACCGCAATCCTAAGGATTCCCATTCAATTTGATTAAACTAAACATTTAATCATTGTTCGCTTTTGTTTTCTTTTTACTTTATTTTCTTTTTAAAACCAAACAATCATCTTTTCCAATCGGTCTAGCTGATCGCGACCAGTTAGTAGTAGTCTACTAAAATTTCCATTTCCCTGAGTTCAACTCGGGCCTCACAAGGCCTATATTACATTGATACGTGAACTTGCATTATACGCACGACTTTAGCATGTCAAGTTTTTGGTGTCGTTTCCGGGGAAACGGTAAATTTTGGCACTACGAGTACTCCACTCTAGGCCACTTTTTCTTTTTATTTGAAATTTTAATTATTGAGATTAATTATCTATCTTTCATATTCTTTATTCGTGTAGCACTGTACTTACTCAATTTTACACATTTCAGGTACTAGTGCATGGTGAAGATGCATAGTACGAACTACACATAGTCGATACCTGAGGTTCCACCTTCGAGATCTGAAGACAAGCGGATAAATACACCACCCAAAGACGTTGAAGAAGAACTTGAGACTTTCACAATGGCTGAGGAACAGACTATATGGGAGAATATTAAGGCTTCTTCTTTCTCTGCGTAGAAGGGGTCAATCAAGAAACAGGCTATCAACATACCTAGTTACAAGATTGACCCAGGGTTGATCCATTTGGTTAATTCACGGGCTTTCCATGGGCTAAAAAATGAGGACCTAGTGGCCCACATCAGCACGTTTGTGGAGAACTGTGACATGGTGAGGGTGGATAAGTTTCCACAGGAGGCAATTTACCTAAAACTATTTCCATCATTTCTGGTAGGAAATGCAAGGGAGTGGCTTTACAATTTGGATGATGAATATGTTGAATCTTGGGACATGATGATTGAGGTTTTCTTTGAACGATATTTCCCGCCTGAGAAGACAAATGATCTTGTCAAAAGGATCCATAACTTCAAACAACAGGCCGGCGAGACATACTCGGAGGCTTGGGAGCGATTCAATATCATGCTGTAAAGATGCCCACATCATGGGCTTGATCTAGAAACCCAAGTGAAGATTTTTTATTTTTCTCTTAATGAACATGATAGGAGTACTCTAGACTCATCTGGAATAGGGTTCTTTCTAAATAACAAAGGTTCTAAGTGTCGAGAAATTTTGAAGAATATGGCCAAGAAGCAGTCTTGGGGTGAAAGAGATGCACCGGAATAGGTCAAAGCTGCAGGTGATGCAAAGGTCATTCAAGAATTAAATGAGAAGATGGACCTGCTGGCCAAGAAACTCTTAGAGAAGGAGAGAAATGGGTTTGAGGAGGAAGAATATGTAAAATATATGCATCAATAGGGCTATAGGAACAATGACTACTCTTGGAGAAAGGATAAGAAATTTTTATGGAAGGATATGAATAATTTTCTACAAGACCCAGAGCAAAAACCACAACCGAGTGTAGAGGACACGAGCAATGAGTTTCTCAATCAAGTAATAAATCTCAATCAAGTAATAAAGCAAAACCAAGAGTTGATGAATACATTCGGCAAGAAAATTTAGTCATAGGGGGATTTCTAAACCAATTTGGTCAGACTCTACATAGTCATGGTGCACAACTGAGGACTCTAGAGACAACTGTGACCCAAATTGCGACTGAGGTGGTTGTGATGAAGCAAATCATTCAACTAAAATTAGCTGGGAATGCAGAGCCCGCTCAGCCACATCAACATGTTAAATATATTTCAGTCTGCAAAGCATCAGAGCATCCTGTTAAGGAGGTACATGAGCATAGTATCATGTGTATAGACTTGGAGGACAAACCCAAAGTTCCATACCCTCGCAGCTTATATGGATTTCTAGGAGGATGTGGGATGCCATGCAGCTCACTCCAAGATTCCACCACTATTGTGGGCCCATCTTAGATTTTTGAAGAGATTCCTAGTCCGGAAGAGCAGGTGAAAGTTGTACTTCGGAGTGAAGAAACCACTAGCAATATGGAGAAGCGGCCACAAGTCATGCCATCCATGATGATGTACCAATTCCTATCTTAGAAGGTGGCGTTGAAGCAAGCTTAGGTGAGGAGGTCAATAAAGTTACATATATTCCACCGCACAAGTGCATTAAGGAGCCAAGTGTGCCATTCCCGGATAGTCTAAAGTCGAGGAAAGAGCAAAGGCACTTTAGGAAATTTCTTGAGATCTTCTGGAAGCTCCACATCAACATTCCATTGGTGGAAGCTATCAAGCAAATTCCTTCATATGGAAGATTCATGAAAGACATCATCAATAAGAAATGACGGATCAAAGATACAAATGTTATATGTGTTGATGAAATAGTGAGTTCTATAATTCAAGGAAGGTTGCCAAAGAAGAGGAAAGATCTAGGATGTTTCTACATCCCATGTTCTATAGGTGGACAACATTTCCCAAAAGTACAGTGTGACTCAGGAGCATGCATTAATCTTATGCCACTTGCCACTTTTCAAAAGTTGGGATTGAAGATGCCAACACAAACCTCCATGACAAATTGACAATCGAGTTGGCAGATGGGTCCATTGTTAAGACACAAGGTATATGCGAGGATGTGCTAGTCAAAGTCGAAAAATTCATCTTCCATGTTGACTTTGTGGTAATGGACATGCATGAGTTAGAAGGATGTGAAATGTTATTGGGAAGGTCATTCCAAGCTACAGCTGATGTAATCACTGTCATTGGGCGAGGCTACTTGACATTGGAGATTGGTAATGATAGAGTTGAATTTAAATTTCTAGGTGAATCATTAGAGACATCCTTTGACAAACCAGGTTAAGGTATATGTATCATCTAGCCTAAGATGTTAAAGAAGGGCACTTGTTGGGAGGCAACCCAACCTTGGTAGATTACATGGTTATCTCTTTAATTTTTTTGTATTCTTAGGTAATTTTCATTAATTTTAGCACTTAGTCTCTAAAAATGATACCTTGATATGTTTGTTGAGTGTGCAGGATGGGAAACGGTCGATACCATCGATGCCTGGGTTGATGGTATCGAATTTGGAACAGCTAAAATTTCTACTGAAACTTCATCTTGTCGATACTATCGACGGCCTCGTCGATGGTATCGACACGAGAATAGGCAGAAAGATGGTTGAGAGTCGATGGTATCGACAAGTCATCGATGGTAGCGAAATCTCTGGAGATGTTCAGACTGGATGTTCTCAGTAATCTTGATACCATCGACACATTGGTCGATGGTATTGACACATCAACAGTACAGTTGCAGGGCCAGACCTCATGAGGAGCAAAGGCATATGCAGATGTCGATACTATCGACGTCCACATCGATGGTATCGACACACACGCCAACGATCTGCAATTTTCATCAAGCGGTCTACAATGTGTATCCGTGGATGGTGTCAATGGTATCGACACCTTGTCACTACTATCAACAGACCGTCAGTAGTGTCGGCCACAGTTATAAAAGAGGACAAATTCTTTCCATCAAATTTCAGGGGAAATTTCCTATTTGCGATCCTAGTGGCCAGTAATACTAGCCGCACCCACCACCATAGCAGTAAAAGGGGTATCACTGTTCCACCTCTTAAGTCTGGATTTGAACTATGAGGCCATAGTTGAATTCAAGCTTACGGGGGTGCTGGAACAACATCTATCTAGTTTATTTTATTTTATTTGATCTTTTATTTGTTTTTGCAATTTTTATCTTTCTTTATCTTAGTTTTCTCAATTTCTAGATTTACTGTTTTTTAGGATCCACAATCTATCTAGTGTAATCTGTGGAGTCTAATTTAATTGCATGTCATCTCATTTTCACGTGGGGCTTTGTGAGAAAATGATTTTTAATGAAAAATCCTTAAGAAATTGTAAGTTTGTCTTGTGAGAACTTGAGGACATTGCTTGTGAAACTCATTGGGTAGGTCAACTTTAAAACATTTGAACGTGATTGTGTATCTGTATGGTTCATGTTAAGAGGATTGATATGGATGTTGAACCTAAACCAACCAAATTATAATGTGACTTTAATTTGAAGTGAGAGAGAGAGACCCCTTGATTAAATGGTACACAAGTAAGTAAGGAGGGACATATAATTCTATCTGAAGGTTTTGTCAATTATTCTTGTGATCTGATCCACCGCAATTTCATTCACTCTCCACCATAAGAACTGGGAGCACATTACTGTCTTTCATTCTTTGATTGCATCCCATGTAGATAGGTCATGTATTATAGTTATTTTTTGTATGTTTTGCATAAAAATGGAAAAAGAAAGATATAGAGTAGTTATACATGCACATTATCCTTAGGTGCATGTCATTTAGTTGCATAATTGTCATAATGAAGTGCATTCACATCTTTTGAGCATATAGTTGTACATCATGTGTTGTATGTCCTTCTGAAAAATTAAAGGTGTTGAACTTGTTCCATTCCCTCCGAATAGAATGCATAAAGTGTGCCAGTTAGAAAAAGAAGGAAGCCCAACAAATAATCCATTATCATTTATAAAAATGAGGGCTTGAAACAAAATGAAAGAAAAAAAAAAGAAAAGAAAAAAAATGTATGAATAAGAGGGAGAAAGGAACATGTTCTCACCTGTATATTAAGAAGAACAAGCACATGGTGTAGTTACTTAGATATTCCATCTCACTTTGAGACGGAATGATGGCACATGCATCATTCCACCAAAAATGTAGCATTAGGACATTTTCATTTTCATTTGCATCATGATAGGTCATTCATTTTTGTTTTTGCATGATCGACTATATTGTGCTTCTTTTTCTTCCATAGCCACCCATTCCATCCACCCATTGCTCTAAGTGGTAGGACACCCATGATATTCTCCTCATTCATGTATATCAAGAGATCTACTTCCATTTAGATGGTAGTTAGAAAATGAGCAACGTAGATAGGAGATTACAAGATGAACCAAGCCTGAACCTGAAGATTCTATTATGTTAACTTCCTTATTTGATGGTGTTCATGATCTTGGGGTAGACATTTCTTATGAATGATTATTATCGCCTAAAGGGTAGTTATCGTTCCGTGGTTGGTAAGGGTCGGTATGTGAATTGCAGGCGGGAATCATATTGAGATATCAATTTTTTGATTCTGTTCTTTAGTTGACCCTCTCAATCAGATTTTGAAGCTTTGTTTCTCGAGGGCGAGCAAGACTCAAGCTTAGGGGAGTTTGATTCAGGGATTTTGAGTCACATTTATAGGCTAATTTGATACTTCTTTTGTGTGGTTATGTGTCATTTTCTGACTATAATAGCATGATTCATTTCCTTCAACCTATAATCATTGTATGCATCAAATTTATCTTATTTTATCTTATGTCGTATGAATTATAAAATTTTTCAAATTTGATTTGTGTTTTTCTCTTGGTTTCAGGTACTTTACATTCCAGGACCCATCCATACCATCAACAGATCTATCAATGCTATCGACATGGCAATAGTGACTAGGCCGGAGGGAAAGCATTCATCTCGATACTATCGACCAGTGTGGTCGATGGTATCGAGATGCCAACAGGTGGATTCTAGAAATTGAAGAAAGTGTTGGTAGCCTAGGGGGTCAAAACCATCGACACCCCGTCGATGGTATTGATGTCGTCGGATCACGAAATTGTTCAAAACGATCACGATCAAACGACTGTGATCTTTTTGCGGTCTTAAGTCATGCCTATACCTAGGAAAAGGTGGCCCAAAGTGAGGTATCACGTTCTATTCCATTGCACGAGTCCTGGAGAAGAGGATAGTGAAGAACGGAGCCCAGAGCTATGCCCCGGACGTTTCCAGAGCCACAGACGGACGATTTCACCGCCGTAAGGCTATAGAACGTGCTTCTCGCACCGAGGATCATCCAGATCTTCTCTGTTTCAGGGGTTACACCATATTTTCATTCATTTCTCCATGTTTCCCTCTTTCTTCTCCATGTGTACTATTGAGATGAACATGCAGGTCTAATCCCCATTATCCTTAGGTCCGGGAGTAGTCGGGGGAATCGTTGTATGACAATGTTACATTAATTATCATAATTTGTCTCACTTTCCCTTGATATGTTATCGTGTTTCCATTGAAATTTATCATGCTTGATCACCATAGTCAATTTCTAATACCGTTAATTACTTCTGACGGAGGATTAGTGGCTGAAAAGGCACGATTAACACATTAATCAATAAATTCCTTAGACACGGTAATGTACGATTAATGGTGGATACTTAGAGAAATAATTAAAGCACCTAGATCTAGGGTATAAGTTACTACTGGCATGGAACTGACCTAGAACTAGGTAGTGAATTGTATCGCGGAAGTGAGCAATTATGACTACGGGCCATAATTAGGGAAAGAGAACGAATTATGTTAATTGTGTAGATTTGCGTGCAGTGAGACCTCACGGTGAAACCACAATCCTAAGGATTCCCATTTAATTTGATTAAACTAAACATTTAATCATCGTTTGCTTTTGTTTTCTTTTTACTTTATTTTCTTTTTAAAACCAAACAATCAACTTTTCCAATCAGTCTAGCTGATCACGACCAGTTAGTACCAGTCTACTGAAATTTCCATTTCCCTGAGTTCGATTCGGGCCTCACAAGGCCTATATTACATTGATACGTGCACTTGTGCTATACGCACGGCTTTAGCGTGTCATTCCCATATATTTTTATCATCTTAGTTACAAGTCATATCATCAATACAAGTGATTACAAAATTCTTCTGAGGTTGTTTGAAGTGATTTCCTAACTAGCACACCTGCATTGCATTTGACTTGAACTTGGACAAGCTAGGGCTTGTATAATTTGATCATTTTCATGTACCTAAATCCTGAAATCAATCTTGAACAAACATATTAGATACATAGAAATGGAATGGTTTAGTCATTATCAAAATATGGGCAATGTATAACCCTTAGGTTAACATTCTACCCCTTTTTGACAATGACAAACCATTCCTCAATCATATTGAAAAGGGTATTAGAATTATACCTTTGCCTTGTGAATTGTAAGGGGATTCAAGATTTGAACAAAGTGAATTGCTCCCCTTCAACCTGTGCTTACTTTAACCTACATAGTTAGTCTATTCTACACAAAGCAATATACCACATACATACTATATGGTCCTTTAGCAAGTCACACAATAAAGCATATAATGAACAAGAAAAGGATCACATAGGCAATAAAAGCAATATGGTTGAGTTTCAAAACATTGAATTTCTCTCCCCTTTTGACAGTATCAAAAAGGAAGGGGGGTAGAAGAGCATAAAAGTAGGTCTTCTCCAAGCACAACCAAGCATACATCAAAAACACGCAATCTTAAAACATATACCAAACAGAGATGAGAGAAACAAACTTATTAAGTCAATCAAAATAAGGTGAAACATGGTACCAACTCATAAGATATAACAAATCAAAGAGTAAAAGTGCACAGAAATAAGATTACAACCCAAAATGCAAGTTTTCATAGAACAACTACAATAGAAAACGATGAAAACTAAGATGATTAAATAGTACAACTCAGATCATGTGCCCAGATGTTTCTAATACAAAATAGCCTAGAAAGATATATATATATATATATATGATCAGAAAACTAGACTAAAAACTAAGAAAACCTATACATCTAAGCTATATATATCAACAACATCATCATCCTCAGCATATGGCTCATAGTCATCATCTCTGTCTGAAGGTGCAGCAACATCGTCTTCATCACCAAAGTCACCAGCAAAGCCACCAGAGCCATCCTCATCGTCATATGCAACACCATCATCCTCACCATCACCAGCAGCCTCATCAGCATCAACACTCTCCTAATCAGCCTGATTTGTCATCTCCTCATCAATAGAGGGACCGAAGCGACGATTAAGCCAATGAGCATTATGCTCATCCCAAGACATACCAAGAGCATAGTGCTCATTGGCTTGTGGGAAGGAAGGAGTATAATTGCCAAAGTTGGCAAGCAGAGTGGCCAAGGGGCCAGTAGGTAGAGGAAGGATAATGAGAGCATGTCCACCAACAGCAGAGGGGAGTAGCGTAAGGTGTAGGTGTAGGGGTAGGGTAAAAGTGATTGTATGCATAGGATGCATAATCACTTCCCGCGTAGGGCTGGTAGGCAGGGTAGGGATGTGTACAAGACATGTTCATGTTTGACATGATTGAACATAAGTCATGATGCAAGTGCTCCTAGACCTGGAGGTTGTATTCCTGTTTATGTATCATGTAACCCATGAGAGATTCATTAGACACATGAAATGAGGCACGCACATGTCAGGTAGGCTGAGGAGGTGGAGGTGGAGGTGCTCAGGTAGAGGTAGAGGTAGGTGTAAAGGCAGAGGCACCATATGTAGTAGAGGAGAGGATAGGCACATACTTTTAAATGGTGGTCTCACTGATACAAACTCCTTTTCGGGCAAGTTTGTAGTGAATGACATTGAAAATAGATTTCTCAATGACCAACTGAAATAGACCACATATCAGGGTAGGGTAGGGTGAGTGGGTGCCATGGGTTTTCTTGCCTGAGTCGAAGCAAGTCATATGGTGTAGGATATATCTAGACTATTTTACTCCAACATTCTCTAAGAGGCAATACATGATTAACGCAGTGTTCTCTACAATCTCCATTTCATTTTTCTTCGGATGGATGTTGCATTTGACCACTAAGGCAACAATGTGCCTCTTGAGATCCAAGATAGAGGAGGGAAGGGTGCTCTTCTTCTTTTAGGGGAACTAAGGTTTCTTCAAGTAACGATGAATGTAAGGTAGAGTAAGATCATATTTCTTGTAGAAAGCCTCAGGGTAAAGAAGTACAAAATACTCATTGTAATCCTTACGCCATGTGTCAATCACATCAGTATAAGAGAAGAAGATGTTTAAGGTATCCTCCGAGACTTGGAATTTCTTCCCAGCTATTATATACGTTAGGATCACTTGAGTATTAGGAAGGGGTATAAGTGTGTCATAATTCCAATGCAAGTTCGTGTAGAATTCGTGAACGGCTTTCATGCTAGTTATAGAATTGTTGTAGCATGCGCCTTCAACACCTAGGGCTGAGAGATGGCGAACATGTAACAACTTTGCCACTTGATCGATGACCTCTTGGCATCTAGGGCTAGGCTCAAAGAGGGCATGAAAAGGGAAAGGATTCCTTGGGAGGAGGTCCTTATACCTATTAACAACCTCATTTGAGACAAAGAGAGTCTCATCAAAGGGGATCAATCAGGAATATGAAGAGGAGGATGGTGCATTGCTAGGGGCATCTCTCTTCCTTCTATTCGAAGCCATGGAAATGAAATAGAGAGGAAAGAGGAAGAAAGATCAAGAAATGCACCTCGAAAGACATCCACACACCTAGGTTTAGCAAGGGTGAAGGTGAAAGATGGTCTAGCTAGGTAAGATTAGGGCTAGGTTGAGGAAGGGAAAGGCAAAGGTAGAGAGCTCAGGGCTAAGGGAGGTGGAATCGATCGACTTTTTTCTAGTTGAGAGGGAGAATAGTTGGCCAAACCCAACTTAAGATGCTCCATCCTGGCCATCGATCGAGTTCTGTGACCTCAAAAACTCGACCGATTGGCATTTTAAAAAGCTCTAAGCCATCGCTCGATCGAGTTGGAAACTCAACCAATGGTCAACATGACCTAAAACCAACAAACTTAATTTCTAGCCATTATAGTGCTAATTAAAATTATTTTTTAAATCCATTATGTATATTGAACATACTAAGGCACATATCACTCATCATTGAGAACTATTTTGCGGTAAAACATGTGTTTGCAAAAATACCCAAAAAAAGGCAAAATGAATATGAAAATGGATTTTTAGCATATTAGCAAGCAATATGATCAAATCAGAGACAAGACATATATGATAGATAAAAACTAGATAGAAGGCACATCATATTCATTCAAAGCAGTTATAAGCAATTTTAATCTAATAAAGTTAAATTGCTCTCTAGCTAGAGGTTTAGTGAAAATATCTGCCAACTGATTTTTTGTGTCCACATGCATGATATAGATATCCTTCTTGGCAATGTGATCATGGAGAAAGTGATTGAGAACATCCATATGTTCAGTTCTACTATGCAAGATATGATTGTATGACAAGTTAATTGCACTAGTATTATCACAATAGATAGGAGAAGCATCAAAATGAATGTTAAAGTCTTGGAGCATTTGCTTCATCCATAGGACCTGAGCACAACAACTTCTGGATACAATGTATTCAGCCTCGGTGATTGATAATGCCACGGTGCTATGTTTCTTGGAGAACCAAGACACCAAGCATGGTCCTAGGAGGAAATAATTTCCACTTGTGCACTTTCTATCAATCAAGCACCCTGCATAATCCGCATCACTATAAGAAGTAAGAGTAAAGTCCCTTGACTTGGGATACCATAGTTTAAAATTTTGAGTTTTGGCTAAATACCTTAGAATCCTCTTAACATCTATAAGATGTGTTTTCTTAGGATTTGATTGAAAGTGAGCACACAAGCCAACACTAAACATTATATCAGGTCTAGAGGCAGTTCAATATAGTAAACTTCCAATCATACCTCTATAGAGCTTCTCATCTACCTTCTCACCTTCTTCATCTTTATCAAGTTTGGTGGTGTTTGATGTAAATGTGTCCATCGGGTTGGTGTTCTCCATCCCAAAGCACTTAAGTTGTTCATTTGTGTACTTGTCTTGGTTGATGAGGTTCCCATCTTTTGTTTTCTTGATTTGATAGATGAGGAAGAATGTGAGTTCACTCATCATACTCATCTCAAATTCACTCTTCATAAGATCACTAAATTCTTTACAAAGATCAAGGTTAGTTCTGCCAAAAATGATATCATCAACATATATTTGTTAGAAGTGTGCTTTAGAAATAAGGTAGAATCCACTTTGCCCATGATATACCCATGATCTAACAAAAAGTTCTTTAATTTCTCATACCAAGCCCTTGGTGCTAGTTTGAGTCTATAGAGAGATTTTTGCAACAAATAGACATGGTTAGGTAGACTATCATGTTCAAAGCCCGGAGGTTGTGCAACATACACTTCCTCCTCAATTGTACCATTCAAAAATTCACTTTTAACATCCATTTGATAAAAAAGAAATTCTTTATAACTAGCAAAGGCAAGCAACATACGAATGGACTCAAGTCTTGCTGTAGGTGCATATGTCTCATCAAAGTCTATACCTTCTTGTTGATTGTAGCCTTGAGCCACTAACCTTGCTTTGTCCCTTTCCACTTTGTCGCTTTCATCAAGCTTGTTGTGGTAGACCCATTTGGTGCCAATGATCTTTCTATCACTTGGCCTTGACACAAGGGTCCAAACTTTGTTCTTCTCAAATTTCTCTAACTCCTCTTGCATAGCTAAGATCCATTCTTCATCCCCAAGAGCTTCTTTGGCATTCTTAGGCTCGAGTTTTGAGATTAGTCGATGTTGGCTTGTTCTTTGTTTAATGCAGCCCGCGTCTTCACTCTTTCAAAAGGATCACCTTAAATCAACTCTTTTGGATGATTCTTTGCAAATTGGGGGGTTGGATCCTTCTTTTCATCATCTTTTTCTTCTTCTTGAGTAGCCACCTCTCTTCCCGTTTGGGTGATGTTGAGCTCTTTAAGAATAGGAATTACTTCACCTGCAACATCATAATTTGGAAGAATATCTTTGGGAATATAGGAGTTAGTCTCAACAAACTTTACATTTATGGATTCTTCTACTTTAGCAAGATCAACATTAAAAACCTTATAAGCCTTGCTAGTAGTGTTGTAGCTAAGAAAGAAAGCCTTGTAAGATTTTGAATCAAACTTGTTGAGAGAATCTTTCATATTCAAAACAAAACAAGGACATCCAAAAACATGGATATACTCGATAGAAGGCTTCCTACCACACCATAGCTCATAGGGGGTTTTCTTCAGCGAAGGATGAGTAAAAACCCAATTTTGCACAAAACATGAGGTACTGACAGCTTCAGCCCAAAACTTCTTAGGAGCGTGATACTCTAGAAGCACGGTCCTAGTGATCTCCTATAAAGACCTATTCTTCCTCTCTACAATCCATTTTGTTGAGGTGTTTGAGGTGAAGAGAAGTTATGTGCATAACCTGATTCTTGACAAAAATGCTCGAAAAGTTCATTTTCAAATTCTCCCCCATGGTCACTACGGATGGAAACAAAGTGAAAAAAGCTTCATTATCAACTTGTTTACAAAATCTCAAGAAAACATCAAGCGTATCACTTTTAGAAATGAGAAAGAAGGTCCAAAAATATCTAGAGAAATCATCGACAATAACAAGGCAATACTTGGAACCATGAAGTAATTGAGTTCTCATTGGTCCAAATAGATCAATGTGAAGAAGCTTAAGAGCTCTCTTGGTACTAAGGACTCCTTTGGATTTGAAAAAGGACTTGGTTTTCTTTCCTTGGGTATAAGGTTGGCATTCCTCATCCTTTTCAAAATCTGATTTGGGAAGTCCCTTGACCAAGTCCTTTTGGCTCAACTTCTTTAACTGATGCATATTTACATGACCAAGCCGGTGGTGACAAAGAGAAATTTCATTTGAGTTGACTACTAGGCATCTACCAACAACAAGCTTAATAGAGTCAAGAACAATAACATAAAGATTACCACTTCTAGTTCCCTTATATATAACTTGGTAGGTGAGGGAATCTATAATCAAGCATTTAAAGGAAGTAAAAAAGCATAAGGTAACCATTATCACATAGTTTACTAACACTAATTAAATTGTTGTGTAGGCCATCCACAAAGAGTACATTCTTGATGTGCAAGGATTCACCTACATCATACTCAACTTTGACTTTACATTTCTTGCTGTCCCCAAAGGTGACTGATCCTCCTTTTTTTTTGGTGAAGTCAGGAGGCTATCTTATTCATCTTGCCCTCCTCGTGCAAGCTAAATTTTCAGCAACAGTGACTACATTATTTGAAATGCAAGAATGAAATATGGTAGTACTACTACCATTACAACGTTCTTTTAGGATGATTCCTTCAACTGTTTTAGGCGGTATTCTGTAAAAACAGAATCCATTCCCAGATTTTAGATGGAACTTAGCCAGAGTATCCGCAGCATTGTTGGCTTCCCTATGGACATAGCAAATAGACCAACTGGCCTTCTTTTTATTTTTGATTTGCAGAAGCCATATTGCCAGCTTCGGGTTCTCCTCATGATCTAAACCTACTGCCTCACAAGCAAGCCTGGAATCAGTTTCTATAATTGCATGTTCAATCGCAAGGTCATGTGCAAGATCCATAGCCAAAACAATAGCCTGAAGTTTAGCCTCAAGGGAGTTTTCAGCCTTACAGTTCTGTGCTATACCTCCATGCCAACTTCCGAGATGGTCTCTACAGATTGCCACAGTGCCTGCATGCTTGTTCTTAAAGGCTGCATCTGCATTTAGTTTATAGGCTGGGAGCTTTGGTTGTTGCCAACCTTCATCGCGGTCAAGCTTCTCCGACTTCTCTTCTTTCTGCCAAGCTACTTCTGTCACCTGCACTTCTTCCCTTATTCTACTAACAAGGTGGTGAGCAGTAGTCATTTTATTTTCAAAGGTTTCTTCATTTCTGTCCTTCCAAATCATCCAGCAAGTAATAGAGAACAGAACCGCATGCTTCTTTTCCCCTGACAGATTTGTACTTAACCAAAGCCATATGTCATTCACATCGTTAAGTACCACCAGTTCCTGAGGACTCAACACTTTGCTCCATATGTCCTTGGCTTTAGGACAGTCACGTAAAGCATGAAGCACTGTTTCATCATCTCTCCCGCATCTAGGGCAGTCCGCAATATTTGTCATTTGTCTTCTAAACCGCCTACTATTAGTAAGGATAGCTCTATGACCCACAAGCCACAAAAAGTACTTAACTTTCACAGAGATCTTGAGCTTCCAGATTAGGTTCCATTTGCCCTGGCATTGGACTTCCTTCTGGGTTCTGAGAGTTCTATAGGCAGTCTTGGTGGAGAACTGCCCATTATCAGTGTGAAGCCATACCCGAATATCATTCAACTGTGAATCCTCTGGGACAGGGATTTGTAAGATTTGCTTGATGTCCTCATTCTCAATCCATTCCTTCAAGAACTCAATGTCCCATTCATTGTTGAGATCCTCCTTTATTTTTGGTGAAATTGTTGAAATGGCTTATGTCACCGATCATGTGCTTTGTGCTGCCACTATCATCAATTCATCTACCCTTTTCCTGCAAGAAAGGAGAATGTCAGTTCCCACCTCAAACTTTAGAATCCAAAGTTATCTTGGGGACCTATTTCATCTTTGGGTTGGTCCCCTTATGTTTGTAAGGACAATAAGTACAATAATGATCATCACATTTGCAATAAGAACAAACCATAGGATTTTTAGTGCCAAAAGACTCTCCTACAAAGAAGGAGGTCTCCTTGCTCATTTTCTTACCTTTGGCTTTGCTCTTTCCCTTTGATGCTCTCCCTACAAATCCCAAACCACTAGTACCACTTTATTTGATAAGATGGTCAAGGATTTCATTTAGGGAGTTCTTCCCTTTGAAGCATTTCTATAGGGATGCTCTCAATCTATGGCTATCATCATTTAAAGAAACAATGGTCAAGATAAACTATATATGTCATCCCTAGCATGCACAAGATCAGCCACGATACATAAAGCTTTAGTTAAATATGAATCTTTTTCAAGAGAGATAGAAGCAACATTAACACTAGGCAATAAAGGTCTGGAAGATAGATCATTTACTTGACTAAGAAATATAGCATTTTCATATTTAAGCATTTGGATTTCTTTAAGATATACATCTCTCTCTTCGCTACAAGCATCAATAAGGAGCTTAAATTCAACATTTTCAGTCTTAAGCATTTCAAGTACGTTAAGGTAATTTTGGTTTTCTTTCTTAAGATTCTCGATGTTCTTAAGGTAGATACCATTATCAACTTCAAACCCATTGTATTGGAGTATAAGATCAAGGTATTTTCCTTGAAAATTATCAATACTCTCAAGGTTGGTTTTCTCATTCAATTAAAGAATTTCAAGCTTAGCATAAAGATCATCAATAATTTTTCCCAACCGTTTTCTTTTAGATTTACATTTAGCAAAATATGAATGGGTAGAAATAAGCATGTCAATAATATCTTCCTTAGACAACTCATGTAAGCTTACCTCACTTACCACACTTACCTCACCAATATCTTCACTAGTGAAGGCCATGAGTGCAAGGTGGCACTCTCCATCTTCTTATGAGCTTGAGCTACTTGAAGATGAAGCTTCCCAAGTACCATGAGCTGCATTCTTGTATCTCTTCTCCTTATCTTTCCTCTTGTATTTGCTCTCCTTCTTGTATTCCTCTTCCTTCTTTGAGCTTCCCTTGTGGTGTGACTTTCTTGACTTGGGGCATTCACTCTTGTAGTGCCACTTTTTCCCACACTTGTATCATCTCAGAGTAGAAGAGGAGGAGGCTTGCTTTCCCTTGAAGTGTTTGCCCTTGATGTAGTTGGCTTCATGCTCACTAGGGCCTTTATCTTCACTAGAGGAGGAGGGAGAAGTCTGGCAAGCAATTTGTTGTTGAAGGATGACCGCCTCCACTTGAGCCTTGAAAGCACTATCTTTGATCTTCTTGCTTGGCTTCTTCTTCTTGCTTGTCAAGTCTAGGCTCATGAGCTTGAAGGTTGCCAATGAGCTCTTAGGTTGGGATGTCACTAAGGCTCCTCACTTATTCAATGGAGGTGACCTTTGACTCCCATCTCTTCGGTAGAGTCCTCAAGATCTTGGAGTTGATTACACATCTATCTAAAATGTTGCCCAATGCATCCATCCCATTGATGATGACATTGTGTCTTGATTACATCTTCGCAATCCCCTGTTTCTTACCCATCTTGAAGTTCTATAAAAGTGTGTTCAATAAGTAGATCTTTTCCACCTTGACTTGCTTTGTGCCTTCATAGGTGATGCACAACTTGTCCCAAATCTCATAGGCAGTGTCCCAAGATGAGATCCAATTGAACTCTATAAGGGTGAGGGTTGCATAGAGGATGCTAATGGCCTTGGCATTGAGTTGGGATTCTTTGAGTGCAGCTTCACTCCATGTTGCTACACATCTGGTTGGCTCATTGTAAGGTGTGACCATCACCTTCCACATGTTAAAGTTCGTCCCTTGAATGTAGAACTGCATACTCCTCTTCTAATAGAGGAAGTTGGTGCCATCAAAGATCAGAGGACGAATGGAGAAGCCTCCCTCTAGGTTGAGAGAACCAAGTAGGTAGCCGCCCATATTCTCATCTCATGGGAGATTGATGGAGAAGATTCTTAGCTCCGATACCACTTGTTGGATCTAAGAGCTCTAGATGGGGGGTGAATAGAGTTATAAAAATTCTCAAAAAATAGATTAGACCTTCAAATTATATCAAATTTAAAGCAATAGCTTAAGTCCAATTTGAAGTCCTATCAAACAAGCATAGCAAGGATGAGAGAGATTGATAGAAACCACTTAACAAAGGAATGTAGAGTGGTTCCACACTTCAAACTAGAAGTGAGTCAGTCCACTATCTAGAGAGGTCAACCTCTAGGACTATGCAAGTGATTTTCTCTATATTATAACCAATAAGAATTACAACACAAGATCACCAAAGGACTTACCCATCCAAGCACAAGGAGATATCCACCTTACCAAGGACTTACCCACTTTGCTTGAGTCTTCAGCCTTCATCAAGGTCTTACACACTCAAGCACAAGTCTTCCGCCTTCAAGGACTTTGCCACTCCTCTTGGATCTTCAGCCTTTGCCTTCTCCTTCACCTGGAGAAGATCACCACCTCTTCATCAACCTTGAAGAGGACCAACTACAACTCCTTCTTCACTCGATGTAGCTTGCTTCACCTTTTCTTCATGTTGGAAGGGGATAGGGAAGTAGGAGAAGATGAGAGCTTTACATGTACAAGGGTGGATCTCTCTTACAATATGCCTAACTCACTCATAATCATGAAATGAAGTGTAAACTAGAGAGAGGGGTTCAAGGAATAGTATCACACTCAACTATAGCAAGGACCTTGAATATCTTGAATGAGAAAACTTGGAATGAACTCCAAGGGGTCTTATTTATAGATGGGGGTTCTCCCTTGAGTTGGGGAACACTTAGGGTCAAAATTTATCCATTTTCTACACGGAAGTGTATCTATTTTCACCCAAAACAAGTCATCAATGGTTGTAATCACTTTTTTTATGTTTTCCGTATAGTACATTTGGTCAAGTTTCAATAAAGGTAACTCGACTGATCAACTAAAAGAAAAAGCCAATTTCCAAACTATCGGTCAAGTTTGTTCTGGGGAACTCGACTGATGAGCTAAAATTGAGTTTGCTCAGTGTGTCAGTCATTCGAGTTCTGTGAGTGCACAACTTGATCTATGGGCCATCTTCAGAAAATCCATCATAGGATCTGTTGAGTTTCCAACTTGACCAATGAACAACCTATGATCAATTTTATAAAATGACTTTTGGGTGATTAAACCTTAGTATAAAGTGTCCCACATATTTTTCTCATCTTAGTTACAAGTCATATCATCAATACAAGTGATTAGAAAATTCTTCTAAGGTCATTTGAAGTGATTTCCTAATTAGCACACTTGCATTGCATTTGACTTAAACTTGGACAAGCTAGGGCTTGTGTAATTTGATCCTTTTCATGTACCTAAAGCCTGAAATCAATCTTGAACAAACATATTAGATACATATGAATGGAATGGTTAAATCATTATCAAAATATGTGCAATGTATAACCCTCAGGTCAATATAGGCAATAGTTGCAATGTCCTTATATGTTTCTAATGCCCTATCATTACTTGCTGACACACAGTGCACTTTACCATGAACTCAGCTACATCTCACTTCAAACCAGGCCACCAATACAAATCTTTCATATTCTGATACATCTTGGTGAATTTCAGATGCATAGCGTACCTTGAAGAGTGAGCCTCTTTCGGAGCCAACTTCCTTAGATCGTCGACATCTGGCACTATTGATATATCGTAGTAACATATTGTCCTATCCTCTGTCTCATAGAAGCCATCACACTTCTCACTACCAAACTCTACTCAGATCTGATGTATCACAGTATCATTACGATGTGCATCTCTGATCTACTGCCTCAATTTTGTCTTCACTTGTAACTGTGACAACATTCCTGCTAACAAGGTACCTCCAACTTCACATTCATCTAACGTAAGGAGACCAACATGTCTCTCTTATGGCACACCAAAGAACATAACTGCACCTTATCCGCATATGATGACAAATAAGACTTCCTACTCAAAGCATCTGCTAGTGATTCACCTAACATGGATGGTAGTCTATGGTGAAATCATAATCTTTAGTTAACTCCATCCATTGCCTCTACTGCATGTTCAACTCCTATTGTGAAAAAATGTACTTAAGGTTCTTGTGGTTGGTGGAGATTTGACACTTCTCGCCATAAAGGTAGTGCCTCCATATCTTCAAAGCATGAACCAACGTTGCATGTTCCAAATTAGGCATAGGGTATCTCTCCTCATGCTTCTTCAATTGTCGTGAAGTAAAAGAAATCATGTTCTTATCTTGCATCAGCACACAACCCAAATCATTCTTTGACGCATCAAAGAAAACTATGTATCCTTTCCCTTGCTCTGGAAACACTAGCACTGGTGCACTAGTGAGCTTCTCTTTCAAAAGCTAGAAAGAACAATGACACTTGTCATCCCAGATAAATGGCACATCTTTCCTCGTTAGCTTCGTTATAGGTAACTCTATTGAACTAAAGTTCTTAATGAACCTCCTATAATATCTTGCCAAACCAAGGAAATTGTGAACCCATGTCGGTGTCTTTGGTTGCTCCCACTCTAACATAGACTGAACCTTCTTGGGATCCACACACACACCTTCAGTAGATATCACGTGTCCCAGAAAAGACACCTCCTTTAGCCAAAACTCGCATTTGCTAAACTTAGTGTATAGATGATGTTGTCTCAACAAGGTCATTGCCTATCGTAGATGTTGTTCATGTTGATGGTTTCCTCTGGAGTATATCAAGATGTCATCTATGAATACTACTACAAACAAATTAGGGTAAGGTTGGAACACCATGTTCTTCAAGTCCATGAACGTTGTTGATGCATTGGTTAGCCCAAACGACATAACGACAAACTCATAATGGCCATACCTAGTCCTAAAAGTTGACTTGGGTATGTCATCTACCTTAATCCACAACTAATGATATCCTGACCTTAGGTCTATCTTTGAGAATATTGTTCATGTGAGCTTGAGGCTTGCCTTCCCCACTTGGAGGCAACATACATAGCCATATGCCCACCCAGATGCTGACACACTTGGTGAAGTAGAAGGCAGAGTGATCTTGTGGCCCAAAGTGGGAGTCATCTATACTGATCATGTATGGTAAATTTACATTACGTTAATTGGTATATGTATATACATGAAAATTGATATGAAATTATATATGCAGGACAAAGGGAAGAAACTTACTACAACTCATCCTCCTCCACCTCCACCTCTTCCTCAAGTACCTAGTTGGCTTGCAAAGGACCTATATGACTCGATAGGTCCTCAATGCAGGGGTATGGTAATATAGATAGGTGAACATTCTAAAACTTTGCCTATTATTATTTTTATGGAGGTGGATGCTATAGGCCAATCATACAATAATAATATATTTCTACAAGATATTTTGGAGTTGTTTCATTATGCTTGGCTGAATTCATTTATGATAGAACTACATATATGGCGAGATCTTATTTATATATCTATATATCTATATACCTCATTATATATATGGTGATCTATTTTCTTATATATTAATACATACATAATATTTGTTTTGCAGCCACTTATATAGGTTATGTAAAGGTTTTTCAATGACTCACGTGGGATTTCTAGTTCCATCCTTGACCAGTCTTGTAAATGAAGACCCTACATCAGTTACCTTATACTACTCTATCACTTTTAAATATTTTAGTGAAAGCAAAAATAGTGTGATAATAGATCCATATAATGTTGGGTAAGATTACTTCAGTTATATTTTTGACTTAAGAAACTTATATTTCATTGTGTATTTTGAGTTATATATTTTTACTTTCATATCACTAGAGGTAAGCATCGGGAGTTACTGGTTAGTGTCACCGAGATGATGAATGTTTATTATCTAGATCCTAAGGGGAACAAATTAGACTCTTCAGGACACAATTAGAAAAGACCATTATACATGTGAGAAAGTTTTTATATTTATATCTGTTAACATCTATTATTACATGACTATTTATTAATGCTATTCAATGTGTTACATTAATGTATAGGGCTCTAAAAAATTTCAAAAATGTTGGAGGTGAAGTGGACAAGAAAAAAAAAGCCATAGTTTGGAAGAATGTGGATGTAGTATCCTGACTCCAATGCATATTTTATTTATGTGAACTATGCTTATTTTTATTTATTAACATTTTGTATGTTGAAATTTATAGTGTGATGTACAAAATAATGGTTTTGCATGTGGATACTACGTGATGATGTATATGGACATAAATGTCAGATATGCTGCACAAGATATCAAAAAATACAAGTAATATATAGTCTTGATCATCATAATTATAGTCTCATTAGATAATATGTAAATATCAAACTTATTAATTATATATACATCATTCTCTTTATAGGCGTTTAAAACTAGTGACTTCATTATAGGGGAAAAGCTATTAGATGTACATATACCCTACACAATATAACAATTAGATGACATAAGAGAATAATGGGCAAAAGGCTTTGAAAGGGAGGCAATTTTTTATTATGATTGGGATACTGATGATAAAGAATGACATTTCTAAACTTTGGTGTCATTATTTCTGTATATATGTGGTACTTATATATACATGTGTGAATTACTTTTTTTGAATTGTCTTACTATAATTTGATCTATATACATATGTGTGAATGTGAAGATGAATGAATGAATGTGCTTCTACATCTGTGTGAATGTGAAAATGAGTGGAACTACATGTTTCTACATGTGTGTGGATGTGAAAATGGATGAATGAATGGAACTGCATGTTTCTACATGTATGTGAATCATGTGAATGAATTAATTCTATTTCTACATGTGTGTGAATCACGTGATGTATATAATCTTGATCATCTTGTTATTGCAAGTTTGTGGCCTATTGTTAGGTTGAAATCACAAGATGTTATAAACTTGCAGTTCAAAATCGAACTGTACGTTCTGCATCTTGCTGACCAGCCAGACAACAAGACGGCAAGCTGGTATTAAAAAACAATACTTAGTCATCGGCTATTTAAAAGTACCGTCAATGAATGTCTACGTCATTGGTTATTTATAAAAAAATCGACGACTATGTCCTAATCTGGGCCAATTTTTTTAGGTATGGAGACAGGCGTCGGTTTATGATATCATAACCGATGACAATTTGCAGTTGTATTGTCGATTTTACTCTGAACTGACGACTATGAACCAAACACTTTTTTTTTTGAAAAGGGAGTTAGTCTCCGGTTCTTACTAAAATAACCAACGGCTATGTCCTAACTCAAGATTAAAAAATTAGGGTACGGAGATGGGCGTCGGTTTTCAGTAGATAACCGATGACTATTGATCCTATCAGTGTCGGTTCTTTTTTGGTTGCAATCGGGGTCAGCTCTGTGTTGTTAGTTTTGGAACCGACTCCACAGGCTTCTACCTTTAGTGTTTCCCACTTGGGTGTCGCTTGGAAATCGACATAAAAAGTCTATTCTAATCGAAATTAAAGGTAGTATCTGTACTACTATTAACAAATAAGGTTTCTGATTTGGAATTTGAATACAACTAAACATACATAGGAAGGATGAGAGAGATTGAAACAAATACAAGAACACAATCCATGTAGAGTGGTTCCAATCTTCAAACTAAGAGATTGTTAGTCCACTACCTAGAGAGGTCAACCTCTAGGATTTCTTAACCATGTCTACTCCTTATATTCACTTTTAAAAGTTACAACATATGACCTTTCTTTTTCGGGTCACGGATAACCAACGTTCCCATTAAGGGGAAGGGAGACAAACCAAATGACTTACCTATCCAACCAAGAGTCTTCTACCTCACCAAGGACTTACCCACTTTGAAAGGAGTCTTCTGCCTTCACCAATGACTTACCCACTCTGGCACAAGTCTTCATCCTTTGAGGAATTATCCACTCTTCTTAGATCTTACACCTTTGACTTCACCTTTGCCAAGGAGAAAATTTCACCAAGGGATGCTTCCCTTCTTCTTCTTCACCTCTATTAACCAAGAGAGAGAATCTTCATCTTCATCTTCATGGTAGAAATAAGAGATTGGGATGTGGTGGAAGTGAGAGCTTCATAAGAGATACATGTAGGACTAGATCTCTTACAAATCTCCTACTCACTCTAATGGATGTAGCAAATGATTAGGCTTGGAGAGAGAGGTGGTTGTAGGATGCAATCATCTATAGAATAGGGACCTTATTAGTGCTTGGCAAACCATGGGATGAAGCCTAAGGGGTCCTATTTATAGTTGGGTATGCGTACTAGCCAGTAGAAACACTTAAAGATGAATACTAGCCATTTGGGGTATTGCAACAAATATTTTTTTTTAGTTTTACAACACTCCAATAGTTAGAAATACTTTTTTTCACTTTTTCATCAATGCGACCGCTCGAGTTTTCATAAAGGTAACTCGACCAATTACACTATGTGAACAAAGCCAATTTGAAGAATCAGTCGAGTTTGTCTTCTGTGCTACTCGACCAATCACTTGAAATTAGTTTTGCTTAGCGCAGCGTTCAGTCGAGTTTTGTGTATATGAAACTTGACCAAACTTGGACATTTTCAAAATCCATCAAGGGATCAATTGAGTTTGTATCTCGACCTATTAATAATCTGTAATGAATTTTGTAAAATGCCTTTAAAGTGCTTAAATATTTGATTTAAGTTCTCATGTTTTTTTCTAAGCTTAATTACAAGTCATACAATCATTACAAGTGATTTACAACATGATTCTAATGGATTTACATCATATTTCACAAAAGTGTACTTGCGTTGATTTTTACTTGTCTTTTCTCTAAGTTAGGATGTGTACGTTAGGTCTTTTTTTGTGTGTCTATACCTAATATGAAATCATTCAAGTAGAAGCATTAGATGCACAAATGAATGGAATGGTTTGTCATCATCAAAATAAGGACTTAGTCAATTTAGACCTTGAGTTAACATTGACTAAATTGACCTTGAGTCAACATGGTTGATATATAATTGACTAGAAGAGTACTAGTGGTGCATGCTTGTTATTTTCAAACTCACTAGCATCTTGATTTAGTAAGAAACAAGATGACATAGAATAACAACAACTGAAGCTGAAAAATGGCTGACGATAGTTGTTCTTTTCAAACTTCTTGTATGTTGCAAGTTTTGAAAAATTTCATAATAGATACAATAATCACTAACACATATTGTGATAGAACAAGTATAATAAACTTTTAAAAGAAATCTATGATGTGCAATCCTACTACACACTGAGGTCAAGCATCATTTTCTCTGTGATCACAATGAGAAAAATCAATTTTTTTTGAGCATATGGACAATGAAAATCTGTTGATGGATATATATTAAAAGAGATATTACCTTTGGAGTAGTTTACTTGTATTAGAGATAGAATCATAATTATTCCTTTATCATTTTCTTATGAGTAAAATTTCTTCATTTATCTACATGCTTTCATATAACATTATTTGTCATATTACATTTTCATGACTCTTTCTACTTCTAATTTTGTATTTAGAAAATGCAAAAATCATTGCTATTACACATACATTTTTTTGCATATGTTGTTAATTTTTTTTAAAAATGTAAATAGGTACAGGTAACTATTAGGGTTTCCCTAAAGGTCTAAGGTTGGGACACAACATAGGAACTTGCAATATTTTCCTCCACAACACTATCTTGGTTTATGAGTACTTGCATTCCATCATTAAAAACTACTTGTCCTAAACCCTATGGAATACATGAAATAATATACCTTTAAAGTATTAGTAAAGAGATGTGTTTGTGTATCACTCCTTTGGGTGTGGGTGAGGTTGTCACATTTGAGGATGATACCATTGTTACTATTCTTAGGGTGGATTTTGGTACTCTTTCTCTCATTATCCTAGCTTCCAATCGGCAATATTAACACAAGATGTACATAAATTTAATAGAATGTGGCAGCCTCATGGTAGACAAAGCTTTGTTTTTGGAGTCTTAAGGACACACACAATAAGGCCCCTGACCTAACTTAGTGCTTTATGGTGCTTGCTTTGCTTAATAATATGCTTAAACCTTAATCTAATAATTTTATGAATTTTAATAACATGTGACATGGTTATGTTTTCAGCTCGGTCCTATTTGAATGATGTTTGAGCTAGTTTTGTTACATGTATGCTTATTTTGGACCAAGTTGCAATTTACCCATGATTGAGGGGTTATTTTATAACTTGTGACATAATGGATGTGCCTCACATGTTTTAGCATCATTAGAGAGAGTATGATGTTGATGGGCATCTTGTTATGCCTTGGTATGTCGAGGAGAGAAGTGTGACATGTTGAGTGTTATTTTTAGGGTTTGCTTAGATGCCCTATGTTGATGTTGATTGGTGATCCTCTAGGACCAAGTGAGGGCATTGACTTGCTTTGATTTTCACGATCTATCTTGGTTGCATGGTTTTAGTGGATGCATGGTTGTTCTTTGAAGGACATGTGGCACTTATGTGCATGACACCTAACCCCTTCCACCTCTCTCTATCTTTGTATATATGTATCCCTCCTTTCACATGAATATGATCCATTTTGCACCCTCTTTCCCTCTCTCATCTTTGGATATTGGTCCTTGTATCTTGGTGGTGAAGAAGAGATCATCCTTGGAACTTTGGTGACTGACCATCTAGCATCGGGTGATCCAAGGTTGGAGCATCATCTCTTGTTGTTTTTTTGGTGATATTTGATCCTTGGTAAGTGATCCATCTCTTAATCTCATTTCTTTGTAAAACCCTACCTCTTCCTCTTCTCTTGGTCAAACCCATGATTCTCCATGGTGGTCTTTTGAGAAACTTCTCTCCATAGAGGTCGAATCCATGGTTTTCCATGGTAGTACCTATGTGGGATGAATATTTTCTCCTTCTTCCTTTCTTTCTCGGCCTAGTGTTTTGGATTTATCTTGCTTGACCTTTAACCTATGTTTTTTTTCCTTTTGAGGTGGTGACTAGCTTGGTCGTGGAGGAGATCAAATCTAGGATTCTCTCTTGCTTTTGGAGCTTCTTGCTTGGAGGTGGTTGCACCATCATCTAAGGTGGGTTATATAACTCTTCCTCTACTATTATTTCACCTTAACTCTACATGTAACTCTTATTTCTAAAATGTGTTCACATGTTGTTGATGATGTTATATTGTTTAGAGTTTGTGTTCCTATAATGATCTTGCATGTAGTTGTTCCTTTATCTAACCCTAATTCTTGTACCTGAACCTTATGGAGGAGAGAGATGTTGGATTCTTGCATTCATTTTAAGAGATGTTTTCCCTACACTTTGAATATGTTTTCTCACTTAGTGATTAATACTTTAGATGTGTATAATGGTTTAGAACACTGGTTTTCTTCCTCATATCATGGTTGGTTTTCTTTATGACTTGGTGATCGGATTTCTAGGGTTTTATGTGGTGTTTGACTTGATGTATCTCTCTCTTGAGATTTCGATTTCTTGTTGGTTATTCATCTATTTTTTATCATTCTTTGATAGTGGGTTTCTCTCTAATATGTTCTTCATCATGTATTCTAAGTAGTTGAAGGCTTGGATGTGAGGTTTGGTTGATGAGATGATTCCCTTTTGTCTTCGACCATACTATTTTGGTGGTTTCTTTCATTCCCATAGATTGATGGTCTTAGACCTAATGGTCTTTGATCTGATTCCTTTTGACTTAGTGTTCTTCGACCTAGGGTTCTTCCCTTCGACCGATGGTGTGTAGTGTTCTTCCCTTTGACTGCTTATGTGATGAAGTTATCTTCGGTCTCTTTCTTTGAGGATGATCTTTGACCATAAGGTCATGTGCTCTTCAATCGCATAGTTGAGTGACATAATACTTTCTTCGATCAATGATAATCCATAGACAGATGGTTCTTGTAAGTGGTTATCTAGTGATGATAATGGTAGACTCAAAAGTCTCCAAGAAAGTGGAAAATAGTAATGTATCTAGGGTTTGATACTAAATGTTGTTTGGGAAACCCTAATTAGTTACGATATTGAAACCCTAACCCTAATATGGGACTATGATGTATTTGTCTACCTTGTGCAAAGTGGTAGTATGTAATGATGATGCATTGTTTCTCTCTCCTACTCATATAACTTGAATGTTGTAGGTTGAATGAATGTTATAGCTATTAAATGCTATGATGTGTTTGATACGATACATGGTAATGATTGTGAGACTTTATGAGGTATGATGAGATAATGATGATTTAGTAGAAATCATGTGATTGGGTCTTATGACCTGGAAGGGGCTCAATGCCTAGAGTGAGGTGATATCCTCTAGTGATGAAATGAGAGATTAATATCCCATAGTGAAGTGTTGATGTTGATGGCCTTGTATGGTAGTGGTATCAAGTGATGACGTGACAGATTCAGACCTCATACATTTATATCTTCTGGAGTTGTAACATACCCTTATCTTTGTAGAGTTTGTTTAATGTTTATACATTGTAACTTGATTGATGCTAAAAGATACCCAATTGGCTTAATTAATCAAGTGAAAACCAAATAATGTAGTTTCCATGTGCCATAGATCCATCTTCGACATTAGTACTTGCTGGATGGTGAAATAGATTCTCCCTTTGTGGAAGCTCAGAGTCGTATATTGTTGAGTATATGCATTTCACATGATTGGTTACAGTCATACCCTAGCAGGAGAATGATTAAGGTTGTATATCAAGTGATGTGATTCAATATATGTATATGATATGTTTTGAGGATAGTTGCGGTCATGCCTCGGTAGGAGTGTAGCTACGATCGTAACTCAGTTTTCACTAGTGTTGTGCCTATATACCATGGAAGACTAGGATGTATTACAGTTGGACTTTATATGTCACTGTAGTGAACTCGAGCTGACTGAGGGTGTGGGGGATCATAGGAGTCCGGCTCCTAAATATTGTATGGAAATGATTTCGACTTATCAGTGGTCAGTTGGAGCATGAGTGGTATACCTCATATCCTTAGGGCATAATAAAAGATGTAATCAAGCAGTGTAGTGTATTTGCTTAGGGTTAAACACGACTCACATTGGATGACCCTTTGCCTTACCTCTTGTACTGATTAGTTGATATATATTACTGTAAGAGGAATCAACTATTATACATGTTCTTGATATTCCTTCTTAAAGTATAAAATGTTCTACTGCTCAGTGTAGATTCCTGAATTTCTTAAAAAGTGTTCTTTACTTTATTCATATCATTTAGTTGAATCTGCTCAACCTGATAGTAATGTTACTTTCTTGATTAGCTTGTCTATGTTAATAATAGTTCTGGCAGGGAGGTATATCTCTCGGTGGGACATTGGTCTCACCCTATGGGTTTCTACATCTTTTAGGTGGCCATGCACGACATGGTAGAGATCATGCGTTTGAGGCAGATCAACAAGAAGAGCAGTAGTTGTTAAATGCTAGATACACTTCCAGTGTTTTGTAGTAGAGTCGTATGTGTCATCCATTTACTATCAGGTCCTTGGAGGTGTTTTGTAGACATTATATGTCGACATGAGTGTTGGTAGTAGGACATGCTTGTATAAGATATGGTTTGTATATATGTGAACATGTTATCATATACAACATGTTGTGGCTAGTTTTCCAAGTGAACAATGATATGTACCATCTTATGACATGATATGTAATACATGTGGCCTCATGTGGAGCCATTTGTAATATGTTTCCGCTTTTGTGGTAATATGGAATCTATTTTAATTTACCCCATTTTATTGTAATCCTGGATGTTTAGTATTTGTTATGTGTTTTGTTTTGAGTCATCATGCTTTGTAAGGCGAAGGGTTTCATAATTTAGGTTGGTATCGAAGCTCTAGGTTCACTGAGTCTACAAGGACATATGACTAGGATTTGTGTATCTTCTAGTGTCCTTAGACATATTAATTGGTAACTTCTGCTTATGTAGAAGAAGAAGAAGAAGAGAAGAAATGACATGCCTATAGAACATGAAGAACATGTGGAGAGCAGTATTACTGCACCAGGAGGTGGTGCCAGGAGGCAGGAAAGGGTTGATGGAGTGCCTGAGGAGCCTAGGTTCGACCCAGAAACTCTGGTCAATCTGGCTTTTCAAACCATGTTTGGACCGTTTATGGCCACGATGACACATATGGTGGATAGTATGCCCATGCCGCAAGCTAGGGAGGCAGTCCCCAATGCGGAATCCTAGGGTTCTGGGAAAACCTTTGAGAGGTTGAGGTGTGTGGGGGCATTGGAGTATGTTGGTACGGTAGATCCCACAAATGCTAACATATTGCTGACCGAGTTGGAGAAGGCCTTTAAGCTCCCCAATATTCCCGAAGAGGATAAGGTGAAGCACAGTGTACCTATTGAAGGGCAGTGGTGGCCATTGGTGGGCCATCGAGGAGGAGAAGCAAACTGGTGTTGTGATCAATTGGGAGGAGTTTTGGCAAGAGTTTGTGAGTCAATACTTCCTGGAGACCTACCTGGATGAGAAGATCACACAGTTTGAGAAGATTTGGTAGGGATCTATGTCGATCAACAAGTACAAAGTGAAGTTCATGGAGCTTCTAAGGTTCTAATGGCATATGGCTGCAACAGACAAAGAAATAATCAGACGTTTTGGGAAGGGTTTGAGCTCCGAGTTGACGACATCGGTGTCAACCTTAGAGAATAAAGAATGTTTTGCCACATTTTTGGAGTCAGTCAGGAGGATAGAGTGCTCAGTTGTAGAGAAGCGAGAGGTGAATGTCAAGAAGAGACCTACACAATATCATGGATAGTCATCTGGAGGCTTCAAGGAGTCTAGGTTTTCAACACCTCATTCACAACAAAGGTTCAAAGTTCCATCTCTGTGGTCCCCAAGCAAGGGCATAGGTCATACATTTCCACTGATAAGAGATCACAATACTACATCAGTGTTAGTGACGGGGGCATCTAGGCCCCAGTATGAGACCAAGACTTGCCACAAGTGTGGGAAAGTAGGACATCTAAGATGGGCATGTCTGGTGAAGGATGAAGAGGTGACACAATAACCAAGACAGAGTCAAGGGTCAAAATAGTGACAGTTCAACAGTGGTGGAGGTCGAGGACACAGTCAGACATCGTAAGGTAGTTCATCTGGGCAATATGTTATATATATACCTAAACATATCATCTTGAAAAGACTAGCTACTATGTCATAAAAATACTTACATCAGACGTTCTAGGTAGTGGGTTTACATGATTACTCCCAACCACCTCTACAAGATCACTCCCAACCACCTCTATAGTAGGGGAAGAGCAGCACGACACATGTACTGTCTGAGTGGCAGCCTGAGACACCTGCCACTTACTCATTACTTCCTGGACTCTCTTATCAATTAACTCATCTACCTATACATGGACAAAAGAAACTCTTTTTGACTTGAATTCCCTTTGCAATAACATTCTAAAAAAAGAATAGGTTACCTCATCTTTTAAAAATTCCTCTTTTTGGGCATGTTTGTGATGTGATTGCCCAAAGAACGCTCTTAGGCCCATACTAGAACCTACAACTCTAACACATCTAGGATGTTGTAGGTTACCGAGAAAAACTGTCAATCATCCCTTGTGACCTCTATAAAGAAGTGAAATTAATCACCTCTCTACTAATAACAATGGTAACCAAAATCCATCGAATAGCAGTGGAAGTTAAAGTTTGACCATATTCAATTTAATAAAGAGTACATCAAAATTTTCACAATAAGGGTGTACATGCTTTATAAAAAGAGAGGATTTAAGTAGAGGGAAACTTAACTAAATCAATATGTCCCCAATAAAATAAATAACTCAACAAGTAAATCCATGATGGAAGGATGAAGTCCTTCCCCTAGTCTTAGGTTCATTCACCATACTCCTGTTGCACACTCTGATCCTAAACCTGGGTGGTTGGGATCACCCAGCAAGAGGAGACAAAATGTATGTGTCAATTAAGGAATAAGGAATCTTATAAACTAAAGCAGGAAATAATAAAGATTCACTATGCTAAGAGGGTCAAGAATATGAGGCAAGTAAATAAATAAGAATTCTGCCAAGTCAAATAATAATGAAGTTGCATGCATGATTTAATATGACTACATTAAGCTAACATAGGGCTGAGACACCTACCTAACCTCAACCTCTAGGTGAGGGAGAGTAACACATTTCCAAGCATATATATATATATATATATATATATATATATATATATATATATATATATATATATATATATATATATATATATATATATATATATATAATGGGGAAAGTGGTCACATTCCCCTGGGTGAAATAACACATGCCCACTATGGGTGGTTTGTACTCATGTACACTACATTAGTTCATTAGTCATCTACATCATCATGCTACACTAGTTCAATAGGAGATTTAAGAAATTGTTAACTTTTGCAAGTGGGGTCCAAGACCCTAGTATAATTGAAATGAAATAACAAGAATTATTGAAACTAAGGTATAGACTCATGCCTCATTGGGAAAAATAGGATTGGATAAAAATATGCCCAACTTAGGGTTAGAATGCATATACACATACAAAAATAGGGTTGCACATTCCGCTTTTCACACATAAAGGTTAACTTGAATAGTATAATTTGGTCCACAAATTTAACTTTTCATCCTAGAAACATATTATGTATATTAGCCAAGTCAAAGTGAACATATTCATTCCTATTATATTTTTATATTATTATTACCCAATTTCCTATCATGTAATGTCATGTTAAGGTTTATTGTGACGTCCCCGGATTTTCTAAAACTTAATCTAATGTGTGACATCCAAATTGAAACCCTCACCTCAGCGAGAATCCCAATTTAAACATCCCACACTAGGCTAAGAAGAAGAAAATCAGAGGAAGTAGAAAGGAAACACAGTAGCACATGTACATGAACAATAATAAAACCATACACACATGTTCACCATTCAACATATAATTACAACATGAATTGTTACAACATTTGATATTACATATTGAACAACAAACTTCTAACATATACATGTACTACAACTAAACTACAGGATCTTAAGACAACAGGTCCACCTTACATCAGCTCGCCACACAACTCTCAACTATCCTGGATCTTCAAAAGCATAACCATAACCTATACAAAAGATTACATGCGGTACACATCAGCACAATATTCAAGAATATTGTATTGAGTACGCCTACGTGCTTTTATATACCTCTCATCATATCTTGGCAATAAGATAAAACTAATACTTGGCAGTAACAGAAGAATATAAGAAAAGCATATACTTGAACAAGAAAGTTTATTAACAAAAGAGAACACATGTTTTAAGCTTATTTCCATCATATTTCTCGTACATCTGCCCCTAGGGCTTTGATGTTTTTAGGCCTTATGATCTACCACCAAGTGGTTTGTGATCATTATACATGTGATCTACCCCCTAGGAGTTTGTGATCACTTTGTGAGCACCGTGTGCTTTCATATATATGATGGATCAGTTATCTTATGTTTCATGTGTTCATAGCCATAAGTACAGAAAATCAAGCAACATATCATGCAAGAACAATCATTTCATCCAATATCATATGCCAAGTATTTTACCACACATATAATACAAGCATATTGTATAATAAGCCAAGTAAGAGGTAATGGTGTACCTTGATCAAGAGATAGATCATTCTAAACACATATTCCTCATGTCATCTATAACCTGGTCAACCCTTGATCAAGACAAGATCATATACTATCATCAGGTTCTCATCATATCAACCCTAGTCGTGTTCATTAGGGTTTATCTTATCTCATTAGGATATTCTCATGATTACTTGTATTCTTGCCTTATATTTATCTTACTGATGTCATATTCCAGATTATAGTTCATCAACTGGATATAATCATGTGTCACATTATTATGTGAACATATTTAACATTATGTCACTTTCATTAACCATATTAGGGTGACATCACATGTATTAAGGATGCTCTTCATGTAACATGAATTTTGTATATATAGTTGATCTCAGATTTATATATTATCTTCCAATTAGAGATATGAGAATGTTCTATGAATTTCATCATTTATTGAGCATATATATATATTGCATATTAATTAGGGTTATTAGCCCTAATTATCCATATAAAGAAAATTACATAATTTCGTGCATCAAAAAGATCATCACTGACATAAGGTGTATTATAAATATTATTATGGAGTTACTGACATTTTTCCATTATTTTATATCATCCTTTGATATTTATTATCTATTAAACAAGCATTACACATCTTACATGATATCACTATCACTAATGCATCAAAAGCCTTATATGATGGTTCTATTGTGTTCTACTCATTTTTCTGAATGTTTTGATATATTATACTTATTTTTCTGATGCTCGAGCTATTTTCTATGAATTATTGAAGAACTAGGTATTTACTAAAATTACTGGGCAATTTTACCTTTTTTTAGGCCAAAGCCCTGCCGACACGTGGCCTTCAGAGGCGCATCCCTTTCCTTGGTCCGGCCGGTTCATGGGTTCTAAACCCGGATCAAGGTTTGCTTGGTCGGCTCTCGCTCTTTCTTTTTCTTCCTCGCATGTTGCGCTCAACGCGATCTTTGCGTTCATTCTTTCGTTAGCGCCGACCTACTGTGTGACCATCTGTGCGAGCACCGCCGGTGCTTGGACCTGATGGAGACCAAGCAGGCAACACAGCCTCCTCCTCGCTTGCACCTACCTCCGCAAGGGAGATCAGAACCTCCTGATCGCCTCCTCCTGCTGCTTGGGAGTCCTATGAGGATGGCCGTCCTAGGCTTTAGGGATCTCGGCGCCACTACAAGATCGGTCTCTGACTGAGCGCTGCCGTGAGGCTGCTCTCTTGCTGAAGGTAGGCTGTGAGGTCTCCTAATTGTGTGAACATGATAACGCCTCTGAAGGCTGCGCCAAGCTCGTTCTCCACCAGACAATGCTTGCATCAGTCTTCAGAGTCAACGCGAGGTGGACCCCGAACAGGGACAACCAGCGATCCATGCCACCTCGCCTGCTGCAACTACATCCATTAGGATCTGCTCAAAAGCTCCTTTCTCCATTAGTGCAGTCAACTTCTTCTGGACCAGGTCTCTGCGTAGATCTCTGATTCATCTAACTACAGGGAGTAATTTCCCTCACCGTGGTCCTCCCAAATGAGTCCTCAACTCCATCCTACACTTCCGATCACCACCTGCATTTTGTAGTGGAGAAGTTGTGGGGAAGGGAAGCTCGGTATTTCTACAGTTGTGGCAACACAGTCTGTCAAGGGGTTAAAGGACTGATTGTCTCTAGCCGAGTGCAACTGCCCACTTAGACTCATACGTAGCCCTTCCTTCATGACGTGGGGTAATGGGATGGTCACGATTCCATTAGTTCCACTACCTTTCTCTAACCGCAAGGTAGGGGATGACTGAGAGTGGTCAGATCATCCACATCCAAGGGTTGTAAAAGGTCGATCCATGGCACCCTCAGAATAAAGGGACCTGGGCGCGTGACCTTGCATTCAACCAAGCCCATGATCAAACTTAGGTCCATAAATCATCAAAATGCACATTATTTCCCCAAAATTCAAACCTTAAAAACTCCATCTAGGATACTCCGATTGTCACCAAATTTTAACCATATCTTCCTCACAACTCAATCTAATTTGTACATAAATTTGCTATTAAAAAAATATATTGTTTGATTACTGAATAAAATACCTCAAAAAGCATGAACATAGGGAATCGTCTCATGATATCAAATATCATTTGACTTCCAACCTTGGTAAAACTCTCAAAATTACTCGACCATGAATGACTTCACTTATGTCACTGGACATTTAAGGATTCTAAAAGTCCACTCCATCACATCCTACACACCTTAAAACAAATTTTGTCCTCAAAATTAAGCCAAAAATCCACTTTATCACATCATATACATCTTAAAAGAACTTTCGTCCTCGAAAGTAAACCATACTCATACCCCAAGGAAAAACTAAGGATATTCTTCCCTATGTAGGGCAACTACTCTATGGAAAACATATCCAAAAGCAAAGCTCCATAAATATCATATCCAAACCACTATTAGGAGGTCTTAAAACATCTAGGGTGAAACACCACTACCTAAAAGATTGAAACAAGGGTTTAGAAACTCTATTTATGTCATTTCATATCTCATACATTAAGGTTGCTTCTTTATCTTTACCCATGTGTTAGGGTTTCTACATCATATCATCATGTTCCAAAGGGGTTAACTAAATTTACCCATATATCAAGGGGCATCAATATGTTATTGAGCCAATTGTTAGAACTTGTCCAACATTAACATATGCCTTTTAGGATGGGATTAACAAACATTAACCCACTTTATCCATCTAGATCATATCAAGGTGTCATAATCATCACGTTATACTATCTATCAAATTGTATTTTTCATCTTTATTAAGCACTGATATTAACACCCCATGTAACCTATTTCATTCACATGATCTTATTTCATTGCTCATAATAAAATGCAACACTTATTATTGATTTCATCACAAGATTAACCAACACTATCACATTATCATCATTATTAATGTATATGATTAACCATTTATGTGTTGATATCTATTAAACCTTCTTAGGTTTCCATCGTATCATATCCATGCATCACATCTCAAGATCAGATTACATCCTTATATATATTATATCATGGTTGTGTTAAACCAACTTATGTGAGTAGCTTATTAAACATGTATCAAAACTTTATATAGTCCAAATGAGATTCCTCTAACCCATACCACGAGGGTAGTGTCATGCTCAGTCTCTCTGAGCTAACTCAGCTCTATGAGTATCTCAAACACATATACTTTATCCTCCCTCCTTGGTTTAGGGTTTCCAGGTCTACCTCATTGGCACTAGCAATAGCTTTATAAGCTCTAGCCACATAAGCACAAACCAAAACATGTTATGACCTTCTCTACATAGGTTTTCTACCCATGAGACATGCTTATCCAAAACTCTCTGTATACACCACTAGATTCCTATGTGGGAAACCATCAGGCTTTGCTATTGTTCATGCTCTGATACCACCTGTGACGTCCCCAGATTTTCTAAAACTTAATCTGATGTGTGACATCCAAATTGAAACCCTCACCTCAGCGAGAATCCCAATTTAAACATCCCACACTAGGCTAAGAAGAAGAAAATCAGAGGAAGTCGAAAGGAAACATTGTAGCACATGTACATGAACAATAATAAAACCATACACACATGTTCACCATTCAACATATAATTACAACATGAATTGTTACAATATTTGATATTACATATTGAACAACAAATTTCTAACATATACGTGTACTACAACTAAACTATAGGATCTTAAGACAACAGGTCCACCTGTACATCAGCTCGCCACACAACTCTCAACTATCCTAGATCTTCAAAAGCATAACCATAACCTATATAAAAGATTACATGTGGTACACATCAGCACAATATTCAGGAATATTGTATTGAGTACGCCTACGTGTCTTTTATATACCTCTCATCATATCTTAGCAATAAGATAAAACTAATACTTGGAAGTAACAGAAGAATATAAGAAAAGCGTATACTTGAACAAGAAAGTTTATTAACAAAAGAGAACACATGTTTTAAGCTTATTTCCATCATATTTCTCATACATCTTCACCTAGGGCTTTGATGTTTTTAGGCCTTATGATCTACCACCAAGTGGTTTGTGATCATTATACATGTGATCTACCCCCTAGGAGTTTGTGATCACTTTCTAAGCACCGTGTGCTTTCATATATATGATGGATCAGTTATCTTATGTTTCATATGTTCATAGCCATAAGTACGGAAAATCAAGCAACATATCATGCAAGAACAATCATTTCATCCAATATCATATGCCAAGTATTTTACCACACATATAATATAAGCATATTGTATAATAAGCCAAGTAAGAGGTAATGGTGTACCTTAATCGAGAGATAGATCATTCAAAACACATATTCCTCGTGTCATCTATAACCTGGTCAACCCCTGATCAAGACAAGATCATATACTATCATCAGGTTCTCATCATATCAACCCTAGTCATGTTCATTAGGGTTTATCTTATCTCATTAGGATATTCTCATGATTACTTGTATTCTTGCCTTATATTTATCTTACTGATGTCATATTCTAGATTATAGTTCATTAATTGGATATAATCATGTGTCAAATTATTATGTGAACATATTTAACATTATGTCACTTTCATTAACCATATTAGGGTGACATCACATGTATTAAGGGTGCTCTTCATGTAACATGAATTTCGTATATATAGCTGATCTCAGATTTATATATTATCTTCCAGTTACATATATGAGAATGTTCTGTGAATTTCATCATTTATTGAGCATATATATATATATATATTGCATATTAATTAGGGTTATTATCCCTAATTATCCATATAAAGCAAATTACATAATTTCGTGCATCAAAAAGATCATCACTAACATAAGGTGTATTATAAATATTATTATGGAGTTACTGACATTTTTCAATTATTTTACATCATCATTTGATATTTATTATCTATTAAACAAGTATTACACATCTTACATGATATTACTATTACTAATGCATCAAAAGCCTGATATGATGGTTCTATTGTGTTCTACTCATTTTTCTGAACGTTTTGGTATATTATACTTATTTTTCTGATGCTCGAGCTATTTTCTATGAATTATTTAAGAACTAGGTATTTACTAAAATTACTGGGCAATTTTACCTTTTTTTTTTAGGCCAAAGCCCTGCCAACACGTGCCCTTCAGAGGCGCATCCCTTTCCTTGGTCCGGCCGGTTCATGGGTTCTAAACCCGGTTCAAGGTTTGCTTGGTCGGCTCTCGCTCTTTCTTTTTCTTCCTCGCGTGTTGCGCCCAACGCGATCTTTGCGTTCGTTCTTCCGTTAGCGTCGACCTGCTGCATGACCATCTGTGCGAGCGCCGCCGGTGCTTGGACCTGATGGTGACTAAGTAGGAAACACAGCCTCCTCCTTGCTCGCACCTACCTCTGCACGGGAGATCAGAATCTCCCGATCGCCTCCTCCGGCTGCTTGGGAGTCCGACGAGGCTGGCCGCCCTAGGCTCCAGGGAACTCGGTGCCGCTGCAAGCTCGGTCTCCGACTGAGTGCCGTCGTGAGGCTGCTCTCTGGCCGAAGGTAGGCTATGAGGTCTCCTCCTCGTGTGAACATGATAACGTCTCTGAAGGTTGTGCCAAGATCGTTCTCCACCAAACGATGCTTGCATCAGTCTTCAGCGTCAACGCGAGGTGGACCCCGAATAGGGACAACCAGTGATCCATGCCACCTCGCCTACTACAACTACATCCATGAGGATCTACTCAAAAGCTCCTTTCTCCATTAGTGTAGCCGAATTCTTCTGGACCAGGTCTCTACGTAGATCTCTGATTCATCTAACTACAGGGAGTAATTTCCCTCACTATGGTCCTCCCAAATGAGTCCTCAACTCTATCCTAAACTTCCAATAACCACTTGCATTTTGTAGTGGAGAAGCTGTGGGGAAGGGAAGCTCGATCCTCGACCACGAGTGGCATGCTTGGCATTGTGGGAGTGTTTTATTTGGATGCTGGTTGTAACTGTTGTGAAGTAGATAATCTCCTATGTCATTCGATTACATCCAAGGGCCTGGATAGGGGTGTCTCTAGGCTAATTTGTGTTATCTCCTTTTCAAAGGCGAAAACCACTAGATATGAGATCCAAGGCTATAAGTAGGCCACAAAATGGGGTTGAGCTCCCCAGGTTGGGCTCGACGCAAGCCTTACGAGTCTCATGGGTTACCAAAAAGTTGGCCACGAAGTCCAATCAATGAGCCATGAGCGTGACACAACATTACCTGGGATCAAGCTATTAAACTTTGGTCTAAGTAACACCAAATATTGCACATCATTTCACAAGCTTCAAACCTAAATAACTCCTTCTAGGATACTCCAATTGCCACCAAATTTTAACCATAACTCTATCACACTCAAGCAACTTTCCATACCATTTTGGTTTCAAAACTCAACTATTTGGCTTGTCAATGGAATACCTCAAAGAGACATAAATTTAGGGATCTTAATCATGATATCAACACCAATCACCAACCAAACCTTACCCAAGCACTTATAACTCTTAAGATAACTCAAAATTCATGAATTCACTTATGTCATTGGACATTTAGAGATTCAAAAATTCAACTCCATCATATCCTACACACCTTAAAAGATATTTCATCCTCAAAATTAAGCCAAAATCTAGTCTTTCACATCATATACATCTTTAAAAAAATGTATCCTCAAAATTAAGCTATCCTCTTACTTCAAGGAAAAACTAAAAGGTCTCCATCCATATGTAGGACACAACTCTATGTGCAACATATCTAAAAACAAAGCCCCATAATCATATCCAACCCACTATTAGGAGGTTTTAAAACATCTAAGGTGAACCACCCCTCACTGTGTGACATGGTTTAGATGCTTTTGTTGTGTCTAACATATTTCAAATTAGGATTGTCATTGTGGCAACACATCCCATTATCACACAGATAACGAGATGTTACGCGAAAATGTGCGGAAATAACCATAACCACAGATTGTGAAAACACAGGTTAATTAAAACTGATTGCGGAAAACTGATAAACTATGAAACTATTACTTTCTAGTCCTCCTCCTGCATAGAAACATGTCATATATATATATATATATATATATATATATATATATATACATACATACACGAGATCTGATATGTGTCTACAACTTACAGAAACAGCTGCTCATCCATCACAAGAATTCACCACCTATTCACATACATAAAGGCCCACATCCGGCTATTAGCATGATATACAAACATCATCGATCCTTCATCGTGAAACATCGTCAAAACACTGCCGAGGACCTGATAGTACATGGATGACTCTAGACTCTACTACAAAACACCCAAAACAGCAGCATATCCATCGCTTGCCTTCTACTGCTCGTTAAGCTGCTCGTCCGCAACACCACGACCACGACCACGTCTACCTCGACCACCTAAAAAGGGGTTAAACCAGCGGTGTGAGACAATTGAACAATTGTCCCAGCGGGAAACATAACTCCCCACCGCAACTACAGAACCTCAGCAAGATAAACTATAACACCAGATAACTAGAAATAGGTATAACAAAAGCAGTCTATATAAAGCAAAGCTATTCTTACCGACAAGCTTACCAGCTGTACAAAAGCATATAACCATATGTCTTTCAATGAAACATGATTGACGAGATAACATATATCACAATGTAACATGATTATCAAAATAAGATATATTGCCACGTAACCTGATTATCAAGATACAACATATCACCATATACCTGATGTGTATATATATAGAAGTAACTGCAAATAGAACAGAATTAGTTACACAAACAAGGCCTCAACCAATGTTTCATGTTTATCTTAAGTAGCAAATACTAAATGGATTTATTACGTATTATTATGCCCTGAGGATTTGAACTGTACCGTTCAAATCCAACCTTCAGTTACGAAACCCAAGCCGGTGCCATACAAGGTCAATGGAAGAGCCGGACTCCACGACCTCCCACCTCGTGGTCAGTGCATGAGTACAACACAAGCAGGACTGTAGTCACATGTTGAAGTGGTCTAAGCCATAGGGTCAGCTCCATAGGCTACCCTCACAGGCCTGTTCACCGTGCTCTGAGCCATGAACGCATTCATGCTCTTCACATCACATATCCTGAGCCATGGGCCTGTTCACCATGCGCTATATACATATCTAAGTCTGCAATCGAAGTTACACTCTTACCTCCTCATTTTCAGTCTAGGAGCAACCTACACATATTCAACAATATGCGCTTCTAGGTTAACCCGTAGGAAAACCCGTTTCACCATCACCAAGTCCTGACGATGATGGATCTATGGCCAGGGCAAACTACATGATATATTTCACTGTGATTAATTAGTATCTTTTAGATGGATTGCAAGATTCAATCAAGTTGTATAATCATGCAAGATATAACAGAAGGTAAATATCATTATATTATTATTGAAACCACATCAACATGATTCATCACAAGGATCCAATCATCACATGTTACCACTTGGCCTCTTGCCAATCATCCAGATCTATCTCAAGGATTACCACATACCATGGGATCTCAATCCCTCATCATGTATTGTCATTGCCTCTCAAGGCTCACATCATCATCATGGGACAAACACATCATACATACAACCTCATAGACAATTATCAAACTAATGTTACTCATCACATGTGTCTCATAGCCCTCTCATGGCTAAACATCACCTGCATGGTTAGGGTACACAATAATCATAGTTTCAACATAAGGGATATGCTCACTATCATGAAACATCATACAAGATACTCTACTTATCATTCTTACACTATTTGGTGATCAAGCGTATCAAACACATCATTAACAAACCATATTCATGCTTACCCTTATCTCAGGATTTATATGAATAAACAAGATGCTCACATCCAGTAAGATGTCATATAGAGCAAACACTATTATTACCAATGTCATTGATGTCACCATCCTCTATCATCATTATTACCTTTATGCAATCTACTAGTGTAACTACCATCATTCTCATTACCATTGACAATTAAGCATAAGGGTTATTACATGCATATCATTAACCACTACCTTCCTTATCCTCATCGTTACTACCATTATCATCATTACCAACATTAACATCGTTATTGTTATTACTATTAGCAAGGCATCATTTCCGTTGTTTGTGCATAGCTATACCCTTCCATAACACAAGGAACAGTCATTAAAAGGTCACAAGACCCTCACCAAAACTCCTTACTACCCTCACCTAAACAACCCACAACAACGGCTAGAGGGGAGTGCAGCAACGCTGCGTTGCTACCACCGAACACAATGCACGATGCAGCATCACAAGGTGTGTCGCGCGTCAAGGCTATCGGGCATCCGTGCATATCGGGCAACGCCCGTTGCACCCCTGTCAGCCGACACACTACGAAGTGTGACGCCCGTCACAACCCAACCGCAACGCCTGATGCCAAAGGGGATATCGTCCACATCACTACCTACTTCAACAACCAGGAGAGAGAGAGAGGGAGAGAGAAGGAACTTCCACAAAACGTGCCACTAACAAGACAAACTCTAATGGCCGTCACACTCCAAGGAGAGGGGCATGACGCCCATCACAACCCAAGCCCTGTCGCCCATCATACAACAAGATGTATCGCCCGATACACAACAACACCCATCGGCCAACTCACCATACTTGTCTATCGTCCATCCCCAAGCACACATGCCATACCTAACCCTGTCGTCCACCACAAGGACCACCAGAAGGATCACCATGTCACCCATGGTCTAACGTTCATCAAGAACAAGGTTATCGTTTATTACAAGAAAGACCATATCATCCAACAAGAGGTATATCGGCCAACACTCATCCTAGCACCACCTATCGCCCAACACAAGGGTAGGGGTATCATCCAACTCAAGAGCTCACACCATAACGTCCATCACAAGACATCCATGTCGTCCAACTCACCCAAACAAGGGAGGATATCGCCCAACCTAAGTCATCTTCAACCTCCAACTCAAGGGAGCACAAACCCTAGATCACAAGGTATACTAGGTCACAAGGAAACCCTAAACCCTAAGGAGGATCGGCCACCAAAGGTACATAAGAAAAGGTACAAAAGCAAGGAACTAAGCTAAGCTACCAACAAGCAACAAGATCATAACTAGAGGTAAAGGAGTTAGGGTTAGAAGTTATGCAACCCGCCTTAAGCTCCAAGCTCCAAGGAAGAAGAAGCACTCCAAGGTCCAAGAGGTACTGTCCACCAAAGCTTCTCCAGGAGAGTGTATCGGACAACACAAGCAAGGAAGGAGAGGAGTGTCGTGCACTCAAGGTGGAGGAGAGACCAAAAGAGCAAAGGAAGCTAAGGCAAGGGAAAGAGCCACCTATATAGAAAGAAGGGGAGGAGAAACCAAGGTAGATCCATGCTAAGTGTTGTCCACCCAAGGGACACTTGTCCTAGGGTTCAAGCCAACACTCTAGCAAGCCATGAGAAACTTGTCCAAGATATGCACCAAGTGTCCACCAACCAAGACCAAGCAACATGGGCGACACATGCATCAGCTCTGCTGGGCGACACACCACCATGTTGGGCGACACAAGCTACTCTAGGTCAACACAAACTTCACCTTGGATGACACAAACAAGTCTTGGCCGACACAAGGAAAGTCTTGGCCGACATAAGGCTCAAGCAAGCCCAAACAAAGCATCTCAAGGCCCAAACAAGCTCAAGCAAGGCCCAAGAAACTCAAACAACAAGCCCAAGCCTTCCTCTGAACCCTAGAGGAAGAAAAGAGGGGAAAACATCTCACAAGATGGCATACTTGCACACAAAACCTTAAACTTGGGTTATTTGCAAGTAGCCCCTCCAACCCTCAACAAAGCACAACAAAACCCTAATCACCACCAAAGGTGATTAGCAAGCACCGAAGCACCAAGATCAAGCAAAACAAACAGGGTAAACCCTAAACGCAGGTCAGGGTCCTTACAAGCTAACCCCCTGTAAGGGATTTCATCCTCAAAATCCGAAGAGAAAAGCGAGGGATACTTCCTCCTCATCTCTTCCTCAAGCTCCCACGTGGCTTATTCAACGCCACGACGTTGCCAAAGAACCTTCACAAGAGCCAAGTCCTTCCTCTTTAGCCTCTTGATCCTTCTGTCAAGGATCACCACAGGACCCTCCTCGTAGGTCACATCTGCATCAAGCTCAACCTCAATTGGCTGTATCACTGTACCAGAATCCGGATGACTTTTCTTCAGCATACTGACATGAAACACTGGATGCAACCTGTGCAACTCTGGAGGCAACTCTAACTCATAAGCTACCTTGCCAACACATGCTCTGACTGAGTAAGGCCCCATATACCTGGGTGCCAACTTACCCTTCCGTCCAAACCTTAGCACACCTTTCCACGACGAGACTTTGAGATACACTTTGTCTCCTACCTGGAACTCCAAAGGTCCTCGACGATTGTCTGCATAAGACTTCTGCATGTCCTGTGCCACTTTCAACTGTTGTTGTATCACTTTGATCTTATCTAATGTCTGCTGTACTAACTCAGGACCCAAAAGCTGATACTCACCAGACTCATACCAACACAAAGGAGATCTGCACTTCCTTCCATACAAAGCCTCATAAGGAGCCATGTCAATGCTCCGCTGATAACTGTTGTTGTAGGCAAGCTCTATCAAACTCAGATGTACATCCCAGTTGCCTAGAAACTGCAAAACACAAGATCGAAGGAGGTCTTCCAAAATCTGAATACTCCTCTCTGACTGTCCATCTATCTGCGGGTGAAAAGCTGTATTGAACCTCAACTGCGTTCCCAATGCTCTGTGCAACTGTTCCCAAAAATGACTCATAAACTGAGGACCTCTGTCAGAAACTATCATTGATGGCACGCCATGCAAACGTACTATCTCATCCACATATACTCGAGCAAGTTTCTCAGCTGTATATGTCGTCTTCACTGTTAGAAAATGGGCAGACTTCGTCAATCTGTCCACTACCACCCAAATGGAATCATGATTCCTAGTTGTCCTGGGTAGACCAACTACAAAATCCATGCTTATATGATCCCATTTCCATTGTGGTATCGGAAAAGGTTGCAATGTACCTGTCAGCTTCTGATGTTCAACCTTCACTTGCTGACACACCGCACATCTTGCCACGAACTCAGCTACATCTTTTTTCAAACCGGGCAACCAATACAAGTCCTTTAGACTATGGTACACATTGTGACACCTGGATGCATCACATACATCGACGTATGTGCTTCCTCAAGTACCAACTCCCTCAGATTATCAGCATCTAGAACCATCATCCTATCACGATAGCAAACTAGTCCATCCTCGGACTCATGAAACCCATCACGCTTGTCGCTGCCGAACTCTGATCTGATCAACTATACCACATCATCTGTTTGTTGTGCGTCCTTGATCTGCTGTCTCAACGTAGGCTTAACTTACATCTGTGCGAAAAGAATAGACAACAAAGAAACTTCCATCTGCACATTCATATGTCGAAGAGAAACAAACATATCTCACTTATGGCATACCATAGAACTCAACTGCGCCTTCCTGGAAGAAAGAGAAGAAGACTTTCTGCTAAGCACATCAGCTACCACGTTCGCCTTACCATGGTGATACTCGATAGTGTAGTCGTAATCATTGATCAACTCCATCCATCGTCGTTGTCGCATGTTCAACTCTTGCTGTGTAAAGATATACTTCAGATTCTTATGATCCGTAAAGATCTGACACACTTCCCCATACAGATAGTGTCTCCAAATCTTTAACGCAGGAACCACTGCTGCTAACTCCAATTCATGAGTCGGATAGTTCTCCTCATGCTTCTTGAGTTGTCGTGAGGAAAAAGAAACCACATGATCTTCCTACATCAACACACAACCTAAACCTTTCTTGGAAGCATCACAGAAAACAACATAGCCCTTCCCAGGCTCTGGCAAGATCAACGCTGGAGCACTGGTCAGCTTCTCCTTCAAACTCTGGAAAGCTTGCTGACATCGATCATTCCAAACAAAAGGTACATCCTTCCTGGTCAACTTCGTCATTGGCAACGCGATCACACTGAAGTCCTTGATAAACCTCAGGTAGTATCCTGCCAACCCAAGGAAACTACGAACTTCTGTAGGTATCTTTGGTTGTTCCCAATCCGCAATAGATTCCACCTTCTTTGGATCTACTTTGACTCCTTCAGCAGATATCACGTGACCCAAGAAAGCCACTTCCTCCAACCAAAACTCACACTTACTGGACTTGGCATACAACTGGTGTTGACGAAGAAGAGTCAACGCTCGACGAAGATGTTGTTCATGCTCTAGCATGTCCCGACTATAGATCAAGATGTCGTCTATAAAGACTACAACAAACTGATCTAAGAACGGACGGAACACTCTGTTCATCAGGTCCATGAAAGCTGCAGGTGCATTGGTTAACCCAAACGGCATAACCACGAACTCGAAATGACCATACCTCGTCCTGAAGGCTGACGTTGGTATGTCATCCGCCTTTATCCTCAACTGATGATATCCAAACCGTAGATCTATCTTTGAAAACACTGTAGCACCACACAACTGATCAAACAGATCATCTATCCTCGGCAATGGGTACTTATTGTTGATCGTGACCTTGTTCAACTGTCAGTAGTCTATACACAACCACATCGAACCATCCTTCTTATTAACGAACAACACGGGAGCACCCCACAGTGATGTACTCGGTCGGATAAAACCTTTCTCCAACAACTCTTGCAACTTCTTCTTCAGTTCTGCCATCTCTTCCGGAGCCATCCTATACGCTGACTGTGCAACTGGCTGTGTTGCTGGAACCAGATTGATCTCAAAATCAATCTCTCGGGGTGGAGGAACACCAGGAAACTCCACAAGAAACACGTCTGCAAACTCTTGAACAACTGACACCTCCTCAAGACTAGGACCTTTCGCCTTGGTAACCACAATGGTATCCACTACGTGAGCTAAGAACGCCTCACATCCTTGTCGTAACAACTTATCTGCCACCATAGCTGATACCAAACATGTCGGAAGAATCTTCCTATCTCCTTGGAAGATCCACTTCTCTCCAGCAACATCAAACACTGCCTGCTTGGAACCACAGTCCAAGACAACCTTATACTTCTCTAAGGTATCCATCCCAAGGATAACATCGAAACCATGCATATCAAGTGATATAAGATCCACTTGGATAAGGTGTCCCGAAAAAGACAAGACACAAGATGGACACTCTTCTCGAAGCAAAGAGGAACCATCAAGAGGGGTTTCTAACAACAAGCTATCCTTCTTACAACTAATAGGTAAACGACAGTTTTCAAGCATACTATAGGCGATAAAAGAGTGTGTAGCACCCGGGTCAACCAGAACAGATATAAAGCAATAAGAAGACATATCAGAATGAAATAACTCCATCTGACCTGTCACCACTCGCGGGTTGACTATCGCCTCCGACTGACTCATGGCATAGAATTGAGTTGTTGCTTGCTGTCCACGACCTCTGCTTCCTTGATCAGATGATCCAGCTTGAGATGCTTGACCACATCCTCGACCTCGGCTACCACTGGGCTGTGGCCTCTCTAACCTCTGAAAACTCTGTCTCGGCTACTGCATCACTTCAACATCTCTATTCGGGCAATTAAGTTTGAAATGCCCGACTTGTCCACAAAGATAGCATGACTTGTCCTCAAACCGTGGCCTAGCTGGCCCTATCACTGCCACCGAAGCTGAACTGTGCGCCTTAGACGGTGAAGAAACATAACCTCTTCCCTTACTCAGAGACCACTGAGAGGGTACACCGGCACTTCTCATTGCTGACGGTGCCGAAAACCTAGACTTCTTAAAGCCACCAAACCTCCGTCCTTGAAACTGAGCATGTCTTTTTGTGAGACATAGACTCTCTTTTCTCCCTTACCGTACTCTCTATCCGTCAAACAGATTCCACAAACGTAGCAAACCTCTCTCGGTTTTCCAACGCAGATACCGGGGTCTTCAACTCAACACTCAAACCCTTCTCGAAACGTCTGATCCGTTCCTCATCTGTTGCCGCCATGTGAGGACAGAACCTCAACATATCCATAAACTTGGCTTCATAATCAATGATGTTCATCGTTCCTTGCCTCAGATTCTCAAACTGACTCACCTTCTCATCCAGGTACGTCTTTGGGAAGTATCTGGTGATGAACTCACGTCGGAACACCTCCCAACAGATCACCTCGCCAGGCCACTTCTCTTCTTCGATGGTCCACTAGTGACCAGCGCTACCTTTCAGAAGGTAGACAACATGCTTTACCTTGTCTGCTTTGGGGATGTCAAGGATCCGAAAAGCCGTCTCAAGACTTGTCAGCCATAGATATGCATCCGCTGGATCAGCCGTTCCAGCATAATCCGAAGCTCTGACTTGGCGAAGCTGCTCAAAGGTCTTCCCAATACTCGATGCTTCTCCACGGGGAACCTGTGCTCGCTGAGGAGGCACTTGTAATCGCTCAACCATGAGATTCATCATTGCCATTAACTGCCCCATAAGCTGTTGGTAAGCAGGATGTTCAAGTATGGCTGGGTTAAATTGGGGAACCTCAGGCACCCGATCTTCATGTGCCTGTCCATCAGCTCCATCAACCGATGCAGCATCACTGTACTCAGCAGAGTGTTCTTCATGGTTTCCAGACATCTTGACTTTTCTTCCGCTGAGGGCAGAAGATATGGTAAGAAAACCTGGACACTCATAAGAACAACTCAACCTAGTCCTAAATCCCTACAGACTCAGTGAACCTATAGCTCTGATACCAATACTTGTGGCAACACATCCCATTATCACACAGATAACGAGGTGTTACGCGAAAATGTGCGGAAATCACCATAACCACAGATTGTGAAAACACGGGTTAATTAAAACCGATTGCGGAAAACTAATAAACTGTGAAACTATTACTTTCTAGTCCTCCTCCTGCATAGAAACATGTCATATATATATATATATATATATATATATATACATACACGAGATCTGATACGTGTCTATAGCTTACAGAAACAGTTGCTCATCCATCACATGAGTTCACCACCTGTTCACATACATAAAGGCCCACATCCAGCTATCAGTAGGATATACAAACATCATTGATCGTTCATCGTGAAACATCGTCAAAACACTACCGAGGACCTGAGAGTACAAGGATGACTCTAGACTCTACTACAAAACACCCAAAACAGCAGCATATCCATCGCTTGTCTTCTACTGCTCGTTAAGCTGCTCGTCCGCAACACCACAACCACGACCACATCTACCTCGACCACCTAAAAAGGGGTTAAACCAGCGGGGTGAGACAATTGAACAATTGTCCCAGCGGGAAACATAACTCCCCACCGCAACTACAGAACCTCAGCAAGATAAACTATAATAGCAGATAACTAGAAATAGGTATAACAAAAGCAGTCTATATAAAGCAAAGCTATTCTTACCGACAAGCTTACCAACTGTACAAAAGCATATAACCAGATGTCTTTCAATGAAACATGATTGACAAGATAACATATATCACAATGTAACATGATTATCAAAATAAGATATATTGCCACATAACCTGATTATCAAGATACAACATATCACCACATACCTGATGTGTATATATATATAGAAGTAACTGCAAATAGAACAGAATTAGTTACACAAACAAGGCCTCAACCAATGTTTCGTGTTTATCTGAAGTAGCAAATACTAAACGGCTTTATTAGGTATTATTATGCCCTGAGGATTTGAACCGTACCGTTCAAATCCAACCTTCGGTTACGAAACCCAAGCCGGTGCCATACAAGGTCAATGGAAGAGCCGGACTCCACGACCTCCCACCTCGTGGTCAGTGTACGAGTAAAACACAAGCAGGACCGTAGTCACATGTTGAAGTGGTCTAAGCCACAGGGTCAGCTCCATAGGCTACCCTCACTCTAGCCCGCCTTGGTACAGGTCTCGACGCTAGTAAAACTGAGCCACGGGCCTGTTCACCTGCTCTGAGCCATGAACACATTCATTCTCTTCACATCACATATCCAGAGCCATGGGCCTGTTCACCATGCTCTATATACATATCTGAGTCTGCAATCGAAGTTACACTCTTACCTCCTCATTTTCAGGCTAGGAGCAACCTAAACATATTCAACAATATGCGCTTCTAGGTTAACCTGTAGGAAAACCCGTTTCACCATCACCAAGTCCTGACGATGATGGATCTATGGCCAGGGCAAACTACATGATATATTTCACTGTGATTAATTAGTATCTTTGAGATGGATTGCAAGATTCAATCAAGTTGTATAATCATGCAAGATATAACAGAAGATAAATATCATTATATTATTATTGAAACCACATCAACCTGATCCATCACAAGGATCCAATCATCACATGTTACCACTTGGCCTCTTGCCAATCATCTAGATCTATCTCAAGGATTACCACATACCATGGGATCTCAATCCCTCCTCATGTATTGTCATTGCCTCTCAAGGCTCACATCATCATCATGGGACAAACACATCATACATACAACCTCATAGACAATTATCAAACTAATGTTACTCATCACATGTGTCTCATAGCCCTCTCATGGCTAAACATCACCTGCATGGTTAGGGTACACAATAATCATAATTTCAACATAAGGGATGTGCTCACTATCATGAAACATCATACAAGATACTCTACTTATCATTCTTACACTATTTGGTGATCAAGCGTATCAAACACATCATTAAAAAACCATATTCATGCTTACCCTTATCTCAGGATTTATATGAATAAACAAGATTCTCACATCCAGCAAGATGTCATATAGAGCAAACACTATTATTACCAATGTCATTTTTGTCACCATCCTATATCATCATTATTACCTTTATGCAATCTACTAGTGTAACTACCATCATTCTCATTACCATTGACAATTAAGAATAAGGGTTATTACATGCATATCATTAACCACTACCTTCCTTATCCTCATCGTTACTACCATTATCATCATTACCAACATTAACATCGTTATTGTTATTACTATTAGCAAGGCATTATTTCCGTTGTTTGTGCATAGCTATACCCTTCCATAACACAAGGAATAGTTGTTAAAAGGTCACAAGACCCTCACCAAAACTCCTTACTACCCTCACGTAAACAACCCACAACAACGGCTAGAGGGGAGTGCAGCAACGCTGCGTTGCTACCACCGAATACAACGAACGATGCAGCGTCACAAGGTGTGTCGCGCGTCAAGGCTATCGGGCATCCGTGCATATCGAGCAACGCCCGTTGCACCCCTGCCGGCCGACACACTACGAAGTGTGACGCCCTTCACAGCCCAACCGCAACGCCCGATGACAAAGGGGCTATCGTCCACATCACTACCTACTTCAACAACTAGGAGAGAGAGGGAGAGAGAAGGAACTTCCACAAAACGTGCCACTAGCAAGACAAACTCTAACGTCCGTCACACTCCAAGGAGAGGGGCACGAAGCCCGTCACAGCCCAAGCCTTGTCGCCCGTCATACAACAAGATGTATCACCCGATACACAACAACACCCATCGGCCAACTCACCATACTTATCAATCGTCCAGCCCCAAGCACACATGCCATACCTGGCCTTGTCGTCCACCACAAGGACCACCACAAGGATCACCATGTCACCTATGGTCTAACGTTCATCAAGAACAAGGTTATCGTTTATTACAAGAAAGACCATATCGTCCAACAAGAGGTATATCGGCCAACACTCATCCTAGCACCACCTATCGCCCAACACAAGGGCAGGGGTATCGTCCAACTCAAGAGCTCACACCATAACGTCCATCACAAGACATCCATGTCATCCAACTCACCCAAACAAGGGAGGATATCTCCCAACCTAAGTCATCTTCAACCTCCAACTCAAGGGAGCACAAACCCTAGATCACAAGGTATACTAGGTTACAAGGAAACCCTAAACCCTAAGGAGGATCGGCCACCAAAGGTACATAAGAAAAGGTACAAAAGCAAGGAACTAAGCTAAGCTACCAACAAGCAACAAGATCATAGCTAGAGGTAAAGGAGTTAGTGTTAGAAGTTATGCAACCCGCCTTAAGCTCCAAGCTCCAAGGAAGAAGAAGCACTCCAAGGTCCAAGGGGTACCGTCCACCAAAGCTTCTCCAGGAGAGTGTATCGGCCAACACAAGCAAGGAAGGAGAGGAGTGTCATGCACTCAAGGTGGAGGAGAGACCAAAAGAGCAAAGGAAGCTAAGGCAAGGGAAAGAGCCACCTATATAGAAAGAAGGGGAGGAGAAACCAAGGTAGATCCATGCTAAGTGTCGTCCAGCCAAGGGACACTTGTCCTAGGGTTCAAGCCAACACTCTAGCAAGCCATGAGACACTTGTCCAAGATATGCACTAAGTGTCCACCAACCAAGACCAAGCATCATGGGCGACACATGCATCATCTCTGCTGGGAGACACACCACCATGTTGGGCGACACAAGCTACTCTAGGTCGACACAAACTTCACCTTGGACGACACAAACAAGTCTTGGCCGACACAAGGCAAGTCTTGGTCGACACAAGGCTCAAGCAAGCCCAAACAAAGCATCTCAAGGCCCAAACAAGCTCAAGCAAGGCCCAAGAAACTCAAACAACAAGCCCAAGCCTTCCTCTCAACCCTAGAGGAAGCAACGAGGGAAAAACATCTCACAAGATGGCATACTTGCACACAAAACCTTAAACTTGGGTTATTTGCAAGTAGCCCCTCCAACCCTCAACAAAGCACAACAAAACCCTAATCACCACCAAAGGTGATTAGCAAGCACCAAAGCACCAAGATCAAGAAAAACAAATAGGGTAAACCCTAAACACAGGTCAGGGTCCTTACAGTCATACTCATTTTGCCCAAGCATTAAGATTTCAACATTAACTTATGCATGAGATTTTTCACATTTTTGGATTTACATCCTTATTTTACCCAAGCATCAGGTTCTAGTATTATTTCATCATCATTATATTGAGATAATTGTTAGAAGATGTTCAACATTAACATATGTTTTTAGGAGGTAGTTAACTATAATTAACTCACTTTATCCATATTCCTCATATTATTATTTCTCCATCATCTCATTGTGCCGTCTTTCAAATTATGTTCAATATCTTTATTAACCACCAACATTCAATGTTTATCATTTATATTATCTCATTTCACTTTCTCATATCAAGTTACAAACTTTATCAATGACTTCATCACTAGATTAACCAACTATATTGCATTATCATTATTATTCATGTATATGGTTAACCATTTATACATAAATATCTATCAAACTATACTCATTGTTCCATCATGTCATATCCATATATCACATCTTGAGATTAGGTCACATCCTTACATATATTATAACATGATAGTTCTAAACAAACTTATGTGAGTGACATGTTAAACATATATCAAAACTTCATCTAGTCCAATTGAGGTTCTCCTGACCCATATCATGAGGGTAGTGCCATGCTCAGTCTCTCTGAGCTAACTCAAATCTATGAGTATCTCTATGTACAAACTATATCTTCCCTCTCGGTCTATGGTTCTCAATGTATACCCCATTGGTACTAGTGATAGCTTTATAAGCCCTAGACACATAAGCACAAACTAAAACATGCTAATGACATCCTTCCATTAGTTCTCTATCCATAAGACACTATTTCCCAACTCTCTTTCTCATATACACCACTAGAGTCCTACAAGGAACCACCAACCTGAGTATGAGGCTTCACAGAAGCTAAAACATAGTTACCTCCTCTAGGGTCTTGGGATTCTCTCCCTCACCTAAATGGTAGGTTCTCATATTCATATTCACATATGCACATATAACCAACCTCTCTCTATCTCTAGGGTTTGGTCCTCCCAAGGACATCAAGGGTTCAGCAAGAATATAAGAATCATGCATAAAGCGACTCAACTCAATCACTTAGGAGTATTCTAGTTTAGGACATATCATATCACATGGTTCTCATAATTCTATACCATCGAGTTTAGGTTCTTTGACCTTCTTTCAATGGGTCTCATCCTCTCTGGAGTTAACCCTAAAACTGATCTCAACATTAGAGGTCCTCCTTTGTAAAAGAGATTGAGGCTCTTGTTGACTCACAACCTTGTCTTAACCTATCTTATCTCATCTTACGAAAACATACATACTTTCTCCATCAAATCCTATCTCAAATCCTCAAAACTGAACCTTAATTTTTAAAGACAATGTTAATCATCATAAACCATCTAATATCATCTATATAAGACTTACATCATATCATAAAAACTTATTTCATCTATTACATCTATCATATATTCCAAACAAGGCTCTAGACATCTAATCTAGAACTACTCTCTCTTCTAGACTGATGTCATTCACTTTCACTTAGGTTGCATGACTACTTCCTACTCATACATGCATGGGGACACATTTTTGTAATACTTATATATATAATAAAATATTATATATTTTTTCTCTGATAAAATAAGCGTCAGAGAAAACTACCAAGATTCGACCCGATTGGAATCAAAAACCAAATCCAAAAAATGAGTGTCCCGCACATAGTGGAGAGTCCAGTGCCATGTCACCTAGTGAAAGGGTGAGAACAAAGTGTAGGCTATCATAGCTACTCTAGACAATGAGCACCATATGTCTAGGGTTTCTCTTCCCTTTATGTACGTAATTTCTAAATAATGCAACGTCCCATACCACTGCACTACAAGGAAAGAACGACATCTAAGAACCTGCTGTACAATAAGCACTAGTCGAGATCTAGTTCTTAGACATCTAGGTTCTAACCTAAAGGCTAGGTCAGATCTTGTCTCTAAAAGACAAGTAATCTAACCTGAAAGATTATTAAGGGTCAAGGTTTTCTTTAGTTTGAGTTGCATAATGAGCAAATATCACTCTTTGGTATTGTTCATGCTCTAATACCACCTGTGACGTCCCCATATTTCTAAAACTTAATTTGATCTATGACATCCAAATTGAAACCTCACCTCAGTGAGAATCCCAATTTAAACACCACACAGTAGGCTAAGAAGAAGAAAATTAGAGGAAGTCAGAAGGAACAATAGTAGTACATGTACATGAACAATAATAAAACCATACAACACATGTTCACCATTCAACATATAATTACAACATAAATTTTTACAACATTGGATATTACATATTAAACAGCAAACTCATACATATACATGTACCACCACTAAACAGCAGGACCTTAAGACAATAGGTCCACCTGTACATCAGCTCACCACACAACTCTCAACTATCCTGGTTCTTCAAGATCATATGTCCGCAACCTAAACAAAAGATTACATGTGGTACACATCAACACAATATTCAAGAATATTGTACTAAGTACGCCTAAGTGTCTTTTTATATACTTCTCATTACTAAGCTTGGCAATAATATAAAACTAATACTTGGAATTTATAAAGAAATATAAGAAAAAGCATATACTTGCACAAAGATGTTCATTAACAAAAGAGAACACATATTTTAAGCACATTTTCCATTATATCATCCATGCATTTACTACCCGAGAGTTGAGCGCATTAACACCTTTATGTTCACTACCAAAGAGTTAGATCATATGAACAAGGTGATCACTACCAAAGAGTGCGATCATATGTACAATGTGACCACTACCAAAGAGTTAGGTCACTTCCAAACACACTACCAAAGAGTTAGTGCTTTCATATAATGGAATAGATATATTATGTTTCATGTGTCCATAGCCATAAGTATGGAAAATCAAGCAACATATCATGCAAGAACAATCATTTAATCCAATGACGTATGCCAATATTTTACTACACATATAGCACAATCATATTGTATACTAAGAAAAGTAAGAGGTAATGGCGTACCTTGTTCAAGACAAACCTAATCATCAGATATCCCTCATGTCAACTATGTATCCCAGGTCAAATCTTGATAAAGATAAAATGACATACGATCATCAGGTTCACATCATCATTAACCCTAGTTATGTCCATTAGGGTTTAGCTTAGTTCATTAGGATAGGTGCATCATTACTTGATTTCTTGTCTTAGATTTATCTTACTGATGTCATTTTTTAGATTATGGTTCATTATCTGAACATTAGGTTCCATATCCTTTTTGTGCACATATTAACCCTAGGTTACATGCATTATTCAAATTAGGGTTACAACCCAAGTATTAAGGGTCATCTTCATATAACATGAATTTTATGCATCTAACTGATGTCAAAGTTCCACATTAGCTTCCAATTACTGATATTAGGGTGTTCTATAAATTTCTTCATTTATTGAGCATGTATTTATTTATTACATTTTATTTAGAGTTAAAAGCCCTAATTAGCCATATAAAGCAAATTACATGATTTCAGGTTTAAACATCACATATTTGACATCATATGGATTACATACCATTTTTTAGAGTTATTGATGCATTCTCATAAATTTGGTCACTATTGGATGTTTATTACACATGATAAGAGAATTTCACAACTTACATAACATTCCTAACATTAGTGCATCAAAAGATTGATATTATGCTTTCATATTATTTTAAACATTTTTCTGAGAATTTTGATATATTACTTGTAATTTTTTTATAAACGTGCTCATTTCTACGAATTATATAAGAATTGGGTATTTGCTTAATTATTCACCTTCGTGGGCCAATCGCATAATGCCACATGGCCTACAAGAGGTGCAACTCCTTATCTCCTGGCCTGCACTGAGCTGGCAGTTCTCATTTCCCGAACCCAATTAAATTGAGTCTGATTTGAGTGTTGGATTGACTCGATCCACTATTCTCTTCTCCTTTCCTCACGCTCGTGAGTCACGCATCCAGGTGCTCTGGCGCCGCCGCTGGGCTCTCCACCGGAGAGAAATTGTCAGCACAAGAGAGATGTTGATCAGGCCCTAAGGGCACCATTAGACTCAGAATGGACTTTCAGGCTTCCTCGACTTGTAGGTGTCGTTGGCGTGCCACCCAATCTCCACCATGGTTGCTCTCTACCAGTAGCCTCCAACACGACAGAGAAAAGAGGTAAAACACCTCTGCTTGTCGTCGCTCCAATCTGAAGCTCCAAAAAGATTCACCACACCTCCAAGAGTACAGTGAGGAGCCTAGTGCACCAGTCTCTGAAGTCCATCTCCTCTTTGCGTGAAGACCTTCTTCGTCTATCATGGGGAGACCTGCAACTGGGCAAGCAGCTCAAGGCTGAGGTTCTAATGAAATTAGAGAAACTCCAAGCATCTCCCAGACTCAAAATCAAACAATATTTTCCCCATTCATTTCCCTCACATCACTCCTCTACAACTCGGTGGAGATGCTAAGAGAATGGGGAGATGGAACTCCCTCATCTCCCCATAGAAATCCTCAAATGAGGGGCCATTGCAATCCACTGGAAGTGGCACACTTCTTTAACCAAACGAAACTACTCCTCCTTTGTGACTGGCATCATGGGAGTGCTCTATTTGGTTGTTGGTCGTAACTACTATGAAGTAGATAATCTCCTATGTCGCTCGATTGCATCTAAGGGCCTGGATAGGGGTGTCTCTAGGTTAATTTGTGTTATCTCCTTTTCAAAGGCAACAACCACTAGATATGAGATACAAGGCTATAAGTTGGCCACGCAGTCGAGTCAATGAGCCATGAGCGTGACACAACATTACCTAGGCTCAAGCTTTTAAACTTAGGTCTGAGAAAACCAAATATTGCACATCATTTTACTAGCTTCAAACCTAAATAACTCCTTCTAGGATACTCCAATTCCCACCAAATTTTAACCATAGCTCTATCATCACTCAACCTACGTTCCATATCATTTTGGTGTCAAAAATCAACTATTTGACTTGTCAATGAAATACCTCAAAGAGACATAAATTTAGGGATCTTAATCATGATATCAACATCAATCACCAACCAAACCTTACCCAAGAACGTATAACTCTTAAGATAACTCAACATTCATGAATTCACTTATGTCATTGGACATTTAGGGATTCTAAAATTCCACTCCATCACATGCATAGTCATCACCACACCCCATCCTAGGTGTTGGGACCTCATGCAACATAATGTTCCAACCTACATGGCATCCAACCCGCTACTAATAGGTCGTAACACCTTGGTAGAAAATAGGGAACACCAACCATCATACACGATCAAAAGAATCTATTCAAGGATGTTTTTCAAACCCTAATTCATTATTATACAAGATCACCATTTGAGTTATGATTAGGAGAAGGGAAACACGATTTCTAAAAATCTATGAAAGTTTAAAACTCCCTGTTATTAGAGTAAGAACATACCAAACAGATTTAACATGGTTCTATGAATCAAAGAACAAATATCATCATCTATTTCTCAAATCAGGTACATGGATTTTAGGGTTTACAAGAAGTATACATCACCTTCGAGATACAATAGTCTTAAACATAACTATCATCACTTTCTTCACTAAAAGAATAAATTTTTAAGACTTTGAAGAACAACATACAAACAACATGTAATCAGGTTTAGATTGCACATAATATAGGTGAAAGGAGTTATATAACCCCCTATAGTTGATGATCCAAACCTCCAAGATCTCAAGATCCAAAGAAGAAAAGGAAGCTCCAACTAAATTCAAAAACTTGACCATCAGATATCCTTCAAAAGAGAGGAATACCATGGTCAAAGAAGAGTCTAGGGAAAAGAAAACCCAATACCCTAACTTTAAACCAAGGTAGAAGATGAAGAAACCCCAGGTTAAAGCATGATTTCAGCCCAAGAGAAGAAGAAATATCCAAGAGAAATCACCATGGACCATGCACATCAATCATGGTCAAATTGGGGGAAGAAGAAGATGAAGAGGGAAGGGGAAAATAGATCCAAGGTTCAAATCACTTACCAAGAGAAAAAATTCTCCAAGAAACTACCACCAAGAAGATGATCTAGCACCAAATCCACTGCATGCAAGAAGGATCGGCCACCCTAACTTCAAGATCTACTCCTTCTTTCTCTTGAAGCTCCAAGGTCAGTTCATATTGAAGGGAGGAAGAAGAGTAAGTCAAAAAGTCTCTCACACATGAAGATATAGGGATATATACCCAAGGGGGAGAGAGGAAGTGATTTGTGAGGTGTCACCATTTTAGATCACCTAAGGACACGTCCTTCAACTCCATGGTATTATCCTCTTCCACATGCAAAAATATGAAAATTTCATATTTATCTAGAAAGTGTAGCGACCTCCATGGTCGCTACCATCATCAAGGTTGCAACACATCCAAGCTCACCTTGTTTTGACCCAAAATCCTAGTCTATTAAAGCTAGGTCAAAGCACTAAAGGATAAGGTTTTTTTCGATCTCTAGGTAATCTAGGTAAAAACCACAACCCTTAGGGTAGGTTTTACGGTCTCTACACTCACCCAAGTGTGAGGTAACAATCACTACACCCAAACCCTAGCCAAGTCACCACTTAGACATGGTAACCCTAGAAGCCCTATAACACCATGAAGTGTTCCATCATCAAACATCAATCAAACAAAAGCCCCATGTCACCATATTCTCCCTCATGGTTCCAAGATACAATAAGAACTCTCTACATGTGAAATTTTGCATGTTAACCCTCGATTATGGGTAAATTGCAAACTAGTCCATGTACAAGTACTTATATAGCAAAAGTGGTTCAAACCTCAGTAAAATTGAACCAAATTGAAAACAAAGACCTGTCACATGATATTAAAGCATTTCATAAGATTAAATTAAGATTTGAGAATATTATTATGCAAAGAAAAGATATTTTATCAAGCTAGGTCAGGGATCTTACATTGGCCAATCATTTCAGTACCAGTAGGGGATGCACCCCGAGTATGAGCATCCACCAGGCGACAATAAAGATTTCCACCAATACTTTAACAATGATTACCAAGACTAGTTGTATCCCCTACCATCCACTATTTTAGATTTGCTCGAGGATGAGTAAAATTTTAAGCTTGGTGTGATAGAGTGCACCACCCTCTATCTTTCCCACTTTCTGCTTCCCTTTTATCTTTCTTTATGTATGCATGTTTATCTTTCAGATCCCTTACATCTAGAGTAAAATTAGAGTAAATATTCAAATTTTAAGACTTTGCTTCGTAATTTGTAGATTTGCAAATAAGGATATGTGGTGTGAACCCTATAGTTGAAATGCTTATCCATGCACTTAAATGCTCAATTTTCATCTTAAATTGCTTGATCTCTTACTTAACTAGCTCATTGACTCTTTCCTTAAGATTGACAATCAAACTAAAGGCTATGGATAGTTTAAAACATTATTCCCTTGATCTATTTTGTGAATGACAACCCAAGGAGTTGGGACTATTGGAAAGAGCTAGAGTTGGATCAAAACTTCAAGCCACGTTATTCACGAACTTGCTTCTACTCTAAGGATCCTTGAATCATATTGATTATCGTTCATGTTGGTATCGATCATGTAATGATGAGTTTATGAGATATAATCAAGTTGAAGTATTTTCCTTTAATGGTGTGTGTTCCTTCTCACCTTAGATTGAGTCAAAAAGATGAAAAGTTAGAAATTTGCAAAAGAGACTTTGCCGCCCATAAACCCCAAAAATATTCAAAAATAGTTCTCACATAAGCCTATAAATTAGAATGCATCGAATAAAACTTTGAGTGTGAATAAAAATATGAGCATTTTTTTCTTTTTCGGGAGAGTTGAGAATTGTGCCCAACCAATATATGACTACACTCATGAATGTGGGTATGTACTTAGGAATCCCCAGGAGACCTATGAGATCATCACAGTAGCATGGTTGGTTCGAGTGTAGTACGAGGAGTTTGTCTCGTTACTTTTGACAAACTAGCTCAGACTGTGGATTGTTGCTTGTTACATGGAGCAACCTAACATAGTTGAGATCCTTGGAAGTCATTAGAGTCTTTTTATTTTGGTTACTTATTAGGATCCAAATAAGTGGGAGGAGCATCATTCCTAATGGGTCTACATTAATACATGATAATAACTCATTACTCACCTACATCACATGCCTGATTACCTATGTGACAAATACTTAAATGCTGAGTTATTGTGATTCAAGCCCCCACGATTATTGACACGTTGCAACAAATTCACTTAAACTTGTTTGGATCCTCTTTGATCTTACTTTAGAAATTTTTTCTTGATTGGTGGGGGTTTGTTCTGAAATGACATGGATCAGGAGAGTTGTTGCTTAAGACTATTTTTCTTAATCTTAGCTTTTATTGCCAATCTTAATTTGTATGGATCTTTTTTATTTGAGTAGAGTCTTGCTTGAGGACAACTAAGGTTTAAGTTTGGGGTGGTTGATAACACCCAAATTTAGGCATTTATGCTAAGTATTTATCTATAGTCTCATGCCTTTATAGCCTTAATATGCCCAAAATAACTCTATATTCTTATCTTTTTGTAATATGTATCTTTTTGAAGATTAAGTTTCTTAACTAGCCAGTTTTGGGACATGTAGGTACCAAACTCAAAAAGACAACAATACTCCAGATTTTCTCCCTAACCCGATTGGGTTCAACCTTGATTTTTGCAACATTACACGTCAGCAACCGTTGAGCCTACATCTCAATGACCGTTGAACCTCTTCATCTCTGGCAACTGCTAAGCCTACATCTCAGTGACCAGTGAGCCTCATCACCTTCAGTGATCGCCAAGGAAAATGCAGTGGTCACTGAAGATCCAGACCTAACAATCACTAAAGGAAAAGATCCAGTGTCCACTGAGGAAAGCACCATGATCTCTAGAAATGTAGAATAAACCCGGTCAGGTTGTCCTAGACCCAGTCGAGTTCATTTTTGAATATTGTATAATAATTCCAATGACCACTGAGACAGCAGGGATCGAAAAAATATCATCAATCACTGAAATGTCACACACACCAATGACCACCTTCCAGAGATTGGACATGGTCAGTTTCAACCCACCTATCTTATACAGTTCACCAATCACTATAAATACCCACCCCTCTACCATTAATGGGTTCTTTTCCAATTTTGACAATTTCATTCTGTTTGGTTTTGGAGGTTCCTAGAGTTCCATGGAGAGTTCCAAGATCCAAGAGTATTGGTAAGAACACTCTACGTGCATCCCTTTGGTTTTCTTCCATCCACCATCGCTCAACCACTTCCATCCATTCCCAACTACCTTCCACCTCCACACACACATCCAAGCTATTATTTGGGGCACAATCAAGAAGAAAGGAGGCTAAGGAGACAAGAAGACCAAGGATGACAAACCCAAAGAGGAGATCCAACCCTTCTAGAGGTTAAGGAGCGAGAGCAACCTCACTTTTGTGGGCTAAATCTCTTCTTTGACCTCTTTCTTCTACTTTTCTCCTTTGTTATATACAAATGATGTTCTTCCATCTTTTATTGGTGCCAACTACATTTGTCCATGGCTAGTTGACCTACTTCTTGGCTATGTAGCCCGTTTTGGACATGTTTATGTACTTTTACATTAATCAAGTAGTTTTATTCTAGATCTAGTACGTTTTCTATTCTATCTTCTCTTTCTAGTCATGATTGTTGGTTTGGTTGATCTCTTTCTTGCTTGAACTTCTATTTCTATCGAGATCGAGAGACTAGTTGTAGAAATGGATAAGAGAAGATACTTTGGATTGAAATCTAAAAAGAGGACAACCAAGGAAGGATCTATCAAGAGAACATGTAGGAGAGATCATACCAAAACCTTAGATTTGGTCGGGCTTAGTTGGAAATGATCGGGTTCACCTCTACTTGCTTGGGTCCACAAACTAGTGTTCTGTGCAAATTTGTTTCTAACATCTTAAAATATTATGGTCCTGAGAGGGTATTTGGGACATTCATGGTGCTAATTTATTATCCTTAAGAGAGTTTTTGGATCTTTGATGGGGTTTTAGTCACACTGTATGAGATTGAGTTGGAACAACTACCGCGATACATGCTACATTCATATGATGGACACTTGCTAGGGTGTTCGAGGGTTTTCTATGCATAAGAATGAGTGAATATACTGTCCAACTTATGGTTACATAGCCAGAAACTTCTTCTCCTAATTAGTAGGATTTGATAGACACTATTTTCTTTACTTTGTTTGTTTTGTTTTGTATCATTTTGCTATACTCAGTCTAGTTCTTTACATATACCAACTACCAATTTTTCTTAACTTACATAAAAGTGGGATCTTAAGCATTTTAAATGTCTTCACGTCCATGTGTTTGACCCCGTATATCTACTTTGGCCCCATATTGAGTTATGGGGGTCCTTGAAGGTTTCAAGTTATAAATTTAAAAGTCCTATTCATCTTTGAGATCGTGCATCCACTTTTTAAATGTGCTCTAATGAATGATCAATACAATTGGTGGACAATTCCCCACACCAACAAGGCTCAAGAACGTGCGACAATGACCAAGTATGTGTATGTGCTTGACAACTCATTGGCGCCGCTCAAGGGAGCATCCTAGATTGACATCACAGTGTCGTAGGACCTCTGAAGTTAGAATATGCACAAGAAGGTTAACTCGTTAGGTTCATCCACAATTCCTTAATATCAATGGTCTCATCGACGCCTCCTACTAACTCACCTATGTAGGCAAAGCAACCACCACCTCAGCCATAACCCTAGTCAACACCATCTGTGGAAAATGGTACCACATAGATTACGGTCAAGGCTGCCCTCTCTGTTGGTGGTGGAGGTTAGGAGAAGGTCTCAAAGCATGGTGGTGACAATGACAAGCCCATGGTGGCAAAGCAGGAGAGCCAAGAGATATCCAAGGCACCAATATTGGTAAATGATTAAGAATCTTCCAAGTTTTTTTAAATAATCCTCATGTTTCTGTCATGTTTTGTTGATCAGAGTGGATGCTGATCATTTTTTGTTTGTTTCTATGCAGTTGATTGCTTCCACGATGAAGACCTACATGCATTAGCATTATTATGAGTGCATTAAAGAGAAGCATATTTAAGATCAACTGTCAATTTCTCACCAGACATTAGTCAAACTTGATCATCATGAAGAGGACAGTGGCATAGGAGGATCCTGCATCCTCATCCAAGAGGGTTGTCCTAGTGATGAACGATGAATAGGACTTTACATTTGTTTTTGGCTTGACATTGTTATACAAGACCATCCATTTATGGAGGACATCATATGTCATCTGAGAACACATCCTTATACGAATGAACATATATGCAGCCATTCTCACCACAAAGGCACATCAACGACATCGTCCAATATCCCATTGGCGAACGTATAATCGAGCTATTTCCAAGGTGCTTGAACTCTGTAGAAACATACCATTACCAATGCAGAAAAATAGTGTGGCACGACCAATACGCTAAGAAATTCAAAATAATTGAGAGAGATGAGAAGAAATTCTACAAAGAGTGAGAGAGAAGAGGTGTCGCACAACAAGAGAGAAGGGGGGAGACACACTATATGTGTGAGAGAGGGATAACGATGGGCAAGGGAAGGGATGAGTGAGTGGGATGGGATCAGATGATAGACATTAAGTTGGGATAGTGTTGTGAGCAGGATCCTCTTCATTCAATCTTGGAGTTAATGCAACAGTTATAAACTTGATTGTATTTGAGGTAGAATACACTTGAGTGTATTCTATTATCACACACTCTCTCTCTCTCTCTCTATATATATATATATAATTTTACTCATATTTTTTAGATTTATTTTCAAATATAACCAAACACTACTCTTGTTAAATTGTACCAATAATTTTATTTATGAAAAATTCACTATGGTCTAAAAGTTATAAATAAAATAATGTCCTTTCTCGTATTTTTCTTCTTATTTCCCATACTTTCTTCCCACTCCCCTCTCTCCTGAGTCCACTATAATAGCTAGCATTTCCTCCCTTTTTTGGCATAAATCTTCTTGTTTCATTCAAAGGAATTTGTTGGCTCCCTCCTCCTTTGTGTAACTCACAATATTTCACTACCCAAAGTCTCATCCAAAGAAGAAAAATTAAGATAGACATAGAGAGAGAGAGTATCATTCTCACAGTCTCATTGGTATGTTCCTTTGAATCATAAAATCAACACAATTTCAATCTAGGGTGGGGCCTGTGTCCAACTTTACTCCAACAGTCCCTGGTCCTACCCACCTTTGTTCCTTAACTCAAATAGTCTCTAATGGTTGGGAGAAAAGAAAGAATGCCCCTCCGGTGTATGGCCTAGCCTGGTTCCCACACCCCCTTAATCGGAAAGAAGGGTGCTTCTGCCTGGGTGGAGGGTGTGAAGTTATAGAGCCGTAGTGATAGTGGTAAGGTCCAAGCATTCATAGAGCCATGGAGAAGTGCAACTAGTTGCGTTAGGAGGTGATTCCATTTCCTTCTCATAGAGGTGCTACGAGAAATAGTACAACACATCTACTACATATCTAGTGCTTAAGGTTTGAAAGAAGAAAGTGAAATGGAAATTGGGAGCTTCTATTAGTTGTATTGGGCTAGAGATGGAGATGGAGATCCCCCATAAAAAGTCCTTTTTCTTTTATGTACAAGGAGGTCACTGTCACAGTTAAACGACAACCCTATCCTGACTGGGAACATTTGATCAGGCATGATGATGATGACACCATTACTTCTAGAGGAGAAAGAAGAGTATCAAGGTTCCTCTTCCTTTACAAAATTGGAACTAAGGGACAACCTGTGGGAAGTGGCACCAATTGGACATTTCTAGATAGTTCTAGGAGCATATAGATCCATAGAGTGTTGATAAATTTAGCTAATAAACATCAATCCTGAGCGATCTGTGTTCACGTCTCTCTATAGTAGCTTGTGTGGGAAGCTGGCGAGAACTAGGGCCATTTTACTGATTCATATCCCAGGAGGAAGGCGATGGCAAGTGTAAAGAAGAAAAAAGTTCAAATAATATTAGACATGTCAAATTGGATCACAATCTGATGGCACCCATGGGTTTACCTATTTAAGACAAATTTGGGTGATAAAATTGTCACCTACTGAAGATTATCCAAACTCATACCCACCCGTTTATTAACGGGCCTCAGGGGTGGCCTATGGGCACCAGTGGGTGACTTGCTTAACTAAATTACTTATATAAAAATAGATATAGTGATACATTAATACTTAGAATATATAAGATGATCTACTACTAACCATTAATTGTTAACGAGTTCAAGTCCAAACTCAACTTGCTCAAAAATATTTGATATGAGAATGAGGTATTGAGGAAAATAAATCCAACTATGTTAAATTATCTAATTGTTCTATCAAACTTAATCTAAAGTCATCGTACAAGTTACTAACTCTAGTTTGTTAATTACAATCATAAATTATAGGATTTTAATTATAAATTAGATAATTTTACATAAAAATATATATGTGCTTGAATGATTGTAATAATATAATATAATTTTTATTTGATAGTAACAATGTATAGTAGTTGGTGCTATATTTCATATATAAGCACTAGTGTATGGTCTTCGTTTCCAGTTACAACAACTTACAAAGTAATTGTTTATTAAATACCTATTATATGGGTATTGTGGGTGACCCGCAACCTGCTAGGTCTGATTTGGATTTGTCTTTCTTCACCTGTTTAGGATTGTATCTTTTTGACCCGCACCCACGAGATCCAAACACCACAACGACTCAATCCAAACCCAACTCACCCACCTGTTTGATAAGTTTACTTATTAGCTTGAGTTGTTTTAAGGAAAAAAAAAACGATTCAGTTTGACTAAAATAATTCTATGAATACATCTCAGTGAAAACAATTTTGAAAGTAGCCTACTTTTCTGAGAAAACTTTAGTTGAATTGGTATTTCTTGGTCAAACTTGGAAAAACCATTATATTTCAATTTTTAATAAAAACATAAAAGCAAAAGTGTCAAATAATTTGGCATTTTCATCCAAATTGGGTGAAAAAGCCAACTTATTTGACACTTTTACTGTGTTTTTTATTTCTGATAGAAAGGTTCAAATGCATGGACATATTTATAACTTTGACAAGAAAAATGCCAATTCAAGTAGCATTTTTCATAACAGTGGCTTACTTTGAAAATTATTTTCATAGAGGTGATATTTCTGAATATCTTTTTATTTCAGTGTACTTCTTTTGTTTTTTTTAATTATCATAATGAGTCTGGCATCTTTGTTTTATATTTTTATATGATGGGAACATCGAGTGTAAGCTAAAACATATGGATTAAAATTTCAATTAACTGTAAAAAGCTCTCCTTAAAATAGGAGGGCTCACAGGGGCTAGCATTGGTAAAACTAGACTCGACCCAATTGACCTAATTCAAATTTTAATATTTTACTGATTTAGGGTCTAAGGATTTTTAATTGGACACAAAATTGACTTGAACCTTAAGAATCCAAAATTAATTTAGGGTCGGCTCAGATTTGAAATTTGGACCTGATTGACCCAAATTTCACAGTTATATATACAAACATAATTACAATTATTAAAGTTTAAGACATCCAATTGCCTACTGAATTAATAATCCAACAACCATTTTGTATTTCGGCAATTCTATATATTTTTGTATTAATTTGTATGATTAATGCTAATTGTTTTAGGAATTGATGTTTAAAACTATCCAACAATTTTAAATTAGATTTATATGTGTTTCTCAATTACATTATAAGTTTGTTTATGTAAAAATTTGTTATTACACCTGATAATTGTCAATGATTAGATGGAATATCTTATTTTTTAAATTGTTCTCTAGATATGTGGATTTACAGACCTTATGGATCCAAAAATATATACAGGTCAAACTAGAGTTAAGGGTTTTAACTCGAAAATCCATCTCTTGCAAGTTTTTAACATCTACACATAAAGTGCTGATTTGAAATGATCCAAAATGAAAATTGGTCGACCTGAAAACTGACTGCAAACCCAAATGGAGGCATGCCAAATAAGAACCATTTGTGATTGAGTGGTGATGCTACGCCGTGTTGTTTGAGTCTGTTTAAATAATGTGTTTCTCAATTTTCATCCCTCTTGGGTGGATTTTCTAATGAGGCCCAATCTCTATGCCAAGCTCCCTCACTTGAATCATCATTTGCGAAAGGAGTGGCCTAGGGTTATTTTTCATAAGGATAGAGTTGGGTGAATTCGGTCGGTAACCATTCGCTTGGAACCAGTATGTATCATGCCTCTCTCTATAGTAGCTTGTCTGGGAATCTGATTGGAAGGAAAGTTAAGAGAAGAAAGTTGTTCGGATTGGAAGCTTGGGATTTTATTAATTTACTATAATAAATCTACAATTTACCAAACTAGGTACAAACACTCATTTCCATCCTCAGGGACGTTTCCTTGAGCCCCCTTGCCTGCCCTAGAAGCAGAACTGGTTCCTCAAAATGAGAACTGGAGATTTATTAACAACTACCAAAAGCAAGAACAAGAGGCTCAAACACAGTGCTGAAACCTCACACCATCTACTGCACGTTCTGCGGTATAAGAAAACATCAATGCTGATGAGAAATAGTTGTGACCCTCCATCTAAATCAGACATGGCATCCCAATTCCCATTCTTGTATTATAAGCTCTCCAACCAAGAATACCACTCAAACATTCCTCTTCCTAGAGCTTAGATTTACCACAAATTCGACATCTCTCCAGGCATTTAACCATCGAGATAGGGAATAGAAAATTCAATGTCAATATAGAGTTCAACGACAACTCCACCCTCTACATTACAGAAGGATGGGCTAGCTTGATTTTAGAACTTCGCCTACAGCCAAAATGGATGATCTTCTTAAGACCTATTGCTAACAAAACTTTGCTGTCCTGGGCTGCATACTTCAACAATGATACTCCACTAGAGCTTTACTCCCTCTTCTTCAACAAAGGAGAACCCTTCACCACCTCTAATTTAGCTTGAGAAGATCAATTGTTCATGTCAGATAAACATCAACAGGCTATATTTTTAAAAGATAGGCCTATCTCACTCCCATCTGATAACTCCTCAAGTCCAAACCTTAAAGTTGAAAAAGACACAACAGCCTTAGGAAAAAATAATAACACCATTGCTGCCAAGTACGAGTCCCCCTTCTGCTGTGTTTATTTCTACTTTAAATCACTCCACATCTAATCATGAAACACTAATCATTCCCTCAGATCCTTACCGGTTAAACCTTAATTTCCCACCACTTGGTCATCTTCCTGCCACTGACATGGCTTGAGATACCTTCACTACATTACAAAAATCTCAATCATGATCCCCGCCCAGCCTAAACGATCCATCTATTCTCTTTGTTGCACCTTTTGCTTTAGCCAAAACCATTCACAGTCCCAATGTGCCAAACAGAAGATTTTCTTTCTCTACAATAAGCCGAGACATATCAAACACTTCTACAGATACCATAGAACCTATTTATAGACTCACAACCCAAAACCATGCAAAAACAACATCTACATATCATACTCCACACCTTTTTAGCCATGACACATCTTATCGACAATCTAAAACCAATCAAATTGGGGATGACAATAATAATCCCTTCACATGCCTTGCTGAGCCTGAGGTGTTACCACACTCACTAAACACCCATGCACACGTCCACCCTCTTCGTCCTCAGCTGTATATGGCAGCAAACAACACTGCTGCTAGATCCACCCCAAACCCTCTAATTGTCACCAAACCAACTGCTTCAAGCAGAATCCCTTTTCCCCTTCAAAATGGCCCTAGTTGTACATCTAGAAAATGAGTTTCCTTTTGATCTACATACCAACTCTATGCTCTTGTTAAATGTCTTCATCTGAAAAAATGTCCTCGTCACCATTGAGAACAACCTGGATAATAATAGTGTCAACATTCTTTATGTCACTACAGCCATCACCCTCCTTACACCTAGCCACACCATCCTGAAACCCAAAATCCTCTCACCCTCACAACTCTTATATTCTGTCCCAGAAGGAACCAAGTTGGATAATCTTTTTGGCCAGAACATGACTATCCCATGCGATTCAAGCTTCGTTTAGGAAAACCTTTCAAGATGGTCACCTGATCAAGGATCTTTCTAGGCTGGGTCAGGAGGATCTGGATGGGTAGATATCACTAACCTTCCCCCACACTTATAGGAATTTTAAGTCTTCAGAGCTATAGCTCACTCTATGGGTGCCACCCTCCAATCCATAAGTCAGGACACCCTCCATCCTTCACAGTTCATCAAATCTTACTATGTGTTCTCTATTAAACAAGCCATCACCCTCTTGGCCTCTCTAAAGATTAGGCTTGGAGAAAAGATATATAAAATCAAACTTGCATCTAAAAACCCTACATCTATCAAAACTACCTTTTCTGATATCACTTCTCAACCTCCTTTTTGGTACTGCTCTGTCAATACCAAAAAAACTTCAACTTGAGCAGAAAACCAATTGAAAGAAACCTTGTCTGGGAGAGGAAAATGACCTCCTCAAAGTCCTCATAGGATTTCAATAGATCTATCAGCCATAAAAGGCTGAAGATATCCTCCCCCTCTGAGATTCGCAAACCAAAACCTTCCTTGGACACCTTCAAACCCTTCCCTTTCCATGCAAACAAACCCGACACAACCATAGCCATTAACTCTGACACTATGCAAAAGCTCAAGCTAGATATTATTGATGAGATTAGGTCCTCATAGAGTCCTAAGTAGAAGAGCAATGACAAGGATCCAAGCATCATCAGGTCCATCAACGCCATTCAAACAACACCTGAAGGATTAATCATGAGAAATTATTTTGCTGAAGTAGAATCAGGTACACACTCATTGTCAGTTTCTACTACACTTTCATTTTTGTCATCTGTTAAATCAACATCTACATTTCCAGTTAATGATATTGACAACATATAAGATATTGCATCATGGCCTGATATACAATCCTTCACTATCTTTGTGAAAAAAATTAGAATAAACTTCAAAGATGAGAACTTAGCCCACCAAGCTCTAAATAATATAGAAACATTCATGAATTGGTCCAACCTTAGATTGATTCATGAGGCACATTCTAAAATAGATACTCTAAAATTGAATTAATTTATGAGCTTCTTCCTAGAGTTTGTGTTTATTTCAATCCCAATAACTATGAGGATCACTTCATGGAATGTATGTGGTGTATCAAATGGCCACAGAAGAAAAGAAATTCACAACCACATCCATAAACTCAACATCGACATCATTACCATCGAAGAAATGAAAACCATCCTTTCACCTTTAGCTATTAAAACTATAGGTAGAAACAAGATCACAGGTTGGTTCCAAATCCCATCTATAGGTTTCAAGGTGGGGCAGCTCATTGGGTATAATAAAAACCTTTTTGAGATAACAAAATCTGAAGTTCATTCCTTTATCATTATTCTCCACTTCACCAATGTAATTGATTTCTTCAGTTGGATCTTCATGAGAGTATATGGGGAACAGGAAACAACAAATAAGCCTTTATGTTTGAACTCACTACTATTATGAATCTTCATGAAAACAAACCCTGGTTTCTTAGAGGGGATCTCAACCTCATCACTAATGCTTTTAACAGACTTAACCAACTTTCCTCCTTCTCCAGCCTGACTCCTTCAGACAAAATTTTCATTGATCTGATCAACAAACACAAGTTGATCGGCATTCCTCCTTCGAATGCATGATTCACCTGGTCTAAAAATCACACTAGGGCCAAAAATAGACCACTTTATCTGCACCTCCAAGTGGGAAGATCAATACCCCCTAGCCTTTGTCCAGATAGCCCCTCGCCCCATCTCTGATTATTTTTCTATCATCATAGACACTAAGTTAAAAAAATGGGGATATAAACCCTTTCATTTCAAAAAAATTTGGTTTTCTGACCCTTTTGCCATCAAGCTCTGGGAGGAGAAATGGACTCTAGCCGATTCCAAAATCAAAAAGTTGGGACACCATATACATAAAAACACTAAAATGGTTAGATATAAGCTCAAAGATTGGCAAAGGAGTCATGCTTATAGCCTGTTAGACAAACTCGATGATCTGGAACAACAACACCTTTTTGTAGAAAATGACCCCTCAGCTGATCCTTCCCTCATTCTCTCCATAAAACCCGAGCTGGATAACATCAAACAATGTATCCATACTAAGTGGAAACAACGTGCCATAATTCGGTGGGCTAACGAAGGAGACAAGAACACAAAATTTTTCCACAAAATATGCAACAACTCTAGGAAAAACATCATTGCCCAACTAAAAATTAATGGTTTCGCCACATCAAACTGGCATCTGATCACCTCACATATTGTTGACCATTTCAAAAAAAATCAACTCCAACCACAAACCATCCTTCCTCAACTCCATAGATTAGCACCTGTTGTGTGGCTGCAAAATTGACTCTCCACAAACCATCATCAACCCTTTCTCTCTAGATGAACTTGATCTTGTTGTCAACTCATTAGGTAAAAACAAATCTCTTGGTCCAAATGACTTGAATGTAGAACTCTACCAGGATAACTAGAAACACTTCAAAAAGGACTTCTGGGCACTCCTTCAGGAATTGCACCTCTACAACAATGCCCATAAGATCCTAAAACATCTCAACCATACATCCATCACCCTCATAAAGAAGGTCGACCAATGAGAGTCCATCTCTTAATTTAGACCTATTAGTCTCATCAACACCTCCTACAAGATCATAGCAAAAACTCTTGCTAATAGGATCAAACCTTACATGAACAACATCATTCCTCTAAATAAGAATGCATTTCTTAAAAACAAAAATATCCATGATGTCTACATCATGGTCAATGAGATGGTCCATATCTGTTACAAAAACAAAACACCCCCGTTAGTCATAAAACTAGACTTTGAGAAAGCTTTTGACTACATCAACTGAGAATGTCTTATCAAAACTCTAGCAGGATTTGGCTTCCCAGATACTTGGAACACCTGGATCCACATATGCATCTCCGCAAACTTCATCTCTACTATCATAAATGGTTCACCTTTTGGGCATTTTAGAAACTCAAGCAGGCTTAGACAAGGAGACCCATTATCTCTATACCTCTTCATCATTGTAGCTTCCTTGCTCACAAACATGATCAAACTTGGTACGACACGTGGTCTCATCAACTCTCCCCAGGAATGTCAGAAAAATATTATCCAATTTATGGATGATGTCATCATCCTTGTCTCTCCTAAAGATACTACCATCATCAATACCATCTGCATCATTGGTATTTTCTCCTACATCTCTGTACTAAAAATCAACCTCCATAAATCATTTATCTTTGGAGTGAACACTGCTCAAAAAACCATTAGCAAATACAAAAACCTCCTCAAATGCAAATTAGAGGATTTTTTTATCAATTATCTTGGGTTACCCGTTACACCTTTGAAAATAACCCACACCATCTGGAACCCAATCATTGAAAAAATCAACATAAGATTATCATCCTGGACAAACAGTTTTCTCAACCTTGCAGGCTGGCTCATCCTCCTAAATAGTGTCATCAACCCCATCACCACACATTACTTGAGTTGCATCCCTTAACCCACCAAAGCTAAGAACATGATCGACAAAACCAGAAGAAGTTTCCTCTGGAACAACCACAATCCTAAAGGTTCCAACAGTAAATACTTCCATCTAGTTAATTGGAACGCCATCACTGCTCCAACAAAATTCGGTGGATGGGGAATCATCAATATCAAAACTCATGCCCTATGCCTCATAGCCAAGATTATCAACATTCTTTCTACTAATAAAAACAAAGTGTGGAGTCAATTTATACTCCAAAAATATTACATGAGTAAATTACCATGGCAAAAAACCAAAAACAACATATCATCACCTCTGTGGAAATACATCAACAATAATATATATCTGATCAGGAACATCATCTATACCACCCCACACATCCACTGTAACATAAACTTCTAGAAAGACCCATGGTTCCACCATAACTCCATCGGGAACCTCCATCCATATCCAAGTCCCTAGAGCTCTAATTTCCTTGAATATTAAAAAAGCACTAAATCTCCTCACCAGCAATAGAACAAATGCGCTCAAAGACACCTTCTCACCTTCATAGCGAGAAATGATTTAAGAGAAATCATCTTTGAACTTGAAAACAATACCATCAACTATGTCTCCTGGAGATGGGAAACTCGGTATACTCCACAAGCATCATACACCTTCATGTCCGATATGGGCCTCATTTCCAACCAAGATCATATTTGGAAAACCAAATGGCGCAAAAATTTAAAATCTTCTTCTGACTATCTCTAAACAACAAACTACTCAATGATCGTAACATCACCAGAAGAGGTTTCTTGGGATCAACCCGATGTTACTTTTGTAAAAATGAAGAAGAGACTATCGAACATATCTTCATAGACTACAACTTCATAATTAATATCTTTAAAAATTTCTTCTAAGATAAACCTGATATCCAAAATATCCTGACAAAATAAAATAGTGTAACTCCTCTTACACTATTTAAGGATTTCAAAATTTAAGACATTCTTGTCTATATACTATGGAATGTGTGGTTGGAAAGAAACTAAAGAAAATTCAATAACTCCAGCTGACTCGTGAAAAATATTTCATTGAACATCTCATTAGACCTTGCTGTAAAAAATTCATGCAGGACATGCCTCAACTTCCACACAGGTGAACCAAGCTGAAGCTAGCTCAAAGAATTTCTTTGCATGGAATGGAGATGGAGGATTCTATACCCTGAAGGAGATCCTGGAAGATGATTCAGATTTCTAAAAGAGAGGGCAAATCAGATGGGTTATTTATGTTCTTTAAGCTTACTCTAGATGTTGAGGCAATGTCTATGAGGTGCCACCCCCACAAACTTATCCTTTATTTTCCATCGCTTTTTCTTGTTTGGTAGACTTTATGCTCCCAAGTTTTGGGAGAACCGTTGGCGAGTTTATGCTTGCATGCGTTTCTTGGTCTAAGTGGATCTATCTTTATTAATGCATGAATTTTCCTCAGAAGATATATTAAATAGCATGGCTCTTATTTCCGTCCGTCCTCGCAAGATATGCGGAATAGAAGGACTCATATTCCCGTGCGGGACAATCCACTCTTAATCTGGGTTATGGAACCTGGCAATCGTGCAGGGAAAAAGCAATCATCACAGCCGATTTAGTTTCAGTTTGTCTGTTCCTCGTCGCTGCTGGCGGATGTTCTGTTTTTAACCTAAGGTATGGAACCTGGCAAATATGTACGAGAAAAGCAATGTTCCTAAAGAAAGGTGTGTTCGTCCGTTGTCATGTGCCTCCCAGACTCCTAGGCTTCCTCCACGCCAGGCGAGCAAAATCATAGCTGGATGGAATCCACTATTATATATCTGACGTAGTTGCAAGTTGACCCTTCTTTGCTCGTCAAATAATCGTATCCCCTTCACCCTTCCTCTCATACGCGCTTACAACGAAAAGGCAAGAACAAAAACTGTGCTCGACCATCTTTCATCACAAGCTATCATCAGATGACGGCTTTCCGTCCTCTACGATATAACCCTCATCCGCTGGTCAACTACATCTTTCGAGCGGTCTAATGTACTCTTAAGTCGGAAGCTTCTATGTCAATTCGTGTTAGATTCCAAAAGATTTTCACTCTTTTCATAGTGTTGTGCATCGGCAATGATAAGTTCGTCGCCAACCACTCCCAAAACTTGCATCAGCTACTGTTGCTTTGGCAACCACTGAAGATGTCGCGACGCAACAATACATTCATACGTGCGTTTGCTCAACCCATACTGGAATCTTATTTCGGAATCATCAATCTCATAATTTTGCATATAATTGTTGGCCCAAAAAATCAAAATGACATGTTTACCCATTTTAATGTCATTCTTCTTCATCTTAATTCTCAAAATGGCACATTTACATGGCAATACGTCCTCACTGGAGACGTATTGCTCTGTGTGAGGGCAATATGTCCCGACAGGTTACCCCGCTGCAGAGCAATACGTCCCGCGTCGGGACGCATTGCCCTGTGATGGGTCCAATATGTCCTGAAGCGGGACATATTGCTCTACAAGAGAGCAATGCCTCTCCGACCCGGACGCATTGGTCCCACCGCAAGACAATGTGTCCCGCTCCAGAAGGTATTGGGACCAATATGTCCAGCTCGGAGACGCATTGTTCTCTCACAGAGCAATATGTCTCCATGCAAGACGTATTGACTGTTAAGCAAACAATACGTCCCCATGCATGACATATTATTTTTTTATTTGATATTTTATGTATTCATAATTATTATTTGTTGCTTATTGATTCGTATGTTAACACTATTAAATATATTTGTACATTACAATTATTTCATTTGTATTTGAATGTGTAATATGTTAAATTGTTATAAATTTGTTAACTTGAATAGCTCTAAACATACATACGGATTATGGAAGTGCTATTGCAACCAACACTAGTTGATTGCTAATTGATTAGATAAGAAGAAATTAATCCAAAAAAATGAGATATCAATTTAAATCAAGGCTACAATATGAACCAACTTGAAGAGAAAATAATACATAATAGTACAATATGATAGACTCAAATACAACATGAAAAAACAGATGATAACATAATATGATAGATCCAAATAATACATAGATGTACATGAACCAACATGAACAAACATATGATATCATAATATGATAGATCCAAATACAAGCTAAATAAATGCCTTCACAATGGCATATATACAAAACAATACAATATATAATAAACTAAGCATGTCCTCCACGCCCACGACGTCCTCATCCACCTCCATGTACATCTGATTCTTGAGTAGCGAACTCATCTGGAGACGCCTCAATGGGGGACAACTGCGTAACAGTAGGCTGGCGAGGACCAGAAAAGTAATGAAAAGTTGGAGGTGGGGTGAGGGGTCTTTGAATACTAGGATGTGGGGCATCATGGGGTGTGCATCCTGAGAAATCAAATGGAGTCAGTGAGTATGTGACATAAGATGGTCAACTCTCATGAATAACTGGTGGTGGGAGTGGAGTGGAGTGTCTAGAGCAGAAGAAGAAACTGCTCCATAGTAGGATGTTGGTAGAGGTGGGGTGATGTATGAAGAAAATGAACCAACTCCTGAAAAGTATAGCCATGTTGGTCCCCATCCCATGAACTGAGAAGTGGGAGTGAGATCAAGAGCATTGGGAATGGGCTCAGACTAAGTGTTACATGTATGAGGAGTAGGAGTGGGTGTGGGTTCAGGACCAGTGATATGACTAGGAGTGGGGTATGGGATCATATGAGCGAGCATAGTTAGGAAGACTCACAAAGTAGCTCCCCTAGATGTCGTAGATATCATCTATGATATGTGTATGAGCTTGTTGTAAAGCCGCTCAGATCCGCACATGTGATTCTACCTGTTCAAACAAAGTATGTACAAATAATAACGACCAATTACATGTATTATAAATAATAAAGATACATAATAATAGTTTGTAAAAGAAATAATAATGATACTCACAAATTGTTGTTGTCGATAACTGGTTGGGTGGTATGTGGTCGGAGGCTGAGTTGGAGGGGCACTACATACTATGGATGATACCATGCATAGTGTAGTTGTGGACTGAAGATTGTGTCTTCTGGTGGAGGGGGAACTAAGCTCTTACGTATGTTGTTCCAAAGTTGCACATCCTCCCTATAGCGATGCAACTAATCCTCAGCAGCACGACCTCTCCCATATAATTTACTAAGGTGTGGCAAGGCAAGGGTAGGTTGTACTTGAACAAAGTCAAATTGTCCAAGTACTCTATCTGGGAGGTGTCACTCTACTACTGTGTAGCACACTAGAGGCACTCAGGCCAACCAAATGTCACGACTCTCTCGACATAATGCTGGAAGTATCTCTAGAATATCCTCAGTGTAAGGAGTTTATTGTATCTGTTATTCAAAAAAATACATGTATGATATAAAAATGAGTAAACTGCATAAAAAATGCAACATATATCATACAACAAGTTAGTAGAAGTAACTTATACCTGAGATGGCAAAATCTGGTCAAATGTAGAATCATAAAACTAGATTGATCCTCTCATAGAATCATTCCTTTGAAGAAAAGTAGGCCACCTATTAAATAAATTGATAACTTAATTTTAGATAAACATTACAAAATATTCAGACAAATGCATTAAGAAGTTGTGTAAATGTATACCTATAACCCAAGGGAACATCTTCTGGCCAATCTCCCCAGTTCATAACAAGTGAACCTGGGCATCCAATTCCTAACCTCTCCTAACACCACATCTACAGTAGAAATACACAACCAGACAAGTGGGCGATTTTCTTGGAATGGGTGGTAGCCTTGTACAACTCCATATACAGGCATGCTAGAGTTGCATCACCCCAAGATAGAGTGCTACAACTTTCAAAGTCAGCCACAAGTGGGAGGTATTGTACATGAACTATGTCCTCGATACTATCTGGAATAAGGTAACTACCTAAAAAGTATAGGAGATAAGCTCTAGTATACCTTATCCTCATTTGTCTTTGTTCTTATTTATATCCCAAGGTGAAATCTATCCCACTAAAGGTCTCACACATCCACCGAAGATGAATATGCCCATTAGACATCCCATCTGGTACATCTCCCAAGAAACTCTCACAAAGGTGATGCCGTGAAGAAAATTGCCCCTCATTTGTGCCTAAAGGATATGCAGCTATGACCGGTGGGCCATCAATCCTAAGACATAAAAGAATTGCAACATCTTGTAGCGTGACACTCATCTCAAAACAGGGAAACCTAAAAGTGTTGTTGGATTTGTCCCACCAGTTAACTAGGGCAGTGATTAAATTGGGATCAAGGTGGATAGTATGTAGATTATGCACAAGCCCAAAACCAGCTAAAGAAATATTTTGCAAAACACCCACGTCAGTAATAGGACAAAGTGACAACAAAAAGTGGTGCTAGGAGAGTCAGAATGATAATTATCTAGGAGCCGTATCTATGAAAAATGTAAATATTACATTAAATGAAAAGTGTAAGCAATAGATTAAATGAAAAGTGCAAGCATTACATGACTTGAACAAACTGAAATGCAAACATTACGTAACTTGAACAAACTAAAATGCAAATATTACATGACTTGAACAAACTGAAATTCAAACATTATATAACTTGAACAAACTAAAATGCAAACATTACATGACTTGAACAAACTGAAATGCAAACATTACATAACTTGAACAAACTGAAATGCAAACATTACATGACTTGAACAAACTGAAATGCAAATATTACATGACTTGAACAAACTGGAATAAGAACATTACATGACTTGAACTAACTGAAATAAGAATGTTACATGACTTCACATTACATTAGGACAAGTGTGTCTATTATGGCCCCTTCTGACACACTTATGACAATGATATGTATATTGATTTAGATCAACATCCATAATTGAAGGCCTTCTATTTTTCTTTGGTATTCTAGCATGCCTTCGTTTCTTAGGGGGTAATAAGGGATAAATACCTCTACTTTCATCAAATAGAGGCCAATACCTCTTGTCGACAATACCATAAAATTTAGTTTTGTATGCGTTCAAATAAGAATCATTTATCAAGTATGGGCTCACACGTACGTCACAATCATAATTGACATATGTTGTAGCTACCCAAACATGACAACATGGAAAATACCATTGTTGTGGAAAACCACAAACACATTCACTGGCACCATTTGGATGCATCATGACTTGGAATTTATATCCATCTATGTCATCAACAAGCCATTCATCATTGTTCACTCGACATGATATTCTAATTTTATTTGCATCCTGTTGTACATTAAAAATCTTGCCATGAAGCCTCAGGGCTATTTCTATCCCGTAATCTGATGACTATATGCTTTATTATGCCTCTGTAACCACATTGTAACAGAGCGATAATATGTGCCAATAATTAGTTCCTATATTGGTAAACCCCTACCACCTTGTAAGACTCCATTTAACCCTTCAACATGATTGCTAGACAATGACCCATACCTACAACCTCTATCATATGTGAGATACCATTGTACTGGATTTTGAGCTATCAAATACTCCTTAGTAGTTGGTTCTATGGTTTCTATATCAGCAATTAGACGATCAAATTCAAATTTATCAATTGTGGATCCCACCTTCCACAAAAGTTCCTTTAACTCCTGTGACTTGAACTTTTTATGGAAGTTCTCACAAAGATGTCGAAGACAATAACGATGTTGAGCCCAGTCAAATTTTGACTTAAGTGATGGAAAAATGCCACTCATTTGATCAGAATTATACACAGATCTGTACGAAGTGGAATGATTGGAATACAAGTTTGTAGAGAACCAAAGAACCACTCCAATGAGTCCTTATTTTCTGCCTCGACAATAGTAAAAAGAGTGAAAATAGACTATTATCAACATCTATGCCACATGCAATGAGAAGTGTGCCATAATATTTTCCAGTTAGAAATGTGCCATCAATAGTAAGAACATGCTGGCAACAAATTATGATATGATGATTCCCAATCTCCAAATATTTTATAGACATATTCCTCCTCGCTAGAAATGCCTTCTTGTATAATATTTGAAGGTTTAGTTCAGCATTCACCTTGTCACAAATTTCTCGTGTGGACATATCCAATTGTGACACTAGGATTGACATTATCATACGAGCAATATAATATGATGTGCATTGGTGATGGTCCTAATTCAGAACAGTTGGTTGAAAATTGTGGCTCCCACTATAAAATTTTATCTTCCATATGCCACCTGCTCTTTTGGACTAGTAAGTGACCAAACTCCAAGAACATCGTTGGTCATGGATATAAAAAAATTTGATAAATTGATTATTTGAGCGTTGTGTACGATATTGGACATTGTTTTGTACTGACCATTTTTGAACCATCTCTATCATAACGACTTTGGATACAAATAAAGCACCCTCATAAATTTCAATGCTGGAAGGTTGTAATTGATACAAACTTCTTGATGAAAATCTTCCACCCATTCGTCATCTTAAAAAACTTCATAGTTACTATCAATGTGGTTGTGTCTGGGCCATTCTCTATCAAATATGGATGGGACGGAACTCAATGTTGTAATAGAGTCAGGGAATGGATGTTGATACCCATCATCAGTTTCAGTTAATGAGTCACCATCTTGTTCACTATTATCATCACCGTCCTGATCACTATCATCATCACCTTCCTAGTCACATATATCATCACCTTCTTATTCAAAATTTTGTTCTCCCTCCTCAACCTCAACACTAATATTCCCAATAATAGGATTTTGAGAGAATTCAGGTGCTTGATTTTGGTGAAATTGATTTAATAAACTCATGTAACGAGGATGCTGGTGGAAAGATGTTTTTTCAAGAAACACATCAATATAGGCATCGGATGAAAGTGAGAACAAAGTTATATATGCATCATCATCGTCAACTGGTATGAGCATATGATCTTCTCTAGGGAAAGATAGGATATATTGATAGAGAACTGGATGGGATTGATGTCAAGTGTTGTATGGATATATGATTTTATTTCAGATAGGGTATTGATAAGTAAAATATTTATGGGTTTAACAGATAGACTAGAATAAGACCCATCAGAGAGAAAATTACCATCATATCAAAGCTTGACAATTTGTGAACGTGAACTAGATGCCATGTTCCTATAATTTTAAAATAAATAAACTTAATTTGAATAGTAATTTGTATTTTAGAACGGTAAATTAACTTAATTGGAACAATAATGTCTTTTCTAGAATAATCATTATTATTTTAGAACAATAACGTCATTTTTAGAACAGTAATTAATATTGTAGAATAATAATTTGGAATTTAAAATTTAATACTAAGAATAACATTACTTGTACCTAAATGGTAAGAATGCCATTTTCATTGAAAACATTTACTTCAAATGTCACTTTCTATAACATTGTTTTAATAATTTGGAATTAAACAGTAGCAATATAATTATTTCATTTTTAATATTACATTGCAGTTTTAGGTCCTAAATTTGGAATTAAATAGTAGCAATACAATTTTTCTGTTTTAATATTGCATAGTAGTTTTTGGTTCAAATTTTAGATTTAAATAGTAGCAATACAATTATTTCATTTTTAATATTACATATTAGTTTTAGGTTAAACATTTTGAATATAAGAATATAGTAGAGAAAATACCTCAAATGATGAGATCTCTCTTGTGAATCAGAATATCAGATAAGAGAAAGAAGAGAAGTAAAATCCCAGCTAGAGAGAAAAAGAAGATGAGAACAATATCATCAGAAATTAGCTTCACCTGAAATCAACTTCAACTAGAATCCCAATCAGAGATCTCTAGAGCAATGGAGAGCAACGAAGAAGCAAAGAAATGGAGGAAATATGTGTGTTTGGGGGCTGATTTCGGCTCCTATATATAGGAGAGCAATACATCCCCATTGGGGACGTATTGCCCCCACGTGGCACCCGTTGTACCCCCCAATGGCTATCTAGCTATTGGGGGTGAAGACTGGGTGTTGCGTGGCAGCAATATGTCCCTAAGAGAGACACATTGACCTGACTAGCCGTTGGGGCGTCTCAGCTCCCAAAGCATTGGTCCCACAACTCAGCAATACATCCTGGGGCGAGACGTATTGCTCTGCGGTAGGGCCAATGTGTCTGATACAGAGATGCATTTCTCTCTCACAGAGTAATACGTCCTGCTTCACGATGTATTGGCCCCGCCTCTGGGCAATACGCGTCACCCGCTCAGACGTATTGCCCTCGCACAGAGCAATATGTCTCATTTGGAGACGTATTGCCCTGCAAATATGCCATTTTGGGAATTAAGATGAAGAATGTGCCATTCTAAGCATTAAAATGGGAAAACGTGCCATTTTAATTTTTTGGCCTAATTGTTGACATCCCTCATCTGCAAATCTTCAAGTAGTTCATTGCGGTACGTCGGTCGAATTGTATTGCCTATTCAAATATATGCTTCTTTTAGTTGCTTGTTAATGATTCCACTCTTATGTATCTAGCTCTTATTATGTTTTTTTTTATTTGTCAATCATCCCACAATCGTTGAACTTTGTTAATCCATTATTGCTAATTTTTTATGTTGCCTCCTCAAGGAACTTGTCATGGTAGTTTGGACTATTTTAACTATTTCATTTATGGTGTTTGTGATATGAGTTTGACATTAACTATGCACCCTTCCCATAGTTTATTGTTAATCGTTTCACTCTTGTAAATAATATTTAGTTCTTATTACATTGTGTTGTTAGTTTTGTTGATGGTTTTGTTGTCGTTCACATCTGTCAGTACTTTTTTGTTGGTTTTGTTAAAGTTGCCTTGTCCAAGTCTTTGTCATGTAGTTTGATTATTTTAACTATTTTATTTAGTATGTCGTATGGTTCTATGATAAACAATGTACCTCCGCCAAGTCACATCCTCTGAACCTCATCTAAATTTCTAATGGTGTATGAAAAAGACATCGGTAAAAATCTCTCTCAGAAACTTACTTGTATTACAAATATCATTGTTCTAACCGGGGTGTTCTGAAGATTTCAGGTAATCCTCTCTTTCTTTCCAATAGATTTTTCTCCATAAATACTTATGAAATTCTGCTATGTAGACGGAATAATTTCTTCATCTCTATGACCCAATCCATGATAGCCTTCTCGAACGTTTTCATAATGGTTCCTTCACATTTCACACTATGACCCAATTCATGACAGCCCTTTCCATATATACTCATTTTTTATACCCAATTCAAAGAGCAGTGTCAACATATATACTCATTTTTAATATCCAATTCAAATAGCAGTGTCCACATATATACTCATTTTTGATATCCAATTCAAAGAGTAGTGTCCACAACCACAATCCTTGCACACACAATATGATACGATTGTTATTTGGCTCATTTTTTTAGTGGCCACAGGGGTTTGGAAAACACAACCTACTAGTTGAGCTAACAATTAAATGTGCCTTCTCAATACTTATTTGGGCAACCTTTCTCTGTGTACTCATTTGATTCCAATCTCATTCGATTGTCATTTTGAATTAACATAACCTCTCTCTATATTTTTTTAATTCAACAACCTTTACCGTGATCAACAATAGTTTATGGCATGTATGAGATTACCCCAACATTTGACTACATATGACTAAATATATATTTAGAATAAGTAAATGCAATGAATGTACTTATTAATTCAATAAAGTAATTATAAGATAAAACTAAGACTTGATTTAACCTGATATCTTCATCATTATATTGGTCATTTTTATTCTTATAAAAATAGTTGAGATGACCATTGTTATATTTTCATCAAGCTGTAGATTGAACTTTTGATGAATCCTTAATCTATTTCAAGTAGATTGACCACGAGGTTGCATTTCAACCAATAAATCGCCTCAACCGTGAACATCAACTTGCATATGCTTAATCTCTGTGAAGACATACATAAACTCTAAGCCCATGGAGATATATATACATTGAACCTTTGATATTATTAAGGCTCTAACCTCATGTTTAATTAGTTATAAACCATTCTGTAGTGACCCCGCTTCTCGATAACTCCCAATTAAGGAAGACCAAGAAGTCAGAGCCGTTATCCCAAAATAGGATCGATGATTTTACAAATAATAAAAAATAATTAATAAATTCTACCATAGACTAAGCTTAAAATGGGATAAAAATTTACTTTTCACATACCTTTAAAAAATTTGGAATCTAGAACTTCTACCCACTGTAGAGTTCTATCTAACTAAATCCTCTTTTAATCGATTCACATTATTCTTCACAAATGCCACTTTATTGTTTGTCCACTTTCAGATATTCCTAAAACATCGACAAACAAAATGTTGGTCAGTATAATGAATTATAGTGGTATGTGGGGGAACCAAAAACTTACATCTATTTGTAACAACATAATGCAACCAAATTATTGCTTAACAGATCAAACTTTATGTACTAAACATAACTACTCAGTCCCTAAATATCTTTGCATCTGTGCTATCCCTGCAGTGGACATAGATACTACCTCTCTCATATGGTAGATCTCAAATAACCCCTATGATCCTACCTTACAGGTAGATCACTACATAGGGTTGTGTATTCGTATGGTCCTACCCAAAGGTTGACTAACACATCGACTCATGATAACCTGATGATCTTGCGCCAAGGGTAGACTATGTACTAGGTCATCCATCTCATCATCATCAAAGCTATAGAGGAGGACTAGGATCTGAGCTAGTCATACTCATATATTTATGGTGATAGCCATAGTCACTTTATAGTTGCATGAAATAAAAGTCAACCAAGTAGTTAATTTCAAGTAACTAGTAAACCTCAAAAATCACCATGAAACTAGAGTGATTAGCCATAAGTGTAACCACATACCTAATTATGAGTCAAAAGAACAAGATATCCATATCCAACTAGATGTCCAATCAAGCAAGGTAAGCAACCAAATCAAGCAACCCTTGATCCTAAAAACATGTATAACACCTAGTTGTTACCATCACATCCCAAACAAATCTTTAATGACTTGGGATACCTTTCTAAGGTTTCTAAGTCTTATTAAGATTCATTAGGGCTTCTTAGATCAATTTACAACTTTCCTCTTTTATATCTATAAAATCCTAAAACAACAGTTCTTGATGTAAAACCCTAATTGCATACAATATCCTCAATGAGTGTCTTTAATCTCAAATTATCTTAGGATAATTATATCCCTACCTTATACATGTATTTTCATGATTAAAACCATTAAAATTCATAATCACCTAGATAAGGGTTTCTAATCTCATTAATGCACGTCATACAAAAGAAACCATAAACTAAGCCAGTTATACACCAAGATCATCCTTCTAGATCTAAATCTTCTTTTTATTAATAGGTTAATATTGGATTATATTATCCAAAGGATAACATTAAATTCAATAATCATCAAATCTTAGGATTTTTCATTAATTAAGTCATTAAGATGACAACTTCAGCTACTTTTCAAATTGCAAGCATAATCAAGCTATAAGTATATTATTATTGAATTCTATGGATATTGATAAAAATCCATATACAATTTATTATCATCTGAATACCATATTATTTTCTAGAAATATCATAATTAAATTAACCTTGGGCCAATAGTAGCATGACACATCATTGCTTTTAATCCTTTTCTTATCTTTCTCCCAGTCGCGGATCTCAACTGGGGTCTGAGTACCCGGGAACCCGGTCGCCCCTTCCACTCATCACCTTCATGGCTCCTCCCATTGTGTGGACTCTATTTCCACAGAGCGAACAGAGCACCAGCATCCAGTGAGGCTCTTGTCTGATCTCGGCATTGATCATCTAGGGGTTGATAGATATGGTTTTCTCTCCCGATTCTGAATATCCAATTTGTAGGACTCCTTGTTGATGATGGAGTGAGAGAGAACAAAAGGATTCCTCACATTACTATTATAGTTTCCTAATATTAATCTAAAAGAAACCACCATTGGATCAAGATCCAACTACTATCGGGCCACATATTAGAACATCAGTCAGAACTGATTTGTGACATTTAATGTTATCCTTCTCACTTTTAGAAAACTTATAAATTTCATATCTTCCAAACAATTTATCCTTTTGATCCCAAATTTTAAAGGAAATTCCATAATAACTTAGACTACTTGTGTGCCAAGTTTGGGACTCAAATGCAAAATTGTGAGATACTTTTCTTCATATGTAAGGTATCTCTTAAAAAGGCATATTTTATCCATATTTTCTCTCTCTTACTCTTTTATTCTCTTTATTTGGGTTCATTTTTACCACAAAAAAACCTTGTGGATTTGAAACTTTTCCATGGTGAATATTCAAACATTTTTCCATGTATTTCTCATATTTTCGTCATTATCTCAAATTTCCCTCTTTAAGATGCATTATTTGATTTCTTCTTTTTCTTTTAATCATATTGGGCTCATTAATATATTATGATCCACAAAATCACATGCACATAGGAAATATTGCAAAGGAAATGCATTCAATACACATAAATTATACAATTCCCACAATCATACATTTATTGGGGAAATTGCATTTCCAACCATATGAACCCAAAAATTGGGGTTGTAACAATTCTATACAATACTCATTGATTTGATCAATTTGATGTTAAACTATTTGTATGTGAACATATTGTTATCAATCTTCTTGGTTAAGACTTATTTATATGAAATATTTGAACCATAACAACAAAAATAAATAAATTGTAAAAATAACTATTTGGAATGTTATGCATCACTTGGACTTTTTAATTTAAGAAGCATGGGGCTTTGCAAATTTTACATAGGCCATGTTCCATATATTCTTTTATGCACACATAAATGCAAATTTTACATCTTTGGAAAAATAACACAATACTTTTAGGTTTTGAATTGTAATGTAGTTAGTCCAATATTGTTAATAATGTATTTTATGAAAAAATCTCATATGTATATGTACTATTTTTTAGAAAAAGATAATAATCATTAACATAGCATGATTAGTAATATTCATGACTAAAATAGCTTTGATGGTTCTTCTTAATGTGGATATAATAGGTGAATGAATTATGTTTTCAGTCCTAGATATTTTAATATTTCTAATAATATTTTATTCATAGTACAACAATAGCATTTAATATTAATATCTTCTTACTTGTTCTCTAATGTTAAAGTTACATAACTTTTGTGACATAGAATTTAAAAGAATAGGAAAATAACAAGGAAAAATTTAAAGATAAAATAAATGTAGATAAATTATATAAAGAAACATGTTTTTGGTTCAATAAAAGAAAAATGTTTTATAAAACATAAATGTAGTTACAGTATTTCAAAATAGAATTTAAACATCCATGTGTTGAGAACTTATTGTCTTATGGAATATGCATATAAGTTATTTTATCACCATGTAATGTTGTGTGTTGGTCAACCATAATATGCCACACTACCTTTCCTATAAATACTTTATATCAATGTGCCTAAGGGTGGTACTCAAATGCAAGTAATTTTTTAGAAACATTAATCCATACATATTCATTGCTCTCACACTAAAGATATGCATCATAATGATGTATAGAACATGAAGTCTTTAGTTACCAATGTAGTCAATATCATGTAAAATAATCATTTTTGGTATTTTATGCATTTTATATTATTATCTATCACAAACAACAATAAATACTAAACATTATGCAAACAAAAACAAAATTAAATGCTACTTTTATATAATTGTGTAATTATACATTGACATTGAATCAATGAGATAATTTTATTTGAATAATATAAATCAAAGGATAATTTTTTTAAATACATATGATTTCGACTACCAGAAGACAACTATCCGTAATAATAATGCTCCTGATGTATTTTCTGTTAATTTTTTTTCTCATCCATATTTGTTGAAGATAAGCTAGGAATAAGTTATAAATTGACAAGAGAAGTATGTGAACGTTTGAAGTTACATTTTTGGTCTTCAAAGTAGGTAATATTTCAGAAACCACTAAGTGGTACACCATGTCGGTATAAGTATAATACAAATTATATGAGATAATTTGATTCATATGTTTCTATAACAATGATGAGGTAGTATTGGATTCTAAGTAACATTAAGGTGATGAAGTTGGACACATTTGAATTCTACTTATTGTGACTCATTCACAGTAATTTTTATATCATTGTAGTCATTTGTGATACTAACAATAGACTTTTCATAGTCAAATACATTATAAAGAATAAGCAAACACATTAAACTGATATGGATATTGTACCATGTACAAGCAATCCTCACAACTAAGTACAACCACTTTTCATTGCTCAGAGTATCATCAACAATACTTTAACAATAATTTGAGATCAAGATGTAGTCCAATACACATAAACTCCATAACATTGTTAGAAGATTAATGGTTAAATAGACAAAGGTGATTATCGTGAACCATCATGCCTTCCTAAATCATTTTAGAAAAACATAGTAACATGTTTAGTACAAAGTGTTATGTATTTTTCCTAGCCATGAACATTATATTGTTTTCTTTTGCTCATGACAAATTGTCATCTTCCACAATAGTTAATTGTTGACCTCCATATGCTACATATATAGAAAAACATGATATATTTACTGAAAAGGTATATTTTGGATATATATGGATAAAATCTCATGGCCATCAACAACATTATTATGATGTATTTCATGTATGGAATAGATTCTTTCATTAAATATTTGGGGAAATATGTATACTTTACGAAGCTCAACTTTTTCTTTCTAACACACAAGTAAAAACATATGAAGGATCTTTGACATATTGGGTTGACAATTACAAGAATATTATTTTTTGTACAATAACAATGTATAATAAGACATATTAAAATGTTACCCTATCAGTCAGAAAGTATGTCAAGATGTCACTTTTTCTTTAGTGATTTAAATATGTTATTTTTACTTATGGAAAATATATTGTATTTGTTTCCTTTATATAAATGAAAAAATGCATCTTAAAATTTAAACAAGAGACATTCTTTAGTACTAGGATTCCAATGAAATAAAATAACTCAATGTGACATTTTACTACATGAGGGGTTGCAGTATTGTATTACAATAAAATTGTTGTTTGATAATAACTTAGTCAATTATATGTTATTAGTCCCTAATTTGAAATATTTCAAATATATGTCTCAAACTATCAAATGAATTATTTTTATGAGTATAATAAAACAAATAGGTTTAACAAAATTTGCAATATCTTACATGCCACACTAAGTAGATAAGAGTATGTTCACCTAAATAAATTATAATGATTTCAAAATAACTTCACTACTAGATAGTGAAAAATAGTAATCATTTTTTTTTATTTTCTGTTGGTGAATTATATTATATTTTTCTTTCCTTTATACAAAAAAAAGTTCATGACAATGATAAAATAAATAACATTATTAATATCAACTTTATATAAAAAGTGAAAACTTTATGTAAAAATTGAATAAATTAAATATTGATAATGCTATCATGGTTACACTAACAAAAAGTGTGTAACTAGAGAATTTCAATAACGTTTTATAGAAGATGAAACAAAATAAAAAGAGTGAATTTAATTAGAGTAAAGGAAACATCAATTACTGATTGTGAAGAAATCATATATAGTAATGATGTAAAATCAGAAAGAAAAGTATGACTTCTAATAGAATTTTTCCTACTTGATATAATAGATGTTTGAACTATTAGATTCTTCTCAGTTTTTTATTGTTAATAATAAGATATTACTTTTTTGACTATATGTAGCACATCACTCTAACCAACATCATGTGCAAAGCACATGCATTTACTAGTGAACAAGTGATGTGTTTTTTGTTTTATCGATATGTGTTGAAGCATGGAAGTTGGAACGCAAACCGATACGTGGGTTAAAACGTCAAGTATCAAAGTCTCAAGAGGCCAGGGCAGTACACGTGGGGTTTGAGTCTGTTTAGGGGGGTTTCTCTCATTTCTGGGCCGTCTTGGGTGGACGATGTTCTAACTGGGGCTGAGCTCTATGCCAAGCCCCCACCTCATTCGGTCATCATTTTGTTGGTCTGGGAGTTTTGTAGCTATAGAATTGCCCTTTTTGCATGTTGAAGCATGGAAGTTGGAACGCAAACCGATATGAGGGTTAAAACGTCAAGTGTCAAAGGCTCACGAGGCCAGGGTAGTACACATGGGGTTTGAGTCTGTTTAGGGGGGTTTCTCTCATTTCGGGGTCGTCTTGGGTGGATGATGTTCTAACTGGGGCAGAGCTCTATGCCAAGCCCCCACCTCATTTGGTCATCATTTTGTTGGTCGGGGAGTTTTTTAGTTATAGAATTTCCTTTTTTGCATGTTGAAGCATGGAAGTTGGAATGCAAACCGATATGTGGGTTAAAACGTCAAGTAACAAAGGCTCACGAGGCCAGGGCAGTACACATGGGGTTTGAGTCTGTTTAGGGGGGTTTCTCTTATTTCTGGGCCATCTTGGGTGGACGATGTTGTATCTGGGGCCGAGCTCTATGCCAAGCCCCCACCTCATTCGGTCATCATTTTGTTGGTCTGAGAGTTTTGTAGCTATAGAATTGCCTTTTTCGCATGTTGAAGCATGGAAGTTGGAACGCAAACCGATACTTGGGTTAAAACGTCAAGTATCAATACACATAGGGTTTGAGTCTGTTTAGGGGGGTTTCTCTCATTTCTGGGCCGTCTTGGGTGGACGATGTTCTAACTGGGGCCGAGCTCTATGCCAAGCCCCCACCTCATTTGGTCATCATTTTGTTGGTCTAGGAGTTTTGTAGCTATAGAATTGCCTTTTTCGCTACAACTTTTTTTCTTCTTCCATGGACTGGACATGTACGTAAATGATTACCACAGGAGGCCATGTACATGGGTGTTCGCAGAATTCAGATGGGTAGAAACATAGAACTACGATAAAGCGGGTGATGATATAGAAAGAACCCCACAAGGAGAGATATAACTGAGCAATAAGTCCAGAGCATGGGAATGGTTCCCCTCTCATCAATAGCTAGCTAGGGTAAGGAGATATTAATGACTTAACAAGGGGATAACTTGGAGTAATTAACGCAGTCACTAAAGCGTCATAATCAAATGGTGACCCTGGCATTATTATCCATATCTATGCCAACAAAAGTGATAAGCTATGCATAGGGAAAATGCCTTGATCATTCTTAAAGATGGAGAAAGGCTTTACTGAGATCTTTCAACTTAAGAGTTGAAGAAAGATCACATGCTAAAAAATGAGATCTAGGAAGAATGGATCTATGCACTCGCGTGCGTGTACACACACACACACACACACACACACACACATATATATATATATATATAGAGAGAGAGAGTTTGTCTTTATTTCCTGCGCGGATAGTATTCATTAGTTATCCATGTGATTAAGTGCATCTGGTATTCACCTTTCCTGCCATCGTGTCCGGTCTCCGTGATAATGCCAGTTTGGTGCATCTATTATGTCTTACGTGTCACGTGCTTCTTGGTGTGACCATACTCTATGCAAGTGGTTGACGAATAATGTAGGAATGGAAAGCAAATAAACATTAGATAGAAAAATTGTGATAATGTGGATGAAAGATCCATTGGTAGTGATGCACTTATATGCCATCTTAATATAGAATGTGTACATTTAACTCAACAATTATCTATTTTTAAATCAACAATCAAAACTGGAGATTATTTTATGTTGTCTCTTAGTTAGTGCTAGTTAGCCTCTTGTGACATATTATGATTTCTATACGTATATTACAAAGTATCCACTATCTTTACAAGTCATTTCTGTATATTATAATATAATCAATCACATTACAATTTATATATGTATAATACAAAGTGTTCACAATCTTTATAATTTGCTCATGTATATTACAATATATACAACCACATTACAGTTTATTAATATATCTTATAAACTTCACGCCTCACTATCTTCTGGCCAAATTGGGGTGATTTTATTTTCCTTCTTAGTAAGTGCAATAAACCTCTTCTCTTGTGTCAAAAAAAATAAACCTCTTCTCACGTATTATGAAATCTATGTGTATATTACAAAGTGTCCACCATATTTACAATTTGCTCTTGCATATTTCAATTTATATGTATATTACAAAGTATTTTATCCATTCCATTACATGATTAACATTATAGAATGTTCCTTCTCATTATAAATTTGTTTATGTCTATTACAGTTTTAGTTAGAGAGATTATCCATATATTGGATAACTGTATATTTCTTCTTCTTCTTGGAAATGGTTATTGGTGTCTTTGTGTACACGCTCCATTTTGGTAATTTGTACTATAATAAGTGTCATTTTTAATATGGATAGTCACATTATAATAAACAAGAGCCAACTGTAATGTAGATGATAGTTTTATAATATGGATAGTCATATTGTAATAAGCAAGTGTCATATGTAATATGAACAGTCACATTAAAATTGGCAAGAGCCACCTGTAATGTAGGTGATAGTTTTGTAATATGGATAATCATGTTGTAATAAGCAAGTATCATATGTAATATGGACAGTCACATTGTAATAGGCAAGAGCCAACTGTAATGTAGGTGACAGTTTATAATATAGATAGTCATATTGTAATAAACGTCATCTGTAATATGGACAGCCGCATTGTAATCTACAAGAGCCAACCGTGATGTAGGTGACAATTTTGTAATATGGATAGTCATATTGTAATAATCAAGTGTCATCTGTAATTTAAATTGAAAATACAAGTGAGTTTGCAAAATTTATTTATGTAGTAACAAAATATAATGTGGTTAGGCATACTATAATATGTAGCTCGCATTGACAAATCATATATCCTCTACATACAATTTAAATTGAAACTACAAGTGAGTTTGTGAAATTTGTGTATGTAGTAACAAAATGTAATGTGGTTAGACATACTGTAATAAGTATGAACAAATTGTAATGACAATAGATATTTTATAAAATACCGACAAAAATCATAGAACATCAGAAAAAGCTGATTGCACATGTTAAGAAGGAAAATAAAATAATATGAATTAAAAGTGTTCCTACACGTTGACATTTATCAAAATTTCATATCATGATTAGATAGACAAGAGGTGAGAGTTATAGAATCCAAATTCAAACTCTCGCATATGGTTTAGTGACCAATAATATATGCATTATATTTTAGAATTTAAAAATATGTGTGTACCATTGGGTTCATGTATGGATTTTTCCACGTTTGCTATTTACATTATTTGCCACCTACAACTTAAAACGTAATCGGTACTTTACTATTTACCGTGAATGCCACCGCTCAATTGAAAGTTAACCAACAATTTAATATTTACCATATGTGTCACTGCCTACTCAAGCTACGGGTAACAAAGACTCACTACCCGCGCGGGCAGCGAGTGAATCATATATATATTATATATATATATATATATATATATATAGGGCCCATCTTTATTGCCCGCGCGGGTAGCTACCCGCCCACCCTTCCGATCACTTTTTTTTCAAATTTTCTTTTCGAAATTGTAGAGGACTATTTTGTCTAGCTCTCCAAAAAATTTGAGCCTAAAATAATATCATTTGCCCCTCCAAAATAAAAAAAAACCCGTCCTTATATATATCTGATGTATATTTTGTACATAGTTACTTTTTTAGCCAGCAGCGTTACTTTTTTGACATCATAATTACTTTTTTTACAGCAGAGTTACTTTCTTAGCTAGGAGAGTTACTTTTTTGGCTGCAGGGTAGCGAAAATCTATGCTACCCGCGCGGGTAATGAATGAACACTCATATATATATATATATATATAAATGAGATCTAGGAAGAATTGATATATACACATAATATATATACATATATATGTATATATATATATATATATATATATATATATATATATATATATATATATATATATATATATATATATATATATATATGACATTCATTCAATACCCACGTGGGTAGTCTGAAATTCGCTACCCCTCAGTCGAAAAAATAACTATTTGGTCAAAAAAGTAACTATGTGAATTAAAAAATAACTATGTTGATAAAAAAGTAACTATACGACTCAAAAAGTAAATCTGAAAAAAATACATAGCAAATATATATGTAATTGTATTTTTATATAGATTTTTCAAATGTAACTATCTATGCATGAAAAATAACAGTTTGCAAGGTAAAGTGACCCTCTACATTCCCATATATATATATATATATATATATATATATATATATATATATATATATATATATATATATAATAGAGTCAGGCTAGAATACACTCAAGTGTATCTGGAGCGAAATACACTCAAGTAGTATTTCATGATGCAATATTTTTTTTAATCTAATCCATTGATCTTCTTAAACATATCGTGAATAGCTCATACATAAAATTTGAGCACATTTGGATATGTATAGCTCATGTTATGAAGACCACCAAAATTATACATTTCAAATTAGTTTTGTGCGTCGATTTTGTTTCCCTTGGATGAGTGACTTACAATCATTCAAATGAACTCAAAATTTGTATGTTGCCTAATTATAGTATGACAATGAAGATCAACGGTTTATATTTTATAAAAATAATAGTCTTGATATGAAAATACCACTTAAGTGTAGCGTGGGATCCATACACTCGAGTGTATTCTAACATGACTCATATATATATATATATATATATATATATATATATATATATATATATATATATATATATATATATATATATATATATATATATATATATATATATATATGGAGATTTATTCGCTACCCGCGTGGGTAGCCTGATTTTTCACTACCCATACATCCAAAAGTGTAACTATATGATACACAAAAGTAACTCTACGATCAAAAGAGTAACTATATTGATAAAAAAGTAACTATATGACTAAAAAAGTAACTGCGCAGAAAATATACAGTCAGTAAATATATGGACATTATTTTTATTTTGGTGGGGTAAATGATATTATTTTTGGATAAAAAAATTTAGAGAGCTAGATAAAATGTTGCTCTATAATTGTGAAATTTAAAAAAAAATGACAGGAAGAGTGTGCGGGTAGCTAACCGCGCGAGTATTAAAGATGAGCCATATATATATATATATATATATATATATATATAATCGATTTGATCATGCAAATAAAAATTCTACAATTATGCGAAAACAAGAATGCCATATGATATTGACAACGAGTGTGCTCTAGAGGGCGCACATGCGTTGATCGATACAACCTTCATTGTTGAAAAGAGTGTAACCAATATTTACTCGTTACTAGCCAAGACTAGGGGTGAGCATTCGGTTAATTCGGTTCGCTTAAACGGTTAATTTGTGGTTTGAGATTTTAACCATTAACCTAACCAAATTGAGTCGGTTAATTCGGTTATTGTCCAATCGGTTAATGGTTAATTTGGTCGGTTAATTTGGTTAACCAAATAACACTTGTGTAATAATATTATTTGAAATTGTTATAGAATTTGGGACAATATTGTTATATTATAGTAATATTGTTATAAATTTAATTGTGTATGGCTCGTAAAACTTGATTACTATATATATGGGGAAGTATTTTGAAATAGAAGTACAACTATATATGTATATATACATGTGTAAGATATTATTTATGAATGAATTCTGACTATTCGGTTAATTCGGTTAACCAAACCAAAAATATCTTTAACCGTCAAATTAACCATTTAACCGATTAACCGAAATAAATTAACCAAATTAATTGAATTGACCCAATAAAAGTAACCATTCAGAATTAACCGTTCGGTTAATCGGTTATTAACCAAATTCTGCTCACCCCTAGCCAAGACATATGAGTATATGTTCCAGAATTTACTATTTATTAAGCATATATAACAATGTACCGATCATGATTTAGTCTTTCAAAACCCAAAAAGAAGCATACAAACATAGATTAGATTGACAATCGTATCCAAAATACATTAAGAAATGTTATATTTTGTACAACGGTTTACAGAAAGGTAGAAACTTCTTTTGACAATGTTATTTAAAACTTTTAGATGTTGAGGTTATCGGGTCTTCCAAATCATCCAGGATCGTGCAAGGATTTTCCAGTGAAAATAACAGAGATTTATGGGTGAGCCCACCCTAAGTACATCAACAGGAGGGGCAGAAGAACATTTTTAGGGGCATGTACATGCATAAAAAAAAGGTACGGTGGACCACTTCAGCAGTAGATAGGGGCTGAGAACTAGCTCCAACATAGGAGTCTGGGTCAATGACTTGTGGTGTAGCCAAGTACGTATCACCCACTGGCAGATCACAACAGGGAGGATCAACATGGCCTAATCTATGCCTCACTCTCATGGCATGTTCCTCTTTTAGCCGCCAACTTCCCCTAGCCTCCCTGATAGTTCCTGCATGCCCAACTAGGTCTACAAAGCTGTCAAGGCCCTCCACTTTGTGAAACAAGGCAGTTATACTATTAGGGTAAGGAAGCAATAAGGACGTGACTGAGGTAGTTGGTGGTTTTAACTGGTCATCAATGTCACTTAATTGGATGTGGAGATTGAAGTGTGAGACCCAATCGACATAAATAAGATCCTCAAAAATAATTCCCACTATTTTGACGAAGCCTTCGCACCTTTCATAGAAGGCCAATCCAGCATGGCCATATAGGAGGTGTAAGGCAAAGCCTCCAACATGATGAAATTAGGTTGCCCAACCAATGTGTTGCTCCAAGATATAGAGGAGCCAACCCATTGAGAAAGGGAGGAGATTGTGATACATCCTGGGGTGGAATGTCTCGCCGAAGGAGCACACACCGATTAACATAGTGGTCAAAGATTATGGGATGTGTGGCAATTTTGAGTTCGTAGTGGATGAAAAATGCACTTTCTATGACGAGGATATTTTTGTATAATTGGTTAATGGAACGCTAGGTGACCACTCTTTTACTCCTAGACCTAAAAAGTCAAAGTGATAATGACATCATTACAGTCTCCAATTCTTAATATATTTGATAGATACAAATGCACTCTTACAATGAATGCTTCCACCACCGTAACAAATTACAAAATTTTCATTTGAAGTTAATCAAAAACTTATCATGTGTTAGTTACGTAGTGAGAATTACTGAGGGGATACTTTTTTCTATTATTTGTATTTTTATAAATGCAACTTGGTTCTCCCCCCACCCTCAACTCTATTAGTGATACAAGTGGTTGGACAATTCACTGAGATATATAATTACTTAAGCAATTGTCAAGCAGCGAGATTTATTTAGAGAAAATTGGATAATGACAGATTCCATAGTCAATATATTAGTATCCACTGTTAAATCATACCAAGAACCAATATTGATGTAATCTTTGAACCAATATTAATACATATATATAAAACACATTCATTAAGGACAAAATGTGTAAGATCATGAACCTAAATGTGGAAATAAAATAACGGTCATGGATCTTTATGTAAAATTGATAATGCACTCGTATGGTAATTTCAATGTGGTGAGTTTCTTAGATTTTTTTAAAAGCCCTCATTCCCATCGACAATTATCACCGAAGTCCAAAAATCTTGTTCTAGGTCCACTACAGTTTAAAGATGCTTTCATTAGACCCCAACATTTGTGATGAAGTGGTTAGTAGTTTGATCCTTTTCTCTCTCTACCTAAACTCTCTCGATGGCATCAAAATTCCATCACAAGTGTTGAGTCGCCCCCATTGCCGAGATCAATTAAACGATTCACATAGAAAAGTAGTTTCATTCCATTAGAGATGCATTGCATCAAGCTAGGTTTGCTGGACTATTAGAGTTGAAGATCAAAATCATGTCTCTGGATTTATATAAGTTTCTATACAATTCATTTTGTGTAGAGACTAACACCTATTCATGTGTGAATGGAAAATGGGTGTACATTGCAACAGCCGATACTTTAGGAGTGTATGGTCTTTCGAAAGACAATATGCAAATCAATCTCAATGATAAAGTAAGAGGATCTAAATCATGATTAACATATTTGGCCAACAAATTAGGATTGAAACCCAACTAAAAGGGTTTCATCTACTTGGAAGATATCAAATTAGTTGTTTCAAGTTCAAAGGAACGCACATGTCATATCATAGATGGACATCATGCACATGATAGGGAACCCTCTCACGCCATCTAACTCTATTCTCATATCATTGAACTATCGAATGTACATAGAAAACTAACCCAGTGTAAGGAACTACAACTAGGTTAGCTATGTTTTCGACTACATGCTCGAAGAAATGTCCAACTACAAGGAAAACAACTATAATGGAAAACTTGTGGGAGATTTGCACCTGATGTTGGTAAGAGATTAACCTACAATATTACTTATATTATTGGCATCCAATAATAGTTTTAGCAAATGCATCAAGCTGGGTCATTTCAAAGTTAATAGTAGTTAACACAAATAAGATTTCACATAATTTTAGGTTTGATGTATGTTCAAATAATGGATCCATGCAAGTATAAAATCAGTTCTCTTTAATTTTTATGTTGGTAACATTCGTGCCGAGTTAGCATATGTATAAATGACTTCATATTTCTTGCAGGTACACTATACAGACAACATTTTTGGTGAGGGAAGGTTGGCACCTCCCCCAACATGTTGTATGTAGACTCATGTTACAGATACTCCTTCCCTGGAAGTGCTAATGGATGAAACATAGCTTTTTGTCCCTAGTGAAGTGAGTAAGGATGTTGTTGCTCAAGGGGGGTTATTCTCTAATATCCACCTATTGGAAGATGATCTGGCTGAAAACAAATTCAAACCAGAAATAAGGATTGCCAATTTGCAAATCATGCATCAAGAGTACAATAGAATTGCTAACTATTACAAGTAGAAGCTAGATGTAGTGTATAAGGATCTCAAAATGTACTTACAAAAATGCAACCTTAGCTAGCTTGTAAAGGTTGTCGGTGACTGCTCAGCATTGGTGGTGTCTCCCAATAGGAAAAAGAGGAAGATGACTTCAAACAAGACGTTGAGTTGTCATATAAGATCTGTATCATATAAAGGGCATCCTATAAAAATGTACTTCAAATAATGTCACTCATACATTAAAGGTTTCATATTCAAAGTGCCCACAATTAGGGATGGTCGATGGTAAGGAACAATATGTGACTAATATTCCTCAATGTGCCACATACACTGATTATTCTGATGGGGTAATGCAAATTACTCTCAACACTTGGAGGACACTAATAACAACAATGATAAAATTTCGATTGATGGAGAGCCTCTTGAGACAATGATAGTTTGTGAGAAATGGATACAACCAATTTCGTAATGCTGACAAAAGAGATTAGTAGTACGCACAATGAGGGTCACAACTCTAATAGATGGAATTAAGAAGAGGAGGATGGTGAACATGAGCAGCAGATTTAGGATGAATCTAAGGTCAACAAGGAGGAGGAAGCTGAGAACAAGAGGAGTGAGGATGTTGAGGACAAGAACAGCAAAGAAATAGAGATGAAGAGGAGGGAGGCTTCTGAGGCCAAAGAGAAGGAAGAAGCTAGGGTCAAAAGAGGGGAGGATTTAATGTTAAAGAGAAGGATGAAGCCAAGGAAAGGAAGAGGAGAGAAGTTGAGGCAAAGATGAAGGAAGAATCCTAGGCCAAGAAGAAGGAAGAACATGATGCTAAGAAGAAGGAAGAAGAAGAGGACAAGAGGAGGTGGGAAATAGAGGCAAAGAGGATGGAGGAAGTCAAGGCAACAAGGATGGAGGAATCACCTTTATAACAACCCATGTTTTAGGACTGCGTTTGATGATGTCAAAGTGTGCCCAATGACATGTGTTGAGTGTAGTGATTTCAGGTCAAAGAATCACACTCACCACCATCACTGTGAGTACTGACTGTGACTACCATGTCATGGTTCCATGTAACAAACTCACTGTGGGTCTGTCCGGTACACTTGTTCTCTAACAAGTACCTATGTGTTTGGTTTGATATCTCTATATCATGACTAATGAGATCCTGTCATCAACCAACACCACAATCTAGTCTTGTGTGTCATTGATGTCTATCTGCCTTCCACAATGACATCCGACTAGGGACAAAACAAGAATGTACAAACTCTTAGCATTCGTATGATCTCATCGTTCAGGTCCTTAACCTGAAAGCATACGTCATTGAGTATTGTCATTCTCTAGACATTCATTCTGTTCTATCACTATCTCATATGACTGAACCAGAAAGAATTGAAAGCTTGCCTTTGATGTTTATCAAATCAGTCTTAATGTATCCCACCAATCATCCCATGATTGGCTCTCAGGGCATACACACCAACAGACTCCCACTTGCACTGCGAGCCAATCACCCTTGAATCATATTCACAGTGATCTTCAAACATGTCCCACATGTTACTGTGCTCTAGTACCAACATAGTGAGTAATGGCAACACCTTGCCAAAGTCAATGTAAATTGCATGTCTCTCATCTCTTCACTGCACGTCACACGTATGAGATAGACGGTGCACCATGCTAGGGCGTGCCCACACTTGGTCGATCAAGCTTTTCACGTGTGTCACATTTGGAAGGCATCTAAAACTTAATATTTTAATGAGGGATTTGGTTTTTATATACATATACATATCCAATCACCACAATACATAGTATGTATCATATACATGCTATATCCCACAGAAAACATGCACAAAACGATAAAAGGCGATGATTAATGTGATTCCTCGAGCCAAGAGGAATCACGATCATCTAGGTCTACATCACATGCAACCTGTATAAGATGAACTTTGTGCCTTGCCATCCGAGTAGATCATCTCATCACATGAATGATCTGTTCTCTCCAGCCGGTCGTCTGGGTGCCACCAGCCGATCGGTTGGCTCCTCCAACCGATCGGTTTGCCTGGTCGTCGTGCATCTCGTCACATCCGCCACCCGGTCGTCTCGTTCCTCGAACCGGTCATCAACCGATCAGTTCACTCCTTGAACCGATCGTCTAGAACGTCAATCGATCGGTTCACGCCTTGAACCGATCATTTCAGATGTCGTCTTGATGTCCGCCGGTCTTCGACATAACAGGAAATAAAATCTATCCTAATTATTACATTGCTTAAAAGGGAAACCCCGAGTTACATTCGGGGGGAGCAAAGGTAGGAAAGAATCTCGAATTATTTCGAGTTACATCAGGAATAAGAGAGGGAAGATCGGTGCGCCAACTGAGATGTAAGAAACCACAAACAACCACACACATATTGGAGTTTATAGGCCATAATCACGCTATACATTCACCACAAAACTCGTTTAAGGGCAACGCGTATCGAGTGCATTAATAATACATATCATATATGTAATTTGGGATTTTTGGATTTAAGATTGGACATGCATAAATCCAATATTATTCGCATCGCATGCAATAAATAAAGGCGACAAACCAAAATCGATCATATCGATATTCCTAAAATATAGAACAGTTGACGTGGCTCTGATACCACTGTTAAAAGCCAGGACATTGGAAAAGGAATTGTCCTCTCTATCTGGAAGAACAAAAGAAGAAGGAGGCGACTGAAGCCTCTACTTAAAGGTGTCATGAAAGTAAACTTGTAACACTTTTTGAGGTATATGATACCAAGATGTAAAGTGTAAAGCACTCATAATTGGGGCAAGTGTTTCCGCCATAGATAGAGTACTTTAGTTTATTTTCAGCCTACAAGGCATGTAATATAGTTATGAACAGCTATTTCATATATTGCCAAAAGATAGAAACACTTTATTTTGCATATTGTATGAAAATGATGGAAATTAATAAAGTTGAGTTTTCAATCTTAGAGATATGATCTTTGTGGCAATGCCTTGTTTATCTTGTGGTATTCGATATGCATAAGATAAAATGATACCTAAAAGTTATTAGATAACTCAAACAATCAAATTAGCATCAATCATGAGAAATTCATTTCTAGTTTCCATGTGATGGATAAATCTAGACTCTTTTGGTTAGAGAACCAGTAAGAGACATGAATATCTTGGACATGATTAATCAATCTTCACTAATGGTAGTGAGAGAATGATTATCCTATTAGGTATAATACATGTGATGTATTTACATACCTATTGGAATGAGTGCTAATACTTCAAATGGTGTTTAGAGAAATACCAATATGAGTATCTTGAAGTGTTCAAGATTATCATAGATGAAGTACAAATTTGGTAAAGTGTTAATTCTTGATGAGATAAATGAATGAAATACTTGGACCAAATGTTTGAGATCCTTTTGAGTGATTATGATAGTGTATCATAGTGAACTCATGATTAAGGCATGGTGATGTCTAAATCAAGAAGGAATCATACTCTAAGGAGTTAGAGAATGATCATCAAATAACTGAATTCTTCTTAATAAATGAATACCCCACACTAATAAAAGAAATTAAGAATCACAAGGGTTGTGAGTTCTTATATCTTTAACAGATACACCTCAATTATCTATGTGATAAGTTGTTCATGTGATGAGTCAACTATCTAGATGAATATGAGGAATCGAATTCTGAATTATGGTTTATGACCATTACATCCTAAATGAAATCCATGTCAACCATAAGGTATGACCTTGATGGTAGCACTCATTGGCTGAAATCCGTAAGTGTAAATGAGTTTTAGGTGTTAAGACACATGGATAACATTTTGAGAAGGATGATGCTTGTTGATTGCAACTTAATGACTAAGACATTTGGCACATGGATACTAAAACTACATTCCTATGAGGAATAAAACAAGGATGTGTATGTGACACAACCTATAAGGTTTATGAATCCACTAATGCAAATGAAGTCTATAAGTTACAATGGACTAATCAATGTGATTGATTGAGTACAAGCAACTCAGAATTGGATCTTTACTTTGATAATATAGTCAAAAGGTTTGACTGATATGTCAAAGATAAAGAAGGAATCTGTGATTTAGTGGGAGCGTGTTCACATTCCACATGTTGATGTGAAATGGAATTGTTCTAGAATGGAAATCCAAAAGTGGAAATTATCTTTAAGGAAGATAGAGAAGTTTCCTATGTGATAGGAATAGAGATCTATAGAGATAGTTCTCGAAAACCTCTTGACCTAAAAAGAGAAAGCATACATTGGCAATCTGTACTGAAGGGTTCAGTATGCACAGATTCAGTGGGAGAAAACTTGTCCATGTTACATGGAGTTAGTATCCCAAGGCCAAGTGTCCAATTCTTATGAAGAATATGAACACTAAGAATAGATATGATCTATCATGTATGTAATCATCCCATTATCTTGCATGTATGACATAGCAAGAATAAAATGCAATCATCATTTTTTATGTATGGCATAACAATATGATGTACTCATCCTGATAACTCGTATGTGGGACATGACGAGTGGATGTCTGTCTACTTCCAGTAAGGGTTACTAGAATACCATGAGAACTTGATATGTACTTGTGAAGTACTGGTTCCATGGAGATAAGGAAGAGTTCGATGTAAAGAGTTACATTGATGCGAACTTCCGAAAGGACAGAAAATTAATCGCAAAATATATATAGGATATATAAAAGTGAAGGTTTGTTGATAATTGGAAGTGTTCCAATAAAACCATTCAAAAGGAAAATGTCGAGTATCTATGCGTTAGAGAACAACAGTAGATACTATATGGATTTGGAAGTTCATGAGATGAACTTATAAGACATTCTTCTCATTGATGACAAGTCTGGAATCCTTGATCATGCAATGTGGCTAAAGGTTAGCAAAGGAATACTAGATCGCATATTATGGCAACTCCATCTCATACGTGTGACGTGCAGCGAAGAGATGAGAGACATGCAATTTACACTGACTTTGGCAAGGTGTTACCATTACTCACTATGTTGGCACTAGAGCACAGTAACATGTGGGACATGTTTGAAGATCACTGTGAATATGATTCAAGGGTGATTGGCTCGCAGTGCAAGTGGGATTCTGTTGGTGTGTATGCCCTGAGAGCCAATCATGGGATGATTGGTGGGATACATTAAGATTGATTTGATAAACATCAAAGGCAAGCTTCCAATTCTTTCTGGTTCAGTCATATGAGATAGTGATAGAACATAATGAATGTCTAGAGAATGACAGTACTCAATGACGTATGCTTTCAGGTTAAGGACCTGAACGATGAGATCATACGGATGCTAAGAGTTTGTACATTCTTGTTTTGTCCCTAGTCAGATGTCATTGTGGAAGGCAGATAGACAAAAATGACACACAAGACTAGATTGTGGTGTTAGTTGATGACAGAATCTCATTAGTCATGATATAGAGATATCAAACCAAACACATAGGTACTTGTTAGAGAACAAGTGTACCGGACAGACCCACCGTGAGTTTGACACATGGAACCATGACATGGTAGTCACAGTCATTACTCATAGTGATGGTAGTGAGTGTGATTCTTTGACTTGAAATCACTACACTCAACACATGTCGTTGGGCATACTTTGACATCATCAAACGCAGTCCTGAAACATGGGTTGTTATAAAGGTGATGATTGGGTGGCTTTGACACATGGGGCTTTTGAGGGGTGAGTGATAGATATGGGATTTGTCCCTCCTGAGGGAGTTTGATATCCATGGCCACTTGATGAGTAGGATTGAGATAGGCGTGTGCGCACATGTGTGAATCAGTATGTGATATTGATGTCATACATATCTCCTTCAATCTACTCTGAGATCAAGAAAGTGAATGAACATTGACAGGATGACTGTTCCATGCCTTGAGTTCATTCGGGATATCAGTGACAAAGGAATTATACATTCACTGTAACACCACTCACAGATTGTAGGATGAAAGTTGTTCTCCAACTTTCTACTTTCACTTGGGTAGCACTGATGTGTGACTAGGCACCGCTCTTTTCTTGTGAAGTCATGAGTGTTATGGATTTTCACTGCCAACGTGAAATGGACCTGTAGGGTCACACACATAGAATTTAACCTCGCTCTGATACCACTATTGGGTTTTAGGGGAGGCAGAGAAGGCAGCGGAAACAAAAAAAATTCTCCCCAAACCCAGAACAAGGAAACACGTCAACATCTATATAATAGTAAAGGATGGTTTGTGGAATCATACCTTGTCCCGAGGCTTGCTCGGCGACAATACCTCACGGCTTGCGCAGTCTTCAACTCCGGTCTTGGACGGCGTCTGTGCAGCTCCTGGTCGCATCGGGACTGACGACTCCTCCTCCTATTAGACTGTCAGATGACAGTTGTCCTCCTGAGCGACAGTGTCCTCCCACCTCTGTAGTAGTCCACACGGACCACCTGGAACTCCACACTCCTTGTCTCACAAGGAAGTGGAAGGAGTCACACCCTCCTGTTGACGTACTAGTCGCCAACACACTCTCCTGCCTCCAGTTGCAACTGCAGTTGTCCTTCCCTTGTTGCACCTCCCTTTTGCGGGAAGCACTTGCTCGGGCTCTCTCTCAGTTACCAAAATCAGAGAGAATGACAACTTTGTAGAGCAACTGGTTGCACTGATTTGTCCTTTGAGAAGCCCCCAATACCCCTATATATATAGGAGGTTCATGGGATAGGGTTCTCCATCCCGGGCAATGCGGGACTAAAAGCAGGAGTAGAAGGGTTCGAGATTTTCCACAAAAGCAACCAACTCGCAACCTGAACCAATCGGTTCAGAAGTGAACTAATCGGCTCATGGGTCCCAACCGATCGGTTGGTCTTCCAACCGACCGGTTCACTTGTGAACCGATCGGTTCAGGTTGTGAGTTGGTTGCTTTTGTAGAAAATCTCGAACCCTTCTACTCCTACTTTTAGTCCCGCATTGCCTGTGATAGAGAACCATGTTCCATGACCCTCCTATATATAGGGGTATTGGGGGATTCTCAAAGGACAACTCAGTGCAACCAGTTGCTCTGCAAAGTTGTCATTCTCTTTGGTTTTGGTAACCAAGAGAGAGCCCGAGCAAGTGCTTCCCGCAAAAGGGAGGTGCAGCAAGGGAAGGACAACTGTAGTTGTAACTGGAGGCAGGAGAGTGTGTTGGCGAATAGTACGTCAACAGGAGGGTGCGACTCCTTCCACTTCCTTGTGGGATAAGGAGTGTGGAGTTCCAGGTAGTCCGTGTGGACTACTACAGAGGCGGGAGGACACTACCGCTCAGGAGGACAACTGTCATCTGACAGTCCGGTAGGAGGAGGAGGAGTCAGTCCCGGTGCGACCAGGAGCTGCACAGACGCCGTCAAAGACCAGAGTTGAAGACCGCACAAGGCGCGAGGTATTATCGCCGAGCAAGCCTCGGGACAAGGTATGATTCCACAAACCATGATTTCCTATTATATAGACGTTGACGCGTTTCCTTGTTCCGGGTTTGGGGAGAATTTTTTTTGTTTCCGCTGCCTTCTCTGCCTCCCCTAAAACCCAACAAAATTCTCTTTCAGCCCAAAGTTTTAGACCGAGTAACATTATCATTTTCCATATGTATGCTGATATAAAACTCATGAACCTATTGTTTCTAGTAGTGACATATCATATCATAGTGGGTACTATACACATAACGATGACACAATTAAAAAGCACTCAATTTTAAGATGATGGCTAGAACTCAGTGGCTTGCAGACAACATTATAGAAGCATGCATCCATGATATCAACATAAAAGAACTATCAGCCACCAATGGTAAAGTGAAAAGACTGCTTCCCACTTTTAAACTCAAAATAAAACTGTACCAGAAGTGCTTTGAATGATCATTTTGTATGACCTGAATGATAGTTTAGTATGACTCAATGATGGTTTAGTATGACTTGAATGATCATTGTATGATAACAATAAATATACACAAAAGGGTTGTTATTTCAATCATGATGTGTTTTCCTGTTAGTTTTGGTACATAATTTGTTTAATAGTGGTTTTTCTTAACATCAATATCTATACGAACACCGTTGTTATCTTCATTTTTGGTAGAAAAATAGCACCACAACCTTGGAAATCATTACTACAAATTAGAGTGTAAACATGATGAGGAGTTTCAACTTATAGAGGATGTATTTGATACAACTTATTTTAATGAAAATTAGGATTTCGTCCATACCAGATGTGATTTCTTACGTCAAGTTTATACATTTTACTTTCGTATGTAATTTTTTTATAATTAATGTTTACTGAGACAATATTTCTTCTCAGTCATCAACTCAACTCACTGCTAATTGTATGCCATGGATTTTAGTTCAAAAAATACATTTTCCTAAATAGCTTACCATTCCAAGATAAGTTTGATTCTTACTACAAAGATATGAGGTAATGAATAATCCATATTGCAAAGAATTGTTTTGAGGTTACAAGGAACACCCTTGACCAGGATGAATGGAAATGGGACATTCCATCTATAGCTATACAAGCTGATGTTCATAGTTGTAGATTTCGTGATATTGATGATGCAACATTCGATAGGGAATATTCCAGAATTTTTTTTGTCCAAAGGACTAAACCATCATTTCTCACAAAGCTTCATCCGGAGTTGGCAACAAAGCCTTTGTTGTCATATGCAAACACCCTTAGGGAACAAGTTGATGACCAGGTGTCTTTAGGATTGTTTTCTATGTAAACAGTGATGATAGTGTAAGAATAGGTTTCTAGCGTAATGAAGAAACAAACCAATCTAATTGTATTAAAGCATTTTTATAACCATTATTTATATATAACAACACCAACGTTTGCTCGAATGATGTTTCATTTATTATTTGATATCCCATCACAATGCATGCATCAAATAATCATTGAATTTCCTATTATTACATGTACTAAATCTATAATCTTGCGTCGGACTTACAATTCAAAAAGACAGAATAACCATACCACACTATGATATTAAACAAAGATGATTCTATCATACTTTATAATAGAAGGTATAAAACATTATATGCAATTATACATAAATGTGGGATATGTACTTCATACACTCACACGCAAGTTACAAGGAGTGAGCAATGTGGAAATTTTTATCTAGGCACATTTACCAAAATATATTTTACCTTACAACACCACACAGGAACACAAAACTCAACAAAAATGACAAAATGAGATGTTCATGAAGTTCCTTCACTGTTAGGAGTACCCATTTCCTCATATTCAACATGTTCATCAGTTTTAAAGTTTAAGAACCTCACGATGTCAAAAATTTCATCATCATAATCATCATATATGTCATCATCATCTTCATCTTTAGGGTTGCATGACTTGATGTGAAGAGAGGCACCACCTAAATGTGTTGACGTTTCTCGTACCTCATCAATATTCCATTTTCCTTAAGGATAAACTCACTATGCTTCGCCATCCTTTTCATCTTCTTTGCTAGTTTTTCTAGTTTGGTTTTATCCTCCCCTTTGATGCATGCCTTAACTAGTGCAAGTAGATTTTCAATCATAGCTATGAGGCTTGGGATTTGTAACTCTATCCAGAAGGTTCCTAGATATGGATCTCCAAATGTAGGTGGTTGATTGATGTCTATATCATCATTGTTGAAGAGGAAGGGGATCATAGCCACGTCTAGCTTTGTCAAAGAGGCCCATAATGATCTTATTATTGTCTATCGGAGTTAGTGGAAAGAGGTGTTCATCCTTCACCTGTAGGTCTTCTAAGCATTTGTTTCCAACTCCAGACCAACATCATATTGTCATTACAATGCCAAAGGAACAACACATGCATGTGACATTGTCCAATGCTAATCTAAACCCAACCTGGCCCTATCTCTGATCCATGTCTTTGACAAATGAGATGGATAAAGCATTCCTTTTTCCAACTCTTTCAAGATCATATAAAAAAAAATATCAGCAGGAAACATTACATAGTAGATATTCAATTTAAGATTTTGCTCTATGTTTGTTCCCATCTCAAACTTGTTGTTATATAGCTCCTTCAGGAGTTATGATGAGGCTTTTGGGTAGATCAGTTAGGTGGTAAAATAGCACGCCTGGTGATGAGTAGCTTATGGAGTTCAAGTGGTATTTAAGATTTATATTCCAAATCATCATAAATTGGAGTAGACCATATTTGTGAGGGAAGATTAGAAGGAGTTCAAGCAACAACCCCTCATGTAAAGGTCCATTAAATATCGAGATCTAACCTGCAAAAATGAAATGAATACTAAAAGATATTGCTAGGAGTCCAAACTTCAGTTATTAACCAATCATAGTCAAAATGGTTTAAAAATATTAGAAAAGATTTACATCTACGTATATTGGTAATTTACTTGTATGACCAGTATACAATTGACTTATCATATTAAATATATGTTAACTAATCTTGTGGATACTAAATAATGATGAATGCCTATACTGGGTAAACTACACAAAAATCCAGTATGTATTACTATTCAAGGATGATTAGTACCGATATGCAAATCTAATAAGATCCATTATTAGTAGTATCTTAACAGAATATACATAAGACTGGCATAACTAACATGTAAAATCAAATTCATAAAAATCAACATATTTGCATACATATAGTTGTATGTACATCTACATGATAAGACTTGTAGATACATAATAATAAAATGGGGGTGGGTTCCCCTTAAGACATCCCACAAGATCAAAAAAGAGTGCAACAAGTAGGAGATTTTCAGATAGTATCATCACACCTAGGAGAGGACATATTCATCATCATCATCACCTATGGATAATGCATGCATACAGAGAGTTGAGGAGGGTTACCCTACTACTACCTATGATGTTTTATTGACTTTGTCAAATTTTCTTTTACCTTTTTCTTGTTGTCCCCTCATATGTCAGTTACTACAAACTCATTATTACTCATGGTAGTCAGTCCCTCACTTTTAAACTCTTCCCACAAGTTCATCAGATTGGTACCTCCAAGTACATGTGGAACATTATCACTATTGAGATTTAGAGGGGGGTGATAGACATGCCCAACTTTTTTGAAGAGGCGCATCAAGATTTTGTTTTATCAATAGGAGTTAGGGAGAATCCAGGTTCATCTTTCATCTTCAGGTCTTCAATAAGTTGTTTCCAACCCCAGACAGATATAAGATGGTGATTATAGTTCTGAGTAAACAACACATACTTGCAACATTGTCCTATGCTGATATGAACCCAACCTGATACATGTAATCCAAGGATTTTCCATAGGGAAGGGAGAAAAACTATACTTCAATCAGATCTTTACAACTTATACATGAAAACATAGATCGACAAGAAACATTGCTTCATTTGAGGAGCGCATATTAGGTTTAGGGTTTCTCTCTATGGTTCAAGACACGTTCTCATGCTTGCTTTTATGTAGTAATGGGCATGCATTGATGATGAGGCTTTTGGCCAAAATGGTTGGGTGGGAAGTAAATGACCAGCCTATATTTGTAGTTTGTGTGATATCTAAGACCAATAATTTGCAATTATAGAACCCAGTCATCCCAACAATGAGTTTTTCAATATGTGAACACTAGAATGAGGTAAACACTATGAAATGACATGTTTGTAGATCAAGAATGGCGATCTTCTACAATAACTACAATCAATTCTACTATATTTTGAATGGTAATCTTCTACAATAATTGCAATTGATTTAACTACTTTTGGTGATCCATTCCAATCCTACAAAAGAATGGCTACTGGAAGGTACAAGGTGTGAAAAATCATGGATAACAATGGGGAGGACAAAAAAGAACCATCATGAAATAGAATGACTTATGGAAGAAAAATATTGTGCAAATACCTGGATAAAGATGGAGAGGATAGAAAAGATAATAAAACTTTAGTTTTAAAGATAAAATAGTACCTCTTTTATATCAAGATTGGACCACTCAAGGAACTCTGTCAGAGTTCCTAAAACATCTGACATTCTTTTATTATAGGTCTCACCAGATGTGTGTAAGCTATTTATGATCTATAAATCAAACCTTGCAGTTATTGGAAGTGGATAACCTATTTATGACCTAAAAATCATACCTTGTAAGAGAGTGGGTGGCGGGAAGATATTTATGACCTAAAACTTTTACCTTGTAGAAGAGTGGGTTACAAAGGAAGTGAGGTAATATGAAATTTTGACAATGATTTGTCCTAAAGTGAAGACATTCCATTTGTCTGATGAGTTGTAGCAAATTGGAAGTAGCATTAGTAGAAGATGACAATTTACAAATTTTTTGCATTCTCAATATACCCCCCACACAAAGTCGACCACTGAATTTAGAAGTAATAACTTGGATGGTTGATAATGCCCTCAACACTTCCTAATTAAAGGCCCCACCTAGACTGGATCTTTCATGGTTTTAGCCAAGAATTTCTCCCAACTCAAGTTTTAGGCTCGACAACATCATGATGGTTGTACTGGGAATGACAAGAATATCTCTGTGGAACTATTTCCTCCACCTTTGGTAAGGTTCAAAGGAGCTTTTACGGCCCTCCTTTCTCATTTTTCTTTTCTACTAGGCTCAAATCCAATTGGGTTCAATGGCTCTATTTCTGGACTTTACAATGTTGGTGTTGGGGTTCTAGAAGTCCTTTATCAATCCCTTAAAAGTTGTCATAGAGACATTCTAGTTTTCAGAATTGTACTTTGATGGGTTTTTTTTTTTGTTTTGCATCGTAGTATACATGGAGTGTGGAAGGAAAAATCACTTTTTTCATTTGCACAAATGGAAATAAATTTAGCCCACATTGGTCATTTATGATGCCTTGATGCTCCTTATATATAGGAATACACGTGAAACTAGTGTCCAGAAGTTGTAGGGAAGGGTATGCTCACTCTTGTGGATATGATCACAATTTGTAGGGTGGTGGTACCTAATAACCACTGAACTACACCAATGGTGTTGTTGATTGTCATCAACACGAGACCAAGTCGACACCTTTCTACTTTTTGGTGACCAAATCGAGATTGGAAGAACAACTTGCATCTGATGCATATCAGAGTGTTGATTTCTTTAAGCAACACCGCTCTTCATCAAGAAAGTTGTCTAATATGAGATCTTAACTCTGTTTGATTGTTTTCTAACTCTCTTCATTCTTGATTTTCTTCTTCAAATTTTAATCTTTATATTTAATTTGATAAATTCAATTGCAATTGCTTTTCTATTGCTTGTAATGGAAATATAAAATCCAATAGTCTAAAAAATCACATTATGTCGTTAGTTAACTTGGTTGTCCATGGTGTTTATCATCCTAACATTTATACTTCTAGTATGCTTGAAAAATTGATGACGTCAACTTTGCATGTTGATAGAGCCTAATGAAAATTTGGCTGATAATGATATAATTTCTTGACTTTCTTAAAAATGATGAACTTGAACCTAATGAAATTGATCCAAAGAACAATGAAAAATCATTGAAAGAGAGGAGGTTGATCATTTATGTAGTGGATGCATTCTTTTAGCACTGTCAAGTAAGTATGATGTATACTCTAAGCCTCATATAATGACTAGCCAAATTCTATGAGAAACTTGAGATGAAAAATATAAAATTGAGAATCAATGTGTTGAAATTGGAATGAGAAAACTACCAAAGGGCACACAAGTTACCTTTAAATACTTGATTGTTTGCATATATAATGTCTTTGTTACCATGACAAAATAGATCATCAATGGATATACATCCTGGGGCAAATTGATTGAGAATATATATATATATATATATATATATATATATATATATATATATATATATATATATATATATATATATAGGGCGTTCATTCAATACCCGATGGGTAGCTTAGATTTTCGCTATCCGTCAGCCAAAAAAGTAACTATTTTTCCAAAAAAGTAACTCTATGAACAAAAAAATAACTATGTTGATAAATAAGTAATTATACAACTAAAAAAGTAAATCTGGGAAAAATGCACAGCATATATATGGGCCCATCTTTAATACCCGCCCCCTATTTTGGTTACTTTTTTTTAGTCGCATAGTTACTTTTTTATCAAAATAGTTACTTTTTATAGCAGGATTACTTTTCTGACCAGAAGAGTTACTTTTTTGGCTGTCGGGTAGTGAACTCCAGGTTACCTGTGTGGTTATTGAATGAACGCCCTATATATATGTATATGTATTTTTGAATCTGTTGTTGCAAATGTAACTGTCTATGCATGAAAAGTAATAGTTTGCAAGGTAAAATAACCCTCTACATGTCAAAAGTAAGAAACTCCAAAAAATAACCAAAATAGGGGTTAGGTAGCTACCTGCACGGGTATTGAATATGGGCCCATAAATATATATATATATATATATATATATAGGGTGTTCATTGAATACCCACGCGGGTAGCCTGGAGTTCGCTACCCGGCAACCAAAAAAGTAACAATTCTGGCCAGAAAAGTAATATTGCTATTAAAAAGGTAACTATGATGATAAAAAAGTAACTATGTTGATAAAAAAGTAAACCCATGAAAAATACACAACTGATGTATATATAATCATGTTTTTAAATATGTTGTTATAAATGTAACTATCTATGCATGAAACTTAACATTTTGCAAGGTAAACTAACCCTCTACATGTCGAAAGTAAGAAACTCAAAAAAAAAGTAACCAACATAGGGGTGGGTAGCTACCTGTGCGGGTATTAAAGACACTCTCATATATATATATATATATATATGTATATATAGATATATATATATGTATATATAGAGATATATATATATATATATACATATATATATGTATACATATATTTGTATAGATATATATATACATATATATATACATATATATATGTATACATATATTTTTATAGATATATATATATACATATATATATATATATGTTTATATGTTTATATATATATATATGTATGTATATATATGTATGTATATATATGCATATATATGTATATATATATATGAGACCGTGTCTCTTAATAATTTATCAAAGAGAAAAACATTGGTTTCTTTTTATTCCACTTTTCATTATGTATCCTTTTGTATCAAATTCATTGGTCCACTCTCCTTTGTTCTCATATTTTCAATATATATATAGATTCTTATTATGGATGAAGATATATTATAATGTTAGTTGTCTTCCTATCAAGAAATATTTTGACATGGATTTGGATAGGAAAAGGCATCATAAGAGAAGAGAAGGGAAGCTAAATAGGAGAAGGAAGAAAATAGGAAGGCCCAAAGAGGAGATAAGATATAATGTTTATGATATACAAAAAAGATTTCATGAACCAACAATATAAACATGTTAGTTATTGAAAATATACATAAATCATTCTCTTTTAAATATTATACAACTATTCCACAACATATTTATTTTGATGCAAAAAAGGACTTCAGTTGCTAACAAATATAAATGTACAAATATAGCTCATTTCACAAATTAAAATGTTAAATGAAAATTTTATCTATTCCTAGAAATTTAGCTCAATGAAAAGCATCACAAACCCAATTGCTGCTCTAAGTTGAGTAAGAGGTTGTTAAACCTTCTTCATCTCCCTTACATGAATCTAGAAAAGGTGATTTGTGGTATTCATGTTAGATCCCATATAACATAGACATCAAATGCCTTGTCAGTACCCCTTGAAGCGATAATGGCATTGATGACTTCTATATATACAAGTATATAATTAGAGATCTAGTTGAAAAAATAAGGTGGTTGTGAATGTATGCTTATAGGTCCTCCACACGTTAGTAATAAAGTATGAATTCCAACCTTCTATTCTCAAAGGTATTCTAATGCCATTACACCCCACGTTTTTCTTGATAATCCTTAATATCAAGAACTTTTGCTCCACAACCCATCTTGGAAGTCCTTAACATTTATTTACTTGGGAAGCCATGTTTAGGCACTTGGTATTAAAAATATCCATTGGTGTCATAGTGACCTATTATTGGGTTTTGGGGGAAGGGGGAAGCAACATAATAACAAAAATCTCTTTCCTTTCTATCCAAATTGTTGGAAGCTTTATAACTAAAAATGTTAGTGAATAGAAGACATAAGAGGGGATAAAGGTGATACCTTTTTTCACACTATGTGTCTACCAAGTATACATGTCTTATGTCGGTGAAGAACTCAATCTTCCAGATCTAGATCTAGAACAATCACCATGAGATTGGATAGAACACCAATAGATCCAGATTGTCCACTAAGCAACAACTTGTTGTCGTCTTGTAGCCTTGTTCTCCAAGATCCTTTGCATGTGTGTCTTGGGCTCAACTTAGTCCATGCAAATGACAAAGAATGTGGTGCACCACCTTAGACCCAAATTTGAAATAGAATAGGAGTTGTCAACATGCTAGTCATCTAAAAAATATGTTTGTTATCCTTTCTTGGGAAATAGTCCTTTGGCTTTCTTTCTTATTCTAAGAGAGAATTTTGATGTCCAACTTGTCTCACTAGTTGTATCAAGGGTTGTGTCTAGCCCTTTGGGACATTCCCCTTTTTATATAGGAGAGTCATGGGCTTGGAAAACCTAGTTCCAATCCATTTCTCAATCACAATTGAAAAAGCAGTTTAATGGTATAAACTTACACTGAATTTGAGATCATGCAATCTGCTTTGTAGATCGCCAGATCTTATTCCCTGGTCGTTAAATCATAAAATAAGACTGGAAAATCATGAGAGTTCATATAGAGATATAAAATCTAAAACTTTTCATGCTAAACTATGATCACACAATCTCAGAAGCTAGTGAAAAATTCAGTCAATCAATTGATCTATTGACCCAATCATCTGATCGTCAATCATACATTGTCATCACTCAATACGAGAGTAAGTCAACATGTTTAATATTTAGAACCATTCTGTATAATTGAATTCTAACTTCATTTTCCTTATGCATGCATATGTGTGTGATACGATAGGTTCCTAATTATGTTGGTAGTGATGTTTGAAACAACACAAGAAAAGATTGGTATCTAGCCACACATCATTTACACTGAAGTAATAGGACTGGGTTGGAAAACAACTACAACATGTAAAGTGATCAATGTTTCCATGACCATATAATCCCATTGTCATTGACTCCAGATTGAAATTGAGGCATGTAATTCCATCCTCTCAACATTCAATCTATGTTCCTTGAACTAGACTAGAGTATTTGAGATAATGTGAACTCGATATCATATAGTGACTCACATCACCATGCCCATGCTTCATAATCTCTCTTATCAAGTGGCTAAGGATATCACTACAAGGGATGGAAAAATTCCATCTAGATCACTCACCATATGCCTGATGTGTCACAATGTATCCATTCACCCCCTTTTTTACAAATCATATTTTAGAGCGTGTTGGGCTAGTATCAAAGTCCACAATAAAATAGGTGGCATTGTAGGGACTTTAGGTTTAAAACCACAATCACAACTTTCATATTGGTATATGACTCTAACATGTCATTACATGACTTCCATGTGATCTGAAGGTGGGTCTATCCAATCCAACTTGTTTTCTAATAAGTACCCGTGCACCTATGTTGGTATCCAATATCATGACTAAAGAGACATAGTTATCACTCACCATACATGATATTGTTGCATATTATTGTTGTCTAATACTATGCACAATGATAACCGACTAGGGACATAATAAGAATGAATACTCCTATTATACATATAATATTGAGTTTACATCCTTAACCTAAACTATATGCCATCTAATTCAATCATCTTTAAGATGGTATCTGATTTATTCATTATCTCAATACTGAAACAAACATAATAAATGTAAATGGCTTTTATTATTAATCAAATAAAGTAAAAATACCAATTTTACAATCATCAAATGACAAACCCAAGGTCATATAACCAACAATCTCTCACTTACTTGCATGAGAGACAATCACTCATAAACCTAAGTCCAATGGATCTAACATGACCATCATGTTTCTATTATGGATGTGTTTTAGTTGGAATATCAACATTGCTTTTAGTTGATACTCTACAAAGCCATATATCTCCTTGCTATACAATCTCACGTATGAGATGGTAATCCCTGAGTATGTGTTTGGAAGGATGATGTGATTTGGGTTCCTTAGCTTGTGCAATAGATCCATTGTTGTCAATAGTTGGAACCACCCCAAGTTCACTAATGAACTTGTTGATCCATACTGCTTCCTTTGTTGCACTGGGGATAACCATATACTCAAACCTCTATTGTTGAATTAACAACATTCTCCTGCTTGGAATTTTTCCATCTTACAACTCCACCATTTAGGCACAACACAAATCCAGATTGAGATCTATAATTGTCCTTATCGGTATGAAAGCTCACATTAGTGTCAACTTTTACAACTAACTCTTAATTACCACCATAAATTATGAATTGATCCTTAGTTATTTTCAAGTACATAAGGATGTTCTTTACAACTATCTAGTGACCATCACCTAGATCCTTTTGGTAACTTCCCATCATTCTCAAAGCATACAAGACATCTGGGAGTGTACATTTCATTGCATACATGATATATACATTTGTCAGAGCATATGAAATAACTCACACGCACCCACTCTTCCAAAGAGCTGGGACATGACATTCTAGAGAGACTTATTCCCTAAGACATGGTAAGTTTCATCTCTTAGAATTATATATGATAAACATCTTTAACACTTTGTCAATGTATGTACTTTGTCTTAGGCAAAGAAGCCTTCTAGATCTCTCTATATAGATCTTAATTCCTAGAATATGGGATGTTTAACCTAAGTCCTTCATACAAAAGGTATTCCCCATCTTGTTCTTAACCAATTGTATAGTAGGTATGTCATTTCCCATCAATAATATGTCATCTACATACAATATGAGAAATACAATCATGCACAACTAACCTTCATGTGAACACAAGATCCATCTTCATTATGGATACAACCAAACTATTTGATTATCTCATCAAAACAATGATTCTAACTTTGAGATGCCTACTTCAATCCATAGGCTGACCTTTTTTGCTTAAAAACTTTATCGACTTCATTGGAGACATAAGACCTTCGGGTTGTGTTAGGTACATATCCTTTAGAGATTCCTATTAAGGAAAATAGTTTTAATGTCTATTTCCAAAATATCATAGTCATGATAAGCTACAATGCCAAGCATAATCTTGATGTATTTAACCATGGTAATTGGTGAAAACATTTCATCATATTCAATATCTTGAACTTGTTTGAAACCTTTTCTAATAAATCTTTGTAAGTTTGTACATTTCCATTCATGTCAGTCTTCTTCTTGAAGATCAATTTGCATTCTATGGGTTTTACCCCTTCAGATGGATCTACCAAAGTCCATGCCTTGTTGGTGTACATGGAGTTCGTCTCAAATCTCATGGAATCAAACCATTAATCATCTTGTCCCTCAACACCCTTATTGTGGGTATTTTTTAATCATCTTCAATGACCAACACATCGTCTTCTTGAGTCACGAAAAATCCACATTTCTTTGGCTCAGGAAGGGCCCTACTTGAGTTTCCACATCAACTTGTGGTTCTTCTTGTTCCTTATCTACCTCCATTGGTTTGATGTTATCTTGTTGGTCTTGAACTTATTCAAGTTATATATTCCTCCCACTAGTTCCCCAGTAGATAAATTCCTTTTTGAACGAATACAAAATATCTTGCAACAAACATTTTGTTGTCAGATGGAATATAAAACTAGTAGCTCTTAGTTTCCTTAGAGTATCCAAAAAAGATACATTTATCTGAATTGGGTCCAAGCTCTTCACAAAACTGCTTCTTGACATAAACTTCAGATCTCCAAACATTCATGAAATACATATTGTGACGTTTCCCATTCCATGTCTGATATGGTGTCTTTTCAAGAAATTTGGATGATACTCAATTAAGTGTAATTGTGGTGGTTTTTTGGAGCATGTCCCCAAAAGGTAATTATATAATCAAATGAACTCACCATTGACGTTATCATGTCCAACAAGTTGTGATTCCACACCATTATGTTGAGGTGTTCTAGGTGGAGTCCATTGTGACATATACCACAATCCCTTAGAAGGGCTTCCAACTCATAGATAAAACATTCACCACCATAAACTGATCCAAGTGTTATAATTCTTTTCCCAAGTTGGTTTTATAATTCATTCATAAATTACTTGAACTTTTCAAAGGATTCTGATTTATGTTTCATAAGATACACATATCTGAATCTACTGAAGTCCTTAGTAGAAGTGATGAAATACTTATACCCATTTCTAGAACTTGTTCTAAAAGGTCCACACACATCACTATATATGAGTCCTAACAAGTCACCGAATCTCTCTCTATTTTAACTGAAAGGTGGTTTTGTCATCTTGCCCCATAAACAAGATTCACATGTCTTTATTGATTCAAAATAAAAATGAGTCAGATAACCATATTTATGGAGTCTAGACATGTACTTCTAAATTATATTCCCTAGATAACAATGCCAAAGGTAAGCTTTGTTTGAGTTAGTGATTTTTAACTTCTTGGTATTAATTTTATATACATGTGTCTTAAGATTTAATAAATAAATACCATAAAACATAGGAAGACTACCATAAAGGACTCATTTTTTGAAATTGAAATATGACCATTCTTTATTTGAAAATTGAAATCATTCTTGTCCAAACAAGATACATAAATAATGTTTCTATTTATGATAGGTGCACAATAGTAGTTCTATAACTCCATTACATCACACTAGGTAGATATAAATAATAGGTTCCCACAATAGTGGCAGAAACTCTTGCTCCATTTATAACGTGTAGTTCCACCTCCCTTTTATTCATATGTCTACTTCTTTTTAGATCCTGCATAAATGAACACGTGTGAGATCCACATCCAGTATCCAATACCCATAATGAAGAATTAAAATAATTTTATTTCAATAACATATAAACTTGAAGTAAAGATCTCTATCCCCTACTTCTTATTCTTTAGTTTCTCAAGGCAGAGAGGACAATTTCTCTTCCAATGTCCAACCTGGTGACAATTGCCTCTGTTAGCCGCTCCTCCTTTTTCTTTAAGTGCAATAGATTTTTGTCTAGCTTTAGAAAATTTATCAACTTTGACTCTGCCCTTGGTATTTCTTTTTTATTTTTCTAACCATCAACACGGGATTGGGATTGTCTTTCATTTTCTCCTCAACAGTTCTCCACATGCCAAGTAGCTCAGTTAATGTCTTATACATTTTTTTTAATGTTGTAATTCATGAAGAAGTGCTTGTATGAATCCAGTAATAATTGTAGGATTACATACAAGACCAACTCTTGACATAAAGGAAATCCCTATCTTCTAAGAATTTGAAACATATCAAATATATTTGAGTACATTGGGTCCAACTGGACCACCTTCTGCCATTTTGCACTTAAACATGGCCTTGGATGCCTTATACCTCTCTTACCTTGCTTGATCTTGATACATATTCATGAGACATGTTATCATCTCAATAACATCCATGCTCTCATGTTGCTTTTGAATCTCATGATTAATGGAGAAAAGAATTAGGCATTTATTGTTCATAGCATCATCAGAATGCTTTTTGTAAGCATCCCTCTTCACTCTAGGTGCATTAGGAGTTGATTCATCCAGTATTGGTGTGTCTAGGACATAGAGTTTATTCTCACGGGGAGAGCAATTCTTAACATCCGAAACCAATTGTTAAAGTTATTCCCATTTACTTTCTCTTTCTCAAGGATAGATTGCAGTTAAAATGGATGATGGGTTGTGTTCGCCATCGATCTAAATAGAAGATATATTTCACGGGCCAATTGATTTCAAAATTAACTTGATTGAGAGAATTAATTTGGAATTATTTTATTATGCTCCCACTATTTTTTCAAATTATTATCCCTCACTATTATTTCAAGATTACAACGAGCAATATTCTAGTGAGACAAGATAAAAAATAAGAAAGTCATTTCTCTGCCTACGCTAACACCCACAACTTAATTACTAAGGTAGGTAATTTTCACGAAACCATTTTACCCCAACCCCAAATCCACTGTCTAAAAAGTGTAAGAGGGATTGGAGCGTGCATCCTAGATTGGCCCGATTAATCTCACATAATGTTATGCATAAAGAAATAACATTTCACTGACTTAAAACATTATGGTTTTACATGGAGGGCCATAGGGAAACACAAAAGAGACTAACAGGAAATAAAATTGAATAATACAACTAGCTATCTTACTACAACCCAATTTCAAGATTACTCCATTTAGCTGGGACCTAGTAGTACACTCATTACTTCATCTACTTTTTTCCATGTTTGTAGGTTGTTTTGGTGTAGCTTGTAGTCTTCTAAGTCTAACGGATAAAGAGCATGAGTAAAGTCTTCATTGTTTTCCTAAATTGAAATTGGACTCAAAGTCAATGTAAAGACATTAATTATGGTTATGAAAAACATGAAAAAATTATACATATATGTATATCTGAAAAGAAATAACCACTTGGTATGTTTATAAGAAACATTATTAAAAAAATTCAAGTGCTCAATAAGTAAATTTTCCAAGTAAGTTTTTAATATATTTGAACAAGATTCAATCACCTCACATACAAGAGTGTGGGTGAAAAGACTAAAAAGATGCTACGTAATCCTAAGGAGAAGGCCAAAGTGCTACTTAACCATAGGGAAAGACACAAATGGCCACTTGAACCCTAATAATGACAGGGGAAAAGGCTTGAATGATCAATAGCAAGAAACATGGGGAGTATATTGCAATTCCAATCATCAAATAAAATAAGAAAAAAATTATATATATATATATAGAGAGAGAGTCAGGCTAGAATACACTCGAGTGTACGGATCACACGAATACACTCAAGTGTGTTTACATATCAAGACTAGTTTTTGCAAAATGTAAAATGTTGATCTTCACCGTCATACTGTAACTAGGCTACATACAAATTTTGAGCCCATTTGGATGAGTGTAAGTCACTCATCCAAGGGCAAAAAAATCAACGCACGAAACTAATTAAAAATGCATAATTTTTGCGGTCTTCATAACATGATCTATAAATATCTGAATGTGCTCAAATTTTGTGTATGAGTTGTTCATGAGATGTTTAAGAAGATCAATGGATTAGATTTTCAAAAAAAATATTGCATCATGAAAAACTACTTGAGTGTATTCCGCTCCAGATACACTCGAGTGTATTCTAGCCTGACTCTCTCTCTCTCTCTCTCTCTCTATATATATATATATATATATATATATATATATATAAGTTCAAAACACTACTCTATAGGGAATGTGTTAGGTCACACATATAATATGGACCAGTTTTTAATCATAAGTATGTACACATACATTACATCACCAACCAATGTCAAGATGATATAGTACACATAACTTTCAAAAAGATCTTAAATCACAAGTTCCAAGATAAAGGAGATTAGGGGATAGGGTCAAGAACTTGTCAAAGGTAAATACATTGTGGTCAAAATTTTATGTTTAAGAACTTTGACATACAAAAATTAATATCTAGGGTACTTTTTTCACATGACCATAATGGAAATCATTCATCCTCAACAAGTAACATGATTTCACACATCTATAAACAATATTGAAAATCAAGTTTGTACATATGAATGATATCATTGGGTCATATATATAAGAATGACAACGTACTACTAATATTTATCAAGTTTCAAGACTATGTTCTAAAGTTTGAGATAACGATAGATCCCATACCGATTCAAATAGATCTCATGATGTCAAGGTCGAGTTTAGATAAGAGTTCAACCTTCAATTTCATAATCACCACTACAGTTCATTACAACATAGCTTTTAGAAAAAAGATTTGATTTAGATGTTAAAAGTAGTTTCATTGTGTGCAGCTCGCTATCACAATAAAGATGGACTATTGATCCGACAAGTTTCTATAATGTATGTAGATGTTATGGTCAAAATACAATTATAGAGAGAGAAAGAGCTAGAGAGATAGACTGAGACCTACATAGAAGATGTAGGGGACTCTACTATAATTCTATGAGACTGCTAGGGAGTGGCAGATTTGTGGGAAATCATGAGAGAGGGAGAGAACACAATTGAGGGGTCTTCTTGTGTGCTTGGGGGCAAGGCAAAGCTGACGATAGGGTTTATATAGGTGGGTAGATATGGGGTTAGGGTAGATTCTGAAGCTCAAAATCTTTAAGGTGGTCCAGGGTTAAGTGCCTCTCGATCTTCATATAAACACCATAATTGGGTGTGCAAACATAGGAAAATTAGGAGGATTTTTAAAAGGGGGTGAAAGGGTTGAGAAAATGGCCAAATCAGGTTCAAGAGGGGTAGGATCCAATGGGCTAGGGCTTGCAGTCCTACGTCATGTTTCCTCGACTGCTCTAGGTAGGAGATGACCCAATGCACCATTAGATTTTCATATGATTATGCTTGGTTCATCCCTTCCCAAGTGGTTGTGTATGATGGATGTGGCCCAGACTAGTAAAAAGGGGAAAAACGCCACCAAAAACCAAATAATCAAGTGAAAAAGGGCACCATATAGGTGATTTTTAGGTGCACAATTTAAGAATTTAAAAGACCTAGGAAGCTCCGATTTGAGTGAAATCTAAATCCTAGGTTCGCAATATTGTATTAGATAAAAAATGGGATCCAAAGGATAAAGTTAAGTATTGTAATGATATAAAAGAATAACAAATCAAATTTCAAGTGCATTTCTATGCATACAAGGTACAATTTATGCATCAAAATGTCCAATTAAGTGCCAAAAATTTGTCAATTAATGGAAGGATTATAAAGTGGACTCTAAAGTCAAGAAAGAAGAGATATGAAGGTATAAGATTAGATATTTGGTATTATCATTGTAGCATGGGTGGTAAGAGCTCGTTAAGTCCCAATGAAGGACCCAAGTTTGAATCTCACCAAAGGCACTTTACGAACAACAATCCACACTGATTTGGCACAGTAGGGGGGTGATCGAACCACACAATCTCATGCCTTGAGAGCTTACCATGTTGGACTGTCGGGGTGGGTTCTCTTGGTCAACAAAAAAAATAGATATTTGAATAGTCATTTCACCAGATCCTTCCCTCCTTAAGAATAACTTTGTCCCAAAAATTCATGCTTCCTTGAAAAGATCTATAAATCTATTTTCCATGTCTGACTTTAATTCCCATGTAGCATCATCAATACCATGATGTCTCCACAATACTTTCACCATTTATATATTCTTACTTCTTAACTCTTTAATTTGACTATCAATTATCTTTACTAGTTCTCCTTGGTACACAAGAGAGTCTTTTAATTCAATAGGACCATGATTGAGAATTTGGTTGGGATCTTTGACATACCACTTCAGATATGAGACATGTAAAATGTTAGTCATCATTCCATATTTAGGAGGTATAACCACCTTATACGCACATTCCCTGATGTGGCGCAAAACTTTTAAAAAAATCACATATCTAGGACTCAACTATCCTTTTTTTCCACAATTGCTCAAATCAATCTAATTTTAAGTAAGCATGGCCACCCACAAGAAGTTGGACATCTGTCCTATGTGCATCAACATATTTTTTTTGGCAATCAGATCTCTCTTTAACCTTTTCCTAATCATGTTGACATTATTAGAAACTTGCAACTCTTCAAACTTCATGATCCTTATTCTTCGACATCATTCCAATAAAGGGGTGATCTACACAGTTTTCTATATAGAGCTTCATATAAAAGAATATTAATACTTGACTAGTAATTGTTATTATAGGCGAGTTCCATTAAATGTGGGTTATGGTCCCGTGAATCACCCCAATCGAGCACACACAATCTCAACATATTTTCTAACACTTGAACTGTCCTTCCTGATTGAGCATTGGTTGCGAGCCATAGGCTATGCTGAAATTCAACTGAGGTCTCAACTCTTCTTGAACTAGTTGCCATAAGTGGGAAGTGAACTTGGCATCACGATTGCATACAATCGATGCAAGAATTCTATCCACCCTAACAATTTCTCAAATATAGACATCTACCACTTTAGAACTTTAGTTGTTGTCTTTATCAGGATAAAATAGAATGATTTGGTCAGTTGGTCGAATACAACCCAGATGGCATCACTCTCATTCTTGGTCCTAGGTAAACCCACCATGAAATCCATGGTGATATTCTCCCACTTCCATTCAAGGATTGATAAGGGTGGCATTAGGCCTCCTGACCTCTGATGTTCTGCCTTAATTTGTTGGCAAGACAGGCATTCTAAAATGATAACAACTACATCACCATTCATATTATTCCTAGAAGTTTCTCTAATGATCCTTATACATCTCAATTTATCTAGGATGCACTGTATATTTTAACCCATGTACTTCTTGGAATAAATTTTCTATGAAAGTTGAATGCTCTCGAACCTAGATGTGTTGTTTATATCAAATTCCACCATCCATACCAATTGAGAGATGTGCCTGAGGTTTTTCTAGAAACTTCATCATTTCCTCAAGATTTTGACTATTCTTTTATGTTGTTAGAATCTGACGCTGGAGACCTAGTTTTACATTGATGCTAGTGAAACAATTCTATCACCCATACGTCTTGGGGACAATGGAGATAAAACCAAGATCTTCCTTTCAATGGTGAATGCAAAGACACATTTAGCTTGCTTCCTACTGAGGGCGTCTGTAACATACCTAAATCTGAGTTCATAATTTAACCCTCCTATCGTTTAGGTCCTATTTGCTTATCTAGTCATCCAATGTGTTTTTCCAATATTCAAAATGCATTGGGATTAGTTGGACCCAAATTGTATCATCAATTCATCAGATATAAAAAGTTAATATAAAATAACCATAAAGTATGAAATAACATGGTTGAGGTATAAATACATTAATCAATATATTTATCCTGATCTAACACAATTGAACATTTAAAAAGATTAAAATGTGAAATAAATTGAATATATATAAGGATTAATATATCTAAGGATTGTGTTCTCACAATCCACTAATTAAGAGTACTAAATGCATGAAGTGGGGACATAATATGCAAGTTATGAAATCTAATATCAAACACCTTCAAAACATCAAATTGATGCAAAAGTTGGATTACTTGCATCTCATTTAGCATCCCCATCAATTTTCATATCATTTGAGTATCGGTTGCTCACTCTTTTGAATTTTATATAGAAAGATATTAGATTGCCTAAATTGGCGTGGTTAGCCACCAATTTTGGCCTAAGTCCATGATGTTACATTTAACTTCATGTCACAACGGTTCTCATATTACAGTTTCTTATTCTCTCAATTTGATGGACTTGGTCTGTGTTGGCCCGATCAAAGAGTTGTCGCCCACAAACCTCGTTCTCCTCCGCCTGTCCGCACTCCTCGCACGGCGCCCGACTACCGCAACGACTGAGTTTCTAGCGGCTATTTTCCTCTCTTCTCGACCTCTACGCCTCCCTCATATTCTTCATCTCCTCTTCTCCTCTAATCCCAATCATTGTCGACCTTCATGGTGATTTGGTGATGCCTCAACGAGCGACGACGCCGTCAACCCCAAATTGCACGACACCTCGATCAGATTTGCTAAATATTGTCACCTCTGTAGTTCCTCTTCCTCCATGCCTCATCTTCCTTCATCTCTGGATCTTTCATCTTCATGGGCATTAAACCATAGACAATGTCATCCTCCTCTACCTACACCCATCGTCCATGACAACAAGGAAGATGCACCACATCTTCAGGAGTTGGAGGACCTACCGCTAACCAAACCACCTCCTGCAATCACAAGGCCTATGGAGGTTGTTGCCTACGAGCATCCACCAACCCGATCGGCACCCATCCACTCCTCGTCCTTCCTATTCCTTTTCTCCACTACATAATTCACCACCATGTCCATGAATTAATCTAACTATGGTGCCCTCCTTACCATTGACTTCTTCCTCTTGATGATCTGCAAAAACTCTAGAAACATGGCATCACTTCTGCCAAGCTCAGTGGCCATCGTTGATTCATGGGGCCACCAACCAGCCATCACCTTCTCATTGCTTGATATTTCTCAACCCTAGCCACCCTATTTCTCTTCTCCCTTGCAGTAATAGTCCTAACAGAATGATATGACAAGGAGGCTTCCAATGTTCTGCAATGCACAACTAATGATATGGCAACGTTGCCCTAACTCCTCACCACCATAAGCTTAAGCCTCGCTGCACTTGTACCCATCCATGGACTGAAGGAGGACAACCTGTATACACCAATGTTGGATAAACAAGGACCTTCCTCATTAGGAACTAAGTCAATGTTTAGGTCAGTTTCCTCCTTCCTTCAAATTTGAGTCTCTAATATTTAGGTTTAAAAGATATATAAATGACAATGAATAATTACAATGAGTGAGATCAATACATCAGGTGTCATGTACCTTATAATCTAGTTATATATATAGAATGATTTTTGCATTTTGTGTATGATTATTACCCCAATACTGATATATCAAATCATATGTTTGTCAATAATCATGATACATGTAGATAAAATATATAAAGTAAGGTGAAGGACGATAATCTAAACCATTTGGTCAAATGGTTGGGTATTGATTATATACATAGTAATATATTTATGTCCTAAATAGTAGGCACTGATAACTAGTATAATTCTACTTATACATCCTAGATACCAATGTAATTCTGAGTAGCATTGAAACCCTAGACACATCAACAAAAATTAGATGATAATTAGTAGTACATATGGATCTAGACAACACACCTATCTAGGTTGATAATTTTGTGAAAAAGGAAACCTAAATTATGTACAAGAATGTATATTTATAGATGTAAGTTTGGGTGACATTTTGGTTAAGCCTCCAACAAAATATATTTCCAATTTTCTATATTAAATACTAGTGTTCATGATATGTTAAAGAATTATCTAATGCAACGTGTATACACACCAATATGCATTCTTAATATGATTTTAGGAATAACATGGAAACCTATGGTATTAGAATGAAAATGACATTATAAGACCTGAATTGGAAGAATGGATGTAGGTAACTTAGACCTAATTTGACATATGTGACAAAAATGGAAATAGCACTAAAATAGATACCTAATGAATCATATGTTCACTAAATATGATTAAAAACAATAATATGTGATTAAGTGATCAGAATTAGTATGAAAACAATATACATGTATCCTATTAGGGTATACACACCTTCACTTTGGTTTGACTAACATACCTAATATGTTCCTAGGATGTAAATTTGACTTTAGGACCAAGTTTGTAGAACGAGTTAAGAATTATTTAGGAGAACCAGACACGTACATACTCTATTTTAATTTGGGCATTAGTTGGCTGAAACCTACTTTTCTTTTAATGAGGCATCTCTTGAACTTTTAATTCCAATTGAAATTCATTTACTTGGAAATTCATATCTCATGTTCCTTATTCATTATATTCATGTGGTTGATGAACTACTCTGTTTATATGGGTTCTTGGACCCCCTTGCTATGATTGTCATTTTATGAAGAATTGACTGAACTGCTAGTCTTGCCTCTCTATTTAATGCATGATACATGTTTGACTAGAATATCTAGAATAGTGGTACTTATGTACAACCATACTTATATAGGGCGTCATTTCCGCCTGGGGTGTGCGTTTCCACCCTTATTTCTTTTAGGCCATGATCCTATGGTGTTATGGCCCTATTTTAGGTATAATTAGTCTACATTGTTATGCATGCAAATTTTAATTGTTTTAAATTGGAATTGTGGTTTACTGTTATGGTAAGACACTTTTATTATCATGCTTGAAATCTGAATTTAATATGCCTCTTTTCTCTTATTATTATTCTTTTGAACTTACCTAATTGTAAATAGCCCCCTTATTGTGGGAACATCTCTTTTTACACTTTTATCCCAATATAATGCCCAAAGTTTTTATTGTGTGTACATCCTCAACTCTTTGTTGACCTCTATTTTATTTCCTATGTTCTGGGTGATGCTCCCTTCCACCCAGGTATAGGTGCATTATAGGAAAATGACTCAAGAAGATCATCTACATGACATGGACTTAAGGATAGCTTGGAATGGTTAGGTTACCCTCTGTTATTGGCTTTAATTGTACTTAGTACACATTTTGTAGAATCACCTTTTAAGGTGAGGAACAATCGTATAATGATACACTTTATAACGTTGTAATAATTTTATTTCTGCTGCTTATTATTATGTGGCTCTTGTATTGTACCATATGAGGGAATCCCCTATTGGGACCCACTCTTTACAAAATGGTATCAGAGCCTAAGTAGTCGGTGACTTGACTATTTCAAGGTATCCCATGTTGTTCCTTAATTAGGTAGCTAAGTAACCCTATATAGGTTTTGATACGACTATCCTTGCATGTGGAATACAACTAGGGTTTCAATCCCTGACTAAGTTGGTCACTTCCATTCCCCAAACTACCTATGCAGTTGATGTTCAAATCTTAACAATCCTTATCAACACTAACCTATTTATGGAGGTTGGAATGTCACAAGGTATGATTTGACTCTTGTAACATTTGATTCCCATCTCCTATTCTAGTAAGTTAGCTTGAGTGCTATGAAGTGTACGTTAACTTGAACACTCTTAGCCCTAGTTACCATGATGTATCTATAGAAGTGGATTGTACTACATTAAATACCCAAAGTTAGACTTAAACATAATTTCTATATTATACCCTTTCTTTATGGATTCTCCAAAATACCTTATATACATCCACTGTCAGGATCAATAATAAACATAGTACCCCGACTTAAGCTTTAGAAAGGTGATGATTCCCCTTATAGTAAGTGATAACCAAATTAGTTATGGACAAGCATGCCTTACCATAAATATGGAGTATCTCAACATAGCTCTCCCTAAATCCATCTATCTAAGGGCTGGATACCATGCTCATTGAGATTGTTATGATCATGGATTAAAATTAGTTGATGAAAGTTATAAGTTATAGTAGATATGCTTAAGTTATCACCTCTCTCATCTTCAATAGTGTACTTGGTTATTTAATGTTTCAGATGAGTAGTTTGACTATATAGAATGCCTTGCCTGTGGATACACTATGGTTATAAACCAACAAGTTATGGAAAAACCCTAGTTCTCTCCCCATAACACTGGATAGTCTTATGAATTACTAAGGTCTCGAGATGAGGCAGTGTGAATCATATTTAAGGGTGACATGGGGAATGTTAATGTCCTATCTTATTAAGGTTTAATAAAAGTTGATCGTGCATAATAAAAGACCCTTCTTCCTCCTATGCTTAAGCATTGGATATGTAGGCTTATGCCCTTTTAGGTGTCCATATATAGAGTTAGACCCTTTTGTGGAATGAAGATGTGTAGATCATGATAAGGGTAAAGTGAAGAATAATGGACAGTGTGTTCTACTATGTCTGGTGGAAGTAGACAATGTGTAATAGTAAAACATTTCCCTCCTTCTATGTCGTAGGTTAGGATATGTTCACATGCCCTTTTATATGTATTAGCGGTTAGATGCTTTTATTAGAATGAATTGATGGTAGTGTAACACCAAGTGTGTAGTATATTGGAAAGTGGTTGACTTGGTTCACGGGTCAATTTTTGGCGCCAATTTTGGATTTTTCTTCACAAGATTTTCATCGTCAAAATTATTTTCAATATTAATTTATATATACAAAAGAAAAGTTTTTAGATTTTATCGATGGTTTTTAAACCAAGTCACCACCGCAAGAAAGTTTGAATTGTAGAGAAACCCTTCAATGAAGAAGCACTTGACTGGAATAATCAACCTGGTACCCTAGGACTAAGTGTGGTGTAGAGAGTAGAAAGAAGCTTTGGATATGTAAGACCTATATTCACCCTTTTTGCCTCTCTAGGTGATTAGATAAGTTGTAGATTAACCCTTTTAAGAGCTAAAGTCTTATACAATTAGGAGTGTAACTTAACTTAAGGAATAATCAGGAGTAAATAAAAGTTGATATAAGTAATATATGAGTAACATCTAGTATTGAGGTCATTTTTGTATGTAGCTCCCATCTATTCAGGATAGATGGGTAAGACTTAAAAATTTACCATCATGGACATTGGTTACAAAAATAAAATTAGTTTTAAATTTATCTCCACTTATTTAAGATGTTGGACATAAGTAAGGTAGGTAAAAAAAATCATGATAAACTATGGAAGTGATGTCAAGCATGTAAGATAGTGGTAAAACCTCCATGACTTTGTAGGTAACAATAATGCATATAACCTTGTTAAGATAATATAAGGATTTGGTGAAACTTCCCTAGCTCAACCCTTATGTATGAGAAGACTAATAGAGACTTGACAATGAAGTGATGTAGGATCACCACGAGATTAGGGTATAACTATGATATTGAGTATTATATGATAGTCTACTATGTAAGTGTATTGTAAGTATGATTAAAACATCAAACTAGTAATGGATGGATTTCAAGGACGAAATCATCTTTAAGGGGTGGAGTGTTGTAACATACCTAAATCTGAGTTCATAATTTAACCCTCCTATCTTTTAGGTCCTATTTGCTTATCTAGTCATCCAATGTGTTTTTCCAATATTCAAAATGCATTGGGATTAGTTGGACCCAAATTGTATCATCGATTCATCAGATATAAAAAGTTAATATAAAATAACCATAAAGTATGAAATAACATGGTTGATATATAAATACATTAATCAATATATTTAGCCTGATCTAACATAATCAAACATTTAAAAATATTAAAATGTGAAATAAATTGAATATATATAAGGATTAATATATAAGGATTGCGTTCTCACAATCCACTAATTAAGAGTACTAAATGCATGAATTGGGGACATAATATGCAAGTTATGGAATCTAATATCAAACACCTTCAAAACATAAAATTGATGCAAAAGTTGGATTACTTGCATCTCATTTAGCCTCCCCATCAATTTTCATATCATTTGAGTATCGGTTGCTCACTCTTATGAATTTTGTAAAGAAAGATATTAGATTGCCTAAATTGGTGTGGTTAGCCACCGATTTTGGCCTAAGTCCCTAATGTTACATTTAACTTCATGTCACAACGGTTCTCATATTACAGTTTCTTATTCTCTCAAGTTGATGGACCCGGTCTGTGTTGACCCGATCAAAGAGTTGCCACCCACAAACCCCGTTCTCCTCCGCCTGTCCGCACTCCTCGCACAGCGCCCGGCTACCGCAACGACTGAATTTCCAACATCTATTTTCCTCTCTTCTCGACCTCTACTCCTCCCTCCTATTCTTCATATCCTCTTTTCATCTAATCCCAATCACTGTCGACCTTCATGGTGATTTGGTGATGCCTCAACGAGCGACGACGCTGTCAACCCCAAACTGCACGACTCCCTGATCGGATTTGCTAGATATTGTTGCCTATGCAGTTCCTCTTCCTCCACACCTCATCTTCCTTCATCTCTGGATCTTTCATCTTCGTGGGCATTAAACCATAGCCAACATCACCCTCCTCTACCTACACCCATCATCCATGATAACAAGGAAGACACACCACATCTTCAGGAGTTGAAGGACCAACCACTAACCAAACCACCGCCTACAATCACAAGGCATGCAGAGGTTGTTGCCTACGAGCATCCACCAACCCGATCGGCACCCATCCACTCATCGTCCTTCCTATTCCTTTTATCCACTACATAATTCACCACCATGTTCATGAATTGATCTAACTGTGGTGCCCCCTTACCATTGACTTCTTCCTCTTGATGATCTACAACAACTCTGGAAATAGGGTATCGCTTCTGCCAAGCTCAGTGGCCATCATTGATTCATGGGGCCACCAATCAGCCATCACCTCCTCATTGCTTGATCTTTCTCAGCCCTAGCGACCCTATTTCTCTTCTCCCTCACAGTAATAGTCCTGATAGAATGATATGACAAGGAAGCTTCCAATGTTCTGCAATGGACAACTAATGATATGGCAACGTTGCCCTAACTCCTCACCACCACAAGCTTAAGCCTCGCTGCACTTGTACCCGTCCATGGACTGAAGGAGGACAACCTATATACACCAATGTTGGATAAACATGGACCTTCCTCATTAGGAACCAAGTCAATGTTCAGGTCAGTTTCCTCCCTCCTTTAAATTTGAGTCTCTAATATTTAGGTTTAAAAGATATATAAATGATAATGAATAATTACAATTAGTTAGATCAATACATTAGGTGTCGTGTACCTTATAATATAGTTATATATAGCATGAATTTTGCATTTTATGTATGATTATTACCCCAATACTGATATATCAAATCATATGTTTGTCAATAATCATGATACATGTAGATAAAGTATATAAAGTAAGGTGAAGGAGGATAATCTAAACCATTTGATCAAATGGTTGGGTACTGATTATATACGTAGTAATAGATTGATGTCATAAATAGTAGGCACCGATAACTAGTATAATTCTACTTATACATCCTAGATACCAATGTAATTCTGAGTAGCATTGAAACCCTAGACACATCAATAAACATTAGATGATAATTAGTAGTAAATATGGATCTAGACAACACACCTATTTAGGTTGATAATTTTGTGAAAAAGGAAACCTAAATTATGTATAATAATGTATATTTATAGATGTCAATTTGGGTGACATTTTGGTTAAGCCTCCAACAAAATCTATTTCCAATTTTCTATATTAAATACTAGTGTTCATGATACGTTAAAGAATTATCTAATGCAGTGTGTATACACACTAATATGCATTATTAATATGATTTTAGGAATAACATGGAAACATATGGTATTAGAATGAAAATGACATTATAATACCTAAACTGGATGAATGGATATAGGTAACTTAGACCTAATTTGACATATGTGACAAAAATGGAAATAGCACTAAAATAGATATCTAATGAATCATATGTTTTCTCAATAAGATTAAAAACCATAATATGTGATTAGGTGATAAGAACTAGTATGAAAACAATATACATGTATCCTATTAGGGTATACACACCTTCCCTTTGGTTTGACTAACATACCTAATATGTTCCTAGGATGTAAATTCGACTTCAGGATCAAGTTTGTAGAACGAGTTAAGAATTATTTAGGAGGACCAGATATGTACATCCTCTATTTTAATTTGGGTATTATTTGACTGAAACCTACTTTTCTTTTAATGAGGCATCTCTTGAACTTTTAATTCCACTTGAAATTCATTTAGTTGGACATTCATATATCATGTTCCTTATTCATTATATTCATGTGGTTGATGAATTACTTTGTTTATATGGGTTCTTGGACCCACTTGCTATGATTGTCATTTTATGAAGAATTGACTAAACTGCTAGTCTTGCCTCTCTATTTAATACATGCTACATGTTTGACTAGAATATCTAGAATAGTGGTACTTATGTACAACCATACTTATATAGGGCATCATTTCCACCCGGGGTGTGCGTTTCCACCCTTATTTCTTTTAGGCCATGATCCTATGGTGTTACCTATTTTAGGTATAATTAGTCTACATTATTATGCATGCAAATGTTTATTATTTTAAATTGGAATTGTGGTTTGCTGTTATGGTAAGACACTTTTATTATCATGCTTGAAATCTGAATTTAATATGCCTCTTTTCTCTTATTATTATTCTTTTAAACTTACCTAATTGCAAATAGCCCCCTTATTGTGGGAACATCTCTTTTTGCACTTTTATCCCAATTTAATGCCCAAAGTTTTTATTGTGCGTACATCCTTAGATCTTTGCTGGCCTCTATTTTGTTTCCTATGTTCTGGGTGATGTTCCCTTCCACCCAGGTATAGGTACATTATAGGACAATGACTCAAGAAGATCATCTACATGACATGGAATTAAGGATAGCTTGGAATGGTTAGGTTACCCTCTATTATTGGCTTTAATTGTACTTAGTACAAGTTTTGTAGAATCACCTTTTAAGGTGAGGAACAATCGTATAATGATACACTATGTAACGTTGTAATAGTTTTGTTTCCGCTACTTATTATTACATGGATCTTGTATTGTACCATATGAGGGAATCCCCTATCAGGACCCACTCCTTACAACATCAACTATGATGTTAGCCTTACAGGGGTGGTAGGAAATCTTACTGTTGTAGTCCTTGAAGTATTATAACCAATTCCTTTGTCTAAGGTTCAAATCTTTATGTGTCAAGTTGGTTTTCAATCTCTTGTGATCAATCATTATGTCATATGAAGAACCATAAAGGTAGTGTTGCCATATTTTTAAGGCGTACATGATTGCAGATTATTGGAGTTCATAGGTCAGGTAATTGACCTCATTGGGTTTTAACTGTAAAGAAGAGTATGCTACTTCCCTTTGTTCTTGCATCAAGACACAACCTAGACCAAACCTGGATGCATCAGTGAAGATAACAAACCCAAAAATTTTAGAAGGAAGTGTCAAAATAGATGTGGATGTCAACTTCATCTTCAAACCCTAAAAGCTATATTCACACTCCTTTGACCATACAAATTGTTCTCTATTCTTTGTGAACTTGGTGACAGGGAAGGACGTCTTACAAATATTAGATATAAAATGTTGATAATATCCAATCACATTAAGAAAACTCCAGATTTTAGAAACATTCTTAGAGTAAATGAGGATATCTTCGATAAGGACTACAATGAAATCATTTATGAAGGGTTGAAAGACTCCATTCATCAAGTTCATAAACATTCCAGGGGCATAGATCAACCCAAATGGCATGACCAAAAACTCATAGTGCCCATATTGAGTTTGAAAGGAAATTCTTTGGATGTCTACATACTTTACTTTGAGTTTGTGGTATCCATAATGAAGGTTGGTTTTTTAGAACACATGAGTAGAGCAAAGTTGGTAAGAAAGATCATCCATTTGTGGTAGTGGATATTTATTTTTCACAGTAGCTTAATTTATCATATAATAATCAATGCACATGCAAATGGATCAATCCTTTTTTAACGAATAGAATGGTTATATAGCAATATTTCAATTATGTTCTTTCCTTTTTGAAATCACAAGTATTGGGAGATTGGGCATGGAGATGATAATCTTCATGGCATGACAACCAATAACAACACATCATTTATATAACCAATCCATTCTATGACTAAGATCAATGTCTTCCATATCTAGGAGGATAAACTTAGATTCCAAATGAAGACCAACTTACAAAATAGAAACTTTTCTAACAATGTAGTGATAGGTTTGTGATCTTCCACTAGGGGTAGTTACATCCAGTATACACCCTAAGTCCCATATTTTAATATTAATTTAACATGACAACGAGATTCCTTGATATGAAAGTATCTGTTAATTCAGAATCAAAGAGTAAGACTATGATGGTCATGAATAAACACCATACCATACAATTGGTATAAGGATTTTGCAAGACAAATGAGTGTAAATATTGGTATTATAGGAAAGTATTAACTAAAAACTAACCTTCCATTAGCTTGTTCGATTGGCATCCATCTCATCAATGCTCATGGAAAACACATAGACATTTTGATGCTTAGATTTCTTAGACCAATCAGGAGAAGGCACTAGTACATTTCTGGCCTCTAATATCACTTTTCTTGGTGTCAGTTACACTAAAAAGCCGACACTAGACATAAAAAATGTTGTTTCTATATCACTAATGTCATTATCGATCAAGTCCTGTCAATTAAGAAAAGACACAGGTACCACTTTTTCATTAATGTCGGTTGGCTTTCTAAAAAACTGACATCTAAAATAACCCACGAAATATAATTTTTTAGGGGAAAATATTTTCCTACAAAAGTTTTAAGATGGGCATCGGTTTCTGTGGAATCAACGATAGAAATCATCATGCAAAATAAATTGTGCCTCCAAAATACTAATGGCTTCAATTTTTTCTCCACAAAACCAACATCGATTCCATGAAAATTTGTGAAAATATGCACAATCTATGTCAGTTTGTCGTCAAGACTCCTACGTCGCAATGTTCATGCCACATCTCCATGAAAAATTATTCTCCCTACATTGAACTCTAGTATCTATTTTTTCTCTAAAAACCAACGCCTCTGTCCCTACTGAGGTCAATTTTTTTTTTCATTCAGATAATTGCCTCTAGCATTAGTTTATTAAATTAGATCTGACGTCCATGTCACTAGGCTTGGTGTCTGTTTTGTGTATGCAACCCACGACTATCACAATTACTGAGGATGATTTTTTCGTTTGGATAATGACCTCTTGCATCTATTTTTTGGAGGAAACGAATGTCTAAGTCACTAGATTTCGTGTCAGTTTTATATATATAATCAATGACTATCGCCATTACCGAGGCTAATTTTTTTCGTTCAGATAATAGCTTTTTCTATCGGGTTTTTAGATGAAAATGACATCTAAGTCACTAAGTTAGGTGTCATTTTTATAGGAACTAACGTCTTTTATATTAGTTGTTGGTTTTGGTAACAATCTACGACTACGTCTCACTTAATACCACCCATAAAATTTCTTTCCACCATTTTTTATTTCATTGCTCCCCAGATACCTAGTTCTGGCGATTTGTGCTCCACCTCTCCTGTGCTCTAGTTCTCTGCCGCTCCTATGCTCCAGCTACTGTTCTCACCACCGTCTATTGTTTTCTCACCACTATAGGCACCATTGGAGCTCACCATCATTTGCTTACTACCGCAGTCACTTTTGGAGCTTGCCATCAAGTGAGCTTACCACTTCTGTTGCCTGAGGAGTTGTTGTGCTTGCCACCTTTGCTTCTTATTGTGCTGGCCATTGCCACTACTGCTGCTCACCATCACTAGAAGCACCACCATCACTAGAGCTAGTCGCACTACCTGAGGAGCTAGTTGTCGCCACCTGAGGAGCTAGCCATCATTGGTGCCTGAGCTGCTCATGCTTTTGGTCTGTGTTACCATCACAGGAGCTACCATTGTCCCAAGTAGAGACTAAGGTATTATTTTTAATTTAAATGATAACATATAGGTCCCATTTCTTGCATCCTATATTTTAATAAATGTTATTTATATACAATGTTGCATGGTTAATGTTTGTGTTAATTATTAATAATTCAAATCTTATTAGAGCCATGTTGTCTAATGAGAAACACCAATACTTGATGAGAGAAGATAACCTAAGATTGAGAACTAGTAGGAGAACATTATGATGCTAATGGGGAAAGGAAAAGTATATATCTAAAATATATAATGAATGACAGGGTGAATGTGACTCATGGATTTATGAGTTTTTATTTACATGGAATTGATATGAACTGTAAACCTTTATTTTGGATATATATATATATATATATATATATATATATATATATATATATATATATATGTTGGCCTAGAAACCCATATGAGATGTACTCACTAGGAGTAATGAGATTTACTCATTAGGAGTAAATCTTGGATATTCCCTAGTTTGGGACTCTTCTTGAACATGTAATCACAGTTAGAATGTAAGTGTATAATGTATACTTGGTTTTCAAGATGTTTCATCAGCAGTTCCCAGTTTGTTCTATAAGTACATATGTTGGTGGACATTTGCCCATATACATTGGTGTACTTGGAGAACTATAGGTATTCTTGAAAATCAGATACACATTATACACTTACTAGTGAGATTAGGTGTTCAAGAATGAAATAAGTGGTCCAAAAATTAATTATTGAACCCTAAACCTTAATTTGTAAACCATAAACCCTAATATATAAACCCTTATCGCTAAATCCTAACTAATAAACCCTAATTTGTAATCATTAAACCCTAATCATGTAAACCCTAAACCCTAATACTTGTTTTCTCTTTAATCATAGAATGGATATATCATGGATGCCCATTCCAAATTGCCTCGCCCCAGAGTTTATTACTGGTCTTGATCAGTTTATAAGATTTTTCGAGGAACATAGGAAACAACATGGAGATAGGTTCTATTATCCATGTAGGCATTGTAGTAACAACTTGAAAGTCAACACTATTGATGAAATCAAAAGTCATGTCATGTGCAATATGACTGTACATGGCTATAGATAATGGTACTGGCATGGAAAAATTCCAACCATGAGATTAGTGGATGTTGATAGTAGTACTTGTATTGAAGAAGAAACTGCCACCGATGATGTAGATGTGAACGAATCAGTTCTGGTAAACATGATTTATGTGATGCTAAATGGTTGTGGGGTAGAGCACATCGATCCACCTTCCTTATTTAGAAACATTGTGCATGATTCTTAGAGACCATTATACATAGGTTGTACTAAGTTTATGATTGTGTTGAGATTGTATACTCTAAAGTCTAAAAATATACGGAGCGAAAAAAGCTTCACATCATTGTTGTTTTTGTTGAGAGAAATACTTCCTAAAGGTAATGAAATTCCAATCTCAACATACATATTAAAGAAAATGTTATGCCCAATGGGAATGAAGGCTAAGAAGATACATGCATGCCCAAATGACTGTGTTATTTCAAAAGGACTACGTTGATTAGAAAGATTGTCCAAAATGTGGGGTGTCAAGGTATAAAATGACGACTTTGGGGAAGTTCAAAACTAGTAGTCATGCCAAGGTGATGTGGTATCTGCCTATAATACCATGGTTTCAATGCTTATTTTCTGATCCCATGGATGTAGAGAATTTAAGGTGGCATGTAGAGGTAAAGAAAAATAATGATGGTGTGCTACAACATGTGTCAGATTCCTCACAATGGAAGAAGATTGATTTATTGTACCCTGAATTGGTGAAGAAGTCATGAATCTAAGACTTGGGCTTTGTATCGATGGGATGAATCCATACTGCACATTGATCAGCTAACATAACATTTCACCTATTATGATTGTTATATACAATCTTCCTCCCTGGTTGTGTATGAAAAATAACTATGTTATGTTGTCGTTGTTGATATTGGGCCCTAAACATTTATCTTGAGCCTCTAATTTATGACTTAAAGAAACTCTGGGGAGAAGGTGTGATGACCTATGATGATTCACATAGAGAAACATTTTGTTTTCATGCTATGTAGTTTTGCACTATTAATGTTTTCCAATATATGGGAATTTGTCTGGATCATGCCTGTATGTGAAGAGAACACTGATTCAATATGACTAAAATTTTGCGGCAAGACTGTATATCTTGGTCTTCAAAGGTTTCTTTCAAAAATTCAACCTTACTGAAGGTTGTACAAAGTATTCAATGGATGGAATGAGGAATGGAGTACCCCAAAACATATATTCGGGGAGGTTATTTATGAAAGAGTAAAAGACGTTGTCAATGCAATTGATAAGAGGTCACAATGTACCATTCCCACATAGAGTGAAAAATCTTTATACAAGAAGAGGTCAATATTCTGGGATCTTCCTTATTGGATTTGTTTGGCAGTTAGTCATTGTATCTATGTAAAGCATGTTGAGAAAAATGTTTGTGATAGTATCATTGGTACCCCGCTGAATATACCAGGTAAGACTAAAGATGGTAGCAAATCCAGAATGGATCTACATGAAATAGGAATAAGGAAATGATTAATAAAAGAAGTTAGTAGTGATTGAAAAATATATTTACCTCCTGCTTGTTACACATTGTCTAGAAATGAGAAGATTTTACCTTTAGTGTTTTCTTAATGTTAAGGTACCACATGGACATTGTTCCAATATTCGTAGAATGGTATCAATGAAGGATCTAAAGTTGATAGGTCTTAAATCTCATGATTGTCACACTCTAATGCAACAAATATTGCCTATGGAAATTCAATATATACTGCTAAAGCATGTAAGGTTTGCAATTACAAGGTTTTGTTTCTTCTTTGATAGTCTACACATCAAAGTTATTGATTATGAGAATCTTGATAAGTTGCAAAGAGAAGTGTTTGTTACCCTATGCCATCTTGAGATATATTTTCCTCCTTCATTCTTTGATATCATGGTACACATTTTTGTCCATCTGACTAGGGAAGTGAAAATGTTAGGAGCAATTTTCTTGCATTAAATGTAATCTTTTGAATGGTACATGAGTGTTTTTATAGATGATGTTCAAAACTGTTATCGGCCTGAAGGAAATATTATTGAGGGTTATGTGGCTAGAGAGGCTAGGGACATTTGCAATGACTTTATGAGTTGTAATGAAGCTCCTATAAATGCTAAGAATATTGAGGACTATTCAGTTAGAGGGACTTTAGGAGCACACGTGAAAGTAACCAGCTGTGAGATGTGGGAACAAGCACACTTGTATATTTTACTCAACATCGATGAACCGAGTAATTATATCACCAAAGATACCAATTTCATCAAGAAACAATATCCTCAAGCCAATCCAACGCTTGCTAGAGAGCATAACAAGATATTTATTAGGTGGTTTGAAGATAAAGTTTTACATCAACTATTTCAAACACCAAATAATATTGCTAAAAATATCAAATGCCTCACCTTTAAACCAAAAATGAATGTTATGTCTTATGAAGGGTTTGACATAAATGGATTTTCATATTACACAAAGCGTTAAGATGATAAGAGTGTCATCCAAAATAGTGAGGTCACCCATCAAGTGTCTTCATTGTTTTTTTCTAGTGCGAAGGGATAGAGTCCACGTGATGCTAAAATGCATATTAGGGTGTCATTGAAGACATTTGGGAATTTGACTACATAGATTTTAGAGTTCCAGTCTTTAGGTGTAATTGGATTGATAACACCAAAGGAGGTGTAGTGGATGAATTGGGTTTCACATTAGTGAATTTTGAGAAGACTAGAGAGAAGGGTGAACCATTCATAATGGCATCATAGGTGAAGTAAGTATTTTATATCTATGATCTTGCAAATGAAAAATGATCAGTGTTCTTAATGGTAAAAGCCAATTACTTGTAGATCTTATAGATGAGGAAGAGTACTATGATAAGTATGATGACATTGGTCCATTATCAGTTGGCTTGCCAATACTAAACATTGAAGCTGACATTGACTTATATATGCTTGGGATCACATCGAGGGAATGCTACTTGATACAAGATTGAAATATTAGAGGCATGCTTTTTTATTTCTAAATGTTAGATAAACATTTTACATTCTTTATCGCTTATATTTCATTGTTTGAATATTTTTGATATATGATTATTTCAGATGGCATCTGACCATGAGTTTGATGATTGTGATGATGATTACCCTGAAGATGAGCACCCCAACAATGTGTGGTGTGAGGATGAGCACCTTGACACTGTTTTTAGTTGTATTGTTTTATTATAAAGATGTGCATTTTGCAATGTCTATCTTGTTGTATTGTTTTATCAAATTTAAAAAGTTATATCTTAGTACGACTTTTTTTTTCAATTTTATCAAGAGGATGGGCACCTTGAGGATCTTGCTGAGCTTGATGTTCAACATTGTAAGTGTGACACTATACGAGGCATCACCATGATGAACAAGTTAATAGAGCAAAGGGGTAATGGGCCGAAGCTGGTTTTTGAGTTTGATAATCAAGGACATCCTATTGGGAAGAACCACAATTCTTTTGTGTCATATCTAGGGGTTGACTCATAGCAGGGTGGATGTATATGTAGAATCTTGGCATAAAGTTGATCCAAAAAAGAAATACTATATATGGAAGGAGATATGTGTGAGCTATTATCATCTATAATTCCATTTTTAAACTTTTTATAATTATGTGTTTAAGAATATCCCATTAATTATATGACGTCTTTTGCAGAGCATATTTGAACTAGATGAGAAACTGCATCGTAAAATGATGATGCAACATTGTAGCATGATACTAAGGAATTAGTGGACAACTATGACAAGAGAATATAAAACAAAAAGCCAATAATAAGAAGAAGTTTTCCACTGAGCAATGAAACTATCTTTACTAGAAAAAATGGGATATGTTTGTTGCTAAGAGACAAACATATGAATTCAAGGTATTAAGCCCCACTCCTCATATTGAATTCATTGCATGCATATGCAACATATGGTTTGGACTAACCAGGCTATAAGCAATGCTCAAAGAGAAAGTCATGCAAAGAATGTGTACAACCACAAGTCCAACTGGCTATGCACATCTTCGCCAAAAGCTGTTACAGTCATCTTCTTCTCAGCAACCTACTCCTGGGACTGCTAAGTCCTATACTAATATTGAACCTCTATTTCACCATGATATATGGATAACTGAGAGGCAAAGCAAATATGGAGATATACCCAACCCCACAACTACTAATGTGACTATAAAAATGGTAAATTTAACTCTTAGAGTAATTAGTATTCATGATTGTTATGTTTTACTTACCAATTACTAATGATGATGATTAGTGAGAGCTCCATTAGAAAAGGAAACAAGGCAAGTTCACCCTTGAGGGCACAAGGGATGAATTGATAGTTGCTCCAGGTAACCCAGAGCATCCTGGGAGTGTTAGGACCATTAGCACTGGTATCGATATAAGAGACATCTTTGGGCCATCAGTGCATAAGTGCAATGGGGAATTCTTAGAAAAGGTACAAGATATGATGGCAAAGGGTATAGAGGAAGTAATGAGAAAATATCATTCTTCTCATACGGTACCTATAGAGCCCCACTCTTCATATGATGTGGACCCTTTTACGACAGAGGTGGTTGGGAGTAATCACATTGACCCACCACCTAGCATGTATGTTTTAAGTATTTTATGACATAACCATCTTTTAGAATGATTTGTATAATATGTTTGAGTTTATATATATATATATATATATATATATATCACTCTACGAAATTTTGTAGGGGTTGAAGACATGTTGTCTTATATTAAAAGAATATGTCATTACACTAGGTGAGGCTTACCCACGCCTTTAAGGTGACATGATTCATGGTGCACTGTTTCCCACCGATGCGGTCCGCGTGACGCTGAGGCTTGTCTATGATGCTTGGAAGTAGACTACACTGCCATATGACCACCCCGAACACGATACGATAGGTGATGCAGAAGGTAGCACAGTCGCATGGCCCATAGATGGATTTGTATATACCATCTATGGTAAATTTACAATGTGTTTGTATATTTATATACACGACATCGTTGATATGAGATTATATATATGCAAGACATAACACCTAAGAAACCCCTTACAGATCGTCCTCCACCTCCACCTCCTCCTGAATTACTTGGTTGGCATACAAAGGTCCTATTCAAATCAATAGGTCCTCAGTGCAGGGGTATGGTAAAATGGATAGGCGAACATGAAGAAGGGTCACCTATGATGGTCCATCTTAAGGACTCTGTAGGTCAGACTCATAATACTAGTATTTTTCTATTTGATCTTTTAGAGATGTTTAAGTATGCTTGGTTGAATACATATGTGATACAACTTTGGATATGGTGAGATATTATATAGATAAATTCCTTGTTATGTATGTTGATCTATTTTCTTATATGTAAATGGATATACGATATATATTTTGTAACCACTTACATAGGGTATGTACATAGTTTGTACTTCCCCATGTGGGATTTCTAGTTCCATTATTGATTAGTCATGTAATTAAAGACCTTGCATCTATCCCTCAATACTTCTCTACAACATTTAAATATTTCAATAAAAAGAAAAAGAGCTTGACGTTAGTTCCGTACAATGTTGGGTAACTTTACTTACTTTGCTTGTAATTTTAACTTAAGAATTACATTTCATTGTTGATTTTGAGTTTTATTTTGTTTTTCATATTTTCCCTCAAGAATATTTTCCCTCAAGAATAACCATTGGTTGTTGTCCCTGCAAAGCTAAGTGTGTATTATCTAGATCCTAAGGGTGATGACGTAGATAGTGTGGGACATGAAATGAAAAGGGCATTATTAATGTGAGTAAGTTAATATAATTATATCAATTAATGTATATTATTACATGACGATTTACTAATGCAATTTAACGTGTTACATTAGCGTATAGGACAAAAATTCTGGAGTAAAGGTGGACAACAAAAGAAAAAAATAGTTTAGAATAATGTTCAGGTAATTTCTTATACAAATGCATATTTTTTCCAACTATGCTTGCTTTTACTTATTAATGGTTTGTATGTTGAAATTTATAGTGTCTTGTACAAGATAATGGTTGGGCATGCAGATACTATGTGATGTGGTATATGGAAATGATTGTTAGATATGGGATACTAGATATCAACTGCATAGAAAATATAATCTATATATAGTCTTGATCATCATAAGTATATATAGTTTCATTCCATAATATGAAAATATCAAACTTTTGAATCACATATGCCATTATCTTTGTAGGTGTTTAAAACAAACTTTGATATGGGGGAAAATCTAGATGAGATACAAAAGCCCTATACGACAAAACAACTAGATGAGATATGAGAACAATGGACAAAAGCATTCATTAGTGATGTCAGCTTTCAGTTTAATTGGGGTTAATGAATGACTTTTCTAAACTTTGATGTCATTATTTCTATATACATGTGCTTCTAACTTCTTGCAGCTTTAAATTTAATGTGAATAAATTATTGGTGCATATGTATGAATATATAATGTTTGTGAATGTGAAGATGAATGAATACAATGAGAATAGTATTTCTTCATGTCATGAGAATGGGTTGGTGAATATTTAAATGAAGTATAATATGTGAATGAAGTATCATGTGTGTGAATGAGTCTTGAAATGAAATTATGTTTGAACATGTGATGAGAATGAATATTGAATGTTTTTGCAGGTTGTTTGTTGGCATATTGCTAGCTGAACTCACATATGTTGTTAACCTATAACTATAGGCTCTATATCCTATTGACCAGTCAGATAGTAGGTCTACATACTGCTATTAAAAAAGTTAGTCATTGGTTGTTCCAAAAAAATCGATAGATAAGGTCTTCGATGTCGGTTTACATCAAAAAACTGACATTATAGGACTAACCATAACGGCCGTGACAGGCAACACGATCATTTTGGACAACACAATCATAGTCGTTAGTTTTTGTGAAGAAACTATCATTGTATATCTTAATCATTGGGTTTTAGATAAGTAACTGACAACTATGTTGCAAGAAAGGTGTTTGTTTATTTTGAACCCACGATAAATAGACTTTTTACATTTACAAATGTGACTTGGTATGGATAAACAATGTTGAGGTCTTTTCCACAACCGACAGCTATGACACTTGATGTGTTGGTTTGTTTTATCATAGAAACTGAGGATAAATGTCTTGGTCTTTGGTTTTTATGTCTGTAAGGATCTGATGTCTTAGGAATATAACTCTAGTGTCGCCCACTCATATGTCTTTTTTTAACTGACATTGTAGGTATATTTTAATTGAATCTAGAGGTAGTTTCTATACTAATGAGGTAAAGGGAAGTTGGCCATGCCATGTCCTTCCATTTTGCAAAAGTGACAGACTGGGGTTGGAAAATGGCATGGTCGACCAACATGGTGGTTGCTGTAGTTGCAACACCTAAAGGTGTTAGGATTATGTCCCTATCCTCTATTCGTCTTTTGTATGAGGCCCTACTTATAGTTTTGATTTTGGCCCTAGTTGAGGAGGGAAATGATAGTTGGCCCTGACACATCCTTCCATTTTGCAAAAGTGGCAGACTGGGGTTAATAAAAGGAATGGTTGGATGATGTGAGGTTATCGTAGTTGCAACGCCTAAAGGTGTTAGGATTCTGGCCCTATCGTATGTTCAACTTTGTCTGAGGACCTTCTTGTAGTTTTGATTTTGGCCCTAGTTGTTATGCAAGTTCTTCCCATAATTTCCCTAGTTGTTGTACTGATTGGGGCCATGATTATTATTTTCTTTAGGGGGATATCTGGGCTCATTGTTGTGGTTCTTATTTATGTTGCCATGCTTCCCTTTCTACTCAGATTTATTAGGCACTAAAGTTTTCAACCCAAGAAGGCTAGGATAGTTGTTCTTCCTTCACTCATACCCAAAGTCCTTTCCATTTTCAAAGCATGGTCAAATGCATATTGGAAACTAGTAGATCTAGAGGAGGCAACCAAAGTTTGCAATGGCCCATTGAGCCCCTCGATGTAATAGTCTAATTTCTCTTCAGGAGTCATATTGGTGGCATGTCATTCCACAAGATGAATCTTCCTACTATATTTAGAGGCAGAATAGTTTCCCTAGGGGAGACTACAAAATTACTTCTTCACTTTAAACTTAGAATATGACATGAAACAAGTAATGAAGATGCTCTTGTTTGCAATCCAAGTTAGGGGGGTAGCTCGCTAGGAAAGAATAACTTTTTCCCACTATACCTTGGTTGCTCCTTTAATCAAATAAGTGGCAAAAGTGACTTTATTGTTATCAGGGAAAACAAATACCTTAAAATATTCTCCATAGAGACTATCCATGCACCAATCCTGTCCATTAGATCTCCAACACATTCCTTACAAAAATCCTTAGGGCTTAATTTTAAAATGTCTTGGATTGTAATGGGCTTTGGGTTTTGATTAGCTACCTCAAGAGTTAAGGATTTTGCATGAATTTCCATATCATACATGGCATAAATAAGGACCTTGCACTATTTTTCCATTCTCCATCATCAATAACCTTCTTTAGGGAGGTTCATCAATATTTTCCTCCGCATCATCCCTCTTCTTCTTATTGCCCTTGTCATTTTTGTCACCCTTGTCTCCTTTATCAACTTCAGATTCTCCCTATTTTGGTGTCTAGTATTGGGAGGCATCTAAATTGTACAAATTCCAAAAGCTTTCTCATAATGTAGGTTTTCAAGTCAAGATATTCAGATCATGACAATAACTATGACTTTATCACATTTTGTGATCTATTCATATTTTAGTTTTTCTCGTCCTTAGGCTACCTAAAAATAGAGGAGTAAGGATAGTTTTAAGACACCCTATCAGAGATGAAGAGAAGAGAAGTCATCCAACTACTTCCTTGATTGGGTAGACCTTAAATCAAAGATGAAAAGAAAGATGATACACTAGGGTTAATGAAATCCCTTCAGTCCTTTTCTGGGCCGACTAAAGCCAAATAGAGTGGGGAACCTCATACACTGTTGTGAGATGGATAGTAGGTGATTACTGGATAGAACCCCGAGCCTAGACATCTTAGTTTTTACCATTAAGGAGTTTTAGGTTTTCCCAGGTTTAGGGGTTTAAGAAGTTATTTCAGAAATGCATAGGGTAACGTGTAGGCTCTAATACTAAATATTAAAAAACCATCCCCCCCCAATCCTAATTTCAGTACCTGGACAATGGTATAGGAATCAGAGCATTTTCCCCTAATTGGCCTAGTTAATCTAATCTTATGCTCAATGAAATAACATTACATTAACTTGAAACATAATTCTTTTACATGGGTCCCATAGGGAAACAAGAAAGAAACTAACATGAAAGAAGATTAACTACTTCTCGATTTCAATATTATTATCCCATGTTTGTTGGTTCTTTTGGTGTACCTTCTGATATTTTAAAGGAGTCTGATAGATAAAGAGCATGAGTGGAGTCTTCATTGTTTTCCTAAATAAAAAAATAGGACCCAAAGTCAATGTAAAGGCATTCAGTATAGTTATGAGAACATAAAATAATTAAACATATATGTATACTTGAAAAGAAATAACCAATTGTCATGGTTATAAGAAATAGTATTAACAAAGAAGAAAATTTGAAGTTCACATAAGTAAAAATATCCAAATAAGTTTGTAATATACTCTGAACAAGAATCAATCACCTCATATAAACAAGAGTGGTTGGAAAGACTAACAAGATGCCACTTAACCCTAAAGGATAGGCCGAAGTGCAACTTAACTCTAAGGGAAGGCACACATCATTTCTTGACCCATAACAACAAAAAGGGATAAGGATTAAACAATTGATAGTGATAAACAAGGGGAGTATATTACAAGTCCAATTATCATATAAAAGAAAAAACAATCTACATTTATGAATTTGAAACACTAGTTTGTAAGAAAAATGGTAGCTCATGCCAGTAATATAGACATGTGTTTTAGTCATAAGTATGTACGCATATATTAAATCACATTAAACAATGTTAAGAGGATATAGTACACATACCTTTCAAAAAGATCTTAAACCACAAGTTCTAAGACAAATGATATCAGGGGATACAGTCAATACCTAGTCAAAGGTGAGTAGATCGTGGTCAAGATTTGATGTTTGAGAACTTTGCTATCCAAAAATTAAGATCTAGGGTACTTGTTCCACATGACTATAATGGTAATCATTTATCCTCAACAAGTAACAAGATTTCAAAATTTATCAACAATATCAAACATTATGTTTTTACATATGGATGAATAATTTCAGTGGGTTGTACATATTAGAACAACAACATACCCTTAATATTTATCAAGTATCAAGTTTATATTCCAAAGTTTCAGATTTAGTTTTATCCCATACAAATTCAAATAGTTCTCTTGATTTCAAGGTCAAGTTTAGATAAGAGTTCAAACTTTGATTTCATATCACCACAAAGTTCATTACAAGGGAGATTTTTGAACATGGATTTTATTTAGATGATAAAAGTAGTTTCATTGCATTTTTCTCTCTCTCAAAATCAAAATGGACTAGAGATCCAACCATTTTCAATAATATATGTAGAAGTTATGGTCAAAATAGGATTCTAGAGAGAGAGAGCTAGAGAGAGAGTAAGAAACCTGTAATGAACATGTAGGGGCCTCTACTGTAGCGTGCCACAACTTCTACATATGACAAATTTGGGGTAAACTATGAGAGAGGGAAAGAACACAGTCGAGGGGTTTTCTTGTACATGTGAAGCGAGGCAAAGTCGGAGGCGGGTTTCATATAGGTGGGTAAATCTAGGATTAGGGTACATTCATTACTCAAGAGTTTCATGGACACTCCAAGTTTGATGCCTCTTGAAGCTGCATGAAAACACTAGAATTGATTGCGCAGACATTAGAAAAATAGGCTGATTTGTAGAAGGGGGTGAAATTGTGGAAACAATTTCCAAATCGAGTTCTAGAGAGGGACGATCCAATAGGCTAGTGCTTGTAGCTCCATGCCCAACTACTTCGGCTGCCAGAGGTAGGAGACGACCCTAGGTGCTATTGGATTAGAATTCGATGGATGCCTAAGTTATCCTTTCCTGGGTGACTGGGCATCATGGGTGTGGTGTGGCATAGTAAAAGGGGCAAAACTCAACCCAAAACCAAGGAATCAAGTGAAAAAGGGCACAATTTAGGTGGCTTTTAGGTGCAAAGTTTAAGAATTTATATCAATTGCAAAGAAACCCTAATTGAAGTGAAATTTGGATCCAAGGTTCAAAATAAAGAATAGGATATTTATAGAAATTTTGGGATCCAAAGGACAAAATTAAGTACATTAATTTCCAAAATAATTACTAGTCAGTTCCAAGTGTATATGCATCAAAATGTCCAACTAAGGGAAAAATGTTTGTCAATTGATCATATTATGATAACACAGAGCCTTAAGTCAAGAATGAAGGAGTAAGAAGGCATACTATTAGATATCATAATACTCACTTTATTAGAGTAAAAATTACCAAGTGCATCATATGAAATTCTTAGATAGATGGTTGCACAACTCGGTGTTAATAACTCATTGTATAAATTATATGCCATATTTATGCCTCTAGTTGTTTTATCACATGAAGTTCACCTAGTCAAGTCCAACCCAAGGACAATATAAAAAGTATGCACCCCTCTTGGCACCCCACATACTTATTATCACACTTCCATAAGGTAGATGGTTCTCCACCCTTGGCGTGCCCACACTTAGTTAAATAAGGTTTTCATTTGTATTATACTTGGAACACATCTTCAACTTTGATATTATATATATATTAATATGTATTCACTCACCATTATATATGCATTATTATACTTATTATATACTATAACAATCACCACATGCGAAAAAACTAAATATGAAAACTAGTACAAGATCATGAGCAAACAAGTGTTGTAGTAAAAGCACACAAGAAACTCACATGTAGATGTAATCCTAGATCTCCCTTATCTAGTGTTGTTTTTTATCCGTCACCTCATGTTGATCACAAACCCTCCAAGGACCATCCTCTTTGGCATGGGCTTTAGATTATCTCCTTCTCTAAACCATAGTCAATTAGTGATGTCTTCACATCATTGCATGAAATGAAATTTACACGGGGAATGATAGAGAGAAGCATGTCATGCAATCCATATACATGGTACATAGTCTTTTGATTAAATCAAAATGGCAATATTACATGTTTCAAATCACACTACAAAAATCTTATCACCATATCCACATCCACCAAACAAAATGATTTCTAAGGCGTTTCCTAGGTTGTAATACATGTAGATATCATATCATATATGATATTAGGTGATTTTCATGGATACAAGTTTGCAAAATATTCATCCAATGTTTACGGTTCAAAACTCAAATTGGTGTTAGAAGAATACAACGTCAAATTTGATGCCACTTTTAGGTTTTGGGGAAGGAGGCTCAACACAATAATAAAAAAATCTTCACTTTCTACCATGGATATTGGATCCGTCAAAGCTATAAAACATTAGTGAATAAAAGATATAATCGGGGATAAAGATGATTCCTTTGTGCATAAAACTTTTCCAAAAAATAGACACATCTTATGTCAGTGAAGAATTCAATCTTCCACATCTAGAACAACCACCAAGCAATATGGATAGAACACCAACATATGTGGATTATCCACCAAGCAACAACTTGTTGTTGTTTTATATAATGTGTTTTCCAAAAGCCTCCGCACGTGTGATTTGTCCTATACTTCATCCACATGGATAAGGGAGAATGTGGTGCACTACTTTGGCCACCAGTTCAAAGTGGAATAGGAGTTTTTGATATGCTAGTCATCCCATAACTCCCTTTCTTCTCCTTTCTAAGGTATCAATCCTTTGGGTTTCTTTGTCTCTGTAAAATATAAGTTTGACAGACTACTTGTCTTGCAAATTGTCTCAAGAGTTGTGTATAACCCTTTGGTAGGTGCCCCCTCTATATTAAAGAGTCATGGGGTTAAAAAAACCTAAATCCAAACCCTTTCCTAGTTGTAATCCAAAAAATAGTTTAATGATGAAAACTCCGTCTGGATTTGAAATCGCCCTATGTCCTTTACATCTCTTCTAATCTGAGTCCCTTTGATCTCCCAATCTCAGAAGTAGATCGACCAATCATGAGAGTTCAAATCTAGATCTGAATATGAAACTTCCCCCATTAAACTATGATGGCCCAATCTCAGAAGTAGGTCAACTGATCTTAGAAGTCCAATAGAAAACTCAGTTGATCAATTGACCATAAATTGATCTATTGGCCCAATCCTCTGGTCATCAATTGAACATAAATTGATCTATTGACCCAATCCTATGGTCAGATGATCAGACATTCTAATCGCACGATCTGAGAGTTAATCAAACTTTTTATGACCCAGATGCATTCTAATCATGTGTTTGTTTGCTAACTCTATTTCCCTTATGCATGTGACCTGGTAGGTCCTAACTACGTTGATACTGATGTTCAAAACAACACAAGCACATTCACCATTGCCATCCAACTAGTAGGATTGAGCTAGAGAACAACTAGAATGTGTAAAATGATCAATGTTTTTATCGCCATATAATCTATTTGTCACATATATCCAGATTGAATTCGAGGCATGGAATGCCATCCTCTTAACATCCAAATTATGTTTCTTGAACTAGAGTAGACAATTCAAGATAATGTGAGCTTAATATCATATATTTACTCATATGAGCATGACCATGCATTTCATAGTCTCTCCTATCAAGTGGCTGGGGAAATCCATCTAAAGGAGGGACAAATTCCATCTAGATCACTAATAGTATGCCACATGTGTCACATTGTACCCAATCACTACATTTTTGTGAGCTCATATTTCAGAGCATGTAGGGCTATTGATAAAGTACACAAAATGACATGTGTTACTGTAGAGACTTCAGGTCTAAGGATCATAGTCACCACTATCATATTTAGATATGACTCCGACATGTCATTTCATGACTTCCATGTGTCAATCTCAAGGCGGGTTTGTAATGTAAACCTATTCTCTAACAAGTACCCATATATTTGAGTTAATATATGATATCATGACTAAAGATACATAGTCATCACTCAACATAGATGCTAGTATTATGTATTATTGTTATCCTATGCTATCCACATAATAACTAACTAGAGACATAAGAATAATATGTACTCTTATTATGCATATGATATCAAGTTCAGGTCCTTAACCTAAACTATATTTCATTGAGTTAAATCATTCTTAGAATGTTCTTAGATTTGTTCATTATCTCAATAATGAATAAACAAACATAAGATATAAGATTGTCTTTCATTAATAATCAAATCAAGTACAAATATCTCTTTTACAGTCATTGCATGATGTCTCTCATGGAATATAACCAAAACCTATGACACAGTGCCCCAACCTAAGTCTCATTCATGAAGGAAGATAGTTTAAGCTCCCACATGAGATTTCCTTTGTTTTTCCAAAATGTTGGAATTAACACTGTCAATTCTTGCATGTAGACCGATATTGGATCAACAACAAGCAAAATAAGGTTTCAAATCAGCAGAGTAACAAATACCACACTATGAACCTCTTTGACTCACAGAAGAGTGCAAGGATAGAATCTAGTTGCTAATCTCTGAACCAACCATGTATGATAGTTTGTTTCTTCTAACAATACTAGGATGCAAGCTTTAATGCAAAAGAACCAAGCATCAAACATTCCCATTTAAAATCATTACTTAGAACTGGGAGTTATAAACAAGCACATGTAATTGTTCTTACCTTTATTGACTACAAAATTCAAACATAATCTTCAAAGTTCATAAGCAAGTTATGTGCTGACATCCGATCAATTCGGCATTACGAAAATAACAAATCTCACAAGAATATCCAAAGTAAATTGGCAATTTCTTTTTAGAGTAAAGCCTATGTGTTAGTACTTAGTAGTAGGTTGATTAAGCATGTGATGTACATGTCCCACGTCCTTTTATATCTAGCTATCCAATAACAATTATGAACACCGAACTAGTTGACTGATGAATCGTCTGCCCAAGGCCGATCTCCAACCTAAGCATAATAATATATTATCTTTAAGGTGGAAGACATGAGGGCTAGAAGAAAATAAAGACCGAGGGCCTCAAAATTATTATTTTCATGTTGTCGTGATTGCAACTATTCATTCATCAAGATGAACTACGACAGGGTGCAATTATCGTGGCATCAACATGTTGTAATGAAATGGTGTTCATGTACTCTACAATAATATCTGGGACTTGACTGACTACATCATGTTTAAGTTGTCTTTGCATGTAACATTTTACTCATTCTCTTTAAGTTATATGTGATTCATGCATACACTTAGATGCAGATACAGACTACAGTCCACCGTTACAGCACTTCCTGACCACTCTAAGAAACCCAAACTGATTGAGCACGATATACATGAATGTAAAACGGAAATGGAACTTTTGCTGGGAACAAGAACTAGCCACATATTGGATTTTGAGGCAAAATTTTAATTTCTTATCATGATAAATAGACAATCAAGTGAGCAAGGACAATGAAAGAAGGCTTCCAGAAACTGTCAGCATTACAACATAAACTAAAAATCAAAACGTAGCAATTTCGTGCCCATCCACCCTCGCAGGCATAGATAAAGGAACACGAGAGGTGATTAGGAAAAGTTAGTCAACCACCCAACCAACCAAATCAACAATGAGCCAGAAATTAATTCGATCCTACTCTTCGCCACCCACGTTACTACATCAGAGCTCGGCCTTCTCAAGTGCGTCACGATGGTCTCCGAGATGAGGTTCATGTGGGTCGTCGCGCCAGTGGCGAGGCTGCATGCCTGCAATGTGGAACTAGTCCATCCATCCCCGACGAGAAAGATATACCCACAATGATGAGCCTGGACATCTACAATAGCGGAGGCTTGGTGTGATTGGAAGAAGAGGGTGACATGGAGAGTTGGCAGTGACGGAGCGACATGCGAGCACGGGAGGCACGTGCGTTACCTCCTACACCACATCTAGAAGAAGGCCCAGATTCCGCTACAAACCCAACAAGGCGCTACAGGCCCGGCAACTTATCGGCTACCAGTTTAAAATATCAAATTCTTATTTCCAGTTCGCTACATAGTCGTTTAGGCGGGCTCTGAAAAGTAATTGGGCGCGAAATACAGTTTTTCCCACCCCTTTTAATCGGCTAGCAGCGCGACACACTTTTCTCGAAACGTCCCCCTAATCCCTACTTCCGCTACCTCCTCCCAACCTTTTCATCCTTATACTTTACCCAATTCCACTCTGGAATGCTGCTGCTCCGGTCAATATCTCGCTCACCATCTTGATCCCCACCTCCAATGATCTCGTAGAGGAGTTCGAATTTGCTGTTCCTAATCGAAAGAGGAGTAGGCTACTCCTGGTCTGATCTACGTTAACTTATTGGGGTGGTTACAATCAAATGATCAGGATTAAAGTGAGTTGCCACATGGCATTTGATACAAGGAGAAGTAGCCTGCTCTGTATATATTTAGGTACAGCAAATCCTGGAGCCTCGTAGAGAGGTCTAACTGATGGAGGTACATAAGCCAACCAACATCCATCGCTACAGAGAGCCGGCCGTGATCACTCGCCGCGTGCTCCTGCCCAACTTTAACGACTTTGTGGAGAGGCAGAGCTTATGGAAGCAGCTTGTTGCATATTTGGCAGAGGTTGACCGACGATCCATTGCTACTGAGAGTCGTCATATGCCTAGACATATTAATGCAGAGATCTTCCAACTAGAAAAAGGTAAGCCCGAGCACACCTTATGCATTTCCCCTAGTCCACTTGCAATTGCTCTGTGTGATGCTTTAAGGTCTGTGTATCAACCAATTACGAGGGTCAATTTTAGTTTCTGGTAGTTGGGATTCTGGGTGGGGTCCTCTGTTTGTATCAAATTAATTGATCAAAATATACATCACCCAGAAATTCAGATTGTTTGGTGTAAGTGGGGATTAGTGGTCTGGGCTTTCTAGTAGACATGCTTCCTGCTTTGTTTCGCTCTAATGGCTGCCTGATTGTAGTGCTACGGCTAATACCAAACTCAAATGGTAATTTGAAACGATATCATGAGTAAGAGACGAAACAAGTACTCCCTTATGTATGTATTAATATATAATCATATAAGAAAGTAAATCTTACTGATTGTACAAATTCCCTGTTTCTTTTTTACTGTTCAATCTCTTTTTAAGATTACAATCTGAGTACACAAAATCTGAGTAAATTTTTCTTCGCAGGACGATGTACAACAATAAAGTTAAGAGAATAAGCAAAATCAGGCTTATGATTGGCATTTGGAATTTGTCGTTGGGTTTGTAATGACACTAGGTAATGAACCTATTATGTTAGCCTAGGACCCATGCTTGCATATTGTCATACCTTCCACTAGATTTCTATTTTTGAAAAATTAAACGATACAATTCAATTGGATTACTTTTGAAATGTTATGTATCCTTTTATTTAGTACCGAAACACAATTTAAATGGATAGCCGACATCCTACATTGAATTAGAACTAGAAATAAGCTTACCGATTGTGAAATTTTATGTTGCAATTGAACATGATTATTTTTTGAAGTTAAAAGAGTATCTTATGTATGATAGTAAACATACTCTTCCTACTAGTTTCCACCAATTTCTATTTTCTTGTCTCATCTTACCTCCAATGTAGTTTCAAATATTTCATTTTCCAATATAATTCCTATTTTTTGATCTAATCTCATATCACAATGGTCTACATTTCATCATTTAATGTTTAGAACCCTTGTTTGATGTAAACTTTGGTTTTGAAATATAAAATTGTTTATATATGGTTGTTTGGTATTTGGGGTCAATTTTGTGCCATTCTTAATTCATGCTCGAGACATTTCTAAAGTTTGAATGTTTACAAAACCAAACTTCCATCTCTATCTTCACAAATAATAGTCAACTTGATATATAAATTGAACTATATTTGATCGATTTTTATTTTGAATTTATTTTTAATATTTCTTTATATTATAGCAAAAAACTAATTTTGTTGAGTGTGGGTGAAAATACATAACATGGATTTGTTAGTTGTGTATAGAATCTTTAAAAAGTTTGCATTTAGCATTATGTACATATGTCATTATCGTACTTGTTGGTTGTGTGTGCAAAGAAACACAATTCAAAATGGGGCCCTCTCAAACATTGATTGAAATCAACTTTTTGTTTGATTTTTTTAGAATTCATTAACCTCATATTGGCACTAAAGGAAAATAGGCAAACAATAAGCATATTGGAGAATGAAAGCAAATTCACATTTACTTCACAATTATATGCACGACCTATGATAGTAATAACCTATAAATTACACTCACCTCTCAAATCAAAACGAGAACACCATAAACTCACCACTATAGGCTTTGTACCCTTATACAAACAAGAACCTAGACAATTGTTTGGCAGATTGTCTTGTAAAGATTGTATAACTCCCACAAGCTAGTAGATATTTTAATTTGTAAACTAATTTAGTCTGCCTATTTAAAATCAAAATTTGTATATTTTCCTTATATGTTTACTTGTTGATGTTAAAATTCAGATATTTATATTCATAATGTAAGAGTATTCAGGCTAAATCACACCCCTAAATGGCATGCTTCACATAACCTAAACTAGACTTGATTGCCCCTAATTTGAACAAACATGATCAAAGTTTGATCTAATTTGACCTGATTTAGCCAAAATCAAACCTAAATTATATAACACGACCCAACTAAATCTAACTTTTCCAAAATTCAAATGAAGTCGGACTTGTTTTCCCCAATCATACCTTATCTACCCAAATTTGATATGGTTTTGCCTAAATCAAATCTAATTTTGGATAATACGTTCTAATCATAACTATTGTTCCTTCTTTTGACCTAAATGAGACCTAATCTCCCCAGATTAGACCCAATCTCCCTATATTAGACCTAACATGCCCAAACTTGACACGATTTAGCTTAAATCAAACAAATTTTGCATAATATGAACTAATCTAACCTAACTACCCATTATTTTCCTTATATTGATCCAAATGAGAGCTAATCTTTTGGATAAGACTTAATTTATCCAAATTAAACCTACTGCCCCAAAATTGGCCATTTTTTGTCAAACCAGCCCTATTAACTCAAATTTAGACCAAATCAGACCTATTCCAACCATAAAATGACAACTTGATCTAATGTGACCAAGTTGACCTAAGTTATGCAAAGTAGCCTTTAAGTGGCTTAATTTGGGCCTATAAGGTCTTAGGCAGCCAATTAAACAATCTTAAGGAATAGGAAAATTGTTTGAGGCACCATGTGGGCACATTGACAAATAAACATGTACTCTATCTATAAAAGGTTCACAAGTAAAAACTCCTCCACCTTTATGAACCATGCCACTAAGCAACATTGACTTTAAGAAAAAAAATGATATATCTAAATGGATGTGAAATGCCCCATTTACCTTCAAAAAGAGGAAATCTCCAGAAAAGACCAGTGGTGAAGGATGTCTTGTAGAGGAGGTAGTTTCTTTTTTCAATATATGTTTTAAAATGTAATATATCGGGATAGTTCTATGATTATATTTTCTATCTATGAAATGTTCAAAATGATAAACTCATTAATGTTTATAGGTTATGACACTTAGTGACACTCACTTGGATGGAATGAGGAAGGTGGGCATTAGATAACATATTCTTTGCAATGTGTTACTTTTGTTGTCATTACATTAAGAAATTGATAACATTGTGAAAAAAAATACATATGGTGCTCAATGATGAATGTTCAAGATAGAAGTGGAATTCCAAATTTACTTTCCAAAAGAGGAAACCTACAAGAAAGATCACCAGTGAAAGATGTGTCTTAAAGAGGAGGCAGGATTTCTTATTTGAAAAAATATATTTTTAACCATGAATATATTGGAAAAAGTCGCATTAAAACATCTTCCTATCTATAAAAGGTTCAAAACTGCAAACTCCTTATCAACAATTAACTCTACTATATGATACCCATTTTGATGACAATGAGGAAGGTAGGTTTTGAATAATTATATGTTTGTAATATACTATTTGTCTATAACACAACATATATATAACCAACAACGTAATGAAAATGATTTTCATTATAGGTATACATGAATGAATTGGCAATGAGGTGTCTTTCTTCTAAAAGAGGCAACCTTCATGAGATGATGCAAGTGGAGGATATGTCCTTTTGTAGAGGTAATACTTCTTCTTTTGGATTTAGTGTTAAGTTATAATTGATAGTGATACAATCATTTTTTTCCTCTGAAAAATAAACTTTTTATCAATACAAGTTTCTAAAATGCAAAATCAAACTCATACATATGGTGTACTACTAGATGACTCTTGTTATGTTGTTCATGAGAAATGTGAGCTTGAAATGACTCTAAATTATTGGGTATGCGTATTTTTAGATTGACATACATTAGGATATGCCTTTTTCAATTTCATGTTAGATGATCAACGTAGGGGTAAGATCCTTTTCTTCTAAAAGACACAACTTAAAAGATGGAAGCCATGTGCATGATGTATCCTTTTTAAATAGTACATATGTATATATATTTGTAAGTTGACATTATAGATCCTACATCTCTCTTAGATAATACAATCATTGATGGCAATACGGAAGGCATGAGAAATAGTGACACATTGCAAGACTGTTTTCGGTATAATTTGCATTTGAAATGATAATGTGAATGAAAAATTTAAAATACACGACGTATGTTATTTGAATTCCATTTACTGATCTGATCTATTCAGGTTGAAAAAACAAATATAAATATAACTAGAAACATCTAGCATACACACACATATATATGTGTGTGTGTATGATGATTTTAAAATTAAAAGTTAGAAAAAAATTAAGCTAGAGTTGTATGTAAGTAATCCTTTTTTTGTGTAACCAAAATTAGAAAAAAAAAGCTAGAGTTGTATGCAAGTAATCCTTTTTTTGTGTAACCAAAATTAACTTCTTTCTTTGATGTGCATGCATACAACACATTGCATATGGTTTGATATACAAAGAAGAAATACGAGAGTTGGTTAATGTGGGCCATGTTAGCTATCCTATATAATGTCAATTGTCTGTTTGTTTTGAAGACTTTAGTAGGTTGAACATGTTTGTAGGTCTTCTATTAAAATGCCAATTAAGTTTGTTTATGTTACGACCCCACCTTTTGGTAACCCCCAATTAAGGGAGACCGAGAGGTCGAAGCCGCACCCATAACTTCTGGATCAAAGGTTCGGCATTTAACCAAGACCAAATATTAAATTTCAACAATCTATACTGAAAAGTTGTAATAAATGTGAATTTAGGGTTTGCTAACCCAGAAAATGTGAAACAAAGTAATTAGGGTTCCTTCGAGTATTGAACTATAATTCTTTATTGAGTTGTCTATTCAAAAGAACTTGAACATGATAATTGGGCTTAATGATATTGACATAAACTAAAAGGATAAAGATAGTTTAGTGTAAAAGAGACATATTGAACTTAATTGACTTTTAATTGTGCTTATGATGTTGAAATTAGGGTTTGTGGACTAAAATAACATTAAAAATGATAGATGCATAATGACATCTAAAACCCTAAAAGTTGGCCTAGAAATCCTAAGGTGGAATCCAAGTAGATCTTGAGAAGGTTTGGAATAAAACAATGACACTTGGATGTTATGCATTAATTTTAGGATATTGATGATTGCTTGATTGTTCCTGAATATTATTGCTTGGACTTCAAGTTGCTCTGGATAAGGTATGTGGTTACACTTAAGAATAATCGCTCTAGTTTCACGACGATTCCCGAAGTTTTATTGGTTGCTTGAAAATAACTGTTGGATGTCTATTTATTTCATGCAACTATAAAGTGACTATGATTATCACTATTAATGGGCATATATAACTGGCTATATCTGGATCCACCTCTGTTGCTTTGAAAAGGCTAAAAAAAGGGGGTAATCCTAGAGCAAGGTCTAGGTTACCGTGAGTTAGAAACTGGGCTACCTACATGTAGTGTCATGAGACTCTTTAGCATACCCTGAGTTAAGGATTGGTCTACCTATAAATAGTTCCATGTGACTCAACCCTAGAAATTGGTTCACTTGATAGGTGGATCATGAGGGGTTTAAGGGGGACAACACAGAGGATAGGGTACTCTGGGATCACGGAGTTATAGCATGGGTTCTTTTGGCATGGTTTGGTGGAGACGGTTAAGTTTGACCTTACCCCTCAGGATAAAGAAATGTGTGATGAGTTCCAGATGTCCAATTGAGTGCACTATGTGAGGTACCCCAACCATGTGCTGAGCAATGAACCTAGTGAGCCCCAAGGGAGGCTGAAATGGCCTGAGTCACCTGTGCAGTTTATAGACGCCATGATGAAAGAACTCAGAGAAAAGAATATGTGATGATAAAGGTTCGTTGGAAGTGCCATGAGTACGATAAAGCCACATAGGGGCCAATGATGGACATGGAAAAGTCTTATCCTGAATTGTTTATTTGCTTGATAAGAATTTTGAGGACAAAATTCCTATAAGAGGGGAAGGATGTTACAACCCCAAATTTTGGGTTCAATTGGTGAGAAATGTAATTTATCATATTAAAGATAATTGAACCAATAATAATATAATTTGTTTTGAATAAATGGATTTCGTCTACAATAGCCTTGTTGATTGTTTTGTGGGCTTTATTGTCTATTGGGCCCAATAAAAAGGAAAAGACAAAGAAATTCCATTATTAAATGAGTAAATAAGAAAATGAGGAAAATAAAGATGTAGAAACCTTTAGAAGATAAAGGAATGATATGCAAAGTTGGATTTCGTGCCTCTTGGGTTCCAAGGAGTCTGAGTTGCAAAGATAATGCAACAAGAAAGAGAAAAGATCAATTAAATATTGCTTTATTAAGAAGAAAATACTGAAATACAAGAAACATGTGGAAATATGGATAATGGATCCATCTGGGATAATATTTCATGTCTACATGGTTTCTAATAATAAAAGGAATCAAAATAAATAAAATAAAAGATTTGGAGAGAGAAAATATAAGTTTAAGGCATAAATAAATGCCTTATAAGTCTTTGACTTGCAAATGAATAAAAGGAGTTATTCCTTTGGTATTTTGGCTCCAAATTTGGAACATAAGTAGATTAAGTCATATTAGACTTTCCCCTAAAATTTTATGTAAAAAGGATATATGAGGAGAGAGTTATTGATTTTATGAGATTGCATAAAGTAAAAGGGATAATCATTGGTTTCTTTTAAGTATCACAATAATGGAAATGTGCGCGTGAAACCACAGTCGTTGGATTCTAATCCAACGGTGACTGTGTTATCATCTACCTCACACCCAAACAGGAAAGTCGGAGCAACAAGTTGTGAGAAAAAAACTCAAATTCTCTCTCATCTAATACACTAGCAAGCATGGAAACTAGCCCATCGGCTTCGGGAGCAAGAAACGCACCCGCCTACCTTAGGTTTTACCTAGTTTGGGGATCTCCAGAAGATTCACCTAATTAATAAGTCCTAGACGGCTACCTTTTGACCCCGTGACTATATAAATAGATGTGCATCCAATGCAAGGACACAAGAATCGTCGTGAGACTTAGTCGAGTTAGCAGACACCACCCCAGGGTCCAATTTCACCTCCTGATATCTGTTTTTCCCTTTTCCTTCTCCTCTAACCCCGCCGGCGAACCCCCTTCCTGTTCTCCTGACTCGGGCCATTTCCAGTAGTGATTGGAGGTACTGGTGGCTTTGGTATGGTCGGACGGAGGTGCCACCACCTTCGCACAGCTCCTCAAGGTCTAGAGCTCGAGGTCAACCCTCCAGTTGACCCAGTCGGGGGCCTGGTTTGCGAGCAGAGCGGCCAACAGAGGTAGAAGAAGAAGGGGGGAATTACATCCCTACCCCCAGGTGCGAGTGGCCCAGGGATGAGGACGTAGGGGCAAAGACGAGACTCGACCCCATAAATCAGATCAGTGTGGGGTTTAATGTTGACGTGGCTCCTTGCAATTGGCTAAAGGTAGTTTATCTTACAAATTTCATAACTATTTATTGACAACTCTGATTGAGATGAATTATAAATGAATCTTGCTCAGAAAAACACGAGGAATACAATAAAAATATAATCAGACTCTATTTCTGCTTTTAATTGGAAAAGTACCTAAAGTTGATAACTTTAATGCTTTAAAGAGATCTAAGCCCTAGATCTTGGTTATGGATATAATTGATAGACTTAGTTGATACTAGTAATCAAAATATGACTTAATTACATAAATATGATGAAAGAGATCTAATAAGAGATATTTGTTCATAACTTGTGTAATTAGAGTTTCATGTTTAAAAAAAGGATTAAAAACCCTACTTTAGGTAGTTATGAGATTTAATGAATCTAAATATGAGAATCAATCTAGAAGGCATGAAAATAGTGGAATAGTTGTGGATAAATACCCTTAATATGGTAATTAGGGTTTCCTAGTGTATAAAAGAGGAATAAATGTGAATTTAGGGTTTGCTAACCCAGAAAATGTGAAACAAAGTAATTAGGGTTCCTTCGAGTATTGAACTATAATTCTTTATTGAGTTGTCTATTCAAAAGAACTCGAACATGATAATTGGGCTTAATGATATTGACATAACCTAAAAGGATAAAGATAGTAGTTTTAGTGTAAAAGAGACATATTGAACTTAATTGACTTTTAATTGTGCCTACGATGTTGAAATTAGGGTTTGTGGACTAAAAGAACATTAAAAGTGATAGATGCCTAATGACAGCTAAAACCCTAAAAGTTGGCCTAGAAATCCTAAGGTGGAATCCAAGTAGATCTTGAGAAGGTTTGGAATAAAATAATGACACTTGGATGTTATGCATTAATTTCAGGATATTGATGATTGCTTGATTGTTCCTGAATATTATTGCTTGGACTTCAAGTTGCTCTGGATCTGGTATGTGGTTACGCTTAAGAATAATCGCTCTAGTTTCACGACGATTCCTGAAGTTTTATCGGTTGTTTGAAAATAACTATTGGATGTCTATTTATTTCATGCAACTATAAAGTGACTATGATTATCACTATTAATGAACATATATAACTGGCTAGATCTGGGTCCACCTCTGTTGCTTTGAAAAGGCTAAAAAAAGGGGTAATCCTAGAGCAAGGTCTAGGTTACCGTGAGTTAGAAACTAGGCTACCTACGTGTAGTGCCATGAGACTCTTTAGCATACCTTGAGTTAAGGAGTGGTCTACCTATGAGTAGTTCCATGTGACTCAACCCTAGAAACTGGTTCACTTGATAGGTGGATCATGAAGGGTTTAAGGGGGACAACACAGAGGATAGGGTACTTTGGGATCGCGGAGTTATATCTAAAATGTAATCTTGGTTGTTAAATGATTAATTTAATGATTACATTGTTAACATATTTACATGATTATTGTTTCCCCCACATACCAGCTTCGGCTGACCGACGTTTTGTTTGTCGGCGTTTTAGGTTCAAGCCAAAAGGACAAAAAGTAAATCGTCATATTGTGAAATACATGAAGTAAAATACAAGGAGGATTAGTTAGAGTAGAATCCATAAGTGGATAGAAGTTCAGAGATCCAAGTTTTTAAAGGTGTGTAAAATTTTATTTATTACAACTTTTCAGTATAGATTGTTGAAATTTAATAATTATTCTTGGTTAAATGCCGAACCTTTGATCCAGAAGTTATGGGTGCGGCTTCAACCTCTCAGTCTCCCTTAATTGGGGGTTACCGAAAGGTGAGGTCGTAACAGTTTAGGACAATCATATGTGGCCAAGTTCCATTTAGATGGGATCTATGAATTAACAACACATGCATAGCTCATGAAATACTAGTAGCAAGTCTCCCTAATTTGAGATGGAAATTTTTTTCCTTTCCATACAACCTACACTCACATATCACCCTTCTATCACAAGACTTCAATCAAACTTTATGTATGCTACTACTGTGACTATTACTGCTATTACTACTTCTACCACTACTACCTACAAGAGCACTACTCACATCCTTTAAAACCAAATCTTGTGCCTGAGTGGGACAAACAATAAACACTACTTTATCTTCAACCATCCTTGAGAATTCTTTAGCAATCTTGATTGCTGATGCATTTGCTTTCTGCCCTTGGTGTATTAATCTGATAATTCTTCCTTCTAGCCCTATCTCTTTATTACCTTCAACTAGGGATTTGTATACGACTGGACACTATGATGTTGTAGTGGTGAAGACTACTTCTCGTAGTGAATCACCCAACATGATGCACCTTTCTTCCTTAACAGTTTCCAAGTGTTGCACCCTCTCATCACTGACATTAGCTCTCCTTCCAAGACATTATTATGTAGATGTTTTACCCATCTACCCCCAACTACTTGGGGGTTCTCTCCAATGCATGCTATGTACTACCTTCTTGAAGGCCCGCCATGAAGGTTTTGATCCGAGTGCAATCTGAATGTTATTAGCTTCCTCCTTGCATTCACATGCCATACAACCTAACTCCCTAGTTTTCTCCTAGAATGTAGTTCCATTTCTACAGTTTCATAGCCTCAAACAAGATGTCATGAAGTAGCCCCCCCATGTAGGGACTTGCTTCATAAAGTGTTAGTTTTAATCCATCCATGCAACCATTACATGGATAACAAAGAAGTGTTTGACTTCATTTAGTATCAAGAATTGTCAAACTGAACTTAGTTTTGATGTAGTCTCTCATAATATGAAGGTTGGATTCCAACTCACACTCGTTATGCCCACATTTGCTAACCATACTCATTCTCCTCATGCATATCAATGAATTTGTCATTAGTCTCTCATACATTCAGATAAATTGCTTTTGTGTTGTGGGATGTCCGTGTTCCACACTAGATTCCACCAACTAGTCATGCTGGTGAATCTACATTGATGTCATCCATTGTTAATTTATATGTTGAACTCACTGAGAAGATTCCATCTTCATTAAAGTTCCTAACACATGCATCTCCTCAATACTTAGCTTTAGGAAATTTATTGCAATAATCTTATGGATAATCTTATCAATAAACATTTCTTTCATGAATTCAATGTCTCACACTTCTCTTTAATGACCATAAGAAGATCCTACCGAGACCTCCTTTGTTGGGAGGAACTTAGGGGCGTTGTTGCTTTTATTTACCCACTCACCTTTCCGAACTAACATGTCTTCCCCAAGACCACCACATTTGTTACATACTCATCAATGGTTCCTAGACTCTGCAAAGTGTTATCCAAGTATGAGAGGCGTTCTTTCCTGGGATGGAGGGCTTCTTACATGCACCTTTAATGATAATATGTATTTTTTTTACCAACAAAGTACTTTTACATTATAATGATGATATTAAACAAAGCCATGAACGTACATCTCTATGGACTTGTCTATCCATAACATATTATCTCTTTTGCTAGATTGGACCATCAAGGGAGGAGGGCACCTTTGATTGCTGAAGATGCCATCTTGTTTTCTTGAAGTTCCAATAATTTGAGGTGTCTTTTTAACATTGTTTTTCTGTAATTAGAACTATATACAGCGTATATGTTCAAGTAAGTTGTAATATAATTATTTTCCAAAAAAAAGTTGTAATATAATTATGTCTACACATCTTTTGGTATCAAATCTTGATATTATTCTACTTTCTTAATTGTTTTATCTCTAGTTGGATGGGAAATACATGATTTAGGAACATGTTTTACAACATGATTTGGTGTTGAATTTAACAAGTTTATCTTATGATTCTTGGTCTTAGAATAGATGTTATGTATCATGAACTATGAGTTTTCTTATATGTGTAGTTTCATGTATGAAATTCAGGTTTGAGAGAAGGAAATGACGTAGAGAGCTTGTACGCATGTTCCTGGAGTTGCCATATTTTGTCAATTGCTCCAAATATGAAGTTGTTTGTATAATGTTTGCCCAAAAATATTACAAAACAGCTGCATGTGTAAAGTACGTATGGCTGTAAATATGTTCGTGGAGTTCTAAGTTTTTGTCTGAACTCTAGAAAAGAAGTCAGTTATATGATGTCTTGGTTAAAAACTTTTGCGATCAGCAGTCTATATTGTATGAGAACACATGGTTGTACCTACTTTATTGGAGTTGCTATTTTTTGTGTCAAAACTCCACAGAAGTTGTTTGTGATGTTTGGTCAAAGAATCTAATGACCAGTGTACTGTTTAAAAATATATATGGCTGTAAATCCGTTCTTGGAATCGCCACTTCCTATTTAGTACTCCATGAAATTTGGAATATATAATGTTTTGCTTAAAAGATTTTATGACCAGCAATTTTTATGTTGTGTGCAAATGGATCTGGTTGTGTACATATTCTTTAAGTTGAGATTTTCTAGTTGATTGCTCCAGAAATAAAGTTGAAAATATGCGGTGTACATATGGATCAAAAACAAAGTTATTAGCAGGTAATTTGACTTGAGATAGTGAGTTTATCAAGGACGTCAGGTTGAAATGTATAATATGTCCGTGTTATTGTTAGGCCACATACATTGTGGTAGCGAATGTCTAATTTTTTATTACCTGATATGTGATGAAATTCGCTACAAGGGTCTAAATGGCCACAAACTTTTAGGTAGCACAATTGGATTGGCTACCAAGGCAATGGCTACCAAAAAAATGGCCAGACTTTCAATTGACTACAAGTTTTTTCCTGGTCAGTTTGAAATTTGCTACAAGAAACAGAGTAGCTGAAAACAGACTTTTTACTTATATATACACTCGGATTCCTACGGATAAAATGTATACTAATTGAGAAAATCTGTATAGTGCCCTACTAGTTTCCGTCAATTTCGGTCAATACAGACCACGTTTCTTTCGGAAACTTAGACATTTCGGTCAATACAGAATATGTTTCCTTTGAAAGTTCAGGTTATGTCGTGCAATACAGAAACACGGTAGTTCTTCCTTCCTTTTCAGTATCACCGCACCATGTAGCCGCATAATAAAAAATAATATTTCAGTTGTCTAAGCAACCGATGCTGCTGTAGTAGGCCCTTAGCATACCATTTTTTGTGCTTTCCAAGTTAGCAATGTATTATGGTCTCCAAGGAACCCCTTTCAGTCATTCATTAAACGTCGATCTATATTCAATTGCTGTGAGCATAAGTGCAGAAGCGCCATAAGGGACGGCCTTGGATTTGGAACATTATCATGCGGCTGCGTCTTGAAGAATAGAATACCCGGCAAGTAATCTCTTTCAAAATAATGCTTCAAGCTTTCAAAAATTTCAATTTGTCGTCCATATGCTTTGGCCGTTGTACTTTCGTCGAGTTGTACTTTTTTTTTTTTTGCAACTACGGGATTAAGTTTATTGATCCTGCTCCCGGATGAAGGTGAGAATAAAAGGAATGTCTACATTGGTTGTATTAAGCCAAGGAGTTACATCTGAGAAGAAAATAGGGTGTGGTAGATTAACAACTTTTTTGGCAAGGGCGTCCGACAGTCTCATTATGCTCTCTTGGTAGAAAGCACACTTGTGTCCCAGGTTGGTTTGCAAGAATCCTTTTGAGGCGAAGGATGTATGGTTGGTACTTTGTCGGAGCAAGTTTATTTTGCCCGATGAAAGAGGCCGCTTGCAGTGAATCAATAAGAATGAGTCTTGCGCCTGGCGCTCTATCCTTATTAAACATGACAACATTGGTAATTGCTTGGAGTTCAGCCTCAAGAGGGCTAGTGGTCGTCGTTGGAGCTGCCCAACCTTGGTAGGTTGCTCCACTATTATGAACCATGTGAATGCCAATACCAACCCGTTTTCTACTAGCATGAAAAGAGGCATCAGTAAAGATAAGGTACTCGGGTTCAGCAACCGGGCTAGAAGGGCGCCGGCAGGTCGAGGAAATGTGTGTGGTGCCATGGCAGGTCGAGTTTTACTTTGCACAAATTAGTGCTTCATTCTTGTAAATTTTCTAAGAAGTCGTCCATATCTGTTCAACGCTTTCTAATATGAAAAACCATTGAAAAACTAAAGTAGAAAAGATGTGACTTCTACATTGCACTGATTATTTTAATGAAGACTGATAACGCCACACATATAAGCATCATGTTATGTCGATATTTGACAAATAGACATATCTATTGGGAGGCAATATATTATCAATATGTGAAATCATAGTTTTTTGACGTTACTTAGTAGATTACACCACCAAACTGGAACAAAAAATACCATATATGAAGGTACATTTTTCTAAATTGAATTTGTAATTTTATTCCAACCTATTACATATGAGTATATTTATTACCTTTTTGGTATGTTTTTTCAAATTTCGCAAAGATAATAAAGTTTCATTTATATCGGTCTTCATGAATAAGGATATGTGCTTCAATGCAATTTTTTTTAATATATTTGGACTATTGTATCGTGCCCCCTCAGGGCAAAAAACCTAGCTTCGCCACTAAGAGTGGGCGATCGGAGAAAGAGAGTGGTGGCCAAGAAGAGAGTAAGAGAGAGCACACAATAGGTGAGGGTCATGCTATTGAACTTGACTAGGGCGCCACTCGTGAAATCGTGCCATTAGGGAGAGTAGTGCACATAATTTAAATATTTTAAGCATTTGGTTATTAGAGGGGGTAGAAAGGGAGGGAGATGATTTGAGATAAAGTATTATATGCAGTCAAATCAAATTTGTAGTTAACACCATTAATTACATTTTTACTAATTAAATGTTAAATAAAGTTAGTTTTAACTACAAATATAATATGAGTAGCTAGAGACAAGGTAGTTAAATCATGTTTATTTTGTAGTGATTCTGGAATCAAATTGACCGAAGGTACATGCCATGATTTACAATTAGTATGCATGTTTGCACTTGCCCACTCATTGTCAATGTCGATATCATCTTAATTGTGAACTCCTCTGTCCTGCATGCCATGGAAGTCTTTGCTACAAACGGTGAACTACCATTTCTCCCTTATGTTTGTTGTTGCTTCTTGACCTTTTTTAAAAACTAAACAAGAGTGGACCGCACATGTAAAATGCTACTTCTATGACTGGAGAACTTGAAACTAATGCCACAATTGTTACATAAGGAGGCACATGTGGACGTTGGAAAGTTCTTTCTTGTTATAGTCGTTGTTGATGCAATGCCTTAGTTATCCTTTTGTGAGGATCCATTGGCTTTGCCTTTCTTCATCTGAGTGTTGATGGTGCAAAGAGTCTTGGACTATGTAGTTTGTCAGAGGGAGGGGTGGATGAATTAGGGTTGATGTGTAGTGCACAACTTCAAAGAGATTATAAGCCATTGCTTCTATTGTCATCGTGGTTGGTAGATCAGGCAAGAGAATGAAGTATCATGCCATCACAATGCATGCAACATCTAGTAGAGTCAGAGTTTGTGGCGGTGAAGAAGTTAGCAAGGTTTCTCATACAAAGATAATGTGGTGGCACAAACTATTGATGATGTAATGCTTAGGAGTTTTTTGGTTGGTTGTTTCATTCTAGTTCAACACATGGAATCTTATACTATCAAGGGCATAATATGAAATTGTGCCTAGAATTAAAATGAAACATGTGAATGAAATCCACACTAATTTGAGTAAATTACACTTGATCAAGAGTCATATATACTAGGTTTGAAGACTAATATCACGATAGTACTTTTGCCTCAAACCCTACTAGGTTGAGATTGATATCATAGGCTTTAGCCTAGGTAAATTATTAATATTCCAATACTTGTTATAGAATATTAATTGGATAGGTTTGAGTTTAAGTCAATTTCTTATATGTAAAATTATTTTCTAAATCTAATTATTGGTGTGTTGAAAGAATAATATCATATTTCAATAAATATTTGTATCTTTCTAAAATTCTAGAGTTGAAATGAAGAAGCTCAAACAATATTTATCATATCAAATACTTTTGTCTACTAATAGAATCAAATTAATATAGTTCAAACGTGCTCAAAAAAATTGAAGTGAAATTCTTACTATGAGTATCCCATTCACTAATAAATATCATTCATGACATTTGTAAAATCCAAACAGTTTTATGAATATTTTGAAACTTCTAATGTAGTTTTCTTTAAAAAAATTAGTTGAGGGACTTAATGCAAAAAGGTTAGGAACAATATACCTTTAAATAACAAGGAAAATAGAATAATAAGGACTCAAACACCTTTTTCCTTTATAATGTGTTACAATTATTTGAAAGGTAATATTAATTGGCTTTCTCTATCTTTTCTATCAAGGAAGTTTAAAATAAATGAAAGAGAAAGGTAAGAGGCATGAAATTTGAAAAAAAAATAAAAGTCTATCTATCATAAAATATAATAGCATTAATCTCTTTACTTCCCGATCCTCCTCTTTAGATTTACAAAAATAATAACTTCCCCTATGCACCAATTTCAAAATTATGAGATATTTTTCTCATTTAGACAAATACTAAATGACTTACGCTGTTGTTTACATATAAAGGAAAAATCACTATTTTTTCAAGAAAAATTTCTCAAAAAGCATAAACTTATGAGAGATGACTTTTGAGTGGATAATAATTATTTCTCTCAAAATTTGTCTCAAGGAAATTTCCCCCACAATTATTAACTCTATTACTGCATTAAAATTAAGTTAAATGACTCACATGGGAATTGTGAGTAAAAGATGTGAACAACTCAACTTTAATTGGTCAGGATGGGTCTAGACTATCTTTTTAGCCTATGGTCCAAATTGGTTTTATATTGACATTGTTTGACCCTCTAAATTGATTAGGAAATATTTGAATGTAGTTTTATTAGGATTAAATGTCGAAATGCATTAAATGATCTGTTTTCCCTAATGTCCCAAGTTTATCCATGTGACGTCTCCTTCCTTTTTTTTCTTTTATATGGGACCTCCATCTATGACCCAATGGTTCTACCATTATCCTCTACCACCCATTTTCTTCACACATGTAAATGCAGTAGCGAAATTTCCTTCCTCGATTTCTCTCTTCCTCATCTTTCCACATCTCATCGAGATTCATCCTCCCTTAATTTCATCTCACTCTTGTGAATCTAATGAGCCACTACTCTCCTTCAATTTTGATTTCTGTGAGAAATTCCCAATTTGAGCTTGAACCTCCTCTCCACATAGGACCCAAAAAGCTCTCCACAAATAGACTCTTTCCTATTTAAGAGACCAAAAGTGGCTGCCTTCCCTCACCTTCTTCTCTTCCACCATCAATTTCACCACTTATTCTCTTGAACATATCGACACATTCCTCTTTCTTCTCTAGTGACAATGGTCATGTGCTCCAAGCTCTGACCACCTCGACCTAATTATGATCACGGTGAGCATCCTCAACCCTCTGACTTTCATTTTCAAATTCTCATCTTCTTTGAGGTAGCCCCAACCTCTAGATCATATATTCGACTTCCTTACACCACAGGTAGTGGTCACCTCCATGTCGAGTTGTGTCTCCCATACCTTAATTTCTCTTTGCATGTGCATCGCTAGACCTCACCGGTGCTTCGACTAGATTTACTCAAAGTTTTTGTTTGTTGTTTCCTCATGCTGGACTCAAAGTTGCTTTCCCCTATTTCTATTGCTTCTCTGGGCTGATCTAGGGCCATTATCATCCTTTTCTCCACACAATTGTTGCCTTAGCCTCTATGGCTCTTAGAGAATGTATCTAAATCTTCTTCTCTTGCTACATGGTAGATTCTGAAGCTTTTGTCTTTGTATACTGGTGTTGCTCCGCTAGAGGCGTACACACTAGCCAACTAGGGTGGCTAGATGCACTCCACGAGGTCGGAATGCACATGATGGGATTATGATTTTAAAATTTGTATTGTCCCTAACCAAGTCGACCAAAAAGACTAAAATAGGTCACCCGCAAGCATGCGGGGTACTGTTGTAGTATAGGTGATTGACAAGATACGAGGTCGATCCGCAGAGATAGAGGGGGCACTAGAGTAAAGTAGTGTGAGCTATGTTCCTAGTGTGGAGATTAGGGTTTGAGGGTTTTAAAAAGGGTTTGGTTGTTGATTACTCTAGATGAACAAGTGAGAAAAGCAGAATTAAACCTAAGTTATCTTGAGCAAGCAAGTTAGCAAACTAGGTTAACGAACGAGCTAAGCAAGGGAAAGAACAAGCTACACTAGACTAAACAAGCAAGAAGCAATTAGGAAACTAAGTTAACCACTAACAAGAGCAGGGACCTAAATTAACACTAAAGAAGAAAACTAAGCAATTGACTAAGTTAAGCTAAAGCAATTAAACTAGACTAGCATTAACAAGCGAACAAAGAAGTTTGGGTTTTAACAAGTTGATTAGGGTAGGTGGGCCGTTTGGGGGATGTAACATTGATATTAGTTGGGGGAGATTGTTAGACAAGCATGGTTCTCATTCCATATCTAGATTACCAAACCAAACAATAAGGCCAATGCCATTAGAATATACCCTATACTACTAGTAGAAGACTAGGGTTAGGTGTAATTCTAATAGGATTAACCAAATCTAGGTTTCTAGGGTAAGTGATAGTGAGAAATTGAGGGTTGAGGGTAGAGATGGGAGTAGAGATGAGGGTATTTGACCTCATGCCACTAGCCACTCTAGCCTTTAGAAGGCCCTAGGCAATTACATCACTCTCACTTACACTAGCTACTTAAATCTCACACTCACTTGTAGAAGGAGGGATGTGTATGTAGGAACAAAGGGGGCTAGCTAGGGATCCACTAATTGGACCGAGGAGCCAATCCTAAGATTGCCACATACACTCCAATTCCTTCTAGAATCTAAGTGTCATCAAACATCTCAAAGCAAGCAATCCATGTTATAAGCACAAACCACATGCAACAAAATAGGAAATGAGATGGAAGCAAGGGGCAATCATCATAGATAGAAATTGAGTTCATTACAAGCAACTTTCCCCCAACATGGTATCAAAGTCACATTTTAACCCCAAACAGCCCACCACAAAGGGCTTAACTATACATAATCAAAGAAAGAGTAAAAGAAAGGGGAAGAAGAGGTAGAAACACCATGGATCTTGGTGTAGTATCCTTCTTCTTCACCTCCTAGCTGCTGTGGATGACCTCCCTCCTCCAAGGGTGCAGGGGAGCATGAAAAGATGGGGGGGTTATGGGTGAAAACCTAGAAAACTAGGTTTCCAAGGTGGAATGAGGGTGGAAATGGTGGATGATGAGCCAAAATTCAAAGATATTGCACTAGGAGCTCAAGGAAGGAAGGTGGAAGCTTGAAGAAGCTGTAGGAGAGGCTAACCTTCATGCCCCAGCCTCCACCTATGTATATATAGGTGGTGGGGAGGCACTAGGGTAAGTAGGGGTAGTTTAGGAAAAACAGTGTAAAAGTTTGGTAGGGTTAGCGGGTCACCATGGCCGTGTTGGTGTGCCACACCCATGGTGAGGGTAGTAGGGAATGGTCATGGGGTGGTAAAATGGTCATGGTATGGAGGGAGTGGTAAAAGGCTAAGTATGATGGTGGCCACAGCCGTGGCGGAGTGCCACGGTCGTGGTGGGTTAGAGGCACCACGGCCGTGTTGGGTAACACGACCATTTTGGAGGAGAGAGAGGTGATCGTGGAGCAGCACCACAGGCGTTTTGTACTTCATCGGCCACAGTCGTGGCACCTTGGGGGAAAACCCTGTTGAAAACTTCAAAATAAACGCACGACCGTGGCGGATGGCCACGACCATCTTCAGTTATCTTGCCCACGACTGTGGCCCTTGGGATGCAAAATCACTATTGTCCATGTTGGTTCTTCACAATAAACACACGACCATGGGGGTATTCCCACGACCGTGTTGTGGTCTTCTTCAGTTGATTGTCTTTAAAACTTCATCATTTGTGGATGTCTTTGCTTGATGACGGCCCTTGGCCATTGGAGGTAGGTTGAGGGATATTTTGGGGCCTTCCTTGGATCCCTCCATGAGTGGGGGAACCCTAGAACTCCTTCTTTCTCTCTCATCCATATAAGCACGGTCCAAGTACCTGAAAACAGTGCAAAGAACATCCATAAGCGTATTTGCAATGATAATCACATTAGGGGCAAAAGCTTGTAATCTAACATGTTTAGAATTTAAGTACAAAATGGCACATGATGGAGCCCTAAAATAGGGCTACATCATATACTTCTTCAACCATAACGATAATGATGCTTTGGAGCTCTGTACTTGTTGAGGACCCGATCCTTAGCTCTTTGGCCTCAACTTGGATCAAGGGATACGTTGGAAGTCTCTACTCCCCACGAACAATCATTTTTATTGAGATCTTGATCTGAGTTTCACCTACAGTCAAGGTGCCTCACATCATGGATTGAAGGGGAACGAGCCATGTCATATATTGACCTTTGCACCCTATTGTTTTAATCATCTTCTTAACCTCACATGGGCAGTCATGTAATTATGGGTTTTGTTTCTTTGTTTGTTGACGTGAGTTTTGACAATAGAGTTGGAGCAACTACGGAACACAATTTGGTTTTGATCGGGCTACCTAGGAACGCCCTCCAGTCTTTTCTGATTTGGATAATGTTGTATACATTGATTATCAATAATTTTTTATTGGCTAGATCTTCCATAATTCACAGTAATTCACTGGAAGCTCAGAAAAGTGAGCAAAAATATGTTTTGAAAAGGATTTTTCATGAGGAATCTGAATATCCAAGTTTTAGAGTCTATTTCCACTTCATCAAACCCTAGTTTTCTTAGAAGTGAAATTAGGGTTTAATGCTTTGGATATAATGCATATTAATATGAAATATATTTTGGATAGGAGGATTAGGGTTTCTAAACCCCAAGATCGTGATTAGGGTTTCCTCAACATAGGAAGATAAATAAGGTCTTCTTTAAGTGGAAGGTAAGTGGTCCATGCCAATTGGACATAAGTAATGTTTTTTGATGTATGTATGTATGAAATTCATGAAGTTATTATTTATTATTTCAATTACTTGAAGTCAATGAATTTATGATAAACTAAATGTCATGTTTTATTGTTCATATTATGGTATCACATTCATGCACATTAAATATAAGGTTACAATTAAGATCTAAAGAAAAGATAAGGGTTTTTAAGAGAAAGATACTAATACAAGATAATTTATATAAGATCCTCACCAATAGGCTCCTTGGAGCAAAACTAAGAGGCACTTTGGTGTATAAGAGAAGTGGCACTTCAGTGCATAAGAGAAGAGGCACTTATGTGCAACCAAAGGATTCTTATATAGGTCAAGATACAAGAAAGTAATTAAAAAGCAATGTTGTCTCCTTTAAATGTTTAGTATATAAAATTTATTTTTAGTTTACAAGTCTTGTTTAATCTATAATATGTCCAATTCCACTTACCATTGGTTTTATGCAGGCTGGGGGTACGATTCCTACAGGTAAGAATCAAGCTCAAGAAGGAAAAGCTATCTGACATACAAACCCTACCTCAAGGATCTTTAAGGAGAAAAGCATTGGTGGGGTGCCAACTATACCTCGTTAGTATTTTCGTTCTTTCTCTTGAGAAATATGTATATGTGAACCTTGTTAAGGATTTCAGAATGAGAATTGTGATTATTTCCCTATGATGGTTTATATAAACTTTATCTTGAGCTATGAACACCATATTTTGACATTCCCCTTGATGTGAATGAAAATATATGCTTCCACTCTATGTTGTACAAGTGGGGAGTTACATTAATGGTATCATATCCAAAACTATAGTTGTCCACCAGATTTTTTTCATAATCTCATGTAGTTTGTGTCCTTTTTTGCAGATGGCACCTGAGAGGAAGGGTGACAATGAAAAGGTAGCCATGGGTGGGGAAGAATACAAATCCGTCAGTATAGGAGATAGTCGAGCATCTCCACATAGAGAAACTCCTATGGTGTCATTTGATGTCTTGATCAAAGCTCTAGACACTACCATGGAAAGAGGAGATGACCAGATAGGAGACCCTAGGATCAACTGTAACCTTTCCCTAGTCAAGGTTTTGAACATCAAGCCCAACTCTTTTGCTGGAGAGGAAGAGATGGATGTGGTGGGCAAAGTTGAAATCTAGATGAAACACATGAAACATTGCTCCCATAACCTAGATTGCCCATACCCATCCAAAGTCCATTTTGGGACTCACATGCTCAAAGGTGCAACAAGAACTTCTTGGGAGAACCTTCTAGGTTCTCGTTAAGCTGATGCTGCTCCACTCAAATGGGAGGAATTCTCGTTAGCCTTTCGAGACCATTACATATCTCAGGATATGGTTAAGAGTAAAGAAGATTAGTTCTACAACCTTTGTGAGCATGGTGATATGACAATCACACAATATGCCACATGAATTTCAGAATCTTGCAGAAGTATGGATAGGAATATGATGAACGCCCCAGGACAAATAAGTTCATTACGGGCCTCAAACTAGACCTTATCTTTGCGCTGTCTAGACACGGACACCGTACTATGAAAGGTGCCCTAGATGCTTCCCTAGAATTAGAGGACCATCTACGAAGATCTTGGAAGAATGATAGCCACACCCACAACAACAACAATCATAATGGAAAGAAGAGGAAGGCTCCAGTTGAAATTGTTTCAAATCAACCTGCAAAGACTCAATGTGCCAAGCATTCTAAGTATCATTTGGGTGAATGTAGGTTTGGAACTAGAATTTTCTATGCATGTGGTGAGATAGGCCACGTTAGACTTAACTGCCCCAAGTTTCAAAAGAAGGAGCACAATGTTAATCAAGCACCTAGAGAGAAGAGACTAGCTAGAATCTTTGCCATGGTGGATGAGGATGAAAGTGATAAGAATGAGTAGAGTGCGGTGTAGTATTTTTTCCTTTAAAAAATAATAATTGCATGGAAACGTTTGGAACTATGGATTCACATGATAATATTAGTATGTTAAAGTTTTATGCTAAGGATATGAAAAAATCTAAGTTGGGCAGTATATTGAAATTTAAAGGAAATTTTTTATTTAAGGTGGGTAGAAATGTAATATCACAAATTTTTTATGAATATATTGAAACTTATAATATAGTTTTCTTTACAAGAATTTATTTGAGGGACTTAATGCAAAAAGGTTTGAAAAAGTATTACCTTTAAATAACAAGTCAAGAAAAAAACAAGTCAAAACACCTTTTTCTTTAATAATGTATTACAACTATTTTAAAGGTAATATTAATTGGCCTTGCCTATCTTTTCTATAAAGGAAGTTTAAAGAAATGAAAGAGAAAGGCAAGAGGCATGTAATTTGAAAAAAAATAGAAGTCTATGTATCATAAAAGATAATAGTATCAATGTCTTTCCTTCTCTCTTCTCCTGTTTGGATTTATAAAAATAATAACTTCCCCTGTACCAATTTTGAAATTATGAGATATTCTCATTTAGACAAATACTAAATGACCTTCTCTTTTGTTTACATATAAAGGAAAAAGTAATATCTTTTTCCAAAAAATTTCTCTAAAAGGCATAAAGTTATGAGAAATGACTTTTGAGTGGATGATAATTGTTTATCTCGAAATTTGGATCAAGGAATCACAAACTAAAGTTTCCCACAATTATCAACTCTATTAATGCATTAATATTATGTTAAATGACCGACATGGGAATTGTGAGTAAAAGATTTGAAAAATTCTACTTTAATTGGTTAGGAAGGGTCTCGACTATCTTTTTATCCTATGGTCCAAATTTGGTTTTGTTTTCCCTTATTTGACCTTATAAATTGATTAGGAAAGATTTGAATATAATGTTATTAGGATTAAATGTTGAAATGCATTAAATGATATGTTTTACCTAATGTCCCATGTCTATTCCTATCACACCTCCTTTTTTTCTTCTCTCGCATGATCTAACCCTCCATCTACGATCTAATGGCTATGTGATCATCCTCTACCTCCCACTTTCTCCGCACGTATGAACGCAACAATGACATATTCCTTCCTCAATCACTCTCTTCCTCATCTCTCCACCTTACATCTTGATTCTTCCTCCCTGGATTTCATCTCTCTCTTGGGAACCTAATTAGACATTACTCTCCTTCCATTTTGTCTCTGTGAGAAACACCCAATTAGGGCTTGCACCTCCTCTTTATCTTTGTAAGGACCCTGATCTGAGTTTTGGGGTAACCATATTTTCTTTGGCTTGATCATGTGATTAGAAACATGCTCTAATCTTTTGATATGTGATTAGCTCTTGTGGAGAGTTTATGTGTCCAATTGAGCTTGTTTGGTTGATGTTTGTGCTTTCTGTGCTAGTTTTGGTGCAAATTGAAATTTACCCGTGTTGGGAAGGTAGATTACATGTTGAAGTTGCCACCTGAGTTGCACAAGTTGCATATAGTATTTCATGTAAGTATGTTGAGGAAGTGCCTTCCTAATACAGAGTTGATGTTACAACATGTGGAGGTGGAACTTGATGAGGATATGTTCTATGTTGAAGGCCCAATGTTGATCCTTGACACAAGAATGAAGAAGATGAAGAAGAAGGATGTAGTGCTTGTGAAGGTTCTATGACATCACCTTGGTGTTTAGGAAGCCATGTGTTATCTAGAGGAAGATATGAAGAGGAAGTACCCCTCTCTTTTCTCTTAGGACTTTAGGGGCAAAATCCTTGTTAGGGGTTTACGGCTTGTATGGACCCTGACCTAAGTTTTAGGGTAACCATGTTTGCTTTGGCTTCATAATGTTGTTAGAACCATGCTATAATCTTTGGATATGTTATTATGGCTTGTAGAGAGGCTAAGTCTCTAGTTTAAGCTTGTTTGGTTGATGTTTGTGCTTTCTGTGTTTGTTTTGGTTCAAATTGCAATTTACCCAATATAGGGGGTTGATGTGCAATTTTCCACCTCAACTATGCTCCTTATCTCTATTGGCTCCATGAGGGAGAGTGTGGTGCTTTGGGGAACCTTGTTTGGCCCTTGGTTGAGTAGTATCACCCTTAGTGGAGATTAGGGTTTTCTAGGGTTTGTATGCCTTAGCCTTGTGACCTTGTTGTTTTGCCTGACCTAGGTCACGGCCTAGGGCCTATTGTGGAGTTTCACATTCATGACACTTCCTCCTTGGTGTGGTGGTCGTGACCAAGTTTTCTTGTGTCAAGGCAAAGGTTGGTGAGGTGTGTTACGACCTAGGCTTTATGGGGTGATCTTGGTATTGTGACCTTGTAGTGATGTTGTGGTGTGTCACGACCTTGGAACCCTAGGTGTGTCACGATCGCAACATAGGGTGGTTTCTTAGGTGGTCACGATCCTACCTAGTGAGTATCACCATCTCTTGCATTTGGTTTCATGTTGGTCCTTTTGGTTGACAAGTGTTTCTTTGGATCTCTATCTTGTTGACACCTCATCCTTTGTCTTACCTCCCTCCTCCTTTTCCATAGGAACCCTCTTCTCCCCAAGGAAATGGTTATTTTTGCTCATATTATTCCTCCCTTCTCTTGTTCTCGTCCTTGGATCTTAGTGGAGCAAGAAGATGTGTTCTTGGTTCCTTAGAGGTTGTTCATCCCTTGCATGTGGTGCTTGTGGTGATCCTTGGCCATCTCTAACTCTGGTGAGCATGTTATCTTCTTTCTTTGGTGTTTCTTCAGATCTTCTACACTATCTTCTCCCTTCTTCTTGGCCTTAGGCCATGATTTGACTAGGTGACACTCAAGTGAGAGAGAGAAAGTTTCTTCTATCTTTTCTCCCTTCTTTCTTTGGTTTGGTTTTGGGGTATTTGCTTTCTCTTCTTGAGCTATCCTTTGACCTTGGTGTTTCTCCCTTCTTAGGTGTTCTTGTAATCAAGAGTGGAGCTTTTGGTGGATCTTCTTCAACCCTTGGATCATGTTATTGGATCTCTTGATCTTGGAGCTTGGAGCTTTGGTGGTGATCTTCTTAAGGTGGGTTATATAACACTAAACCCTCTCTATTATTGCACTTCTTGTTATGTTGTGTTATTGTTTTCCCTCTTTAAGATGTTCCTACATCATTCTAACATATGAATTCTAACCCTAGAATTTGTTTGGGAGAGTTATCATGCTTGGTTTGGAAGTAACCTGAAACCCTCATCTTCTTGTATCAGTTTTGGGTAGAGATGATGATATACAATTTCTTCCCCACATTTGACCCTTGATATAGCTCCCATGCTTGGTGTTTATACACCTAGAAGTACGGAGAGTTTAGTTTCATTTTTGTTCATCTTGGATATGGTTTTTCTTCTTTTAGTCATGCTCTTCTTGGACCTTTGACTTAGAGTTTGTGTAAGTCTGCTTTCATGATGATCACAGTTCTTGCTTAGTTTTGGAGATGTTTTGGTGACCTAGGTGTTTACCGTTAGTCTGGTCACAACCTAGGAGGTTTGGCAGTCGAGACATGAGTATGGGCACCGTGGTCGCAACATAGCCCATTGAGATGGCCATGACCTAGTTGGCTTTGGTCAAGATGTCCCTTCTTGTGGTGATGTTTGACGTAGTGATGTTGGGTTGAGACTTTGGAGCATAGTAGCCTTGAAACCCTTAGTTCCTTACCTTAGCTTGGTGGAGTTATCCCTTAGAGTGATGGTCATGATTAGGGGATGCTGCGGTCATGATGTGGTGGTGTTGAGGTGTCACAATCATGACATATGAGGTGGTTGAGGAGCTTGGTCGTGACACTTGGTTGAAGAGTGAAGAGAAACCCTAACCCTAATGTCGCGGATGAGACATGTAGGAGGTGGTAGTGACATGGTGAGGAAGTGAAGGTCGAGATACCCATGGTGTATCCCACGATCGCCGCATACTATGGAGGGTGGTTGTGACCCATGTGCCTAGTTAACATGTGGTGATGGTAGGTGGTTATGGAACATGTATGAACATCTAATGTTAATCATGTATACATATGTGTTATGCTATTTTGTATGATATGCAATCTTCTTTAATGATGTTGTTTAATCCTAACACACTCCATGATGATGGACGGTGGTGGTTCTAGGGTGGTTGGTTGACCCTATACCTACGGACCCTAATCGACAAAAGTGGAAACCCTAATCCTAAAAGTGAACAAGTCTTGCTTATATCCTTACCATGGATGGTTTTGATGTTATGCAATTATCTCTCTTGATTATGATCTTCTAACCATACATGTGATGTGGAATTGATTATCATAGCTAGTGTGTGCTATGATGGCTATGATGTGAGACAAGATTGAATATGCCCTTATAAGGCATGCTGATTATAGAGGTGATATAGAAATATGGTGGTTGTGCTTTATGACCTAACCGTGGTTATTGTTCTGACATGAAAGGATGTTTCCTATTGATAGAGTTGAGGGATTTATATCCCATGGCATGTGGCTTTGTTGATGATGTTGTGTATGGAAATAATGCATACATCATGTGGTGATAGTGTGACAAGTTCACACCCTATATGTTCCATCTGCTGGAAGAGTGTTATGACCTTATCTTTGTGGAATTTGTTATGATTTTATACATTGTAACTTTATTGATGCTAAAGGACACTTAAATTACCTAACAATAAAGTGGACTTAATCATGTAGCTTTTCCCTATGCCATAGATCCATTCAGTGTCAACACTTGTTGAATGTGAAATGAGTTTAACTCAGAGTGCATACTTTTGAATATGTAGGGGTGAGGATGAATATCCCCTTACATCCAGTGATATGCGATACAAGATTGGTTACAGACCATACCCTGATAGGAGTGTAGATTTGGATCGTAGCTCAGTGATATGTTATATAGGAATGGTTGCGGGCCATACCCTGGTAGGAGTGCAGCTGTGGGCCATAGCTCAGTTTCACTAGCACTATAACTGGTACCAAGGTGGGCTAGACTTGTACATATGGACTATATGGCACTGGTAGTAGTTTGACTGATTATGTCACTACAAGTTCACTCGTACTGAACGAGGGGGTGAGGTCATGGATTCTGGCTCTTCCATGGACCTTGTATGGCACTGATTTTGACATAGCAGTGGTTGGTTGGATTTAGGTGGTATGACTCAAATCCTAGGGCATAATAAAACACGTAATCAATCGTGTAGTATACTTTTTTAGGTTTAAATACGAAAACATTGGATGAGGCCTTTCTTCCTTTTGTATAGTATAGTTGGTAGTGAATATACATGTTCTTCATATTCCTTTTATGATGATAAGATGTTTCATAATCCAATTGTATTTGCTTATTCCATTAGTAATGATTACCTACTTATCACAATTGTAGCTTTACTATTGTTCTTTAATCATTTTACGTGTGCTAATAATAGTGTTGGTGGAGAGTTATATCTCCCGCTGAGATTTGGAATCTCACCCCATGGATTCCTCACACCCTTTTTAGGTGGGCATGCATGATGTGGCAACACATCCCATTATCACACAGATAACGGGGTGTTACGCGAAAACGTGCGGAAATCACCATAACCACAGATTATGAAAACACAGGTTAATTAAAACTGATTTCGGAAAACTGATAAACTGTGAAACTATTACTTTCCAGTCCTCATCCTGTAGAGAAACATATCAAATATATACATACACGAGATCTGATACGTGTCTACAACTTACAGAAACAGTTGTTCCTCCATCACATGAGTTCATCACCTGTTCACATACATAAAGGCCCACATCCGGCCATCAGCAGGATATACAAACATCATCGATCGTTCATCGTGAAAACATCATCAAAACACTGCCAAGGACCTGAGAGTACATGGATGAATCTAGACTCTACTACAAAACATCCAAAACAGCAGCATATCCATCGCTTGCCTTCTACTGCTCGTCAAGCTGCTCGTCCGCAACACCACGACCACCACCACGTCTAGCTCGACCACCTAAAAAGGGTGTAAACCAGCGGGGTGAGACAATTTAACAATTGTCCCAGCGGGAAACATAACTCCCCACCGCAACTACAGAACCTCAGCAAGATAAACTATATCAGCAGATAACTAATAACAGGTATAACAAGAGCAGTTTATATAGAGCAAAGCTATTCTTACCGACAAACTTACCAGCTGTACACAAGCATATAACCAGATATCTCTCAATGGAACATGATTGATAAGATAAGATATATCACTATGTAACATGATTATCAGAATAAGGTATATTGTCACTTAACCTGATTATCAAAATAAGACATATCACCACATACCTGATGAATATAGAAGTAACTGCAAGATATAACAGAGATATTATGCAAACAAGGTCTCAACCAATATTTCGTGTTTATCTTAAGCAGTAAGTACTAAACGGCTGTATTACATATTATTATGCCCTGAGGATTTGAACCGTACCATTCAAATCCAACCTTCGGTTACGAAACCCAAGCCGGTGCCATACAAGGTCAATGGAAGAGCTGGACTCCACGACCTCCCACCTCGTGGTCAGTACACGAGCACAGCACAAGCAGGACCGCAGTCTCATGCTGAAGTGGTCTAAGCCACAGGGTCAGCTCCATAGGCTACCCTCTCTCTAGCCCGCCTTGGTACAGGTCTCGACGCTAGTAAAACTGAGCCACGTGCCTGTTCACCGTGCTCTGAGCCATGAACGCATTCATGCTCCTCATATCACATATCCTGAGCCATGGGCCTGTTCACCATGCTCCATATACATATATCTGAGTCTGCAACCGAAGTTACACTCTTACCTCCTTATTTTCAGGCTAGGAGCAACCTACACATATTCAACAATATGCGCTTCCAGGTTAACCCGTAGGAGAACCCGTTTCACCATCACCAAGTCCTGACGATGATGGATCTATGGCCAGGGAAAACTACATGATATGATTCCACTGTAATTATTTAGTATCTTTTAGATGGATTGCAAGATTCAACCAAGTTGTATAACATGCAAGATATAATAGAAAGTAAATAACACTATATTATTATGGAAACACATCAACCTGATCCATCTCAAGGATCCACATCATATGTTACTACTTGGCCTCTTGCCAACCATCCAGATCCATCTCAAGGATCATCACGTATCATGGGATCTCAATCCCTCATCATGTACTATCACTGCCTCTTCAAGGCTCATATCAACATCATGGGACAGACACATCATTTATATAACCTCATAGGATAATTATCAAAGTGATGTTACTCATCACATATGTCTCATAGCCTTTTCATGGCTAAGCATCACCTGCATGGTTAGAATACACAATAATCATAGTTTCAACATAAGGACCATACTTGCTGTAACAAGATGATATTCAAGATACTATACTTATCACTATTTGATGATCAAGTGTATAAAGCACATCATTAACAAACTATATCCATGCTTATCATTTTCTCAAGATTATACAAGTAATCAAGGTGTTCATTTTATGTCATAAGTCATCATTATTATCATTATGCAAGCTACTAGTATAACTACCACCATTCTCATTATCATTAACAATTAAGCATAAGGATTACTATATGCATGTTATTACCACTACCTTCCTCATTATCATTACTACTACCATTAGCATCCTCGTTACTATCATTAGCATTGTTATTGTTTGCAAGGCATCATTATCGTTTGAGCATAAGCATTCACTCCCATAACACACGAGACCGTCACTATAGGATCACCTATCCCTCACTATAACTCTTCACAACCCTCACTAAAACCCATCAAGGCCTATCGACCGACACACACCAAACCAAGGCTATCGCCCGTCATGGCTATCAGCCATCATAGCTATCGGCCACCATAGCTATCAGCCACCATGGCTATCGGCCACCACAAGGACTACCACAAGGATCACCATGGTACTCAGGTCTATCGTCCATCTCAAGAACAAAGGTGTTGCTCAACACGAGGACCATATCACCCAACATGGTCACCATATCGACCAACACAACTTCTATCTTAATCTATCGCCCATCACAAGAACAAAGGTGTTGCTCAACACGAGGACCATATCGCCCAACATTGTCATCATGTCGGCCGACACTCACACTAGCTCAACCTATCGCCCAACATAAGGGCAAGGATATTGCCCAACACCAAGAACACCCTTCATGTTGTCCATCACAAGGCACTCATGTCGCCCAACACCAAGACAAGAGAGGATGTCGCCCAACAGGGGTCATCATCAACCTCCAGCACAAGGAAACTCAAACCCTAGAAAGCAAGGTACACATGGAAACCCTAAACCCTAAGGGGGATTTGGTCACCAAAGGTACAAAAGCAAGGAACTAATCTAAGCTACTAGCATAAGAACAGGATTATAACAAGAGGTAAAGGAGTTAGGGTTAGAAGCTATTCAACCCGCCTTAAGCTCTAAGCTCCAAGGAAGAAGAAGCACTCCAAGGTCCAAGGGGTATCGTACACCAAAGCTTCTTCAAGAGGGTATCGACCACCACTGCTACTCCAGGAGAGTGTATCGGCCAACACAAGCAAAGAAGGAGAGGGGTGTCATGCACTCAAGGTGGAGGAGAGACCAAAGGATCAAAGGAAGCTAAGGCAAGGGAAAGAGCCACCTATATAGAAGGGAAGGGAGGAGAAAACAAGGTAGATCCATGCTAAGTGTCGTCCACCCAAGGGACACTTGTCCTAGGGTTCAAGCCAACACTCTAGCAAGCCATGAGACACTTGTCAAAGATGTGCACCAAGTGTCCACCAAGTAAGACCAAGCCTCATGGTCGACACAAGTAGCAACTCCACTGGTCGACACACTAAGGCACCTAGGTGATACACCACCATCCTAGGCTGACACACACTCCTCCTTGGGCGACACAAGCTAGTCCTAGCCGACACAAGGCTCAAGCAAGCCCAAAAAAAGCATACCAAGGCCCAAACAAGCTCACACAAGGCCCAAGAAACTCAAACAACAAGCCCAAGCCTTCCTCTCAACCCTAGAGGAAGCAAAGAGGGGAAAACATCTCACAAGATGGCATACTTGCACACAAAACCTTAAACTCTGGGTTATTTGCAAGTAGCCCCTCCAACCCTCAACAAAGCACAACAAAACCCTAATCACCACCAAAGGTGATTAGCAAGCACCAAAGCACCAAGATTAAGCAAAACAAATAGGGTAAACCCTAAACGCAGGTCAGGGTCCTTACAGGCTAACCCCCTTAAGGGATTTCATCCCTGAAATCCAAAGAGAAAAGCGAGGGATACTTCCTCCTCATCTCTTCCTCAAGCTCCCACGTGGCTTCCTCAACACCACAACGCTGCCAAAGAACCTTCACAAGAACCAGATCTTTCCTCTTCAGCTTCTTGATTCTTCTGTCAAGGATCGCCACAAGACCTTCCTCATAGGTCACATCTGCATCAAGCTCAACCTCAACTGGGTGTATCACAGTACCTGAATCTGGATGACTTTTCTTCAGCATACTGACATGGAACACTGGATGCAACCTGTGCAACTCTGGAGGCAACTCTAACTTGTAAGCTACCTTGCCAACACGTGCTCTGACTGAGTAAGGCCCCATATACCTGGGTGCCAACTTACCCTTCCGTCCAAACCTTAGCACACCTTTCCACGACGAGAATTTGAGATACACCTTGTCTCCTACCTGGAACTCCAAAGGTCGTCGGTGATTGTCTGCATAAGACTTATGCCTGTCCTGTGCCACTTTTAATTGTTGCTGTATCACTTTGATCTTATCTGATGTCTGCTGTACTAACTCAGGACCCAAAAGCTGATACTCCCCAGACTCATACCAACACAAAGGAGATCTGCACTTCCTTCCATACAAAGCCTCATAAGGAGCCATGTCAATGCTCCGCTGATAACTGTTGTTGTAGGAAAACTCTATCAAACTCAGATGTACATCCCAGTTGCCTAGAAATTGCAAAACACAAGCTCGAAGGTGGTCTTCCAAAATCTGAATAGTCCTCTCAGACTGTCCATCTATCTGCGGGTGAAAAGTTGTATTGAACCTCAACTGCATTCCCAACGCTTTGTGCAACTGTTCCCAAAAATGACTTGTAAATTGAGGACCTCTGTCGGAAACTATCGTTGCTGGCACACCATGCAAACGTACTATCTCATCCACATATACTCGAGCAAGTTTCACAGTTGTATACGTCGTCTTCACTGGTAGAAAATGGGCAGACTTAGTCAATCTGTCCACTATCACCCAAATGGAATCATGATTCCTAGTTGTCCGGGGTAGACCAACTACGAAATCCATGGTTATATGATCCCATTTCCACTGCGGTATCGACAAAGGTTGCAACATACCTGCCGGCTTCTGATGTTCAGCCTTCACTTGCTGACACACCGCACATCTTGCCACGAACTCAGCTACATCTTTCTTCAAACCGGGCCACCAATACAAGTCCTTTAGACTATGATACATCTTGGTGACACCTGGATGCATAGCATACATCGACGTATGTGCTTCCTCAAGCACCAACTTCCTTAGATCATCAGCATCTGGAACCACCATCCTATCACGATAGCAAACTAGTCCATCCTCGGACTCATGAAACCCATCACGCTTGTCACTGCCTAACTCTGATCTGATCAAATGTACCACATCATCTGTCTGCTGTGCATCCTTGATCTGCTGCCTCAACGTAATCTTAACTTGCATCTGTGCGAAAATACCAGACAACAAAGAAACTTCCATCTGCACATTCGTCTGTCGAAGAGAAATAAACATATCTCGCTTATGGCATACCAGAGAACTCAACTGTGCCTTCTTTGAAGAAAGAGAAGAAGACTTTCTGCTAAGCGCATCAACTACCACGTTCGCCTTACCAGGATGATACTCGATCATGCAGTCGTAATCATTGATCAACTCCATCCATCTTCGTTGTCGCATGTTCAACTCTTGCTGTGTAAAGATATACTTCAGATTCTTACGATCCATAAAGATTTGGCATACTTCTCCATACAGATAGTGTCTCCAACTGTTTAACGCGTGAACCACTGCTGCCAACTCCAAGTCATGAGTCAGATAGTTCTCCTCATGTTTCTTGAGTTTTCGCGAGGCAAAAGAAACCACATGATCTTCCTGCATCAACACACAACCTAAACCTTTCTTGGAAGCATCAGAGAAAACAACATAGCCTTTCCCAGGCTCTGGCAAGATCAACACTGGAGCACTGGTCAGCTTCTCCTTCAAACTCTGGAAAGCTTGCTGACATCGATCATCCCAAACAAAAGGTACATCATTCCTGGTCAACTTCGTCATTGGCAACGTGATCGAACTGAAGTCCTTGATAAACCTCCACTAGTATCCTACCAAACCAAGGAAACTACGAACTTCTGTCGGCGTCTTCGGTTGTTCCCAATCCGTAACAGATTCCACCTTCTTTGGATCTACTTTGACTCCTTCAGCAGATATCACGTGTTCTAAGAAAGTCACTTCTCCCAAACAGAACTTGCACTTACTAAACTTGGCATACAACTAATGTTGACGAAGAAAAGTCAACGATCGATGAAGATGTTGCTCATGCGCTAGCCTATCCCGACTATAGATCAAGATGTCATCTATAAAGACTACACTAAACTGATCTAAGAATGGACGGAACACTCTATTCATCAGGTCCATGAAATCTGTAGGTGCATTGGTTAAACCAAACGGCATAACCACGAACTCGAAATGACCGTACCTCATCCTGAAAGCTAACTTTGGTATGTCATCTGCCTTTATCCTCAACTGATGATATCTAGACCGTAGATCGATCTTCGAAAACATTGTAGCACCACGCAACTGATCGAATAGATCATCTATCCTCGACAACAGGTACTTGTTCTTGATCGTGACCTTATTCAACTGTCGGTAGTCTATACACAACCGCATCGAACCATGCTTCTTCTTAACGAACAACACGGGAGCACCCCACGATGATGTACTCGGTCGGATAAAACCTTTCTCCAACAACTCTTGCAACTGCTTCTTCAATTCTGCCATCTCTACTGGAGCCATCCTATACGCTGACTGTGCAACTGGCTGTGTTCCTGGAACCAGATTGATCTCGAAATCAATCTCTCGGGGTGGAGGAACACCAAGAAACTCCTCAGGAACACGTCTACAAACTCTCGAACCACGGACACCTCCTCGAGACTAGGACCTTTCGCCTTGGTAACCACAAAAGTATCCACCACGTGAGCTAGGAACGTCTCACATCCTTGTCATAACAACTTATCCGCCACCATAGCTGATACTAGATACGTTGGAAGAATCTTCCTATCTCCCTGGAAGATCCACTTCTCTCCGGCAACATCAAACACTGCCTGCTTGGAACCACAGTCCAAGACAACCTTATACTTCTCTAAGGTATCCATCCCAAGGATAACATCAAAACCATGCATATCAAGTGGTATAAGATCCACTTGGATGCGGTGCCCCGAGAAAGACAAGACACAAGATGGACACTCTTCTCGAAGCAAAGAGGAACCATCAAGAGGGGTTTCTAACAACAAGCTATCCTTCTTACAACTAACAAGTAAACGACAGTTTCCAAGCATACTATAGGCGATAAAAGAGTATGTAGCACCCGGGTCAACCAGAATAGATATAAAGCAAGAAGAAGACATATCAGAATGAAATAACTCCATCTGACCTATCACCACTCGCGGGTTGACTATCGCCTCCGACTGACTCATAGCATAGAATCGAGCCGTTGCTTGCTGTCCACGACCCTTGCTTCCTTGAGCAGGCAATCCAGCTTGAGACGCTTGACCGCGTCCTCGACCTCTGCTACCACTGGCCTACAGTCTCTCTGACCTCTAAAAACTCTGTCTCGGCTGCTGCGTCACTTCAATGTCTCTATTCAGGCAATTAAGCCTGAAATGCCCGACTTGACCACAAAGATGACATGACTTGTCCTCAAACTGTGGCCTAGCCGGCCCTGTCACTGCCACAGAAGTTGTACTATGTGCCTTAGATGGCGAAGAGACATAACCTCTCCCCTTACTCGGAGACCACTGAGATGGTACACCAGAACTTCTCATTGCTGACGGTGCCGAAAACCTGGGCTTCTTGAAGCCACCAAACCTCCGTCCTTGAAACTGAGCAGGTCTTTTGTGAGACATAGACTCTCTTTTCTCCCTTACCGTCCTCTCAACCCTTCGAACAGATTCCACGAATGTAGCAAACCGTTCTTGATTCTCCAATGCAGACATAGGGGTTTTCAACTCAGCACTCAAACCCTTCTCGAAACGTCTGATCCGTTCCTCATCTGTTGCCGCCATGTGAGGGCAAAAACTCAACAGATCCATAAACTTGGCTTTGTACTCGGTGATGTTCATCGTTCCTTGCCTCAGATTCTCGAATTGACTCACCTTCTCATCCAGATACGTCTTCAGAAAGTATCTGGTGACAAACTCGCGTCGGAACACTTCCCAACAGATCACCTTGCCAGGCCGCTTCTCTTCTTCGATGGTCCACCAGTGACCAACACTACCCTTCAGAAGGTAGACATCATGCTTTACCTTATCTGCTTCGGGGATGTCAAGGATCTGGAAAGCCTTCTCGAGACTTGTCAGCCACAGATCTGCATCCACTGGATCAGCCGTTCCAGCATAATCCGAAGCTCTGACTCGGCGAAGCCGCTCGAAGGTCTTCCCAATACCCGATGCTTCTCAATGGGGAACCTGTGCTCGCAGAGGAGGCACTGGTAATTGCTCAACCATGAGATTCATCGTAGCCATTAACTGCCCCATAAGCTGTTGGTAAGAAGGATGTTCAAGTATGGCTGGGTTAAATTGGGGACCCTCAGGCACCCGATCTGCATGTGCCTGTCCATCTGCTCCATCAACCGATACAGCATCACTGTACTCAGCAGAGTGTTCTTCATGGTTTCCAGACATCTTGACTTTTCTTCCGCTAAGGGTAGAAGATATTGTAAGAAAACCTAGACACTCATAAGAACAACTCAACCTAGTCCTAAATCCCTATAGACTCAGCGAACCTAAAGCTCTGATACCAAAACTTGTGGCAACACATCCCATTATCAAACAGATAACGAGGTGTTACGCAAAAATGTGCGGAAATCACCATAACCACAGATTATGAAAACACAGGTTAATTAAAACTGATTTCGGAAAACTGATAAATTGTGAAACTATTACTTTCTAGTCCTCATCCTGCATAGAAACATATCAAATATATACATACACGAGATCAGATACGTGTCTACAGCTTACAAAAACAACTGTTCCTCCATCACATGAGTTCACCACCTGTTCACATACATAAAGGCCCACATCCGGCCATCAGCAGGATATACAAACATCATTGATCATTCATTGTGAAAACATCATCAAAACACTGCCAAGGACCTGAGAGTACATGGATGACTCTAGACTCTACTACAAAACATCCAAAACAACAGCATATCCATCGCTTGCCTTCTACTGCTCGTCAAGCTGCTCGTCCGTGGTGCACTCCCGCTAGAGGCTTGCAACAAGTGCAATCCATGAGGTCGGGAGGCACGGGATGAGATGGGATCTTTGCTTTCGATATTTTTATGGTCACACACTAACTACCTATGTCTACTAAGACACTACACCCGCAAGTGCACAGGGTCGTGTCGTAGTATAGGTGAGGCAGCAAGTACGGGGTCGAACCTCGGAGATAGAGGGGGCGCTAGAGTTAGATGGTGTGAGCTACGTTCCTAGTGCGAAGAGTAAGTTTTTTAGGGTTTAAGGTTGATTGTTGGTTGATTAAACTAAGAGAGCGAGTAAGAAATGTGAGATGGAAACTAAATTATGGAAGAGCAAGAAAATTAGCAAACTAAGTTATCAAACTAACTAAGCAGGAACAAGAAGGGCTACACTACTCTAGCAAGGCAAGAAGCAAAAAAGAACTAAACTAACCACTAGCAAGAGCAAGAGCAAGAGCCTAAGTTAATACTGAAGAGTAAAACTAAGCAATTGACTAAGTTAGACCAAAGCAATTGAACTAAGCTAACATTAACAAGCAAACTAAGCGATTAGGGTTTTAAGCAAGGTGATTAAGGTGGGTGGGCTGTTTGGGGAATGTCACTTTGATTTTAGTTGGGGGAGTTCATTAAACATGCATGGTGCTCAATTCATATCTAGATTACCAAACCAAACAACAAGGGCAATGCCATTAGAACATACCCCATACTACTAGTAGAAGACTAGGGTTAGGTGTAGTTCTAGTGAGATTGGCCAAATCTAGGTTTCTAGGGTAAGTGATAGTGGACAATTGAGGGTTGAGGGTAGAGATGGGAGTGGAGATGAAGGGGTTTAACCTCATGCCACTAGCCACTCCAGCCTTTAGAAGGCCCTAGGCAATTGCATCACTCTCACTTACACTAGCCACTTAAATCTCACACTCATTTGTAGGGGGAGGGATGTGTATGTAGGAACAAAGGGGGCTAGCTAGGGATCCACTAATTGGACCTAGGAGCCATTCCTAAGATTGCCACATATACCCCAATTCCTCCTAGAAATGAAGTGTCATCAAAAACCTCAAAACAAGCAATTCATACAAGAAGCACAAACCACATGCAATAAGATAGGAAAAGAGATGGAAGCAAGAAGTAATCATCATAAATATGAATTGAGTTCATTACAAGAATTTATCCCCCAACATGGTATCAAAGTAAAATTTTAATCCCAAACAGCCCACCACAAGGGGGCTTAGCTATACATGATCATGAAAACAGGAAAAGAAAGGGGTAGAAGAGGAAGAAACTCCATGAAGCTTGATGAAGTGACCTTCTTCTTCACCTCCAAGCAGCTGCAGACGTCCTCCCTCCTCCAATGGTGCAGGGGTGCATGAAAATGGTGGAATGGATGGATAGAAACCTAGAGAAACTAGGTTTCTATGGTGGAAATGAGTGGCAAATGGATGGAAATGGGTTTGAATGCAAGGAGATGGGTGGATGGGAGTAGTGGATGCAAGGGAGCAGCTAGGTGATGGCTAGGGAGTGCTCTCCTTGAACCCTAGAAGCAACTAGTGCTTATATAGGAGCTAGGGCTAAGTGGGGGCAAAATAGGAAAAATAGTGGAAAGTTATATAGGGTAGGTGATCACCACGGTCGTGGTGGGTGTGCCACGACCGTGGTGAGGGTAGTGGGGGACGACCGTGGGGTGATGAACATGGTCGTGGGGTGAAGGAAGTGACGAAATGGTGGTGGCCACGACCGTGGTAGAGTGCCACAGTCGTGGTGGGTAGCATGCACCATGGCCGTGTTGGGTAACACGACCGTTTTGGAGGGGTTGGAGCTGACCGTGGGGAGGGGCCACAGCCGTCTTGATCAGCATCGGCCACGGTCGTGGCGACTTGGCCACAGTCATGGTCAGTGAGGCCAAATCCCAGTTGCAACCTGAATTCTTGCAAATTAATTCCCACGACCGTGGCAGGGTGCCACGGCCGTGTTGTCTTCAGTGGCCACGGTCGTGGCTGGGAGGCCACGGTCGTGGGCGATCTATGGATTTCCCTGTTGCAACCTGTTGGATTTTGGCAAGAAAAAGCCACGACCGTGGCATTGGGGCCACGACCGTGGTGAAGCTTGACTTCTTGATTTCTCTTCTTACTTTGTCAATTTCAGATGTCTTTGCTCGGGGATGAGTCTTGGCCACTGGAGGTAGGTTGAGGGAGACTTTGGGGCCTTCTTTGGGTCCCTCTCTCTCCCTCGTCCATCTAAGCATGGTCCAAGTACCTAAAAAACAGTGCAAAGAACATCCATAAGCGTATTTGCAATGATAATCATATTGGGGAGAATAACATGTAATTCTAATGCATTTGAATGTGATGAAAGTAAAAAATGACACAAGATACAACCCTAGAATAGGGTTGGATCACCACCCCAAACTTGAAACATACTTGTCCTCAAGTATGCTCCAACTCAATCTCTTTTCCATTTTCCACAATCAAAAGATATGACAAATACAATATGATGGGCGACAAATGCTAAATGGGATCAAAGGTGACTAGGTACATGCAAATCACTTCCCTCCTCTTCTACTTTCACAAACCAACCATGAAGAGAGCACAGAGCACATGAACTTTGCATATAATGCATGGATTGCACAAGTCGTCAATATCTCATTCATAAGGTTCTGGGTAGACCGTTTCATGATGATGTTAATCGTCGATGACTAGGAGTGTTGTTTCACTTTCATGCGTTCACCCTTATGCTTCAAGTTGTGCCAAATGACCCTCATGGCTGCGGAAAAGGGATAAAGTGAGCTAGGTTTGAAGTTTCCTAGCTCAATGGGTATAAAAGTGGAAGAAAGGGATGCGGTAAGATTTTTGGAGTGTTTTTACACACTCATCTTTTCTTTATTTGAATGCTCTTAAACAGGAGCATCCTTTTATTTTGTTTTGTTTTTTCTTTTTCTTTTCTTTTCTTTTTTTCTTGCCCCTGGTGTAGATAGGGAATATGGTGGATAGAGTGAAGCGGAGAGGTAAAGATGTGGCCACCCCAAACTTTTGGAGGTGGCCACGGCTAATATGTGCGCTTTGGCATCTTTTTATGAGGCGGAGACGTATGAAGATGATGAAAGAGTGGTCGGGTCAAAGAGGGGTCACTTGGCATACTCTTCCACATAAGGTCTCCTGCATGAAAACTAGTCCAACACTTCACCATAGATATCACATCACATAAATGAACCAAATGAAATCCATATATCAAACCAGTAACTCCACAAACATTAAACGTTCTATGCTTGCTCGGATCATAATTCAATCAAACCAACACATTCCCAAGGGAGGTGATGAGCATGTAAGAAGTCACTCGTTGATACCACATAGCACTTCATCACAGCATATCATCTTGTATTTGTCAAAGATAAGCAATTTCATTCAATATGGTAAAGATTGAGTCAAAACACGCTTTTTGGACAAGAAACATCAAATCTGGGCAAAATTGGCCAAAAAAGTGCCACATTGCACTAAATCACATTCAATCACAACTTTAGGTAAAAAGCAAGTAAATCCTAGCTAAAACATGAAGAAATTAGCAAAAACTACATGATATGCAGTGCATGGCTGAAAAAGCAAAAATTTTGAAAAATTACTCAAAAATACAGAAATCAACTACATGTTATGCAAAGATGCAATGAAAAGAACAAAAACAGTAAAACTAAACTAGATGGAAGGGTGATATCAAAATGACAAAAAGAGAGAAAGAGCGGTGCATACCACCCTATCCACCCCAAACTTTAGAATCATGTTGTCCTCAACATGAAACTATAGTTCAGGGAAGATAGGGGCAGAATCAAGGCTGCGGTGGCTGGTCCGGCATGTTCATAGGATATGGAGGAGGAGCCAAGTCTGGAGCTGAGCTTGACGGAGGATGCTGGTAATAGTGACCCCAGTAGTCGTCCTGGGGTGGAGGATACACCTGTGGATGTCCACCTATACCACCCCAAAAGTCTGCACCCCATTCAGGGTTTCGTGGTGCCTGGGCATGTTGGTATTGGTACAAGTGGTTGATCTGGTAGTGCATCTTCTGTTGATCTTGCCACATGTACTGCTGGACAAGCTGCATGTCGCCTTGAGTCTTCTGAATACTCTCAAGGTGCGCCTGGATGGTAGCCATGTCATAGGTGTTCCCTGAGGGCGGCTGCTGCTGGGATGTCCCCTCATCCCTCCTTCTAATTCTTTAGGGTTGCCGTTCTTCTTCTGCTTCATGCTCCTGCCCTTGTACATTAGATTCGGCGATTTCTTCATGTAAGGCAGTGGATCCCCTTGTATACGTCTCTCGTGGGTGTTCTTGCTGCCATTTGAAAAGTTTTTCTTTCAAATTGAAATTAATTCCCAACGCGGAAAGAAGAGGCACCACGTGGTATGGCAACTCGAGCTCGAAGTCCAGCACACTAGTAGTAAGATAGATCATCTTCTTTTCCTTTATCTTTATAGTGTGTGAGTGCACCAAGTAGTTGAGGTCCACAAACTCTGCCTCAAGTGCGTCCTGTAACCCCGAGAGATCGTATCCCAGCGCTAGTGCAATCGAAGTCACAAACCCACCCATGACAAAGGGTTTTGTGCTCTTGTAGGGTATGGACTTCATATGATCAATCAATAGAACACCAAGGTCGAGGTGCTTCTTGAGGTACATTGATATCACGAAAAACATATCTTTTTGTGAGATGGAGCCTTGATTATCATACCTCCCTACAATTGTGTTTGCCACGACCTTTTGCACATAGCGCATCATTGGATTGCTTATGGCGGCTGTCTTTGATCTTCCTGCATCATACACGCCACTGCCTGTGATTGTCTCCCAGAAATAGGCATAATCCAATTCTTTCACCTTCTCTAGCAAACCGTCATCCATCTTGACGGCCTCTTCAGGACTTGCAGCAAATATCCCATTCGGCTCAGTGGATGTGAGGGTGTGCTCATTGCCCATTATGGCAAATTTGATTGCGTCACAGCCCCTCACTTTAGTCCTTTCAAGATTAGTGAAGAATTCTTAGGTCAAGGCGACGTAGGTTGGTTGCGGTGTGAAAAGGACATCCCACAACCCTATTCTCTTTAAGTTCCTTTCCACTGCCTCCTTGATCCCTAGATCCTCGATCACTTTCTGAGACCCATACTTGGTGGCGACAAATTGCCTCGTCATGCACTCGGGGTAGATAAGATCAACTTTCTTTTTCCTGTGTCCTCTACCATAGGACACCCACGCCGGTGCTTTGCCTAGGGTCTTCTCTCTGTCTGCCTCAAAAAATGTCATGACATCTTCTCCTTCCGGCTCCAGTTCCACCTCTTCCTCCTCGCTATCTTTTTCTTCCTCCATCGCATAAGATTGCGACCCCGAGCTGGTATCGAAATTGTTCCAGTGGGCCGACTGCTCCTCGTCGTGCTACAATTGCCGCGAGTGTTGCGGTTGCACAACACGTCTCACCGCCGCACTGGATGTCGAGTGGCGGGGTGGTGCGGGCTTTGGAGGCAGCCTGGATGAGGACGGCGCCACTTTGGATCGCTGGTTTCTTTTTGCGGTCGCCGGCTCAATCTCATCAATGAGGTTGTCCATGTCGACCCCCGTGGACTCCTCCTCTTCCTCGTCTTCTCCCTCCTAGGTAGCGTCTATGATGTGGTGGCTATCGGATGAGCGGGAGTGTGATCCGCTCACCGATTGCGACTGGCGGAGGGAATAGTGGGCGGAAGCAGTGGGTGATGGGGTGTGAGATGGAATGGACACATCGGAGGAGGCATTTTTAGAACGTCGTTTCCCTCCAGTGAGGATGTTCGTCCCCTTTGTGATAGTCTTCCCAATCTTCTTCATTGCGGAAATGGAGGTGAAAGTGGTGTAGGAGGGGGATTTTCGGATTTGGTGGAGAAGGTGGTGTGGGTGTTGTTTTATGGGTGGAATGGAAGGATAATGATGTACGAATGATGGTTATATGATTAGGGGTGGATTTGGGTGAGAATGGAGGGGTTTTTGTGGAGGTTTTGTGTAGGGGAGTTGCTGGGCGGAATGGAGATGGAGATGCGAATGGGAGAGATTGGACGGTGGAAATGGGAGAGGGAAGGCTGGGGATCGATTTGGGATGGATTGGGGATAAAAAGGGGGTGGATTGTGGTGGATTTGGTGGTGAATGGGGGAGCACGGGAACGTCTTTCACCGCCACGGTCATTATCTGGAGGTGGAAGACGAAGGAATGAGGGGGAGGGTCATTTTTGGACACTTAAAAGTATATTTTTTTTCTAAACCGGGTTCGGCCACGGTCGTGGCAGGGGGCCACGGTCGTGGCCAGGGTTGGGTAGCACGGCCGTGGCGGGTGCTACGGTCGTGTTGTCGATGAAGAACCCCCCGGTCTAAACTCACCACGGTCGTGGCGGCCCACCACGGTCGTGGCCTTGTCTTCACGCCACGGTCGTGGTCGACTTGCCACGGTCGTGGCTGATCTTTGAAACAACCTGTAACTTCGGCCAAATTGCAGCATAAATTCCCACGGCCGTGGCCGTAGCCCACGGTCGTGGCCAACCTTCTTTAACACGGATGTGGTAAGGACCACGGTCGTTGGCAGTCTCCTTCGCCACGGTCGTGGATGATCTTCAAAACAACCTGTATCTTTGCCCAATCTGGTGCTTTAATTCCCCGCCTGTGCCACGGTCGTGGTCCAGCTCCACGACCGTGGTGGATTTGTCTCCTCAATTTTCAAACTTTAAAACATGATCTATCGGTTTCATTTGTTCTATTGCCACAACCATGACTGAATGACCACGATTAACTTCTAGATCCTCTCTCTCTAATGTCTATCACCTTCCATCATCAAAACTCAAACAAAAACTATAAAGCACAAGTGTGCGTGTGTGTATTTGTGTAAAACAAAACTAAAGTATCAAAAGAAGGGTTCAAGAATCTCAAACCACGTGGGTTGCCTCCTACTAGCGCTAAATTTAACGCCTTCAGCCAGGCTTATTGATTGTTGGACTTTTTTCACTTTTTGGGAATCTTTAAAAGATCCTTGTAGTAAATCCCTTTCTCATCCTCGCCCAAGCATTATTCTTCCTCAGATTCTTCTTCTATAAGCATGACAATATCGAAATCTTGGTTGGCCTTGTCCGGGTCGACCTCAACAATAGATTTTAGCCTTTGCCCATTAACAGCGAATTCCTTAGCTCCTTCTTTTACACAAATGATCACTGCCCCAGATGGGTACACCTTCTTGACAAGGTAAGGACCTTCCCGTCTAGAACGAAGCTTTCTGGGGAAGAACTTCATCCTTGAATTGTATAGCCATACCCATTTGCCGGGATCAAACTCTTTCTTCTTTATGATCTTGTCATGTAGAAACTTGGTTCTTTCCTTGTAGTTCTTTGACATTTCGTATGCTTCATTCCGCATTTCTTCTAGTTCATTCAATTGAAACTTTCTTTTCATTCCGGCTTTCTCTTCATCGAAGTCCATCGTCTTCAAGGCCCACAATGCCTTGTGCTGCATCTCAACCGGCAAATGGCAACTCTTACCATAGACAAGCTTGAACGGTGTAGTGCCAATCGGGGCTTTGTATTCAGTCCTATATGCCCATAAAGCTTCATTGAGGTGAAGTGACCAATCCTTGCGGTCCGGTCGCACCGTCTTCTCCAAAATGATCTTTATCTCCCGATTTTCCAACTCAACTTGACCACTCATTTGAGGGTGGTAAGGAGTAGCTACACGATGGTTAACTCCATGTCTCTTTAGCAGCCCCTCGAAGGTGCGGTGGATGAAATAACTCCTGCCATCACTAATCATAGTCCTTGGAACACCAAAACGGCTAAAGATGTTGGATTTCACGAAATCACACACCACCTTATGATCATTTGTCCTTGTTGCCACAACCTCAATCCATTTTGATACATAGTGTACGGTGACCAAGATGTAGACATACCTGAAAGAAGGAGGGAAAGGACCCATAAAGTCAATCCCCCAAACATCAAACACTTCTACCACAAGAATAGGTGATAGAGGCATCATGTCCCTCTTTGAGATGGTGCCCACTTTTTGGCACTTGAAGCAACCTTTGCAAAAGTCATGAGCATCTTTGAACAAAGTCAGCCAGTAGAATCCACATTGAAGAACTTTGGCGGCCGTGCGTTTCCCTCCAAAATGGCCTCCGCACACTCCGGAATGGCACATAGATAAGACTTCTTGCTGCTCCATCTCCGGAATGCACCTTCTAATGAGTTGGTCCGGGTAATACTTAAAGAGGTGAGGGTCATCCCAAATGTAGTTCTTTACCATAGAAAACAATCTCTTGCTTTCCTCTCTCGTCTACATGCTCGGTATCCTCCCACTGGATAGGAAATTCGCTATGTGCTTGTACCATGGCTTTTGGACAGATGAGACTAAGAGGAGTCGTTCATGTGGCATTGTTTCTTTGATTGGACTTGTCACATCAAAAGGTCTATCAAGGCGGGAGAGATGATCTGCAGCAACATTTTCTATTCCTTTCTTATCCACAATTTCTATGTCAAATTCTTAGAGCAAAAAAATCTATCGGATCAACCTTGGCTTTGAGTCTTTCTTGGACATGAGATACTTCAAAGCAGCATGGTCCGTGTAGATTTTCACTTTGTTTTGCAAGAGGTACGGTCGGAACTTATCAAGAGCGAAGATCACCACAAGCAACTCCTTCTCGGTAGTCGTATAGTTTCTTTGAGCATCGTCTAATGTTTTGCTTGCATAATAGATAGCATGAGGAATTCGGCCAATGCGTTGACCCAGCACAGCCCCCACCGCCATATCGGATGCATCCGTCATGATCTCAAACGGCAAAGAGAAATCTGGGGGCTGCATGATAGGAGCAGAAATAAGCCTCTCTTTTAGATGATTGAAGGCTTCAACACATTTATCATCAAATTGAAATTCGACATCTTTCTCAAGTAATCGACAAAGTGGTCTTGAGATTTTGCTAAAGTCCTTGATAAAGCGACGGTAGAAACCTGCATGTCCTAAGAAAGATCGAACATGTCTTATGGTGGAAGGAAGGTCGAGTGTAGATATAAGGCCCACCTTGGCCTTGTCAACTTCAATACCATCTTTAGAAACTCGGTGTCCCAGAACTATACCCTCAGGTACCATGAAATGGCTCTTTTCCAAAGATAGAACTAAGCGAACTTTCACACATCTTTCCAGTACCGCAGCTAGATGTAGCAAGCATTCAACAAAGGCTTTCCCGAAAACTGAAAAATCATCCATTAAAACTTCAAGTGACGAATCAAGCATGTCAGCAAAGATTGAGGTTACACATCTCTGGAAAGTGGAAGGGGCATTGCACAATCCAAATGGCATTCTCCGATAGGCAAATGTACCACTTGGACAAGTGAATGTCATCTTTTCCTAGTCCGCCGGATGCACAACAATCTGAAAATATCCCGAGTACCCGTCAAGAAAATAGTAAAAGCTCTGTCCAGCCAATCTCTCTAAAATCTGATCAAGAAACGGAAGTGGGTAGTGATCCTTCTTTGTCTTTTCATTGAGCTTTCGGTAATCCACCCACATTCTCCACTTGGATTGCTCTCTCACCGGCATAAGCTCACCATCGGCATTTTCTGCAACCGTAATCCCACCCTTCTTGGGCACAACTTGGATGGGACTCACCCACGTACTGTCAGAAATGGGGTAGATGATCCCTGCATCAAGCAACTTAACAACCTCTTGAGTTACAACGTCCTTCAACTTTGGATTTAGCCTTCTTTACATTTGACGGGTCGGTATCGCATTTTCTTCTAAGTATATCCGATGCACACAAATGGAGGGGTAAATCCCTCTCAAGTCAGCAATAGACCATCCAATGGCTTGGATGTTCTTCCTCAAGACTTCCATCTAGGCATCTTCTTGCTCAGGAGAGAGAATGGAGGAAATGATCACCGGGAGGGTGTCATTTGAGCCAAGGAAAGTGTACTTCAATCTTTCAGGAAGTTTCTTCAACTCAAGAACGAGGGGTGCTTCAAGGGAGTTCTTCAAAGGTGCAGAAATAGAAGGGAGGTCCTGACTTGCAGCCACTAAGGCTAGCTCACACTCTTCATCATCTTCATCATCGTCGTCAGGGAACTCAACAATTGGTTCAAGACCTCTACCTGGAGTGGCAGTCTCAATCCACGCAGGTAGGAACTCTTCAACAATCTCATCTAGGCATTCCACCAAATAACAATCTTCCTCGGTGGCTCCTATCACTTCAACTGTAGTAGAAGACTTGAAGATGTTCAACCTGATCTTCATGTGCATGAATGTAACATACATGGTCCCAGTTCTCACATGGATCACGGCATCAGCTGTGGCTAAGAAAGGTCTCCCCAAGATGATTGGTACCTTTCTAGCCTCTTTTTCCATATCAAGAATGATAAAATCGGCTGGGAAGAAGGCAGAAGTATCCTCATCAAGACGGACCAGCACATCATCCACACGCCCTCTAGGCATCTCCACAGACCGGTCAGCCAACTGTAGAGTGCAATGGGCTGGCCTCAACTCCCCCATTTGGAGATCAACAAATAGATCATACGACATCAAGTTTACGCTAGACCCTAAGTCAAGAAGAGCCTGGTCTATGCGATGTGCCCCGATGTAGCATGAGATGATGGGAGTACCGGGGTCTTTTCTATTCTGGGGGATGGTGTGTTGGAGAATGGAGCTCACTTCCTCAGTGAGCTTGATCTTCTTAGGCGTCCTCCCTATTGTCTTTCTTTTGAAGGTGCACAATTCTTTAAGGAATTTTGCATAGGACGGAATTTGCTTGACTGCATCTATAAGAGGTACATTGATTTTCACTTGCTTGAAGATTTCCAAAATATCATCCACATGCTTCTTCTTTTTCTTTGCAACAGAAGGCTCCTCGAGTGCATCAGGATATGGAGGGAGTTGGGACCCCAATCGATCCAAATCAATAGTATCATCCAATGGTATCATTGGAATCACGGTATCACAGCTCGGTATCACAGTATCACTGCTCGGCGTCATGGTATCAACAGTGCCTCTTATCACGGTATCATCAATCTGCATCTCAGTAACAACATGCTCTGCCTCAGTGTCATCTCTACCAAGAACTGTACCATGGGGCCTCTCCAAGGTCCTGCCACTCCTCAACGTAGTCACAACCTTTACATGCTCATGGGTGGTAGAAGAGGGAGCTTGTGGAGGTGGTTGTGGTTGTTGGGGTGGTAGAGGCCTTTGGTGCAGGGAGTTGGGATTTTGAAGGATGAATTGGGGTTGCGGTTGTTGTTGTGGTGGGGGTGATATTGTGGAGGTGGTTGTTGGTAAGTGTGAGGTGGAGGTGGAGCATATTGATAATTGAGCGGCGCTTGAGGAGGTGGAGGAGATAGGAGTTTGGTGGGGCTTGGTAAGATGGTGGAACATAAGCACTCGAAGTGTTCCTTAGAAAACCCCCATCATTGTTTGGATTTGGCAATGGTTGAGACGGAAGTCTACCTTCTTCCCTTCTAGCCAAAGAGAGAGAAATTTGGTCCAACCTCTGCTCAAGACGGTTTATAGACTGCCCATGTGCATTGACATCTTTTTTTACTTCATCCAGGCTCCTTAGCCTTCCTAGAACCTCGTCCTCAAACTTGGTGTTGTAGCGTGGCTTATGCTGCCCCTGTCCTTGCCCATCCTCGTTCTGTTGTTTCCAAGAGAAATTTGGGTGGTTCCTCCACTCGGGGGTGTAGGATTGGGACATTGGGCCCTGGTTGTTGCGGCCACCAAAGGAATGTAAAGCGTTAACTTCCTCGTCTACAGTATCCACAGCCATTGTGGGCTGGCTAGAAGAGCCACCCACTTGATTCTTCATCATATGCATCATATCTGCCATCGTTTTCATCATGCCGGGGTCAGTGGCATTGCGTGCGGGAGCCACGGAAGAAGGGGGAGGGGTGTAGTTCCGGCCACAATGCCCCCCTTTAGTGGAGGCTCAGTGGCATGAATTCTCGGCGAGATGCTCAAACAGCGGCCATGATTCCTCGGGCGACTTTTCCATGAACGTGCCCCCACAAGAAGAATCGACGTTGTTTTGGCTTTGCTCCTCAAGCCCGGTGTAGAAGGCCTGAACTAGCTGCCAAAGAGGAACCTCATGATTAGGGAAGTCACGAAGCAGCTTCTGGAACCTCTCCCACGCCTCATGGAAGGGTTCGTTCCCTTTTTGGGCGAAGGACGTGATGCACCTTCTCATGTAGGATAACTTGGCTATTGGAAAGAACTTCTTTAGAAAATCATTCTTTACTTCATTCCATGTGATGAGCTCTGGCCTCGAAACATATCACTCCTTGTCCTTCTCTTTGAGAGAGAAGGGAAAGAGCGTCCTCCTGATTGAGTCGTCGGTGGTGGCAGGCGTGTGGAAGGTAGAGCACGTTTCAAGGAACGCGTCTATGTGGTGGTAGGGGTTCTCGTTCTCCATACCGAAGTATGTAGGGAGAATCCCCAAGAGTGCCGGCAGGATGGAGAACTGTTGACCTGGCATCTGGTCAACTAGAGTGGCGATGGGGGAGTTGTAGTTCCCTGGCGTGAAGTACTCGTGAAGCGGGCGATGTGGCGGTGGAACCTCCGGTGGCGGGTCATTCTGTGCCATCTCGGCCTCTCGGTGTAGGTTGCAGCGAGCTTGATGCCTTCTTCTCCCAATCTCGGGGTCGTAAACCACCAAGTCGGTGCAAGTCGAACGCGTTCTACGCATGCAAAGCTGTCACCTGCGCAAGTCACAAACAAACAACAAGGAGCCAAGTTAGCGAACCAATATGCAAGAGTAACACAAAGAATAAATAATAGCAATGGTGAGGGCAAAAGGAAAGGCTAAGCTACACTATCTAACTAGGCCGAGCACCTCTATCCCCGGCAACGGCGCCAGAAAGCTTGGTGCGCTCCCGCTAGAGGCTTGCAACAAGTGCAATCCATGAGGTCGGGAGGCACGGGATGAGATGGGATATTTGCTTTCGATATTTGTATGGTCCCACACTAACTACCTACGTCTACTAAGACACTACACCCGCAAGCGCATGGGGTCGTGTCGTAGTATAGGTGAGGCGGCAAGTACGGGGTCGAACCTCGGAGATAGAGGGGGTGCTAGAGTTAGATGGTGTGAGCTACGTTCCTAGTGTGGAGAGTAAGGTTTTTAGGGTTTAAGGTTGATTGTTGGTTGATTAAACTAAGAGAGTGAGTAATAAATGCGAGATGGAAACTAAATTATGGATGAGCAAGCAAATTAGCAAACTAAGTTATCAAACTAACTAAGCAGGAACAAGAAGGGCTACACGACTCTAGCAAGGCAAGAAGCAAAAAAGAACTAAACTAACTACTAGCAAGAGCAAGAGCAAGAGCCTAAGTTAATACTGAAGAGTAAAACTAAGCAATTGACTAAGTTAGACCAAAGCAATTGAACTAAGCTAACATTAACAAGCAAACTAAGCGATTAGGGTTTTAAGCAAGGTGATTAAGGTGGGTGGGCTGTTTGGGGAATGTCACTTTGATTTTAGTTGGGGGAGTTCATTAAACATGCATGGTGCTCAATTCATATCTAGATTACCAAACCAAACAACAAGGGCAATGCCATTAGAACATACCCCATACTACTAGTAGAAGACTAGGGTTAAGTGTAGTTCTAGTGAGATTGGCCAAATCTAGGTTTCTAGGGTAAGTGATAGTGGACAATTGAGGGTTGAGGGTAGAGATGGGAGTGGAGATGAAGGGGTTTAACCTCATGCCACTAGCCACTCTAGCCTTTATAAGGCCCTAGGCAATTGCATCACTCTCACTTACACTAGCCACTTAAATCTCACACTCATTTGTAGGGGGAGGGATGTGTATGTAGGAACAAAGGGGGATAGCTAGGGATCCACTAATTGGACCTAGGAGCCATTCTTAAGATTGCCACATACACCCCAATTCCTCTTAGAAATGAAGTGTCATCAAAAACCTCAAAACAAGCAATTCATACAAGAAGCACAAACCACATGCAATAAGATAGGAAAAGAGATGGAAGCAAGAAGTAATCATCATAAATATGAATTGAGTTCATTACAAGAATTTATCCCCCAACATGGTATCAAAGTAACATTTTAATCCCAAACAGCCCACCACAAGGGGGCTTAGCTATACATGATCATGAAAACAAGAAAAGAAAGGGGTAGAAGAGGAAGAAACTCCATGAAGCTTGATGAAGTGGCCTTCTTCTTCACCTCCAAGTAGCTGCAGACGTCCTCCCTCCTCTAATGGTGCAGGGGTGCATGAAAATGGTGGAATGGATGGATAGAAACCTAGAGAAACTAGGTTTCTATGGTGGAAATGAGTGGAAAATGGATGGAAATGGGTTTGAATGCAAGGAGATGGGTGGATGGGAGTAGTGGATGTAAGGGAGCAGCTAGGTGATGGCTAGGGAGTGCTCTCCTCGAGCCCTAGAAACAACTAGTGCTTATATAGGAGCTAGGGCTAAGTGGGGGCAAAATAGGAAAACAGTGGAAAGTTATATAGGGTAGGTGATCACCACGGTCGTGGTGGGTGTGCCACGGCCGTGGTGAGAGTAGTGGGGGACGACCGTGGGGTGATGAACACGGTCATGGGGTGAAGGAAGTGGTGAAATGGTGTGGCCACGGCCGTGGCGGAGTGCCACGGTCGTGGTGGGTAGCATGCACCACGGCCGTATTGGGTAACACAGCCATTTTGGAGGGGTTGGAGCTAACCGTGGGGAGGGGCCACAACCGTCTTGATCATCATCAGCCACGGTCGTGGCGACTTTGCCACGGTCGTGGTCAGTGAGGCCAAATCCCTGTTGCAACCTGACTTCTTGTAAATTAATTCCCACGACCGTGGCAGGGTGCCACAGCCGTGTTGTCTTCAGTGGCCACGGTCATAGCTGGGAGGCCACGGTCATGGGTGATCTATGGATTTCCCTGTTGCAACCTGTTGGATTTTGGCAAAAAAAAGCCACGACCGTGGCATTGGGGCCACGGCCGTGGTGAAGCTTGACTTCTTGATTTCTCTTCTTACTTTGTCAATTTCGGATGTCTTTGCTCGGGAATGAGTCTTGGCCACTGGAGGTAGGTTGAGGGAGACTTTGGGGCCTTCTTTGGGTCCCTCTCTCTCCCTCGTCCATATAAGCATGGTCCAAGTACCTGCAAAATAGTGCAAAGAACATCCATAAGCGTATTTCCAATGATAATCATATTGGGGATAATAACATGTAATTCTAATGCATTTGAATGTGATGAAAGTACAAAATGACACAAGATACAACCCTAGAATAGGGTTGGATCAGTCCGCAACACCACGACCACCACCACGTCTAGCTCAACCACCTAAAAAGGGTGTAAACCAGTGGGGTGAGACAATTGAACAATTGTCCCAGCGGGAAACATAACTCCCCACCGCAGCTACAGAACCTCAGCAAGATAAACTATATCAACAGATAACTAATAACAGGTATAACAAGAGCAATTTATATAGAGAAAAGCTATTCTTACAGAAAAACTTACCAGCTGTACAAAAGTATATAACCAGATATCTCTCAATGGAACATGATTGATAAGATAAGATATATCACTATGTAACATGATTATCAGAATAAGGTATATTGTCACTTAACCTGATTATCAAAATAAGACATATCACCACATACCTGATGAATATAGAAGTAACTGCAAGATATAACAGAAATATTACGCAAACAAGGTCTCAACCAATATTTCGTGTTTATCTTAAGCAGTAGGTACTAAATGGTTGTATTACATATTATTATGCCCTGAGGATTTGAACCGTACCATTCAAATCCAACCTTCGGTTACGAAACCCAAGCCGGTGCCATACAAGGTCAATGGAAGAGCCGGACTCCACGACCTCCCACCTTGTGGTCAGTACACGAGCACAACACAAGCAGGACCACAGTCTCATGCTGAAGTGGTCTAAGCCACAGTGTCAGCTCCATAGGCTACCCTCTCTCTAGCCCGCCTTGGTACATGTCTCAACGCTAGTAAAACTGAGCCACGGGCCTGTTCACCATGCTCTGAGCCATGAACGCATTCATGCTCCTCATATCACATATCCTGAGCCATGGGCCTATTCACCATGCTCCATATACATATATCTGAGTCTGCAACCGAAGTTACACTCTTACCTCCTTATTTTCAGGCTAGGAGCAACCTACACATATTCAACAATATGCGCTTCCAGGTTAACCCGTAGGAGAACCCGTTTCACCATCACCAAGTCCTGACGATGATGGATCTATGGCCATGGCAAACTACATGATATGATTCCACTGTAATTATTTAGTATCTTTTAGATGGATTGCAAGATTCAACCAAGTTGTATAACATGCAAGATATAACAGAAAGTAAATAACACTATATTATTATGGAAACACATCAACATGATCCATCTCAAGGATCCACATCATATGTTACTACTTTGCCTCTTGCCAACCATCCAGATCCATCTCAAGGATCATCACGTATCATGGGATCTCAATCCCTCATCATGTACTATCACTGCCTCTTCAAGGCTCATATCAACATCATGGGACAGACACATCATTTATATAACCTCATAGGATAATTATCAAAGTGATGTTACTCATCACATATGTCTCATAGCCTTTTCATGGCTAAGCATCACCTGCATGGTTAGAATACACAATAATCATAGTTTCAACATAAGGACCATACTTGCTGTAATAAGATGATATTCAAGATACTATACTCATCACTATTTGATGATCAAGTGTATAAAGCACATCATTAATAAACTATATCCATGCTTATCATTTTCTCAAGATTATACAAGTAATCAAGGTGTTCATTTTATGTAAGAAGTCATCATTATTATCATTATGCAAGCTACTAGTATAACTACCACCATTCTCATTATCATTAACAATTAAGCATAAGGATTACTATATGCATGTTATTACCACTACCTTCCTCATTATCATTACTACTACCATTAGCATCCTCGTTACTATCATTAGAATTGTTATTGTTTGCAAGGCATCATTATCGTTTGAGCATAAGCATTCACTCCCATAACACACGAGACCATCACTATAGGATCACCTATCCCTCACTATAACTCTTCACAACCCTCACTAAAACCCATCAAGGCCTATCGGCCGACACACACCAAACCAAGGCTATCGCCCACCATGGCTATCGACCATCATAGCTATCGGCCACCATAGCTATCGGCCACCATGGCTATCGGCCACCGCAAGGACTACCACAAGGATCACCATGGTACTCAGGTCTATCGTCCATCTCAAGAACAAAGGTGTTGCTCAACACGAGGACCATATCAACCAACATGGTCACCATATCGACCAACACAACTTCTATCTTAATCTATCACCCATCACAAGAACAAAGGTGTTGCTCAACACTAGGACCATATCGCCCAACATGGTCATCATGTCGGCCAACACTCACACTAGCTCAACCTATCGCCCAACATAAGGGCAAGGATATCGCCCAACACCAAGAACACCCTTCATGTCATCCATCACAAGGCACTCATGTCGCCCAACACCAAGACAAGAGAAGATGTCGCCCAACAGGGGTCATCATCAACCTCCAGCACAAGGAAACTCAAACCCTAGAAAGCAAGGTACACATGGAAACCCTAAACCCTAAGGGGGATTCGGTCACCAAAGGTACAAAAGCAAGGAACTAATCTAAGCTACTAGCATAAGAACAAGATTATAACAAGAGGTAAAGGAGTTAGGGTTAGAAGCTATGCAACCCACCTTAAGCTCTAAGCTCCAAGGAAGAAGAAGCACTCCAAAGTCCAAGGGGTATCATCCACCAAAGCTTCTTCAAGAGGGTATCGGCCACCACTGGTACTCCAGGAGAGTGTATCGGCCAACACAAGCAAAGAAGGAGAGGGGTGTCGTGCACTCAAGGTGGAGGAGAGACCAAAGGATCAAAGAAAGCTAAGGCAAGGGAAAGAGCCACCTATATAGAAGGGAAGGGAGGAGAAAACAAGGTAGATCCATGCTAAGTGTCGTCCACCCAAGGGACACTTGTCCTAGGGTTCAAGCCAACACTCTAGCAAGCCATGAGACACTTATCAAAGATGTGCACCAAGTGTCCACCAAGCAAGACCAAGCCTCATGGTCGACACAAGCAGCAACTCCACTGGTCGACACACCAAGGCACCTGGGCGACACACCACCATCCTAGGCCGACACACACTCCTCCTTGGGAGACACAAGCTAGTCCTGGCTGACAGAAGGCTCAAGCAAGCCCAAACAAAGCATCCCAAGGCCCAAACAAGCTCAAGCAAGGCCCAAGAAACTCAATCAACAAGCCCAAGCCTTCCTCTCAACCCTAGAGGAAGCAAAGAGGGGAAAACATCTCACAAGATGGCATACTTGCACACAAAACCTTAAACTTGGATTATTTGCAAGTAGCCCCTCCAACCCTCAACAAAGCACAACAAAACCCTAATCACCACCAAAGGTGATTAGCAAGCACCAAAGCACCAAGATTAAGCAAAACAAACAGGGTAAACCCTAAACGCAGGCCAGGGTCCTTACACATGAGGAGGTAGAGATCGTGCAACAACAGTCGAGCATCAACAAGAAGAATAGTAGCTGATAAGGTTGGAAGTGTTTCTAGTGGTTCTTTTGTTGTTAGAGTCCTAGAGTCGTCCATGTACACTCAAATCTTTGGGATGGTTTTTTCGTGTGTGTTTTGTAGACGTGTTTTGACACATGTTTTCACTCGTATGTCCTTTTCATGTATGGATATAGTGATATATATATGTATGTATATATATGAATATATATATATATATATATATATATATATATATATATATATATATATATATATCGTTTCTTTAATACATGTGCAGGTAGCCTGGATTTTCACTACCCGTCAGTACCAAATGTAACTATATGGCAAAAAATGTAACTAGAAGGATAAAAAAGTAACTATGTTTCTAACAAAGTAACTATACGACTAAAAGAGTAAAATCGGGCAGAATACACAACAGATATATATGTAATCTTATTTTGAAATCTGCTATTACAAATGTAACTATCTATGCATGAAACTTAGCAGTTTGCAAGGTAAAGTAACCCTCTACATGTCAAAAGTAAGAAACTCAAAAAAAAGTAACCGAAATAGGGGGCGGGTGGCTACCCGTGCAGGTAATAAAGATGGGCTTATATATATATATATATATATATATATATATATATATATATATATATATATATATATATATATATGGGACAAGTTTTCTTATGACAGGCTGATGGCCTACATGATAAGTATGACATGAAAGGACTCATATGTAAAGGTTGTTGTTGTTTGGATTTTAATGAAAATGGTTTTAATTTACTGTGTTTTCCTGTTAACTTCTTGTTCAAGTTTTATTTCCGTGGTTAGTTTTGAGTCATCTCATGGCTTGTGGCTTGGGGAGCCAAAATCTTGGACCCATAGAGGTCTCCAAAAACAAATCCCTCCCTATTTAAGGGACCAGGAGTGACCACCCACCCTCACCTTCTTCTCCTCCACCATCAATTTCACCGTTTGGGCTCTTGAATGTCTTGATATGTTCTTCCTTCTTCTCTAGAGATGGTGGTTCAATGCTCCATGCTTCGACCACCTCATCCAATTTACAATAACAGTGAGTATCCTCGACACTCTGCCTTTTGCTTGCCGATGCCCATCTTCTCTTAGGTAGCACCAACCTCTACATCATATAGAAGACTTTCTTGCACCACCTGTGATGGTTACCGTCGGGATAGTTTGTGGCTCCCAGACCTCACTTTCTCTTTGCATGTGTGGTGCGCTCCCGCTAGAGGCTTGCAACACCGGCCAACTAGGGTGGTCGAGTGCAATCCACGAGATCGGGAGGCACGGGAGATGGGATATTTGCTTTTGAAATTTGTATGGTCCCAAATCGAGTCGATCACTAAAACTAAAACAGTTCGCCCGCAAGCGTACGGGGTACTATCGTAGTATAGGCGAAAGGCAAGATGCGGGGTCGAACCACAGAGATAGAGGGGGCTCTAGAGTTAGAAGGCGTAAGCTATGTTCCTTTTGTGGAGATTAAGGTTTTTAGGGTTTAAAGGTTGGTTGGTTGTTGATTAAGCTAAGTGAGCAAGTAAGAAATGCAATATGAAACTAAGTTTTCAAAAGGCTAAATTAGCAATCTAAGTCAACAAGCTATCTAAATAAGAGGAAGAACAAACTACACTAGACTAAGAAAGAAACTAGCAATTGAGAGCCTAAGTTAACCACTAATCAAGATCAAAGACCTAAATTAACACTTAGCTAGCAAAACTAGGCAATCAACTAAGTTAAATAAAGCAATTGAACTACACTAGCATTAACAAGCAAACAGAGCAATTAAGGTTTTAAGCAATTAGATGAAGGAGGTGGGCCGTTTGGGAATGTGACCTTGATATTAATTGGGGGATGTCACCATAATAAGCAATAAGCATATTTCATTCTAGACTACCAAACCAAACAACAAGGTGGGTGCTATGAGAATGTACCCTACGCTACTAGTTGGAGAACTAGGGCTAGGTGTAATTATCATAGGACTTACCAAGTCTAGGTCTCTAGGATAAGTGGTATTAGTCAATTGAGGACCAAGGGTAAGGATGGGAGTAGAGATGAGGATATTTGACCTCATGCCACTAGCCACCTCAGCCTTTAGGAAATCCTAGGCAATTGCACTAATCACACTTATACTAGTCACTTAGAACTCACATTCGCATGTAGGAAGAAGGTGATTATGTAGGAAGATAGGGGGCTATCTAGGGATCCGAATTAAGGACCTAGGAGCCAATCCTATGATAGATACATAGAAACCAAAACATCCTAGAGGCAAATGTCTTCAAACACCACAGGGCAAGCAATTAATGCAATTAAACAACAATCACATGCACAAGTAATGGGAAATGAGATACAAGAAAAGGCAATCATCATAGAAGTGAAATATGTTCATTACAAATTATATTCCCCCAACATGGTATCAAAGTCACATTTTTGCCCCAAACAGCCCACCCAAGGGGGGGCTTAGCTATACATGATCAAAATAGAAACAAAGGAGAAGGGAAAGAGAGTAGGAAACGCCATGGATGCTTGATGAAGCTTGACTTCTTCACCTCCTTGCTTCCAACCACGATCCTCCTCCTCCAATGGTGCCCAAGAGCATGGAAATGGTGGAATGGATGGATAGAAACCTAGAGAAACTAGGTTTCTATGGTGGAAATGAGTGGAAAGTGGGTGAAAATGGGATTAAATGCAAGGGAGTAGGTGGATGGTAGTAATGGAAGCAAGGGACCAGCTAGGTTGCGGCTAGGAAGTGCTCTCCCTCGAGCCCTAGAAGCAACTAGTGCTTATATAGGAGCTAGGGCTAAGTGGGGGTAAAATAGGAAAAACAGTGCAAAGTTATGTAGGGTAGGTGATCACCACGGTCGTGGTGGGTGTGCCATGGCCGTGGTGAGGGTAGTGGGGAACGGACGTGGGGGGTGAACACAGTCGTGGGGTGAAGGAAGTGGTGAGATGGTGGTAGCCACGGCCGTGGCGGAGTGCCACAGTCATGGTGGGTAACATGCACCACGACCGTGTTGGGTAACACATCCGTTTTGGAGGGGGAGGAGCTGATCGTGGGGAGGGGCCACGGGCGTCTTGATCAGCTTCGGCCACAGTCGTGGCGACTTGGCCACGGTCGTGGCGTTCCGGGCAAATTTCATGTTGGTAACTGACTTCTTGCAATTAATTTCCACGATCGTGGCAGGGTGCCACGACCGTGTTCTCTTCTCCTGACCACGACCGTGCTGATGGCCACGGTCATGTTGTCTTCACTAGCCACGGTCGTGGCTGGGAGGCCACGGTCGTGGGCGATCTATGGAATTCCCTGTTGCAACATGTTGTAACTTGGCAATAAACCCACGACCGTGGCATTGTGGCCACGGTCATGGTGAGGCTTGACTTCTTGATTTCACTTCTAACTTTGTCATTTTTGGATATCTTTGCTTGGGGATGATTCTTGGCCATTGGAGGTAGATTGAGGGAGACTTTGGGGCCTTCTTTGGGTCCCTCCTTGAGTGGGGGAACCCTAGAACTCCCTCTCTCTCTCTCTCTTCCATCTAAGCATGGTCCAAGTACCTGAAAAACAGTGCAAAGAACATCCATAAGCATATTTGCAATGATAATCATATTGGGGAGAATAACATGTAATTCTAATACATTTGAATGTGATAAAAGTGCAAAATGACACAAGATACAACCCTAGAATAGGGTTGGATCAATGTGTTCGCTAGAACTCAACTGTGCTTCGACTACCTTTACTCAAAGTTTTTGTTTTGTTAGACCTCATCGATTCTTCGACTAGCTTTACTCAAAGTTTTTGTTTGTCATTTCCTCACAGTGAACTCCCAAAAACTTCCCCTATTTCCATTCCTTCTTCGTCCTAATCTAGGTTCACAATCATCCTTTTCTCCTTGCAATTTTTGCCTTGTCCTATATGGATCTTAGAGAATGTATTTCAATCTTATTCTCTAGCTACATTGAGGACATCTAAGGCTTTGGTCTTTGTGTAGTATTCTATCTATCACGAAAATAATTATTTGGAGATCTATGCTCATCAGGGACCCGATCCTTAGCTATTTGGCCTCCGCTTAAAGAAAGGGAGACAATGGAAGTCTCTACTCCCCATTAATGAACATTTTTATCAAGCTCTTGATTGAAGTTTCACCTCCATTCAAGGTTCCTCACACAATGGACCGAAGGGGAACAAGCCAAGTCATATATTAACCTTGGCACATGATGAATGCATATTCATCCTAGTTTTAGCTTAGTTTCCTAAATAATAACTTTGTTTTAATCTACTTAGGTTTTTATGTTAATTTATAAGAATTTGATACTTTTCTTGACTCCCTTTGTAGGTTTTGAATTTTATCAATCTACAAAAAGTTTGCCTAGGGGGACCCAGATCAAAATGGAATTCAAGCATTTTCAGAAGGAAGATTGATACAAAAAATTGTATCTAAGACCAAAATCAAATAGTCGATCAATATGACAACCAACCTTAAATTTTTGAAAAAATTAGCCATCAACTCAATGCTCGACAACCTTATCAACCTTCCAGGTCGATGACCCATCGACACATTGCTCTACACTCAGTTTGTTGACACTTAGGAGATCGAAAACATCATCGACCAGTAGATGACAAAAATCATACTATCGATCTACTATTATCGATGTCCACAACAACCCGATAGACCCATCGAGCTCCAAGACCGATGGTCAGAAGCCCAAAAGCCATCGACCCATATACTAATCGATTGACATCCAGTGATCGACATCGATCAAAAGAGGTCTACAACCTCGACCCTATAAATAGGCCCCCAACACCCCCATATAAAGGATCTCAAAATTTTGGAGACAGAAACACCGAAGGGCTGCCACTGAGATTAGAGAAAGGAGGAGACCTATCAACCAAGCTAGTTCCGTCAACCTAGCTTGGCGACACTTATCAACCCCAAGCACATATCAACAGATCACTTTCTTTAGCTACTCCATGTTGTCGGTATCCTTCTCCAAGGTGATCAATCTCTTCCCCAAGCTACTGTTCCTCCACCTGCTTCTGCTACAAGTCAGGTTAATAATTAAATGAGAAAGAAGGAAAGAAGTCCTCCATTGCACACCATGCCAACCGCTTCTACCACCATCATGACCGTGATGGTGTCCTCCTCCTCTTCTAGTGATAATAATTTCGCCATGTCGAGGGAGTAGTCTTTTCATTGGGATGTGGGGACTATCCCCACTACATGTTTCTTGCAATTTCATTCATGTTTCAACTCTTATATGAACTCATTTAATTCATATCCAATCATTTATTGGATGTCTTATGGATTGATCACCCACTTTATGTGATTTATTATAATCTTTTACTGTGAGAACTTCAACATTTAAGGTTTGAATATTGATTAATTTTGTTAACATCCTAACGAGAACTTTTGACAGAAAGTCTCTGGAGTAGTGGATAGAGGATCCATAAGTAATGAGACATCAAGATTACAGGGATATCTACTCATGCATGTTTCAAATGTTGAAATAGAAAACTTGCATAACTCCAATTATATCTTCATACAAGTTTGGATTTGAATGAATGTGCAAATTCGAGTAGTGGTGGTGAAATCTAGTTCCACCTAGTGTTTCCATACGTTGTAGATAGAAATTTAATCTAGCTATTTTATTTCTTGCAATCGTAGATTAAACAAAAAAATCTCAACTTTTTTGATAAATGCTAGTTCTTGCTAAGTTGCTTTGATTAAATAATTCTTAAAAATGTTGTCCCTTGGGATTCAATCCTCAACTATATTGCGATAAGATCCGTCCACTTGCGGGTGACATTATTGCATTTTGGTTTTGGTAAACTATAGGAATCCTATTCCTAGTGAATTTGTAGTGTGCTAATATTCCACGTCAGCACCTTGTGGTTTTAATCATTTGATTAACCTCACATGGGCAGTCATGTAATTCTGGGTTTTATTTTTTTGTTTGTTGATGTGCGTCTTGAATGTTGAGTTGGAGCGATCCTGGACCACATTTAGGATTTTATTTGGGTCACCTAGGAACATGCCCCAATCTTTGATAATTTGTATAATATTGTATATGTGGATTATTAGTGATTTATGATTGGATAGATCTTTCACAATTCACAATATTTCACTATATGCTAAAAATGAGCATAAATATGTTTTGAAAAGGGTTTTTCATGAGGAATCTGAATACCCAAGTTTTAGAGTTTGTTTCCACTTCACCAAACCCTAGTTTTGTAGGAGTCAAATTAGGATTTAATGCTTTGAAAAAATGCATATTAGTATGAGATATATTTTGGATAGGATGATTAGGGTTTCCAAACCCCAAATCATGATTAGGGTTTCCTCAACCTAGGAAGAGAAATAAGGTCTTCTTTAAGTGGAAGGTAAGTGGTCCATGCCAATTGGACAAAGTAACATTTTTTTATGTATGTATGAAATACATGAAGGTATTAATTATTATTACAATTGCTTAAAGTCAATGACTTTATTGTAAACTGAATCTCATGTTTTATTATTCATAGTATGGTACAACTTCAAGCACATTAAAGATAATGTTATAAATAAATCTAAAGAAAATTTAAGAGGTTTTAAGAGAAAGATAATGATTAAAGACAACTTATATAAGATTCTCACAAAGAGGCTCCTTGTAGAATAACTAAGACACAATTTAGTGGATAAGAGAAGAGGCACTTCGATGCATACGAGAAGAGGCACTTTGGTGTATAAGAGAAGAGGCACTTATGTGAAACATGAGGATTCTTATATAGGTCTAGATAAAATAAACTAATTTAAAAGCAATGTTTTCTCCTTTTTAAGGTTTAATGTTTAAAGTTTATTTTCAATCTATTGGTTTTATTTAATCTAGAATCTACCAATTCCACTTACCATTGGTTTTATGCATGGCTGGGGCGTGTTTCCCATAGGTGAGGAGCAAGCTCATGAAGGAAAAGCTATCTGACTTACAAACCCTAGCTCAACGATCTTCAAGGAGAAAAGCATTGGTGGGGTTCCAACTATACCTAGTTAGAATTTCCTTTCTTTCTCTTGAGAAATATGTATATGTGAACCTTGTTAAGGATTTGAGAATGGGAATTGTGTTATTTACCTATGGTGGCTTATATATACTTTATTGTGTGCTATAAATATCATATTTGTGACATTCCCCTTGATGTGAATGAAAATATATGCTTCCTCTCTATGTTGCACAAGTGGGGTATTACAAAATTGCTGCTATAACATATAATTATTATTGGTCATAAATAAATCGAATTTATTTCCAGCTAATTAGTTATTTGTATGATTAAATAGTATATAAATTCCTAGTAATTATATATTATATTTTGGATTACATAATTAGTATCAATATAAAAGAAGTAACTTGAAATGAATTATTTACTAAGTAAACAAATAATATAATGTACTCTAATCTTTGAGCCAATAAGCTCATGAAGTCAAGTTATAACTTAAGCAAGTAAGCAACATATACACTTTATATGTAAAATATTTACCTAGGTAAGAATGTCGAACTAAATAAGGATTGTGGATAAGAAAAAAACTTTTGAAGTATATCTAGGAAAAACTTTTGAAGTATATCTAGGAAAATAGAGGGGGAATCATTTCTTCCTCAAGATTCGACTATAAATTAAGTTTAAAATTATGGTATACGAAGTCAACATGTGCAAGCATCATGAGACATTTGTTTTCCTTCTAAGAGATGAAGTATACATAAAAAGTAAGGGTATGGGGAAAATTCATATAAAGCAAGTCGGCATACTGGGTAAGATTTAAAAATATGATAACATGTAACATGTCACTACTTCCCTACCCTGCTTGAAAGGTGATATCATCCTTGAAATCAATCTTTATGGAAAGGTTAATATGATACTATCACATAATATGATAAATTTGTAACATTTATTGGAAATCGGAGATCATATAATCCAATTCAAACTTAAATACTTGAAGATTATATAATCCATTTCAAACTTAAATAATCATGTTTTGTACTAATTTATAATAGTTGTAAGCTTGGTTACGAGTCAATATCATTCCATGGAATCACTCGACACTTTCCAAGTTAGGAAAAACTATATAATCTTTATCCTGCTAAGAAATGTCTTTTGACTTTGTACATAAATTTTCTACAAGTAATATAATTAAATAATAAAATATAAATGCAACAGATAACATTGAATCTATGCAAATTTCTAATTTTTTCTTTGTATGTATATAAAACTTCCATAAAAATTGAAGAGGCTAGGGTTACCCACCCATTTTGTTTACCTGCTATGGTGGTTGCAGTATATACACATTACCATTTTCAATGAAATCTAGAATATATAACCATAGTTGATCTCCAAGGAATCATCGCATATAATCCATAATAAGAAGTATATAAAAAATACAAATAAAACTCTAGTTAAGATGTCAAATAGTCAATGTAGTAATATATCTATAGAAGTCCATACGAAGCCCACAAGTTAAGAAGTCCATGAGCCCAATGATGTGCCATTCACATGCAATATTGATCAAATTTGCTATAAATATGAGTATCCTAGATCACTAATACATCCTGATAATATTCTAAGCACATGGTATGAGTTGTGCATGCTACTAAATAGAAAATATACACATGTGTTGGCTGTTTATAGCTATGATACCATCATGTACAAACTCCATCCTTATAGTCAACATCGTTCAATTTCAAAGCACTTAAACGATGTTTCTACATTCATACAGTTCATCAATGATTTTACAACCCCTATGAATGAAAATTTCACTAATCAAGTTTTTCACTCAAGTAAGAGTGGATCCTACAATCAACTTTCTAGGCCGGTGCTAGTTTCTTCCTTCACTATTCCCAACACATATCAATTTGTTCATGCATGCCTTTTGACTGTATATCATGCATGAAAATAAAAGGATATGTATCAATAATGAGCACCTATACATAGTATAAATTTGGAGAAACACTACAGAAAAAAGATGAATTAGATATAATTATTTCAGTTACATTTAATTGATGTGTAGCGAAAACTTGTTTTATTTATAAAATATAATTATGTAACCAAAATAATTGTAGCTATCTATATAAATAAGATTTAACTACAAATTTTATCCCCTTTTAATTGTATCCAAAATAAATGTAGTTAAATGGCTTAATTAAAAGCCAAAAAAACTCACACATATTCCTAATACCCTTGCGCTCTGTTTGTTTTGTGTCAAATCAGTTTCAATCAGAACCCTTTCGTGCGCCTATCTTCTGCCTCCGCAGGTACTACACGCCCCTTTGACATCACCTGACCGCCATCCCAAGTCTCTCCCCTAGCTGGTCCATCGGCTGCCACCCACACACCCACCGGCTCCCCACCCCAATTGGTCGCTCGCCTTCAAACTGCCCAGCCAACCGTCCACCGTCGCCCCTTCTGCGGGCGAGCAAACTGTTCTGTCGGGTGAGCTTCAATCGGCCCTCTTTCTACCGACACCCCTTTCGTCGACCGCCAACCTTCTTCCTCTAACTATCGGTTCTTCTTCCGTCGATCGATTCTCCGATCTGACATACGCCATCCACCCAACTAGGCCCCTCTCCCTTCTCCATCATTCCTCCATCCACCAACATTCCCCATCTACGCGCGGCTCCATCTGTCTCTACAGTTTCCACCGGCGCCAACTCTCTATGTGCGTGCACCACCCTCACAGCAGGTGTAGAGTCTGCTCCGAGTTCTCCTCGCCATCCCATTCCCCTGCGAGGGAGTTCTTCTCGATGCCTAGTATGACTGTTGTATTGTGTGTGTTGTTCATTAATCATTTGTTTGTATTACAATCTATTTGAATTTAATATGCTGGTTATATCTAGTTTTTCTTAAAGTAGTATCCTAGATTTGGCACATCTTTATCTATTTACTTATATTTCCAAGTGATCAATAGAAATCCAAATCCTATTTCAATTACATTTGGAATCCCCCTTTGTATAGCTGAATAGGATGTCACTGCAATTGTCAATTAGTTCTAGTACTATATGAGGAAATGTAATTCTTAAAATGATCATACTTCATTTTGGAATCACCATTAGTGTGGAGCTTTATATTTTGTTGAAGAATACTAATAAAAAATATCATAAATATTTATATGGATGGCATTCGATAGATATTTATCATTGAGGATTGTTGTTATATGCGTATGTTATTATTTTTATGGCCACGAGTTAAATATTTCTTACACGTTAGTAATTGAGTCATGATCCTAACTAAATTTTTCTTGACTCATATCTAGATCAGTAGGTATTTGTTGCATTAATATTAATTTAAGGTCATATTTGTTCTCTTCCATTTGAGACAACTATTTATTGTTAATTTATTGTTTTATTAAAAAATAAATTATGTATTAATATATTGGATTTTATATATTAAAACTAAGTTATTTAAGAATTTTTTAATAATTTATATTTTTAATTTTTCTTTTTTTTCTTAATTTTTATAGGTAGTCATGATAGATAAAAGATAGATCCATGAGGAATATAGAACAAGCACGACAAATTTACTTGGAATGGTTAAATTTATAGAGCACACATTTGCAAAATTCAGTAGGGATGGGAATGTCTTATGTCCTTGTAAGAAGTGCTTAAATGTGCATAGGTAGAATAAACAAGTCACAACTGAACACATGTTATGGAATGGATTCTTGACCACCTATACAAATTAGATTTTTCATGGTGAGGGTTCATTTGATAGCTTTGAGGATTCACAAATACAAAATGACACATCCAAAGATGACATGAGAGACATGTTGCATGATGTGTATGGAGTATCATAGGATGGAGAGAATATGGAAGACAACGACCATCTATTTGCATTTGTTGATGATGCTGAAGCTGAGCAATTTTACAAACTATTAGAGGTTGCTGCACAGGAATTATACCCTAGAAGTAAGAGGCACTCTAAATTGTACACTGTTGTGAGGTTGTTTCACATAAAATGTGTCAACAATTGGAGTAATAAGTCATTTTATGATCTTCTTGAGCTTTTGAAGGAATTGCTTCCAGAGGGAGAGATGTTTCCCGACTCTTATTATGAATTCTAAAAAATAATTAGGGACCTTGGACTTGCTTATGATAAAATTGATGCTTGCAAATATAAGTATATTTTGTATCGAAAGGATTTTGCAGATAAGACTTCATGTCTGAAATGTGGTGCTTCTAGATATAAAGAAATCAAAATTGATGAAGTTACAAGTGTAGAAAATATTCATATTAATAAGAAAGGAGTTCCTTGTAAAGTTCTACGCTACTTTCCCTTGACTCTAAGGTTGAAGAGATTGTTCATGTCTTTGAAATTGTCACCCCTAATGTGGTGGCATGAGTCGTACCAAGGACGGGATTCTTCGACATCTAGTAGATTCTCCAGCATAGAATACTTTGATAATATGCATGCTGAGTTTGCTTATGATTCTCGCAATGTTTGCCTTGGATTAACTTTTGATGGATTTAACCCCTTTGGCCTCATGAGTCTATCATATAGCATTTGGCCCATTGTATTGATTATGTACAACTTGCTACCATGGTTGTGCATGAAGTCTCCCAATTTTATCCTGTAGATGATTATTACTGGTCCAACTCAACCCGAAATGGACATAGATGTATACCTACAACCGTTGATTGAGGAGTTAAAAGAACTATGGGAAGTTGGTGCTAATACTTATGATGTTGATCGTAAAGAGGTTTTCAAGTTGCATGCTTCCTTACTGTGGATGATAAGCTACTTTCTTGCATATGGTTATCTATCTGGTTGGAAAACTAGTGGGTTTCTTGCATGTCCTTTCTGTAAAAAAGACACGTGCTCATGGAGACTATCATGTAGTAAGAAAGCATGTTTCATGGGTCATAGGAGGTTCCCCCCAATGGATCTTAAATTTTGTAAAGATGCTTCATCATTCGATGGAAAAGAAGAATTTCGAAGTGCTCCTAAGATGCTGTCTGGAAGTCAAGTTCTAGATCAAACTAGAGATGTAGATAATTTAACGTATAACTAGAGAAAGCAAAGTATATTTTTTGAGCTGCCATACTAGAAGCATAACCTTATACATCATAATATTGACGTGATGCACATAGAAAAGAATGTATGTGAGAGTTTGATTCACACATTGCTAGGAATGGAGAAGTCAAAGGACACTAAAAATTCTCGATATGACCTTAAAGAGATGGGCATAAGGTATATACTTCACATTATCAAGGATGGAAATAAAAATATCATCCCGCCTTCATGTTTTACTTTGAAGAAGGAGGAAAAAGAATTATTCTGTAAGCTCTTGGAGTCTGCTCGAGTTCCTGATGGGTATTCTTCTAATATAGCTAGAAATGTACGTGTCAAAGAAAGAAAGCTGATGGCATTGAAGAGTCATGATTATCATGTATTGATGCAACAATTTCTCCCATTAGATTTACAAGTACCGTTGCCCAACAAAAATGTTAGAGATGTTGTAATTGAGTTGTCCAAGTTTTTTAAAGACTTATGCTCTAAAGTCATAAATTCAAATACTTTTGAGAAGTTGGAATCCAGAATAGCAGTTACTCTTTGTAACCTAGAGAAGATTCTCCCACCATCATTCTTTGATGTGATGGAGAATGTGGTCATTCATCTTCTACGAGAAGTAAAAATAGCCAGACTGATATCTATCGTTGGATGTACCCCGTGGAGAGGTAATCTTTTTTACAATTAAATTTGTTCATACTTTGCATCCGATCATATGTGATGTTCTTAGAAAATCTTATCTTCTTCTTATTGTAGACACTTACAAACTTTAAAAAGATATGCGTGAAATAAAGCTACTCCAGAAGCTTCTATAGTAGAAGGTTACTTGGATGACGAATGCTTAACATTTTGTTCAAGATATCTCTCAGGAGTTGAGACAAGGCTCACTAAATTGTCTAGAAATGATGTGGAAGATGAAGATATGGACAATGATGAAGAGTGGTCTCTATTATTTCATAAATGGCGTCGTTTAGGAAAGAAGACTCCTATTACGCTTGATAGAACAATGCTCAAAGATGCGTATCAATATATTTTAGCCAACTGTGATGCAGTTGATCCATACGTGAAGTAAGATTATTGTTTACTTATCATTATGTAATTTCATATTTATGTCTAGGTGTGTTACACATGTTTGTTGGTAGGGAGCACATCCGATACTTGAAGAAAATCAATCCACGTGTACGACAATGGAAAATCAATAATCTTCATATGAACAGTTTCAATGAATAGTTTAAGAAACATATAAGTTTAAATAAATTATTTCTAATTGCATAATAAAAAAAATATATAAATAATAAAATTCTAAATATTTTCAAGTTGAGGAGAAGGCAAAGTCGACAGCTATGTCACCAAACCTTTTAGTGTTGACTCAAGGACCACAACAAATGATGATGCAATATATGGGATATGTAATAAATGGTTATAGATTTCACACCAAGGATCGAGAATGCGGCAGAAAAACACAAAGTAGTAGAATTATGGTGAACGCTCAGACAAAAAGTTTTTCTAGCTCCAAGGACAAAAATCCTGTAACGGGTCAGGTTACATACTATGGGGTGTTAAGGGACGTTTTTGAGATCAGTTATTATGAGCAACTTAAAGTTGTATTGTTCAAATGTGACTGGGTTGATGCAAATAGAGGCATCAAAAAATCTAAAAATGACTTCACAATGGTCAATTTAAAATGTATTGATGTAACTGATCATCCATTTGCATTGGCCTCCCAAGCACAATAAGTGTTTTATGTGAAAGACATAAGTCAAAAAATTGGAGCTTTGTTGTGTACACTACACCTCGTGATACTTATGACATGGAGGAAAAGCTTTATGATAATTTCATGGATGGAACCTTCTTATCTGAAGATAAATCTTCAAGTGATTTGGAAGATTTCTTAAGTGATGTTCGTGATGACTTTAACTTAGTCAGAGAAGACATGGACGGTGTGACCTTTTATGAAGGGGGTCATGATCCCCATCATTGATCTTATGTAACTCTTTTTATTTTATTAGTTGGCTCAAATAGTGAAAACACTCATGTTATCCTTTTATTTATAAAATGGTCATTTATTCTTTTACATGATTTTACATTTGTTGCATAAATATTTTCTTTTGGGTTAATATGCTTAATGAGTTTTCTTATTGGATGTTGGCTTCATCATCAACATATAATATTATTTAATTTTTAATTTTATTTGAGGACCACAAATAGAGAATGTATGGTATACTTTCAGTTTGTAATTCAATATTTTTGATATCAATTATCTTTTTAGGAGAATGAAAAGATGCAGTCAGCTATTGTCTCCACTTACTGACGATGTCTGCAATGAAGGATTAACTCATGGGAGTATGATAGGTAAAATCACAAATTACATCATTTAATATATTTCTTACAACCGCTCATCTCATCATTTTAGTTGCAGGTATTTCCAAAAGACCAAAAGGAGGATATCTTAGTTTGATAAATGCTGATTGGGGGTGTTTAATTATAAAACAAGGACATAGAAACAGTAAAACCGTGGCTGAATCAACTACAAACAACAACAGAAGTTCTTCTTTGAACCTTTTAAAATAAAAAATCCCTTTGTGTCAAATGATGGAGTTGTACTATTGGTAAAGGTCATGTGGTGGAAATCTCAAATAATTCTAGAGAAGGAAGTCATTCTAAAAGGCACTTAGAAAAAAGAAGTCATCAAGGAGTGCCTATAGGAGAAAGTATGCAATGTTTGGTAAATGATGTCAGTAACAATCAAGAGGTTGAAATTGATGATTTAGATAAAGATCAACATTCTATTGTTGATTCTCCTACTGTCGATCATAGGCAGAGTGAAGGTAAGACAATTTAGATACAAAAATGCATTACATCTTTCACAAGCTATTACTTATTTATATGTGTATAATACGTATGCCCTTGTAAATGCTTGCATCATGTTCATGATTTTATAGGGAGAGCTACAAATAAAAAATAAGGGGTTATTCTAAGTGTATCCGATTATGGGGTAAGACAGGGGATAACAAGCAACCTATGACTTTGGATGAAAATGAAGATCCAATAGGACCACATCGGAATGACCTATCTTCCTTTTTGGGAACTATTGCTAGAAATTATAATCTTACACCATTAAACTATCTTGATTGGCGACAAGTACCTGTAGAAAACAAAATTGCTATATGGAATTATGTGGAGGTAATTCTAGTCTTTGAGATCTAATACAATGCTGCGATTTTTTTGTTAAAAATGATTCTTTTATTACAGACCAAGTTTGTTATTGACATAAAGGGGAAGAATTTAGTTTTGTGAACAGTGAGGGATTGTTGGAGAACCTTCAAAGCGGATATAAAAAAAACCACTATATACAGAACAAAGAAAAATCTGACCTACTTAATTATTGCCCCTCCCGTGTTGATCCTGATCAATGAAAATTTCTGGTGAATTTTTGAGATTCTGACGATGGAAATGTAAAACAAGTTCTTCCTTAATTTTATAGAATTTAGTAGTGTATATTGTATATAATTATATTATAATTCACTGTATGTATTAAGGAGTGCTAAAAACATTATGAGCAGAAAGTTCGTAATGATGAGACATACACCAGGATCAACCTCGTATGCTTATGTGAAGGCGAATGTGAGTTATCTTCTGGTTGAAATATGCATTACACTTTCATACTATTATGTTCATATATGCTGCTACTGTTACAAATAGTTACAAGAAAAGAAAAACAGTGGCAATGTTAGCAGATTAGACTTGTTTAAGGCCATCCATTTGAAGAAGGATGGTACTATTGTGGATGCAAAATTTGTAGAATTGATTGTAAGCAATCATTTAACAAATTTATTTTTTATTTAATGAAAATATTCTCATTAATATTGTATCTAGGACAATTTGAATGCGACACTTGCAAGTAATGATGAAAATCTTGATGAAGATGAGATATTTGATCATATTTTGGGCCCAAAGAAGATTCCTGTAAAACATGCGATTCATGTGTCTCATAATGTATATGAAAATAAAATCACAGACTTAGAACTGGTTGTTGATGGTCATACCCAGATATACGAGGCTCAACAAAAGGAGTTGTTACAAATGAAGAAAATTTTTTAAAATCTTGAAGCTCTGATGCTGAGAAATTCTAACCTGAGTGCTTCATTTCAGCCGAACGAGGTAAATCTTCAAATTCTTATAATGTGATTACATAATAAAATTGATTTTTTTATAGTAAACTATTTATTTTGTAGAATATCACAAGGACCACCAATGAAAGACTACCCAGACCAAATCAATCGAGTGGTGAAACATCCATTACCGAAGGATAGGTTATTATATACAAATATTTATTGATTAATTTTTTCAATCTAATTTTTAGGTATAAATAATGTTTGACACAGTCTTTATAAATATAAAGGTCATTTCCTTGTTAAGTTTTGAGGATGGGAAATCAATTTTAGTACAAGGACACATTACTTCTACAAGTCCAACTTATGTCATAGAAGGAGCATTGTTGGGGTCCTCATTTGCTGTCGTGTCCATTACTGTACCAATCCAACCTCGTTGATTAGGCCTTTTGGTCAACACCAAGTCACTGAGGATGTAATTGGGACAGTAATAGCTTGGCCAAAGAAATCACTCATTGTCAAGTAACATTTTATAAATTAATCTCAATACTAGAAGTGCACTTCTTAACTACTTCTTCATCATTGTAGGTGAACCATTTGGAGACATGGAAACCAAGAGCAGCAGTCATTTGATCAATATAGAGATTCACATATCATATGAATTTATAGGATTTAGTAAAAATAGAAGTCAACCATTCTTTATTATATTTAGTTGGTTTTCAATGAATGTGGATGTCACACATATTGTAGTACCATTCATTATTTCATTGTCTTGATTTTAAATTCAAAGGAAAATTATTATTTCATTGTTAGATATTTTTAAAATTACAAATGTATATAGAAGAACAAGGATTACTATTATTTTGGTCTTTTAAAGAAGTTACTTTTGCCATGTTTAATGCTCAATTGTTTGCTTATGAAGATATTTTGGCAGCCTTCTTACTTCTTGATCTGAGTAGCTTTCAAATTTTCTACTATTTCTAGAAGATATGTGGCTCACACTTTTTGATTGCAAGGATCTTGGTTTTATGGTTTGTGTATTCAATGATCACCCTATTTTAATTTTTATTTGTCGTCAACCTGATGGTTATGGTTTGTGTATTCAGTGATCAGGTTCTTAACCCATTTAATTTATACTCAACTCTTAGTTCCCTTTCAATGAACATATCATCATTGCATCACCTCTAGATTGTCCACTAGTTGGTCACAAATTCATATACTCCAGTATTTGCAATCTATTAGATAAATTGTTGAAATGTCAATGCAAAGTACCGATCTAGAATGTATAAAGATATGTGCAGTATATGAATAATTCTTGGAAGTTATATTGCAATAGAAGATTCAAATGAGGTATGTTGCTAACATGAAATCCATTCACGTGAATCATCATCTCTTCATAATTTAATTTGGTATCATAGCCAGATTGTGACTTGTATCATATTTGGATCTTATTCATGTATATATATGTTCATGTAAAGTCCACTCTGCTCCATAGGTACCATTCAAGGACTTCATTCATCAACATTGTCTATTCACTTCTAGATGTTCTGAAAAGGAGGTAAACCTTTTTCCTTTTAGGGGCTACCTGACTGCTATACCCATTCACAAATCATGAGAATGTGCCACCTTCCTTTGGCCTATGTATCTAAGGGGCTCAATTCAATTTCTAGGATATGGTAGGAAGTGAAAATGATGACAATGTGGTGGGAGAAGTTCCTTGTAACATGAGATATTGATTCTTGCTAGCAAAGTCAATCTGTTAACATAGATGAGTGGTGTTCATTCATACATATTTAAGTTATCTTAGTGCTTTGTTGGGGGAGTCAGTGCCTAATATAGTCATTCTCCCACTTGTTGTTGGTTGTTATCATGTTGTTGATGGTGAGGTCTTACAGTTTGTGGGGTATGTCATTGATTCAATTGTTGGTGAGGGTCTTGCTATCAGGCAGCCATGTATCTTTCTAGACATTAGTTGTCTCTCCACTTATGATGTTCTTGGTATTTTGATCTATGTGCCATTAGGTTCTCAAGTGCATGTTCATGTTAGTAAGGAAGTCCCATGATTTTTCATGAGGAGTGCTTTGTTCATCTCCTTCATGGATTTTCTGGTCTCAAGAATCACAGTTGCATGCGGTGATTTCATCGTGTTATTATTAGTTTCTGCTATAGGTCCTCTTCTTTTGATGATGGATCTTACTTTAAGTTTTCTTGATCATTTCAGCTTGTGAAAAGGGGACCAATGGTATTGATTAATTATTATATTAAGGTGCAGTAGGCATGTTAGCTAATACTGGTATTGTACATCTTCTTGTTGAACCATCAGAAAGATATTTATGTTACATGAGTAGAAATGTGGATGTGAATGGCAATGCTATGAACAATCTATAGTTTACAAAGAACACATGAACAACATTAGAAACACTCATCAATGATAGAGCTTGTCTGTAATTGATAAAAGTGTAAAAGTTTCATGAATGCCTTAGTGGTGTTTGTCTGTTGTTTCTATATACATTTAGCATGATAGAGCTTGCAGTAGGATAGAGATAGTATACTATTTCCCTATATTGAGATCTCTTCGACTACAGTGAAGCCATTTCTAGCCAGTAAATTAAAACACAGAACTCATAATTAATGATTTGTTATTATTGATCCTGAATAAACCTTGCTTATAGAAGAAATGAAAATCTCAACCTCAGGACTCTTGACTTCTGGTTCTCTATTGATTCATTCATTGTAGCTCATGGGAAGTTCCAATATTTAGCAGAAGAACTGGATTGAGCTTAGATTCCTCTAAACCATCAGATATGTAGTTCTTTTTGACCCTTTAGAAGATTATAACAAGCTTGGAGGTTTTTTTTATCACAATTGAGCACTTCAAATAAGCATTACAAAAGGATCATGTTATACCTTACCATTAGAAGAAGTGTCTGAAGATGATCTTCAGCAGTTTTCTAATCCGTTGTTGGTCATCTAACAATATGAGTAGGATGACTACAACATGCTATTATCACTATCAAATGATTCTATGAGAGTAATGCACCTTGTAATTTCTTCTATTTTATTTTGGAGTATAGTGATTGCCAATTGGTGTTTGGGTTTTTCTGTTAGAAGTCAGTTTTATGATTTTTTTCCTACTCCAGTTTAGGTCTTCTTGCTGGATTGGTAAACCTTGAAGTTGAAAAGCAATTTTCTAGAGTAAGCTGTACAACAGATCTATCCATCAATGGATATTGAATGCAAGGTTACTGAATGTCTGGTATATTTATCTGCTCTTACTTAATTATGTGTAATGTTTCTTTGAATCTTACAAGTGTGCCTTGATTATACATAAATAGAATAATAATAGAATATTCAGTCCTAATTGCTTATGAATGCAAGTTAGAGTTTACTATTGAAGGTTTAGGGCTTAAATTTGTTGGGTTGTTTGGACAAACATGCCAATCACATAAGTGAATTGGGTGGTACTCAATTACATAACTTGATATTTCTAGCAATGGGGCACTTCAAGTTGTGAGAGCATATTTGATGTCATTAGAGGAGTGTACAAATGAATAATTACAAGTATATTTGACCATTTGCACACACATCTTGAAATTTATTTGGAGTTTAGAGTATAACATGTTCCCTCCCTAGTATATATGTGGTTTAGCCACTGGTTGTACTTTTTATTCAACAAGGTTGGTTATATGTTTATTCCAAAATGGCATTTCACTTGATTTAATAATGGTTTTCAGGTAACTTTGCACTTCTCAATCATGTATGCTACCACATATATATTCTGCTAGAAAGAGAAAAGTTGTACCAGTATGATGAAAAGATTTTACAAGGAACTTCATGCTAGTTACCCTACTCAACCCTGCTAGCCCTCCTGCCTTTCCTTATCCTTAACAATTTACCCAAAGAGAATGAAACTAGTTTCTTTGTGACACCTCTAGTGTTGTCAAGTAGGTTGTGTGTTCCTTTAGATGTCCTACAAAGAGATAGACCTGGAAGCAAAATAGGTTCTGCTAATACTTCTTGTACAAAACCACCCCATGTAGCCTCAAAGATAATCAATAGTACCCCATTTTACTACTTCTCAACATTTTTAAGAAAGCTGTTGTAAAAAGGGGGCCTTCAGTTGAGATTGATTTGGTCAATAAATGTTACAGTCCCTATGAAAGCATGTTTTGACTATCCATTGATTGGTCAATAATCAATTAGATCAGACAACTATGTATTCAGGCCCCAGGATCAATCGTTTGTTATCTTTTCAACAGCTGGAGATCTATTAACTAACGTTTCATTTCAAATTTAGTGCCCTTCTTTTATACTTCTAACATGAATGTTTTAAATTTAGATTTGAATGTTTCATGTGTTAAGGACTTACGTGAGATGGAAAACAAGTCTTTCAAATGTAACCATATATATATATATGTTGAAATTTTAATAAAACCACAAAACACTACTTGCCGTGGTATGCTTTTTTTGCATCCCCATTTAGTCTTTTGTCATATATCTTTAGTATTTTAGATATTTGATTAACGGTAAAAGTCAAATCCCCTTAGTTTGGTAACAATACATAATTACAGTTCTTTTGGCTGTCATAGTGAACTTGTCTTTATTTAGTTGTGTCTGACTACTGATTTTTTGTTTAGATCTATTAAAGAATACACAAACCCAGCTTGCCTTATGGATGTCTACTCATGGTTCCAGGTTGTACTTGCTTCATACTATGCACTCAGCATTATTCCTAATAATAGTAGACTTAACAATATGTCAGACTTAACAATATGCCAGAATTGAGCCATATGTTATAACTCAGTATTATTATGGGAATTTGACTTAAAATATGTCAGAACTGAGCTCATTGACATAAGAAGGCATTACTCTTCATGAAAGCATAATTAGATCAACAACCATACAAGGGATCTGAACCAATATAGAATTAGCAGCCTATTTATTTTATATTCTATGTAAGTATGAGTAAGTTCTTATGATTTGTTAGTTAAAACAAGGAGTGGAAATGAATTCTCCTGAACAAGCACACACTTCAAGCTGTCACAACAATTTACAGGTATACTATTTTGAAAGTATGGATTTTAATCAAAAGATTATGGATTTTTTTAATATTTACATGTATGATATTTAATTATGTAGGACCATTTAGTGCCACCTCTATCTCCTAATTATGGGAACTAGATGAATTCCATGATGAAGACCTTGCCCTTTTTCGGTAAACAATGGGTGTTTTTATTATCTTGGAGTAGAAGCACCATCTCTACAAGCTCCAATAAATAAGGTAAGTTGTATAAGATATGGGTTCTTATCATTTTAATTTATTGTTGACATATCGTGAAAGGTTCTTATTCAATTGAAGTCCCAATCTTATATGCATACATTTAAAATCAACTAGTAATATGAATATCTACTATTTTGTAGCGAATGGACTGGATAGTTAGAGGGTTGATGAACCTGGTGTGAATGAGAACATACCACTAATAGGTTAGGTAAAAATAAACATGGTTGTGGTTGTCTAAAGGAAGTAAAATTCCATAGCATTGGTGGCGCGTAGTGACACATATACCCAACTACTAAGTAAAGGAAATCATGAGGGAATTGAGGTCTACAACCTAATCTAAGGTTATAGATATACGAATGGTGCTGGAGACATGATGGGTGAAAGGATGGAGACTCATTTTCCTTGAGACAGACAATAAAAGAGAAATATAGATGCTTGAAGAAGGAACCATGAAGTGTCCCAGCCTAACACTATGGAAAGCTGGAATCGAAGCTCTATGTGACAAAATTTGGAATGTGAAGTTCCAACATGTGTGGAGAATGCTAAACTTCAAAGAAAATGGCTTAGCCTAACTACACATGGACAAGCAAATTGAGAAAAACATACATTAGTCCTACCCACATGCTTGTGAGATTAATGATCGAAATTATCATCTGGTACAGTAGAAATGCCTCATCTCAATGAGGTGTAAATGACCTTAGTGTTAGTTTGCCAACTTTGAGAGTGAGATATGTCACATTTTATTAGTTTCTATCTATAACCAGTTAATCTTAAGCAATACATGAGTAGTAGGAAAAGTTCACACTCTAAGAAAAAAATCACATGACTTAAGATGAGTACATTAACTATATACATGATTTGTTTGCACATTCAAAGTATACATATTGGTAGCCTAAACCCAAGTACTGTCTTAGTATGTGCTGAAAAAAAGCCTAATTTTAAGACTATGGTTTTACATCTATCGTCTTCCCTTCGTGATTTGAAATCATTCACTTCCTTTAGGAGTTCTATTTGACATTGACCAATGCCACATATAGAAAAATATCCATGTAATGATAAAATGACACGAGATATCTATTGCTATTCCTCATTTAACTTCGTATCTTTTACATATTATATTGTTGGGTGTTGACAAATACATATAGGGACATCAAGCTATATAATATTGTTGTGTTATTTTACTATAAGCCATTTTACATTCAATGTCTTGATTCATTTCCGCACATTACACCTTGGGTGGTGTTAGCCTTCATATTTGTTTAGTTCATTTGTATTTTTATATCATGATCACATTGCCTTTGGAAATGGTGGATTCTCCACATTTATGTCTTATTATATTACTCAATGCAATGATAAAAAATTTCCAATATGATAGGGTAATAAAGTTCAATTCAGTTTAGTCATGGATTTGTTATCGCTCGTCTACCCTGTATCAAGTATTTGTATATTGCAATGAAGTTGCAAGTTATTCTAGTTTTTTTTCTAGTCCCTTTGTATTTCCACATCATGATCTCATTGCCTTTGGAAATAATAGATTCTCCACACTGTAATGATCTATTTTTTAGAATAGTCTAGTAGGGTTAGACAACAAAGTTTTTTTTCTTTCAATTCAATAAAATAAATGATCAGAAATTTTCATTAGGATAGGAAATATCCCATTTAGTTCAATCAATTAACTTAAAATCTCGAAAGAAAATAATTTATAGTCTTCTGGTCGCACCTTACTTTTTGAAGTTCTACCTCCAAGCTATTGCCTTCTTTGGCCTTATTAAAAGCGATGGATTGCAAGAACATAATTCATAGCCTTTTGGTTTCATCTTACTGAAGTTCTACCACAAAGTTTTCCTTCTTTGACTTTGTTAACAGTAATGGATTGCTTGCTGCTCTAGTCTCCCCTATATTTATCAATGTACTTGTATATACAAAGTAGCAGCAAATTATTCTAGTTTTTTCAGTCCTTAATTTTTGCATCATGATCTCATTGTTTTTAGAAATGATGGGTTCTCTACATTTTTTTCCTATTACATTACCCTATGCAATGATCATTTGGCGATATAATTTCCAACATGATTAGATAACAAAGTTCTATTTAGTATAACAAACTACATAGCTTGCTAACAGAACTTTTATTGCCTTATGACAACACCTTATTGTGAAGTTTCCAAGCCATTTTATTGCTTTCTTTCATCTATGTTAAATTGATGTATTTCTTACCTTGGTTTATCTCTCATGTATCAATTTGCTTATATATTACAAATTAGCAACAGAAGATGCTACTTAGGCCCCCTGAGGTTGGTCGTGCTTTTATTAATGGGTCAGACTTATATGGCACTGCATTTTAGTAAATTTATTTGTATCAATATGACATCTTGTACGTTTGAATCTTTTTATTTGGGTATATACCAATTTGATCCTAATTTGACTAGGCTGAATGCTCATCCGTAGGAATGACCTCTGGGTTATGTAAATTAGTAATTTTAAAATAAATATTAATGGCCTTGGCTTTAGTTCTTTTGTAAGGTTAAATTGAATTCTAAACTTAAATTATTGTGCAGCTTTGAGAAGATTATCATATCAAGTTATTTTGCAATTTTGTGAGTATGGCAGAAAATATGGACAAGTTATTACTCAAAGACTTTACTACATTGACTTCCCTTTATGATTAGTTATGGTGGTTCATTCACCTAAAAATTGAATCCTGAACCTTGTTTTGTTGTACAGATATGATATGATCTCCATTTCAAGTTTCTTGCAATTTTGTGGATGAAGAATATGACACCCAATATGGAAATTTTAGTAGAGTTTCTTCAGATTTTTATGTGCAAGTGAAGCGGGAGATTATTTGTTAGCTGCAGTGGAAGCATGATTTTTCAAATTCATGAACACAAGTCATTTTGTTCTGCCATGTATGGCAAGATAATTGTCTGTACCGAACTTAATGACTTTGACAACTATGTACCGAACATGATATTACATTTATGGAACAACTTATTTTAAACTATATGCTGGATTGTCCTGAGCCAAGATGTGTCGTGCGATGCAATAGGAACCTACTTGGCTGGTGTTTATTCTGGTGGAGTCAAGTTTACTATATGTTGATACATATTTGATTTTTTTTTTATTTTTTATAGTTTGTTTGCTATGAACCTCTTCAGGTATTGTCAAATGACCATTTCAATGGTATTCTACTGGTGGAGGAAATCCATACAAGTGGTGGTTCCACAGGATAATGATTATACTGTAGATTATTATGAAATGGTGATTGCGAGAGAGTCATTCATTATGATTTATTTACACACAATGTTGAGTATATTAACTTAAATTCTGTCATAGTTCTCTCTAGGTTATGCCTTTGTATAGTTTATACTTGAATTAATATATAATACCAAACTATTTGATTATTGAATTGAAGTTTAGTTTGTATCTTTTAGTGTGATTTTCTCAAAAGACGATATGATGCCTTGTATGCTTTGAAGTTGCTGTTGATTCTTGGTGAATACCAAACTCTTATAGAGAAACTTCTACAACAAAGGGAGGCGGTCAGAAAATGATAATACAAGTGGTGGAATAAATACAAAAGAAAAATCAAGATATAAGAAGATGCACATGATCATGTGGCATATAGAGTCTGTAGTAGATAGATGTAGTCACAAGAAGATATTGTATACATGTGTCTTTGTTTTCATGCATATTGTAAAATAGGGGCCAGGTTAATGTCCTCCCCATGTGTACTCATTGTTCAAATATAAATAAAAGTACATTGCTGACATTGTAAGCACAACTCGATCTTGATTAACATTCATCTGTTTTCTTATTGAAAACCCTCTATATTGGCAAGAGAATGACTGGATACATAATATCTCTCACTACAAATGTATGTGCAGTACATGGTGTCTTTCACTACACACTAGCTATAATTACATGTGTAGCAAGTGCTCATTTTTTCTATACATGAACTATAAATGTAAATTGCAACCAATGTCGTCTCTCCCTACATATATCATAGGTACAAATTGAATTGTAGTCATACATTTAGCTACAATGGAAACTACATGTTTATGTGTAATGACATTTTTTACCTACAATTAGGGTTACATATGAATTTGTAGCTAGAGGAATAACTAACTACAACTTTGAAAAATGTAGCCTAAACAATTAGCTACACGAGCATTAACTATATATTATAAATGTAAGGATAAATGTAGCCAAAACTTTTAGCTACAAATATTGGGGTTTTCACTACAATTATTTTTGTAGTTAAAGACCATATTTTTCGTAGTGAAATAAGCAATAGGTTCACTAACGTTTATAGTCTAGATTTGGAGAAATAAGCAACATGTGCACTAACACTTAAATCATGAGTTTTAGAAACTACGAATGTAATAATGAATCTAAGTAGCATCAAGAGTATGAATAAACATGCTTACCAATAATAAGATATATTCCACAATCATCAAGAAGTAAGAATAAAAAAGAACACTTTGTATACTATGTCTATGCTTTAGTGACGATCTCATCACATCCTATATCCAAGTTTAAGTAAACTTGGGGTTGGGGTGGGGGTAGACATGAGCGCCTAATTGTATACAAGAGTCTTTGAAGTTTAATTCCACTGAAGTAGAAGGAAAAAGTTCAAACATTTTTTTAAAGTCTAAAAACCTACGTAGTTTTTAACAATATCAATTTTATGTCATAATTCAACAAACTTTGATTGAGGTATTCAAAGAGAGAGACTAATGATGTATACAATTATAGACTCCACAATGTAAATTCTAGCAATTCATGAAGAACACAACTCAATTTGCTTCAGACAATTATTGTCCTCTTTGGTTGTGGTAACCAATAGAAAGCCCAAGCAAGTCCTACCCGCTAAAGGGAGGGATAACAAGTGAGAAATAATTGTGGGAGAGAAAGTTGGTGACTAGTACACCAACGGGAGGGACAACTCCTTCCTATCCATTCTAACAGGATGATAAGAGTTTTAGGCGGTCCGTGTGGACTTCCATAGAGGCGTGGAGGTTGTTGTCTACCGTTAAGAGGACAATGCAACCTATTGTCTATGATGCATAACAGGAGGCGTGACAGAAGAGTGCCACTGCAACTAGAACACAGTTGTGAATCTACAACGATGAGGAGATGTCACTAGATTTGCTCCAGGACCAGGTATATCCTCGAAACCATCCTTCCCATATTATTCTAGTTGATGAAATACACTGGTTTATGGGAAATATGGTAATAAAATTTTGTTTCTGTTGCCTATTTTGTAACCATATATCCCTACATGTTGTATATCACATTCTTAAATATTTGAAATCCTCTCTAGGAAAAGGTTTATAAGTCAATACCAAAAGATTAAAACTCAACAACTAAAAAAAACATACCTTTGGCATTGTCATCTAGGGCACATAAATGATAATCACATATCTAGACTCCATCAACATGGTCATATAGACTCTTTTGATCTGGAATCAATAGAGACATGTGAATCTTGTTTGTTGGGAATGATGGATAAGACCCTTTTCAATGGTAACAATGAGAGGGCTAGTGATCTATTAGGAATCATATGTACTGATGTATGGGGGCCTTTTAGAGCAACCACTAGAGGTGGGTATCAGTACTTCATTACCTTCTATGATGACTTATAGTAGGTATGGCTATGTTTATTTAATAAAACATAAGTCATAAACTCTTGACATTTTGAAGGTATTTATGAACAAAATACATGATTAATTTGGGAAAAGTATTGAGGAACTTAGTTCTGATTGAGGTGGAGAATACTTGAGCTAAGAGTTTGAGGACCTTCTTAGAGCCCATGGGATTGTATCTCAATGGAGTCCACCTAGAACACCTCAATATAATGGTATATTGGAAAGTAGGAATCACACATTGTTGGATATGGAGTGATCAATGATGAGTTTAACTAAGCTTCCAACTACCTTTTGGGGGTATGCTCTAGAAATCACTGTGTTTATACTTGAGTACCATCTAAGTCGGTTCAAAAGACACCATATGAGATTTAGTATGGGAAGCATCCCAGTGTGTCTTTTATGAGGATATGGGATGCGAAGCTTATGTTAGGAAATTGTTTCCTAAAAATCTTGGCCCTAAATCTAATAAATGTTATTTTGTTAGATATCCTAAAGATATTAAAGGATATTACTTTTGTTTCTTATATGAAAATAAAGTATTTATTTCCAGAGATGTTGTATTCTCAGAGATGGAATTTATTTCTAAAGGAATCAGTGGGAGGAAAGTGGAGCTCGAAGAAGTTCGAGACAAACAAGAAAACATTGAACCAATAGATGTACTACAGGAACAAAGAGAATCAAAAAGTGTTGTGGGATCTCAAATTCCTCAAGTGACACAGGAACATCATAGATCTAATAGGACATGCCTTGAACCTGAGATACTTGGATATCTTGTGACTCAGAAAGGCAGTGAGTTAGTCATAGATGATGATCCAACAACCTACGTAGAAGCTACTGAGGGACCAAAGTCTAAGAAATGGCTTGAGGCCAAGAGATCTAAGATGGAATCCATGTATACCGAAAAGGTGTGTGCCTTGGTGAATCCACCTAAAGGGGTAAAACCCATAGGATGTAAGTTAGTCTTCAAGAAGAAGACTGACATGGATGGTAAAGTACAAACCTATAAGGGCAGATTCATTGCAAAGGGTTTCAGACATGTTCAAGGTGGTTATTATGATGAAACCATTTTTTTAGTGGATATGGTAAAGTCCATTAGGATCATGCTTCCTATTGCATCTTATCATGACTATGAGATTTGGCAGATGGGTGTTAAAATTGCATTCCTTAATAAGAATCTTCTTGAGGATGTATACAAGTCACAACTTTAAGATTTTATAAATCCAAAGGATGCAAATAAAGTTTGTAAGATGCAAAAGTCAATCTATGAATTTAAGCAAGCATCTTGGAGCTAGAATCTTTATTTTGTTGAGATAGTCAAAGAGTTTGGATTTATTCAAAATGAAGATGAACCTTGTGTGTACAAGAAGGTTAGTGAGGGCATAGTGACATTCCTCATATTCTATGTAGATGACATACTATTGATGGGGAATGACATCCCTACATTACAAAAATTAAATACATGGTTAGGAAATACTTTCTCTATGAAAGACTTGGGAGAAGCATTCTACATCTTGGTAATTAAGATCAATAGATGTAGATCTAAAAGGCTTCTTGAACTAAGTCAGAGCACATACATTGACAAAGTGTTGAAGTGGTTCAACATGGAGAGTTCAAAGAGAGGAAACCTTCCCATTCGACATGGAGTTACCATCTCTAAAGCTCAAAGTCCCAATTCTTGTAAAGAAAGGGAACACATTTGTTTGATTCCATACACATCAATAATTGGATCAATCATGTATGCAATGTTGTGTACCTGTCTCGACGTTACGTATGCCTTGAGCATGATGAGCAGATATCAGTCAGATCTAAGTGATGCTCATTGGGCAGTCGTAAAGAACATTCTCAAGTACTTAAGAAGGACTATGGATTCATTCTTGGTCTACAATGAAGAGGAAGAGTTCGTGGTAAAGGGTTACACAAATGCATGCTTCCAGACTGAAAAAAATGATTATAGATCAAAATTAAGATTCATGTTTTGTCTAAACAACTAACCTGTAAGTTGGTAGAGTTCCAAGAAAGAGACAGTTGCTAATTCTACAACAAAGGTCGAGTATATTTCTGCATTGAATGTAGCAAAGGAGGTTGTATGGATCAAGAAGTTCATATCTAAACTTGGGTGCATTCCAAACATCAACACCGCAATTGAGCTATATTGTGACAATAATGGAGCTATTGCACAAGCTAAGGAACTTAGATCATATCAATGCTCAAATCACATACAAAGGCAGTTCTATATCATATGAGAACTCGTACAAAATGAAGATGTATAGATTTGCAGAGTACCAACAAAGAATAATGTAGTTGATCCCTTGACAAAGACACTTTCACAGAAGAACCATGATGGACATGTTAGATAACTTGGACTATGATTTTTGGGTGATTGGCTCTAAGTGCAAGTGGAAATCTATCGGTATATATTCCCAAATATCCAATCATATTATGATTGTAATGGCGTAATACATAAATGATTTAATTAAATAAATAAAGACAAACTTCCAATTTTTTTATTTAGTTATGAGGTAGTGATGTAACATAGTAAATGTCTAGATAACAATATTAATAAATATGTTTTCAAGTATGTGACTTGAGAAATGAGATCATACATATGATAAGAGTATATACGTTCTCATTACTCATGATATGTGATATCAAACTAAGCACAAAGATACATGTTAGAGAACAGTGTATTAGGCAGACCCGCTATGAGACTAACACATGGAAGCCATTACCATGGTAGTCATAGTCAACTCTAATAGTGTTGGTGGTGATTTTTGGTTCTTAAACTTGAAGTGACTACATTCATCACATGTTGTTCGGTATGCTTTGACAACATAAAATATAATTATGAATAAGGGTTGCCATAACGGTGATGATTGGGTGACTGTGACACATGGGGACTGATTGTGAGTGATGTAGATGGGATTTGTCCCTGCTGTAGGAGTATGATATCCTAGGTCTCTTGATTAGTGCGATTCAAAAATGCATAACTGTGTACATGTGAGTCAATATATTATATTGAGCTTCCATATATCTCAGAAAGTCTATTATGGTTCAAGAAACAAGATTGAATGTTGATGGGGATGACTACTCCATGCCTCAAGTTCAATCTGAATATTAGTGGAAAAGGAACTATACAAACAATATAACACTATATACAGATTGTTGGTTGAATTTGTTCTCCAACTTTATATTTACTTGGGTAGCAATGATGTGTGACTAGGCACCACTTATTGCCCGTGATGTCATAAGATGTTATGAACATTCACTGCCAACGTAATATGGGACTTATAGGGTCAGAAACATAGGTCATGACATAGAAGAGGAGTTTTTAACTTGAATGATGATTGGATTGATTATTAAAAGTTTAGGTATTCAATTCAAGCACTGGATCAACTGACTCGACTCCCAACTGACCCACTGAGCCGATCATATCATGTTGGGTGAGATGACCAGTTCACCTAGTGAACCGTTTGCATCGGTTGTGCCAACCAAAGGTTCTAGCAACTTTGCCGAATTCATGAGAAAAGTTGAGTGTTTCACTTTCTCAATTCTATTAGTGCAAGGAATTAATGTTTAGCATTAACTGGAAAAGAATTGTCAAATTCATATATGATAGGGAAGCATACAAAATGACTGGTCGCGTGTGAACCAACCAGTTCAACACTCACATGTTGCGAAAAATTCAAGATCTTTTTGTCATTTCCACTCCCACACTAATTTGGAACCTATACCATAACCCCTCCTATAAATAGAAGGGTACTGGGGTATTCGAAGAACACAACTCAATTTTCTTTAGACAATTATTGTCCTCTTTGGTTGTGGTAACCCAAGTTGGTGACTAGTACACCAATGGGAGGGACAACTCCTTCCTGTCCATTCTAACAGGATGATAAGAGTTTTAGGCGGTCCGTGTGGACTTCCATAGAGGTGTGGAGGTTGTTGTCTGCCGTTAAGAGGACAATGCAACCTATTGTCTATGATGCATAACAGGAGGCTCGACAGAAGAGTGCCACTGGAACTAGAACACAGTTGTACATCTACAACGACGAGGAGATGTCACTAGATTTGCTCCAGGACCAGGTATATCCTCGAAACCATCCTTCCCATCTTATTTTAGTTGATGAAATACACTGGTTTATGGGAAATATGGTAATAAAATTTTGTTTCTATTGCCTATTTTGTAACCATATATCCCTACATGTTGTATATCGCATTCTTAAATATTTGAAATCCTCTCTAGGAAAAGGTTTACTATATCACATGCATGGGCACTACAAACTTACTGAGTATACTTGCTCTGATTATGCTGGCAATCGAGGTGATAGAAAATCTACTTGTGTATATTGTTTCTTTGTTGGAGGAAATTTGGTCACATGGCACAATAAAACACAAACAGTGGTTGCCCGATCAAGTGTTGAACTTGAATATAGGGCAATGACCCATATTGCTTGTGAATTAATGTGGGTCCAAGGACTCCTAAAGGAATTTGGGATTTTTGACTCTGATCTAGTTCTTATGCACTGTGATAACAAAGCTAACACTTTATCTCCCTTCCTCTCTTGTCTTATAAAAGATTTTGCATTGCACTCATTTTAAATTATATCAAATAAATATTTTCCCATTCTATAATTCGTAACAAAACTAATTTTATATCATATAGTTCAACAAACTGTGATTGAGACTAATGATGTATACAATTATAGACTCCACAATGTAAATTCTAGCAATGATGATTCCGACACGGTATTAATATTCCAATTAACGTTTAGTTAACTTAAAAATGAAATATCGAACTATCTAAAAGATATATTCTAATGATTCTGAAGCCAATGCTTATGTTTATTATTATACGCACAGGCTGTGTGCACATCAACAACTTGATGTTTCGAGTATCAATCATAACCATGTACTTTCATGTTAAATATCTACAGTAGAAAAAGTGATAATACGAAATTTTGCCTAGAATCTATGAATAAAATCCACCATCAGCGCACTAGAGCCTCTATCTAAGATAGTGTGTGCCTTCTAAGAAGCCTCACACATGGTCTCTTTTTTCTTTCATAAGCTTTTATATTATGCAACCAAATCATGAAAAAGTTCAATAAAAATTTCTAGAGAAAAACTATATCTTTCACGACAATATAGGAAGTGGATATACAAATTAAACAACCTGAAATTGTCTCGACTTAGCTCTAGTTTTCCTTGGGCATAATAAACAACTAACTAGCGAAACACATTATAAAAAGACAAATGCTAGGTGGATACAATTTTGGAACTGAAAACAGAACCCCAAACAATCTCCATTATATGTTACAAGGTATAATAATTTTTTTTTTAATTATGCATTGTAAAGTGTGGTGGATGTTGCTTGAGATTTCGTTTTGGGTTTCAAAATGAGTATGCAAAGCAAACCTCTTATAAAAGCCGGCCTAAGGTCGACTTATGTCGCAGCCGTCGGATGAAAATCTGGAGTGCTCTCTAGCTTCACAGAAGTTCAATGCAGAACGAAGAAACCGGTTATGCAAATCGCCTATGCATTTGCCAATCCGTTATGCTGGCAGCCAGCCGTTGCCGCAGTGAAGTCTAACAGATTCTGTTTGTCTGCGTCCGCATTAACCGGAAGCTGACAGTATAACCAATTCTGTTGAGAATCAGTGGCACGGCGAGCACCCCTTGTCTATATACTCTCAATGTATGTTTGACGAGCAATCCCTTCACCCGAATTATCTTCTACCTCTCCTCCAGCCCGTCACACGTAGCCGAGGGAATCCGGCCTCCACCCTCCTCCGCGCCACCCTCCTCCGCGCTTTCCTTCACCGGTCTTCCGGTCATGGAGCCGCCATACCTGTTTCTGTACGTTCCTCCGTGGGACAATTACGAAGCCTTCAACAAAGCCGAGGAGGCGCGCCTCCGCCGCCGCTGCAAGAAGAGCAAGTACAAGCACAGCCGCCGGATGAAGCCCGACCGGACCCCAAGGAACTCCCTCAACTTCGTTGAGCCGAAGTCCTCCGACGAAATCCAGGTTCTCCGGCGCCCCTGGCTATCTGTCCGGAAGCAAAGTCGGCGACGCCGTTTTCCTGAGCACGGCCTCGTCCTGTCTGGTCTTCCATCTCTGCCCGCAGGAGGGCCAAGACGTTCACCCTATCGAGGATTTCGTAGCAGAGACGAAGAAGAAAGCAATGGCCTCAGCTTTCCAAGAGCAACTGATCGAGGTCAAGGGACGTCTTGCTGGCGGCAATCCAGCGTTCCGCATCTGGATCGCTCAGCAACTCGGCATCCAGGAAATGTCGTTTCCATCACGGTTACACCAACTACACGGATGAAGAAAACAAGGCTGTTGAGAGGGGAGCGCGCCTCCGCCGCCGCTGCAAGAAGAGCAAGTACAAGCACATCCGCCGGATGAAGCCCGACCGGACCCCAAGGAACTCCCTCAACTTCGTTGAGCCGAAGTCCTCCGACGAAATCCAGGAGTGGTTCTCCGGCGCCCCTGGCTATCTGTCCGGAAGCAAAGTCGGCGACGCCGTTTTCCTGAGCACGGCCTCGTCCTGTCTGATCTTCCATCTCTGCCCGCAGGAGGGCCAAGACGTTCACCCGGCAGCGACTATCGAGGATTTCGTAGCAGAGACGAAAAAGAAAGCAATGGCCTCAGCTTTCCAAGAGCAACTGATCGAGGTCAAGGGACGTCTTGCTGGCAGCAATCCAGCGTTCCACATCTGGATCGCTCAGCAACTCGGCATCCAGGAAATGTCGTTTCCATCACGGTTACACCAACTACACGGATGAAGAAAACAAGGCTGTTGAGAGGGGAGCGCGCCTCCGCCGCTGCTGCAAGAAGAGCAAGTACAAGCACAGCCGCCGGATGAAGCCCGACCGGACCCCAAGGAACTCCCTCAACTTCGTTGAGCCGAAGTCCTCCGACGAAATCCAGGAGTGGTTCTCCGGTGCCCCTGGCTATCTGTCCGGAAGCAAAGTCGGCGACGCCGTTTTCCTGAGCACGGCCTCGTCCTGTCTAGTCTTCCATCTCTGCCCGCAGGAGGGCCAAGACGTTCACCCGGCAGCGACTATCGAGGATTTCGTAGCAGAGACGAAGAAGAAAGCAATGGCCTCAGCTTTCCAAGAGCAACTGATCGAGGTCAAGGGACGTCTTGCTGGCGGCAATCCAGCGTTCCGCATCTGGATCGCTCAGCAACTCGGCATCCAGGAAATGTCGTTTCCATCACAGTTACACCAACTACACGGATGAAGAAAACAAGGCTGTTGAGAGGGGAGCGCGCCTCCGCCGCCGCTGCAAGAAGAGCAAGTACAAGCACAGCCGCCGGATGAAGCCCGACCGGACCCCAAGGAACTCCCTCAACTTCGTTGAGCCGAAGTCCTCCGACGAAATCCAGGAGTGGTTCTCTGGCGCCCCTAGCTATCTGTCCGGAAGCAAAGTCGGCGACGCCGTTTTCCTGAGCACGGCCTCGTCCTGTCTGGTCTTCCATCTCTGCCCGCAGGAGGGCCAAGACGTTCACCCGGCAGCGACTATCGAGGATTTCGTAGCAGAGACGAAAAAGAAAGCAATGGCCTCAGCTTTCCAAGAGCAACTGATCGAGGTCAAGGGACGTCTTGCTGGCGGCAATCCAGCGTTCCGCATCTGGATCGCTCAGCAAACTCGGCATCCAGGAAATGTCGTTTCCATCACGGTTACACCAACTACACGGATGAAGAAAACAAGGCTGTTGAGAGGGGAGGCGCGCCTCCCCCGCCGCTGCAAGAAGAGCAAGTACAAGCACAGCCGCCGGATGAAGCCCGACCGGACCCAAGGAACTCCCTCAACTTCGTTGAGCCGAAGTCCTCCGACGAAATCCAGGATTGGTTCTCCGGCGCCCCTGGCTATCTGTCCGGAAGCAAAGTGGGCGACTCCGTTTTCCTGAGCACGGCCTCGTCCTGTCTGGTCTTCCATCTCTGCCCGCAGGAGGGCCAAGACGTTCACCCGGCAGCGACTATCGAGGATTTCGTAGCAGAGACGAAGAAGAAAGCAATGGCCTCAGCTTTCCAAGAGCAACTGATCGAGGTCAAGGGACGTCTTGCTGGCGGCAATCCAGCGTTCCGCATCTGGATCGCTCAGCAACTCGGCATCCAGGAAATGTCGTTTCCATCACGGTTACACCAACTACACGGATGAAGAAAACAAGGCTGTTGAGAGGGGAGCGCGCCTCCGCCGCCGCTGCAAGAAGAGCAAGTACAAGCACAGCCGCCGGATGAAGCCCGACCGGACCCCAAGGAACTCCCTCAACTTCGTTGAGCCGAAGTCCTCCGACGAAATCCAGGAGTGGTTTTCCGGCGCCCCTGGCTATCTTTCCGGAAGCAAAGTCGGCGACGCCGTTTTCCTGAGCACGGCCTCGTCCTGTCTGGTCTTCCATCTCTGCCTGCAGGAGGGCCAAGACGTTCACCCGGCAGCGACTATCGAGGATTTCGTAGCAGAGACGAAGAAGAAAGCAATGGCCTCAGCTTTCCAAGAGCAACTGATCGAGGTCAAAGGACGTCTTGCTGGCGGCAATCCAGCGTTCCGCATCTGGATCGCTCAGCAAACTCGGCATCCAGGAAATGTCGTTTCCATCACGGTTACACCAACTACACGGATGAAGAAAACAAGGCTGTTGAGAGGGGAGCGCGCCTCCGCCGCCGCTGCACTTTCCTTTCTTTCCTTTTGCTTGGTTGCAAAAACAAGATCGTCTAAGATCATTGCAATTTCGTTTCTCCCGTTAAAATTGGATGCACAAACATGATCTTCGCAAATCATATCCCAGACGATGTCATGATGTAACAAGCCCTTTTCTCTTATGCATGCAGTGATATCGGCTTAGTTACTCATCTTTTATTCTTGTAGTCCAATTAGATGCCCTTGCTTTCTATATTGTAACAATTAAGCTCGACAATCCTTCGCCTGCTGCCTTGGTTTAATTGATCCAATTCGTTCCTTCAATTGGTTTGACAACTAGAAGATGTTTTTCCAAAACATTTCTGGAGCATTTTCATTTATTACAGGAGATTGTTTTTGGACAACTGAATTTTATTTCCATACAAAGTCAGGATAACTTTCAAGTTAAGATACAACCGGAAAAAGCAAACACATCGGCTACATGCTCATCGTTTACCTATATCCTGAACTGATAACAGAATGCTCATCGTTTACCTGTATCCTGAACTGATAACAGAAAACTTTTGTATACCGTCCATTCCACTGCAGCTGTACTATATACAGTAAATAGGTCAACTGAAGAAAGTCGACATGCCAATTCAACCTATGTCAGGCCTTTGTATCATCATGTAAACTATTCCACTTTGGAGTAATTTTGAGAAAATAACTCACATGAAGGCTTTCTTTATTCAAGTGTTGGATAGAAGCATTTTTCCTTGATCAACATCGGACACAGTCTAGTGATTTATAAACCTATATCATCCTCCTTAATTCTCTCTTCGCAGATCATCCCAGACGATGTCATGATGTAACAAGCCCTTTTCTCTTACGCATGCAGTGATATCGGCTTAGTTACTCATCTTTTATTCTTGTAGTCCAATTAGATGCTCTTACTTTCTAACAATTAAGCTTGACAGCACTCTGCCTGCTGCCTTGGTTTATTAATGACCCGATTTGATCCTTTAATTGGTTTCACAAGTAGCAGATGTTATTTCTGGAGCATTTTCATTTCCTACAAGACATTACTTCTTTGAGTAAGCCTCATGTAGGTAACACTTATTTTTTGGGCAATTGAATTTTATTTTCATACAAAGTCAGGATAACTTTCAAGTTGAGATGCCATCAGAAATAGAAAAACACATTAGATGCAGTTTGAGTATAGAGTCAACTTCAAAATCTTGCCAATGGGAGAGATTTGTTGTATTTGAACACCTGTTCACTCACTTCCTCACGGTACTGTTGACTCAAGCCTTTTGGGCCTCACATCATAATCACCATTTATTGACACATACACACATCTTGCTCACAACGTAAATGCATTACCTACACACGGTGACTATATTAATACCACACAGAAACGCAAAAGGATTAATCTTAATCCAGATGCCTTGACTGATGATGTTTCTTGTACTAAATTAGATGAAGTCTCTTCATACTCTTGTCTAATAAACTTCCACAAACCTGGGGTGGAGGATCCTGTCCGGACTTTTTTAAGAGGATAAGTAAAAGTATGAGCGTCCAACAATTTAATGAACACATGCATCAGTAACTTTTCTCAAGAGAAGATACATGCTTAGTCAGGATGTCTAACAAATCTCAACGTACATTGGTCATCCATGAAATATTGGATCCGTGTGGACAGATATATGGAACCAATTAATGTACCATAACACAAGGCAGTAGGCTAAAGCATGGGTAAATCCATTTAGTTTATGCAGCCTTTGAGTAAAGACACATGTACCGCCTTCTTTCTTTCTTTCTTTCTTTCTTTCTTTCAGTTTACCACAATGAACTGCTTTTTGAAGTTCCAAGAGATGCATATACTTCAATAGAAGACAAAGAAACTCTGAGTTGATCTTCTGGTAACTGGGTAATTATTAGCTCCCAATCTGCATCAGTACAAGCAATTAGTTGAGGCTCTGAAGAGTGCATTTTAACACACAAATACAAATTGCCCTTTACAAATTAGATGATTCTCTTGAGAAGAGATAAATAATGATATGTGGGCTAGTCCATGTATTGAAAGAACGTATTAACAACATAGATAAGATATGAACTATTAGGATTCATGTATTAACGACAATCAACCATATGTCTATACAATAACGAGGGATCTTTTATCCAAGTATTCGATATCTGGACAATTGAAGTACTAGTAGGTTAACAAATTTAGTTGTGTCAAGAGATTTATGGCACTGCTGATGTTTCACACGGTTGATAACTTTGTTGTTGAAGCAGACCGCAGGTGAGTAGTGCGCAGCGATTGTTGGAGAACCATGTGGAAGCGGAGAAGAGGTAGCTAGCTACCTTGAATTCTGAGGATGATCTCTATGTTGGTGGCACAAGATCTGTTGGTCCGGGTGCCAATTCAGACGCGCGCTAGTCCGCTGTTCCTTTTGCGCCGCGTGTTTACTGTCGGATGCGGCGTTAAACACCTGTGCCTCCGTGACTAACCAAAGTCAGTGAATAATAAACGGCGGTTCATAACCCTTTAGACCCGAGCTGACTCACCGTAAAGATAAAATAGAGTTAGGCTACACACACAGTCCCCCTTATACCCGGTCACCCACCCGTTTTTTAGGAAAATAGATCTGCAGCATTTGCAGTTGTCTTTATATTAATGTTCATACAAAGTCCATGCAAAGTCCATGCAACAATATGTCTTTCCACTCTTCTCTCCAGAGTATTAATACTCATGCAAAGTCCATGCAAAGTGTATTAATTCGTTTTTTCTCTTGTAATTATTCTCTCTCATTCTAATCCACCCACCTACATTCCCGTATTAGTACAGTACTTACGGAATCCAATAACAACATTGATCTGGAAGCATAAGTACAGTACTTACGAAATCCAGTAGTAATATTTGTCATCTGGACATAAGTACAGTACCTACGGAATCCATGTAAAATAAGTACAATACTCACTTGTTAATTCCAACTCAGTTTTTTCAAACATAAGTACAGTACTTACCAAATTATAAAACCAAACATAAGTACAGTACTTAACAAATTACAAAATCAAGCATAATTGTATAACTGATCTGGAAGCATAAGTACAGTACCTACAGAATCCATGCAAAATAAGTACAGTACTCGCTTGTTAATTCCAACTCAATTTTTTCAAACATAAGTGCAGTACTTATCAAATTATAAAACCAAGCATAAGTACAGTACTTAACAAATTACAAAATCAAGCATAATTGTATAACTGATCTGGAAGCATAAGTACAGAACCTACGGAATCCAATAACAACATTTTTCGTCTGGACATAATTTTTTTACAAAAATGTAGTGCACATCTGGTCCATAATCAACTATAAAATGCATCTATAAGTATTGTACTCAATTATTAATTTTCAACCCAGTTTGTCAAATATAAGTACAGTACCTCTCAAATTCATTTGTGAATGTATATGTATTTATTGTAGGTACAATACTTACGTAATCTGCAGTGGGGATAAATATGTAATAGAATTTTTTTTGTAAGCTATAGTGCATTGATATCTGCCATTTGCATGACAGTTGCATAGAGTAGGTGGCGAGATATCATGGTGGATTTTTATTTAGTTCCGAGATCATGCATCCTTTTTGCATGTAAAAGCATGCAAAATCGCTGCTGGAGATAATGTGCATGCAGCAGGAGGAGTTAGTGGACTGGCGCAGCAGTGGAGGAAAACGGCAGTTGAGGTTTCCCGAGGACCGGGTATGTGGCCGGGTATAGGATGTGCTATGCGTATAAAATACTGAGACTTTCCGGCAGGCCCATAACTTTGCTTTTCTTTGCAGATTTTTCTATTTCGTTAAACCAGTCTAGTTAATCGCATTTACCCAAAGTTTCGCTTTGTTTTTACGATACATTTTCATGTTAGCAATAGTATATAACACCTTAATCAAAACCAGTGCGAAGTTTTAGTATTTGCCCCTTTCTCTTCTACCTTTTTGTTTTATGGCACTTTAATGTGAGACCAAGAATTTTAAAAATCCAAACTGAATTAGCCAGCGATTGGGGCTCGTTTGGTAGGGTCACAAACAAAAATGTGTAGCTACAACTACGTTGCATTTTTCATTTCTAAGTGTTTGGTCCGGTGGAGACCAAATTTATTGCTAGAACTCCGACAGTGTGGTGTTTTTGTTTCTGTGTAAGAGTAGGGAAAATGAACCACATCTAGATCGGTTGGGGTTTGTTTTGGACGACGAATCGAGTGATGAGATACTGATGGAGTTTTGCAACGCCACTAAAAATCTTAGAGATGATGAATCTCTAGGTTTAGCCTTGCTTGTACTATGGTAAGATCTCCACCCACGTGTGCTAGGACACGCGGAAGTCTTATCGTAGTATAGTTTAAGGGTCGAATCATCGGGACAACGGTCTTGATTAAAATTAATCAAGATGGAAAACGTTTTAGTCGTACCTAATTACTTAACGGTTGATATTTAGATCGAAAGTTTGATTTGGTTGTTTAAACTAAGTGCGAGGAAAGTAAAAGAAAGAAAGTAGAAATTAGGGTTGTAAACAATGATTAAAAACTACTAGGATGTTATCGGGTTTCGCGCCACTACACATGGATCAAAACATGCAACATAATAAAACAACCTGCAAAGAGATTCTAATCAGTTAGTATCTTGTAGACTTAGTTTCTTTTCGGATAACTAACTACGAGAAGTGTGGAGTATTGCAACGCCAGCCATCCCATAATGAATGGTCTCTTGCTTTGCATTACTTCTTCATGAAGTGTGTTCCTCGACCTTGCCAAAGTTGCACTTTCATACGTCAACTGATTCCATTTCATAGTATGAAAGTGCAACGATGGGAGTGAGTTTACTCCACTCATGAAAACACTCCTAGATACCGAAACAGACGTATGGTGACTACATACATCCAAAACTAACTTTCAATCGATATTCAGATCTAAGGGTACAAACGTAGACAATTCATACCGAAAGACAATAGGTAATACAAGTTGATGATCAAGCAACAAGCATTCATTTAACGATTGATGTTGAACTGAAAAGGAGAGTATCTCTATTGCAAACAGTTGAATTACATTGCATGAAATGAAAACATGGGTAGCAGGGCTACTCCCCGCACCCTAGTGAATGAGACTACTCGCTCATATCAAGGACAAAGAAGGAGGCAAGAAGAGAGAGAAAGAACGTCATCTCCACGGAGGAGGGAAGGATGAACCCTTGGTGAAGAGAGCAACGATCTTCGCACTTCGTGGATGCTTTGATGATGGATCTTCTCTTCCCACCTTCTTTGTTGTTGAGAGAGAAGGTAGCTTGAAGATAGAACGTAGATCTCAAACTGGCAGCCTTGGGGAGATGGATGAAAGATGGGAGTGCTCTGGAACTAGAGAGGCAGCCTTTGGGCGTCTAAGAGTTCTCTCCCCTTGAGGACCCCTTTGGGTCTTATTTATAGGCTTAAGTGGAGCCCAAACGGTCTTGAACCCGTTTGGGCGCTGAACATGTTTGGCCGCTGAACCCGTTTGGTTACTGAACCCGTTTGGGCGCTGAACCCGTTTGGGCGCTGAACGCGTTTGAGCGCTGGACCCGTTTGAGCGCTGGACTCGTTTGGGCGCCGAACTCGTTTGGGCGCTCGACCCGTTTGGTTGCTGAACACGTTTAGGCGCTGAACTCATTTGGGCGCCAAACTCGTTTGGGCGCTGGACCCGTTTGGGCGCCGAACTCGTTTGGGCGCCGAACTCATTTGGGCGCTGGACCCGTTTGGGCGCCGCACTCATTTGGGCGCTGGACCCGTTTGGGCGCCGAACTCGTTTGGGCGCCGAACTCGTTTGGGCGCTGGACCCGTTTGGGTGCTGGACTCGTTTGAGCTTATGCGGTCTCGGGACCGTTTAGAGTTTATGCGGTCTTGAGACCGTTTAGCCTTAAACGGTCTTGGGACCGTTTGGCCTTAAACGGTCTTGGGACCGTTTGGGGTTTTTGTAATTTTTTTGTGTTTTTCTGCAAGGATAAAGAAGAGAAAAGTTAATCTATTGATGTGTCAGCAATAAGGTAAAGATTTCTAATTTATTTAAGAAAGAGTATGGAAAACAAGGGAAAACTAATAAAATAGCATCACAAAGTGAGAGGTTATCACCCCCCTAACTTAGAGTCTAGCTTGTCCTCAAGTTAGATAGAGCTAAGGCATGCAGTGGCGAGGTGATTTTATTTAGTTAGGGTTTCCATACTCTTGTTTCAATTCTCAACCTGAGTTCTCCTCAAATCATATCGGATCTTATTGCTTGCCTTGACTCTTTCAGGTTTTTGAGAGATGCATGGGTCTCAAGTTCCTTCCGTATCTCGTAGCTTGCATTGGGACCACTTTTTATTCTGTGCATGTTGTTGACTCTAATCAACTTTATATCTCTCTGAGGAACCTACCGGTAACTAGAGTGGGTATGAGGGTTGGCTAAAGGCTTAAAGTGTAACTCTCCCTTTTTGTGGGAGAGGGCTTGTCTATGCTTTTTAGAGACCCACTATCGGGCACGACACATCTGCCTTCATGAGGGCAGCTGAATGTACTGGCCGGGTAAGCTCTTTATCAGCCTTCTCTTATATTTAGAAACCTTAGGGTCCCACTACCGGGCATGACACATCTGCCTTTATGAGGGCAGTTGAATGTAGCGGCCGGGTGAGACCTTTATTGGCTCTTCTTATAAGTCCTTATGCATGGAACAACTCTCATGTTTTTATTCAACACTCTGGCTTTTATTCGAAAAACTCACAGGCTTGGGATTTGGGGATTACTTTTGGAATTTATTTTGGGCGGCCAAGCCTCTTTTATTTGAAGAGAGAAAAGTTGTTCTTAGAGTTTTTCAACATGCACTTATTGTGTGGTCCGCTTGCAAGACTTCTTAATTCGGAAGTTTCCTGATACCCCTCTCGTCCTTGAGAGCTCAGCTTATTTCTGCCTTGATATTGACCTTGTGGAGAGTCAGATATAGAAGTGAAACAAAAGCATGAAAACCCAAGGTGGAGAGATATTATTAAGTCGCCATTGTATGTCTAAGTGCTATTTTACTTTTGAGGACTAACCTGATTCTAAAGTTAGCTGAGGGTGACTTTTATTCTAAAGATGAACCATTCTTAAGAAGCTAAAGGTGTAACGGAAACTGAGAAAATTTAGAAGATGGAGAAAGAAGGATATAGAGATGATACCTCACCCTTGTCTAATGTACCCCCCCCCCCAACTTATTACACACTCTGTCCTCAGAGTGTCAAAGTGATAGGTGGAGTAGTACGAGGATAAGGGCCGCAGGCTAAGTGAATCATGTGCTTGCCCCTGGTGCTTGAAGGAGTTTAGCTGCAAATTGTCCTCACAGGGCGTGATAGTCTACGCCATTCATATCCTCTACTGGTTTCTAAAGAACGGTGATGGTGTAGATCCAATAGAGGACATGGAAGCCGCAGTCGTTTGATTGTCGAATTTGTTGGGGACACTTGTTGTAGAAGGAAGGGCGGTGAAAATGTTCTTTGTCGTAAGCTTTTGTGTGCTGACTTAGAAAAGCGATTGATTTTTCAGCACATTCTTTCGCTACTACCTCCGTGGGAATTTTTGGCGTCACGACATAATTCTTCTGTTGTGGATTGTACTGGCTGTCGGAACTATTATAAATTGTAATTGTTCCTTCTGGTAGGTTTGTTGCCAGGAGCAGCCAGTGTTCATGATAGAGGAAGGGTAGCATGATGAGCTTCGGCGTTGTGTGTTGTAGATATGAGATTAGTGTTTCATCTGTGCCGAAGTGCTTTAGCTTTAAAAGGTCATCCTTCAAATAAGGAGACGCCATATATGTTGTGGGGTTATCTTGGCCTAGGAGAAATTGGTAAGCGGCCATTAGGCTTACAGAGAGTGATCCTTTAAATTGTAAAGTTTCTCGAAGAGTGTCTGCCATTATGAGAATGTCACCAGACATGAACACGAGTTCATCTTTCTCGACAGAAAGCCTTGACATGATGAGACGTAGTTCGTAGTCGGAGAGGCCTTTGCAAGCACTGAGATCAAAGTCTGGGAAAGATGGTTTGATGGCAGACAAAGGATCAATGTCGTCTTTGCTTTGCTCGGTTGTCGAGGCCGGTTCCTTTGATTTCTCTGACTCCTTCAGAGTTTGTCGGAAGGGTCGCCGCTGCGATTGCTGGATAGAGGAGAAGAGGTAGCGAGGGACATCATCTGGTGCCATCGTCGGGTCCTTGAAGAACCGTCTATCACAGATGATCTCCATGGCATAACGTCCTCGTAAAGAATGAAAATCTTCAGCAACCAGAGCAGAGAATGGGATTTCTTGGTTCAGCACTTGGATGTGACGTATGGTGCAGAAAGCACAATCCCCGGATTCCTAATCAGCTTGGACTTGCGGGTTTATTATTTTGAACCAAGGCTGGCTCCAGTTGTGGCGGAGAGATGGACGTGCAGCCCAAATTAGCTTAAGCAGCCGAAAGGGTATACATCTTGCTTCACCGGCTGCTTCACCCATAAAGTTTATTGTACCGGCGGGTAGCTCAGTGCTGCAGAAGTTATAAACCGTGGCGTCCCGAGCCTCAGTATCAACAACCATGAATAACCAATGATTTGAAACTTGGAAGGGCACGGTAAGATAATGTGCTCGTCGTGCTAAACCGATACGCAGACGTTCGATTGATTTTTCTTTGATGTCCTTGTATAGCAGGCCCAAAGATAGGGCAGATGAGGCATTAAAAATAGGCTGCTGCCCCTTATGACTTTTGTACATTTCAATACAGTTGGCGAGAAGGACACAGAAGATAGACATTGGTATCGTCGACCGAGGTCGCAGAATGTTGCGGAAGTCTTCATGTGTCATATTGCGCTTTGTTTTAGCATTGTGGTAGATAATATCGTCCCCTGCTTTTGCATCGTCCACGATAGTGTTCAGTATAAAAATATCCTGAGCATCTACTGTGGAGATGGCCGCCATATCTAGGTCATGCATTTTGTGCGGTAGGGGTGGTGGCAGGGGAAGCTTTCATGGAGGGGGGGAGGGAGGTAGTTCTGGAGCTTCCTCATAGCCTTGTATGTCATCGTCTGAGTCCGAGGCAGAATCGAGCTCTTCATCAGTATCTAAACGCACTCGTTCTAATTCGTCCTTGTCATGTGGTGAAGCTGCTGGCGTGTCGAGCGCTGAGGGGGGTGGGACAACTATTGCGGGGGGGGGGGGGGGGCGGCGCTGGTTCCTATTATACATTGGTGGAACTCAGCGAAAGTCGCGTCTTTAGTAGCCTCCCCGATGGATCCCATAGCGGAATAGTCAAGAAATTAGTCCCCATATGACATGTTAACATTATCATTGCGTGGGGATTTGGGATCTTTATCACCGTCATGGTGATCCATCTGCTGTTTGGGTTATGTTCCATGGCTGGGACCCTCCCCAGCATTATCTGGTTTATCAGAATCATCACTTGAGGAGGTACTGTTGTTGGAGTCAGCCGAAGAATCAGAAATTTCATCTTCATCGTCTTCATTTGTTGTTGATTTATCTGTTGTTTTCTTATGTGCTTTCTTCTTGCACTGACGATGGATGGATTGAAGCTCGTCGTATGCCACTTGCACGTGCTCGTGTGTTTCGAGCAGTGCGTCGTGGGTTTCCTTTAAATCAGAATAACGTGCTTCAGCCGAGAGGAGTCGTGCTGTGAGGTCAGTTACTTGAGCTCTTAGTTGACTAAGTTCATTGGTTGATGACTCCTCTTGGCGTTTGTGTAGCTGTGTGAGGGTGATGTTGATTCGTCCAAGCGCGTGCTGAAAGCTTGTTGTTGCTGCTTGAGCTCGCGGAGGGTCTCGGGCAGCGGTTGAGTCTGTATTGAGATCTTCTCGACTAGCTTTGCCATCACCTTGTGCTGGCTTTGGACTCCAAGGACCAGCTCGGGCAAGGTTTTGCAGTGGTCGTCGACGTGGTCAACTTGCTTAGCCACTGAAACTTGTCGTTGCTGGATTTCTTGGAGGATGCTTGGCAAGGCGCGGTTTTGCTCGTCGATCTTGGTGACCTACTTTGTTAAACCTTGCACACAAGAAAAAATAGAATTTAATATGTTAGAAGGGTCGGTGAGGAGGTTTCGGATGGTGTCAAATTTCCGTCTGAATTCCTCAACGACGTTAGTGAAGAGGACCCCAGTGAGAGAAGGGTGGGGCGGCTGAGGTCGGGGTGGAATGGTGGTGGTAGTGTCATGCGGAAAGGACACTATTGATGGTCCCGCGAACTGCGTAGTGACTGTGGAAGGGGTCACTAGCGGTGTCGGGGCGGCGGCGGATGAGAAGGGTGGTGACATATCCGGAGAGAAAAGTGAGTCCGGTAATGTTGATGGAAAGTCTGTTGAGGTGAAAGAAGTGAATTCAGGCGTAGTAGCGGAAAATGGGATGCCCGAAGGGAAGAAGGGTGATTTGGAAAAAGGTGGAAGAGTGGAGGATGATGGGGTGGTGGATGGTGTGGTGGAAGATGGTGGGGTGGTGGATGTTGGGATGGTGGATGGTGTGGTAGAAGATGGTGGGGTGGTGGATGTTGGGATGGTGGATGGTGTGGTAGAAGATGGTGGGGTGGTGGATGTTGGGATGGTGGATGGTGGAGTGGCGGTTTTGAGATTAGCATATAGACTCATTATGAAAGAGTCTAGTGATGATGTTGTTATGTGTTCCTCTGGAAGGGTGGGTTCTGTTTCGGGGTGGGGTTTGGAAGTTGGTGTTCCCGACAGCTCTTGTTCCTTCAAAAGCCTTCTGGAAGGTCGTTTTACAGGAATTTTTGTTGTTTTTGCTGTCGGGGCGGTTATGCTAAGCTTTGTCTGTCCCATTGTTGCTTTCTTTTCGGTGATTTTGACCGAAGACATGAGTGTTGCGATTTCATCATATGAGAAAAGGAGCTTGTCTTTGTCATAATCCACAAGTTCTGGTAGTGGGAGCAGCGTTCTGAAGGATTTTGCTGTAGGGCAGAAGACGTAGTGTAGCTTGCCATCCTTGTCTTTTATGATGAAGGAGTTCTTCAACGTTTGTTTGTTTGTAAGGATGTCGCCCTTTATTTTTGTGCATCTAGGTAGAAGTCTATCCATCTTAAGGTATTTGATAATTGATGTGATAAGACCACCCATACATATTTCTTTTCCTAGGGCGTAAGCTGATAGTTTTTGAATGATAAGACACCCAATGTTGACTGGCAACCCATTTAGGACGGACCAGATAACAAAGAGGTCTGAGAGGATTACATTTCCTCCTTCTGACCTAGGGAAGAGTGTACCAGCAAGGATTTTGTGAAGTGTGCACACTAGACCCGATTGAATGTTTGATGCTTTACATGTTTTTGCATCATAAACTGGTAGCCCCGTTAAAGATTTCCAGAAGTTGTGTTTGTTGAACTTGGTGTTGTCTGTTCCAACAACCTTGGCTTTCTTCAGCTGCTCTTGGTTGTCTATAAAGATTTCATTCAACATATTTTCAGTTATGACCACTTTGTTGTTGAAGATTCTGGTGGATATTCTACGATCACCACCGTCCTGTGCTTTATCAAAAGTGTCCACTGCTTCTCTAGTGAAAAAAGTGAAGAATTCCGTTGTAGGCTCAACGTATGAGGATTCGGTGACAAAACAAAGTCGAGAAAGATTGGAATTGTCTAGCAAGGTGAGGATTCTATTGTAGATCCCCATCTTCATAAGTATGCTTGGGCAAACGTACTTTGTCGGTTTTAGAGTTTGTTTAATGGATGGGAGGGTATGGATGTGAAGATTTTCTGGTGGTGGTGTTGTGGTGGTAATGGGGGGGAAATAGGAACGATAATGGTGGAAGGGGTGGCGGTGATGGTGGTGGTTGGTTGAATGGAGGATGGTGGAATGAAACCTGCCAGGGTTTGTTCCCTTGCAGTGATAGGGTGAACCTGTTTCCTTGCCCTCTTCTTCGGTTGTGGTGCTGAAGTGGTTGCTTGGGCCTTCCTCTTCCCCAAGGACTTTTTGGTAGGGGATTCTACCTCCGATGAAGGCTCATATTCCGAGGGGTCATCCGATGAGATTTCTTCGACCTCCTCTTCAGAAGGTTCTTCTGCTAAGTAGTGGTTGATGCGTTTTATCTCATGCATGACTTTGATCAGGTCCACCTTTGCTGGGACCGTTCCAGTTTTTTCATAGTGGTCAATGATTTGTTGAAACTTCGCCCGGTCAGCAATTAATTCCTCCTTTGTCCAAAAAGGTTTGCCGACTATTCCTGTTGGTTGTTTTGCGGGGGAGGCCATTCTGAAATTTTTGTCAAGAAAACAAAAGTTAGAGTTCTGAAATTTGAATTTAAACAAGTTTATTAGAATAGAACAGTATTTTTGAGGTTTGGTTGGATCCAAACGGGTTCGAGACCGTTTGGTTCCAAACGGGTTGAAGACCGTTTGGGGCCAAACGGTCCGTCATCCAAATGGGTGCAAGGTCGTTTGGCACCAAACGGTTTGGAGACCGTTTGGGGCCAAACAGTCCTTCGTCCAAACGGGTGCAAGGTCGTTTGGCACCAAACGGTTTGGAGACCGTTTGGGGCCAAACGGTCCTTTGTCCAAACGGGTGCAAGGTCGTTTGGCACCAAACGGTTTGGAGACCGTTTGGGACCAAACGGTCCTTCGTCCAAATGGGTGCAAGGTCGTTTGGCACCAAACGGTTTGGAGACCGTTTGGGGCCAAACGATCCTTCGTCCAAACGGGTGTAAACCCGTTTGGAGCAGACCGTTGGGAAGACGAAGAGCCAGGCCGTTTGGTAGCGAGGGACGACGGGAGGGAAGCTGAATAACGCTCATCGGCAGTGGCGACGGCGACGGCGGTAGCGAGAACCTTGAGAGAAAACTCTACATGTTAGGCGACGACGGCGGGAGAAAAATGGCCGGAAGGAAGCGACGATGAGCGAGCAGAAGAACGGAGCCTCGCACAGACGACGACGAAGCGTCAGTCGGAGATGAGAACGGCGGTGGAAGACGGAGGTGATAATGGTAAGCTCGAAGAAGCAAAAGTGCGCGCAGAAACTGGAGTGAAACGGCAGTGGAACAGAGAAAGCGAGAGGTTCTAGAAGACAGAAAGGAGGGTGTGGGGTGTTATTTATAGGATTGGGGGGGGGCGTCCTTACAAATTCCCAAAGTCAAACGGGTGCAAGACAGTTTGAACTCCAAACGGGTGCGAGACCGTTTGAACTCCAAACGGGTGTGAGACCGTTTGAACTCCAAACGGGTGTGAGACCGTTTGAATTCCAAACGGGTGCGAGACCGTTTGGGGAGGTTTAGGTTTTTGATGTTTTTGATTTTTATGTTTATTTTGTTTATGTGGATTTTTTTTGTATATATATTTCAGAAGAAAACTAAACTAAAAAGAAGAAGAGGGAAGACGAAAAACAATGATACTCAGATCTTGGGTTGCCTCCCAAGTAGCGCCTGGGTTTAATGTCGCTGGCTCGACAAAATGTTGATCTGGCTATGCTGATGTTATAGGATCTTGGATCTCTATAGTTTGTCTTGGCAATTTGTCTGCTGGAATGTAGTATTTCTTTAACCTATGACCGTTGACGGTTCTTTCTCCCCCGTTGTCATCAAGGATAATAACCGCTCCTGTCGGGTAGATATGTTTGATAGTGAAAGGCCCCGACCATTTTGTGTGCAGTTTTCCCGGAAACAATTTTAGTCTGGAATTGAATAAGAGAACCTTATCTCCGATGATTATATCCTTTCTTTTTATGTGGCCATCATGCCACATCTTGGTTTGCTCTTTGTAAATTCTGGCATTTTGGTATGCTGTCATTTGCAACTCTTCCAATTCTTGTAATTGAAGTTTTCTAGATTCACCGGCACTCTTGAGATCAAAGTTCAATTGCTTGATAGCCCACCAAGCTTTATGCTCTAATTCGACTGGTAGATGACACGACTTCCCATACACCAATTGAAATGGTGTTGTTCCAATTGGTGTTTTGAAAGCTGTGCGATAGGCCCATAGAGCGTCAGGAAGTTTGGTAGACCAGTCTGTGCGGTGCCTATTAACAGTTTTTTCCAAAATGGCCTTGAGTTGCCTGTTGGAGACTTCGACCTGTCCACAAGTCTGTGGGTGATAAGGTGTGGAAACTTTATGTTTGACTCCATATTTTCTTAATAGTGCTTCGAAACTCCGCTCAAGAAAATGAGATCCGCCATCGGATATTATTGTTCTTGGAACGCCAAATCTGGGGAATATTATTTCTTTAAACATTTTGATGACTGGTTTGGAATCACAAGAAGTGGTCGGTAGAGCTTCTACCCATTTCGAAACGTAATCCACAGCTACTAGAATGTACGTGAATTCGTAAGATGGGGGGAAAGGACCCATGTAATCCACTCCCCAAACATCAAAGAGTTCAACTTCTTGCCACATATTCAAAGGCATTTCATTTCATTTAGTTATTCCTCCAGATAGTTGGCATTTGTCACATGATCGCACATATTCATGTGCATCCTTTGCGATGGTTGGCCAGTAGAAGCCAGATTGAAAAATTTTAAGAGCGGTTTTCTTAGAGCTCATGTGCCCCCCAGTAGGGCCTGAGTGACAGTGTTCTAAAACTGGGGTGATTTCTGTTTCTGGAATGCATCGACGAAAAAGTCCATCTGCGCATAAGCGGAATAGGTAGGGCTCGTCCCAGAAGTACTTCTTAGCGTCATGAATGAATTTCTTTTTGTCATGGTATGATGCAGACGGATGGATGATTCCTGTTGCCAAATAATTAACAATATCAGCATACCAAGGAAATCCAGTAGTAATCTTCATTCATCCGGTAAAGAGTCTCAAATGGGTATTTTATCGGAGTCTTTAGCTTCAATACGACTGAGGTGATCCGCGATGACATTTTCAACCCCATTTTTGTCTTTAATCTCTAAATCAAACTCCTGAAGCATTAATACCCATCTGATAAGTTGGGGTTTAGCATCTTGTTTTTGGACCAAGTATCGTATTGCAGAATGGTCAGTATATACTATGACTTTTGACCCGATTAGGTAAGACCGAAATTTTTCAAAAGCATAGATAACTGCCAGGAACTCTTTTTCGGTGGTAGTATAGTTCTTTTGTGCCTCATCAAGCATCTTGGAGGCGTAATATATGACGTAAGGCTTTTTGTCAATCCTTTGTCCAAGGACTTCCCCTATAGCATAATCGCTAGCGTCACACATAATTTCAAACGGTTGTGACCAGTCAGGAGCTCTTAGAATAGGGGCATAGATAAGGGCATTCTTCAGAGTTGTGAAGCTATTAATGCATTCTTGGTCAAATATAAAATCTGCTTCTTTGGTCAGTAGGTGAGTCATTGTCTTTGCTATCTTTGAAAAATCTTTTATAAATCTTCTGTAGAATCCTGCATGACCAAGGAATGCCCTGACACCTCTGATGTCTTTAGGTGGAGTTAGCTTTGAGATGACATCGACCTTTGCTTTATCCACTTCAATCCCTTTTTCACTTACTCGATGTCCTAGGACCACACCTTCAGTCACCATAAAGTGACATTTTTCCCAATTCAAGATCAGGTTGGTGTCTTCACATCTTTGTAGGACTTTTCCTAGATTGAGTAAACAGTCGTCGAAAGAATTTCCGTATATAGAAAAATCATCCATGAAGACTTCCATGATGGATTCTGTTAATCCGGCGAAGATAGCAGTCATAAATCTTTGTAAGGTTGCGGGTGCATTGCATAACCCGAAAGGCATCCTTCTAAAGGCATATGTTCCAAAAGGACAAGTAAAGGTGGTTTTTTCTTGATCTTCAGGATGGATTGGGATTTGGTAAAATCCTGAATATCCATCAAGGTAACATAAATTTTTTTGGTGAGCGAGTCGTTTGAGAACCTCATCCAAGAAGGGCAAGGGGAAATGATCTTTCCTTGTTGCTTTGTTAAGTTTTCGGTAGTCGATGCACATTTGCCACCCAGTTACTGTTCTAGTAGGTACTAGTTCATTCTTATCATTAAGAACAACAGTGGTCCCCCCGTTTTTTGGGACCACCTGCACGGGACTTACCCATTGAGAATCCGAGATTGGGTAGATGATACCTGCTTTTAGAAGTTTGAGAACCTCAAGGCGAACTACCTCCTTGAGATTAGGGTTCAACTTTCTTTGATGCTCCCTTGATGGTTTGAATTCTTCCACTATAGGCAATCTGTGCATGCATAAAGCTGGATTTATACCCGTCAAGTCAGTCATCTTGTATCCGATAGCTTTCTTGTGTCTCTTTAGTTCATCAAGAAGTCTATTTTCTTGGTCCACCTCCAGGGTGGAGCTGATAATCACTGGACAAAGTTTCTCATTGTCAAGAAAGGCATGTTTGAGTCCCTCAGGTAGAGCTTTCATTTCAGGAGCCTTAGGTGGCTCAGTTGCTTCTATAATGGTGACGGCCTTGAGTTCTTCAAAGGTGACCGTTGGGGCTTCTTCAGCTTTTTCTAAGTATTGAAGGCATTCTTGCACAAGTTCATTTTCTGAGAATTCTACTTCCGGATTTATCAAGATATCTTCCAAATCATCGGAGGGTTTAGACATTTCTAATTGGGACATTTGATATATAGCGTCCAGGAGAAAGACTTCCTCTTGAATGCTTGGACCTTTCATGCTATTAAGGACTCTGAACTGGAAAGCTTCCTTCCCAAGTCTCAAGATAATAGTTCCTGCTTCTACATCGATAAGCGCTCGGGCAGTAGCTAGGAAAGGTCTTCCGAAGATTATCGTGTATCTTAGGTCTTCTTGTATGTCCATAATAACGAAATCGCACGGAACATAAGAATTTGTTCCTATCCTGACAGGTATATCTTCAATGATTCCAAGGGGAGAAGTTATGGTAGAGTCGGCTAACTGAATTGTCATTGTCGTAGGTAACAAATCAGTGAAGCCTAATCTTTTGCACATAGAATATGGCATAATGGATATACTTGTTCCTAAATCTACTAATCCCTTCTTGCTGGAGCCATTTCCAATTGAACATTGAATACCGAAGGAACCTGGGTCCTTCTTTTTCTTTGGCATTTTGTTAAGCAGAATGTCTGAAGTGGTCTGAGCTAGTTTCACAGTTTTGTGCTCTTCTGTCATATATTTTCTTGAAAGAAGGGTTTTCAGGTATTTGGCCCAAGCGGGCACTTCGGAAAGAGCATCGAGGAATGGTATATCAATGTATAGTTTCTTCATAGCTTCTTTGAATTTCTGGAACCTAGTGTCCATTTTGGTTCCTTTCAGCCTGTTCGGATAAGGAATTCTGGGTGGAACTTCTGGCATTGGTTCCTTTTCTTTTTCTCTTTCAGTGGTTTTAATAGATTTTTCCTTTTCCTGGGTTGAGCTTTCTGTTGGGGAAAGAATAGCTAAATCGTTATCATCATCATGGATGATTCTAGTGGTATCAGGAAGGACACGACCAGACCTTGTGGTGACAACATTTAGTTGCTCAGGTCTATTTTGGTCATGCCTTGGGTTTGCCTCTGGTTGCCCAGCAAAGGTACCTGCTGGTGGTTTCAACTGAGCAGCAATTTGTGCTAATTGGGCCTCTACAACCTTTTGTTGAGCCTGTTGGTTCGCAAGCATAGTTTGCTGAGATTGAAGCATCTGTCTAATCAAAGAAATTTCATCAGATGGTTGGGAAGGGGCACTCCTATGTTGATATTGAGTGTCTTGCTGCCCTTGTGGTTGCTGTGGAGGTGTGGTTAACTGCGGTTGTTGTGGCTGCTGCAACTGAGGTTGTTGCAGTTGTGGGTGCAGTCCTGGATGGGTATATTGGTAAGAGGCATTCCTAGGATAATTGGATCTTTGGAAACCATTTCTATAATTCCCCTGATTTTAGTTGAAGTTATTCTGAAATCATGGTGGTTGTCTATTGAAAGATTCGCCTTGTGTATGTTGTTGTGGATTGACAGTCCCTGCAAGATTCCCATATTGAAAACCAGGGTGGTTTCTTGGTTTATCTGGATTGTAATACACCTGGCCAGGTATTGAGTGAATGGAGTTGACTTGCTCTGGCATTTGGTCCTCGAGATGTTCAATAATGGGTTCATATTGCGGCATTGGTGGTTGTAGATCCATCATAACATTGTATAGCAGACCACATGATAGTGTGGGATGATCAGATGCATGACAGGCTTCACAAGTTCCAGTAGCTTCTTTTACTTGTTGAACCTGGGAGCCTTTCTTCTTGTCGTATTCTCCGAAAGAAGTTTCGAGAGCTTGTTGCTTGCTAGCAATAGTCTTCAAGGCCTCTGCAATGGCCTTGAGTTCCATAGATTCTTCAGCCTTGTAGCCTTTAAGAACTCCCTTGGATTGGTTAGACGGCCTTCCCCAATTGGATTGGTTCTCGGCCCCTAACGTAACTATATTCCAAGCATCTTCATAGTTCTTTCTCATGAAGTTTCCTCCAGATGAGGAGTCTAAAAACTGCTTGATATCATCACTTACTCCTCTATAGAATGTTTCAATCAGTTGATTTTGGGATATGCCATGGTGAGGGCACTTTCTCAAGAGTTCCTTGAATCTTTCCCAAGCTTCTGCAAGTGTTTCTCCTGGTAGTTGGGCAAAATGGTTGATCTGCCCCCTAATCTCATAGGTTAGTGAAGGTGGAAAGAATTTCTCAAGAAACTTTTCTTCTAAGGGAGTCCAAGTAGTGATGATAGGGTGCCTATCTAAAGCATTGTACCAACTTAGCGCTCTTCCAGATAAGGTGAAGTGGAAGAGGTGTAACATTATTGCTTCCAAGGCAACTCCTGCTTGAGGTACAAGTCGGAAGAGTGACTTGAATCTCTTAAGATGATCCATGCAATCATCTCCAGATCCTCCAGAGAAAGAGATGCCTTGCATGATCTGGATCCATTGCGTCCGGATTTCAAAGTTTGGTATGTTAATAATCAGTGGTCGGACTGGGTGATCATCTTCATAATTCTTTGGGACTGCGTAGTTCCGAAGTTGCTTGTTTCTTAATGCTAATTGAGCAGCGGCATTCTCGCCTTGGATGTGGGCTTGTTCCTCAGCTCGAATCTCGACCTGCACTTGAGCACGAGTGTCAGTGATAAGTTGTGCTCGTTGTGCAGCTATGGCGGAATTAACTCTTTTTGCAACGAGGCGTTGCTCTTCAGCCATCTGTCTGGCTCTTTGGCGGTTAAGTCTAATCCTTCGGTGGAAACTTCTTTCTAACTCAGAGTCGTACTCTGGTTCAGGGGAGAATCCTATGTGATGTGGGGTTAGCATACACGTTTTCTACCTGAGTAGGAAGAAATTCACTCGGTTAGATGATGAAAGGAAGCAAAGAGGTCAAGAAAATTTGGAGTAGTTATCAAGGAAAAGTGTAAAATCCTAATCAACCAAGAAGTTGTTAAGTAAAAACTAAAATGTTCCGTTGACCCTGGCAACGGCGCCAATTTTTGATGGAGTTTTGCAACGCCACTAAAAATCCTAGAGATGATGAATCTCTAGGTTTAGCCTTGCTTGTACTATGGTAAGATCTCCACCCACGTGTGCTAGGACACGCGGAAGTCTTATTGTAGTATAGTTTAAGGGTCGAATATTCGGGACAACGATCTTGATTAGAATTAATCAAGATGGAAAACGTTTTAGTCGTACCTAATTACTTAACGGTTGATATTTAGATCGAAAGTTTGATTTGGTTGTTTAAACTAAGTGCGAGGAAAGTAAAAGCAAGAAAGTAGAAATTAGGGTTGTAAACAATGATTAAAAACCACTAGGATGTTATCGGGTTTCACGCCACTACACATGGATCAAAACATGCAACATAATAAAACAACATGCAAAGAGATTCTAATCAGTTAGTATCTTGTAGACTTAGTTTCTTTTCAGATAACTAACTACGAGAAGTGTGGAGTATTGCAACTCCAGCCATCCCATAATGAATGGTCACTTGCTTTGCATTACTTCTTCATGAAGTGTGTTCCTCGACCTTGCCAAGGTTGCACTTTCATACGTCAACTGATTCCATTTCATAGTATGAAAGTGCAACGATGGGAGTGAGTTTACTCCACTCATGAAAGCACTCCTAGATACCGAAACAGACGTATGGTGACTACATACATCCAGAACCAACTTTCAATCGATATTCAGATCTAAGGGTACAAACGTAGACAATTCATACTGAAAGACAATAGGTAATACAAGTTGATGATCAAGCAACAAGCATTCATTTAACAATTGATGTTGAACTGAAAAGGAGAGTATCTCTATTGCAAATAGTTGAATTACATTGCATGAAATGAAAACATGGGTAGCGGGGCTACTCCCCGCACCCTAGTGAATGAGACTACTCGCTCATATCAAGGACAAAGAAGGAGGCAAGAAGAGAGAGAAAGAACGTCATCTCCACGGAGGAGGGAAGGATGAACCCTTGGTGAAGAGAGCAACGATCTTCGCACTTTGTGGATGCTTTGATGATGGATCTTCTCTTCCCACCTTCTTTGTTGTTGAGAGAGAAGGTAGCTTGAAGATGGAACGTGGATCTCAAACTGGCAGCCTTGGGGCGATGGATGAAAGATGGGAGTGCTCTGGAACTGGAGAGGCAGCCTTTGGGCATCTAAGAGTTCTCTCCCCTTGAGGACCCATTTGGGTCTTATTTATAGGCTTAAGTGGAGCCCAAACGGTCTTGAACCCATTTGGGCGCTGAACACGTTTGGCCGCTGAACCCGTTTGGTTCCTGAACCCGTTTGGGCGCTGAACGCGTTTGAGCGCTGGACCCGTTTGAGCGCTGGACTCGTTTGGGCGCCGAACTCGTTTGGGCGCTGGACCCATTTGGTTGCTGAACACGTTTAGGCGCTGAACTCGTTTGGGCGCCAAACTCGTTTGGGTGCTGGACCCGTTTGGGCGCCGAACTCGTTTGGGCGCTGAACTCGTTTGGGCGCTGGACCCATTTGGGCGCCGAACTCATTTGGGCGCTGGACCCGTTTGGGCGCCGAACTCATTTGGGCGCCAAACTCATTTGGGCGCCGGACCCGTTTGGGCGCCGAACTCATTTGGGCGCCGAACTCATTTGGGCGCTGGACCCGTTTGGGCGCTGGACTCGTTTGAGCTTATGCGGTCTCGGGACCGTTTAGAGTTCATGCGGTCTTGGGACCGTTTGGCCTTAAACGGTCTTGGGACCGTTTGGGGTTTTTGTAATTTTTTTGTGTTTTTCTGCAAGGATAAAGAAGAGAAAAGTTAATCTATTGATGTGTCAGCAATAAGGTAAAGATTTCTAATTTATTTAAGAAAGAGTATGGAAAACAAGGGAAAACTAATAAAATAGCATCACAAAATGAGAGGTTATCAGATACCACTCTTTTCCTTCATCCTTAGCATTTTCTTCCACCCTATGTCTCGGAGATGAGACCCCACCCTTGACAACTTTGTTTACTATGGTTGTTGTGCGACTAGACTAGTAAAGCTTCAAACAAGCTTGGCATGATGGGTTGTCCACTCCTCATTGAGGTTTACTGCACCAACTGTCCAAAGAGAGAGCTACATCCTCAACTTTGTGTGGATAATCACTGCTTGGAGGACGGGTATGAACGTTGTTAAACTAGAACTTTGCACATGCTCACATTTGTGAATATATGCAAAGTCATGTCTTGTTTCTTTGTTCTACTGAAGCAAATCCAAAACGGAGACATAAGCTGCAAAAGGCATCAACATCGCCTGCTCAACAGATATAGTAAGGAACCACTTCCAACCAAACATTTTGTTGGAATCTCATTTTTGCTCACTCTGTAAATATTCATGGTTAATATCAATTCTCTAGCTAATTACGGAGACCATTCCACATTTTCCCACATTTATCCCGTTCTCACACTTATCCATTCCCCCATATTTTCTTGTCTCTTTAGTCTAATCATTTTCATCCACTTTTATCCAATTTGGGACTTTCTATGTAAAAAGATTCTTTTCTGACAAAAAGTATAGTTTTCTCATCAATTTATAAACCTTTTTTCATAAATTCTCCAGTTGAATTATCCTCAATAAAATGTTCTTTTTTTAAAAGGATATTCAATTGCTTTTTATTAATAAATCTGAGAGATTATCCCAAAATATCTCTTTTTTTATTATTCCATTCAAAATCCGTGGTTTTTTACGATTTTCTCTGCAACGTTCCTAAAATAACTGGAAAATGGGGAAATAGGTTGCATCCTTCCCGGGCCATCCAACGGTGACACTGGATCATCGTGATTCATAGGCTAGAATGTGTGACACATTGTGGTGACCTGCCGCCTCTTTTAATCCTTCCAATTTTGAGACCCCAAATCTTAATTCTATCCTATAAATACCCCCTCACTATATCCACCATGCTATTGGACCCTTTCAAACCTCTTGAAGCCATAGAATAGACTACCTCCCTTTTATTTTTTTAATATTATTTGTGATAAGATTCTCTTTCTCCTAACACCACATGCCTTTGAACGCCATTAGACTTCCAAAATGGTAATCTAACTGTACTCCTAACGACTAATTTAGAAATCAATTGTAACTATTCTAGCTACTTATAATTATTCATATCTATTTAAACTGCTATGTGATCTATTTGGATATCTCTTTGCTCATATGATCTCATAAAAGATCATACCTTAATATAATTCATGTCTTCTTATCATCTTTTAAAATCTTCCTACACATTCATCTTAACTATCTATAAGGAATCTTCATCGTGGGAGGTCATGAAGTGATTAGGATCCCAACCCACCTAAATATTAGGGTCTTTAGGACAACGATGGAAAGAAAACATGCATCTCTTATAGGTATTTTATATATGCTTAAAACACAAGTATACGCTCTCAGAGTAATATAGGCCAATGAGTCCCAGATATCAAACATGGGGAAAGTAACTTCAGAGATTATTACTAACTGTGATACAATCAACTTTGGCCGAAGAAACTTGATTGATCAATTTAATTATCTAGAACAAAAAATAAACTAAATTATTTGTTGTTGTTTTCAATTTTGGCAAATTCGTTAGGATAATGATTTCACCACAGTTAACATTGCAGTTTAATATCAATGCATTAATAAAAATATCTCCTAACCCTAGATTAAGAGCATGTAGTGAGAATTACCCGTTCTCATAGCATAATTCCCTACCTAGTCTAATATCAACCCCACTCTCGTATTGATTGTGTTATCAGATATGTGCTTTATCGATTGCTCTTGGTAATCTCCTCACATTCGTAAGCTACCTTGCTTTAAGGGCTTTATAGAACATGTAATTCTATGTAAGTTCTGACCATTAATTTTCCCTTTTCAAAGTAATTAAAGGTCCAACTACAACCTATGGTGATCAAACATGGATAGTTCGTTCATTCTCATATAAATAAATCCAGAAATTAAGAGAAATTGATGAACTAATGCATTATAGTCAATTACAATGCACAACCAGGCTACTTTCGGGTCCTAAGGAAGGTGGAGATTAGCCCCTCATGGTTTCCATAGTCAAAAACATTGAAAATAAAGGAAAACATGGAGAACATGAAGAACCCCTGAAGTAGACGGTTCAAACAATTCCTTCTCACACACGTGCCGATTTGCTACCTTCCAACTACAAATCTGTCTGCTAGAAGTGCCAGAATTATTTAGAAACTGACCTTCTTCTTCCTCTATCACCTATTCTCGCTCTCGGTCATCATACAATGGAAAAAGAAGAGATCTTTAAGTCAGACCGCACCTCTCCTAAGTCGTGGTGGCAAGACCTAAATGTGGGTCCAAGAATGGTGACATGTCTAGGTCATCAGACTTTTGAAATTTATAATACCCGAGTGTTTAAGACTCCTACAACTAGCACAGAGTCGAAGTAGTTTGGGGTCGAACATAGGGAATGGAAGAATAGTGCTTTAGAACTCAAGTTTTACTTGTCTAAGCACATTAAAAGGGCTGAGGGATAAAGTTTGTTGTAACGAGAAAGAATTACAAAGAATTAAACTAAAAACCTATCTCCAAAAGGAGTTACAAGAAGGATTAAAGTTTTAGGGTTTAGAAAATTTTATAGAGGTTTTGTATATTGGAATCTGAGAAGATAAGACTATTGCCATAGTAAAGCATAAAGGAAGAAAACCTAAACATAGAAAGCGGCAACAATCTACATCCTGCGCCTTCTTCTCTCAAAGAAAATGTTGACTAGCCATGATTTAGGTTCCCTCTCTCAAGGGTACTAGACATGGACCAGTGTGAACAGATAGGCCAGGGAAACCCTGATCTTGGGTACTCTCATACACTCGAGTCAGACCAAGCTCTAAAGTTTACGACGTCCCTCTCTCAAAGGAGTCAAAATAAGAAACACGGTTTGATAACTAGTCAAAAGTGTGGATTCGAAAGAAGAAACTTGATCTCAGATGCTATAAGGGAATCATCCAACAAAAAGGAGCCACATAGAACAACAAGAGATAAACTCCTCAGATTCTAATAATTACAAGAAATAAAAGGGTTTAGTTACAATGCAGTAGTAAAATAAAATTAAAGTGCTGTAAAAGGGAAGATAGGCATCGATCTCCTTGATTTAGGAGATAGATATGCATAGCAGCAGACTCCTAAGGTGACGTTAACCCGGTACCGGGTAGGAGCCCTTTCGGGTTATGAACATGTCAGGTTCTTGACCATGTCGCATCGTGAACTGTGATGGATAAGGGGCATATCGAGAAAGGACTCCCTACTCGATATGGTCGTGTCGGGCTGTCGGCCCTATTGGGTTACAGTCGTGATGGGTATAAACCATATCGGGTTGGGTATCATGTCAAGTTTTGACACATATCAGGTTAGCGTTATCTTAGGGTTCTCAGGTTCCTTGTGTCGGGTATAGATGGGCGAGTCGTCTTGGGTTGAAGCCCAGGTAGGGACCCGACATGTTGAAGTAGCCTTGAGGGTCATGTTGTGCTTCTTAGTGTTGTCAGGTCAAGTTCTAAGTGAACTCCTCCCATCCCTCTCGGGTTGGGGGTGTGCTCACCTAGTATCACCCGACAGGCTCTAGAACTTGACGAACTAGCTCTTGTTCTCTAAGAGTTAGCTCTCGTAGGGTTCATCCCGTCCCATCATAGGCTTGTAGCTACTATTTATAGGCAGTGGGCTGGTGGGAGTTGTGACTCTTTTTGGGCTACTTGTCCTCCGTCTGACACCGTTCACGTGGCTTCGAAAGGGCCGACACGTTTGTTGCCCGGCACGCCTGGTGGGGCGATCACATGCTGGGTTGCGAGTAAATCACGCATAGTCGTGGCGGGTAAGAACCTTGGCAAGCTGCCACACTGAGGGGTAGCTGTATCATGCGATCAACTTTGTCAGGAGGTGAACTATGTTGAGAAAAGAGTTGCAGCGGCCAGGGCTTCGGCGTGACACCCTTATGACAAGTTGTTGAGCTATTGGGCAGTGAATTGTGATGGGTAGGAGGCTTGTCGCTTCACACACTTACTGGGCCAGGACGAGCGCCTCATTGTTGATGGGCCTGAAGGGCCCGTTAATGCTCTTTTTGTGGAAGAATATGAGAAACTGTGCAAAAGATAGGAAATGTTATCAGCGACATAGTGGGTATTATTTCTATACAACAAATAAGATAAAATGGAGAGGAAGTTAGGTTTAGAGGTAGTTTTGATAGTAAAATATAAGCTCTAGCAGCCATAAAATGGGTGTTATCAACTCCCTCAAACATAGCATTTTGATTTTCCTCAATCAATCTGTACTCATTTTAAAACTTTTGTTTGCGGTACATTTCAAAACCAGGCGTAGTCTTCGGACAAGGAATTAAGTGAAATTTTAGGATTTCCTGAGGAAAATTACGTCTTACCGCGAACAATTGTCTTTATTTTTCCTGCCTTATTAAACAAAAAATTTCTCTCCAGCTTTTGCGAGACTTTGGTGTATGATTTTGAAGTTAGCTTTCCCACCAAACTACTTGAATATTGGGGGTAGAAGGTGGGGTTTTCAGGAAGGCTTTAGGATTTTTGGGTTTTTCTTGATTCCCATTGGTCCATGCATGTATGGGTTTGTTAATGGGCAAGTGGTCTATGTAGTCCAAGCTAGTTGAATTTATAGCAGTGATTTCACATCCTACGTATCACTACCCCAAATCTACGATGCCTAAAGATGGGTACTTTTGGGAAGAGAAGTGTTTCTTTTTTGGGCACATGCTTTTATTCGCTCTCATAAGGCTTTCCTCTCATTTAGGGATTTTGATCGGTAGGGAAAAGGGAGTTTGCTATTTGGGCAGCTTTTTTCCTTCACATGCACGTCTCTTAGCTGTTGCGAGATTATTTTTTGAAGTTGGCATAGAAAAGTTATAGCCTTTGTCATTTGAGACTACATTTTCAAAAGAGCATAGAAGAAATCTCCACCTCCTTAGATACAGAGAGAACAAGCTGGAAGAAGTTGTACCAAATATTTACTATAAAGTAGTTTTTACAAGTTTGAGCAACAGGCGGTTGTGTATATATTGTGTATGTTTTGCTTTGTATCAAACATTTATATACATGTATACACAGAGTATGGTGGGGAGAGAAAAGGGACAGAAATGAAGAAGAAATTTTTAGAGTACCTCCCTCAGTAATTCTATGAAGCACCCCCACCCCAAACTTACCCCACACTCTGTCCTAGAGTTGTGAGATAAATTGAGAAGGGTAGGCATAGATCAATGAGGGTACAATGGATTCGCGTGCCATCGACAGATAAGAGATCCATCACATATTCTCCTCATTTCCTGTAATAGTCAAGGTCATAGAGATTCTTTGGTGTCTTTGTCAGGGCTACCACGTTGTGTATCTAGTTTAGCATATAGACTCCACAATCATTTGATAGGGGGGGCTATTGTGGACTACAATGGCAGAATTGGAGGTTGTGCCTGGTCACTGTCAGATCTTCAAGATAAGGCTGTATTAAGGACACCACCTATGTATAATATTTTCTTTCCAGTCATTTGAGGGATGTCGTCTGCGTAGATGCACACTCTGTCAGCCAATCATTGTTGGCGTCTGAGCTATTGTAGAAGAAATAAGTGCGGGGACATGTGTATATCATGAGTAGTGTCCAGTGATTATCGTTCAACATTGGAAGAAAGATTATGCACGATAGACACTTTTTAAATTTGAGTTGGAACAAATGGCATGCTCATGTTTCATCAGCCAAGCATAAGTCATTGAACAATATTAGATAGGGCAGTCCAATCTTCTTTTAGAGGATAGGGATGTAAGCTTATTCCACCATCATAGATAAACACCCTCCTACCTTGACTAAGTCACGTAGATCGTCGAGGGGGTCTACTACATTATCTTTCTCATATATGACGTCTACAGTGTTAGAATCAGCAAGTTGCAGAAGTATTTCATTGACCTGTTCCTGAGATAAAGAACTGCATGTGGAACGGTCGAAGTTGTTGATGAGGGAGTCGGTGATGATAAGTGAAGCAGAAGTGCCTTCAGCAACAAATAAGGATTGCAGATGCTCTATCTACTTGCCTGTCCTGAAGACATCAGAGGAGCCCTCAACTTTGTTTCTTGGAGGCCTGCTAGGTGGAGAAGGGTAATAATCAGAATCAGAGTTTGTCTCCAGTAGATCCTCTGAAAGCTCTGGATCTAAGAAATAACACTTGTCTTTTATCTATAGCAGCGCATAGATGCTCCTAAGATGGAACTAATTTGTGTCCTGGAGCTGTCATATGTATCTGAAGATGTTTAGCAGCTTCATGGCACGCAAGACGAGGAAGGCACTATTTCTGCTTCTCGGGCCTTCTTGAACTGGGAAGTCTCTGATTGTGTAGAAGTTCTAGACGCCACTGTTACATTGGACTCCTCATTTGATGACCTGGTGAAGGTACAGAGGAAGAAGCCTGAAGTGTTTATCTTCAGGGTGGACGAAGACGTGCTCCAGGTGGGGGACCTCCATGGTGCAGTAGATGAGTAGAGTGATGTTGTGGGAGCGGAGGTCATCCACACAGAGGAACCAATACTTTTTGTTCTTGTAGGGGGCTAGCACCAGGTCGATGTTGTATTCTTCAATGTGCTTCAGCATACCAGCCATCAGCCTTATTTCGTCTGCCCCTTCCAGTAGCGATATGCCCCTGCCAGTAGCTATTTTCCCAAGGCTGGAGTGGTGTTATAGATCAGCTACTGGCCTATCCTGAGAGATAGGTTCTCTATCATCATGCTATCTAGGACTCTGAATAGGATCTTTCCCATGACAGCTTATGAGTGGAACATTGCTTTGAGTGCTCTCCGTTAAATGGAGAAATATATGTCGCTCCACATTATAGCTTTGTCTTCTGCCTACGGCCTCAGGACCATGTTCTATAGTTGTTGGTCCCAAATCATCAGGTAGCCAATGGCGCGCCTGTCAAAATCAACCATCTCGAAGGCTAGGATCTTATATGGTGTAGAAAACATGTCATCCACCGAAGTCCTATCTCTAGGGGGTTGCTCAGCAAGCGAGCTATACAGATCACCCCCTCTTGTTTAGATGAATCCTCCTTTAGGCCTTCAAACATTTCTTCTACAGTATCGGTTGACTCTAGCAGTTGAGGGGTTGCAGATACATTGACGCTATGAGTGCTCCCTTGTCTTGTGTGGGCCTCATTAGCAGTTCTATTCATTGTCTCCTCCTCGGGTGTTGTTGAGTTTCGACTGGTGTCAAATTAGGATGACGAGTTAGAGGAGGAAGGTGGTGGTGATGATGGCAGAGAAGAGTGTGTCGGCGGTGAAGGCAATCTCTTATAATTCCTCGATTGGTGACGGACGTCCCTCTCATCGAGCCTTTACTCGATGGCATCAAGGCATTGGAGTTACCCCTTCATCATGTTGTTCATGGCCTCTAGTTGGTTGGGGAAACCAACTAGAGTCAACAGCTGGCTCTCTTGCTCACCCATCCTTTGTTGGAAGATCTAAAACTTATGGGTTAGGGAAGCGAATGTAGCGCTATGGTTGCTTATTACCTCCTGCAAGTTGTCAAATTCAAAGATGAAGGCTTGCCTTTATGAGGAGGGGACTATTTTCGATTGACTTTGGCTTCGTGTAGCACTCCTTGCATTGGCGGCATGGCCCATTGAATATGCATCTTCTGTCGGGGCTGAGTCACCAGGACAGTACGTGAGGGTGTGGCCTCTGGGCGAGATGTTGGCACCTTAGTGGCTGCCTACGTCTCCTCAATGTGGGGTCATGGAGAAGGTGGTAGAGTGGGAAGATGTTGATCAATCATCTGACTCTCAGCTTACTCTTCCATGGCGAGCATTGGCATTGAGGGTGGCGGTGTCGAGGTCTGCTGGAAAGACCTATGATCTACCTCCAAGAGCTCAACAAACACCTCCTCACTGTTGTGAGAGGCATCTGACCGCACCAAGGGCGTGGTTGCGTCTTCTACCATTGCCAGTAGAGATGAAGCTTGGGGTGTTGTGACTACTGTTCTGCGGTAGTGGCTTCTGAGGCAATGACCGTTGTGGCAACCTCGATGGTGTCAATGACCTCCACAATGGTCGACACTTCATCTATAGCCAAGGCAGATGTTGTTGTGGTTATCACGGCTAGTTCGGTGGCGGCAGTAGCGACCACCGAAGTAGCAACTACTGGTCCAGTGGTTGTTGTGGTTGGCTCGACAGCAGTGGCGACTGGCGAGTCTTCAAGGATGACTATTGATGATTTGTCCCACTGAGCGTCGAGGGGTGCAGACCTTCCTATTGCGGCCATCCTTTCATGGATGTCCGTTGTGGTAGCATAAGCTACATCTACGGTTAGAGCTTGGATCTCTGCCGTTGTAAAGACCAGCTTCTCTGCGTCGTAGTTGACGTAAAGTGGTAGGGGTAAGAGGATGTTTGTCCTTGCAAACTTGTAAAAGAGGTGGCAACCCTCCTTCCTAATGATGTTCGCCCTTGTGAGGAACTTGATGTCAATCTTTTCATCACCCCTAGTCTGTGACAGGCTGTGTGGCCGCCTCAGGTATCCAAGCCCTGCCGCTATGAGGTTGATGACTCCTCCCATGTTGTATTACTTGGTGGTATCCTTTATAGGATGAAGATGGTTTAGTAGAAAGCATCCCAAGTTGACCGGCTTACCTTCCATCAGGTACCAAATTAGGTGCAGCTCTTCAGTATAGAGGTTGCTTGTTTCATATTTACTTAATAGCATGCTTACTAAGATCTTGTGCACTATCCTCCAGAAGAAATAGTGGTCCGCCACCACTTTGCTCCCTGACTTGAAGGAGGATTGATAACACCAAATTTTGTGATGTTTCAGACTGTTTTTCTATTATCAAAACTGCCCTTTTAAACTGTTTTCCTCTCTTTTATATGTACTTTCTCAATAATTGGCCAAACGACGCTCTTAATCCAATATTTCCATCTTTTGCAGATTTTTTCCTCATTTTGGTACATTTTGTCATCAATGAGGTCGTCCCGGCCCATAATTAAGCTCCACCTACATCGGCCTTCCAGATGCCCGATACGATCGCTGCCCGACAGAGTAGCGCGACACAATGACGCATGACATGGGGATGCCGCACGAGAAGAAACTGACGGGCGACACATCTTTTACCTGATAGGGAGCCGAGCTTGCCATGACAACTCAAGCTTGTCGCACGAACACAGGCCACCCACCGGCAGGCGCCGCTTGTCACGTGACAGACAGCCGACACCCTTTGTCAGGCAATACCAGTATCAGTCATCCACCGACCCACGAATAGGGAGGATACGTGGCGCCCTAAGAACCATAACTTCCCCCAACCGCTGCCTATAAATAGCAGCTACAAGAAACCGAAAAGATAGGTCGGAACCATGAGCAAATCTTCAGAGGAAGCTGTGAGAGCAGAAGTATCACGCTTGAGTGTTTGTGCTGGGCAACTCTAGGTGAGCTCTTCCCCGTCTCGAGAGGGAGGGGGTGGTTCACTTAGGACCGTCCTGGGCGACACTGCAGGTCGATATTGGCCAACGTGGATGAGCAACACAAGTGCCCGACATTAGATGTGTCACTACTAGCCCGACATGATATCGAACCCGATACGCTTCGCCCGTCATGGCGTGCCGCCCGAGAGGGTGCCACCCGACTTGAGAGTATCGACCAGGGTCCTTGAACGATACAATCGACCATCACGGTGTGCCGCCTGAGAGGGTGTGCCGCCTGACACTGTTGTATCGGGTTAGGCTCCTGACCGATATCGGGCTGGAGAGCCGCTGTAGTCAGTCGTCCTCCTACATCAAGAAGGCGACCTCTATCTTTATTTCTGTTATTTAATTCTTTACTTATGCACTGTACTTAAGACCTTTATTGTTTATGGAAATGGAAGAGTTTAATTATCTACTACTGTATGCTTGGAACCCTTGTTGGATGGATGCTATGTTTAATACCCGGACTCTAGCTTACACGTTGGATCGCATTTCGATTAGCTAACAAATCGCATTTTCCTGTCACAACAACCTTGAGAGAGGTGTTGTGGCTCTAGTGTTTGGTCTGATCCTAGAGTACGAGAGTGCCCGGAATCGGAGTTGCTGCAGTAACATTTCACTCTAACTTAAAGTCCAGCAACCTCGAGAGTGGTGTTGATGCTTGGTTAGAGGTACCCACTCTGAGAGGAGGGGTACAGGATGTTCCTGCTGTCGCTTGTTTTACCGAAGTTTTCTCCTTAGTACCTTGCGATAGCTCTAGTATTATCTCTCCGTTTCTGTTGCATGAAAAATCCCTAAAAACTGCTAAATGCTTAAAACCTAAGTTTTTCTTGTAACTCCAGTTGGAGATAGTTTTCTTCGTTTTGTTTGTGACATCTTACTGTTTCCCCTTGGGGAATTTAATATCTCTTTGTACCTACCAGAGTGCAGCATGTTAATTCTGAGTTCTCAACACTACCACCCGTGTCCCTGTGTTCGACCCCTTATATCTACTTCGACCCCGTAAACAAAGTTGCGGGGACCTAGAAGGATTTAGGTTATAAATGTAAAAGCTCGACTACCTCAAATCCACCTCCAATTTTAGGACGCGCGATTTAGGTCGGTCAACTTTTTGGTGCCGTTGCCAGGGACAAGGCAAAATGACACTGTTGACGAATCCGAATCCACTAACTACACTCCCGTGCCTCAAGCTTAGAAATGAGCTTGACAACACTCTTTTCTATTATTATTATCATTACTCTTTGCACAAAATAAATAATTCTATTTTCTAAACTTGATTTCTCGTGCCATTCAAGGAACCCTGAAGAACGGTGACCTGTTCTACCGACCACTGACACCATGCCACCCCACGTCGAGCCACCCCAGTCTGAAGGAGAATGCCAGGGCGAGTTCGGCCCCATTCACCTCCACCAGAAGTCAACAATCGCTATGACGGCGATGATAACCTCGAAGATCCAAAAACGGAGCATTTCGAGGAAGGCCATCGTCGCGATAGACGTCATCACCACCGGAGGCATAGAAGAAATCATGACAATCAGGAACGACGACATGACACCAGCGATAGCGATGACTCGGAGGAAGAAGAGAAAATGTTGAGGGAGTTAGCGTCCACGAAGGCCAACAACTCCCGATGCCCCGTCATTGTCCCCCGTTTCAACGCGGAAAATTTTGAGCTCAAACCGTCCGTTATATCAATGATCCAGAATAAAAGCTTCAGGGGAAGTTCTAAGAACGACAACCCGTACCACCATCTGGATGCTTTCAAAAATATATGTGATACCATAAAGATGAGGGGAGTCCCCCAAGAGGTCATATACTGTAAGGGCTTTATTTTCTCCCTGGAGGACAAAGCTCTGTCATGGTATCTTGGGTTACCTCACCAATCTCTAAACGGATGGGGAGCACTGGCTGACGCATTTGTGAACAAATTCTACCCCACAGAAAGGACTATGAGAAACCGACAGAAGATAACCCCCGAAATTCCTGTATAGGCAGAGGAAGGGCCACAGCCGAACGCCAGTAATAAGGTGTTCGCCGCGATCCTTTAGATGGAGCTCGAAGATGGACGGCTGACACCTTCGCCGCCACCGGAGTCTCCTTTTGTAGCCGGAACTGAGGGGACCGCTGGCGGTGTAGAGGTGGAGCAGTGTCTGCCCACACCACAACCATCTCCACCTAGACGAGAGGGCAAGGCGGTAGCAGCTGAAAGATAGCCGTCACCTCGCCCGGCGGCATCTGCATCACGAACAATTCAGATAGACTCTACCTCATCTGGTAGGCCATCAAGTGAGTAGGGTGTCGCGACGACGGGAGGGAGACCCACCGGAACTCCTCCGTCGCTCAGAAAGATGCTCGGGCATGAGCTCGATGACTTGCGGGAGGTAACGAACATCAACTCAACTACTTGTATTTCCCTAACCCGCAAACTTGCATCTTTCCAAGACAGGCTGAATAGCCAAGAACGAGAACTGCTGACTCTAGCTCGCCTTTCCGGCGGACTAGAGGCCTTGAATGCGACGCTTCAGCAAGTTCTCCAATGCATCGACAAGATCGAGGAAAGGCTGGAAAGGAGTGACGACCATCCGCGCTGAAGGTAGCCGAGAAGGTCCCCGTCACCCCCTAGTCGTGGCTCTCCTCCTTCTTTGTCAACTTCCCCCTCGGGAACAGCGCCCTCCTCCTCCTCCAACGGGTGATCCTCAACGCCCAGGGAAGGGACGCAACAAAGGTCAGCCGAAGGAGTTCCAGAAGGATAGGAGAGCTCCCTAGGCTTGGAAGAAGAAAACCCCTCTGTCTCCCTAGATGAAGTTGAAGATGATAACGAAGATATCAACATCGGGGGAGACTCTTCTGATGAATCTGAGGGAGAGAAGGGGGACGTCTACACAGTCAATAAAAGACACCTTCCCTGAGGAAGATGCTCGATGGCAGATAAATTCCATAGGCCATCCGAGATACTATCCTTTGAGATGGCAGACTTCGATAGAAGGGCCATCGGATCGCTGACGATCAGAGACCAGAAGTTGCTAAACAAGGTCTTAAGATCGTAGGCAAAAGAAGAAGACGTCGTCTGGAGCGACGGGTACATCTCTGTATGACGGGGAGTTCTTCGAATTATGTTCCGCACGCCAGCTGTTGTCGGCAAAAGACTGTTTAGGGTCCTAGAGAATGCGATAATAGAAAATATCAACAGCAGGACAGGTCAGAAGACACTATACACCGCCACCCCGACCTTGGCAAGAAGGCTGATGAAAGGAGATCTAGACTCTAGTGCGGTGGCCGACATGCTGCAATACATCGAAAAGCATAGATCAGACTTCGTGTTGGCCCCGTATAAGCACTGCGACGTGTGGTTTCTCTGCATAGAAGACCTCAGAAACCACGACGTCCAGCTGTTGTGCTACAACAATGATGAAGTGCCCCACTCTGGGGGTGTTTTATGCCGCCCGGAGGACAAGAAACTCAGACTCCTGCCGCTGCGTCTGCTACGAGCTATCAAGCACGGAAGCCAACGTCACAAAGGCGCTTGGAACTTCTATACTCTCTGAGACATCCCCGTCCAGGCAGAAGAGGGGAGTGGAAACAACACTTCCACCATCTTGGGTGCCATTGAGGTGGTCAATACTTTTGGAAACTTGGGAGCCCTTAAGGGCACATCCTTCTATCACCGCAGGGGCGTTTACGCCATGTTGCTGATCAAGGACAAGTGCTATTTCCAAGACGCAGGGGTACCAGAGCAGCTGCTGGACAGTGACCTAGAAGAATACACTTCACAATCCAGCAGCTCCCCAGAGAAAGAAGCGGAGATGGCAACCGACACATATGGGGCAGGCAAGCAGTTGGAAATCTTGAGGAAAGTGCACGGGATGGAAGATACTGCTTTGCCGGAGGCTACAGAAGGGATGATCAAAAATTTCGACCGCTTTTCATGTGCAACTCTCACGCAGGAGCAGGCCAACGAAATCCATATGAAGTTAGCTAATTCTACCCCATCGGTTGTCGCCTTTCAGGCAGGCGATGTCGTAGTCTCGGTCGATGATTTAAGGGACATGGTAAAGGAAGGAGGATGCTTGGCTGTATCTGTGGCAGCCGCTTACATCTAATTTATATAGCCAAGTCTAGAACACGCATACATAGCTCATCCTATGCTGTTCAACGACATTTGCCTCGCCAACGAAATAGGAGCGAAGCAAGTTTTTCTGGCAGAGTTGGAGAGCGGGGTCCCACGCACAATGTTTCTGCCAATCCTACATTATAACCATTGGACGCTCCTGACAATGTACACTTGACAATGAGCATGTATTTTCTACAACAGCTCGGACAGCAACAAAAACCATCAAGTGTCATGTACATCAGAACCGTTGTCACTCGTCACACGCTTAGTTCGAAAATACTACGGTGAGGTGTCAAAGATGATCCAACCTTTCCTCGACACGCAAGAAAGCAAATGGCATGAACTTCAGTTCTGCCACCGTAGTCCGCAACAAATTCCTCAATCCAACGACTGCGGCATCTTCGTCCTGGAGTGACTAGCAAATGAAACAACGCCTGACCAGCTCCACCACATTGATTATCACAACAAAATAGGAGAATATGTGTGGGAGCTTCTATCCGACGCAGGCGCGCTCAACAGCTAACCTCACTGGAGTAACATTTCCTCACCTTATCTACCTCACAACTCTGGGACAGAGTGTGATGTAAGTTTGGGGGGTACCATGTACCAGTGAGGGAGGTACAAAATTTTGAAAATTTTCTAATCATTCTAACTTAAGTTCTTCATTCTTTTGTCTCCTTTGTCTCAAATTCTTTATTCTCTTGTCCTTTCGTATATCATGTGTACATATATATGTTCATACCAAAGTTTTGAAAATTTTTGCTTATTTTGTTCCCCTACATAAGTACAAAGTCACTATATTAGTAAAAACCTGATGCAACTTGTTGCCAAGGTGGTTTTCTACGTGCTTAACGAGATAAAAGTTATGTTATATATTTCTGATAATGTTGCCTCAAACAAAAAAAAGATTACGTTCTTCCGTGCCAAAAATTTCGAAAAATAATATATATCTTACAAACAGCTAAGAGACGAGTATGGAGAAGGAAAACGCTGCCCAAACAGCAAAAATCCTCTTGTTTCCCCTTACCCAAAAAAAATCCCAAAAAGAGAAAGTAGCCTTATGAGAGTGAATAAAAGCATGAGAGTTGTGCCCAATAAAAGAAAAAGAAAAAAAATATATACACACTTGTTTTCTAAAAGTACCCATCTTTAGGCATGGTAGATCCGGGGCAGTGGTACGTAGGATGTGAAATCACTGCTCTAAAGCTAACTGGCTTGGACTGCAGGGACCACTTGCCCGTTAACGGACCCTTACTTGGATGGACTGATGGGAGACAAGAAAAACCTCAAAAATAAGCCTTAGCCTACCCTATACACAACTTTCTGACCCAAAAATAAAGCTGTTTGGTGTGTAAGCTAACTGCGGAATCATGCACCAAAGTCTCGCTGAAGCTGTAGAGAAAATTTTTACTGAAATAATAAGGCAGGAAACGCAAGGTCTTTTGTTCGTAGTGAGGTAGCATTGTCTCTAAAGGCATTATGATACTTGTTTTACCTCTTGGCCTGAAAGCTACACCAAGCAAGAAGTAGCATCACTAAATAAAGTTTAATATTGATTGAGGACAATCAAAACGCTAAGTTTGGGGAAGTTGATAACACCAAATTTTGTGATGTTTCAGACTATTTTTCTGTTATTAAAACTGCCCTTTTAAACTGTTTTCCTCTCTTTTATATGTACTTTTGCAATAATTGGCCAAACAACGCTCTTAATCCAATATTTCCATCTTTTGCAGAGTTTTTCCTCATTTTGGTACATTTTGTCATCAATGAGGCTGTCCCGACCCACAATTAAGCTCCACCTGCATCGGCCTTCAGATGCCCGATACGATCGCTGCCCGACAGAGTAGCACGACACAACGATGCGTGACATGGGGATGTCACACGAGAAGAAATTGACGGGTGACACGTCTTTTACCCGACAGGGAGCTGAGCTCGCCATGACAACTCAAGCTTGTCACGTGAACACAGGCCATCCACCGGCAGGCGCCGCCCATCACGTGACCGACAGCCGACACCCTGTGTCGGGCGATACCAGTATCAACCATCCACCGACCCACGAATAGGGAGGATATGTGGTGCCCTAAGCACCATAACTTCCCCCAACCGCTGCCTATAAATAGCAGCTACAGGAAGCCAAAAAGACAGATCAGAACCCTGAGCAAATCTTCGGAGGAAGCTGCGAGAGCAGAAGTATCGCGCCTGAGTGTTTGTGCCGAGCAACTCTAGGTGAGCTCTTCCCCATCCCGAGAGGGAGGGGATGGTTCACTTAGGACCGTCCTAGGCGACACTACAGGACGATATCGACCAACGTGGATGAGCGACACAAGTGCCCAACATTAGATGCGTCACTACTAGCCCGACACGATATCGAACCTGATACGCTTCTCCTGTCATGGTGTGCCGCCTGAGAGGGTGCCGCCTGACTTGAGCGTATCGGCCAGGGTCCTTGAACGATACAATCGGCTATCATAGTGTTCCGCCCAAGAGGGTTTGCTGCCTGACACTGTTGTATCGAGTTAGGCTCCTGACCGGTATCGGGATGGAGAGCCGTTGTAGTTAGTCGTCCTTCTACATCAAGAAGGCGACCTCTATCTTTATTTTTGTTATTTAATTCTTTACTTATGCACTGTACTTAAGACCTTTATTGTTTATGGAAATGGAAGAGTTTAATTATCTGCTGCTGTATGCTTGGAACCCTTATTGGATGGATGCTATGTTTAATATTCAGACTCTAGCTTGCACGTTGGATTGCGTTCTGATTAGCTACCAAATCATGTTTTCCCGTCACAACAACCTTGAGAGAGGTGTTGTGGCTCTAGTGTTTGGTCCAATCCTGGAGTACGAGAGTGCCCAGAATCAGAGTTGCTTCAGTAACATTTCACTCTAACTTAAATTCCAGCAACCTCGAGAGTGGTGTGGATGCTTGGTTAGAGGTACCCGCTCTGAGAGGAGGGGTACATGATGTTCCTGTTGCCACTTGTTTTATCGAAGTTTTCTCCTTCGTACCTTACGATAGCTCTAGTATTATCTCTCTGTTTCTGTTGCATGAAAAATCCCTAAAAACGGCTAAATGCTTAAAACCTAAGTTTTTCTTGTAACTCCAGTTGGAGATAGTTTTCTTCATTTTATTTGTGACATCTTGCAATTTCCCCTTGGGGAATTTAATATCTCTTTGTACCTACCGGAGTGTAGCGTGTCGATTCTAAGTTCTCAACACTACCACCCTTGTCCCTGTGTTTGACCCCGTATATCTACTTCGACCCGGTAAACAAAGTTGCGGGGGCCTAGAAGGATTCAGGTTATAAATGTAAAAGCTCGACTACCTCAAATCCGCCTCCAATTTTAGGACGCACGATTTAGGCCAGTCAAGGATTCACCCGTCAACTTCCTCCATAGGTTGACCAAGTCAAAGTCATCATCGTCAGTGATTCAGGCACTATTGTTGAGGAGTTCTCACTCAGCCTCACTGGAGGAGAAGATCTCATTGAACAACTTCTCCGTTATGTTGTGCTCGGTGTTGTAGAGGCACCCCTATAGTCTGTCTGCTATGTTGAACCTTTTGCTCTCCTCTGGTGTGTTTGGAACTCAGCGGTGGGAGGAGATGAACTCTTTTATGAGCTCTGTATAGGAGGAAGAGAAGTTGAAACAGACCTTCTGGAGTTTGACAACTTCTAAGATGTTTTCTAGCTTGTCAAAGATGTCGATCTGCCGAAAAGATGCTTGGTGGTAGAACCAAGTTGGTTGGTAGATTTTTACCCCCAACTCTGTGTAGTGCCTTTGGTGCTCCTCATCTCTTGGCACGAACTGGCCTGGTGAGTAGGCCAGGACCTTTGGTTCTTCCATCGTGCTCGGGGATGGGGTTGCTTCTACTCTGGGTCGCTTCTCAGCCTCAGAGGGCCTAGCCATCTCTGGGTTAGGACATTTTTGCCCGATGGTAGCTTTAGCTATGGCCTCGGTGTTGATCCTCTGGCCTTGTTCATCGACTTGAACAACGGTCTGCTTGGTGCATGCAATTTTCTACAATAATTGGATAGGAAATTAAGTAAAAAAGAGTTATTGGATCAAAGCTTTATTTACCCGATACCAGGAGTTAGTAAAGATGCTTGATATGGGTTGGGCGATACGCGTAAGAATCAATATCAGGTCGGGCCTTAATAAAACCTAGTATGCGATACGTAAGTGCTCAAAACTGATAAAACCGATATGCTCTTGAAATGATACTCAGAATAAACCATCATCAGGCAGAAGAGAAATCGATGTGCTGGTAAAGTTGGAAACAAAGAGGAGCATTGGGTGACTCCACTCGACTGAGTCTGCATGATATGTGTAACATCCCTAACCTGGGTTATGTACTAACCCTAGGTGTTTTGCCTAATAAAGTTGATTAGATGCTTGCTTGTATTTCTTGAAAAGTAATTAAGGCTTTTGAGGAACTTATATTTCTTTTCAGTCCTTTTTGAATAATGTTGAAACATTATTTTGTTAATAAAGGACTAAAGTGCAAATTACCCAAGTAGAGGGGTTAACTTGCAAATTTCACATGATAAGATGTTCCTATGATGTTGAGACATCATAAGAATGAATATGATGTAGTGGTATGGTTTCCACAAGCTTGAGTACCAAGATAAAGCTTGTAGAGCAATCTTTGTGCATTAAAACCTAGTTTTGGTGTAATGTGCAATTTACCCAAAACCTAGAATTCAACATGTAAAATATTACCTCTAGAGGATCTCTCATGTTTCTTGGCATCAAGTAGAGCAAAGAAAATGAGAGGGGTGCCTCATTTGAATCATCTTGGAGGAAAGAGAATTTGGATTTTGAAATAATCAAGATTTAAGCACAAATGGCTCTTTAATATAACTTAATGCAAAAGAAATATATTAATTATGGAGCCTTTCAACCAAAAGTTGGAGGGTGTGTTTGTAATAGTTTGGAAGAGCTTGTGCCATGCTTGAGCACCAAAAGGATCTTGGTTGAAGTGGAAGTTATTCACATTAATAATAATACATAGCAATATCCAATTAAAGGATGGATATTAGCACATAACTCTTTAAGATGTTTGGTTCCTTTTTACTATTAAACCTTGGACAACGGAAGAGTTTTTCATGGTAATAGAAGGTGGCCACGTATCCAAAGTATGGAGGAGGTTGGTGGATATATTTGGGAAGATAAAAGGAAATAACTATCTTTTTCCATTTTCCTTGAAAAACCCATAAACATATATATATATATATATATATATATATATATATATATGTATCTCTTTTTTCAAAACACCAAAGGATTGTTTCCCTTAGTTATTTTCTTCTTCACCTTGCTTTGACCAACCAAGGAGGAGCTCTAGAGTAGAGGAAGGATGATCAAACCTATTGGTAAGTGTGTATCATCATCTAACTCGAATTCATGGTGGAAACCATAATATAAGGTTAGATTCATGGTTTTCTTTACACGATTTCCTTTTCTAGCCATCTTGTTCATCCAAAGATTGAAGGGTAGACCTTGGAAAACTGATGGAGCTCAAACCACCATTAAAGCTACGGAACTTGGAGCTCTGGATCAGTTCTAGAGGTAGGTTTTATAACTCTAACTCTTAAGCTTTGCTAATGCATCCTTCTCTCCTAAAATCGTTGGTTAATTCTTCTTCTTTAGATACTCTTGTGTTCTTGCTATAAATTCTATGAAGAACAACCCCTGTTCTTGGTTGAATAGAGGTAGATGAAGGTGGCATTAATTTTGATGTTTATCCAAGAAATTTTCTTTAGAAAACGGTCTCCTTTTCTTGCTCAAACGGTTTACCAAACCGTTTGGGAGCAAACGGTTTCAAACTGTTTGATTGGAAATGGTTTCAACCAAACCGCATAGAAGCAAACGGTCCAAGACCGTTTGGAGGTGTTGACCAGACATTTACCATTTGGAGGACTGTTGAAAATCTTTTAGATAAAAAATCTACAAATAATCATCAATTAATTCAAAGTGGTTCACCAATTGAAGGTCTAACGATCATCAAAACCCTAATCGGGTTGAAGTGTTGATTTCTTGAGTGAATAAAGTTGAAGTTTGGGTTGAGTGACCCAAATGGTTTCAAAACCATTTGGGGATCACCCAAACGGTCTTATAACCATTTGGTGATCACCAAATACCATTTGGGGGTCTAGGGTTAAGCATGATTAACCAATTGAAGATCTAAAGGTTCTAAGTTGAAGTATAATCAATTGCTAATTTGGTGATCAACTCAATGGTCCAATCCATAATTGGTTGACTTAGTTTTTGGTGTTGACTTGGACAAACGGTCTCAAGACCATTTCGAGGTCATCCAAATGATCCCAAGACCGTTTGGGTTCAGGTCATGACCAAATTGGATGATGGTTCAATGGGTTCAAATCAATTAGACTCACATTGAATTATGTTGAAGGGTCATCGATTCCAAACCCTAATCCAATTGTTTCAAGCCCTAATTGATGATCAATTGAAGGTCAATTGAGGGTCAAATCAGTTGAAGGTTGACCTAATTAACTCAATTGACGATTGGCTAACATATACATGATCGATTGACAGGTTCAACTTTGGAAACCCTAATTCAATTGAAGTGATTGAGACACTTTTTGGTCCTTGCAGTTTGGAGGTGGTTTGGACCAAACGGTCTCAAGACCGTTTGGGTCCAAAAAATCCCAAACCGTTTAGACTCATTCAGTTTCAAGGTCAGTTGTGTCCATGCAGTTTCAAAAGTCAAACTTGACCAAACGGTCTTCACTTCCACTTTAGCAAACGGTCTTGAGTGTGCAACTTTACCAAATGGTTTCAAGGATAGACCAAGACCGCATGAAGGTCCAAACGGTCTTAGACCGTTTGGAGGTTTAGTATGCAAGACCATTTGAGGTCTAAGTTATTCAAGATCGTTTGAGGCCTTAGTGGCTAAGATCGTTTGGTGGATGTTTAACCTAAACCTCATGGGTTCTTAAAGTGGTTAAAACACAAGTAGTTAAATAATTTATATATGATGTAATCAAAGGTGATTCATGATACTTGTACCTTAATGGGATAGTATGATTGAAACCCATGAAGTAATTAAGATCTAATGATTACAATGGTAATGATATAAACCATAAAGTCAATTCTCTTTCTTGATTGAGTTACTTAACCTAACCAAGGTTGAAGTAAACACCATCCTATAGAGGATGAGAGAGAGATGACTCCTTTTATGAATGTTAATCAAGTAATGGACTTCCAATAGTAATGAATATCTAATTAGGGTATGATCCTTCATAGTGAGATCATGAAAACCCTAATTATGATGGTTAATGAATCTTAACCCTAATTGAGGGTAATAATGGAAGTATCCCTAATGCATGCTGATGATGTAATCCTAATTCATAATGATGACATAGTAAACCTTAATTAAAGGTACTTTGTTGATCACTCCTACTTGGGGTGAATAGTAAACCCTAACCCATGGTGATGTGCTGTGAATAGTAAATCCTAATTCAGAGTATGTTAAATAAGAACCCTAATCTAGAGTAATGTGATATGTGAATCCTAAACTAGAATGATGTGACACGAATAGTAAACACTAATTCCAATTAAGGTGAGTAACAGTGTGAAACCCTAATTCTGGGTTATGCTTTTAAGCATGAAGCTCTATGATTAGATAATGAATTGAGGAATCACTATTCCTATTTAAGCTAAGGGGTTGGTTAGCCCTAAATGAATTGAAAAGGGAAAACCCTAACCCTGGTACGGGCATGAGTGGTGCAACCCTTGAATAGTAAAGTTATCTTTGTTTTGCATAGTGTTGATATAGAGATAATGTGCCTGTTATCATTTGTATTAATCATGCATGTTTTTATTAAATAGTGAGCATAGCCAGGTAAGAGCTATGATGCCATATTCATTGAAAGTACTTTATAAGCTTTGAAAGCAATGATATGCTATGTTGCCTAGTGAGAGGTAACAAATGAGACTGATAGGCAGTATGAGCCATGAGAAATATCTGCATTGTTACTATCATGTTATACTATCAAATGACTTGATGGTAATATGTTACTTGGTAACAAGTGTTTTGATGATCTAAGGGTTGAACACCCACATTCCCATGAATCGTGATGATGAGTTGATAAGGGATTGAGATCCCAATGTTAATAAAGCTGTGAAATGAACTTGATACAATTAGTACTCTTTCTTTATAGCAATTATTTTAATTGTTCATGTTTGAAAACATTCCTGATGCTAAAAGAATGCCATAATGTACTTGAATAATCAAGTATAATGATATCATGTAGAGCCCTGACCATAGATCCATAATCGTCACAAGCTAGATGATGGTGAAACATGTTTTCCTAAGAGAACTCCTGGAGAACATACTTTTGAGTATGTGGGGGTTATGGACGTGAATATCCTTACGTCCTAATGAAGGAATTGATGTGAGATAAACATTTAATCTCTCAATCCTTCATTATATGCATATGCCAGGAAGATGTATCACTAATCTCCCGATGATGATATTAATGCCGAATCGATGTGAGATAAATAAGAAATCCCTCAATTGCGAAGAGAGTACAACATGCCACTGTAACTCTAATAGTGAAGTGCCAGAATACCCTAGACAACTATTATGGCAGAGACACAAGATGTCCTACGTGTTGTTCCTCACACTAACTGAGGAGGATGAGGTCATAGGAATCCGACTCTTCTGATGACCTATGTATGGTACCGATTGTGATTTCGTAATGGTCGGTTGGAGTATGAGAGGTATACCTCATCTCCTCAGAGCATAAGTATGTTTGTAAAATGTAATCATCCGTGTAGCATATTTGCTTAGGTTGAACTACGAGAAACACTGATTGATGATACATTGTTTATTAAGTCCTAGTTGGACAAATAATATACATGTTCTTCATATTCCTGATTGATTAAATGACTTGTTATTCAATCAAGTTATAATTGAAATGATTGCTTACATCATACTGCTCTACTTAGTTATTCAATGAATTGTCTGCTGTTGAATAATTATAATATTACTACTTAGTGTTATTCCATTAATTGCAATAACAATGCTTCTGGCGGAGAGTTATAACTCTCGCCGGGACAATTTTCAATTGTCTCACCCCTATGGGATTCAACTTTTTAGGTAGACGCCTAGGACGAAGAAACCCCTCAGTGGGTGAGCAGCAACAACAACAACAACATCAGCAAGGACAACAATGATCCTCAGGTGGAGACACTGTGTGTTAGGTTTTGTATATAGAGAGTCATATGTGTCATCTCTGTACTCTCAGGTCCTAGGAGTCAGTAGATAGTTTAACATAGATCTGAGATTTTTGGCTTAATGCCTTGAGATTTTTGTATACTGCTCATGTACAGTTTAACAGGGCAGTTAATGTTATGACTCTCGAGATGAGATGATACAGAGATGTACTGATGAATCATCTTGTAAATAACTTACCTTGTTTCTTTACGAAAGATTTTTGTTGTTTATGGATCTCTTTACAAAAAGTTTTAATTTTTAGTAATTTTTAGTAATTCCACTGCTAATTAATCACTTCCTCATCGTTAATAACATTTTGTTCGAGATGTGCCCCACAATATGGATGCTTGATAAGCGTGTCTCATGATATGAATGTCACGCGGCTCAAGCGAAAGCATGATAATATCTCTAAGCGATAAGATAATCAATACACGATATGCATAACGCCCTTCAGAAACGCACGATGCATTGTGTTTCACAATACTCATGTCATGCGACACAGATGAAAGCATGGCGAAACAATCTGAATGATAAGGTCACTGACACACGCTCAAAGTCATTACCCAACAAAGATGTATAGGTTCATTGTGTCACATGATACTTCATGTCACGTGACACATGCATATGACTGATGCAAAACTAAATGATAGGAAAGCTGAACCGCTTGGCGCGATAAGCAGAAAACTCGATATGCGTTAAAAGTTCTGCCTGACACAGGCAAGAACACTATACGGTCGGCGCGGGATAGGGTTGTACGATATGATCTGCATGACACATGGTTACACAACATGCAGAGCATCATGGGTTTTTACCTTGTCAGGCAAGAGGATTGGGAGCGCAACACAAAAGTTGATAGGCTGGAAACTAGCACAGGAGCTTAAGCTAGCAAAGAATGCATGATACATGAGCGAAAGTTGTGGTAACTTTGGTAACATGACACAGTTAATCTTGAGCTACTATATATATCTGTCTGCAAATGGGGTAAAGAGGGTAAAAATAGGGACACGTGTGGTGCAAGCACGAGAATTGTATTCTAAAGCATGGTAAAATATGTCTAATTATGTCACATCGCGAAGCTTTTGAGAAGGTGATGCATCACATGGAAGACGTGTTGGGTGATAAGAACGTGTTGCTCGATATGGGTTGCCCGGCGTGCTCCTTACATGACACAGGTGTGCACGTTACACACGTCACGAAGTACGGGTGCGATCCGATTCATGTATGTTGGGTGACATACTTGCCCGACACATCTTTGGGAAGCCAGCTAACATCAAAGATGTGGCTAGTGCGATACCATATGGATGATACAGATTGGGCGACACGACAACCTGGCATGCTATTTAAGGGTGATATGGCTGGTGCGTTACTTGCCCATCAGGCCCTTGCAAAACTAGGTAAACATAGAAAGAAGCAGTCGCGCGATACCCGTTCACATGGTTTGGGTGACACATTTATCAGAGAACCCAGCATGCTGAGCAAAGGTAAGATATCATCATGCCCAATCTACTATCAAAGGACATAAAGAGAACTTAGCAAGGATGAAAAATCAAAATTAAAAGGCACTCGATATGTTAAACATCACTGGCTAAGGTGCGAACCTCGGTTTCAGTTAGTGTAACACACCAAGGTGGTAAAATTAAGTCGATGGCCCAGAAAATGAGAGAGTCTGTGTACGTGGCATGGGCACAGACTCAAGCCTTATTACAATGACAATGTTCATAATGTTCTTTGTAGGAAAAGGAAATAACATCCTATCCTAGGAAATTGAAACTTGGGTTGCCTCCCAAGGAGCGCTATGGTTTCTATCGTTAGCTCGACATCTTCAAATCTCGCTATGCCTCTTCGGTAGGTGTAGCTTCGGAATCATCCAAGGGCAACTCAGATCTCTTTACAAAAGCTTCATCTTTGTAGAACCTCTTTACTCGGTGTCTGTTGACTGGGAAGACCTTCGCTGGATCATACACTACTACAAAAATTGGTTTTTACAACAGTTCATTTTTCCATTTTACAACGGGTGTCAACTTTTGTATTAGATCACATGGTCTTATGGGGGGTTCTTTATACAATAGGTGTTGCACATGTTGTAATATATGTATTTTATACAATAGTTAATACATGTTGTAGTTCATTGAACACACCTTTTGTAATAGGGGTGTTGTATACAACATGTTGAGACAAAAGGAAAATACATCTAGACACAAGGTTTCGAACTTGAGACCACTTGAAAGTAAAGCACATCTTAAACCATTGAACCAATTTCATTTTATGCAACACATATATTCTTTGTTGTACATATACAATAAATGAAGTGTAAACCTATTGTGTGATTATGGTTTATTAGAACAAGTAACTACTACAATAGGTGAAAGCTTGTTGTGTAATTATACTATACTACAATGGGTTATAGTACATTATGTAATGACGGTCTATTACAACAGGTTAACATATGTGACTATTATAACGGGTAGAGAATGTCGTGTAATTATGATCTTTTACAATGGGTTAGAGTATGTTGTGTAATGATGGTCTATTACAACTGGTTAACATACATGACTATTACAATGGGTTAGATCATGTTGTGTAATTATGATCTTTTACAACGATTTAGAGTATGTTGTGTAATGATGATCTATTAAAACAAGTTAGCATATGTGACTATTACAACGGGTTAGAGCATGTTGTGTAATTATGGTCTTTTACAACAGGCTTGAGTATGTTATGATATTACAATCTATTACAACAATTTAGCATCTGTTGTAATATCACATATAACAATGAGTTTGGTCCGTTGTATATAACTTGAGTTGTATAAAATATATAATTCATAATACACAAATAGACTTGTTGTAAAAGATATGCTAACTACAACACAACCAACAGAACTATTGTGTTTTCCCGTTCTAAAAATCATTTTCTGTAGTAGTGATATTTGTCATATAGCTCCATCATCCCTAACGGATATGGCTTCACTACTACGAAAGGTATGAACCACCTAGTCTACAGTTTCCCTGGAAAAAGTTGAATAGAAGATTTAAACAACAAGACTTTATCACCTTCCTTGACGTCTTTCTTCCGTAGGTGGGAATCATGCCAAAATTTTGTCCTCAGCTTGTAGATTCTTACATTCTCAAAGGAGTGAAGCCTATGTTTTTCAAGTTCTTGGAGATAGAGGAACCTCTTCTTTTCAGGTAGCGATGGATCCATGTTGAGATGTTTGATGGCCTAGAACGCCTTGTGCTCCAACTCAAAAGGTAGGTGGCAAGCTTTCCCATATATCAGACGATACAGTGTAGTGTCGAGCGGTGTCTTGTATATTGTCTTGTATGCCCAGAGGGCATCATCTAACTTGGCTAACCAGTCTTTGTGAGACTTTCTGACCATTTTCTCTAAGATCTATTTAATCTGTCAGTTGGAAACTTTAACTTGACCGAATGTATGTGGATGGTAGGGTGTGGAAACTTTGTGTCGAACACCATATCTATGCAGAAGTGATTCAAATTTCCTCTCAACAAAGTGAAATCCACCATCACGTATGACTGTTCTTAGCACTCCATACCTGGGGAAGATAATCTTCATAAAAAGCTTTATAACTTCCTTAGCATCACAGGTGGTGTTGGGTATGGCTTCTACTCACTTGGTGATGTAATCTAATACAACATAGATGTATTTGAAATTGTAGGAGGAGGGGAAGGGTCCCATATAATCTATCCCCCATACATTGAAGATTTCTACTTCAATCCATTCTGACATTGGCATCTCATTTCTACGTGAGATATTCCAAGTTCTTTGACATTCATTGCATGCCTTGACATAGGCGTGAGAATCTTTGAAGAGAGTGGGCCAATAAAAGCCAGAATGGAGTACCTTGGTCGTGGTTCTTTTAGCTCCTAGGTGCCCTTGACGTGGCAATTTTATTGCACTAACAAACTCACTCGGGGTTGAAATCCCTGAGCTTTTACCAAAACCAAAGCGCAATAATACCACCCGCAAGCAGACGAGTCTTATCACAGTATAGTTAAGGATCGAACCCAAAGGACAACATTTTAAAGAATCTTTGCCAGTCTAGCCTAGTTCAAGTTAAGACTAATATTTAAAACTGAAAAACACTAGAGGGGGGTGAATAGAGTTTTTAAATAATTTTAACAATTTATTGAACTCAAACAATCACAATTAAAATTGGAAGAAGGAGACAGGTGTTTAGAGTGGTTCCAACTTTAGCAAATACTAAAGTTGTCAGTCCACTACCCGGTTGCTTACCCAACTGGGATTTTGAAAGTATTTATTTTATTACCTTCTCAAGGATTTATACAAAATACAATACTTTCCTTTACACCCTTTGAACAGCCTTCACTTGAAGTAGGTGCACCAACTTTGAGGTAGCCTTCTTGAAGTAACTCCAAGCTCCCCCTTGAAGTAGCCTTCCTCTCTAGAAGTAACCTCCCGTTGCACCAGCCTTCTGAAGTAGTTCAAAGTCACCTTCTTCACCAAGAAGATCTCCACCCTCTCCAATCAGCAGCCTCCAACCTAGGAGTAGCAAGGAGAGTACAAACGATAATAGAGAACAAGAAAGAAAAAAGGAAATTACAACTTATCCTTTGTAGCCCAAGGCTTGATTTGCCTAGATCAAGCGTATAGATCTCCTAACCAAGTGTATGGACTTGTGATAGCAGTGGGTAGGAGATACTAGCCTATAGGACACGAATTTTGAGCTAAGGAAGGAAATGGCCAATTGTCACAATGCTCAAATTGCTCACAAACAGATTGCTCAAAGTATGCTCAAGGATTTCTCAAGTGTAACAAGTGTATTTTAGTGTCCTATGGCTTGTCCTATTTATAGGAATGGCCTAAGGATGCTTAAGGACGTTCTAGACAACTTCTAGGGGTTTCTAAGTGCTTAACTAGCCGTTAGGTATAAGTTTGTTGCTTTAACAACGGCTAATTAATTAATTCTGCAGTTGCTGTCAGAGACCATCTCGGTCGAGGAATGGTCGACCGAGACACCTACTCGGTCGAACTTTTGTCGACTGACAGGCTCTCTGGAACAAGTGATTTGCAACGTCTATCTCCAACTGCCAACTACCTTGTCAGTTGTGTCTAACGGCTACTTTGGATCTTTCTCGGTCGAGAAGATTGTCGACTGAGAGTGTCTCGGTCGAGGAGTTTGTCGATCGAGATTGATCCTGTTTCAATGTTTCAATTTAGGCACTAATTATATGTATGAGTGTGCAAATGTGATCCTCTTTTAAGGGAATGACATATCTAAATGTGGTATTTAGCTAGGGAGAATCTAACGCTTGATTTACATGCAATCTAAGTACTTGTACATTATATATTTGTACAAGTTTTTTACAAAGCGATTACATTGCATGAAAACATAAACATGTAAGCATATGGATTTCCCTAGTTGCTTTTGTCATCCACCTTGTTCCTGCACACTCAAGTAGCTCGTTAGATCAATAAGGATGAAATGTTTGTCATAATCAAAACAAAGGGATTTATAGATGTCCATTTAGCCAACAAAAACAATTGGTTGATTTGAGTTTGATTAAACTAATTGAAGAAAGTGAAATAGCAGAATTAAAGTTGGATTTAGATCAATGATATGGAATCGCTGGGATGGGCTCGAGTTTCACCTCCACTGCACATGCAAACACATCCAAACACATAACATCCAGGAAATCATCTAACTATCCAAATAGAACTGTTGCGAACCCTCCCCGAGGGATGTTTAGTTCAGCGTAAGCATCCCCTTAGGCATTACATTTTCATCGCCATCCAGATCATGCACTTACATTTCCGAAGATACAACATCCAACTAAGGTTGTGGTTCTCCCTGAGGGATGTTTAGACCACAGAAGTGTCACTGTGGGCTAGATGACTCGTCCCCTCATGGATCATACACTTACAACCTCAAGGAATCCCTTCCTATTTCTAGTTCGGGAGTCAACTGCGATAACTAACAAGCAAGCAAGTGATTTAGCTACAAACTTATCAATTAATAACAAAATGAAAAGTTATATACATTGCCATGGAATGCTAAATGAAAAGACATGAAAACATGAGCAGTGGGGCTAGTCCCCACACCCCAGTGAAAAGGAACTACTCGCTCATGATGCGAGAAACAAGAAGAATAAGAAAGAAAGAGGATTACGCCATGCGCATGATGCAGAAGGTAGTCGCAGCTCGGTGAAGATGATGCGGTATTCTACGTCGTGTCGGAGCAGATCTGGAAGAACGAGGGACGTCAAGATAGACCGGGCATTCTTTCTCACTCCTCCTTCCTTCTCTTCTCAGTCTCCTTGAGTTGCAACAGGAACGATAGGTGTGGCAGTATGACAATGGTGTGGAATGGAATGGATAGAGTGGATGAAGTGGTTGAAAAGGTTGAAAAGGTTTAAGTGGATAAGTTGGATGGAGTGGATGATGGGCAGATGTGCAAGGCTACCACTATGCTTGGATATGTAGATCGTCCTCCAACAGGGGTCAAGTGCCTCTCAAGCACAGCCTAGTGGAGGATTTGAGGATGAAGGGGTACGTAGGCGGAGGAGATGTCCAGGGGATGTGTGCTTCTTATGCACAGCCTGGTAATGGAGTTGTTGATGCAGATTGGAGGGAGCAGGGGTCGAACTTGCAAGAAGCAACCTGGCGGCTTCCCAGATCCAATGCCCAAATGAGGACCCTTGTGGTCCTATTTATAGGCTTGGATGGGGTGCTCACGTTTTTGCTGTGAAAATTCTCCAAACGGTTTGGAAACCGTTTGGTCTTCAAATGGTTTGGAAACTGTTTGATCTTCAAATGGTTTGGAGACCGTTTGGATGACCAAACGATTTGGAGACCATTTGGATGACCAAACGGTCTTGTGTTTCTACTCTATCGGTCTACTTGATCGGTCTTGAGATATTAGTGACCATACGGTCTTGCACTGATGAGTCCATACGGTCTTGGATGATGGCCGACCGAATCGGTTTGGAAACCATTTGGATGGCCAAACGGTCTTGAAACCGTTAGGTGCCAACCGGTCTTGAAACCATTAGGTGCTAACCGGTCTTCTCTTGCTGGCTTCAAACGATCTTTAGTGATCATACGGTCTTGAGGGCAAATGGTTTTGGGACCGAATGGCTCCAAATGGTATTTGGACCAAATGGCTCCAAACGGTCTTGGGACCGAATGGCTCCAAACGGTCTTGGGACCGAATGACTCCAAACGGTCTTGGTCCGAACAGTTTTGAGATCGATAGGTGTCATACGGTTTGGAGACCGTTTGGGCTCATGCGATCTTGAGACCGTATGGGCTCAAGTGGTCTTGAGATCATTTAGGCTCATGCGGTTTTGAAACCGTACGGGCTTAAACGGTCTTGAGATCGTTAGGACTAAATTTTTGGCGAAACTGTTTGGTGAGACCGTTTGGTCAAGACCAAAGTTGAGAGGATCTTTGAATGAATTCCATATGATGGTTGGACTTAGTTAAGACCTGCACAAAATTAATATAAATGCAGTTAATAATCTTGATAATTGAATCAATTAAGGAATCTTGCATTATGTGAGATTTAATAGATGAAATTGGAAGTATTGAATCGAAATGGTCTAAAAAAGGTGACTGAAAATCATGATGAATATGCATTCATCAAACACCCCGAACTTAAATGTTGCTCGTCCTTGATTAACAAAAAATCTGAAATAGTCACCAAATGAATACTTTCTAACAATGTGATGGCCTCCTCTTCACACCATGATTGTTTTCTATCTGCTGAGTGTGACCTAGCATCTCAACTTCTTGAGACCACTGAACACATCTTACCATATCTTCGTTCCTGAGTTTTCTTTCCAACTTCACTTCCTCCTCACTTTCTCCCACAACAAGCATGTCAAAGAGTTTCGTAAGAGTCCAAAGATACCCGCAGAACAACAAGTGTGCATCCGATATGACACTGGTGTATTTCAGGGTAGTGGGGGCTTTTATTGTGCCTTTAGGTAGAAAAGGGAGTGAAAGGTGGTATGGAAGGAAGAAGTAAATCTCTCCTCTATTCGACTCGAGATTTTTATTATTTTTGCAATTTCATTTATTGCATTTTTTTGTGCGAATCTCTCCTCTATTCGACTCAAGATTGCATTTCTTTTTGTGTGCACTTTCACATCTTTTTGTGTGCAAATCTCTCCTCTATTCGACTCGAGATTGCATTTTTGGTGGTACACCCCTATTAATTTGCGAGGGGTATGGAAGAAGCGGATATAGAGGGAAGTGGCATGCCACCCCAAACTTAGGGTTTGTCACTATTTTGGCTATTTTTGTTTCTTTTTGATGGATGGAGGAGTACGAAGATGATGGAAGAAGTGTAGAAGAGAGTTCAGATCAGAATGCCTCTTAATTTACAATTTCATGCACCGGGTTATTCTCTTTATCATACTCTGCTCAAATGACTTGTTGAGGATCCGGTGGGGATTCCATGTTGTTGTTCCACTAGTCAGTTAGGAAGCACGATGTGTTTGATCCCTATCAGTTCGACAAATGCTTGCCAATTTTCATAAGTATCATGATGTTAGGATTCATAAGCTTTACAAGATGATTTCAATCAAAAGGCTAGTTTTCAGAAGAATGTCCTTTTGAGGATCTGCTTTGAATAACGAGGATATAATGATTCAAAATGCATAGAGAATTAAAAAGGTCAAAAATTCATCAAGTATTTGTTCAAAGTCTTTTGAAAAAAAATTAAAATTTTGAAAATTTTGAAAATTTAGGTCAAAATGCGACAATGAAATCTTAAGTTTGATTTAGATGGGTGAAGGTGGAAAGTAAGGTACGTACTACCCACCCTCCACCCCGAACCTAGAAATTTGCTCGTCTCGAGCAAACTCTAAATCTGAGATGGAGGGGAAAGCCGTCGAACCACAAGATGTGGTTGCATTCCAATCAGCGTTCATCCTCCATCTGAAAATCTCAAAGATAATGACCAATCAGGACTTAAGATGACATCTTGCGATGCAATTTTTATTTGGTGCAAAATTATTTGGAAAGTAAAAACAAAATTAAAGAAAAATCCTAATTTGAAATTAAAACTAAATGTGAATTTATTTATCGGGTTGCCTCCCGACAAGCGCCTTTGTTTACGTCGATGGCTCGACGTGGATACTATCACTATGGTGGTGCTCTGAGTGGATCGTCGTATGGTTTCTTTTTCAGCCATTCATTTACTCTTTCTTCGATTTGATCTTCTTGTATTCTTTCCCAATCAGTATGAGTGACGTTAGAACACGAATTGTAGTTGCCCTGAAAGTGTTGTTGAGGCTCTGAAAGAAAGTTTGTCTGTTGATACATTGCCCCATTTTCATAGAAAATTTGATCACAGTTATTCATCGGATATGGATTTGAGGGGTAGTCTTGGTGGAAATTGCAGTCCATATCTTGTTGTGGCAGAAAAATGAAATCAGCGGTTTCTGCTTGTTGGGTTACTAGTGTATCCCAGAAGATGGTTGTTTCAGGGGGGTCAATGATAGCTGAAGAATTACCTGATTGTGTAGCCTCATGATTGGGGGGGTGACTCTTCCATAATTGGTAGCATTTCTTTTGTTTTTACAAACACTGGTTCACTATTAGCTTTCTCTTCCTCATATTCTTTTTCTGGAGGAGCATCAGATTTTGAAGAAAGGAGTTGCCGCTGCATCTGAGTGAATTGATTAACACAGTCGACAAGGTATGCTTCTTCTTCTTGAAAGCACTCCTTAGTATTTTTAGGACTTTTGGATGCATAGAAATCAAAAGATTGGTTTCCTATTCTTACGGTCAAAATTCCAGCTTCAACATCTACAAGAGCTCTGGTGGTTGAGAGAAAAGGCCTTCCAAAAAGAAGGGGGTATTGTGGATTTTCCTTGATGTCCATAAATACAAAATCGCACGGGACATATAGATCTCCAAGCCTTACAGGGATATCTTCTATGATGCCAACTGGTTTGATTATTGAAGAGTCGACAAGCTTGATGGCCATTCTTGGGGGTGAGAAGTTGGTTAGGCCCAATTTGTTGCATAAGCTGAGAGAAATGATGGAAATGCTAGCTCCAAGATCTGCTAGACTTGGTCGATTAATAGCATCACTTATTGAGCAGTTAATTGTGAAAATTCCTGGGTCCTTATGTTTGCGGGGAATCTTATCCATCACTAATTTAGATGATGTACTTCCCAATTTCACTGTCTGATGGTCTCCAGTTTTTTGTTTCCGCCTAAGAAGGAGTTTGAAGTACTTTGACCATTGGGGCATTTTAGCTATGGTATCTAACAGTGGAACGTTGACATGCAACTTCCTCATGAGTTCCTTGAATTTGTTGAATCTCGTAGTTGTCACAACCTTATGTTTCTCCACGTGCCTCGTATTATCTTCTAGTTGCCCAGCCAAAAATCCAATAGGTGAATTTATACTAGCTGCAAGTTGAGCTAGTTGAGATTCAATAGCCTTCTGTTGGGCTTGCTGGTTGGCTAACAACGTTTGTTGCGACTGTAACATCTTTTCAATAGCCGATAGCTTGTCATCAGGATATATGAGTCCGGTGTGTTGTTGATAGGGGTCTTGGAACTGATTTCTATTCTGATATTGATTGAAGTTACTATTCTGGAGATTATTTCTAAAGTTTCCTTAATTCCCGAAATTCTGTTGTTGGTTGATTTGACCAAGTTGAGGTGAGTTTACTGCTCCCGAAGGATTTACATATTGAAAACTGGGATGGTTCCTGATCTGATTTGGATTGTAATAACCTTGACCAGTGATAGTGTTCACAACATTCAAACTTTCCTTCTGGCCATTATCTCTTTGTCCACTAACATAAGCAGCCAGAGATGATTCTATATGATCTTGCTTGGTGACTAAAAGCTTGAGGGTTTCAGCCATGGACTTGCACTCAGGAGTAGCTTCGGACATGGCTACCTTTAATACTCTTTTAACTAAGATCTACCCCAATTAGCTTGATTTTTGGCTGCAAGGGTGACAATTCTCCATGCACTGTCATAACTTTAACGCATGAAGTTTCCTCCAGATGAGGAATCTAAAAACCTCTTGATATCGTCATCCACACCCCTCTAGAAGATTTCGATGAGTTGATTCTTAGGAATGCCATGGTGTGGACACTTTCGAAGGAGCTCCTTGTATCTTTCCCATGCTTCAGTAAGAGTTTTCCAGGGACTTGAGTGAAATTTGATATCCGTCCCCTAAATTCATAAGTGAGAGAAGGAGGGTAAAATTTTTCTAGGAAAACATTTTGAAGTTGTTCCCAAGTGGTGATAGGTTCGCATCGAAAGGAATTATACCAACTTATAGCTCTATCCGCAAGAGAATATTTGAAAAGATAGAGTTGAATTGCATCGTCCGAGACTCCATTTTTCTTTGTCATAGCACATAGATTGATAAACCTCAAGAGATGTTCTTGACTATCCTCTCCTTGTTTACCATAGAATGGGTTGTTTTGAAGCAAGGTAATCCAATGTGCTCTTATCTCAAAGTTAGGAGCATGGATGGGAGGAGGTTGTACTGGGTGATGAACATCTGCAGCTTTAGGAATGAGAATTCTCTAAGATCCTTCTGCAGTTCTGCTACTTGTGTTGCTTGAATTTCTTCTTGAATCACAGCTCTGGCTTCTTGCATGAACCTTTCTCTTTGTACAGTAAGGGCTTGAGCTACCCTTCGGGCTACTTCCTCTTCCTAAGCCATCCTTGCTTGGTTTTCTCTATTTTTATGGTGAAAGGTTATGTCAATCTCCGGATCAAAGCTGGCAGCGAGTCTAGGACTGTTCAAGCGGTGCATGCACTAGTATTGGGGGGTACCTGAAATGAAAAGATTTGAAGTAAGATTGATGGAGTGGAGTGAAAATTCAAGTAGATGATCGATTGTATCAAAAGAAAAGTAAAATCCTAGATTAGATTTAAAAGAACTAGATTTGACTAACTAATTCCGTTGTCCCCGACAATGGTGCCAAAATTTGACGTGGCAATTTTATCACACTAACAAACTCACTCGGAGTTGAAATCCCCGAGCTTTTACCAAAACCAAAGTGCAATAATACCACCCGCAAGCGGACGAGTCTTATCACAGTATAGTTAAGGATCGAACCCAAAGGAAAATGTTTTTAAGAATCTTTGTCAGTCTAGTCTAGTTCAAGTTAAAACTAGTATTTAAAACAATTGGCTGATTTGAGTTTGATTAAACTAATTGCAAGAAAGTAAAAGAGCAAAATTAAAGTTGGATTTAGATCAATGATATGGAATCGCTGGGATGGGCTCGGGTTTCACCTCCACTGCACATGCAAACACATCCAAACACATAACATACAGGCAAGCATCTAACTATCCAAATGGAACTACCGCGAACCCTCCCCGAGGGATGTTTAGGCCCACGTAAGCATCCCCTTAGGCATCAAATATCTCATCTCCATCCAGATCATGCACTTATGGTTCCGAAGATAAAACATCCAACTAAGGAAGTGGTCCTCCCTGAGGGATGTTTAGACCAAAGAAGCATCACCGTGGGCTAGATGGCTCGTCCCCTCACAGATCATACACTTACAACCTCAAGGAACCCCTTCCTATTTCTAGTATGGGAGTCAACCATGATAACCAACAAGCAAGCAGGTGATTTAGCTATAAACTTATCAATTAACAATGAAATGAAAAGTTATATACATTGCCATGGATTGCTAAATGAAAAGACATGAAAGCATGGGCAGCGGGGTTAGTCCCCGCACCCCAGTAAAAAGGAACTACTCACTCATGATGTGAGAAATAAGAAGAATAAAAAAGAGAGAGGATTCTGCCATGAGTATGATGTAGAAGGTAGTCGCAGCTTGATGAAGATGATGCGATCTTCTACATCGTGTCGGAGCAGATCTAGAAGAACAAGGGATGCCAAGATAGACCGGGCAGTCTTTCTCACTCCTCCTTCCTTCTCTTCTCAGTCTCCTTGAGTTGCAGCAGGAACGACAGGTGTGGCAGTATGACAATGGTGTGGAATGGAATGGATAGAGTGGATGAAGTGGTTGAAAAGGTTTAAGTGGATAAGTTGGATGAAGTGGATGATGGGCGGATGCGCAAGCCTGCCGCTATGCTTGGCTATGTAGATCGTCCTCCAACAGGGGTCGAGTGCCTCTCAAGCCCAACCTAGTGAAGGAGTTGAGGATGAAGGGGTACGTAGGCGGAGAAGCTGCCCAGGGGACGTGTGCTTCTTGTGCATAGCCTGGTAATGGAGTTGTCGATGCAGATTGGAGGGAGCATGGGTCGAACTTGCAAGAAGCAGCCTGGCGGCGTCCCAGATCCAATGCCCAAATGAGGACCCTTGTGGTCCTATTTATAGGATTGGATGGGGTGCTCACATTTTTGCTATGAAAACACTCCAAACAATTTGGAAACCTTTTGGTCTTCAAATGGTTTGGAAACTGTTTAATCTTCAAATGGTTTGGAGACTGTTTGGATGACCAAACGGTTTGGAGATCGTTTGGATGACCAAACGGTCTTGTGTTTCTACTCTATCAGTCTTCTTGATCGGTCTTGAGATATTAGTGACCATACGGTCTTGCACTGATGAGTCCATATGGTCTTGGATGATGGCCGACCGAATTGGTTTGGAAACTGTTTGGATGGCCAAACGGTCTTGAAACTGTTAGGCGCCAACCAATCTTGAAATCGTTAGGCGCTAACTGGTCTTCTCTTGCTGGCTTCAAATGGTCTTTAGTGATCATACGGTCTTGAGGTCAAATAGTTTTGGGACCGAATGGCTCCAAACAGTCTTGGGACTGAATGGATCCAAACGGTCTTGGGACCGAATGGATCCAAATGGTCTGGGTCCAAATGGTTTTGAGATCGATAGGTGTCATATGATTTGGAGACCGTTTGGGTTCATCTGGTCTTGAGACCGTATGGGATCAAACGGTCTTGAGATCATTTAGGTTCATGCGGTTTTGAAACCGTATGGGCTTAAACGGTCTTGAGACCATTAGGACAAACTGTTTGGCAAAACCGTTTGGTGAGACTGTTTGGTCAAGACAAAAATTGAGAGGATCTTTGAATGAATTCCATATGATGGTTGAACTTAGTTAAGACATGCACAAAATTAATATAAATCTAGTTAATAATCTTGATAATTGAATCAGTTAAAGAATCTTGCATTATGTGAGATTTAATAGATGAAATCGGAAGTATTGAATCGAAATGGTCTCAAAAAGGCGACTGAAAATCATGATGAATATGCATTCATCAACCCTCCATAGGGGGAGGAGTGACACTCGAATAAGATTTTCGGGGCTTTATCCTCAGGTATACACCTACTGTATAAGCCGTCGGAACAATTCGTGAACAATAGAGGGTCATCCAAGTAATAGTTCTTCAGATCGGAGAAGAATTTCTTCTTGTGATTGTAGGAATATTCAGGGGTAGTTGTTTGCAGGTTAGATAGTAGTAGAAATCGGCATACCATGGCCCTTCAGGGTTGGCCATCTGGGCAACATATATTGCTTCATTAACATAGCTTTTGTTGATTAGCAGGGGTGGTCGTCTTCCACCCGAATCCTCAAAAGGTGGTCGGTGACCACATTCTCATATCTTTCTTGTCTATTATTTTGTGATCAAACTCCTATAACAGCAAAGCCCAGTGCAACATCCTAGGCTTAGCATTTTTCTTTTGCATTAAATACTTGATAGCCCCGTGGTCAGTGTGAACAATCACCTTAGATCCCATTAGGTAGGATCAAAACTTATCAAATGCAAAGACAATTGCCAACATCTCTTTTTAGTGGTGATGTAATTCAACTTTGATTCATCTAGAGTTTTACTGGCATAAAAGATCACATGGTTCTTTATCTTTCTTTTGGCCAAGGATTGTTCCTATGGCAAAATTGCTGGCATCACACATAAGCTCGAAGGGAAGATTCTTGTCAGGGGACTGGGGAATGGGTGCGGAGACTAAAGCATCCTTTAGAGTGGAGAACGCTATCAGACACTCATCTGTGAAATCAAATTTCACATCCTTCATCAGCAAGTTTGACAGGGGCTTCACAATCTTTAAAAAGTCCTTGATGAAACTTTAGTAGTAGCCAGCATGGCCTAAGAAACTTCTGACTCCTATTACAAACGAGGGTGGAGGAATCTTAGCTATTGCCTCCACTTTAGATCGGTCAACTTCAATGTCTTTACTGGACACCTTATGTCCCAATATTATCCCTTCCTATACTATAAAATGGCACTTCTCCCAATTAAGGGTAAGACTCTGTTCCTTGCATCTCCTCATCACCAAAGACAGGTTATTCATGAAATTGTCAAAGGAGCCACCATAAACACTGAAGTCATCCATTAAGACTTCCATCTTATCTTCTAAGAGATCGGTGAATATAGTGTTCATGCACCGCTGAAAGGCTACGGGTGCATTGTAGAGCCCAAAGGGCATTCTTCTGAAAGCAAAAGTCCCATAGATGTATGTGAAGGTAGTTTTCTCTTGGTCGTATGGATGAATGGGGATCTGATAGGACCCCGAATATCCATCTGGCCAGTAGAAGTAAGAGTGGTGGGCTAGAAGCTCAAGCATATGGTCGATAAATGGGAGAGGGAAATAGTCCTTACGAGTGGTGGTGTTTAGCTTTCGGTAATCTATGCACATATGCCAATCGGTGATGGCTTTGGTGGCGACCTTGAATTCATTATCTCCCTTAATCAACATTATTCCTCATTTATTTGGAGCTACCTAAATGGGACTCACCCATGTACTATCTCCAATGGAATAAATTATTCCCGCGTCATGGAGTTTCACTACCTCCTTGCTGACCACTTCTCTCAGCTTCTCGTTTAACTTTCGTTGCGACTGGGTGTACGACTTGGAATCTTCTTCCAGGTAGATTTTGTGCATACACACAAAAGGATTGATCCCCCTCAAGTCTCTAATCGAGTAACCTAGGGCTTTTCTTCATATCCTCAGCTCCTCAAGCAGTTTCTCCTTCTGACTGTCAGTCAGCTTTGAGTTAATGATGATAGGGTTCATCTCTTCATCATCCAGAAAATGATACTCCAAAACTCTCGACAAAACTTTCAAATTGGGTGGGGTCTCTTTCTCTTGTTCTTTGGCATGATCATTATAGAGGGCAACGTACATCTCTATCTCCACTGGGTCTTCTTCTACAGATAGATCTTTGGCTTCCAGAAATTCTAGCAGTTCCTTAACTTCTGAGTCCTCGACCTCCTGTGCTTCACCAGCTAAAGCGTGCATTAGTGGGTCTACCATGGCCTTTTCTTCCCTTACTTCATTGTAGAGTTGTTGATAGCTTTCAAAGAAATAAGATGACTCAAAGAACGAAGGGGCTTTCATACAATAGCAGATGTTGAAGTCGATGTGCTCTCCTCCAACTCTAATTGTTATCATACCCACCTCTACATCAATGAGTGCTCTACCAGTTGCAAGGAAGGGTCGCCTGAAGATAATGGGGTAGCTAGGGTCTTCCACGGTGTTGATCAAAATGATGTCATAGGGTATAAAGAACCGCCCAACTCTAATGGGTACATCTTTGACCACTCCAACTGGTCTGGTGAAGGTGCGATCTGCAAGCTGAATCCTCATATTTGTACTCACCATATCGATAAGTCCAATTCTTTTTGCAAGGGATAAAGGCATCAAGCTGATGCTTGATCCTAGGTCTACTAGACCTTTACGGGTCACATTGTCCCCAACTTGAAAGGGGATGACAAAAGTTCCAGGGTCTTTCTTCTTAGAAGGCATACACACCCTTGACAAAAGAACTGGACATTTGCGCTAGCTTCACTATTACAACGTCTTCTCCTCTTTTCTTTCTCAAGATTAGATCTTTTAGAGACTTTTCATAGGTGGGCATCTCCTCAATAGCATCCAGGAATGGGATGTCGAGGTGTAACTTCTTTACTGTGGCCATAAACTTTTCATACCTCTTCTTCAACTAGGCTTTTACCAGCTTATACGGGAAAGGTAAGTGAGGTGCATACTTGTTCAAATGCTCCTTAGAAGTTATGTTTTCAACTCTTTCCTTCGTCACTCTCTTCTACTTTGCGAGGACTTCCTCTGGTTCCTTAGCATAACATCCTCAACTAGTGTTGTTGTTGTTGTTTCTCTCTTCTCGACTGTCGACTGCACCACTGTGCCTAGCCTTAAGACAACCATCTTTGCAGTTTCATTCCCACATGAATTAGCCTTAGTGTTGGAGGGGAATCACCTTACTTGGTGGTTGATACTCTGGGATAAGCTTGCCAGTTATTGATCAATCTATTTGTTGTGTTGCTGGAGCTCTCCTATTTGAGCTGAAAAGCCTCCCATCTGTTGTTGCATCAACTTGAGCAAGGTCATGCTGTCCACGAAGCTTTTATGCATCTTTTCATTTTGATTGTTTTGCTTCTTAGAAAAAGACATCAACTCTATCATCATAGATGGTCGATGTGGCTGGTTTTGCTGGAAACTTCTCCACTATTGGAACCCTACTTGGCGTTGCTGATTTGGCAGTCCTCTGGAAGAATTTTTGCCCACCAGCTGATGAGAAGTTTTGGCTGCGTTGGTGTTCCCATAGGAAAAATTAGGGTGTCGATACTGGATGTAGCTCACATTTTATGTGTTGTCTTCATCACATTCACCTTGAACGGCTGTGTGTGGGTAGAAGTCAGACAAGTGGTCTGGCTCTCCACAGGTGATGCAACTTCTCACCATTTCTTGTTAGACTTTGCTTTTATACCCCTGCTCCTTCAAGGTTTGGACATCAGTTACTATCTTGTCCAACTTGGTAGCTAGTTCCTTGATTACCTTTGACTCTCTAGGAGTGGTGTGGCTCGTTGACTCTCAGTCGTATTCACTATCATGTTGGTTCGTGGCCATATTATCTATGATCTCTCTGGCCCTTTGAGCACTTAGTCCCAAGAAATCATTGCCAGCTGCAACATTCAGGGATTTCCTTTCTCCGACACACATCCCATTATAGAAAGTAGTGATCAGCTTGGGCTCAGAAAAACCATGGTACATGCACTCCCTCTGATAGTCCTGGAACCTCTCACATGTCTCATGTAGGTTCTTTGAGACTTTCTACGAGTACCTTATTATCTTGTTTTGGCATTTGATCATCCTTTCTATAGGGAAGAACTTGGCGATAAATGTGTTGGCTAGATGTTCCCAATTGGGGAGGCTTCCATCCTGCAGACTTATATACCACTCCAAAGCTTTGTCCCTCAGAGAGAAGGGAAAGAACTGGGTGTAGATGTAGGATATTGGGACTCTATTGATCTTAAAAGTCTTGAAAGTCCTTTTGAACGTTGTAAGGTGGTTGTACGAGTTCTATTCGATGGTGTTCCCTCCAAAACAATTATGCTATAGTAACTGGAGGAAAGTTGGCTTCACTATTACAAAAATGGCTTATAATGTCACATTTACAGGCGTCGGTTGGTACAAGAAACTGATGCCTAAACCATAAAGTGTCAGTTTAGTACACAAACCGACATCTATCTGTGAAGAGTGGCCAGACACGGGTATCACTTTTTATTTAGCATCGGTTCCTAAATAAGAAACTGACGCCTAAAATCGACCGCCAAATCCAAATTTTCTAGCGAAAAAATTACCTCCAAAATTTAACATACGTCGTCGATTTTTAGATAATCAACCGATGTCTAATGTTTTTTTCACGCGATAGAAATTGGGCCCATTGTTATCGTCATATTTCTTGAAAATAACCGACATCGATGTGTTTTCGCACGTTGTCCCCGTGAAAATGTTCACCCCATTTGGCGTCGGTTGTCTATGGAAACTGACGCCTATAGTAAGAAGTATCGGTTGTTTTTAATAACCGACACCTATGGTTAACTTAATAGTAGCTGTGTGAAGCAGACTCTTCTCCTTTCTCCTTGTCGAGAGCTTAGGTCTAGATTTGGCGATTTGTGATTTCTACCACCTGTTGCCGCCCGCCGCCGCTGCCGTAACTGCTCCTACCGCCGCCTGCTGCCGCACCGCCACCTCCTGCTGCCGCACTGCCGCCACCTCTGCCCGCCGCCGTTTCTTTCCACTGCCGTCTGTTGCCTCCGTCTCTGCCCACCGTCGCCTGCTGCCGCCTACTCCTACTCCTGCTCCTGCGCGCGCCGATCCTGATCCTGCTCCTGCCAGTCCAGCTCCACTGTCTCTGCCCGCCGCCGTCTGCTGTTGCCGTCTCTGCCCGCCACTGATGTCTCTACCCGCCACCGCCTGCTGCCGCCGCTGCACTGCTGCCTGCTCCTACTCCTGCTCCCGCATGTGCTGATCCTCTTCCTGCTCCTGTCGGTCCTGCTCCGCCGGTCCTGCTCCTGCTCCCACCTGCTCCTACTTCTTCTCACGCCGCTCCTACCGCCGTCTCTGCCACTGCCTCCGGTATATCCAATCATCTGATCCTATATAATCTAGAGTCTAATTATGCCTATAGTTCAAAAAGTGTAGTTAATACATGAATGTAGAGTGGTTAATACATATAAATCCTAGATTTGTTTAATATATTGTGTATATCATTAAATTTGTCTATTTTAATATAATCTAACATTTCTAATAATTTAGGTTTATACCATATCGAATAATGTTACAATGGAATTAGGGTTTGGTACCCTTATTCCTATCCAAACCCAAGACCACACTAAACCCTAGTTAGGATATAGTCTTGGATGAACCCACGTACCAATATAGATGTAATCCCATGATTAGGAGGTTAGTGTATTTGGTTCTTTAGTTTTGATAAAAAAGATGGTGTTATGCCCTAATATGGTTGTATATAACTCAAATGAATATTGTTACGGTAAAAAAGTAAACCCTAGGAATGGCAATTCGAAACCCAAGCCATGGTTAACCGAAAGCTAATGGGTGATAGGTTATGGATATGGTGGGGAATGCAATGCAAGGCCGCAGAAATAGCCAAAGAGGATGGGAAAGATATCAGTTTGTCCCCTAGTCAAATCACACCCAGACAAAGATTTTAAACCATCTCTCATCCATCCATCCTCGTCCGTCAAAACAAGAACATAGGAGAGAGAAAACTAGTGCTAGAGAAGTAAATCAGGTAATAAACCATAAACCTAATTAGATGATGATGTAGTAGATCTAGATCTTAGGGTATCTCTACCCTCCTAACTATCAAATATAGATCTAGATCTTGCTTAATGATGAATTCTAATGCACTCATGTGACATGCTTGGAATGTAAATGATGAACTTTGCATTTGTGTTGTTGCAGGTGTTGTTGACTTGCTGTTGATTTGCATATATTTCTTCTTCAACCTTCAAGTGAGGTATAATATTCTCACTCTCCCAACGTGCCATTAGGCTTCATTTTAATTCAAATCTTTGACATATGGAATCATGGTTTATTTACTATTTAGTATTTATTTCTTTCTTTCTTTCCGATGATGAAGATGATGATGATGATGATGATGATGACGATGACGACAATGATGATGATGACAAAGACGATGACGACGACGACGATGGTGATGATGATGATGCTCCATTCGTCGCCACTATCCACCACCTACACCTCCAGCGTCGGCCACCTTCACCTCCAACCCAGCTACCTTCACCTCCGGCTATCGCCACCACAACCTGTGGTGAGTGGTTAATTAATCAGTACTAGATTTGTACATAGGATTAATGATGCCACCATATAGTTGATTACTATTGAATAATTAGGGTTAATGATGCATTAATGAACTTAATTAATTATATTTGTACTTAGTTTCTCTAAGATTGTATAGTTGATTAATATTGAATAATCGGGGTTAATTATGCATGAATGAATTTAATTAATTGATAGGAGGGTAGGGGTGGGGTAGGGTGGAGGACTAGGGGAGGGTGAGGGGTGTGGTAGGGTGGGAGGAGGATAGGGGTGGGGTAGGGTGGAGGGCCAGGGGAGGGGGAGGGGTGAGGGTGAGGAGGGAGGTAGGGTGGGAGGAGGGTAGGGGTGGGTAGGGTGGAGGGCCAGGGGAGGGGGAGGGGGAGGGGGAGGGGGTGAGGGTGAGGAGGGAGGGTGGTGTGAGGAGGGTAGGGGTGGGATAGGTGGGAATTAATTGAAAATAATGAAAGGAGAGGACATACTCATCACACCATACCTTTTTTTGTTCTCAGTGTAGAACCATCTTCATTTCAATGTATTTGTGTGAACAAAGTTCCACATGAGTATCATTAGTTTGATTATGATGTGTCAATTTCATTGTATCTATGAAGATTATGCAAAGTTGTATGACATGCTTATCATTTTCTTTTCAAGATAAACCATTAATACTTATATTTTTCACTCTCTGTCTACTACTTTTTTTGAAAATATATAACATCATTATATATAGTTACAATGGTTAGTACTTATATTTTTCAGTCTCTGTCCACCCACAACAGTCACTATGAACTGGGCCTCTATGCCAATGTTACTGTTCCCTGATGAAGAATAATTGAACATCATCCTAGATGATCATTCCTTAAACCAACTAACAATACCCAAACATTGGCATTTTCTAAATGGAAGACACTACAAGCCTGGTGAAGTGACCCTAAATTTTGGCAATTCTTCACATGTTATCGAGGTTGAGTATGATTTGGCAGGAAATCTTGTATCAAAATCCGATTGGCGTGATTGGATTAGAAAGATGCTAGTGGGCCGTAGAGATAAGATTTTTCTCCATCCAGTTGGCCATAATACCATCAAAGTTTGGATAACCAACATCAACAACGACACCCATGATCATCTACGATGGTATGAGCGCACGATTGATGATATCAGCTCAGACAAATCTGATGATGAGGCCCCTGTTAGTTCATAAGACCACGGTAGGTCCAATTAACAAATATAATTGTCATGTCTTGTTTTGTGTTTACATTTGTTGTGTTAAAGTAATCAATCCTCATAGCTACTTTCTTTTCTGAACTTCAGGAGAATATCTCCACAATGAAAAGGCCTCGAAGTTACTGATGCGGGACTATGTTGGTGTAGTATTTAGTTGTTTATCTATCTAGACTTTTCTGTATTAATAGATGCATGTTGTTCATTTTTCTGAATTTGCTTCCTAGTTGCTTATGGAAGCTGCATATGATGGGCATAATACTACTTAATTCATACACTGACATTCTATTTTGTAAGGGTTTTTAATGCTACAACCTTTCTTTTATGTCGTTATCTGTCATGAAATGAATGAATTTTCTACATGTGTCTGAATGTGTAAATGTGAAGATGAATACATGAATGTTTCTACATGTGTGAATGTGAAAATGAATGGAACTGCAAAGGGCTACATGAATGTTTCTACATGTGTGAAAATCGAATGGAACAACAGGTTGCTAAATGTGTGGAAATTAATGTTGTTAATTTTGTAGGTTTGTGGCCTGTCGTTGGCTGATATCAATGGATGTCGTAAAACCTGTAGTTCATAACTGAACTGTAGGTTTCTCATCCTGCGACCAGCCACAGCAGGTCTGTAGACTGACAGGAAAAAAAACTTGCAATAGGTGTCAGTTATTTGTTTAAAACCGACGACAAATGGTTACAACGTCAGATAAATAATTATAAACGACGCCTAATGCATGTGATGTGGCGTCGATTATCAATAACCAACATCAATTTCCCTAATGAGGCCAGACACCACGGCCGTGCTGGCCAACACGGCTGTGGCAGCGGGCCAGACAACACGTGTGGCAGTGGGCCAGACAACACGTGTGGCAGTGGGTGATATGGTGTCAGTTATCACTAATAAACCGATGTCGATAGTGCCCCATATGGTGCCCTTTATGTGGCACGAAGGTTTATGGCGTTGGTTTCAAAGCTAATAACCGACGTGTATACCCCCTGCTGGTGCGTTTTCAGTGGCACGGGAAGGGTTGTGGCATCAGTTTGAGAACCGACACCTAACGGTTGGCCTTTTAGCAGTGCCCACATAGGTGTCACATTAAAACTGACACTAAAGGCCTTAAATAACCGACACTAAAGGCCGGTTATGTACTAGTGCTTCAACTCAAAGTTGGCAACATTGAGTGGTTGCTCAACTACTGGACTCCTCTCTTCGTTTGCCCTGACTTGGACAAAAGAGCATAGGGAGCGAGCTTCGAGAGGCTACTCAGCCATGACTTGTAAGACACAAGGATGGCTAAAAGAGGTGAAGAAGTACCTGAAGAGAAGAGGTGTGAAAGTGAGAGTGTGTTGTATAAACTTTGTGCAATAAATATTTACAATATTACATGCATATGTACAAGGTTTTTGACAAAGTGCAAGTAAAGCTCGAGTTTGTAGAATGGTATTCGTTGCCTATTCCCTGGCAACAGTGCCAAAAAGTTGACAAGCCTTAAACGTGGGTCCAAGAATGGAGACATGTCTAGGTCATCAGACTTTAGAAATTTATAATACCTGAGTGTTTAAGACTCCTACAACTGGCACAAGGTCGAAGTAGTTTAGGCTTGAATGTTGGGAATGGAAGAATAACACTTCGAAACTCAATTGTTACTTGTCTAAGCACGCCAAAAGGGTTGAGGGATAAAGTTTGTTGTAATGAGAAAGAATTACAAAGAATTAAACTAAAAACCTATCTACAAAAGGAGTTACAGGAAGGATTAAAGTTTTAGTGTTTTGCAATTTTTATAGAGGTTTTGTATATTGGAAACTAAGAAGATAAGATTATCATTAGAGTAAAGTATGAAGGAAGAAAACCTAAATGTAGCAAGCAACAATGATCTACATCATGTGCCTTCTTCTCTCAAAGAAAATTTCGACTATACATGATTTAGGTTCCCTCTCTCAAGGGTACCAGGCATGGACCAGTGTGGAGAGATTGGCTGGGGAAACCCTGATCTTGGGTACTCTCATACACCCAAGTCAAACCAAGCTCTAGAGGTTACGAGATCCCTCTCTCGAATGAGTCAAAATAAGAAACATGATTCGACAACTAGTCAAAAGTGTGGATCCTAAAGAAGAAACTAGAACTCAGACGATATAAGGGAATCATCCAACAAAAATGAGCCATACACAGAACAACAAGAGATATACTCCACATATTCCAATAATCACAAGAAATAAAAGGGTTTAGTTACAATGCAGTAGTAAAATGAAAGTAAAGTGTTATAAAAGGGAAGATAGGTATCAGTCTCCTTGATTTAGGAGAATGATATACATAGCAGCAGACTCCTAAGATAATGTTAAGTCAGTACTGGGTAGGATCCCTATCGGGGTATGACCATGTCAGGTAGTGAACCGTGATGTGTAAGGGGCATATCAGGAAAGGACTCCCTACCCGATATGGTCGTGTTGGGCTTCCGGCCCTGTCGGGTTATAGCCGTGATGGGTATAGACCATATCGGGTTGGTATCATGTCGAGTTCTGACACATATCAGGTTAGCATTATCTTAGGGTTCTCAGGTTCCTTGTTTCGGGTATAGATGGGTGAGCCGTCTCGAGTTGAAGCCCAGGCAGGGAACCGACATGTTGAAGTAGCCTTGAGGGTCATGTTGTGCTGCTTGGTGCTACCGGGTCAGGTTCTAAGTGAACTCCTCACATCCCTCTCAGGTTGGGGGTGTGCTCACCTAGTATCGTCTGACAGGCTATGGAAATCGACGCACTAGCTCATGTGCTCTAAGAGTTGGCTCTCGTAGGGTTTGGCCCGTCCCATCATAGGCTTGTAGCTGCTATTTATAGGCAACAGGCGGGTGGGAGTTGCGGCTCTTGTTGGGCCACATGTCCTTTATCTGGCACCGTTCACGTGGCTTTGAAAGGGCTGACATGTTTGTTGCCCAGCATGCCTGGCAGGGGGATTGTGTGTCAAGTTGTGAGTAAATCGCACATAGTCGTGGCGGGTAAGAACCTTGGAGGGCTGCTACATTGAGGGGTAGCCATATCACGTAATCAACTTTGTCAGGAGGTGAACCATGTCAGGCAAAGAGTTGCAGTGGCCAGGGATCCCGCACAACACCCTTATGTCGGGTTGTCGAGCTATCAGGCAGTGAACTGTGACAGATAGGAGGCGTGTCTCTTCACACGCTTACTGGGTCGGGATGGGCACCTCATTGTTGATGGGTTTGAAGGCCTGTTAATGCTCTTTTTGTGGAAGAATAAGAGAAACTCTACAAAAGATAGGATATATTATCAGGGGCACAATGGGTATTATTTCTATACAACAAATAAGATAAAATGGAGAGGAAGTTAGCTTTAGAGGCAGTTTTGATAGTAAAATATAAGCTCTAGCATCCATAAAATGGGTGTTATCAATAGGTATGACTTAGGGTGAGTTAAAACCTTAGCCATTAGATTAAAAATAGCCTCAAGATCTGCCAAATCCCGATATGTTGGTACTACTGGCTCCTCTAATTACGTGACCAAATTTCAAGTTGTCATTACTGCTGACATGTCCATTGATAGTACCGAGTTACTTTGATAATTCTTGATCGAATTACTGTAACATTGTTAGTAGTATCGACTTGCATGTCGGTACTACTGAATCTTCTCAATCCTTTCTGACCAAACTGAGCATGTGTCGGTACCACCCATTCTAAATTTAGTAGTACGGAGCTGTGTAGATTCTTGTACATTCACTTGAAAAGCATGAAATCTGAATATTAGCTCTGGAAATATACTAAATCATTTAGAAATATTGAAATTATGTTTATTTGATGCAAATAAGTATCATAGGCTAATAAAAGTAAATCATTCACATTTAATACACGATTTGACCAAAAAGTGCACAAAAATCAATACAAAATAGCATGTAAAAATGACAAATACAATGCATCAAACTCACCTAAGCTTAAATGTTGTTTGTCTTTGAGCAACACACTCTCAGATTTGTTTGAGTCAAGTTAGTAAAAGGACATAATAATATGAATATCATTTCTCAACTATACCCATTGGCGGTCCTAAATTGGCCTGCATTAATCATTGAACAATTAACTTCTATGTAGTGACAAAAAACATTCATAAAAGACATCCACCCTTAAATCAATGAACACTATCAAGAGAGAAGTTAACATCATAACCAATCAGGAATTTTCTTGATGCATTATGTAATTCCTATTCTACATTTCTCTTTCCTAACTACCAATCTACTTGGAAGTAGTTTTCCATATTAAAATTAATGAGGAGAAAAATCATATAGGTGGCCTATCAATAAGAGCAATGGATGGTATGAAATGGGTGGCAAATGAAGAATCACAAGTACATCCAAATCATTTATGCATAATAGAACATGATAAACCTACATGGTGAAGATAATGAGAAATGCATGAATCCTAATGCCTACTTTTATTGGTGAAATGATGCATGTACAAAGAGCCTCATCAACTAAATGAGAATGAAGTAAGAAAGCAAAATAATGCATCATGTGGTTGTTTCCTTCTTAATGTGAAGAGTTGAGGGCATCCTTTCTCCCTTTTAACTTTGAAACATTGACAAACCTTTTTTTTGTTTTTTTTTCCTTTTTTCATTGGCCCATTATTCTTAGTGTGATGTCCATTGTGTTTATTCTTTACTACATATCATTCATTTTTTTCCTCAGGGTATGGATGTGTATCCCTACACTCATATTTTGAAGGATAATGATATCCACATGACACATAAATGAATGAAATGGAATGTAGGAAATCTACATGAAATTGCTTATGCAACTAAAATGGTATGCACAAAAATTGTTGATGCATACTAACACATTTTTTCTCTTTGTTTTCTACTAATGCAATCAAAGAAAATTAACTATTATGTAACCTATCATTCCATGCAATGCAAACAAGATGAAATGATTTGGAGTTCTTGTTCATCTTGAGATGGTGATTCAATAATGATTGGAGGATGGGTGGAATCACATAAATAAAAGACAAAGCCTTTCATGCAATTATGATATGTCCCTCTATAATTACCTGTAAATAGGGTAACCTTAGGGTTTCTTTCTTAAAATTCAAATTAAGGTCCTGTTAACTATTTGATCAATTTAAACTCAAACCCCATATTCATCCACATTTCATGAATAATTAATATGTACATTCATATTAAATGTCCTTAGGCTGACTTGCCCATACAATTCCTCTAAGTGGTGCAACTCAAGAAGAAATTTGCAACTAAGCCAAAAAAAATTTTATATTTTTTTCATTGCACACAAATAAGAGCATATAACATTGATATGAACAATGAATTTAAATTCCACTTTTACACTAGATAGATGTGGGTCCTACAACTTTTAAAAATTAAAACTAACAAGCAAATAAAAACTACTAAAAATAAAACTAAGGATAGAAACTGTTCCAACTACCCCCCTAGGCTTGAACTTGACTATGTCCACATAGTCAAAATTCAAAATTAAGAGTTTGAATAGTGGTACCAAATTACATGAGTTGTGGTGGAGGATGTGTCATGGTGTGATCAAAGGGGTAGAAAATCCCCTGAAAATTTGGCGACCGTTGTGGCAGTGGTGGAGGTTGTGAATATCCACCAAAGTATCCTTGGTTCCAATAGTGATCAAAGAACGGTTGTTGGTATCCCTCCATCCTTTACACATGAAGATGCATGTTCTCTTGGTTGGCCAGTAGAAGTTTCTCATTCTCAAATATTGCTTGCTAATCTTGGTACAACTGTCCTACACATCATGGATGTCTGCCAATGTTTCTAATTGTTGTTGTCCTTGTTGTATTTACTGTAGTATCCCATACATTCTCTCCATAGAGTATGAGTCATCCTCTTGCGTTGGTAGTGGAACAAAATAAGTGGAGGCTGTATAATGTCATGGACGCTTGCGTGGAACCAACTTCCAATTGACTAGGATGGCTGGTTCCTCCTACTCTTCTTATTCTTCCTACTGCTCCTATTGCTGCCCTTCTACTATAGCTTCTTCTTATTCCTCCTCATCTAATAAACAATCCATAGGACACCGTATGAGGTGGATTCCTTGCTGGTTGAAGATGGCATTTGGAAGTGCCCTTTCCTTATACTGGGAGCCTACTGTATAACATGTGTATATAATACTCAAGTGTGTGTTGACGAGGCCGAACTTCTTGAAGTTCTTAAGATCAAGCTTTGGGGAGGCCTTCAGTGGTTTGGCAGTGGAGAGGTCGGGATTGAGATGGAGGGCTATCAACATGATCAACCCTCCAAAATGAATCGGAGGTTACCTTGCACCCGACGCTTGACTCCCATCATTTATTGAAGGAAGAAAATGTTGAAGTTCAAAATCATGTTTCCCAGCTCCAACATCTTGTAAAGAAAGTATAGGTCCACTCACTGGGTTTTCCCCTACCCTTGAATATATTTGGAAAGAAGGGTGTTGGTTATAAGGTGATGGAGTATGCGAGCAAAGGGATGCTTGATGTCATTTACAGAGTTGGTATGCCAACTGATGTGTTGGCCTCGTGGCAGATCCAAAAATAACTCCCATGCCGCCTCAAAGTTGAAGTTGTCAGGGTAGTAGTGGTATCCCTTTGTTGGCCATCCATATATAGCATTGAATTGCTGCAACATTAGCGTGTAGGCAGTGTTGTAGAGACAGAAGCTGATACAGTCACCTCTCCATTTATCCCCATGCCCGGGGATGATGTAGACCTCCAGTGATGTCAGGAACTTACAATTGAGATCTGAGTATGTAAGCTAGTTGTTGAAGAAGAGATGCTCACCCTGAGATCCTTGGCAATTGTAGACTTTGCACATGTTTTCATAGAAATCCAATGGAGGCAATGATCTCACAATGGTCGTACTGTGTTGCACAGATCTCCCTCTTTTGCAGCTCCTCATATATCTTGTTGATGTCGGCGTTGGGATGAGATATTTGGCCTAGTTCGGGAACCAAATTTGGAACCCCCGTTGATGAAGAAGCCTCTCACCTTGGAGCCATCCTTAGAACAAGAAAGAGTCTAAGAAAAAAGAGATCGGTGAGAGTCTGAAAGCCCGAAGAGTCTTGTACACACTTGCTCAAAGGAGGAGCAGAGAAGGTGTGAAGAGAAATGATTCACAACTCCTTCCTTTTATAGTTGTACTTGCCTCTCTACCATCACGTTGGTACTACTGATGATGTGTCAGTCGTACTAACTTTTCATCATGAATTCACGTGATCAATGGTACCGACGGTCTGAATTTGCTGATTTTGTCGATGTAGATCATTTGGTGTCAATAGTACCAACCCATCATCAGTAGTACTGACATACCCATAAATTAGTATTACTGATCGTTAGATGTAGAAGATCTCAATCGCTTAATGGTGCTCCCATGGATTTCTGACGTTAGGTGTCGATCGTACCGACTATATGTCAGTATCACTGACTTGTTAAAATTTTGTCGGTGCTTCTGAGCAGGAACTCAGTGCTTCGAACCTGGAGCACACTTTTTGTTGGTACTACTGACGAGGTGTCTGTAAAGAGGTGAGATCATCTCCTTACTAAAATCTAATGGAAAATACACAACATCCATCTTTTATAAAAATTTATAAGATAAGGGGTGTAGGCATAATAATTCCATTTAAATAAGCATGTACTAAATACAAATAAATGTTAACAATAGCAGCGGAATTTAAAAACATATGCTATTACAAAGATTTATTTTGATGTTTGAAAGATAAACTAAAAATAAATGATAGGATCTAGCAATAGTAACCTAGTCATCCTGGGTAGTTTCACACTTGATCAGCCTCACTACGATATGGTCCTATCCCTCTTCCTGGCTCTGGGTGGTTGGGATCATCCACCAAAAGGAGATAAAAATGTATGTGTCAATTAAGGATAAAGGATAATTTAACAATATAAATATGAAAAAATAAAGGTTCACTAACTATGAGATTTCAAGAGTATGAGGCAAGTACAACAAATAAGAATTTTTGCCAAGGTAAACAATAATAAGTCACATACAAGATTTAATTTTGCTACATTAAACTAACATAGGGTTGGGGCACCTACCAGACCTCAACCTCTAGGTGAGGGAGAGTAACACATTCCCAAACACCCCAATATTTTTATATTGGGGAGAGTGGTCACATTCCCCTGGGCTCATGCCCAAAACTATGGGTGGTTTGTACTCATGTACACTACATTAGTTAATTAGTCATTTTCATCATCATGCTAAAGTATTTCAAGGGAAGATATAAGAATTTAACAACATTGCAAGTGGGGCCCAAGACCCTTGAACAATTATAGTGAAATAGCAAGAATAACAAAATAGGCTCATGCCTCATTGGGAAGATAGGTTTGGGTAAAAATGGCCAACTTAGGGTTAGAATGTACATACCTCACTTGAGTTATCCTAGAATTGACTTTTCCTCAATTATAGATGTCTAGGTCCCTCTTATCCTAAGTACAAGCGTTTAACACAAGAATTAGGGTTTGGAATGAATTAAAGGTGGAAACCCTAATTTTTAGACCTTCTAGATAAAACCTCAATTTTGGATTTGAAAACTAGGTCAAATGATTGGATATATTATTCTAACTAGAAAAACATATTCATTTAGTCAATTTGAAGATTGAAATGAATTATTTATGCATTTTATGGCTTTTTAATTAGATATTTTGGTTCATTGAAAAACCTTCTCAAAAAACTTGGAAATTAGGCTCGAGAGTTATTTTTATTAGATAGGATTTATTTTTCTAAATCCATAGCCTATTTATGAATATTTTTTTGATAATCGAGTAATTAGTTATGAATTTTCTAAAATTAGCTAATCAGAAATTTAGAAAATGTCACGTGGGCTATTTATTTTGCGAAAATAGTGATATGGGGCCCGCGTGAGCTGGACCAATCACATGTGGCCAACTCTTGGTCCACTGCTTGCTTGACTTTGATCCATGAGGGATAACGATAGGGTGAAAAGTCAGTTATGCTCTTGGTCGAAAAACAAACAGAGAAGGGCGAGCGAGGGTGGTTTGGAGATTTCATCATTTGGATTGTTCGGTTCCTAGCCATGACATGAGCAATTGACTTGGAGCTTCGACTCCAGCTACACAACATGCCCACATGCATTGTCTTGGCAAGCTAACCAATTGAATACGTTGATCGGAGATCGGCATAGTTGAAGGAGCAAAAGCCACAGGGCAAGCTCCATGTACAGCCAGAACCAGGTGGAGAATACCATGGATGGTGAGGAAGTTTGAAGATGACACACAGTGGTGACTAGGCACTAAAATGTTAAAATGATATATTGGAAGCACTCACAGAGGTCACAGACGATCGATGGAGGTCTCATGATGGTCAAAGGACTACTGGGTCATCAAGACAACTAGCACCGATGTGAAGCACAATCGGTCTATAGGACATAGCAAACCAGGTCGATTAGTAATGAACTAATAATGGAAAAAGGATTGTAGGGCATCGAGGAAGCTTATACGATCTCCAATTTCATCTGGGATGGCGGAGGAAATAGGGATGTAACCGAGGTCACTAGGGACTGAAACTGATTATAGTGAGGGGTTCGGGAGTGCCAACACTAGAGTTAGATGGAGAGAAAGATCGCTTGTGGTATGGGCATTCTAGACTTGACCTTTTATAGGCGAGAAGAAGGCTAGAGGTCCTTCTGTGACTCACCAGTGGAGAGGAAGGGTTTTCCCTAGTTGGGCGTTTTATGCTCAGGACACAAGGGAGGGTGAGTGATGGCTTGTTGGAACTGAGATAGAGAGACAAATTGATAGGATAAGAAATCACATGGAACAGACGATTATAGAGGGAGAACGGAATCTCAGTTTGATCCACAGTCAAAATGGTTCCTGTCAGGAGGTAGTTGATGATATGTGTGTTGTCGGATCAGGTTGTGATCAGGATGATCAAACCTCAACCATCAGATGGCTTGTATGAGTAGGGTGTAACATGTTACATTAATTTAATGTCCAGACTTTGGTTTAATGCATGACATTATTGAAATCAAATTGATTTCTTAATAAAACTTTAATCAATTCTTTTAAAAATGATTTGAGGGGTCAAATAATGGTCAAATGATCCCAAATTTGAACCACAGGACCATCACTGTGGAATATTTCTATACCTTTAATTCTCATTTTGATTCACCTTTTGTCTATTAACCACTATATTGGTCTTTAATGTGTTGATTAATGTATAAGAATGTTGAGTTAATTTGAAATAGACTTTCTATTAACATTTTTGGACGATTTTTTGAGGTAATACTCCCTAATTAATTCAAAGGCCATTAATGAAGTTAATACCCTCATTTTTAAGCTTAATTTGGTTTTTATGAGGAGAGAGAGGTAAAGAGGGGTGATTATGATACTTATTTATTACTTGTATTTACGTTAAGTTTTATTTCAAATTTTATTTTAACAACCATTTTGTTCTTATGGATATTTTGCAACATAACTTCTAACAACATATTACTTGAGGTAATTGTGCACTAACCCTTATGTTTGCATGCATATTTACTCCAAGTCCCTCAATTTCCACAAAATTAACATTGAGGACAAATAGATAAGAAAAGTAGGATATCATTATGAATGGGATGTCATTGCAAATACATTTGAGATTCAGTTCGTTAAAACACTCCACTCGTACAAAAGGATTTCGTCCCCAAAATCTCAGAAAAAAAAAGAAGGGTGAGTCTGTAGAATCTCGTCTCCAAGTTCCCAAGTTGATTCTTCTAACCCATGATACTTTCACAAGACTTTCACTAGTTCAATTTCTTTGTTCTCAAACTGTTTCACTCAGGTGTCAAGAATCTTCACTGGTAACTCCTTGTAGGTTAGATTCTCATGAATCTCCACAGGTTCTACCCTAAGCACATCAGAAGGGTCCTTCATGTACTTTCTCAACAGCGACATGAAAGACATTATGAATCTTTTCATAAGTAGGAGGAAGAGCTAGAAGGTATGAACACTCTCCTACCTTAGCCAAGATATCAAAAGGTCCCACATAACGAGGACTAAGCTTTCCTTTGACTTTAGATCTCACAATAGTGTATAAGTTTGACTTTTAGGAACACATGGTCTCCCACTGAGAAGCTTACATCAGACCTATAATTGTCAGCATACATTTTATGGCATTCTTGTGTGGCTTTCATATGCTTCTTAATCAACTAAACCTTCCCTATCATCATTTTCATGTTATCAGTCTTCACCAGAGTACGTTCTCCCACATCGTCCCAATGCAATAGAGAAAGATAAGGTCTACCATATAAGGCTTCATATGGAGGCATCCCAATGCTGGCTTGGTAGCTATTATTGTATGTAAATTCAGCCAATGGTAGATATTTGTCCCATGCACCTCCCCAGTCCATAACACATGCATGTAGTAGATCTTATAAAATCTCTATAGTTCTTTTGGATTGGCCATCAGTTTGCGGATGGTACACAGTACTGAAATTTAGGTCAGTTCCCATCTCTTCTTGAATTTGACTCCATAGTTGAGAGGTGAACTTCGGGACACGATCAGATACTATCATCTTGGGTACACCATGCAGACAAACTATCCACTCAACATATAATTGTGTCATGCCTTCTACCTTGTAGTCAGATCTGAAAGGCAAAAAGTGGGAATATTTTCTCAAACGGTCGATTACTACCCACACAACATCACAACCCTTTTGGGTCTTCAGAAAATGAGTGAAGAAATCCATAGTTATCTTCTCTCCTTTCCATTCTAGAATTTCAAGTAGATGGAGAAGACCACCAGGTCATTGATGTTCTACCTTTACTTGTTGAAAAGTCAAACATCTAGACATATAGGGATATATCCTTCTTCATATTCTTCTACCAGAAACTTCATTGTAGGTCCTTGTACATTTTAGTCATGCCAGGATGAATTGTGTACTTAGACCCATGAGTTTCATTTAGAACTTTTTGTCATATGTCACTGACATTAGGGATCCACAATCTATGTCAAAAGTGGAGAGAACCATCCACTCTATTGGAGAAATCAGACTATGGCTTCATGGTTAAGGTCTTCATTTCTTCTAACTCAGGACTTTCTATCTTGGCAACAACAATATCTGACATGTTGGGGTGATGTATAAGCTAGCCATGTGAACATATAACTTTTCAATAGCTTCATCATTCAAAATTTCTTGAGGATGTGGTTGCCAGCAAGAAACATACTCCATGTTCTTCCATATAGATAGGTTATAGCAGCACAAGTACCAATTTTGTTTCGAATTAAGACATCAACAACTACGTTAGCTTTACCAGGATAATAAGTGATGGTAAAGTCATACTCCTTAGGATATTTCATCCACCTGTGTTGTCTCAGATTCAAGTCCTTTTGTTTCAATAGGTACTTTAAACTCTTATGATTAGAGATGACCTCGATCTTGACTCCATAGATATAGTCTTGCCAAATTTTTAGAGCATGAACTATGGCTGCTAGCTCTAAATCATGTGTAGGCCAATTTTCTTCATTTGGCTTCAACTGATGGGAGGAATAGGTAATCACTTTACCTTCTTGCATTAGAGCACACCCTAAACCTTGCTTGGAGGCATCCGTTAAAATGAAAAAGGGTTTGCCTTTAATAGGTAATGCAAGTACAGGTGCAGATGGCAGGCTTTGCTTCAACTTCTGAAAGCTATCCTCACATTTGGGAATCCAAACAAACTTGACCTCTTTTCTCATCAACTTTGTTATAGAAATGGCTAGCTCTGAGAAATTCTTGTTTTGGGTAATAATCTTCTAGACTGAGGAAACTATAGATTTCAGATGGGTTCTTCGAATCCTTCCACTTAGTTACAGACTCTACTTTTGTAGGGTCAAAAATAATGTGTCTAGAGGAGATCACATGACCCAAGAACATTATTACTATGATCCAAAACTCACACTTTGATAATTTTGCATAAAGTTTATGTTCTCATAGTGTATTGAGTTCCAGTATCAAATGTTCATGATGATGTTCTTCTGACTCAAAATATATTAAGATGTCATCGATGAATACCATGATCTACCGATCGAGGTAAGGATATAATACTTGATTCATTAGGTCCATAAAGGCAGTAGGGACATTGGTCAACCTGAAAGGCATGACCAAGAATTCATAATGCCCATATCTAGATTTGAAGTTTGTCTTTGATACATCTTCATCCTTCACCCACATCTAATAATAATCACTTCGTAAGTCCATCTTTGAAAAGATAATGGAAGACTTGAGTTGGTCAAAGAGATCGTCGATGTGTGGTAGTGGATAATAATTCTTGACTGTGACTTGGTTAAGAATGTGGTAGCCCATACACATCTGCATAGAACTATCCTTCTTCTTCACAAACAAGACAGGGGCTCCCCAAGGTGAGACACTTGGGTGAATAAAACCCATGCAGATAAGTTCTTGAAGCTACTTCTTCAACTTAGCAAGTTCAGTTGTTGCTAAGTGATAAGGTGGCTTCAAGATTGGTGAAGTTTTGGGAGCAAGCTCGATGGAGAATTCCACATCACGAGTTGGAGACAACCCAGGTAACTCTTCAGGAAATATGTTAGGGAACTCCTTCACCACTTCTACATGGTCAAGTACAGGAGATGTGGCATCAAGAACTATAGATGCTAAGTATGCCCTACACCCTTGTGAGATGAGTTTTTTGACTTTGATGGCGGAGATGATAAATTGCCCTTCTTCTCATTTTCTACCCTTGATACACATCTGACTGGCCTAAATCGCACATCCCAAAAGGAGTGGATTCATAGTAGTTAGACTTTTGTAGAGATAACCTGACTCTCAGGCCCCCACAATGATAAACGGGGTTCGGTGTAGTGATTAGGGTCAAACACATGGACAAGTTTTGGCAGTGTCAAGCTCGCAGAATCTAACACTCTTATACTCCAGAAAATGTAGGTATATTAAAAAGTGTTCCCTAAGGAACGATGGCACATAAACCAAAGTTGAACAAGAAAAACAAGAATAAGGAGAATGAACAAAAACAAAAGAAACAAGACGAAACAAGTATATGGAAGATAACTCAGGCTGGGATTCACCTACTAAGACTTCTTGCCAACATGCATCATCATCTCTCTCTCTTGCATACTCTTATCCAGACTACAAGAAACCATAAAAAGCATCTTTTCCACTCTCTCTCGAGATGAGGATAGATCTAAGTCTAGGGGTAGCCTCTCTCTCGAGATGACCACGCGTAAACTATGCAAAATAACATATGGTTTTAAAGATTTAGCATTCCAACACTCTCATGCTTTCATACCACTCCATAGCACATGATAAAAGCAACATTACTCTTTCAAGATATCTACTATCAAATGTCTCAAGATGGTAGCTAAGCATGCAAGTGAAGCATTAAAATAGGTGTATGGAGATAAATATGATGAGAATATATATATATATATATATATATATATATATTCAATAGAAAGAGACAATATACATGTTGGGAGAGCCTTAGTGGCTATTCCTAACCCAAGTTAAGGTTCTTAGACACTCATTCATGCAGAAAACATAACGGCGTTATAGAAAGATGGATACATGAAGTCCCACAAAGAGAGGAGGGAAGTACAGTGAAAAAGAAGAGAGAAGAGACGTGATACGACATGGTACTTCTTCAGATGTGGATCTAACATGTCAATGGTGTGGACTATCTTCTTCTCTCAAAGAAGGAGTCTTCAATATTCTCTCTCCTCAGCTTCTGCCTTTGGAGATCCAAGACTGGTGGATGGGATGGTATAGAATGAGTATGGGATGTAGCAACACTTTAGGGTCCTCAGGGTCCGATCTATGATCTGATGATTTGACAAGACGGGTGACTGGCCTATTTATAGGAACATTCCTATAACTTAAGCCTAGATCGCAGTCATAGTCTGTGTCGAGAGAGGTGTGAGACCGCAGTCACGGTCTCCCCTTTATTCCTCCTTTCATCGCAGTCGAATTGAGTCACGGTCTGCCACTTGCTCGTGGTCTGACAATGATCACAGTCGAGGTCAGATCGTACGTTGTGTTTGGAGAGGTCGAGTTTGAGGTTTTCTCACTCGGTCATGGCCTACATGGATCGAGAGCTTAGCAATGACTGTGACTTCCAAGCTGGTCATGGTCTAGCTTGATCGTGGTCTCCAAATACACCACAGTGCCTAGTGTGATTGGGGTTTTTGTACTGATTGTGACCTCCGTTGTGGTCACGTTTAAGCAATGATTGTGGCTTCAGTATGACCGCGATCTAACTTCAATGCATGATGACCTCAATCTTAAAGCGGCACAGAGACTTGACCATGATTGTTGAATGAGTGGGTCATGGTTGAGGTAATGACTGTGACTTAAGCTGCGAATGTTCCTAAATCATGTAAGTGAGGTTTTTGTCAGAAAGATGGTAAAATTTTGGGAAAAGCTAATAAAAGATATACTAAAAGAGGTATAAAATGTGTACAAAAAGCACATAAAATAAAGTGTTATGAACTCCCCAAACTTAGAATCTAGCTTGTCCTCAGGCCAGGTGTAGGCTCGCAAACTCGAAGAGAGAAAGAACAAACTTAGGTGAAAAAATTATAGAATATAACAGGACTGAAATATCCAATTCTTGCTTCAAGACTGGTGGCATGCATTCTAACCCTTAGGTCTCATTCCCCCTCTCTACTAGAGTCGCATAACTTCATTTTCTTATCATTTCCTTCAATTGTAAAAGGTTCCTCCTTCTCAACTTATCACCCCCTAGGTAATAACATACTAATACAAGATCTTTTTCAAGGGATAGCTTTCACACCATTTAGCTAGCCCTATGCTAATGTGTTTGGATAGGCGTAAGGCTTCAAGTGGTTTCCTCTTCTCTCTGAACTCCTCACCCACAATTATCATAAGAACAATGTTGTCCTTTTTAGTCTTCTGACTTTAAGTCAGGTGGTTTTGTGAGTTATAATTCATGATTGAAAGTGTGTAAGCTTGGCTTTGAGATTCCTCTTACGGGCACAACATATCTGCATTCATGAGTGCATCAATATACTAGCCTTGTGGAAACTTTTGGCATCTTTTTGGGCACAACTCTCATTATTCTTTTTTCTTTTTTTTTGGTTTTTTACATCTCCTTTCAGGCTTGGGTGCGAGGGATTTTTACTTGGTCTTCTGGGCGGCCAAGCCTCTTTTTAGATATGCCTTGAAAAGGGCAGTTGTTTCCCTCTCTATGGAGATGAGGATTTTCTGGTCAAAAGCATCATGTGAGGATGGTTGATCTGGAGTTTGGCTAGGTGAAGTTCTCTAGTCTCTGAGGGTTTCATGAATTAAGATTGTCACACGTACAACGTCTTATTGCAAGAATGAGATAGAGAAGTATTGCTATGTTTCTTGTTTTACTTGTATATATGTATGTGCTGCTCATTTATTTCTCTTTAGGAGGGTGAAAGTTCTACAAGTTGAAAAATTAGCAGGAGAGGAGGCTAGCTTCTGAGTTCAAAAGGTAGCTTTTGCAAAAAAAATGAACATTTTTGAGAAATTTTGAGAGGTAAAAAGATGTTAAATGTACCTCTGTAGCCCATTTATGACTCCTCCTCCAAACTAATCCTATACTGTGTCTCACAGTGTCAAAGTTTGAGTGAGATGTATAAACGAGCTTTCTTTATTCATTCTTATTGTTGGTGGAGGCCTACTTGGACTCGAGAAGCATGCTTGCGTATACTCCTCGTAGTGCTTGGTATTGTTCGTACTGCACACCCTCCACTTTGACGTCAATACTAGCTAGGGCCACCATCCAGGTTAGACAGAAGAAGCCGTAGTCATTTGATAGGGGCACCTTCTAGGGGCTCCTGTGGCAGAACGACATCTTTTTGAAGTCTTTGCCTGTCGTATTCTCATATCCTTTGCCATGACTTTTTATCATGTCAACAATTGCCTCAGCGCATGTGTTGGCCTTTTCTTCTGTGGGGGTCTTTGTTGTTGTCATATTGGTCTTCTTATTAAGTTTGAAGGCTGTGTCTGAGCTGTTATAGAGGACTGCAACCCTTTTGATGATATTGACGACCAGCATGGTCTGATGATTATCGTGAAGAATTGGCAGAAAAATGTAGTATGGTAGGGACGTCACCAGGCATTATTGCAGTCGCTCCTTTTTGTCTGATCATTTATCATTCAAGATGTCATCTACTGATAAGAAGTATGCTATGTGAGCATTTGACATGTTATCATGTAGAAGCACCTAGTAAGCTGACATCATGCTTATTGAAAGATATCCTCCTATTTTTAGTGTTTCTTGAAGGTCATGTTTTAGCACGCAAATGCCATCTCTCTTGAAGATGACATCTCTCAGTGAATCATCTTCTTTCTAGGACCTCATAATTATAGTCAGTTCTTTTAAAGACTGACTAAGACAACTCCATCTGTCGAAGTCCTTGAAAGAAGGTGTAACCTCTCCTGTCGATTCGTCTGGCTTTACATCGATCATGTCTTCTTCTTCAACCTCTCCTTCCTCAGGTTGTTCCATTGGAGGTTGCTTTGTTGGGGTTTCTGCTACCGAAGGTTGCATTGGTTCGTTATCTGACATGCTCTACAACATTTTAGTACCTTGACTCCAACCTTCTTTCCAAGCCTCAGCCCCGGCTGGCTCTGTTGGATCGACCCACATTGTTTTTAGTTTCTCCCTCCAAGTCACCTTTTCACGAAGAGGGATATATTTGTGAAGTCTCTGAGGCACAGCTTCTGAAGGCATCACCGGGTTGCTGATAAAGTGACGATTGTATATGACCTCTATTGCATTCACACCCCACAGTCCATGTAGGTCCTCATTGTTTAGATCTTCCAGGGGAATGCCCTTCTTGATGGCTTCCATCATTCTCAACACTATGAAGGTGTAGTCCCCCGAGCCATCCTCTTCTTGTGGGACCTTCTTGTTGATGGAGAAGAACTTCCGGAATCCCTGAAATTTGTCATCTGTACCTTTGATTGCTCTCTACAGACGTAATGGTATCTTTAGGTCATCTCTGGCATCCTTCCTTTTATAAATGAGTGAGATGTTGTGCATTTCGACTGTGCAGTAGTTGAGCACCATCGTCTTCTTCTCATATAGGTACACAACTATCTGTGCCCAATGCTTTACATTCCTTATAGGCAGTACTACATATCTCATTTCTTTTCTGTGAACTGTTACCTTTAGTTCGGTGACATCTGCTACCTCATAGTCTTCTTTGTAGACGAGGCTAGCTAGATGTGTTGTCCCATTGAAGACTAGTTGTCTCTTATCTGGGTGCAAAAATTCTTCTAGGAGGGTGGCACAGAGTACCTTGAACAACCTTTTATGTACTTGTGCCTTTTTTAGGAAGATCCCCTAGAAGTGACCTCTGGTTAGACGTATACCCTTGTTATTATATAGTATGTCTGACCTAGGTAGATCATCACTGAGGACGTCTTCCAAGATGTGGATGTCTCTGCATGTTATTTATGACACTGTAGACATGTGCATCTCTTTCATCTTACATGGTAGAGGGGGAGCTACTCCAAGCTTTTCTGTTCCAGCTGGCGCACTCCGCTCCTTGGCAGGCTCATTTGTGAAGAAGGTTGACAACCCACCATCCTCATCGTCAGATGTTCCTTCTTGTGTAGAAGGTGTCAGAGTTTTGTCTATAGTCGGCATAAACGTGGCTACTTGTTCAGCGTCTTTGACCGACGGTTGTGTTGTAGCCGCCTATTCTGCTACTTCTGAGGAGGCTTCTGTAGCTACATTGTCCCTGATATTTCTTTCCTCATAAGTTTGACCCAATTTGGTGGCCGCCAACATTACTAGAGCTGTCTCCATCTTTCCATCATAAAATTAATCATTATGTTCATTGTGACTTTGGAAAAGGAGGAACTCGTTGCTCTCTTAGAGGCCAACACCCAGCTCAACTAACATTTTATTAAGCTCAACAGCCCCTGTCACACTGAAATCTACTGTGACTTCTTCTCGATGAGCTACAACAAGCTTTTCTTCTAGTGACATCTTATTTATAGGCAAGGTTGATTGTTGTTCTGCTTGTCTAACACTACCTTCATTAGTTTCATCCTACCCTTCTTTATGGTTTATATTGAGGTCGAGCTCCCTTGACAACGTTGTGGTTTTCGTTGTGTATTTGTCGTTGGGGGAGCTCATTTGTTGTGGAGGCTCATTCTTTTTCTGCTCAGCTGCAAGTACCATCTTTACGTTGGCACTTTCTTCTTTCAGTTCTTATGCCTCCGTGCCAGTCCCTCCTGTGTTGTCGTCATTGTTGTCATCATGGATAGAGAGTCTTGATGAGGAGTGTGTTGGGCTTACTGAGTGCTTCACCTTCTCTTTCTTCCGCTGGCTCTCGATTTCTTCACATTCCTTATCTGAGGCCTCAAATCCTGGGACGTTACAGTCTCATTAGACATGATATGGAGATATCAAACCAAACACATAAGTACTTGTTAGAGAACAAGTGTACCAGACATACCCACCGTGAGTTTGACACATGGAACCATGATATGGTAGTCACAGTCAGTTCTCACAGTGATGGTGGTGAGTGTGATTCTTAGACCTGAAATCACTACACTCAACACAAGTCATTGGGCACAATTTGACATCATCAAACACAGTCCTAAAACATGGGTTGTTATAAAGGTGATGATTGGGTGGCTTTGACACATGGGGCTTTTGAGGGGTGAGTGATAGATATGTGATTTGTCCCTTTTAAGGGAGTTTGATATCCATGGACACTTGATGAGTAGGATTGAGATAGGTGTGCGCACGCACGTGTGAATCAGTCTGTGATATTGATGTCATACATATCTCCTCTAGTCTACTCTGAGATCAAGAAAGTGAATGAACATTGATAGGATGATTGTTCCATGCCTTGAGTTCATTCGGGATATCAGTGAAAAAGGAATTATTCACTCACTGTAACACCATTCACGTATTGTAGAATTGAAAGTTTTTCTCCAACTTTCCTTTTCACTTGGGTAGCACTGATGTGCTACTAGGCACCGCTCTTTTCTTGTGAAGTCATAAGTGTTACGGACTTTCACTGCCAACGTGAAATGGGCCTGCAGGGTCACACACATTGGATTTAACCTGGAAGAGGAGTTTATCCACGAATGATGTTTAGATTGTTTACTAAATGTGTTTAGTAGTTCAATTAAACATTCAATCAATTGACTTGACTCAGAATCACCAAGTTCAAGTGTTGGACTGATTGATTTGGGTGTCAGATTGATTGAGAAATGCATTGACAGTTTCTACACAAATCTGGACTGCCAGCTGACCAGTTCAAGGTGTTGAATTGATCGGCTCAGGACAGGGTGAACCGACCGGTTCAAGGGTTGAACTGATCGGCTCAACTGGTCCAAACGAGTCAATTTGGGTAAGTCTGGTTGGTGAGAAATTTCTCTTCATTTCACTTGTCCTATTTGATTGGAACAAGGATTGGTATTTGGATCAATTCGGCAGTGAACCGACTGGTTTAGAAGTGAACTGCCTAGTTCAGGTGCCCCAACTGACCAGTTCAGGTGTGAACCGATCGGCTCAGGTCCCCAACCAATCGGTTCATGCTTTAACCGCCCGGTTCAGCTGTAGCAGTGTACAAATTCGTGGAAAATTTGATCCCTTCTACTCCTGCTTTAGTCCCGCATTGCATGGGGGTAGAGAACCCTGACCCTGACCCCTCCTATATATAGAGGGGTATAGGGGACTTCTCATAGCACAAATCAGACCACCAGTTGCTCTGCAAAGTTGTCATTCTCTCTGTTTGTGGTAACCCAGAGGGCCTAAGTAAGTTCTACCCGTTCAGGGAGGAACAACAATGGAAACACAATCGTAGAAAGGCGACTGGTGGTGGGAGATCATGTTGGTGACTAGTACACTAACAGAAGGGGACAACTCCTTCATGTGTCCTATAGGACATGACGACTGGAGTTCCAGGTGGTCCGTGTGGACTACTTCAGAGACGGGAGATTTCTACCACTCAGAGGAAAGTTGTCAATTTGCCAGTCTAGGTGCGACTAGGAGACGTCAGTCCAGGTGTGACCAGGAGCTGCACATACACCATCCAAGACTAGAGGTGAAGATTGCACTAGTCGTGAGGTAATGTCTCCGAGAAAGCCTCGGGACAAGGTACTCCTCTACAAACCTTCCTACTTACTATATATATGTTGACGTGATTCCTTCATACTGGGTTTGGGGAGATGAAAATTTTGTTTCCACTGCCTTCTCTGCCTCCCCTAAAACCCAACAGTTGTATTTGGCATCTTCCTCTTCTTCTACACTGCCAACTTCATTCGCTGCTTTGTGCTCTTTTTCTCCTTCATTTCAATTTGGGAACTGCTCTTCCCTACTATAATTGTTGGTTCTGTGTCAGCTCGTAGTGCCCCAGAGCACATCTTTTCAATGTCGTCTTGGGTTGGCTGTAGCTTGTGGGCGTCATAAAATGCCATCTCTGGAAGGGGGAGGAGACTCTTTGATCTGCTCTACATGAAGTATAGTTTCTCCCCCTTTTGTTCCAGAATACCCGTGCTGACGAGGGACTTGATACCTATCCTCAATTGTCCCTCCATCTCCTTGTACTTCTGGACCTCTTCTACATCCATTAAGTATTTGGTGGTTTTGTTATCTTGCCACCCATGCAGTATCCAGAGTTCCTTTTACTTCCCCTCCTACTGCCGTAGATAAACGTTCAATTAATATTTTTCTGATATTTACTGGCTTTCAGTTTATCATTAACCAAATTAGGAATATTTCCCCCTTGCTAACTATTTCCATTTCTGAACTCGTGTAAATTGTGTAAGTTGTAATTTTCTAGATTGTGCAAATGAAGCACGAGGTGATCAATAAGGCTTTGGAGTTCTTTGAGTTGTGTTCCTCTTCTCTGGTCAGCTCTTCCCATAGTTGATTGCTATCATAGGTGACTGATTCCTTTTCACTTGGGGAGATGGAGCAAACTTTTGCTTCTTCCTCTATCTCCATAAATATCTTGTTCAACATTTCCTCCATGATCATGTAATACTCACCTCCTAGTCTTACTTGTAGTTTATAATCCCCGCCGCCCACCTTCCTTGTCACACTACTTGTGGGGACTTTTTTTAGTGAAGACGAGAATTCCACAGTCAGCCTCTTGTAGGACTTGGCCTCGGGTGTGCATAAGGTGTGTAAATTTGCACCTTCTAGAAATTTGACTACCCTATCATAGATTCCCATCTTCTTGAAATCCTCTACATCTAGGTACCAAGTCAGGCTGCATTTCTTATTCTGGTACATCCAAACATAGGTAGACTGGTGTACCGTTTTTTTTGGCAAGAATGGGGATTCACCAGACTCTGCAGATGTCTCCCCTATGACTTCTTTGGCTTTGTCTGCCTCCTTCTCCTTTGGCTTCTCGACAACTAATGATTTTGCCTTCTTGCTACCCTTAGTTTCCTTGGGTGCAACTTTTCATTTCTTCCTCTATACTATGCTCTCTGATTCTCTTGGTTGATACTCAGAGGTCTCTGTTTTCTCAATTTTTTCTGTTTCTTATAGAGAGTCCTTTGATGTTAGGTGACCCAGGATTCTTTTATACTGTTTGAGTTTCAGCTGCAACTCAACCCGTTTGTCCATTGGCAGAGAAGTGTTCTTCTTTAGTGCTGTTGTTAGGCTTTGCACTATCTTCTCTGCTTCCTTCAGGGATGTTGCCTACTTGGAGATGGAATCGCTATTTTCTAGAGAAGACATTCTGCAAAATTTTCACAATGGATTAGTTTATAGTTGATTTAATAGTTATTAGTCTTCTCGAGATTATCTAGGGAAATTTATTAAGTTTAAGTATATATATATAGGGACCGCGATCTACGGTCTTGTTAGTGATTCAAGGGACACTACGGTTGTGGTCTTTGAAGGAGGTCGTGGTCGCAGTTGTATTGAGGAGATCACAGTCACAATTTTTTTCACGATTGCAGTATTATTCTATGTATTGACAAGTCACATTCGAGGGGACCGTGACTTCAAGCAACGATCTCCAACATAGTGACTCGTAGTGTGAATTTGAAATTTAAAGCATTGAGAAAGCACCGCAACCGACTTAAGGTGGATGAACACACTATGGTCGCGGTTGCAGTGGAAGCGGACCACAACTCACAATCTACATGGTCCAATCGTTCCGCTTCTCTTCTTTGTCTATTGATTGGTGGTGCAAGTTGATCAATTGTAGACCTGCTCGTCGGCGGGTAGTTGCCCCTTTATTTGTATTTTTAGTTGCTATTTGCAAATGCCTCCTTTAGGGAAGTTTGGATAGCAAGAGAAATCGGTGGCGGTTCGATAGATGTCTGTCAATTATATCGAATCGGAAAAATGGGATATGGCGTGGGGAAAAATTGGTAGCGGCACAACGGCGGGTGAAAATCATAAAAACGGCGGTAAGAAGGGCAAAAATAGGGTTTCCCTGTTACCTTGTTTTTCGGACATGATGGAAAAATTGAAGAAGGTAGGCGCATCGGTGAGTCTACTATGGCAGAAGATCGTCGATCGAGACAGAGTGGCTCTTCATCGATGTAGGCTTAAGTTGGTCTCAGGAAAGCAAGAAGTGAAAAGAGTCTAAGAAACTGTGGTTTTAGTATATATAGTAGAGTGACTGTGACTCGTTGACCATAGATAAAGAAGGAGTGACCATGATCATGGTGTACTCGAAACATGACTATGGGTCACAATCTCTTCTATTTCAACGGAGACATCAGGTCATGATCAAGGTGACTAAACATAGGCACCGCAGGTCGCGGTCTTGCCTGATGCAAGGTTATACCACGATTGTGGTCAGAGAGCTTGATCAAAGCAAAAATTGTTTCTCTAATTAAATCATCCTTTTGAAGGGAGATAAATATGTACAAAACTTACAGGAGCAGAAAACTAATCAAACTAAAAGGTAGAGAAAAATAAAGTTTAAAGAATTGGCAAAAACTTGGGTTGCTTCCCAAGAAGCACTTGTTTTAAAGTCTCTAGACAGACTTCATAATCCTTCATTCGTCAGGTTTCTCGGCTGGGTGTGTCAACTCCTCATTTCTTTTCTCAGGTGACTAATCTGGTTCCTCCGAACTAATTTCAGACCTTCGTACAAAAGCCTCATCTTCATAAAATCTTTTACTCTATGGCCATTGACCTTGAAAATTCTTGTTTTCTCCCTTGAATTTCCATCATTCATGATGGGTATATCTTCACCATAGAGAAGGGGCCCGACCATCTTGTTCTAAGTTTTCTAGGAAAAAGCCTGATGCTTGAATTGAAAAGAAGCACTTTATCACCTTCACAAATATCTTCGTTCTTTAGGTGGGCATCATGCCACACCTTAGTCCTTTGTTTGTAGATTTTTGCATTCTCATAAGCGTGCAATCATAGCTCTTCGAGTTCCTATAACTGTAGGAATCTTTTCTATCCTGTCTTCTCCAAGTCCATGTTCAAAAACTTGATCGCCCAAAGGGCTTTATGCTCGAGTTCAAGAGGTTGGTGGAAGGACTTACCATAGATCAACTTGTACGGTGTTGTGCCTATTGATGTTTTATAAGCTGTCTTATAACCTCAGGGAGCATCATCGAGCTTCATAGACCAATCTTTCCTAGTACGGCTGACTGTTTTCTCCAATATCTATTTAATTTTCCTGTTGGAGACCTCTACTTGTCCTGAGGTTTGAGGATGATAGGGTGTAGCAACTTTGTGTTTTACCCCATATTTCTTTAATAGCGCCTCAAATTGCTTTTCTCCAAAATGTGATCCTCCATCACTTATGATAGTGTGGGGTACTCTGCAGCGTGGGGAAATGGTCTTCTCAAATAGCTTAATCAGATTTAGAATTGCAAGTTTGGGTTGCTACTGCCTCTACCCATTTGGACATGCAGTCAACGGCTACTAGGATGTATTCGTATCCTTTTGATGATGGGAAAGGGCCCATATAGTCGATTCCCCAAACATCAAAGATCTTCGCTTCCAGCCATTCATCCATAGGCATCTCACTTCTTTTACTAATATTTCTAGTAAGTTGGCATTCCTTATATGCCTTGACAAAAGATGTTGCGTCTTTGAATAGGGTGGGCCAGCAAAACCCAGATTGGAGCACTTTTGCAGCCATTCTTTCTCCACTGTGATGCCCTACATACGGTGAAGAATGGCATTCTTTTAGGATTGATGGAACTTCTTCCTCTGGTATACACCTCCAATACAAATTGTCAGAACACCTTTTAAACAACACTAGATTGTCCCAGTAATAGTTCTTAACATCATAGAAATGATTCTTCTTCTGGTAGTACATTATGTCAGGTGGCAGTTGGCCACAAGCTAGATAGTTACAAATACCTATGAATCATGGCAATCTCTGCTCATCAGACTGAGCCATCAATAGTGCTTCATCAACATAATTGTCATTCACAGGTAACTGATTCTCTTCATCAAAAATGATTCTAGACAAGTGGTATGTGACCACATTTTCTTTTCCTTTCTTGTCTATTATTTCATGATCGAACTCCTACAACAACAGAGCCCACATTAACAGTCTTGGTTTTATATCTTTATTCTGCATGAGATAACGTATCGCACCGTGGTCAGTATATACTTTAACCTTGGACCCTATAAGGTATGATCATAACTTATCAAACGTGAAAAAAATCACTAACTTCTCCTTCTCAGTGGTGGTATAGTTTACTTGGGCTTCATCCAAGGTGAGACTGACATAACAGATGACATGGTGCTTTTTGTCTTTCTTTTATCCTAGGACCATGCCTATGGAGTAGTCACTAGTGTCACACATTAACTCAAATGATAGCTCCCAATCTGGAGCTTGTAGGATTGGTGCCGAAGTCAAAGCTTTCTTTAGAGTCTCGAAACTTTTGAGCATTCACCATCGAATTTGAACACTACGTCCTTGATCAACAAATTTGAAAGGGGCTTTGAGATTTTTTGAGAAATCCTTGATGAATCTCCTATAGTATCTAGCATGGCCCAGGAAACTTCTTACCCCAGTCACAGACTTTGGTGGTGGGAGTTTGGAGATGGCTTCGATCTTGCTTAGATCCACCTCAATGCCCTTCTTGGAAATTTTGTGTCCTAGGACAATGCCACACTGAACCATAAAGTGTCACTTCTCCCAGTTTAGGAATAAATTTTTCTCCTCACATCTCTATAGAACTAAGGATAAATTTCTTAGGCAAGCATTGAAGTCTGTTCTGTAAACTGAGAAGTCATCCATAAACACTTCAACTATGTCTTCTAAGAAGTTAGTGAACATAGAAATCATGCAATGTTGGAAAGTTGCAGGAGCATTACTAAGCCAAAAGGCATTCTTCTTAAGGCATATGTTCCATAGATGTACATAAATGTCATCTTCTCTTGATCATCAGGGTGGCTCGGAACTTGATAAAATCCAGAATATCCATTCAAGAAGCAGAAATAGTCGTGGTGGGTAAGTCTTTCTAAGACTTGGTCAATAAATTGCAAGGGAAAATGGTTTTTCTTTGTGGTTGAATTTAGTTTTCTATAATCTATGCACATTCTCTAGCCTATGATAGTTTTTGTGGCTACTTGTTCACCATTGTCTCCTCTCACTACAATCATTCCCCCTTTCTTAGGTACTACATGAATGGGGCTCACCCAGTTGCTGTCACTTATTGGATATATAATCCCTGCATCTCGTAGTTTCAATATTTCCTTCTTGACTACTTCTTTTAACATTTGGTTCAATTTCCTTTGAGGATGCACCAATGGCTTCACAAATTCTTATAAATTTATCATGTGCATACACAGGGCTGGGTTAAGTTCCTTGTTGTCCTCAACAGAGTATCTGATTGCCTTTTTATGCTCCCTAAGCTCTTCCACGAGTCTTTCTCATTGTTATTCTGTTAGGTTTGAGTTGACAATGATGAGATTCCTTCCCTCATCATCCATGAACTCGTACTTCAGTCCTTTGGGGAGTGGTTTCAGTTCTGGCTTTGTCTTGGGAGCTTCTAGCTCTTCATTTTACTGTTCTAGAGAAGCATATTTCACTGTCTCAATCACTTTTTCGTTGTCACTGAGATTTTCTTCTCCTTGGTTCAGATAATCCAGTATCTGAACCACTTTTGGTTATTCCATAAAAGGGTTCAGGTTGTTCATGGCCCTCATCAAGGGGTCCACTATGGCCTTTTCTTCTTGAACCTCCTCACAGTATTGGTTTTAGCTGTCCATGAAGTAGACTAATTCGAAGAGAGACGGTCCCTTCATGGCATCCTTCACCTTGAAGTCTATGTGGTCATTTCCAACCTGGAGGGTTATGATTCCTGTGACGACACCTATGAGGGTTCTTCCGGTTGCCAAAACTGGTCATCTGAATATCATAGGACGCTTTGGGTCCTCGTCAGTGTCTATCACAATGATGTCATAAGGTATGAAGAATCATCCCACAAGGATCATGGCATCTTCCACTATACCAACGGGTCTATTAAACATGTGATCCACCAGTTCAATCCTCATATTCATCTTGACCATGTCAGTGAATCCCAATCTTTGTTCCAAACTTAGGGGCATGAGGCTAATGTTAGCTCCCAAGTTTGCTAGACCTTTCCTTTCAATGTTATCACCAACACAAAAAGGGATGTTAAATGCTCCAGGGTTTTTCTTCTTAGTTGGCAATTCAGCTTGTACAAAAGTAATAGACATATTTTCCAGGTGTACTGCCTCAACATGGTTCCCCCTCCTTCTCTTAGTGATGATATCTTTAAAGAACTTTGCATAAGTGGGCATCTCCTCCAAGGCATCAAGAAATGGGACATCTATGTGCAATTTCATCGCTGCTTCTATGAATTTTTCATATCTTTTCTTCAGGTGTGCCTTGATGAGCTTGTATGGGAATGGAATCCTTGGTGCATAGGGACTTTTCTTCATAAATATTTCCTCAACATGATCTAGATCCCTAGCTTCTGACTTTTCTCTCTACTTTCCTCAGTAGGCTTTCCCTTACCAGCAGACTTCTCAGAAGCAACTTCTCTCCCAGGTCATAGTTCTTCCTCTTTTCCTTCCTATGGCCCATCCCTAGTCTTAGAGTTAATTAGCGTCCTCCCAGATTGGAGGGTATCCATTTTTGTAGTCTTTGTATTCAATGAAATTTTTCCCGAGGGATTCTTTACTAACTCTGCCAATTGCGTGAGCCATTGGTCAATTTGGCATTGATGTGTCTGGATATCTGCCATATGGACTTGCATAGTTTTTGGGATGTCAGAATTAGCTAGGGTACTTTGGGCCAGTTGATTGTTCACAATAACTTTCTTCTTAGCAAAATCAAATACTTGAGTTACTAAGTCTTGTTGGCTGTTATCTTTTCCTTTCCCCGACCCTTGGCTTGGTCCTGCCCCTTGGCGAGTATGGTTCTTACCTTGTGCAGAGTAGTTATTCTTATTGTTCTGATAATTGGTTATCTGAGTATACTGTGTTTGTCTAGTCCTCTTTTCGAAACCTAGCTATGGTTTTTGTGAATTAGTCAGCTTGTGTGAATTCTTGGTTGCATCCTTATTTCTGTAGCTGAAACTAGGGTGGTCTGGCCTCTAATAATTGGCATAGGAAATGTTCTGTGTAGTCTCTTCTTCACTTTTGCTTTCTTCACTTTCCTCTAGCCTGGTTTAGATACAGTTATCGACCCCGTGTCCTCCTTCTCCACATGTGGCACACTTCATGACTTTCTTGGTATGCTTCTTGCCTTTGACTCCAATATCTTTCAGTTGTTTCACATCAATTCCTATTTTTTGAATTTGAGCTATTATAGTTTCTAAAGCCTTGGCTTCCATATATGATCCTTCATATCCTAGCTACTTCGATGGCCCTCTGTCATTCCTATCATAGTCTATGCCTGCTTGAAGTTCATCCATGTTTTCTATTATTTTCATGGTTCTGCTTGGCTTTTTCCCCAGGAAGTCACTACCTGCGGTAGCGTTCAATGAATACTTTTCGTATGAGTCAGCCCATTGTAGAAAGTGGTTACTTTTGGGTTTTAGGGGAGACAGAGAAGGCAGCGAAAACAAAAATTTTCTCCCCCAACCCATATCGAGGAAACGCGTCAACGTCTATATAATAGGAAAAGATGGTTTGTGGAATCATACCTTGTCCCGAGGCTTGCTCGGCGACAATACCTCGCGCAATGCGCGGTCTTCAACTCCGGTCTTGGACGGTGTCTGTGCAGCTCCTGGTCGCACCGGGACTGACGACTCCTCCTCCTACCGGACTGTCGGATGACAGTTGTCCTCCTAAGCGGCAGTGTCCTCCCGCCTCTGTAGTAGTCCACACGGACCACCTGGAACTCCACTCTCCTTGTCCCACAAGGAAGTGGAAGGAGTCGCACCCTCCTGTTGACGTACTAGTCGCCAACACACTCTCCTGCTACCAGTTGCAACTGCAGTTGTCCTTCCCTTGCTGCACCTCCCTTTTGCGGGAAGCACTTGCTCGGGATCTCTCACGGTTACCAAAACCAGAGAGAACGACAACTTCGCAAAGCAACCGGCTTGCATTGAGTTGTACTTTGAGAAGCCCCCAATACCCCTATATATATAGGCGGGTCATGGGACAGGGTTCTCTGTGCCCGGCAATACGGGACTAAAGAAGGAGTAGAAGGGTTCGAGAATTTTCCACAAAAAGCAACCGGTTCGCAACTTGAAATGATCGGTTCACAACTCAACCGATCGGTTCGGCCATTGAGCCGATCGGTTGGACCTGAGCCGATCGTTTGGGGCACTCCAACCGATCGGTTGGTGCCCTGAACCGATCGGTTCATGGTCCTAATCCGGCCCAAAAAGACTTTCCTTGTTTCGTTCTCAATTGGTATCGTATACCAATGTTATTCCCAATCGAATTGGGCAATTTGAAACCAAAGGAAAATTCTTGCCGACATGACTTTCCCAACTGGTCGGTTGCACCAGTTGAGCCGATCGGTTCAACTCTTGAACCGGTCGTTTCAACCTAGGCATGAGCCGATCGGCCTGGACACTCCAGCCGACCGGTTCAGCACCTCAGCCGACCGGTTCATCACATGAGCCAATCGGTTGGAAGCACAGGTTGGGCAAAATCAGTCAATTGCGATTTCAATCAATCCGATACTCCAATCAATGCGTCCAACACCTTGAACCATATGATATTGAGCTATCGACTGATTGAGTGTTTAATTGAACTACTAAACTCCTTTAGTAATCAATCTAAACATTGCTTGTGGACAAAAACTCCTCTTCCAGGTTAAATCCTATGTGTGTGACCCTGCAGGTCCATTTCACATTGGCAGTGAAAGTCCATAACACTTATGACTTCACAAGCAAAGAGTGGTGCCTAGTCACACATCGGTGCTACCCAAGTGAAAGTAGAAAGTTGGAGAACAACTTTCATCCTACAATCCGTGAATGGTGTTACAGTGAATGTATAATTCCTTTGTTACTGATATCCCGAATGAACTCGAGGCATGGAGCAGTCATCCTGTCAATGTTCATTCACTTTCTTGATCTCAGAGCAGATTGAAGGAGATATGTATGACATCAATATCACATACTGATTCACACATGCGTGCGCACTCCTATCTCAATCCTACTCATCAAGTGGCCTTGGATATCAAACTCCCTAAGGAGGGACAAATCCCATATCTATCACTCACCCCTCAAAAGCCCCATGTGTCAAAGCCACCCAATCATCACCTTTATAACAACCCATGTTTCAGGACTGCGTTTGATGATGTCAAAGTGTGCCCAACGACATGTGTTGAGTGTAGTGATTTCAGGTCTAAGAATCACACTCACCACCATCACTGTGAGTACTGACTGTGACTACCATATCATGGTTCCATGTGTCAAACTCACGGTGGGTCTGTCCGGTACCTTGTTCTCTAACAAGTACCTATGTGTTTGGTTTGATATCTCTATATCATGAATAATGAGATTCTGTCATCAACCAACACCACAATTCAGTCTTGTGTGTCATTGTTGTCTATCTACCTTCCACAATGACATCTGACCAGGGACATAACAAGAATGTACAAACTCTTAGCATCCGTATGATCTCATCGTTCAGGTCCTCAACCTGAAAGCATACATCATTGAGTACTGTCATTCTTTAGACATTCAATCTGTTCTATCACTATCTCATATGACTGAACCAGAAAGAATTGGAAGCTTGCCTTTGATGTTTATCAAATCAATCTTATGTATCCCACCAATCATCCCATGATTGGCTCTCAGGGCATACATACCAACAGACTCCCACTTGCAATGCGAGCCAATCACCCTTGAATCATATTCATAGTGATCTTCAAACATGTCCCACATGTTACTGTGCTCTAGTGCGAACATAGTGAGTAATGGCAACACCTTGCCAAAGTCTGTATAAATTACATGTCTCTCATCTCTTCGCTGTACGTCACACGTATGAGATGGAGTTGCCGTAATATGCGATCTAGTATTCCTTTGCTAACCTTTAGCCACATTGCATGATCAAGGATTCCAGACTTGTCATCAATGACCGGAATATCTATAAGTTCATCTCATGAACTTCTAGATCCATATAGTATCCACTGATGTTATCTAACACATGGATACTCGGCATTTCCCTTTTAAATGGTTTTATTGGAACATTTCCAATAATCAACGAACTTTCACTTTTATACATCCTATGTATATTTTGCAATCAATTTTCTGTCCTTTTGGAAGTTCGCATCAATGTAACTCTTTACATCGAACTCTTCCTTATATCCATAGAACTAGTACTTCCCAAGTACTTATCAAGTTCTTATGGTATTCCAGTAACCCTTACTGGAAGTAGACAGACATCCACTCGTCATGTCCTACATACGAGTTATCAGGATGAGCACATCATATTGCCATGTCCTACATACAAGATGATGAATGCATTTTATTCTTGCCATGTCATACATGCAAGACAATGGGATGATTACATACATGATAGATCCATATCTATTCTTAGTGTTCCCATTCTTCATAAGAATTGGACACTTGGCCTTGGGATACTAATATCCATATAACATGGACAAGTTTTCTCCCACTGAATCTGTGCATACTGAACCCTTCAGTACAGATTGCCAATGTATGCTCTCTCTTTTCCAGGTCAAGAGATTTGTCGAGAACTATCTCTATAGATCTCTATTCCTGTCATATAGGAAACATCTCTATCTTCCTTAAAGATAATTTCCACTTTTGTATTTCCATTCTAGAACAATCCCATTTCACATCAATATGTGGAATGTGAATACGCTCCCACTAAATCACAGATCCCGTCTTTATCTTTGACATATCAGTCAAACCCTTTGACTATACCATCAAAGTAAAGATCCAATTTTGAGTTGCTTATACTCAATCAATCACATTGATTAGTCCATTGTAACTTATAGACTTCATTTGCATTAGTGGATTCATAAACCTTATAGGTTGTGTCACGTACACATCCTTGTTTTATTCCTCATAGGAATGCGGTTTTAGTATCCATATGCCAAATGTGTCAGTCATTAAGTTGCAATCAACAAGCATCATCCTTCTCAAAATGTTATCCATGTGTCTTAACACTTAAGACTTATTTGCACTTATGGACATGATCCAATGAATGCTACCATCAAGGTCATACCTTATGGCTCACATGGAAGTCATTTAGGATGTAATGGTTTTATACCATAACTCAAAATATGATTCCTCATATTCATCTGGATAGTTGACTCATCATATGAACAACTCATCACATAGATAATTGAGGTGTATCTGTTAAAGATATAAGAACTCACAACCCTTGTGATTCTTAATTTCTTTTATTAGTGTGGGGTATTCATTTATTAAGAAGAATTCAGTTATTTGATAATCATTCTCTAACTCCTTAGAGTATGATTCCTTCTTGATTCAGACATCACCATGCCTTAATCATGAATTCGCTATGATATACTATCATAATTACTCATAAGGATCTCAAACATTTGGTTCAAGTATTTCATTCATTGATCTCATCAAGAATTAACACTTTACCAAATTTGTACTTCATCTATGATAATCTTGAACACTTCAAGATATTCATATTGGTATTTCTCCAAACACCATTTGAAGTATTAGCATTTATTCCAATAGGTATGTAAATACATCACATGTATTATACCTAATAGGATAATCATTCTCCCACTACCATTAGTGAAGATTGATTAATCATGTCCAAGATATTCATGTCTCTTACTGGTTCTCTAACCAAAAGAGTCTAGATTTATCCGTCATATGGAAACTAGAAATGAATTTCTTATGATATATGCTAATTTAATTGTTTGAGTTATCAATAACTTTAGGTATCATTTTATCTTATACATACCATGTATTACAAGATAAACAAGGCATTGCCACAAAGATCATATCTTTAAGATTGAAACATCAACTTTATTAATTGCCATCATTGTCATACAATATGCAATAATAAAGTGTTTCTATCTATTGGAAATAAATGAAATAGCAGTTCTCAACTCCATTTCATGCCCTTTAGGCTGAAATAAACTGAAAGATACTCCTATCTATGGCAGCAACACTTGCTCCAATGATGGGTACTTCTTTCTTGGTCCTTTCACAAAGGCTATCACTTCTTTGCGGATATTACATATCATATATGACATATCCATATCTTGGTATCATATACCTCATATAAAGAAGCGGTTCATTTCATGATACCTTAGGTGGAGATCTCCATCCCCTCCTTCATCTTCTTTTGTTCTTCCAGATATAGAGGTCAATCCCTCATACACCCTTTCCCCATGTGCCTTGAAGCTGAAGACGGCTTGGATTGCTGGCTAGCATTAGAACACTTCTTTGCTTTGCCCTTGTCCTTGCCCTTAAAACTTACCTTTTCTTTGATCACATCAAAGATTATGGTTTGTCTTTCTTCATCTTTGCCTCTACTATCCTCAACATGTCTAACAACTTTGTCAACGCTTGTCAAAGTTGTTCATGTTGTAGCTTATCATGAATTGTATGATTCTCGCAACATTTGCAGTATCATACCAATAGCCAACCCTTGGCTCAGAGGGAATCCTTCTCAGTCAGGTTTTCCACATACCCAATCACATTGAGTGTGTGAATCCCTTACTGGATCTCCTTCTGTCATGACATACTAGGACAGTGTCTTAGAGACATCATATGTCTCATGTTGTCTCTGCAACTCACAGTTTAGAGAACACAACATCAAGCACTCCTCATCAATGTCATCCTCAGTATGCTTCCATAAGCATACTTTCAGCCATTGATGTGGTGGGATCGAGTTCATCTGGTTCTGGTATAACTAGGACTTAGAGATTTCACTCTTTGATTGAGAACACTTCTCATCATCATCCTAACCAGTCGTGGAATTATTCCCATTTAATTTGTTGGTCTCAAAGACCGATCGCAAATAAAGTGATTTGTTGATTAACCATTTATATTAACAAAAGGGAAATATATGCAATTTTAGTCCAAAACTCTTTTTGACTTGTTTGATTGATTTGAAAAGTTGACGATAAAATTAGGCCTTTAATTAATTATCGCTCCCACTATTTTACTTCAAATTGATAGCCCCCACCATCAATTCGGAAGATTGCAGCGTACAACCTTCTAGTGGGCAAGATCCTGAAATCCTCTAAGTCATGGACCAGCTTGGGCTGTCACCCACAACATAGATCTCTCAGGTAGGCAACTTTTGCCAATTGCATCATATGCAACTCTTGATAAGATGTCATCTACAACTCCTTGCAATGATCATCTCCATGCCTCAAGGCGCTAGATCCTATCTAGGTCACCTTGTTAAGTCCAACCCAAAGCAAACACGATGAATATGCACCCTGCTTGGGCAGACCCACACATTCATCCTTCACACTTCCACGAGATAGACGGTGCACCACGCTTGGGCGTGCCCACACTTGGTCGATCAAGCTTTTTACGTGTGTCACATTTGGAAGGCATCTAAAACTTAATATTTAATGAGGGATTTGGTTTTATATACATATCCAATCACCACAATACATAGTACGTATCATATACATGCTATATGCCACAGAAAACATGCACAAACGATAAAAAGCGATGATTATGGCCATCCTAATGTGATTCCTCGAGCCAAGAGGAATCACGGTCATCTAGGTCTACATCACATGCAACCTGTACAAGATGAACTCTGTGCCTTGCCTTCCGAGTTGATCAACTCATCTCATGAATGATCTGTACTCTCCAGCCGGTCGTCTGGGTGCCACCATCCGATCGGTTGGCTCCTCCAACCGATCGGTTCGCCTGGTCGTCGTGCATCTCGTCATGTCCTCCACCCGCTCGTCTCGCTCCTCGAACCGGTCATCAACCGATCGGTTCACTCCTTGAACCGACCGTCTGGAACGTCAACCGATCGGTTCACGCCTTGAACCGATCGTTTCAGCTGTCGTCTTGATGTCCATCGGTCTTCGACATAACAGGAAATAAAAATCTATCCTATCTATTACATTGCTTTAAAAGGGAAACCCCGAGTTACATTCGGGGGGAGCAAAGGTAGGAAAGAATATCGAATTATTTCGAGTTACATCAGGAATAAGAGAGGGAAGATCGGTGCGCAGACCGAGATGCAAGCAACCACATACAACCAATCACAGATAGGGGTTTATAGGCCATAATCATGCTACACACATCCACCACAAAACTCGTTTAAGGGCGACGCATATCAAGTGCATTAATAATACATATCATATATGTAATTAGGGATTTGTGGATTTAGGATTGGACATGCATAAAGCCGATATTATTCGCATCACATGCAATAAATAAAGGCGACAAACCAAAATCGATCATATCGATATTCCTAAAATATAGAGCAGTTGACGTGGCTCTGATACCACTTTTGGGTTTTAGGGGAGACAGAGAAGGCAGCGGAAACAAAAATTTTCTCCCCCAACCCATATCGAGGAAACGCGTCAACGTCTATATAATAGGAAAAGATGGTTTGTGGAATCATACCTTGTCCCAAGGCTTGCTCGGCGACAATACCTCACGCAATGCGCGGTCTTCAACTCCGGTCTTGGACGGTGTCTGTGCAGCTCCTGGTCGCACCGGGACTGACGACTCCTCCTCCTACCGGACTGTCGGATGACAGTTGTCCTCCTAAGCGGCAGTGTCCTCCCGCCTCTGTAGTAGTCCACACGGACCACCTGGAACTCCACTCTCCTTGTCCCACAAGGAAGTGGAAGGAATCGCACCCTCCTGTTGACGTACTAGTCGCCAACACACTCTCCTGCTACTAGTTGCAACTGCAGTTGTCCTTCCCTTGCTGCACCTCCCTTTTGCGGGAAGCACTTTCTTGAGATCTCTCACAGTTACCAAAACCAGAGAGAACGACAACTTCGCAAAGCAACCGGCTTGCATTGAGTTGTACTTTGAGAAGCCCCCAATACCCCTATATATAGGCGGGTCATGGGACAGGGTTCTCTGTGTCCGGCAATACGGGACTAAAGCAGGAGTAGAAGGGTTCGAGAATTTTCCACAAAAAGCAACCGGTTCGCAACTTGAAATGATCGGTTCACAACTCAACCGATCGGTTCGGCCATTGAGCCGATCGGTTGGACCTGAGCCGATCGTTTGGGGCACTCCAACCGATCGGTTGGTGCCCTGAACCAATCGGTTCATGGTCCTAATCCGGCCCAAAAAGACTTTCCTTGTTTCGTTCTCAATTAGTATCGTATACCAATGTTATTCCCAATCGAATTGGGCAATTTGAAACCAAAGGAAAATTCTTTCCGACATGACTTTCCCAACTGGTCGGTTGCACCAGTTGAGCCGATCGGTTCAACTCTTGAACCGGTCGTTTCAACCTAGGCATGAGCCAATCGGCCTGGACACTCCAGCCGACCGGTTCAGCACCTCAGCCGACCGGTTCATCACATGAGCCGATCGGTTGGAAGCACAGGTTGGGAAAAATCAGTCAATTGCGATTTCAATCAATCCGATACTCCAATCAATGCGTCCAACACCTTGAACCATATGATATTGAGCTATCGACTGATTGAGTGTTTAATTGAACTACTAAACTCCTTTAGTAATCAATCTAAACATTGCTTGTGGACAAAAACTCCTCTTCCAGGTTAAATCCTATGTGTGTGACCCTGCAGGTCCATTTCACATTGGCAGTGAAAGTCCATAATACTTATGACTTCACAAGCAAAGAGCGGTGCCTAGTCACACATCAGTGCTACCCAAGTGAAAGTAGAAAGTTGGAGAACAACTTTCATCCTACAATCCGTGAATGGTGTTACAGTGAATGTATAATTCCTTTGTCACTGATATCCCGAATGAACTCGAGGCATGGAGCAGTCATCCTGTCAATGTTCATTCACTTTCTTGATCTCAGAGCAGATTGAAGGAGATATGTATGACATCAATATCACATACTGATTCACACATGCGTGCGCACGCCTATCTCAATCCTACTCATCAAGTGGCCTTGGATATCAAACTCCCTAAGGAGGGACAAATCCCATATCTATCACTCACCCCTCAAAAGCCCCATGTGTCAAAGCCACCCAATCATCACCTTTATAACAACCCATGTTTCAGGACTGCGTTTGATGATGTCAAAGTGTGCCCAATGACATGTGTTGAGTGTAGTGATTTCAGGTCTAAGAATCACACTCACCACCATCACTGTGAGTACTGACTGTGACTACCATCTCATGGTTCCATGTGTCAAACTCACGGTGGGTCTGTCCGGTACCTTGTTCTCTAACAAGTACCTATGTGTTTGGTTTGATATCTCTATATCATGACTAATGAGATTCTGTCATCAACCAACACCACAATTCAGTCTTCTATGTCATTGTTGTCTATCTACCTTCCACAATGACATCCGACCAGGGACATAACAAGAATGTACAAACTCTTAGCATCCGTATGATCTCATCGTTCAGGTCCTCAACCTGAAAGCATACGTCATTGAGTACTGTCATTCTTTAGACATTCAATCTGTTCTATCACTATCTCATATGACTGAACCAGAAAGAATTGGAAGCTTGCCTTTGATGTTTATCAAATCAATCTTATGTATCCCACCAATCATCCCATGATTGGCTCTCAGGGCATACATACCAATAGTTACTAGGAACCTCTTATGATAATTGTGGTGTGGGAAATCCCTAAGGTACTCCTGGAAATGCTCCCATGATTCATGCAAGTTATCTCATGGCTTTTGTGCAAAAGAGGTTGTCTTCTGCATGTTATAGATTGTCCTCTCTGTAGGATAAAACTTAGTAACAAAAGCATTTTCCAGGAGTCTCCATCTATCTATATATTGGTGAGGGAGATTGAGGTACCAAGATAGAGCCTTATCTTCCAAGGATAAGTTGAAACCCTTGCAGTAAATCAGATCTTATAGGACACCCCCCATCTTAATGGTATCACATATGTTCTTGAAAGCATCGAGATGATGGTACGGGTTTTCCCTTTAATTTCCTTGAAAAGGTTTGTTCTGGATCATAGATATGACAACTAGTTTTAGCTCAAAGTTTTCTGCATTGAAGTTTGGTATGATAATCAGACATCTAGAATCATTGTCCATTGTTGCTGCGAACTCACGAAGAGTCTTCCCTTCTTTGTCATCCTCGCTATCACTATCCTTGTGGTTGTGATTTCTTTCAACCTCGTGCTCATGGTTATCATGGTTCCTTCTATGTCTGTGGCAATGATGACATTCCTCGTGGTGACGGTCATCCTCACGAAGATCATCTTCATGTCGCACTTCATGTTGCTCTTCATGTTCTTCCTAATGTTCTTCATATTGGTGACCGACATTGTAACGTCCATCTATGTCTTCATCCGAGCCTAGTGGTGGTGGGTTGTGTTGATTCCTCACATTCTGCTCATCTCCTGAGACGGTGACGTCCACGCGAGGTAGAATGGTGAAAAGGAGCAAAGTGGAACGAGTCTGCTTCTTCCTGGTTGCCTAAATAGACTGTACAGTCGAGTTAGCAAACTGGATGTGTTAAAATGAACTATTCTACACAAACTCAGGGTAGCAGACTTAAAGTAACTATGCTATCAAGCTTATTGCTAAGCTTGAGGTATGGGAGTATAGTAAGTGGACTCAAGTTCTTAATAGTGCCATTTTTCCTTATCCCCGAAAATGGCACCAAAAAGTTGACCGGCCTAAATTGCATGTCCTAAAAGGAGTGGATTCAGAGTAGTTAGACTTTTAAAGAGATAACCTGACTCTCAGGCCCCCACAATGATAAACGGGGTCTGATGTAGTGATCGGGGTCGAACACGAGGACAAGGTTGGCAGTGTCAAGCTCACATAATCTAACACTCTTATACTCTAGAAAATGCGGGTATATTAAAAGGTGTTCCCTAAGGAACGATGGCACATAAATCAAAGTTGAACAAGAAAAATAAGAATAAGGATAATGAAAAAAAATAAAAGAAACAAGATGAAACAAGTATATGGAAGAAAACTCAGGCTGGGTTTCACCTACTAAGACTCCTCACCAACATGAACATCATCTCTCTCTCACATACTCTTATCAAGACTACAAGCAACCATCAAAAGCGTCTTTTCCACTCTCTCTCGAGATGAGGATAGATCTAAGTCTAGGGGTAGCCTCTCTCTCTAGATGACCAAATGTAAACTAAACAACAAAACATATGGTTTTAAATCTTTAGCATTCCAACACTCTCATGCATTCATACTACTCCATGACACATGATAAAAGTGATATTACTCTTTCGAGATATCAACTATCAAATGTCACAAGATGGTAGCTAAGCATACAAGTGAAGCATTAAAATAGGTGTATGGAGATAAACTTGATAACAATATATATATTCAATAGAAATAAACAATATACATGTTGGGAGAGCCTTAGTGGCCACTCCCAACCCAAGTTAAGGTGTTTATCCACTCATGCTTGTAGACAACATAACGACGTTAAAGAAAGATGGATACATGAAGTCCCACAAAGAGAGGAGGAAAGTATAATGAAAATGGAATGATAGGTCTAGAGAGAGAAGAGATGTGATACTACATGGCACTTCTTCAGATCTGGATCTAACATGGAAGATCTTCTTCTCTCGAAGAAGGAGTCTTTAGTATTCTCTCTCCTCAAATTCCACCTTTGGAGATCTAAGACTAGTGGATGGGATGGTCTGGAGCAAGTCTGGGATGCAGCAATACTTCGGAGTCCTCAGGATCCGATCGATGATCTGATGATTTGACAAGACAGGTGGTTGGCCTATTTATAGGCACATTCCACTAACTTAAGCCTACATTGCATGGTCTGGGTCGAGAGAGGTGTGAGACCGCGGTCACAGTCTCCCCATTATTCCTTCTTTCATCGCGGTCGAACTGAGTCACAGTCTGCCACTTGCTCACGGTCTGGCAATGATCATGGTTGAGTTCGTCTTATGCGTTGCATTTGGAGAGGTCGAGGTTGAGGTTTTCTCACTCGGTTACAACCTGCAAGGATCGTGGGCTTAGAAATGACCACGGCTTCCAAGCTGGTCACGGTACTACTTGATCATAGTCTCCAAATACACCACAGTCCCTTATCTGATTGGGGCTATCATACTAATCGTTACCTTCATTGTGGTCAGGATTAATAGGTGATCAGGGCTTCAGTATGACTACGATCTAACTTACAATGCATGATGACCTCGATCTTAAAGTGGCACAGAGACCTCGACCGCAGTTGTTGAATGAGTGGGTCATGATCGAGGGAACGACCGCGACTTGAGCTGTGAATGTACCTAAAATCATGTAAGTGAGGTTTTAGTTAAATAGATGGTAAAATTATGGGAAAATCTAATAAAGATATACTAAAAGAGGTATAAAATGTTTACAAAAAGCATGTAAAATAAAGTGTTATCAACATCCTTCCTTCTTCAGGGTGTAACAAGCTAGCCTTCGAGTCTTCACATAATAGGATTGCCTTATATCTCTTCAGCCAATTCATACCCTGGAGAATGGTAAAAGATGTCATGTCAAGCAAGATAAAGTCCAAAGGAAACATCTTCCCTAAGATGTAAAGTTCCATGGTCGAGAGTTTGTGATAAGATGAGCATATTTTACCACTAGGAGTTTTGACATCTAACACATGGTCCATAAATTTAGATTCCAATTCTAGCATAGAGGAAAATTGTGTAGATAAGAAGTATGTGACGATCCAGAATCAAAAAGTGCTTTAACTAGATGCATGTTAAGGTGTAAAGTACCTTCAATGACCTCATTGCCTTCACCAACTTCCTCAACATCTATAGAAAAAACCCTTCCATTCCACCTCTCTACTGGCGATCGGCGCCCTTGCTAGTTGTGGTTGTTTTTGTTCTTCTGCGGAGGCAAATTCTGCTGCTGAGGTGATTGTTGGGCTAGGGCTTGTCCTTGCTGAAACCTAGGATAATTTGGTTGAATATGACCAGACTGGTTGCACTTGTGGCAGACTGGTATAGCTCGATCCTCCCTCTGAGGTGGTGCATTTCCCATAGGGCACTTTCTAGGTGGGTGAGAGTGGGAACATCAGTTGCAACAGTCTCTCCCTTGATATCCACCAAAGCTCTTTTGTTTTTTACTACTCGACCCAGAAGCTTAGAAGCCAGGGTATGACTCTATAGCCATGGCCTTGTCCACCATTTGTTGGAAGGTAAGTGACAGTTGTGGAATAAGATTGTGGCCCACATTGTAGTTGAGTCCCTCTAGAAACAAGGTTGATCTACGCCCAGTCCCTAGGTCAATGGTGTAGCACTCCAGAAGTAGGATATGATGAATGTACTCAGAGACAGTCAAGATCCCCTAACGAAGACTATAGAATTCAGCCTCCTTCTTCTTCAGGTAAGCTGGGAAGACATACTTCTTTGTGAATAGCTTAATGAAGCCTTCCCAGGTCATCTTAGCTATGTCTCGGGTGTGAGATGTCATTCCACCAAATGCGGGCTGGGCCATCTAGGACATAGGATGCAAAGAAGACCTTTTGGTGAGGAGGGCATGCCATGCCATCAAAGGTGCGCTCTAGGGCTAGCACCCAATCATCAGCTTTGTCCACCATGTTGGCTTCATTTCCCCTTTGAAATATGGTAGTTGTATCTTTATGAAGTTTGTTAGTGTGAACTCCTTTGGCTTACTAGCTGAATCTGCAGTAGCAGAAAGCTGGCCCACCAGAGTAGTCGAGAGAAGTTGACGTAGCAGTCAACTCCTACTCAGGTGTCATTATTGGTGGAGGCAGAGTGATAGGAGTCTCAGGAGGGTTGGAGCTTTTAGAGTAGTCTCCAAACAAGTTTCCTTTCCTAAAAGGCAAGGTCATAGTGTAATATTTCTAGGAGTTTTTGATAGAAAAATATGAGGCTACTATTGCCTATATGCATGCTATTTTGGGCATTCCATATTAGATCAGGCCAGGTCGATGCCATATGAACTTGGGAATCCCCGTAAACCAAGCTAGTGGCCCGGAGGAAAATATTGCCAATCCCTGAGTTCTAACACTTTCTAGACACCATCACTTTGAACTTCATGCCCTAGTAGCTACCCTACATGCTTTGATACCATGTTTTCAAGAGGTGAGATCACCTCCTTACTAAAATCTAACAAAAAATACACAACATCCATCTTTTATAAAAATTTAGAAGATGAGGGATGTAGGCATAATAATTTCATTTAAATAAGCTTGGAGCAAATACAAATAATTTTCAACAGTAGCGACGGAGTTTAAAAACCTATGATATTACATAGCTTTATTTCAATGTTTGAAAGATAAACTAAAAATAAACTACAATATCTAACAATAGTAACCTAGTCATCCTGGGTAGTATCACACTTGATCAGCCTTACCACGATCTGGTCCTATCCCTCTTCCTAGATCTGGGTGGTTGGGATCACCTGGAAAAAGGAGATGAAAATGTATGTGTCAATTAAGGATAAAGGACAATTTAATAGTTTAAATATGGCAAAATAAAGGTTCACTAACTATGATATTTCAAGAGTGTGAGGCAAGTACAACAAATAAGAATTTCTACCAAGGTAAACAATAATAAGTTGCATGTGTGATTTAATTTGACTACATTAAAATAATATAGGGTTGGGGAAACTATCGAACCTCAACCTCAACCTCTAGGAGAGGGAGAGTAACACATTCCCAAACACCCTAATATTTTTATATTGGGGAGAGTGGTCACATTCCCCTAGGCTCTTGCCCAAAACTATGGGTTGCGATTTGTACTCATGTACACTACATTAGTTAATTAGTCATTTTCATCATCATGCTAAAGTATTTCAAGGATAGATATAAGAATTTTAAAAACATTGCAAGTGGAGCCCATGACCCTTAAACAATTATAGTGAAATAGAAAGAATAATTAAAAATAGGATCATGCCTAATTGAGAAGATAGGTTTGTGTAAAAATGCCCAATTAGGGTTAGAATGCACATATCTCACTTGAGCTATCCTAGAATTGACTTTTCCTCAATTATAGATGTCCAAGTCTCTTTTATCCTAAGTACAAGTGTTTAACACAATAATTAGGGTTTGTAATAAATTAAGGGTGGAAACCCTAATTTTTAGACCTTCTAGATAAAAACCTCGATTTTGGGTTTGAAATCTAGGTCAAACGATTGGGTATATTATTCTAACTAGAAAAATTTATTCATAGTCAATTTGAGGTTGAAATGAATTATTTATGCATTTTAGGGATTTTTAATTAGATATTTTGGTTCATTAAAAAACCTTCTCAAAAGTTGGGAATTAGGCTCAAGAATCATTTTTACCAGATAGGATTTATTTTTTGAATCCATAGCCTACTTATTTATATTTTTCTAATAATCGAGTAATTAGTTGTGAATTTTCTAAAATCAGCGAATCAGAAATTTAGAAAATGCCACGTGGTCTATTTGTTTTGTGAAGAGAGGGACATGGGGCCCGTGTGCAATCACATGTGACTAGTTCACGATCCACTGCTCACTTGACTTCAGTCCACGAGGGCTAAAGATAGGGTGAAAAGTCAGTTATGCCCTTGGTCAAAAAACAAACGAAGAAGGGAGAGCGATGGTGGTTTGGAGATTTCTGCATTTAGATTGTTTGTTGCATGTCCATGGAGAGAGCAGTCAACCTGGAGCTTTGAATACAGCCGCCCAATGTGCCCACATGCATTTTCTTGGCAAGCTAACCCATTGAGCACATTGCTCAGAGATCGGTGAAGTTGAAGGAGCAAACACCATAGGGTGAGCCCCCCTGTACAGCCAGAACCAAGTGGAGAACACCATGGATGGTTTGGAAGTTTGAAGATGACACATGGTGGAGACTAGGCGCTAAACTGTTAAAATGATATACTGGAAGCACTCATAGAGGTCACAGGAGATCGATGGAGGTCTTACAAAGGTCGAAGGACCGCTGAGCTATTAGGACAACTAGTGCCAAAGTGAAGCACATCCAATGTATATGACATGGAAAACTAGGCTGATTCGTGATGAGATAATAACAGAAAAAGGATCGTAGGGCATTGAGGAAGCTTACCTGATCTCCAATTTAACCAGGGATGACAGAGGAAATAGGGACATAACTGAGGTTGTCAAAGACTAAAATAGATTACAGTGATAGGTTCGGGAGTTCCAACACTAGAATTGGATGGAGAGGAAGATCGCTTGTGATCTGGGCATTCTAGACTTGGCCTTTTATAGGTGATAAGGAGGCTAGAGGTCCCTCTGTGACTCACTAGTGGAGAGGAAGGGTTTTCCCTAATTGGGTGTTTCATGATCATGACACATGGGAGGGTGAGTGATGGCTCAATGGAACTAGGAGAGAGAGACGGATCAATAGGATAAGAAACCGTATGGAATAGACAATTGTAGAGGGAGAACGAAATCACAGTTTGATGCATAGTCGAAATGATCCCTATCAAGAGGTAGTTGACAATTTGTGTGTTGTCGGATCAGGTTGCGATCTGGATGGTCAAACCTCAGTCGTCGGATGGCTCGCGCGAATAGGGTGTAACACGTTACATTAATTTAATGTTCGGACTTTGGTTTAATGCGTGATATTATTGAAATTGAATTGATTTCTTAATAAAACTTTAATCAATTCTTTTAAAAACGATTTGAGGGGTCAAATAATGGTCAAATAATCCCACATTTGAACCACATGACCTCCATAAAGTCTAGAATATTTTCTATACCTTTATTTCTCAATTTTATTCACATTTTGGCGATGAACCACTATATTGGTCTTTGATGTGTTGATTAATGTATAAGAATATTGAGTTAATTTGAAATAGATTTTCTATTAACATTTTTGGAAGAAATAATGAGTAATACTCCCTCATTAATTCAAAGGCCATCAATGAAGTTAATACCCTCATTTTCAAGCTTAATCTACTTTTTATGAGGAGAGAGGTAAAGAGGGGTGATTATGATACTTATTTACTACTTGTGTTTACATTAAGTTTTATTGCAAATTTTATTTTAACAACCATTTCATTCTTATGGAAATTTTGCAACATAACTTCTAACAACATATTAATTGAGGTAATTGTGCAATAACTTTTTATGAGGAGAGAGGTAAAGAGGTGTGATTATGATACTTATTTACTACTTGTATTTACATTAAGTTTTATTTCAAATTTTATTTTAACAACCATTTCATTCTTATGGACATTTTGCAACATAACTTCTAACAACATATTAATTGAGGTAATTGTGCACTAACCCTTATGTTTGCATGCATATTTACTCCAAGTCCATCAATTTCCACAAAATTAACATTAAGGACAAACATATAAGAAAAGTAGGATATCATTTTGAATGGGATGGCATTACAAGTACATTTGAGATTCAGTTCATTACAGTGTCAGTAGTACCGAGTCCCTATCAGTGACTTGGTCCTTTTCTCTATAGAAACTCAGTATTACTAAATTATGGGTCGGTAGTACCAATTTATGTTGCCAATTTTTGCACAAATACCCTTTGATGTCGTCGGTACTACCAAGATAGATGTCTATAGTATTGACTTTTGTAGTCAACTCCATCTTTTCCTAGTAACCTTGTCAATAGTACCGATATAATGTCAATAGCACCGACATAATGTCAATAGTACCGAGTAATATCCAACCTACACACCACACTGATGAGTGCATACTCATCATGGAATTCAACTGCTTTTTTTTGGAACAAAGTCAACTCCAATTCACCCTTTTAACCAAATATGAATCATAATGTGTAAAACTACTTGGTTGATTCAATAATCAAGGTTTTAACTAAATATCTTTCATTTAATGCAGAAAAATCAAGCAACTCCATGCATACGGTCTCAAGACCGTTTGGATCCTTGCGGCCTCAAGACCGTTTGGGTCCACGCGGTCCCAAGACCGTTTGGTGGAATACACAAAGAACAAATGACAAAACCGGCTGCCAAAGGAAGCCATGCGGTCCCAAGACCGTTTGGTCCCATGCGGTCTTAAGACCATTTGGTCCCATGCGGTCTCAAGACCGTTTGGTCCCATGCGGTCTCAAGACCGTTTGGTCCCATGCGGTCCCAAGACCATTTGGTCCCATGCGGTCCCAAGACCGTTTGGTCCCATGTGGTCTCAAGACCGTTTGATCCCATGCGGTCTCAAGACCGTTTGGTCCCATGCGGTCCCAAGACCACTTGGTCCCATGCGGTCCCAAGACCGTTTGGTCCCATGCGGTCCCACGATCGTTCGACGCAAGTGCAAGGATCGATTAAAGAACTAAAGCCGCACACCCACGCCAAGGCCAGGACCGATCGAAGCAAACCGTTTGGTGCCCAAATGATCCCCAAGACCGTTTAGCGCCCAAACGGTCTCCAAACCGTTTGGGATCAGATCGGAACCTATAAATAGACCCCCAGGGTCCCCATTTGGAGGGATCGGATCCGGACGCCGATAGGCTGCCAGAGCACCATCCCGATCAAGTTCCACTCCATCTACTGCTGGTGTTGCATCCAAGGAGGCCAAGAAGAGAAAGAAGACGGAGCAAGGAGTGCATCTTCTTCACCGGGCTGCGTCCACCCTCTGCACTGAGCTCATGGTGGATCTATCTTTCTCTCCTATCCTTCTTGTATCTCGCATCATGAGCGAGTAGTCCTTTTTCGCTGGGGTGCGGGGACTAGCCCCGCTGCCCATGCAAACCCTATTCTATTGTTAAACTTTCCATGGCAATGTATATAACTCTTCATTTCGTCGTTTATCGTTAAACTTGTAGGTTGTTTATGTGCTGGGTTCCACCTTTGTGCTTCCTATGTTGTGAGAACTTCAATGCATGGGTATGAACGTCGTTTAGCATGTTAGACTCCTTGACGAGAACTTCCGATGGGATTCCTTGAGGTCGTAAGTGTATGATCTGCAAGGGGACGAGCCATCTAGCCTTCGATGACGCTTCTGTGCGCCTGACGCCCGTATGGGGGGTTCACAACCTTAGTTGGATTTTGTATCTTCTTGCTATTCGTCGATGTTTACTCGTATTATAATCGCTTATTTTCTTAACGGTTGACGCGGTTGACTCCTTGACGAGAACTTCCGATGGGATTCCTTGAGGTCGTAAGTGTATGATCCGCAAGGGGACGAGCCATCTAGCCTTCAGTGACGCTTCTGTGCGCCTGACGCCCATATGGGGGGTTCGCAGCCTTAGTTGGATGTTGTATCTTCAGATCCGTAAGACATGTGATCCGGATGGTGATGAGACATCTGATGCCTATGGTGATGCTTACGCAGACCTGACGCCCGTATGGGGGGTTCTGCAGCAGCTCTATTTGAAGTGTTGTTTCTTGCCTGGATTTTTTGCAGAGGAGAATGTTTATGTGTGTAGCGGTGGTCAAACCCGGTACCATCCCAACGATTCCATATCATTGATCCAAACCCATCTTTTAATTCAGCTTTTACTTTCTTGCATTTAGTTTAAACAACCCAAATCAAACTATTGTTCTAAATATTAGTTTTACTAGAGCTAGATCTAACTAACAAGGATTCTTAAAAACGTTGTCCTTTGGGTTCGATCCTCAACTATACTGCGATAAGACTCGTCCACTTGCGGGTGGTATTGTTGCACTTGGTTTTGGTAAATGCTCGGGGATTTCAGCCCCGGCTGAATTTGTTAGTGCATCCAAAAACCACATCAAATTCTGGCGCCGTTGCCGGGGACAACGGAATCAGTCAGTCTAATCTAGTTCTTTTAAGACTAATCTAGGATTTTGTTTTCCTTTTTGAAAAATGTCGCTTATTTACTTGATCTTTATTCTACTTTGTGGATCTCATTTTCAAATCCTCCTAATTTTCAGGTGCTCTCCAACGCATAGTGCATGCACCGATCAGACAGTCCCGGACTCACAGCAAGCTTCGATCCTGAAATAGATAGAACCTTCCATCGTCAGATCAGGGAAAATTAGGCAAGGATGGCGCAAGAAGAAGAAGTAGCCCGCAAAGTGGCTCAAGCCATCAATGCACAAAGAGAGAGGCTCATGCAAGAAGCTAGAGCTGCGGTTCAACAAGAGATCTTAGCAGCACAGGCAGCAGCGCAAGCAGTGGAACTTCAGAAAGACCTTAGAGAGTTCTCTATCCCAAAAGCTGCAAATGTCTATCATCCGGTGCAGCCTCCTCCCATCGAAGTTGCCAACTTTGAGATTAGAGCACATTGGATAACTTTGCTTCAGAACAACCCCTTCTACGACAAACAAGCTGAAGATAGCCAAGGTCATCTTCTCAGATTTATCGACCTTTGCGCTATGACGAAGAAAAATGGAGTCACTGATGATGCCATTCGACTCTGTCTTTTCAAGTATTCTCTTGCTGATAGGGCCATCAGTTGGTACAATTCACTGCAGAGTGAAGTACCTATTACTACCTGCGAGCAGCTCCAAAACGCTTTACTGGAAAAGTTCTACCCCCATCGCTTACTGATGCGATGATTTTGAGTCACATTTAGAGACCTATTTCATATGTGTTTTGTGCCTTAATTACTCATTTTCATGGATATTATTGCATAATTCACTTTATTTGGTCTTTGCCATCATTTTATATCAAATCCCCTTTGTTTCACTATTTTAAGCATTATTGATCATCTTATCTTAAATCGTGTGGATTTACTTGGTCTTGTTGTGCAATTTCAGGAAGAACAAGTATCTGCATCCGTCGATACCATCGACAGAAGTCGATACCATCGACCAAGCCACAGGTTGTCAGCCGAGAAGAGCAATACAGAGTCGATACCATCGACCCAAGTCGATGCCATCGACACAAGGAGAGCTACAGCGTCGCTAAACGACAACAACCGACGCTAAAGAAGTCGATACCATCGACACCCATGTCGATGGCATCAAGATGTCTCCAGGATGCTGGCGAGGATGAAGTCGATACCATCGACGCAAGTCGATGCCATCGACTCAAGGAGAGCTACAGCGTCGCTAAACGACAACAACCGACGCTAAAGGAGTCGATACCATCGACACGCAAGTCGATGGTATCGAGATCACCACAGGCGCTCAGAATAAAAGAAAGGAAAGCTGCCGCTAATCCGCTGTGTCGATACCATCGACCGCCGGCAGATATGCGTTGGATCTGTTTTGATCTCGATCGGACGGCTGTTGTTATTTGACGACCTAATTAGGGACTTATACCTAATGACGGCCGCCCAGGGAAAGGAGGATCTCATTTTTGGATTGCACGAGTGCCGAGGAGGAGAAAAAGGAGAACGGAGGCCGAGAAGCTCATCCCGGTTGATTCGGACGTTGCCGAAGACAATTTCCACCACCGACAGGCGGGGAAAGTTTGTGTTCTACGCCAAGGATCCACCGGTTCTTCTTCGTTCAGGGGTTTTCCCATTTATTTCACGTTTTTCTTATGAATTCCCCAATTTCTACCATGTATTCGTGTAAGATGAACATGAGAGGCTAAAACCCTCAATCTTTAGGACCGGGAGTAGCCCGGGGATACATTGTATGATGATTTTAGATTGATAATTCATATTTTTCTCTCATATCCGTGGTATAAATTCGTTTTCTCTATTGCTATTGTTATGCTTGATCACCATAATAATAAATTAATGCCCTTAATCACTTCGACAGAAGGATTAATGGTTAAAAAGAGACGAATTCTACATTAATTAATAAAACCCTTGACAAAGGAGTTGTAAAATTAATGGTGGGAACTGAGGAACCGATCTTAATGCGCTTAGTTTAGGGGAATGATTACTATGACGATGGAATCAACCTAAATCTAAGTAGTGGATTACACCACGACAGTGGGTAATTCTCATTTCAGGCCACTACCCGGATAGAGAGAGAAGTGTGAGAAATTATATGAAATCTAATACAATGTTGACCCGCGGTGAAACCGCCATCCTAAAGATATCCCTTTTTAATTGATTAAATTAACCTTTAATTGATTGTTTTCTTGGTTTGATTTTTATTTTCTTTCAATTTGAACAACAAAACCCTACTTTGTAAATCGGTCTAGCTGATTGCGATTAGTTAGTAGAAGTCTCCAATAATTCACGTATCCCTGAGTTCGACTCGGGCCTCACAAGGCCTATACTACTCGACGCGTATACTTGCGTTTAAGCGCGTAGTAAAATACACGTCAAGTTTTTGGCGCCGTTGCCGGGGACACGGCGAATTATTGGCACTTTGAGTGCTAAGAGCGGCCATTCTAGGCCACATTTTTTTTATTAATTTTAAAACAATTTTAAAAATTCCTTTATTTCTCTATAATTGTGTTGACTCGTTCAAAAGCATTGTACTGAACCTCTATTTCCAAATTTCAGGTACTTTGTATGGTGCACACACGTAGCCGAGACTACGTGAATCGCACACCTGAGGTTCCATCTGTGGGACCAGAGGACGAGGACTACTACGAGGAGGAACACCACAGTGATATACATTCTGAATCTGAGCAAGAACAAGAAGAAGTAATGGCTGAAGCACAGACAATATGGGAGAAGATCAAGGCGTCTTCTTCCTCTGCATCAAAGGGGCCTATAAAGAAACAGGGGCTAAACATACCTACATACAAGATTGACCCAGCACTCATTAACTTGGTCAAATCCAATGCATTTCACGGACTGAAAAATGAAGATCCAGTGGCACACATTAGTCAGTTTGTGGAGAACTGCGATATGGTGAAGATAGATCGCTTTCCGCAGGATGTGCTCTATCTCAAGTTATTCCCCAGTTCCTTGGCGGGAGTAGCAAGAGAGTGGCTCCACAACCTCGACGACGAGTTTGTTGAGTCATGGGATCACATGGTGGAGGTTTTCTTCGAGAGATTCTTCCCTCCTGAGAAGACCAATGATATGATCCGAAAGATCCACAATTTCACCCAACAGGCGGGTGAAATCTATTCTGAGACTTGGGAGCGATTTCAAGTCATGTTGAGGAGATGTCCACATCATGGATTGGACAAGGAAACCCAAGTGAAGATCTTCTACTTTGCTCTCTCCGAGCATGATAGAAGCAATTTGGACTCGGCCGGTTCTGGATTTTTCCTAAATAACACTGACAATAGATGCTGGGAAATACTCAAGAACATGGCTAGGAAACAGTCATGGGGTGACAGAGGTGTAGTGGAACAGGTCAAGGCTGCTGGTGAATCCAGAATAGTTAGGGAGCTAAATGATAAGTTAGATCTCCTAGCCAAGAAGCTGCTAACTAAAGAAGATGCATCTGAGGATGAGGAAGCCCAAGTAAAGTTCATGCAACAACAGGGCTATAGAAACAATGACTATTCATGGAGAAAAGATAAAAAAATTTCATGGAAGGATCCAAATAATTTTCTGCAGGATCCAGATGCTAAGCCACAGCAGAAAGCCGAGGACAAGAACACTGAATTGCTAAGTCAAATGGTCCAGCAAAACCAAGAGATGATGGCCATGTTTGGAAAACAACTGCAATCTCAAGGTGATATTCTAACAAAATTTGGGCAGACGCTGCAAAGCCATGGAGCGCAAATGCGAGCATTGGAGACCACCGTGGCACAGATTTCGAATGAAGTGGCGGCCATCAAGCACGCCAATCAACAGAAACCAGCTGAGAATGTGAACGTGGCCCAAGCACATCATCAGGTCAAATACATTTCTGTGGTTAGTAATGAAAAAGAATCTCAGGTGCAAGAAGTTGCAGAGGAAAGGAGAATGACGTTCAATGTGAATGCAACACCGGCAATACCATTTCCACGCACGTACTATGGACTGCCGGGTGGAAACCCTTTCTTCAGAAAATCTGATAGAGTTGTGAATACTGTATCTCCACCTGGGCAAAAAGAAGAAGTGCAAGTTTGTGCACATGCGGAGACAAAGAAGGTGGAAGAGGAACCACAACAAGCTGCTACTAATGAGGATGACTTGCAAAAGCACACGTCCGAGAAAGTGAGTGAAGCAAGCTTAGGGGAGGTACCCCCGAAGCAGCTGATGTGTCAAATCGGTACAATCCAAAGCCGAAGAAGGAGCACCGACACTATAGGAAATTCTTGGAAATATTCCGCAAGCTGCATATCAACATTCTGCTGGTGGAGATGATTGAGAAAGTGCCCGCCTACGGGAGGTTCATTAAAGAGATCATCAACAAGAAGAGGCGGATAAATGATGATGAAATTTATTGGTTGAATGAGACGGTGAGCTCGATGATTCATGGGAGTTCACCAAGGAAGAGAAAGGACCCAGGAGGTTTTTACATTCCGTGTTCAATAGGTGGTCAACATGTTTCTAGAGCGCAATGTGATTCTGGCGCTAGTATCAATCTCATGCCTTTGGCTACTTTTCAGAAGCTAGGGTTAAAAGAGATCAAGAAGTTGGCTGCAACAATTGAATTAGCAGATGGGTCTACAGTGCGACCCTATGGAGTATGTGAAGATGTCCTCGTCAAAGTGGATAGATTCATATTTCCTGTGGACTTTGTCGTCATGGATATGTCACCACTCCAAAGCTGCGAAATTCTCTTAGGAAGACCGTTTCAAGCAACGGCGGATGTCGTGACTGCCTTGGGAAGAGGGACTTTGTCCTTGGGTATTGGAGGAGATCGTGTTGAATTCAAATTACCGAATGATCCTCTAAGTGCAGTTCCCAAGGTGAAACGATTATGATTGTCACACCGTCTAGCCTAAGACGTTAAAGAAGGGCGCTTGTTGGGAGGCAACCCAATCATTGGTACATTAGGATAGTTTAATGTTAGGTGTAGTTTGCTTTTATTTCGTTTACTTTTTAGTTTAAAAATGATACCTTGATCCGTTTGTTAAATGTGCAGGAACAGGCAGGGTCGATACCATCGACACACCCGTCGATGGTATCGACATGGGTTCAGGATTGACAGCAGCAAAAATCGCACTGCGTCGATACTATCGACACACCCGTCGATGGTATCGACATGGTCACAGATAGGTCGCAATAAAAGGTCGATGGTATCGACATGCCAGTCGATACCATCGAGATCTCTGGAGATTTTCAGAAGAAATTGACTCAATGGAGTCGATGCCATCGACGGGTGTGTCGATGGTATCGACATTTTCAAGTGAAAAAGGCGGCGGCCGGACTCGCGAGGCAGTTGCCCTAATCAACGAGTCGATACCATCGACTTTCGTCGATGGTATCGACGGGTACACAGCAGTGTCGGTGTCAGTTATTCAAGACGGGGTTATTGGCCAAATGAAGTCACATCATCCAGAGCAAATCCAGACCCCACGACCCTGGCAGTACCCACCTCCGCCTCCACAAGAATGATCGGGTATCAATGTTCCACCCTTAAGTTGGTTTTTGACTATGAGGCCATAGTCGAATTCAAGCTTAGGGGGGTGGCTGGAACAGCTCTATCTTTTATCTTTTCTTTAGTTGTTTTTAGTTTCTACTTTGTTATTTGTTTTTGCAATTTTAAATTTTTATTTAGGATCCACATATGTGTCGCATTTAGAGACCTATTTCATATGTGTTTTGTGCCTTAATTACTCATTTTCATGGATATTATTGCATAATTCACTTTATTTGGTCTTTGCCATCATTTTATATCAAATCCCCTTTGTTTCACTATTTTAAGCATTATTGATCATCTTATCATAAATCGTGTGGATTTACTTGGTCTTGTTGTGCAATTTCAGGAAGAACAAGTATCTGCATCCGTCGATACCATCGACGGAAGTCGATACCATCGACCAAGCCACAGGTTGTCAGCCGAGAAGAGCAATACAGAGTCGATACCATCGACCCAAGTCGATGCCATCGATACAAGGAGAGCTACAGCGTCGCTAAACGACAACAACCGACGCTAAACCATCGACACCCATGTCGATGGCATCGAGATGTCTCCAGGCTGCTGGCGAGGATGAAGTCGATACCATCGACGCAAGTCGATGCCATCGACTCAAGGAGAGCTACAGCGTCGCTAAACGACAACAACCGACGCTAAAGGAGTCGATACCATCGACACGCAAGTCGATGGTATCGAGATCACCACAGGCGCTCAGAATAAAAGAAAGGAAAGCTGCCGCTAATCCGCTGTGTCGATACCATCGACCCGCGTCGATGGTATCGACGCCGGCAGATATGCGTTGGATCTGTTTTGATCTCGATCGGACGGCTGTTGTTATTTGACGACCTAATTAGGGACTTATACCTAATGACGGCCGCCCAGGGAAAGGAGGATCTCATTTTTGGATTGCACGAGTGCCGAGGAGGAGAAAAAGGAGAACGGAGGCCGAGAAGCTCATCCCGGTTGATTTGGACGCTGCCGAAGACAATTTCCACCACCGACAGGCGGGGAAAGTTTGTGTTCTACGCCAAGGATCCACCGGTTCTTCTTCGTTCAGGGGTTTTCCCATTTATTTCACATTTTTCTTATGAATTCCCCAATTTCTACCATGTATTCGTGTAAGATGAACATGAGAGGCTAAAACCCTCAATCTTTAGGACCGGGAGTAGCCCGGGGATACATTGTATGATGATTTTAGATTGATAATTCATATTTTTCTCTCATATCCGTGGTATAAATTCGTTTTCTCTATTGCTATTGTTATGCTTGATCACCATAATAATAAATTAATGCCCTTAATCACTTCGACAGAAGGATTAATGGTTGAAAAGAGACGAATTCTACATTAATTAATAAAACCCTTGACAAAGGAGTTGTAAAATTAATGGTGGGAACTGAGGAACCGATCTTAATGCGCTTAGTTTAGGGGAATGATTACTATGACGATGGAATCAACCTAAATCTAAGTAGTGGATTACACCACGACAGTGGGTAATTCTCATTTCAGGCCACTACCCGGATAGAGAGAGAAGTGTGAGAAATTATATGAAATCTAATACAATGTTGACCCGCGGTGAAACCGCCATCCTAAAGATATCCCTTTTTAATTGATTAAATTCACCTTTAATTGATTGTTTTCTTGGTTTGATTTTTATTTTCTTTCAATTTGAACAACAAAACCCTACTTTGTAAATCGGTCTAGCTGATTGCGATTAGTTAGTAGAAGTCTCCAATAATTCACGTATCCCTGAGTTCAACTCGGGCCTCACAAGGCCTATACTACTCGACGCGTATACTTGCGTTTAAGCGCGTAGTAAAATACACGTCACTTACATATGAAATCAGGGGACGAATCACAAATTTCACTCAAGTCCCTGGAGAAACCCTTGCCGAAGCTTGGGATAGGTACAAGGAGCTCCTACGTAAACGCCCACACCATGGAATTCCTAAGAACCAGCTTATAGAGATATTCTACAGGGGTGTGGAAGATGACGTAAAGATGTTCCTTGACTCCTCGTCTGGAGGGTACTTCATGCGGCAAAGTTACGATAGCGCATGGAGAGTCGTCACCTTGGGAGCAGAAAATCAAGCCAATTGGGGCAGATCTGTTGGCAAAGGAGTCTTAAAGGTAGCCATGGCTGAAGCTATCCCAGAATACAAATCTATAACTGAAACTTTGAAGGTCTTAGTTGCAAAGCAAGATCACATAGAATCATCCCTTGCTGCGATTGGAAGAGGACATTCTCCTACCAGGCAACCAGAACAAGTCAAGTCCACTTCTTTGTTTTGTGAAGCATGCAAAGGCACTGATCATTCCACACTGTCATGCAATGTTCTCTACGATGTTGTTTTAAGAAATGCCTGTGGACAAGGAGATAATTGCCAGATGGAAAATCTTAATGCTATTAATACCATCCCTGGGTAGAACTATTACAATCCAATTCAAAATAGGAATCACCCAGGCTTCCAATACGGAAACCCTTCAGGAGCTATGAACTCATATCAATTCAGTCCGAACAATCAACCAAGAGGCCCATCAGGGTACCAGTTTAACCAACAACAAAACTTTGGGAATCAAGGAAACTTCAAGGGAAGCTTTCAGAACAGAAACTACAATAATTATCAGAACCTCAATCAACAACAAGGACAGGCATGATCCATCCCTTCTGATGACAAGCTATCTACCATTGAAAAGTTGTTGCAAACACAACAAACAATGATAGCCAACCAACAAGCCCAACAAAAGGCTATTGAAACTCAACTGGCTCAACTTGCTGCTAGTATTAAGCCACCAGCTGGAGTTTTTGCTGGACAACCTGAGAACAATCTGAAACATCTTGAGCAGATGAAGGTTGTCACCACAAGATCAGGGAAAGGTTATTCGGATCCCCCAACGAACACGACTGAGGTTATCCCTGATGAGAGTGAACCTGTGACACTCCAAAACTTGACAACACCAGAATTGCAACCAGAGGAAAATGATACTGATGAGGGAAATTCTGAAAAGGTTGCTGATGAAGGAACTGAGACACCAGAGCCAGATATTCCTGTATATAAGCCTCGTATTCCTTTCCCATCCCGTCTGAGGAAAACCAAGCTTGATACTAGATTCATCAAATTTAAAGAGGCTATGAAGAAACTCCATGTTGATATACCGTTCTTGGATGCTCTTGCTGAGATACCAGCTTGGACCAAGTATCTAAAGTCGCTTCTCACTAAGAAGTACATCACTGAAGAGTATGAAACTGTAAAACTGGCTACGACCACATCAGATATCATACTCAGCAAGATGCCAAAGAAACAGAAAGATCCAGGATCCTTTGGAATCTCTTGTCACATTGGTGACTCATCGTGCAAAAAGGGACTGGCAGATCTTGGCGCAAGTATTTCTATTATGCCATTCAGTTTATGCAAGAGATTAGGGTTCACAGAATTGCTTCCAACAGCTATGACCATTCAACTTGCGGACAATTCGATCAAAAGACCGTTAGGAATTCTCGAAGACATCTCGGTCAAGGTAGGCAAGGACGCATATGTTCCATGTGATTTTGTCATCATGGACATCAGAGAAGACACCAGATACCCTCTTATCTTCGGTCGTCCTTTCCTCACAACTGCAAGAGCCCTTATTGATGTCAAAGCGGGAACCTTACTGCTAAGGTTAGGCAAAGAGACTCTCGAATTTAAAGTTTTTGAAAGTATGAGAAGACCAAGTATACAAGAGGAAGTCTATCTGATAGATTGTGTTGAACAAATGTCACAACTAACTCAAGAATATCACGAGTCATGTGATCCCTCAGAAACTTCTCTATCCGACCTTTTTAGTGAAGAACCTATTGACCAACAAGCTAAGGATTGCATCGAATCTCCCAACTCTGCTAAAGAAAATGCTGAAGCTACTTACGAAGAATTAAAGACTACCGGAACTTCAGAAGGAATCAGTGAAAAACCAGAACCTCCTGAAATGAAGCCCCTACCTGAAGGGCTAAAGTATATGTTTTTAAACAATCTCAAAGCTTGCCCAGTGATCATAAACTCTGATCTAACAACCAAACAAGAAGAGAAACTTCTAGAGGTGTTAAGGGAGAGGAAGAAAGCCATAGGCTATAAGATGAGTGACCTCACAGGGGTCAGTCAAGCCTTGTGCATGCACAGGATCCCCATGATGGAAGGCCACAAGCCAACCATCGAGCATCAATGAAAATTGAACCCGAATATGAAGGAAGTGGTCCGCCGCGAGATCATCAAACTTCTTACAGCTGGGATAATATACCCGATATCGGACTCACCATGGGTGAGCCCAATTCATGTGGTACCCAAGAAAGGAGGGACTACTGTTATAAGAAATGAAAACAATGAGATCATCCCCACTCGAACAGTCACTGGGTGGTGGATGTGTATTGATTATAGAAAATTAAACAAGGCCACTCGAAAGGATCATTTTCCTATGCCCTTCCTCGATCAAGTTTTAGTAAAATTGGCCCATCAAGAATATTTCTGTTACCTGGACGGTTACTCTGGATTCTATTAGATTCCCATACATCCAGATGATCAAGAAAAAATGACATTCACCTGTCCCTTCGGGACATATGCTTTTAAAAGGATGCCGTTTGGTCTGTGTAATGCCCCCACAACCTTTCAACGTTGCATGGCTACTATTTTTGAGGGGCTTACTGAAACTGTCATGGAGGTTTTCATGGATGATTTTTCTGTATATGGGGACTCCTTTGATTCCTGTCTTAAGAATCTCTCCATTGTTCTCAAATGTTGTGAAGAAGCACATCTGGTGCTAAATTGGGAGAAATGCCACTTTATGGTAAAGGAAGGCATTGTCCTCGGTCATAGGGTTAGCAACAGAGGAATTGAAGTTGATAAAGCCAAGATAGAAGTCATATCCAAATTGGCTATTCCCACAAATGTAAAAGAAGTTTGCGCTTTCCTTGGTCACGCTGGATTCTATAGAAGGTTTATACGGGATTTTTCCAAGATAACAAAGCCGATGACCAACCTACTTCTAAAAGATGCTGATTTCAATTTCAATGAAGAATGCATCAAAAGTTTTGATACGCTGAAGAAAGCCCTTACAACCACCCCCATCATTAGAGCTCCCGATTGGAACCACCCCTTTGAAATTATGTGTGATGCTAGTGATTACGCAGTAGGTGTAGTTTTAGGGCAATACATAGAGAGGAAACATTATGTGATCTATTATGCGTCAAAAACCCTCGACGAAGCTCAAAGGAATTACGCTACTACTGAAAAGGAACTTCTGGCAGTCATCTATGCCTTCGATAAATTCAGATCCTACCTTATTGGCTCGAAGGTTATTGTTTACACAGACCATGCTGCCATCCATTATCTTATGACAAAGAAGGATGCTAAGCCAAGGCTGATCAGATGGATACTCCTTCTACACGAATTTGACTTGGAAATAAGAGATAAAAAAGGGACAGAGAATGTCGTGGCAGATCACCTCAGTCGCATCCACACTCTGGATGCTGAAGGGATTTCGATAAACAACTCCCTACCAGATGATCAGCTTATGAGGGTCTCAAGATTCGAACCATGGTATTCCGACTTCGTAAACTACCTTGTCGCCGGAGTCATCCATCCCCAATACACCGAGAACGCTCTGAAGAAATTTATGCATGATGTGAAACATTACTATTGGGATGAACCATATCTTTTTAAACTCTGCGCAGATGGATTGTATAGACGTTGTGTCGCCAAAGAAGAAGCCCATTCTATTTTAGAACAATGCCACTCAGGACCTGTAGGCGGCCACATGAGCTCAAAGAAGACAGCTTTAAAAGTTTTGCAATGTGGTTTCTTCTGGCCGACTTTATCCAAAGATTCCTATGATTTTGTCCAATCCTGTGATAATTGTCAAAGGGCCGACAATATAACCAAAAGAGATGAAATGCCACTGAACATATGGCAAGAAGTGGATATATTTGATGTTTGGGGAGTGGATTACATGGGTCCATTCCCCTCTTCCAATGGATTCTCTTACATCTTAGTGGCGGTGGACTACGTTTCCAAATGGGTTGAAGCCATACCAACAGTTACTAGTAATTCAAAACCCATCATCAAATTATTCAAAGATATCATCTTCCCACGGTTTGGAGTACCGCGAACCGTGATATCTGACGGGGGCTCCCACTTCATTGAAAGAAGCTTTGAAGCTCTTCTGAGAAAATATGGAGTCTCGCACAAGGTGGCTTCACCTTACCATCCACAAACCAGTGGACAAGTAGAGGTCTCTAACCGACAACTAAAGGCTATCCTTGAGAAAACCGTTGGACGTAATCGAAAAGATTGGTTGAAAAAAATAAATGACGCCTTATGGGCTTATCGTACTGCTTATAAAACACCCCTTGGGACTACTCCTTTTCGATTGATATATGGAAAAGCTTGTCACCTGCCGGTCGAATTAGAACATAAGGCATGGTGGGCAATTAAACATTTGAACTTCAATATGAAAGAAGCAGGGCAAGCCAGGATTCTGCAACTCAACGAGCTGGATGAACTAAGAATGACAGCCTATGAAAATGCACGAATCTACAAGGAACATACAAAACTTTGGCATGATGGACATCTGAAATGAAAGGACATACAAGTAGGAGACCAAGTGCTGGTTTTTAACTCGAGATTAAGGATATTCCCAGGGAAACTTCGCTCACACTGGTCCGGACCGTACATTGTCAAAAGCATCTCTCCTCATGGAACTTTCTCTTTATGGAGTGCAGAGTCAGGAGAATTCATAACCAATGGCCACCTCCTGAAGAGATATTTCACCACAACAGACATAGACACCAAATCAGTGCTAGAACTCACCGATCCAAAGGATCCCACATGAAGACAAAGGACTTTGTCGAGCCATCGACGTAAAACAAAGGCGCTCGTCGGGAGGCAACCCGATCAATAAATCTGTTTTACTTCTCCTTTTCAAATTTTGTTTCTTACCTTATAGTTAAATTGTCCTTAAATAAAATTTGCCTTATGAGATAGTTTTCCTTACAGAACACGAGATCGGAGTGGCGCTGATCATAACGAAATCTTTCTCGGCAGTCATACCTGGTGTTACCTTTCCCCTCCATCTTGAATTTAGGGTTTTCTCGAGGACGAGCAAATTTCTAAGTTCGGGGTGGAGGGTGGGTGGTACGTACTCCACTTCCACATACACACCATCTTTTCATACTCAATCTGTCTCTATCATAAAATTTTCAAATTTTTTGAACAGATATTTGATGAATTTTTGACACTCATTAATAATATGTAACTAACCTTTTTGCTATGCATCTTCAATCATAACATCCTCCTTATTCGAAGTGAATCCTCAAGAGGACTGGCTTTTGAACCTTGCCTTTTGCCTGAAACCATCCTGTGAAGCTTATGATTCCTAACATCATAATTCTTTTTAGAAAATGATTAGTATTTGTCAAACTGATAGGGATCAAACACGTCGTGCTTCCTAACTGACTAGTGGAACAATGGCTCAGAATCCCCACCGGATCCACATCAAGTCATTATTTGAACAGAGTATGACATAGAGAATAACCCGGTTTTGAATTATAAATCAAGTTGCATTTAAACTCTCTTCTACACTTCTTCTATCATCTTCGTATCCCTCCATCCATCAATACCACCAAAATAGCCAAATTTGTGCCAAACCCTAAGTTTGGGGTAGCACACCTCTTCCCCCATCTCCACTTCTTCCATACCCCTTCCAATAAATAGGGGCGTACCACCAAAGATGCAATCTCGAGTCGAATAGAGGAGAGATCTGCAATAAAAGATGCCAAAGTGCACACAAAAAGAAATGCAATCTCGAGTCGAATAGAGGAGAGATCTGCAATAAAAGATTCCATAGTGCACACAAAAAAAAATATATGCAATAAATGAAATTGCAAAACAAATAAAAATCTCGAGTCGAATAGAGGAGAGATTTACTTCTTCTTTCCATACCACCTTTCACTCCTTTTTCTACCTAAGGGCACAATACATGCCCCACCATCCTGAACTACACCAGTGTCAGATCAGATGCATACTTGTTGATTCTGCAGGTATCTCTAAACTCCTACAAAACTCTTTGACATGCTTGGTGTTGGAAAAGGTGGGGAGGAAGCGTTGTTGGGAAACGAACTCAGGAACGAAGCTATGGAAAGACGTGTTTAGTGGTCCCAGGAAGTCAAGGTACTCATTCATACTGAGCAGAAAGAAAACATTTGTGATGTGAAGATGAAGAAATCACACGGATCGAAAGTATTTCATTAGGCAACAGTTTCAAACTTTATGTTACTCGAGGACGAGCAACGATTTAAGTTCGGGGTGTTTTGATGAGTGCATACTCATCATGGAATTCAACTGCTTTTTTTTTTGAACAAAGTCAACTCCAATTCACCCTTTTAACCAAATATGAATCATAATGTGTAAAACTACTTGGCTGATTCAATAATCAAGGTTTTAACTAAATATCTTTCATTTAATGCAGGAAAATAAAGCAACTCCATGCATACGGTCTCAAGACCGTTTGGATCCTTGCGGCCTCAAGACCGTTTGGGTCCACGCGGTCCCAAGACCGTTTGGTGGAATACACAAAGAACAAATGACGAAACCGGCTACCAAAGGAATCCATGAGGTCCCAAGACCGTTTGGTCCCATGCGGTCTCAAGACCGTTTGGTCCCATGCGGTCTCAAGACCGTTTTGTCCCATGCAATCTCAAGACCGTTTGGTCCCATGCGGTCTCAAGACTGTTTGGTCCCATGCGGTCTCAAGACCTTTTGGTCCCATGCGGTCTCAAGACCATTTGGACCCATGCGGTCCCAAGACCGTTTGGTCCCATGCGGTCTCAAGACCGTTTGGTCCCATGCGGTCTCAAGACCGTTTGGTCCCATGCGGTCTCAAGACCGTTTGGTCCCATGCGGTCTCAAGACCGTTTGGTCCCATGCGGTCTCAAGACCGTTTGGTCCCATGCGGTCCCAAGACCGTTTGGTCCCATGCGGTCCCAAGACCGTTTGGTCCCATGCGGTCCCACGATCGTTCGACGCAAGCGCAAGGATCGATTAAAGAACTAAAGCCGCACGCCCACGCCAAGGCCAGGACCGATCGAAGCAAACCGTTTGGTGCCCAAACGGTCTCCAAACCGTTTGGGATCAGATCGGTACCTATAAATAGACCCCCAGGGTCCCCATTTGGAGGGATCGGATCCGGATGCCGATAGGCTGCCAGAGCACCACCCCGATCAAGTTCCACTCCATCTATTGCTGGTGTTGCATCCAAGGAGGCCAAGAAGAGAAAGAAGACGGAGCAAGGAGTGCATCTTCTTCAGCGGGCTGCGTCCACCCTCTGCACCGAGCTCATGGCGGATCTATCTTTCTCTCCTATCCTTCTTGTATCTCGCATCATGAGCGAGTAGTCCTTTTTCACTGGGGTGCGGGGACTAGCCCCGCTGCCCATGCAAACCATGTTCTTTTGTTAAACTTTCCATGGCAATGTATATAACTCTTCATTTCGTCATTTATCGTTAAGCTTGTAGGTTGGTTATGTGCTGGGTTCCACCTTTATGCTCCCTATGTTGCGAGAACTTCAATGCATGGGTATGAACGTCGTTTAGCATGTTAGACTCCTTGACGAGAACTTCCGATGGGATTCCTTGAGGTCGTAAGTGTATGATCCGCAAGGGGACAAGCCATCTAGCCTTCGGTGACGCTTCTGTGCGTCTGACGCCCGTATGGGGGGTTCACAGCCTTAGTTGGATTTTGTATCTTCTTGCTATTCATCGATGTTTACTTGTATTATAATCACTTATTTGCTTAACGGTTGACGCGGTTGACTCCTTGACGAGAACTTCCGATGGGATTCCTTGAGGTCGTAAGTGTATGATCCGCGAGGGGACGAGCCATCTAGCCTTCGGTGACGCTTCTGTGCGCCTGACGCCCGTATGGGGGGTTCGCAGCCTTAGTTGGATGTTGTATCTTCAGAGCCGTAAGACATGTGATCCGGATGGTGACGAGACATCTGATGCCTATGGTGATGCTTACGCGGACCCGACGCCCGTATGGGGGGTTCTACAGCAGCTCTATTTGAAGTGTTGTTTCTTGCCTGGATTGTTTGCAGAGGAAAATGTTTATGTGTGTAGCGGTGGTCAAACCCGGTACCATCCCAGCGATTCCATATCATTGATCCAAACCCATCTTTTAATTCAGCTTTTACTTTCCTGCATTTAGTTTAAACAACCCAAATCAAACTATTGTTCTAAATATTAGTTTTACTAGAGCTAGATCTAACTGACAAGGATTCTTAAAAACGTTGTCCTTTGGGTTTGATCCTCAACTATACTGCGATAAGACTCGTCCGCTTGTGGGTGGTATTATTGCACTTGGTTTTGGTAAAAGCTCGGGGATTTCAGCCCCGGGTGAATTTGTTAGTGCATCCAAAAACCACATCACACACATAAAGCGGATCAAGGTACCTTTTTTTAGGGGAAGACAGTGAGTCTTGGGTGGACCCCCCATCGTCTATTAACCTGCTAAATCATCCATAGAAAAGTTTACAATTCTTGAAGGGAAAGGATGCATGAAAGAAAAATGTGGACCTGACTCTCTACGTGCTAACTGAGCTACAACATGCGCTGCCTTGTTATATCTTTGTGGAACAAATGAAAAAACACATGAAGAAAATGACTGACTCAACATATTAATGTCTTCACTGAGGCTTCCTAGATAGTCTCTTCATTCACTCGTATTCATACAGGCCTGCACCACTGGTTCTACATCCCACTCAATGTGTATCTTCATGTATTGGAGGTTGGCCACCCACATCAATGCTCACCACACTCCCATTCCTTCCATGGTCTCTATGCGGTGGTAGGTACCAAGCTTTTCTCCCACCATGGCCTAGATCTATCTCGTATGAATTCTATCTAGCATGCCAACTACTGCTTCCTGGCATCAACGTTAATCTTTATTACTCCCTCCGGTGGTGGTTCCCATCTCTTCGCTTGCTTCATACTGGCTGCTTCTCCGCTGCTCACATTGTTGCTCCCTTTTTGCTTCTTATATTCACGAATGAGCCACAAGCTATTAACGTATAGATAACAACAGTTTGGTGCTTCTGTACCGAACATGCAGCTATTTCTGGTCCTCCATATGACCCACATTGCTTCCACCATTTCTTCTCTATACTTTTCCTCATTATTGCCCAGGACTTCATCCATTGCAGTTCCTATGGCCTCATCTTTAACATTGTGGATGATTTCTTGGATGTGTCAATTCCTTTTTTCCCATAGCTCAGTTTCATTTGGGCATCTAAAGAGCATATGTGGTATGCTTTCAATTTCTTTGAAGCATAACATATAGTTCCCATCCTCACTGCAATGTCTGTCATACATCTGCCCTTTGGTTGCTACTCCACTCATCATGATCCTCCATAGGAAGTGAGCTATTTTGGGGGGCATCCAGCTCTCCAAACTTTCCTCCATATGTTCCCACTCGGTTGGTTGACATGGTTGTATGTTTCCTCCCTTCCAAGTAGGCCCAGCCAGTAAGCAGACTTCACCGTGAATACCCCTTTTGATTTAGGCCACCATGACCATACATCCTTTGGTCTTCATATGCTCAACGGGATAGCACATATTTGATGCACTAAATGGGTGGGTAAGAATTTTTGTATCTTAGACCTATCCCATTATCTCCCTTCTTCGATCATCAAGTCACTTACTTTGTCCACAGGTATGTTTTCTTTTAAGCGTAGGCTCTCCATCATTTCCTGCTCTCCTGGTATCCATCTATCCTAATAGATGTTCACATCCTCTCCATTCCCTATCCTCCACTCCGTTCCTTCTTTGAATATGGCTTTTATGTTCCAGAGGCTCCTCCAAGTATAGCTGAGATTGTACCCTCTTCTTGCTTCCCATATAGAGGACTGTGGGAAATACCTTGCCTTTAGAACATGGTGCACCAGAGAGTCTGTATATGTAGCCAGCCTCCATAGTTGCTTTTCCAATAGTACCTGATGATCAAGGTACCTTTTTATTTCAAACCAAATGAAAACAAAATTACAACTACAAAACTAAAAAATAGATTGTAAAGAACATAAAAGATGGTTGGGTTTCCTCTCAACAAGCGCCCTTGTTTTACGTCATAGGGTCGATGATCCTAAGTCCATGACATTAGTGAAGCTCAATAAGCTTCAATCGATCTCCTTCCTAATCAAATCTCCCCCAAAGTAGTGCTTAATCCCTATCCATTGACAAGAAATGGATCAACCCCATTTCTAATCTCTACATCTCCATGGGGGAATGCTTTAATCACCTCAAAGGGTTCACTACATCTAGACCTCAACTTACCAGGATGTAATTTCAACCAAGAATTAAATAGAAGGACTTGCTTCCCTAAAGTGAATACCCTATGTAAAATATGGCGAATATGAATTTGCTTAGTCCTCTCCTTATAAATTCTTGAGCGCTTATATGCATTAAACCTAAGCTCATCAAATTCATTCAACTCTAACAATATCCTTTTTCTTGCATTGTCCAAATTGTAGTTTAATTTCCTCAAAGCCCACTTAGCCTTGTAATCTAGCTCTACATGTAGATGACAAGCGCTCCCTTAAACCAACCTAAAAGGAGTAGTACATATAGGTGTTTTATAGGAAGTCCTATATGCCCAAAGAGCATCATTGAGCAACATGCTCCAATTAGTCATGTTGATTGAAACTGTCTTTCCCAAGATCTTCTTGATCTCCCTATTAAACACTTCAACTTGTCCTTGAGTTTGGGGGTGATATGGAGTGCCAACCCTATGTTGCACTCCATATTTTCTCAAAAGTTCCCCAAACTTTTTATTGGTAAAATGAGAACCACAATCACTAATCATTAACCTAGGCTCCCCAAACCTACAAAAGATGTGTTCCTTCACAAATCTACATACCACCTGGGTGTCATTGGTGCGGGTTGGAATTGCTTCCACCCCCTTAGATACATAGTACCTATAAAAATTGTTGGACAATAAAAACCACATTCTAAAACTTTAGCCGAAGTCCTAGAACTATCATGATGACTCCTTGTAAGTAAATAATGACAATGTGCCAAAATACTCTAGAATTCACTATCCGGCACACACTTCCTCATAATACCATCCCTACACTACTTGATAAAGATGGGGTCATACCATATATAATTCCTTAAGGAGTGGAAGAATCTTTTCTTCTCTTAGAATCCCCAATCCTCTAGCATCTCTCGACATGCCAAATAGTTCACAATGTTCATGAACAATGGTTCTTCACTTTTCATAGCAAAGAGCTACTCATCATGAAACTCTTCCATAATAGGTATGTCGACATCATTTTCATCCACCCATTCAATCCTAGACATATGATCTGCCATGACATTTTTGGTGCCAACTTTGTACTTAATTTCTATATCAAATTCCTACAATAGTAAGATCCACCTAATCAACCTGGGCTTGGTATATTTTTTCTACAATAGGTATTTAATAGCAGCATGATCGGTCCACACTATAACCTTGGCCCCAATCAATAACTGAAAGAATTTCTTGAAAGCAAAAACAACCTCCAACAATTCCTTTTTAGTTGTTCTACAATTTAATTGGGCATCATTTAAAGTCTTAGATGCATAGTAGATAACAATGGGGACTTTATCTCGATGTTGGCCTGGAACAACCCCTACCGCATAATATGATATGTCACACATCAATTCAAAAGTTTGACTCCATTTTAAAGCCTAGACAATGGGTGCAGAGACCAGCTTCTCCTTCAACACCTCGACAGATTTCAAACATCGCTCGTCGAACTTAAATTCAACATCCTTTTCCAATAACTCAGAGAGCGGTTTAGAAATCTTAGAAAAATCTTTGATAAAGCGGTAGTAAAATCTAGCATGTCCTAAAAAGCTACTTACTCCCTTCACTAATGACAGTGAAGGTAGTTTGGAGATCACCTCTATTTTGACCAGGTCTACTTACTCCCTTCACTGATGACGGTGAAGGTAGTTTGGATATCACCTCTATTTTGACCAGGTCTACCTCCATTCCTTTATTGGACACCTTGTGTCCCAGGACATTCCTTCACTCACCATCATGTAACATGTTTTCCAATTTAAAACAAGGTGAGTGTCTTCACATCATTGCAATACCTTATCTAGATTGTCAAGGCAATTATCAAAGGACTCCCCGTACATCAAAAAATCATCGATAAACACTTCCAGACATTGCTCTAGCATATCACAAACAATGGCAAGAATGCATCACTAGAAAGTGGTCAATGCATTGCAAAGACCAAATGACATACAACGATATGCAAATGTGCCATAAGGACAAGTGAAGGTCAACTTCTCTTGAACATATGGCTCTATGGAAATCAAATTGTATCTCGAATAACCATCAAGGAAACAAAAATGAGAGTGACCGACGAGCCGCTCTAAAATCTAGTCGATAAAAGGGAGTGGAAAATGATCTTTTAGCGTGGTCACATTCAAACATCTATAGTCTATGCAAAAATGCCAACCAGTCACTAGTCTAGCAGAAATAAGCTCATCATTGGAGTTAGTATAGGCCATTAGACCCCTCTTTTTAGAAACCTAGCTCAGTTTGAATCAGAGATATCATATATAATACATGTAGATAAAAGTTTTGCTACCTATTTTTTCGCTACCCCAGTTATGATGGGGTTGAGTTGATGTTGAGGTTTCACTATAGCTTTGACTCCTTCCTCCAGTCTAATCTTGTGGTGATAGAAACAAGTGGACATCTCCTTTATGTCTGCCAGGGACCAACCAAACATCATACAGTGGTTCTTTAAAACCCCAAGTAGTTGCTCCTCTTCTGGAATGTTTAGTGAATCTGATATTATGACTAGAAGTTTCTCCTCTACTGCCATGAAAATGTACTTCAAGTGGGGTGGCAATGGATTTAGCTCTAAATCCAGGGAACTCACCAAAGAAGGAACCAATGGTGGTGGAGGTGGTCCCAAATCCTCAAAACATATGGCGTAGTAGCATCGTCAGGTCTTGAGAAGCAAGACACACTCCTCCAAAGACCACTGTCTGGTATAGTCATCTACCAAATTCATGAGGCATGCCTCCAAAGGCAGTTGTGGATATGCTTTAAAAAGAGCGGTAAAGGCTTCTCCTCAATTGTTGTTGGGCAATAGTCCTCTTCTTTATCATCATGATGTTGAACCACCTTTATTAAGGATGTATCCTTTGTGTTGTCCAAGATGTCCACCGCCAGTGTGCCTTTTTGGACTTATGTCATCACATGAGCCATCTCTAGGAACGACTTCCCCATAAATATTGACAAATTTTATTGGACCTACTGTAACTTGTGACACTGTGCTTTAGCTTTGGTAGTCTATGTAGGTTCAGGCATCAAGATTTCAAATCACTCTTCTCTGTTGCCCAATGTCAGTCTTCCTCTTCCCATTTTCAGAATCATATCAATTGTGGCTTGGAATGGCATCTCGAGTAATAGCTCATTGCATTGACAATCTTGCATTTCCATGACAACAAAGTCTACTAGAAATCCAAACCTATCTACCTTGATAAGAACATCCTCACAAACACCGTAAGGCCTCACCACTGAGTTGTTCACCGACTAAATAGTCATATTTCTCTTTTTAGACTCTTTTATACCTATCTTCTTGAAAGTGGTCAAGGGCATAAGATTGATTCTAGCCCCTGGGTCACATAAGGCCTCTCTAAATCTCATCCTCCCAATAAAATAGGATATATTAAAATAGCCCAGATCCCATCTTTTTGGTGGCAATGTACCCACAATAAAGGCACTGCCTTGATACTTCAGAACTACCACCTCAAAATCATCTATCATCATGTTATTGTTGATCATATCCTTTAGAAATTTGCCATATGAAGGGATCTGCTTGATAGCATCAATCAAGGGAATATTAGCATGCAAATTTTTGAAATTGTCCAGAAATTTCTAAAATTGTTGATCTGCCTTAGTTGCTTTTAGACTATTTGGAAAGGGCATCGACTTTACCACTTTCCTTTGATGAGGTGGGATATATGTATTTTTTGAGTATCCTCTATCTCATCAACCTCTTCTTTAGCTATTCCTCTACTACAGTATATAGTTCCACTATATCTACAGTCACTGCATTATCTTTATCACCTGTGACCTCTCCTGCATCTGAAGTAGATGTTTTTTTTGTTGAAGTAATTTTCTGCTACTGTGAAGTAATACCTCCTTAAACTGATGATTTCCAGAAGGTACATCAGTGTTTTTTGGAAACCCCTGTTGTCCTGGTTTCTTCAAGGAAGCCACTTCCGCTGCAATTTGAGAAATTTACATTTCTATACTACATATATATGCTCCTTGGTTCTGTATTTCTCTTTGATTCTAGCCAATAAGCACTTCATTTTGATTTACTAATTTCCCGAGCATCTCTTTGATGCGATCAATTCTACTGGGACCCCTGTCCTGTTGTTGAACACCAACCTATTGTGGCTTATTCTTCTATGCTTGGGATGGGTTTTACTGGAAATAATTAGCATCCTTCCAGGAGAACTTAGGATCCTTCCTCCAGGAGTAGTCATTATTGATGTACATTTGTTATTATCATGCATACCAGCACTCCTCATCTTCCCCTTCTAAAGAATTTCCATCTTTAGCTCATAACTTCTTAGCAATCAAGTCCAACTTCTCATTCAGCACCAAAATAACCTTGGACTCCCCAACACTTTTAACAGTTGCAGGGTGCTCTCTCTCTTCTCCCCACATCTTATTCTTAGACATGTTCTTTAAGATTTCATGATAGTGGGCTGGCTTGTTGTTTTTTAGGAAGAAACCCGCTCCTTTGCTATCAAGCTTGGTCCTTTCGTCCTTGTGCATACCATAATAGAAAATCTTTGCTTGACCTAACAAGTCAATGCCATGGTGAGGGACCTTCTGCAGCATGTTCTGGAATCTCTCCCATGCCTCAGAGTATGACTCATCAACTTGTTGTCTGAAGTTGTGGATTTTCTTGACCAGGTCATTTGTCTTTTGGGGTGGGAAGTACCATTCCAAGAAAGCATCAATCACTTGTTCCCAAGTTTTAATGCATTCATTGTCAAGGTTATGAAACCAAGACTTGGCATCGTAAGCCAATGACGATGAAAAGAGCTTTAAATTTATGACAGTCTCCGACACCCTATCTATCTTGATCATATCATAACTTTCTATGAGATTACTGGCATGCATCATCAAATCTTTATAGCTTTGGCCATGAAAGGCTTGTGATTTGACTAATGACACCAACCCTGGATCAATCTTGTAGCTGCTGACATTTATGGCTTGTATCTCAATTGGCCTTTTTTGAGTTGTTGAAGAAGATGCCTTGATCCTTTCCCAGATTGTCTGTTCTTCTACTTGGTCACCCATTTCTGCTGGATTAGGGGCCTTTGGTGGCGGTGTAGGTTCCCCTGGTGGAGGTATAGGTGGTGGGGTTTGATTCAATCTGTCAAATGATGCACCGTACTCCCATCCTCTATGTAGGAGCTCTACGTGACCAAACCCTAGTGGGGTTGACTCTCCGTAGTCGTGGGCTCGGGTGTGTACCATGCACTAGTACATAAAAATAGCAAAAATTACTATAAGGCCACTGTAATAATGGTAAAAGACAAATAAAAGGGTTGGCCTAGAATGACTGATTACAACACTTGTAGTGCTGAAATTATCATTTCTTCAATAACGACACCAAAAACTTGATAGGTGTTTTCTATACGCTTAAAACAAAATTGTATGCTATTAGAATAATATAGGAAAATAAGGACCAAATATCAAACATGGGAAAATGTAACTTTAGATACTATTACTAACTATAATAAGATCAACTTTGGCTGAAGAAACTTGATTGATCAGTTTAATTATCTAGGAAAATAAATCTAAATTATTGGTTTTTTTCTTTGTCTTAATAAATTCTTTAGGATAATGGTTTCACCACGATTAACATTGTAGTTTAATATCAATGCATTAATAAAATATCTCCTAACCTTAGATTAAGAGCATGTAGCAAGAATTACCCATTCTCACGATGTAATTCACTACCTAGCATGATACCCATCCCACTCTCGTATCGATTGTGTTATTAGATAGGTTTTTTATCAATTGCTCTAGGTAATCTCCTCATGTTCGTAAGCCAAATTGCTCAAAGGGATTTATAAAATGTGTAATTCTATGAAGTTTTGATCCTTAGTTTTCATTTTTCAAACAAATTAAAGGTCTAATTACCACATATAGTGATCAAGTATGAATAGTTTATTCATTCTCATAGAAATAAATCTAGAAATTAAGAGAAACTTAAGAATTAATACATACCATTCAATTACAATGAATAGCCGAGCTACTCTCGGGTCCTAAGGATGAGTGGATTAGCCCCTCATGGTTTCCACAGTCAACAACATTGAAGATAAAAGAAAAAAACATCAAGAGCATGAAGAACCCCTAAAGTAGACGACTCAAATGATCCCTTCTCATGCACATGCTGATTTGCTACCTTCTGGATGCAAATCCGTCCGTTGGAAGTGCTCAGACCGTTCAGAAAACAACCTTCTTCTTTGTTATCTCATCTTCTCGCTCCCAACCATCACATGATGGAAAAAGAAGAGATTCTTAGGTCTGGTCACACTTCCCCTAAGTCATAGGCATGAATTAGGGCAAGTTGAAACCTCAACCGTTAGATTAAACAAAGCCTTCAGATCTACCTAATCCCAACATGTCTGTACTATTGACATGGTTTCAATACTACCAACTCCTCTTATTGCACGATTGCCTATCAAGTTGTTGGTACTACCGACATGTCTATCGATAGTACCGAGTTGCTTCCATAATTCTTGATCAAAATGCTATAAAGTTGTCAGTATCATCGACTTGCATGTCAGTACTACTGAGTCTTCTCGATCCTTTCTTATCTAAACTGAGCATGTGTCGGTACCACTGACTCCAAAGTCAGTAGTATCGAGTTGTGTACATTCACCTGAAATGCATGAAATCCAAACATAAGCTCTGGAAATATACTAAATCATTCAAAAATATTGAAATTATGCTTATTTGATGCACATAAGTATCACAAGCTAATAAAATTAAATCATGCACAATTAATATGAGATTTGACCTAAAAGTGCACAAAAATCAATACAAAATAGCCTGTGAAAATGACAAAGAAACAATGCATCAATCTCTAACCCTAAAGGCCTACCCGCACATAAAACACATTTTTTTGCCTATTTTTTTATTAACCTAAAACACTTCTTTTTTTGAAATTCTTAAAATAGTTTAGATACCTATTTATCGAGTAAGATGGGGTGGTAATCCTTTATCGCGCATAAGACTATCCTTGGATCTGAATTTTTTATTTTGTTTTCTTTTTCATATGTCTAACTCAGATGCCATATTCACTTTCCACCATGGACTCACAACGTCCTATTCTATTTTTTCTCACTTTCCATATAAAATATGGTGATGGCCCTGAACACCTTCTTTCTCCTATTTTCATGTGATTGCCAAATTAAGTTTTATTATCAAGGAAACATATCAAGTGATTTTTTTGGATAAGATGCAACATATATTACTCCACTAGGGAAAACCAAGATGATATGGGTTGAATTCCTTATTTTTCACAAAGTGAAAGTATTTTTAGACCTTTTTCTCTTTCTTTCTTTTCTTGTTTCTATATTTTTTCTTTTTCCTTTTGACCTAGGTGCAAGGGTGTACATAAGTGCAATTCAGGTCCCCTGGCTCACAAATTAAGGCAATTTATGGGTCCCTATGCCATGTAGTGTCTACTTAATTTTTTGGTATGATTTCCTCCTTTTACAAAGTTTTTTTCTTTAGTTTGTTGCTTTAGGGTTCTGAGTGTTCTTACCTTGTTAGGGTCTTAGATCCTCTTCCCTTGTGACATTCATTTTCTATATTGTTAACAATTATGGAAAGGACAAAAGAAGATGCAGATTGATTTTTTTTTCTTCTCTTAAACAATGATGTGATTTCTTACTTATCTGCCTATGGTTTGTTTTTCATACTTTTATACTATGGGCTTGCTTCAAAAATCATCAAGACTTTATACTCTCACTTTATGTTCCTATAAACATACACATCATGGAATGGGAGCCAACCTCACGTTGGATCTCTACATGTGATGTAGGATGTTAGTAAAGGTATCAATGTATCATTAAGATGGACATATAAAAGCCTCCATGACACTATCATATCCTGGAACTCATGATTAATTATAGATGATGCAGTCAGGAGGTGTATCACGAATAATACTCATGTCTATTGAACTCAAATTACCCCCTCGATGAGCTCAAACTTTTCATAAAAAAGTTAATGACCAACCCCTCCTATTTAGGCCACATTTAAGTGAGGATGCAAATTGGATATCTAAACTTGTGTTCTAAAGAGGGTAGGATTATTTACCTTCTATGCATGCATCTTGCATAGACAACTAAAATATTTGATATTGTTGCTAAATCCTTTGTGCATAGGTTAATGATCAAGAAATCTTGCAAACATTTTCAATTATTTTGAAAACTAAACTATCATTCAAATATTAACAATACTTTTCAAAACCAAACAATCTTAAAAGGTTAATAATCTTTTCCAAACCAAACAATCTTTTAGTAAATCAAATAATCTTTAAACTATTAACAAACTTTTCAGAACTAAATAATCTTGTAATGATTAATAATATTTTCAAAAGAAAACAATCTTTAAACTATTGAACAATGTTTTTTTAAATTAAATAATCTTTCAAATATTGACAATCTTTTTGAAACCAAGCAATCTTGCAAAGATCAAATTTATTTTCAAAATCAAACAATCTTGTAAATATCAAAAAATATTTTCTAAAATTAAGTAACATTTCAAAGATTAACTATCTTTTCAAATCAAACTATCCTTCAATAATTAACCATCTTTTTCAAAACCAAGTAATCTTTGAAAGAGTAACATCTTTGTCAAACGATATTTGAAGAGTAAACTATCTTCCTCAGGTAACCTACTTTGAAATCCCTCTGAGCTGTACGGTTATCCAAATTTGATTGAGATTTATCTTGTCAATATTGGGTTTGTCCATATCTTTTGTCATGGAATATGACCTAAAACTAGACCAATAGTTCCTTTCATGTCCATATCCTTGGTCCTAGACTACAACATAAATACAGATCATCTAACTCCTTTCATGTATATATCCTTGGTCAAGTACTATGACCTTAAACTAAACCGGCTATGTCCTTTCATGTCTATATCTTTGTACTTGGACTATGCTCTAAAATAAGACAATTGCCCCCATTTCATGCTTATATCCATGTGGTCATAAACTACCAACTTAAACTAGACCACAAACACATCATTGATTTAAAGATGCCAAGATGAGGATCCCTCCCTTTTAACCTCTTATCACTTCAGAAATGTAGGAAACCCCATGAGGAACCCATCAAATTAGGAGGAGAATAGGGTTTCATGGATGGTGCCTAGATTTTCAATTTGAGAACCTTGTTGGATGGGGAAAACCTATGGAGAGAAGGCATTGATTGAACATAGTCACCCACCTAGTAGAGGCTACCTTAATTTTGATCAACCTCCCTATCTCAACCTTTCCCCTCTTTTGAATATCCCTTTTGGGATGCTCTCATAAGGAACATAACACCTCTCTAGCCTTGCTAGACAATACATCATCCTACCTTCTGTCCCAGACTCCCAGTTAATCTACCTTGCCATGGAATTAACAAGTGCATCTTATGGTAAAACCAAATAACCCAACCCATTTCAACTAATATAGTGGTGCGTCTCATTACTTAAAATATTAATTATATAATAGAAATGTCATAGGAAGCCTTATCTCCAAGAGAATCATCAAAGAATGTGAGAATTATTTTTGCATCTCCCCAAACAGAAAGGGGAAGGCCTTATGTTTTTTACTTTGACTATAGAGGGATGTGTCCCAAAGTATAAAATATCCTATGGTTATGGTATTACACTTTGCTTTTGAATCCCTTTAATCTGAATTTCAGGACATCAAAGGAAAATAATGGAGCCTATACTTCACCCAATCTTGCAAACAACTGACTCAAATGGCCAGGAGTAGCAACACATACCAATAGTCTGATAGTGGCGTCAAACGAGAAACCACCAGCAACAAACATGACTATCCAGTCAAAAGGAAAAAAGTCTAAGGAACCCATAGTGATGCTTGAAGCTTTTGTCTCATAGGATGTCCCTCAATTATGCATGTTGGAGCAATCGTTAAAGGCCACATCTGTTTCCCAAATAGGTGTAGGCTACATTAGAGGGTGGCATCATCTTGGGTTTTCTAGACAAGAAGCTTCATATGACATCTTCTTGATGTCATTCTTTCCATATCGCATGTAGAACACCCATCAGCCTAAACCATAATCCTTTTCATCTATAGTCTTACTAGTGTCCACAATTCTTAAATGATGGGAAGCCATGATTGCTCTAGAAGTGACGACACCCGTCTTGATCCCCAAGGAAAAGATGAGGGGGGAAAGAGGGAGGAAGAAGTGGAATCTGCAAATCAAGATCCTTGAGATGCAGAGAAGGCCATCACCATGGTGAAATTTCAAGTAAAACACATGAATGACCAAGGACTCATCCCCATCCTACATTCATTCTATCCACCTCCACACTCTCGGTACAATCCATACTGAGAGATATGTACATATTATCACTACCAGTGTACACAATGTTTCCGATGACCAAAATACCACCAGTGATACTAGTGGTGGCTACCTTCCATGAAAGTGCAATTTCTAAACCTAACATCATGGACCCCCTCATGCTCAAAATTCTATAATAAATTAAGCAATTAGAAAATAAGAAGGACATTGGTAAGACTTTCAAAGAATTCTATCATTTCTTGACTGCAAAGATATCATACAACTTCAACATGCATAAGTTCCACAAGTACTCCAAAAGAAGGGTCACTTCAAGGAATTTTGTCCACAAGGAAAAAAGACCCATCATCACAAGAGGAGGTAAGATAAGCATAAGAAGAAGGAGAAATGGCACAAAAGCTATAGAATTTTCTCCAACTCAAACTCAAGTGAAGATTATAGTGGAGGATCTAGATCAAACTCTAGTAAAGATGGAGAATGCCATTTTGCTCTCAAGGGAAATTCAAATGAAGATTTAAATGAGGTAAATATAAACTCTTTAGATAAAGAATCCTTAATTGAAATTATTCAGGCTACTCATACATTTCTTAAGTATACTAAGCATAATAAGAAAACGATTGCTAAGATTGTTGATAACTTGCATGAAAAAAAGTATAATCTTGAATATGTCAATATTTTCTTAAAAGTTGATGTTGACAATCTCCAAAAGCATTATCTAGAACTTGAATTGAAATTCCATAGTGTTGATATAGAAAATAATGTTTATATTAAACAAGTATATGCTCTTAAACTTGAAAATACTAACTTACTTGATAATATTATATTTCTAGAAGCTCAACCTCTTATTCCTAGTTTTAATGAAGAGCATATTAACATTGTGAATTCTCTCATGCTTGATATTGATGTTCTTAAAACTAAAAAATAGGACCAAGATTTTCTATGCAAGGAATAGAATATGAAAACAATATCTACATCTCTAAGATTTCTTTGCTTGATAAAGAAAATGATTCCTTGCTTGATAATCAATATCCTTGAATCTTGATCTAGTTCTACTAGTAGAGAGAATAATGTTGTTGCTCTTCATATTGAAAAATATTCTTATATGACAAAATATCTTTGCTTAGAAATTGATATTTTTTACACTAGAGATGATATCAATCAATTGTCTTCTACGGTTACTTCTCTTATGCATAACAATCATAGCTTGAGATCCTCTATGCAAAGATTCTTAGATGATAAAAAGAATCTAAATTAAATCCTCGACCATACTACTAAAAAAATTGGTAGAGATGATATCGAACATGATAGTAGCCAAAGGAACAACAAATATAAAGGACCTTTGATTTTCAATAAAGAATCCTATAGTTCCAAGGCTATGCGATCATATAATTATTGCAACAAAATTGGTCATTATTCTACATATTTACCTTTTAGGAAAGCACCCAAATTTTACTAAGCTAACCCCTTCGGATCCAAAAATATGATTGGGGACCATTTTGTCTTATGTCTTGTCACTTGTAAACAAATTGACATGAGCTATTGATTTGCAAATTGGTTTCTCAATACACAAAAAAGAAGAAATATGAGATGCATATGGGGTGGTAACAAGTGGAATAGAATTGGTAAGATCATAGGTAATGATATTCTTACTCATATCCAATCATAGCTTGTTCTTGCCAAATTTGTATACACTTTAGATTTGATTTTTGAGTCAAAATTGGTATAACTTTCTTGCTTAAAAATTTTCCCTGATGCTTTCATAGTGCTTTACAAAATTTCTTATACATGTTTGGATATGGTTTATATTTTTATCATGCCTCTAGATGCATTTTTCTGAAATATATGTGCTTTTTGACAACAACTGCTACCGAATGAGTTGGTCCTAAAAGAAACTCGACCGATGAGAACCAATGGGTGTGTCAATAGTTGTTGTTGATAGAGAAGTTCAACCCAAAAACTCGACAGACAACACACTATGCACAGAATATGGATGAGAAATTTCCTTCTCAACTCAAATTTCTCAACTAGTATCCTTATTCTATGGCATTCCCTTGGTACTTTATGATATGATATGAATATTTCCATGATTTAACTTGCCTATCTTGCATAAAACTCTTATCTTTATAATTTCTCTAAATTGGTATATCTATATCTTACAATTACTTATCTTGAGCTATTATGCATGTTTTGATGATGAATTCTTCAGAACTCTTGGTTTTGTTTTAAATTGCTTTTGTTGTGCTCTAACCTGCTACATCTATAAAGTTTTATATCATTTCTTAATACAACCTTGAGTTTCTTAGTGGCAATAATCTTTTGGTAATGATGCATATTTGCTAGTGAGTAATATCCTTTCATGCTTCTGAAATTGCATATCTCTTTGTTTGGATATTTCTCTACATCTACTCATGGCTTGGTCTTTAACTTGGGTATATTTTGCTATGACCTAGATCCTACTAGTAGTCCTATATTGTGATATCATCTACTACTAGCCCATCTACATGTAGTTCTAGTCTTGTTCATCAATTAGTATCTAGCACATCAATTGGTATCCAATTGTATGATATGCTTGTATCTTGTTTCATACATACTCAAGCTTGTTCCTTGACTTGCATATCTACTATCTTGAGATACTTGCTTACATATCTTTACCATAATTATTTCCTAGAACTACACCTAGGGTTGTCTAATGCATGTCTTAATTTTATTTATATAAATTGCTTGGACAAACCCTTAGCTTTTCCTATTCTACACTCCCATTTTCTAACAGGTTGTGTTTTAGCTCTTCAACCCCCTCACTTTTTGAAATGACAAAGGGGGAGAAGACATGTCTTATGTAAAGGAGAGAACACATATATGTAGTACATATATGATTAGAAGACATAGTTTCTATAAATGTTATGAAAGCTAACCATGCAAGAGATTTAGCATCAATATAGGGGGAGTATGAGAAGTCCATTAGAAGCAATTGAGGGGGGATATGAACTCAATTCTATGGAAACCCTAGGTTTCGCCAAAGGTATGATTTTACTTCAATGCTTTCAATACATTAATGGAATGGTTTGTCATCTTTACAAAGGGGAGAATGTTGACTCAAGGTCAAAATTGAAAATTCCCTTATTTTTATCCATTAATGACCTTCGCTCTGCCGGAGTCAAGAAAAAAACCATGGGAACGAATCTATAGGGCTATCACCTTGTTCCACTCATCTATGTCTAATGCTTTTACTTGAGTGATTTCAGATTATGTAGAGACACTCTGAATGCCTAAACTTGCACATCCTAACATGGAGAAATCAAGTTATACATGCATAAAGATCAAGATTGAAGAATAGATAGTTTCCTCCATAGATCTTTATGCAAATCACTTGTAAAGATTGTACGACTTGAAATTAAGCTTAGAAAAAATCAAGAGCACTTAAATTGAATGTTCAAACACTTTTATATCATTTATCAAAATCCATTGCAAGTTGCCTTGTAGGCCAAGTTTGTCATGGAGACAACTCGACTGACAAGTTGTGAGGAGCTTGATAAATCCCAGTGTTGATTGAGTTTGTCTTGATAACAACTCGGCCAACATCCTACACTTACAAAACAATCTTAGCTATTGTCCAAGTTTCATCAAGGATATGCTCAATCGACAACTCAAAATTGGTTTGTCACATAGTGATATCAACTAAATTATCTTTATAGAAACTTAACTGAAAACACTATATGAAAAAGTGCAAAAAAGTATTTCCAACTGTTGGAGTGTTGTAAAACTATAAAATATATTCATTACAACACCCCGAATGGCTAGAATTCAATCCTAAGTGTCTCTATTGGCTATTAGTCAACCTCAACTATAAATAGGACCCCTTGGGCTTCATCCCATGGTTAGAAAAGCAATATGAAGATCCCTATATTATAGTTGAGTGTTTACAAGAGCCTCCATCCACTTGCTACATCCATTAGAATGAGTAGTAGATTTCTAAGAGAGTTAGTCCTACATGTATATCTTGTGAGGCTCTTAATTCCTCCACCTCCCAATCTCTCTACCATGAAGATGAAGGTTCTCTCTCTTGGATAAGAAAGGTGATGAAGAAGAAGAAGGGAGAGAGTCCCTTGTTTCTCCTTAGTGAAGGTGAAGTTAAAGGTGGATGTTCCAAGTCAAGAGTGGGTAATTCCTTGAAGTCGGAAGACTTGTTGTTAGAGTGGGTAAGTTCTTACAGAAGATCGAAGACTCATTGCAAAAGTGGGTGAGTTCTTGGTAAGGTAGAAAACTCTTGGTCATGGATATGTATGTCTTTTATAAGGTTATTGGCTCCTTATCCTCAAAGGGAAGGATAGGTATCCTTGTCCTTGAAAAGGAAGGTCGATGTTGTAACTCTTATAATGGAATATAAGGAGGGAGACATGGTTCATAATCCTAGAGGTTGGCCTCTCTAGGAAGTGGATGTACATCTCCTAGTTTGGAGTTGGAACCACTATACATAGCTTGTGTTATTTGAACTGGCTCAATCTGTCTCTCCCTTGCTATGTATGCTTAGTTGCACTCAAAGTTCATGTATGAAACATTATCGTAGAAATATATTGAAGGTCTGATGAATCTTGTTTAAGTGGTTTTTATCTCTGTTCACCCCCCTTATAGATCCCATCATTGACTCAACATATATAAAGTCTCTAAAATGTCAACCCACTCCTAAAATATTTGGTACATAAAGTTTTGTCCTTAGGGTGTTTATATACCCCCTAATAATGATATTCAAAATGACCCCCTCAGTTAAGTGCATGATAGATATGGAAGAGAAAGACTCAAGACCTTATTAATTGAGGCCCACTATATTTGGGGAAGATTATAGGTGATATCAAGGTGACCCAAGTGTAGCTTAGTAAATTTACTAGTTCCACTACAAAAAAATTATTGGAACAAAAATGTCAACATTGTTCTTACCATAGTCATTTCACAACAGTGAAAAGGATAAAATTCCATTTTGGATAGTCATTTCACAATAGTGAAAAGGATAAAATTCCATTTTGGATAAAGTAATAGGCAGTTGTTTCAACATGTTCTGATACCTAATAAATATATTGTCATCATTGTATTTGGAAAATGTGTTTCTAGTTGGACTCAACAATGATCATATCTTGCACAATAGAATTATAATTTATCTTTGAGGGTGCTTCTGTTGGACTAAACTAATACTTGTTGTTCTTATAACATCTTGTTGGAAAAAGTTGGTTAGTGATTCCATATTCAGAGAATCATATGGTATTTAAGTGATTTTACTCTATTGGAAAAAACACATATTTGGGATAATTCCAATATACAAGAAAAGATATGATCTCATAATTATAAATTAATTTGAAAGTTTATTTATGATTTTATATGGAAGCCCACTAGGTTATTTACAGGGATGCTTGCTACGATTGAAGTTCTTACTTCAACATCTAGGTTTTGTTTATCTATACCCCATCATTTCACACAAGCATGTGCTCAATAAAATAAGCATCAATAAGTGGCACTGAGAACCTAAGATAAACATTACATATTTGACTTGTAAAAGTTAAGCTTGACATGATTTTACATATTTGACTTGTAAAAGTTAAGCTTGACATGATTTTACATAGTTTTAATTAAACATTTTACGTTACCAACCCTTTGGTTGTTTGTCACATCCTTTTTTGATGATTGCATTATAATATTATGTAATAAGTATTTCACATGTTCAGGGAACTTAGACAATATTCACAAGTGGAAGCTTCATTTTTTGTGAATTAATTTATCTTATGGTTGCTTGTAAATAACATTGTACATATCTTAGTGATGTCTAGAGGTCCAATTTTCCAATTCAATATGATTTATTCAAGAACAAGTGACAAAAAAAAACAAACCATTATAAACCTATTTTTAAACTGGTATATAGATTTTACAAAAAGTATGTTCTAGTATAAAAATAAACAAAGTCATTTTCTAGAATTTGGGTTTTATCTGGACACACTTATTGTTTATTGAGATATAGTTTGACCAAAATGTTTGTTGGTCAAATGCTAGTTCAACCCAAATATTGACAATTTCACTTAATTTGTTGTTGGTTACATCTCAGACAAAGTGTACTTTGATCTATAAGAATTTTATTTGGACTCTACTTTGACTGACATTGTGTATTTAACTTTTTAAGTTCACGCTTCACTATATTCATCCACTAGTTATCCTATATTGATCAATTAGGCATTTTCCACATACTAAGACTTCTCAACAACTATCCATAAAATCCCAAAATGTTTTCTACATATAGAGGGCACTTTGTCGATAGCTCCTCCAATCTACTTGCGATCATATTGAAACTAGATCTCTCATTTGATATTTCCAAATAATTTCAAGAAAACTATGTATAGCTTAGATTAAGTTTTCTACTCCACCACCAAAAATACTCACCTAACTAAAGTTGAGTTCATCATCATCACAAGTTTATTAGGAGATTCGATTTGTAATTTTTGTACCATGTTGTAATTTCTTTCTTCCTTCTTCCTCCCTACTTGGCTCAAGTGATCTGGAGTGATTTATAGTGATAAGGATACATCTAAAAGTTGAAAGGAGAAGAAGGCAATATTTTACATAGAGACACTAATTTAGTCCACAAAGAAGAGGTTGATATTTGAATCTAAAACCTTGAAATCGCTATGGGTTGTCGTCATTAATCCCATAAAGAAGGAAACAATTATCTTTTGGCCAAAGATGAGTTTGAATCAATGATCAAGAAAGAAACTTATATTTTTAATTTGATGCTTTAGAAAATGAATAAAGTTATAGTTTAATATCTACACAGAAAATTACCAAGTAATGGGTGTAAAGGTTTTCATTCTAGAAGTCTAGTGAGTTGGAATTGAGAGGGGTTCTAATTGTTACTATTGATTAATTAAATCAAATCCAATCACCAACATGTATGCTAGAAAAGAGGTATTTTTGTTTCTCAAATATGATGTATTAATCAAGTCACATTATAGAATAAAAAAATACACATTACATTATATCGATTGTATTTTGTTCTCATCCTCAATGGTGGTGTATTATAAAGACAGAAGGTACACAAATACTTATACAAAAGTACTAATTGTAGAGGATAACCCTATCGTCTTAAGTTATCATTTAAGTCTAGAATTTTGTAACTGGTCCCTCTTGAAGCACCTTCTCCAGACACCAACAACTAGGTGGTTTTGGAACCAAACCTAGAAAGGTAAGAAATAGTAAAAGGTCTATTTGGTATAAATACTAATATGTACTATTAAAGGTAAATAATCGGGCATTAAAAGGGTAAACCACAAGAAAGTTGTTTCTATTTAAAAGGGAAGTTCAATGTGTAGGATAACATCGAAGGCCATATTAATCATCAAAAGATTGTGGCATTCATTATAGAGTATAGTCAACAAGTAGTATATTTGTAAAAATGCATGTATATTATAATGGAGACTACATTAGTTTTAAAAGCTTAGGGCCATACCACCATTTATTGTTAAGACAAGGTTAGAAGAAGTAACAACTTAGTGATGGCATATAAAAGTAGGGGCATGTAACCTTGGCCAAGGTGAGAGTCTAGGTTGGAGCACCATCACAGCAATGTGTATGATTGTCAAATATTTCAAAATCCTAGAATGCACCCCTACTCCTACATAATATGTAATGAACCAAAACCTAGAATCTAACCCTATTCCATGATTTGAAGGCATGTGATATTCGTTCCTTAGATTTGACCAAACAAGGATGAAATCATACCTTAACGAATAATGTTAATACATATAACATATTATTGGCAATAGATTCTATAATAATCATCACATATTTATATAATAACTTAAATATGTGCTAAGATTTAGTTAAGTTCATGAAATATCTTACATATGTTTCCTTTTCTAACTAGTATTCACATAATGGCTAAATAAGAGTATAATGTGCTTAATACATGTATCAGAATAACAATTGGAATTCTCATGTACAATGACAAAGTGGATTAATGGACTAAATATATTAAATGAGTAAAATGTGGGACTTCATGCATGATAACCAAAGGTAACTCTTTTGGTAGTAATGTGAAGTTAAAGGGACTCTAAATAATAAACAATGAAGGTAATGATATAATGTTTAATAATATAATGATGTGGAGCCTAAATTCATAATTGTATTAGAACTTATAAAAAGAAGTCTCAAAAGTGAATTTTGAAGGGAAAACTGTGCTCTTTGGGTCCCAGTTAACTTGGGTGCCAAGTTTTATATTATTTTAACAATATCAACTATCCTAATTTAACTTAGAAAAGAAAATGAGTTTTTCTCCAAAATATAATATAATATGTTTAATGACTTTGAAAGTCGAAAAATCCTAAACATGAATTCTAGATACCAAAATTGGTCTACTTAAGTATTTTGAGCCATGAGGCTCCTAGTTAGCCCTTGTTTGAAGGTGTTTTCCTCAAGGGTATTTTAGGGTTTACCCCGTCATGGATTAGCTACCGTTAGTAGCTATCAACTAATGAATTATTTGATTGGATAGGAAATTCGACAAAGGAAAGCTAAGTAGGTCTATAAAGATGGTAGGGGAGCTTGTTGTGTGTGTGCTTGTATATTATTAATAATTTAAGGCAATGGACACTTGGATAGATACTAGAACTTCAACTTTTCTTTTTCTTTATCTTAAAGTTTCATATACTTATCCCTAAGCACCAAAACGAGCCATTTTCTCTTCACCACTTCCCTCCTTCTCCCAACCTCATTTTTCCTCTATGCTTCTATGAATTTTCCTGTCCATGGATGAAGAAAGTGGGGATCTTCTTGGAAAAAGGATCTAGGGTTGTAATTGACTTCCTTTAGGGGTTCCTAAAGCTCCTTCCTAGTGATCTTGACCTAAAAGTGTAAGTATTACCTTATTTCCTCTATTTATTTCTTTGCTCTTCTTCCTCATACCCTTCTGTTCCATGGTGAAATTGGCTCTAGAACTAAAAAATCTATCCTTTTTGTTTCTTTTTCTAGGATTTTGCTTCTTTGTGGAGAGAAGTGCCTATTTGGCCAAGTTCAGATCTAAATCTAGGGATTTCTTGCCTTATTTGCTCAAGATTATTGCTGTTTGAGATTTGACCTACTCTATAGAGGCAAGTTATATAACATTCTTCACTTATATTTCTTACTAGAAGCTTGTTAGTTCATGTTTATGCTTTAATGTAATGATCTAAGCATAAAGAAACCATGCTTGTTTAGAATTTCGAATTTTTGTGGTGTTCCTTGTTCTATTCTAGTTCTATATGTAAACATGTGTACAAACTTTCTAATGTGTAACATGATCTGGGATAGTTTGATAGCAAAAACCTATGGTGCTAAGTACAAAACAATTGATGGTCTAAATTAGGGTTTTCAAGCTATTTTCTTCCCTATCACACAACAGATGGTCATACCATTCAAAAACCAATGGTGTTGCTATCTTAGAAACTGATGTTCATGATCAAGGGTGTCAAATTTATGGTGAAAACCTATTTTCAACCCCATAGTTAGGTTTTGGCTCAATTAGACGTTTAATTATCATCCACTAAGTATTCTAATGATGTTATCAATCGATGATGACAATAGATTAATATTTGATGGTGTTAACTGAATGTATTACTGATCTAACAACCAATAGTGACCTAATTATCACAATTAATTGTGGATCAGGTAATCACCATATATGATGAGTTAAGAATGTAATTATAGATTTGCTAAACCTTAAACCAATGGTTCCTTGGTTCAATTGATCTAATGGTTAGACCTATACTTCAATTGATAACTTTGAACAATGAACCTAATCCAATGAATAATATTGGATGCTTCAACATCCAATGGATTAGAATAAATCACATGGTATTATATGTGGGTCCTAGTGATGATAATTTGATAGTTCAATACCATTAATTTGTAGTCTTACCTTTGCCATCATATAGTTATATTTGATAAATCACTATAATAAGTGGATGCATAACTCCCATGCGATCTAGCTTGTTATACCTAAACTTAATGTAATTATATGATGTTGATTGCTTATAATCAGACCTCTTAAATGATTAATGTGATAATGAATTACATTCTTCTTGTGTTGAAACCACAATGTAGTACTATTTAAATACATAGTGCCTTGTCGTGTTAATATCTATGGACAAATATGTGTTAATCATATTTTGAGCCTTATTTAAGGTATGGAATAAAGATGATAACATTACTATGAATAATTTGATGGTCTTAACGACCTTTGGGCATGTTTGAAGCCATGATTGAGGTGAAATCCTCTTCATGTTCCAATAAGGGTTAAAACCTTGGAACTTGTGATAAGATATTGGTATCTTGTAATAGTATGTTGATAAGTGTGGTACATTAATTTGCAATGAATGATAACATGTGGTAATGTGATTAAGATTTATATCACAAATGTTTTTTATCTTTTGAAGTTGTTATACATATACTCTTGTTAGAAAAGAATTAGGGTTTGAATGTCCATTTGTATGATAAAGCCTTAATGCATTCAGTTGGTAGTAATTAATCAAGTGTAACCTTAATCATGTAGAGCCTTGTGCGGTAGACATCCTTCAGTGTCAGAACGTATGTGATGGTGAAATGAGTATTCCCAAAGGAAACTTGGAGCGTATATTTTTTAGTATTGGGGGTGGCAAGTTGAGGATTTATCCTTGTCATCCGCAATTGTAGGTTATGGAGGATGGCTATGGTCATGCCTCTGACATTTGATGTGATTGAGGACAGCTACGGTTGTACCTCAGATTAGAGGGTTTTGTATACCCTATTTTCTTATGTCGTAACTTGTACCAAGTACAAACTAGTTGTTATCAGTTGACTATATGTCACTACAGTTTACTTGTACTGACCAAGGGGAAGAGATCTTAAGATACAGACACTCCTAGATCTTATACGAAACTGAATAGCACTTTGCAGAGGTCAGTGGGACTTTGAGTGATACAACTCAAACTCCCCATGGCATAATAATAAAGATATAATACCAGCCATGTAGTATAATTGCTAAGGTTTAATACATATCACATTGGTTGATTAACCCTTGTCTTGTCTTTACACTACATAGTTCTTACATGATGCAGATTTATGAAAATTGTGTAATTCTACTTGATGCTACAACTTATTTGTTTATCTACTTTGTATGCTTAAACTGTTCAATCTGTTCATATTGCTTATTCAATACCCTAACTACTCAATGTATTTACTATTAATTAATATGTTATAATCAATATATGTTGGAGAGAGTTATATCACTCGCTGGGACTGGGACTCACCTGTGGGTCACCACATTTTTAGGTGGTCATGGGCAACAAGGTCGAGGTCGCGTTGTGGAAGAGAACCAAACTGGTGATCAATAGATTCAGAAGGTTTGTTAGTTGTAGATGTTAGTAGTAGAGTCCTAGTGTCATCCCTGTACTCTCAGGTCTGGGTATGGGATGTGTTTTCTATATGATATACTCATATCGACATGAGATTTTAGTAGTATGCTAATGTTTGTAAATATATGATATGAACATGTGAAATATCTTTTGTATGCAGGATGTGACTGATGTCTTTGGACCCATATGTAAATACTTGTTACAGTATATTAGAATGGAATTATGGACCTTTTGTAAATGTTCTAGAGTTTATTTACATTTTTGGAATTGGTTTTAATTATCCCACATTTTGACTATGTGATTAATTAGTAGTTGATCGTGTTTTTGTGTTTCGAGTAATCGCATTTAGCATGATGAGGTGTCACAGTTAAGTTGGTATCAGAGCTCTAGGTTTTGCTGAGTCTATAGGGACATAGGACTTGGGTTTGAGTCTATTCTTATGTATCCAACATATCTGATCATAGTTTATGCTTATACAGATATGTCTGGAGGACATGAAGAACACATTAAGAGTAGCTATGTTGCACCAGGAGGAGGTGTTGGGAGGTAGGCACATGATGAGAGAGTGCTAGAAGAAGGGCCTGATCAGCCCATAATGCCTCATCTATACCCGAAAATGATGGCCAATCCTGAGTTTCAGTCTATGTTTAGACAAATGATGGCCACAATTACCCATATCACTGACAGAGTGACATCACCTCAAACAAGGGCAGCTTCCTCTAATGTGGAGTCCCAAGGTGTCGGGAAGACATTTGAATTTCTTAGACATATTGGGGCAATTGAATATGTAGCTACTTCTGATCCAACAAATGCTGACATGTGGTTGACTGAGCTGAAAAGGGCATTCAAAATCCTAAACATCGCTGAAGAAGACAAAGTTAAGCATGCGGTATACCTGTTGAAGGGTGGTGCTGACCATTGGTGGGCCATAGAAAAGGAGAAAAGGCTAGGAGTTATGATATGATGGGAGGAGTTTTGAAGGGAATTGGTTAGTCGATATTTTCCAGAGACCTATCAAGATGAGAAGATATCTCAGTTTGAGAAGATTTCTTAGGGGACTATGACTATTAATGAGTATGAGTCAAAGTTTATGGAGCTTTTGAGGTTCTGCCTACACATGGCAGCCACTGACAAAGAAAGGATTCATAGGTTCGAAAAGGGCCTAAGTACTCAGTTGACTACAACAACATCAGCCCTAGAAAATAGGGAGAGGTTTTCCACATTTGTGGAATCCGTAAGGAGGATTGAGAGGTCTTCCATAGAGAAGCATGGCACTAATGCTAAGAAATGACCTATGCAGTTTCAAGAGAAATCATCTGTAGGATTTAAGAAGTTGAGGTTTTTCCTGCCACAGTCGCAATCAAGGTCAACCTTCACTAAATCAAGATTACATGTACCATCACAGTGGACCCCGAGTCGGGGTAGAGGTCGTAATTTCTGCCGATGGGAGCCCACATTACCTCATCGATTTTAGTGGCAGGGCCATTTAGGACATATCAGGACACCAAAACATGTTACAAGTGTGGACAAGTGGGGCATACAAAACCTTATTGCCCTATGAATATGAGGAGGTGACTCAGCAACCAAGTCAAAGTCAATAAGGTCGACAACAATGTTAGTTTAGTAATGGTAAAGGAAGAGGAGGTGGTCAGGCATACCAGGTAGGATCTTCTGGACAAGCAAGTAGAGGATGTGGATGGCAGTAGGTGACAAGGTTCTATGCCATGACCCAGCCAGAAGCAGTGGTCAATCCACAAGTCATGGCATGTCATTTGGAGTTATTTCATTCTGATTTGTCTACTTCTTGTTTTGTATATATGTTAGTAGACCCAGGTGTGACACACTCTTTTATTACTTGACAGGTGATAGATAGTTGTTATCTACCTATTAGGCTTAGATCTAATATCATGTGGCTAGAGACTCCTTTGGTTGATTCCTCCGAGTTGCGGGAAGTGTTCCCTTCTTGTGTTCTTTCTTTTTCTTGACACAACCTTCAAGTGTATCTGTTGCCACTTGACATGCATAGTTTTGATGTAATCCTGGGAATGGATATCTTGGAAAAATACAAGGTAGTCTTGGACTGCAGTACTAAAGTGGAGACGTTCCATGATGGAGATGTACAGTGGATTTTCTAGGGTGATAGGAAGATTTTTCCTACATGTTTGATGTCAGCTATGATAGTTGAGCGGTTGATGAGACAAGGATGTGAGGCTTTCTTAGATCATGTTGTGGATACCAAGGCGGTAGGTCCTAGTATCCAAGAGGTACCATTGGTGCTAGAATTCAAGGATGTATTTCCTAAGGAATTTCCTAGCATTCCCCCTCCTAGAGAGATTGAGTTTGAGATCAATCTTGTTCCTGGAACACAATCCATAGCATAGTAAGCATACTGAATGGCACCAACAGAGATGCAAGAGTTAAAGAAATAGTTACAAGAACTGTTAGAGAAGGGTTTTATCAGGTCGAGCACTTCCCCTTGGGGTGCTCCCATGTTTTTTGTTAAAAGAAGGATGGTTCAATGAGGTTGTGTATAGACTACAAGCAGTTGAACAAGGTGACAATAAAGAATAAGTATCCTTTGTCAAGGATTGATGATATTTTTGATCAGTTGAGATGTGCCACTGTGTTTTCATAGGTAGACCTGAGGTCAGGTTTCCATCAGCTGGGAATTAAGGCAGATGACATACCCAAGTCAGCTTTTAGGACTAGGTATGGTCATTATGAGTTTGTTGTTATGATGTTTGGGCTAATCAATGCACCTGTAGCCTTTATGGATCTAATGAATAGGGTGTTTAGACCTTATCTTGATCAGTGTGTGGCTATGTTCATAGATGATATCCTAATATACTCCAAGGATAGTTAACAACTTGAGCAACACTTTTTCTAGGCATTGAATTTGTTGAGGCAGCATCAACTATATGCTAAGTTCAGCAAGTGTGAATTTTGATTATCTAAAGTGTCTTTTCTGGGCCATGTTATATCTGCAAAAGGAATATGTGTTGATTCTAAGAAAATGAAATCTATACTAGAATGGGAGCAACCAAATACACCGATGGAATTCCGTAGTTTCCTAGGTCTGTAGGTTATTATAGGAGGTTTATCAAAGACTTCAGTTCTATAGCATTACCCCTAACTAGGCTAACTAGGAAGGATGTTCCTTTTTCTTAGAATGACAAGTGTCAACATTCTTTCTAGATTTTGAAAGAAAAGTTGACTAGTGAATCGGTGTTAATACTGCCAGATCAAGGAAAAAGCTATATTGTCTTTTGTGATGCTTCAAAGAATGGGTTGGGATGCGTGTTGATGTAGGATAAAAATGTGATTTCTTATGCTTCACGACAGCTTAAGAAACATGAGGAGAATTACCCAACACATGATCTGGAGCTTGCAGTGGTGGTACATGCCTTAAAGATCTGGAGACACTATCTTTATGGAGAAAAGTCTCAGATCTTCACTGACCACAAGAATCTATAGTATATCTTCTCAAAACAAGAGTTGAATATGAGGCAAAGGAGATGGATGGAGCTGATTAAGGATTATGATTGCACAATAGACTACCATCTAGGGAAAGCTAATGTGGTAGCTGATGCATTGAGTAGAAATTTGTCTTCATCATCAATAGTAGACTATTTATAATTGAATTCCTTGACGTGCCATAAGAGAGATATGCTAGTGTCTCTTTTCCAGATGAATGTTCAGTTAGAAGTTTTCTTGTTGCAAGGATTGTTGGCACAATTACAAGTGAAATCTACCTGGAGACAGCAAATTCATGATGCAAAATAGAATAATACTATGATATAGAATATCCATTCAGGGATTGGCAGTGAAAAGTATGATAGATTTCATGATACAGATGATGGTACAGTTTGTTACCATAATAGGATAGTAATTCCTGATGTTGATGGGTTGAGGAAAATGGTACTTGAGGAGGCTCACCCCTCCATGTATGCAATGCATCCTAGAAGTACCAAGATGTACCAAAACTTGAAAGACATGTATTGGTGGCAGGTCTAAAGCGTGGTGTGGTAAAGTTCATTGCCAAATGTCCAGTTTGTTAGTAGGTGAAGGCTAAGCAATAGAAGTCTACAGGGACATTACAACCCTTGCCAATGCCATAGTGGAAATGGGATCATATTACTATGGACTTTGTGGTTGGTCTTCATAGGATAGCCAAGGGTCATGATTCCATATGGGTGATGGTAGACAAATTGACTAAGTCAGCTCAATTTCTACTAGTTAAGATGATGTTTACATCAGAGAAATTGGCACAAATATATGTTGATGAGATAGTCCGTCTGCATGGCATTCCAGTGACTATAGTTTCTGACAGAGGTCCACAGTTTACAAGTCATTTTTGGGAGTGTTTGCATTCAACAATGGGAACACAACTAAGATTCAACATAGCTTTTCATCTGCAAACTAATGGCCAGTCTGAAAGGACTATTCAAACTTTAGAGGATCTCTTGAGGGCATGTGTGCTACAATTTCTTGGTAGTTGGGATGTACATCTAACTCTATAGAGTTTTCATATAGTAATAGCTATCAAAGAAGCATATATATGGCCCCTTATGAGGCTCTGTATGGGAGATGATGTCGGTCTCCTCTTTGCTGATATGAGACATGTGAATATCAACTTTTGGGTCCTGAGCTAGTACAACAGACTACAGAAAAGATTAAAGTGATACAACAACAGTTGAAAGCAACCCAAGATAGGCAGAAATCTTATGCATATGACTGACACAGACCACTTGAGTTCTAAGTGGGAGATAGAGTATATCTTAAGGTTTCTCCTTGGAAAGGTGTGCTGAGGTTTGGAAAGAAGGATAAGTTGGCTCCTAGATTTATGGGACCATACCCTATCCTAGCTCATGTTGGAAAGGTAGCATATAAATTGGAGCTACCACTAGAGCAACATAGATTGCATAATATCTTTCACATCTCTATGTTGATGAAATGCCATTCAGATACTGACTAGACAATCCAACCAGTAGAGGTTGAGTTAAATGAGGATATCTCCTATGTTTAGGGTCCTATGTTGATCCTATAAGTTAGAGCTATCACTAGAGCTACATAGATTGCATAATATCTTTCACATGTCTATGTTGAGGAAATTCCATCTAGATACTGACCAGACAATCCAACCAGTAGAGGTTGAGTTAGATGAGGATATCTCCTATGTTGAGGGTCATGTGTTGATCCTGGATAGAAGGGTGAAAAAACTAAAGAGAAAAGATATAATACTAGTGAAAGTTTTGTGATATCACTGTGCATATAGGAAGCCACATGGTAACTAGAGAATGATATGTGTATAATATACCCATCTCCTTTTGTGTAGGATTTTGGGGCGAAATCCTTGTTAGGGGTTTATAGTTGTAAGGCCCCTAAACTTGAATAATGAGTTGAATAAGCTTAATTACCATACTTGAATTCTTACAACCTTAATATAATCTTGTTATATGCTTTGAAATGATAATACAAGCTTAATTTTCAAATTTGGTCCAATTTGGACACTATTTGAGCAAGTTATGCAATTTTATGTACATTTTGGACTTTTCTACAATTTACCCGATTGAGAGGGTTTTCCTTGAGTTTTGTCACATACATTACGTTCCTTATATGTTATATTATCATTCTTGAGTATTTTGAGCCATGTGGCTCTGAGTTGAGCCATGATTTGAAGGTGTTTTCCCCAAGGGTATTTTAGGGTTTACCCCTTCATGGATGAACTACCTTTAGTAGCAATCAACTAATGAATTATTTGATTGGTTGGAAAATTAAACAAAGGAAAGCTAATAAGGTCTATACATATGGTGGGGGAGCTTCTTGCGTGTTTTCTTGTATATTCTTACTAATTTAAGGCCATGGACACTTGGATAGATACTAGAACTTCAACCTTTTCTTTTTCTTTATCTTAATGTTTCATATACTTATCTCTAAGCACCAAAACAAGACATTTTCTCTCCACCACTTCCCTCCTTCTCCCAACGTTGTTCTTCCTCTGTGCTTCTGTGAATTTTCCTATCCAAGGAAGAAGAAAGTGGGGATCTTCTTAGAAAAAGGATCCAGGGTTGCAATTGACTTCCTTTAGGGGTTCCTAAAGCTCCTTCCTAGTGATCTTGACCTAAAAGTGTAAGTATTACCTTATTTACTCTATTTATTTATTTGTTCTTCTTATATCTCTCCAGATCATAACCCTACTATTCCATGGTGAAAGTGGCTCTAGAACTCAAAAATATATCCTTCTTGTTTCTTTTTCTAGGGTTTGCTTCTTTGTAGAGAGAAGTGCCTATTTAGCCAAGTTCATATCTGAATCTAGAGATTTCATTCATTATTTTCTCAAGATTATTTCTGTTTGAGATCTGACCTACTCTATGGAGGTGAGTTATATAACATTCTTCACTTATATTGCTTACTAGAAGCTTGTTAGTTCATGTTTATGCTTTAATGTGATGATCTAAGCATAAAGAAACCATGTTTGTTTAGAATTTCAAATTTTTGTGGTGTTCTTTATTCTGTTCTAGTTCAATACAACTTATAAACATGTGTACGACCTTTATAAGGTGCAACATTATCTGGGACAGGTTGATTGCAACAACCTATGGTGCTAAGTACAAAACAATTGATGGTTCAAAATAGGGTTTTCAAGCTATTTTCTTCCCTATCACACAACTGATGGTCATACCATTCAACAACCCATGGTGTTGCTATCTTGGCAACTGATGTTCATGAATGGTGTCAAATTTATGGTGACAAACCATGGTCACCCACTTAGGTCAGGTTTTGTCTCAGTTAGACGTTTAATTATCATCCACTGAGTATTCTAATGATGTTATCAATCGATGATGACATTAGCTTAATATTTGATGGTGTTAACTGAATGTATTATTGATCTAACAACCAATGGTGACCTAATGATCACAATTAATGGTGAATAAGATCATCACCATATATGATGAGTTATGAATGCAATTGTAGATTTGATTAAACCTTAAACCAATGGTTCCTTGATTCAATTGATCTAATGGTTAGACCTATATTTCAATTGATAACCTTGAACAATAAACCAGATGCAATGAATAATATTAGATTCTTCAACATCTAATGGATTAGAATAAATCACATGGTATTATATGTGGGTCCTAGTGATGATAATTTTATGGTTCAATACCATTAATTTGTAGTCTTACTTTTGCCATCATATAGTTATATTTGATAAATCACTATAATAAGTGGATGCGTAACTCCCATGTGATCTAGCTCGTTATACCTAACCTTAATGCAATTATATGATGTTGATTGGTTATAATCAGACCTCTCGAATGATTAATGTGATAATGAATTACACTCTTCTGGTGTTGAAACCACAATGTAGTACTAATTGAATACATAATGCATTGCCATGTTAATATCTACGGACACATATGTGCTAATGATATTTTGAGCCTTGTTTAAGGCTTGGAATGATGACGATAACCTTACTATGAATAATGTGATGGTCTTAACAACCTTAGGGCATGTTTGAAGCCATGATTGAGGTGCAATCCTCTTCATGTTCCAGTAAGGGTTAAAACTGTGGAACTTGTGATAAGATATTGGTATCTTGTAATAGTATGATGATAAGTGTGGTCCATTAATTTGTAATGAATGATAGAATGTCGTAATGTGATTAAGATTTATATTTTGAATGTTTTATATCTTTTGAAGTTGTTATATCTATAATCTTGTTAGAAAAGAATTAGGGTTTGAATGTACACTTGTATGATAAAGCCTTAATGCATTCAATTGGCAGTAATTAATCAAGTGTAACCTTAATCAAGTAGAGCCCTATGTCATAGAGCCATCTTCAGTGTCAGAACTTACTAGATGGTGAAACAAGTATTCCCAAGGGAAATTTGAAGTGCATATTGTTGAGTATGTGGGGGTGGCAAGTTGAGGATATATCCTTGTCATCTGCAATTACAAGTTATGGATGATGGATATGGTCATTCCTCTGACCTTTGATGTGATTGAGGACAACTATGGTTGTACCTCAGATTAGAGGGTTTTGTATATCCTATTTTCTAGTGTCGTAACTTGAACCAAGTACAGACTAGTTATTATCAGTTGACAATATGTCATTGTTGGCAGTTTGACTGGTATGTCACTATAGTTTACTCATACTGACCGAGGGGAAGAGATCTTAAGATACTGACACTGCTAGATCTTATACGGAATTGAATAGCACTTCGCAGTGTAAGTTGGACATTGAGTGGTACAACTCAAACTCCCAAGGGCATAATAATAAAAGTTATAATACCATCTGTATATTATAATTGCTAGGGTTTAATACATATCACATTGGTTGATTAACCCTTGTCTTTTCTTTACACTACATAGTTCTTACATGATGCAAACTTATGAAAATTGCATAATTCTACTTGATGCTACAACTTATTTTCTTAACTGTTTCGTATGCTTAAACTATTCAATCTGTTCATATTTCTTATTCAATACCCTAACTACTCAATGTATTTACTGTTGATTAATATGTCATAATCAATATATGTTCGAGAGAGTTTTATGACTCACTGGGACTGGGTCTCACCCGTGCGTCACCACATTTTTTTAGGTGGTCGCGGGAAACCAGGTCGAGGTTGCACTGTGGAAGAGAACCAACCTGGTGAACAAAAGATTCAGAAGGTTGGTTAGTTGTATATGTTAGTAGAAGAGTCCTAGTGTTGTCCCTGTACTCTCAAGTCTGGGTATGGGATGTATTTTCTAGATGATATACTCGTATCGACATGAGATTTTAGTAGTATGCCAATGTTTGTAAATATATGATATGAACATGTGAAATTTCTTTTGTATGCAGGATGTGACTGAGATCTTTGGACCCATATGTAAATACTTGTTACAGTATATTAGAATGGAATTATGGACCTTTTGTAAATGTTCTAGAGTTTATTTACATTGTTGGAATTGGTTTTAATTATTCCACATTTTTTACTATGTGATTAATTAGTAATTGATTGCATTTTGGTGTTTTGAGTAATCTCGTTTATCATGATGATGTGTCATAGTTAAGTTGGTATCATAGCTCTAGGTTTACTAAGTCTATAGGGACATAGGACATAGGTTTGAGTCTATTCTCGTGTATCCAACATATCTGATCATAGTTTATGCTTATGCAGATATGTCTGGAGGACATGAAGAACACATTGAGAGTAGCTATGTTGCACCAGGAGGAGGTGTTGGGAGGTAGGAATGTGATGAGAGAGTTCTAGAAGAAGGACCTCAACAGCCCACAATTCCTCATCTAGACCCGACAATGATGGCTAATCCTGAGTTTCAGTCTATGTTTAGACAAATGATGACCACAACTACACATATCACTGACAGATCTCCGTCACCTCAAGCTAGGGTAGCTGCCTCTAATGTGGAGTCCCAAGGTATCAGGAAGACATTTGAATGTCTTAGACGTATTGGGGCAATTGAATATGTAGCTACTTCTAATCCAGCGGATGCTGACATGTGGTTGATTGAGCTAGAAAAGGTGTTTGAAATCATAAACACCACTGAAGAAGACAAAGTTAAGCATGCAGTATACCTATTCAAGGGTGGTGTTGACCACTGGTGGGCCATAGAAGAGGAGAAAAGTCTAGGAGTTGTGATAGTATGGGAGAAGTTTTAAATGGAATTTGTTAGCCGATATTTTCCAGAGACATATCTAGATGAGAAGATATCTTAGTTTGAGAAGATTCATTAGGGGACTATGACTATTAATGAGTATGAGTTAAAGTTTATGGAGCTTTTGAGGTTCTTCCTACACGTGCAACCACTGACAAAGAAAGGATTTGTAGGTTCGAAAAGGGCCTAAGTACTAAGTTGATTGCAACAACATCATCCCTAGAAAATAGGGGGAGGTTTTCCACCTTTGTAGAATCTGTAAGGAGGATTGAGAGGTCTTCCATAGAGAAGCATGACGATAATGCTAAGAAGTGACGTATGTAGTTTCAAGAGCAATCATTTGGAGGCTTTAAGAAGTTGATGTTTTTCCCACCATAGTCGCAACCAAGGTCAAACTTCACTGAACCAAGATCACATGTACCATCCCAGTAGACCCCAAGTCGGGGTAGAGGTCATAATTTCTATTGATGAGAGCCCACATTACCTCATCAGTTTTAGTGGTAGGGCCATTTAGGCCATATCAGGACACCAAAACATGTTACAAGTGTGGACAAATGGGGAATACAAAACCTTATTGCCCTACGAAAAATGAGGAGGCGACTCAGCAGCCAAGTCAAATTCAACAAGGTCCACAACAATGATAGTTTAGTAGTGGTAAAGGAAGAGGAGGTGGTTAGGCATCCCGGGTAGGATCTTCTAGACACGAAAGTAGAGGATGTGGATGGCAGTAGGCAACAACAAGGTTCTATGCCATGACCTAGCCAGAAGCATTGGTAAATTCATGAGTCATGACATGTCAGATGGAGTTATTTCATTCTAATTTGTCTGCTTCTTGTTTTGTATCTATGTTAGTAGACCTAGGTACAACACACTCTTTTATCACTAGAGAGGTGATAGATAGTTGTTATCTACCTGTTAGTCTTAGATCTTATAGCCTGCGGCTAGAGACTCCTTTGGTTGATTCTGTTGAGTTGCGGGAAGTGTTCCCTTCTTGTGTTCTTTCTTTTTTTGGACACAACATTCAAGTGGATCTTTTGCCACTTGACATGCATGGTTTTGATGTAATCCTAGGAATGGAAATCTTGGAAAATAATATGAGGTAGTCTTGGATTGTAGTACTAAAGTGGCGACGTTCCATGATTGAGATGTACATTGGATTTTCTAGGGTGATATGAAGATGCTTCCTACATGTTTGATGTCATCTATGACAGCTGAGCAGTTGATGAGACAAATATGTGAGGCTTTCTTAGCTCATGTTGTGGATACCAAGGAGGTAGGTCCTAGTATCTAGGAGGTACCATTGGTTCTAGAATTTAAGGATGTCTTTCCTGAGGAATTTCCTAGCATTCCCCCTCCTAGAGAGATTGAGTTTGAGATCAATCTTGTTCCTAGAACACAACCAATAGAATAGTCAGCATACTAAATGGCACCAACATAGATGCAGGAGTTAAAGAAATAGTTAAAAGAACTGTTAGAGAAGGGTTTTATCAGGCTGAGAACTTCCCCTTGGGGTGCTACCATATTTTTTGTTAAAAATAAGGATGGTTCAATGAGGTTGTGTATAGACTACAGGCAGTTGAACAAGTCACAATAAAGAATAAGTATCCTTTGTCAAGGATTGATGATCTTTTTGATCAGTTGAGATGTTCCAATGTATTTTCAAAGATAGACCTGAGGTCAGGTTACCATCAGTTGAGAATTAAGGTGGATGACATACCCAAGTCATCTTTTAGGACTACGTATGGTCATTATGAGTTTGTGGCTATGCCGTTTGGGCTAACCAATGCACCTACAACTTTCATGGATCTAATGAATAGGGTGTTTAGACCTTATCTTGATCTGTGTGGTCGTGTTCATAGATGATATCCTAATATCCTAATATAGGTTAGTCAACAACATGAGCAACACTTTCACCAGGCATTAACTTTGTTGAGGCAGCATCAACTATAGGCTAAGTTTAGCAAGTGTGAATTATGGTTATCTGAAGTGTCTTTTCTGGGCCATGTTATATCTGCAAAAGGAATATGTGTTGATTCTAAGAAAGTGAAATATGTACTAGAATGGGAACAACCAAATACACCAATGGAGATTGGTACTTTCCTAGGTCTGGCAGGTTATTACAGGAGGTTCATCAAAGACTTCAGTTCTATAACATTACCCCTAACTCGACTAATTAGGAAGGATGCTCCTTTCTCTTGGAATGATAAGTGTCAACATTCTTTCTAGATTTTGAAATAAAATTTGACTAGTGCACCAGTGTTAGTACTTCCAGATCAAGGAAAAGGCTATATTGTCTTTTGTGATGCTTCAAAGAATGGGTTGGGATGCGTGTTGATGCAGGATAAAAATGTGAATTCTTTTGCTTCGCGAAAACTTAATAAATATGAGGATAATTACCCAACACATGATTTGGAGATTGTAGTGGTGGTCCATTCCTTAAAGTTCTAGAGACACTATCTTTATGGAGAAAAGTGTCAGGTCTTCACTAACCACAAGAATCTATAGTATATCTTCTCAAAATAGGAGTTGAATATGAGGCAAAGGATATGGATGCTCTAATTAAGGATTATGATTGCACAATAGAATACCATACAGGGAAAGCTAATGTGGTATCTGATGCATTGAGTAGAAAGTCGTCTTCATCATCAATGGTAGATAATGCACAACTAAATTCCTTGATATGCCATAAGAGAGATATGCTAGTGTCTCTTCACCAGATGAATGCACAACTCGAAGTTTCCTTGTTGGAACAGTTAGAAGTGAAACCTACCTTGAGACAGTAGATTGATGATGCACAATAGAATAATAATATGATATAGAATATCCATGTAGGGATTGGCATTGAAAAGTATGATCGATTTCATGAGACAGATGATGGTACAGTTTGTTACCATAATAGGATAGTAATTCCTGATGTTGATGAGTTGAGGAAGATGGTACTTGAGGAGGCTCACTCCTCCATGTATGCAATGCATCCTAGAAGTACCAAGATGTACCAAAACTTGAAATACATGTATTGGTGGCCAGGCCTAAAGAGTGATGTGGTAAAGTTCATTGCCAAATGTCTACTTTGTCAGCAGGTGAAGGATGAGCAATAGAAGCCTATAGGTACATTACAACCCTTGCCAATACCATAGTGGAAATGGGGTCATATTACTATGAACTTTGTGGTTGGTCTTCCTAGGACAGCCAAGGGTCATGATTCCATATGGGTGAAGTAAACAAATTGACTAAGTCATCTCATTTTCTGCCAGTTAAAATGACATTTATAGTAGAGAAATTGGCACAAATATATGTTGATGAGATAGTCCGTCTTCATGGAATTCTAGTAACTATAGTTTTTGACAGAGGTCCAAAGTTTACAAGTCATATTTGGGAGCGTCTACATTCAACAATGGGAACACAACTGAGATTCAACATAGCTTTTCATTCGCAGACTGATGGCCAGTCTGAAAGGACTATTCATACTTTAGAGGATCTCTTGAGGGTATGTGTGCTGCAATTTCTTGGTAGTTGGGATGTACATTTGACTCTGATAGAGTTTGCATACAACATTAGCTATCAAAGAAGCATAAATATGGCCCCTTATGAGGCTCTGTATGGGAGATGATGTCGGTCTCCTCTTTACTGGTATGAGATAGGTGAATATCAACTTTTGGGTCCTAAGATAGTACATAAGACTACAAAAAAGATTAAAGTGATACAACAACAGTTGAAAGCAACCCAAGATAGGTAGAAATCTTATGCATATGATTGACACAGACCACTTGAGTTCCAAGTCCGAGATAGAGTATATCTTAAGGTTTCTCCTTGGAAAGGTGTGCTGAGGTTTGGAAAGAAGGGTAAGTTGGCTCTTAGATTTATGGGGCCATACCCTATCCTAGCTTGTGTTGGAAAGGTAGAATATTATTTGGAGCTACCACTAGAGCTATATAGATTGCATAATATCTTTCACATCTCTATGTTGAGGAAATTCCATTCAGATACTGACCTAACAATCCAACCAGTAGAGGTTGAGTTAGATGAGGATATCTCCTATGTTGAGGGTCTTGTGTTGATCCTATAAGTTGGAGCTACCACTAGAGCTACATAGATTGCATAATATCTTTCACATCTCTATGTTGAGGAAATGTCATCCAGATACTGACCAGACAATCCAACCAGTAGAGATTGAGTTAGATGAGGATATCTCCTATGTTGAGGGTCCTGTGTTGATCCTAGATAGAAGGCTAAAAAAGCTAAAGAGAAGATATAATACTAGTGAAAGTTTTATGATATCACTGTGGCATAGAGGAATCCACGTGGGACCTAGAGAATGAGATGTGTAGAATATACCCATCTCTTTTTGTGTAGGATTTTGGTGCAAAATCCTTGTCATGAGTTTATAGTTGAAATGCCCCTAAACTTGCTTAATGAGTTAAATAAGCTTAATTACCATACTTGAATGCATAGAACCCTAATCTAAACTTTTTATATGCTTTGAAATCATAATATAAGCTTAATTTTAAAATTTGGTCTAATTTGGACACTATTTGAGCAAGTTATAAAATTTTATGTACATTTTGGACTTTTCTACAATTTACCCAATTGAGGGATTTTCTTTGCAATTTGTCACATACATTATGTTCCTTAGATGTTATATTATCATTCTTGAGTATTTTGAGCCATGGGGCTCCGAGTTGAGCCATGATTTGAAGGTGTTTTCCTCAAGGGTATTTTAGGGTTTACCCCTTCATGGATGAGCTACCTTTAGTAGCTATCAACTAATGAATTATTTGATTGGTTGGGAAATTCAACAAAGGAAATCTAATAAGGTCTATACAAATGGTGGGGGATATTCTTGTGTGTGTGCTTGTATATTCTTAATAATTTAAGGCCATGGACACTTGGATAGATACTAGAACTTCAACTTTTTCTTTTTCTTTATCTTAAAGTTTCATATACCTATCGCTAAGCACCAAAACGAGCCATTTTCTCTCCACCACTTCCCTCCTTCTCCCAACATCGTTCTCCCTCTATGCTTCTATGAACTTTTATATCCATGGAAGAAGAAAGTGGGGATCTTCTTGGAAAAAAGATCTAGGGTTGTAATTGACTTCCTTTAGGGGTCCCTAAAGCTCCTTGCTAGTGATCTTGACCTAAAAGTGTAAGTGTTACCTTATTTCCTCCATTTATTTATTTGCTCTTATTCCTCCTATATCTCTCCAGGTTGGAACCCTACTAATCCATAGTGAAAGTGGCTCCAGAACTCAAAAATCTATCCTTCTTGTTTCTTTTTCTAGGGTTTTACTTCTTTGTGGAGAGAAGTGCCCATTTAGCCATATTCAGATCTGAATATAGGGATTTCATTCCTTATTTGCTCAAGATTATTTCTTTTTGAGATCTGACCTACTCTATGGAGGTGAGTTATATAACATTCTTCACTTATATTGATTACCAGAATCATGTTAGTTCATGTGTATGCTTTATTGTGATGATCTAAGCATAAAGAAACCATTCTTGTTTATAATTTAAAAATTTTGTCGTGTTCCCTATTCTGTTCCAGTTCTATATAACCTATAAACATGTGTACGACCTTTCTAAGGTGTAACATTATATGAAATAGGTTGACAACAACAACCTATGGTGCTAAGTACAAAACAATTGATGGTTCAAATTAGGGTTTTCAAGCTATTTTCTTCCCTATCACACAACTGATGGTCATACCATTCAACAACCCATGGTGTTTCTATCTTGGAAACTGGTGTTCATGAAGGGTGTCAAATTTATGGTGACAACCTATGGTCACCCCCTTAGGCCAGGTTTTGGCTCAATTAGACGTTTACATATCATCCACTAAGTATTCTAATGATGTTATCAATCAATGATGACATTAGCTTAATATTTTATGGTGTTAACTGAATGTATTACTGATCTAACAACCAATGGTGACATAATGATCACAATTAATGGTGAATCATGTAATCACCATATATGATGAGTTATGAATGTAATTGTAGATTTGACCAAACCTTAAACCAAGGGTTCCTTGGTTCAATTGATCTAATGGTTAGACCTATACTTCAACTGATAACCTTGGACAATGAACCAGATGCAATGAATAATATTGGATGATTCAACATTCAATGGATTAGAATAAATTACATGGTATTATATGTGGGTCATAGTGATGATAATTCGATGGTTCAATACAATTTATTGTAGTCTTACCTTTGCCATCATATAGTTATATTTGATAAATCACTATAATAAGTGGATGTGTAACTCCCATGTGATCTAGCTTGTTATTCCTAACCTTAATGCAATCATATGATGTTTATTGGTTATAATCAAACCTCTTGAATGATTAATGTGATAATGAATTACACTCTTCTGGTGTTTAAACCACAATGTAGTACTAATTGAATACATAGTGCCTTGCCAATTTAATATCTACGAACACATATGTGCTAATGATATTTTGAGCCTTGTTTAAGGCATGGAATGATGATGATAACCTTACTATGAATAATGTTGTGGTCTTAACAACCTTTGGGCATGTTTTAAGCCATGATTGAGGTGAAATCCTCTTCATATTCTAATAAGGGTTAAAACCCTGAAACTTGTGATAAGATATTGGTATCTTGTAATAGTATGATGATAAGTGTAGTCCATTAATTTGCAATGAATGATAGCATGTGGTAATGTGATTAAGATTTATACCTCAAATGTGTTTTATTTTTTGAAGTTGTTATATATATACTCTTTTTAGATAATAATTAGGGTTTGAATGTAAACTTGTATGATAAATTCTCAATGCATTCAATTGCCAATAATTAGTCAAGTGTAACCTTAATCATGTAGAGCCTTGTGCCGTAGAGCCATATTCAGTGTCAGAACTTACTAGATGGTGAAATGAGTATTCCCAAGGGAAACTTGGAGCGCATATTGTTGAGTATGTGGGGGTGGCAAGTTGATGATATATCCTTGTCATCCACAATTGTAGGTTATGAAGGATGACTATGGTCATGCCTATGACCTTTGATGTGATTGAGGACATCTATGGTTGTACCTCATATTAGAGGGTTTTGTATACCCTATTTTCTAGTGTCGTAACTTCCACCAAGTACAGACTAGTTGTTATCAGTTGACTATATGTCATTGTTGGCAGTTTGACTGGTATGTCACTACAGTTTACTCGTACTGACCGAGGGGAAGATATCTTAGGATACCGACACTCCTAGATCTTATGCAGAACTGAATAGAACTTTGCAGTGGTCAGTTAGACTTTGATTGGTACAACTCAATCTCCCCAGGGCATAATAATAAAAGATATAATACCATATGTGTAGTATAGTTGCTAGGGTTTAATACATATCACATTGGTTGATTAACCCTTGTTTTGTCTTTACACTACATAGTTCTTACATGATGCAGACTTATGAAAATTGTGTAATTCTACTTGATGCTACAACTTATTTGCTTAACTTCTTTGTATGCTTAAACTGTTCAATACGTTCATATTGTTTATTCAATACCCTAACTACTCAATTTATATACTGTTGATTAATTTGGTATAATCAATGTATGTTGGAGAGAGTTATATCACTCATTGGGACTGGGTCTCACCCATGGGTCACCACATTTTTTTAGGTGGCCGCGGGCAACGAGGTCGAGGTCACGCTATGGAAGAGAACCAACCCAGTGATCAATAGATTTAGAAGGTTGGTTAGTTGTAGATGTTAGTAGTAGAGTCCTAGTGTCGTACATGTACTCTCAGGTCCAGGTATGGGATGCATTTTGTAGATGATATACTTGTATCGACACGAGATTTTGGTAGTATGCCAATGTTTGTAAATATATGGTATGAACATGTGAAATATCTTTTGTATGCAGGATGTGACTGAGGTCTTTGGGCCCATTTGTAAATACACATTATAGTATATTAGAATGGAATGATGGACCTTTTATAAATGTTCTAAAGTTTATTTACTTTGTTGGAATTGGTTTTAATTATCCCACATTTTTTACTATGTGATTAATTAGTAGTTGATTGTGTTTTGGTGTTTTGAGTAATCTCATTTAGTGTGATGAGGTGCCACAATTAAGTTGTATCAGAGCTCTAGGTTTACTGAGTCTACAGGGACACATGACTTAGGTTTGAGTCTGTTTTTATGTATCCAACATATCTGATCATAGTTTATGCTTATGAAGATATGTCTGGAGGACATGAAGAACACATTGAAAGTATCTATCTTGCACCAGGAGGAGGTGTTGGGAGGTAGGCACACAATGAGAGAGTGTCAGAAGAAGGGCTAGAGCAGCCCACAATGCCTCATTTAGACCCAATAATGATGGCCAATCCTGAGTTTCAGTCTATGTTTAGACATATGATGGCCACAATTACACATATCACTGATAGAGTGCCATCACCTCAAGATAGGGCAGCCGCCTCTAATGTGGAGTCCCAAGGTGTTGGGAAGACATTTGAACGTATTAGACATGTTGGGGCAATTGAATATGCACCTACTTCTGATCCAGCAGATGATGACATGTGGTTGATAGAGCTGGAAAAAGCATTCAAAATCCCAAACATCGCTGAAGAAGATAAAGTTAAGCATGCGGTATACCTATTGAAGGGTAGTGTTGACCATTGGTGGGCTATAGAAGAGGAGAAAAGGTCGGGAGTTATGATAGGATGGGAGGAGTTTCAGAGGGAATTTGTTGGCTGATATTTTCCTGAGACCTATCTAGATGAGAAGATATCTCAGTTTGAGAAGATTCGTCAGGGGGCTATGACTATTAATGAGTATGAGTCAAAGTTTATGGAGCTTTTGAGGTTTTGCCCACACATGACATCCAATGAAAAAGAAAGGATTTGTAGGTTCAAAAAGGGCCTAAATATTGAGTTGACTACAAAAACATCAGCCCTAGAAATTAGGGAGAGGTTTTCCACCTTTGTGGAATCTGTAACTGGATTGAGAGGTCTTCCATAGAGAAGCATGACGCTACTGCTAAGAAGTGACCTATGCAGTTTCCAACACAATCATATGGAGGCTTTAAGAAGTTGAGGTTTTTCCCGCCACAGTCGTAACCAACGTTAACCTTCACTGAACCAAGATCACATACACCATCATAGTGGATCCCGAGTCAGGGTAGAGGTCACAATTTCTACCGATAGGAGCCCACAGTACCTCATCAGTTTCAGTGGAAGTTCCGTTTAGGCCATATCATGACACGAGAACATGTTACTAGTGTGGGCAAGTGGGGCATAAGAAACCTTATTTCCCTATGAAATATGAGGAGGTGACTCAGTAGCCAAGTCAAAGTCAACAAGGTCCACAACAACGATAGTTTAGTAGTGGTAGTGGAAGAGGAGGTGGTCAGGCATCCCAATAGGATTATCTAGACAAGCAAGCAGAGGACATGGACGATAGTAGGAAACATCAAGGTTCTATTCCATGACCCAGCCAGAAGCAGTGGTCAATCCACGAGTCATGACAGGTCAGATGGAGTTATTTTATTCTAATTTATCTACTTCTTGTTTCGTATCTGTGTTAGTAGAACCAGGTGCAAGACACTCTTTTATCACTAGATATGTGATAGATAGTTGTTATCTATGTGTTAGTCTTAGATGTGATAGACTGCGGATAGAGACTCATTTGGTTGATTCCGTCGAGTTGCAGGAAGTGTTCCCTTCTTGTGTTCTTTCTTTTTCTGGACACAACATTCAAGTGGATCTTTTGTCACTTGACATGCATGGTTTTGATGTAATCTTAGGAATGGATACCTTGGGAAAATATAAGGTAGTCTTACTCTATGACACTAAAGTTGTAACATTCCATGATGGAGATGTACAATGGATTTTCTAGGGTGATAGGAAGATTCTTCCTACATGTTTGATGTCAGCTATGACCGCTAAGCGGTTGATGAGACAAGGATGTGAGGCTTTCTTAGCTCATGTTGTGGATACCAAGGAGGTAGTTCATAGTATCCATGAGGTACTAGTGGTGCTGGAATTTGAGGATATCTATCCTCACGAATTTCCTAGCATTCCCCCTCTTAGAGAGAATGAGTTTGTGATCAATCTTGTTCCTAAAACACAACCCATAACACAGTCAACATACAGAATGGCACCAACAGAGATGGAGGAGTTTAAGAAATAGTTATAAGAACTATTAGAGAAGGGTTTTATCAAGATGAGAAGTTCCCTTAGGGTGCTCCCATGTTGTTTATTAAAAAGAAGGATGGTTCAATGAGGTTATGTATAGACTACAGACAGTTGAACAAGGTGACAATAAAGAATAAGTATCCTTTGTCAAGGATTGATGATCTTTTTGATCAGTTGAGAGGTGTCACTGTATTTTCAAAGATAGACCTGAGGTCAGGTTACCATCAGTTGAGAATTAAGATAGATGACATACCCAAGTCAGCTTTTAGGATTGGGTATGGTCATTATGAGTTTGTGGCTATGCCGTTTGGGCTAACCAATGCACCTATAGATTTTATGGATCTAATGAATAGGGTTTTTAGACCTTATCTTGATTAGTGTGTGGTTGTGTTCATAGATGATATCCTGATATACTCCAAGGATAGTCAACAACATGAGCAACACTTTCTCCTGGCATTGACTTTGTTGAGGCAGCATCAACTATATGCTAAGTTCAGCAAGTGTGAATTTTGGTTATCTGAAGTGTCTTTTCTGGGACATGTTATATCTGCAAAAGGCATTTGTGTTAATCCCAAGAAAGTGGAGTATGTACTATAATGGGAACAACTAAATACACCGATGGAGATCCATAGTTTCCTAGGTTTGGTAGGTTACTACAGGAGGTTCACCAAAGACTTCCGTTCTATAGCATTACCGCTAACGAGGATAACCAACAAGGATGTTCCTTTTGCTTGAAATGACAAGTGTCAATATTATTTCTATCTTTTCAAAGAAAAGTTGACTAGTGCACTGATGTTTGTACTATCAGAGCAAGGAAAAGGCTACATTGTCTTTTGTGATGCTTCAATGAATGGGTTGGGATGCGTGTTGATGCAAGATAAAATGTGATTTCTTTTGCGTCACGACATCTTAAGAAACATGAGGAGAATTACCCAACACATGACATGGAGCTTGCAGTGGTGATCCATGCCTTAAAGATCCAGAGACACTATCTTTATGGAGAAAAGTATCAGATCTTCACTGACCACAAGAATCTACAGTATATCTTCTCAAAATAGTGAATATGAGGTAGAGGAAATGGATGGAGCTGATTAAGGATTATGATTACACAATAGACTACCATCCAGAGAAAGTTAATGTGGTAGATGATGCATTGAGTAGAAAGTTGTCTTCATCATCAATAGTAGATAATGCAAAATTAAATTCCTTGATGTTCTATAAGAGAGATATGCTAGTGTCTCTTCGCTAGATGAATGTGCAACTAGAATTTTCCTTGTTGTCAGGATTTTTGGCACAGTTACAAGTGAAACCTACCTTGAGATAGTAGATTCATGATGCACAATAGAATGATACTATGATATAGAATATTTGTTCTAGCATTGGCAATGAAAAGTATGATGGCTTTCATGAGACAGATGATGGTACAATTTGTTACCATAATAGGACAAGAATTCCCAATGTTGATGGGTTGAGGAAGATGGTACTTGAGGAGGCTCACTCCTCCATGAATGCAATGCATAATGGAAGTACCAAGATGTACCAAAACTTGAAAGACATGTATTGGTGTCCAGTTTTAAAGCGTGATGTGGTAGAGTTCATTGCCAGATGTCTAGTTTTTTAGTAGGTGAAGGCTGAGCAATAGAAGCCTGCAAGGACATTACAACACTTGCCAATACCATAGTGAAAATGGGATCATATTACTATGGACTTTATGGTTGGTTTTCCTAGGACAACTAAGGGTCATGATTCCATATGGGTGATGAGACGATCCGTCATGGAAAATGAGATTAACTAATGCAGAAGTGAATTATTAGCAGTGGAATAATGAAAAATCACTAAATTTTAAAACTTTTTGGAAAAAGAACTTTAAACCATAACTCCTTTATAAGAAAACAAGGTAAACTATTTACATCATAGCTTGACATTACATCTCTGTGATTACATACATCCATTGCTTTATTATCTGAAGAAGGCAAGATACAAAATCTCGAGGCACTAAGCCAAAAACCTCAGACCTACCGACTCCTAGGACCTGAGAGTACAGAGATGGCATAAGACATACTATCTATGAGACTCGACAGTCAGTATCTCCACCTGAGATTCACTGATGCCCCTGGTGTTGCTGCTACTGATACTTCCCACCCTCGGATTGGTTCCTCCGTCCTCGACGTCCACCTAAAAAGTCGAAACCCACGGGGGTGAGACAATTTGAATAATTGTCCCAGCGAGAGTTATAACTCTCCGCCAGAAGCTTTTTTATAGAAATAAAGGATTAACATAAGCAATATAATCTTTAAGACATTCAACCATAGATTTGGTATTAAGTAAGACAACATTTACTTAAGCAATTATTTCAATAAGGAAAATGAAGAACATGTATACTAATTACATGGCTAGAATATTATAAACAATGTAACATCAATCATTGTTTCTCGTAGTTCAACCTAAGCAGTTATGCTACACGGCTGATTATGATTTTCAATCATTATTATGCCCTGTAGAGATGAGGTATACCGCTCATACTCCAACTGACCATTATAAAATTGCATCAGTATCATACATAGGTCATCAAAAGAGCCAGATTCTTATGACCTCATCTTCCTCAGTCAGTGTGAGGATCAACATGCATGACATCTCATGTCTCTGCTACAATAGCTTCCCATGGTATTCTGGCAACTTCGCTATTTAGAGTCACAATGGCATTCTGTACTCTCTTCGCAATCGAGGGATTTCTTGTTTATCGCTCATCGATGCGGCATTAAAGATTCCCTCAGGAGATTAGTGAAACATCACCCTGGCATAAACACATAATGAAGGATTGATGGATTAAAGTACATCCTACATCAATTCCTACATTAGGACGTAAGGATATTCACATCCATAAACCCCCACATGCTCAAAAGTATGTGTTCTAGGAGTTCCCTTAGGAAAACCTATTTCACCATCATTTGGCTTCTAACAATGATGGATCTATGATCAGGGCTCTACATGATATGATTATACTTGATTATTTATGTACATTTTAGCATTCTTTTAGCATCAAGCATGTTCTCAATCATTAATCATTAAAACACTACTATAAAAGAAGAATACTAAATGTATCAAGTTTAACTCACATCAGTTATCATATGGATATTAATTCTTAACCATATCATCATATGATTCAGGAACATGGTTATTCAAACCCTCAGATTATCATAACACTTGCTATCAAGTGACATATAAGCATCAAGTCATCTAACAACATGACCATGATTGAAGCAATGTATATACTTTTCACATATCATTACTCTAAAAGCTTATAATTGTTTTCAAGGAATATGACATCATAACTCTTACCTGGCTATGATCACCTCATAATATCAACCTGCATGACTAATACAATTAAGGACATGCATATATAACAAACTTGTCACAATACCAAAACTTTTCAATTTCTTTATAGGACACCACGGCCGTGCCACCTTGCACGGTCGTGTAAAGTAAGGTTACCACGGCCGTGCTCCCTTGCACAGTCGTGCAAAGTAAGGTTACCACGGCCGTGCTCCCTTGCACGGTCGTGCTACAGAAGATCACTGCATGATTCATATTTATATATATGTATTCTAATCTTTCATCCTTTCAACTTGATTAGGTCACATCAACCCTTCAATCAAGTACATACAACTATGTTTAACATAGTGTATCAAGCTATTAATCCTATAAGCAATTAAGAATTCTCCCTTTAATTGGTTCTAATCACTTAGGTGTTATTAGGGTTTCAACGTTAGTACCTTCATTTATTATCATTACTAATTATTATTGGATCAATAGAACATTCATCATCTTAATTCTCAAAGATTCAATCACATTGGACCTCCACTTCATAAGGTATCCAATTGAATTAGGGTTCTAATGTTGATTCCTTCAATCACTGAATTCATGGGACCAATCATCAATTGGACCTATACTCATAATTCAAATGAGTTTAATAGGTCAACCTTCAACTGATTTGACCCTCAATTGACCCTCAATTGATCATCAATTAGGGTTTAAATCAATCGAATTAGGGTTTGGAATCAATAACCCTTCAACATATTTCAGTGTGGGTCTAATTGATTTGAACCCATTGAACCATCATTCAATTTGGACATGGCCTGACCCCAAATGGTCTTGGGATCGTTTGGATGACCTCCAAACGGTCTTGAGACCGTTTTCCCATCATATCATCAAAATCCAAGTCAACCAATTAAGGTTTGGATCATTGGATTGATCACCAAATCAGCAATTGATTACACTCCAACTTAGTATCATTGGATCATCGATTGCTTAACCATACTCACCCCTAGACCTCCAAACTGTCTTGGGTGACCTCCAAACGGTCTTGAGACCATTTGGATGAGCTCCAAACGGTCTTGAGACAGTTTGGCTCATCCAAACCTTGGATTCTAGTGAAAAATCATTAGGGTTTGAGCTATTGAGTTGATCAACAAATCAGCAATTGATTGCTTTGTAACTTGATAACTTTGGGCCTTAAAATAGGCAACCATACTTAACCCCAGACCTCCAAACGGTATTGGGTGATCCCCAAACGGTTTTGAAACCGTTTGTGTGATCCCAAAATGGTTTTGAAACCATTTGGGCCAATCAACCCAAAACATCAACTCAATCACTTGCAAAATCAGCACTTAGCCGATTAGGGTTCAGACCACATCTTTGGATATTCAAAGACATATCCATACTTGACCCTAGACATCCAAACAGTCTTGGGTGACACCCAAATGGTTTTGAGACCGTTTGGGTGATCCCCAAATGGTTTTGAAATCGTTTGGGCTAATCAACCCAAAACATCAAATTAACTCATTGGAATTTCAGCACTAATTTCAATTAGGGTTTGCCCAATTGATTAGCCTTCAACTCATTATTCCTTGGGAATTAACCCCTAAAATTTGGTGAGTCATTAACCAACATAATTAGGAACAGGAATATCAAATGGTAAACGCTTGGTCAACTCACTCAAACGGTTTTGAAACCATTTTCCCAAAAAGTTCAATTAATCAAGCTGAAACAATCAGCACTTAATCCAATTAGGTTTGCCTAATTGATTAGCCTTCAACTCACGATTCCTTGGGAGTTAACCCATCAAATTTGGTGAGTCATTATCCAACATAATTAGGAACAGGAATATCAAACGGTCAATGCTTGGTCAACTCACTCAAACGGTGTTGAAACTGTTTGCCCAAAAAGGTCAAGTTAATCAGGTTGAAAATCAGCACTTAATTCAATTACGTTTACCTAATTGATTAGCCTTCAACTCACGATTCCTTTGGAGTTAATCCCTCAAAATTTGAGGGTTATCAACCAACATAATTATGAACAGAAATCTCAAACGGTAAGCCCTTGGTCAACTCAACCAAATGGTCTTGGAGACCGTTTGCTCCAACCGACCTTGTGAAACCGTTTGCCCTTCAAACGGTTTTGCAAACCGTTTGCCCCAAACGGTTTTGCAAACCATTTGGCCAGGGGGGGGGCAAGACCATTTGCTAAAGTAGCATTGGTAATCACGCCCATCTTCTTCTACCTACAGATCAAGGTCTGTTCTTCATGGTTTTAGTTGCAAGAAAGCAAGGAAGGATGGGGGAAAGAAGGACAAATTACTTTTGCAAGAAAGAAAGATGCATAACAAAGTTTAAGGGTTTAGAGTTATAAAAACCACCTTAAAGTCGTCCCTGGAGCTCCAAGATTCCAATATCTAATGGTGTCTTGAGCTCCACAGGTCGTCCAAGGTTGTTTCTCCAAGAATTGGTTGGAAGGAATGGCTAGAAAGAAGAACTAAGAAAGACCATAAAACCAACCTTGCAACATGATTTCCTCCATGAATTCGAGCAAGATGATGATCAAAGCTTACCTAGAACTGCTTGGCCGTTCTCCTATTCTCCAGAGCTCTTACCTAAGTCAGTATAAGAAAGGGGATAAGAAGGGAAGTGAAGGAAACGATCCTTGCTAAGTGAGAAAAGGTGTATATATACTTTGGGTGAAATTCCAACATAAGGACAACTTGTTTCTCCATTTCTCATCTAGGTCCTTCCCTTCTTCTAAGCCACGTTTCTCCCTTCCATACTTAAGCAAAACTCATCTTAAACCCAAGGTCTAAAGGTGAAGAAAGCCAACTTCTTACTAAGTTGCACATATAGAAGGGTTATTAGGCTTATAACTTGATTATTTAATTTATAAGGGTTATCATTCTTATTTGATTATTCAATTGAAGTGCCATCTTCATCATTATTACTCTAAATGATGCCAAGATTCATAAAAGATACTTTAGAAGGTGTATTTTACAAGTTTCACCCCATATTTTGGGTAAATTGCACTTTACACCAAAACTAGGGTTTTAAGTACAAGGATTGCTCCACAAGTTGCATCTTGCTGCCCAAACTTCGAGAATCCATCATACTTCATCATATTCATTCTTATGATGTCTCAACACCAAAGGAACATCTTAACATGTGCAATTTGCAAGTTAACCCCTTTTAATTGGGTAATTTGCACATAAGTCCCTATTAACAAAACAATATTATAACATTGTTCAAAAAGAGCAAAAATAGAATTATATGTTCCTCAGAAGCTTTAATTACATACCAAAAGATAATCACAAGTATCTAATTACATAATTAAGCAAAACACCTAGGGTTAGTTCATAACCCAGGTCAGGGATGTTACAGGTGATAGTAGACAGATTGACTAAGTCAACTCATTTTTTTCCAGTTAAGATGATGTTAACAGTAGAGAAATTGTGCAAATATATATTGATGAGATAGTCCATCTACATGATATTCCAGTGACTATAGTTTCTAATAGAGGTCCACATTTTACAAGTCATTTTTGGGAGCTTATGCATTCAGAAATGGGAACACAACTAAGATTCAGCACATATTTTCATCCGCCGACTGATGGCCAGTCTGAATGGACTATTCCAACTTTAGAGGATCTCTTGAGGGCATGTGTGCTGCAATTTCTTGGTAGTTGGGATGTACGTCTGACTCTGATAGAGTTTGTATACAACAATAGCTATCAAAGAAGCATAGATATGGCCCCTAATGAGGTTTTGTATGGGAGATGATGTTAGTCTCCTCTTTGATTCTATGAGATAGGTGAATATCAACTTTTGGGTCTTGTGCTAGTACATCAGAACTACATAAAAGATTAAAGTGATACAACAACAACTAAAAGCTGCCAAGGACAGGAAGAAATATTATGAAGATAACTAATGCAGACCACTTGAGTTCCAAGTGGGAGATAGATATATCTGAAGGTTTCTGAAGGTTTCTCCTTGGAAAGGTGTGTTGAGGTTTTGAAAGAAGGGTAAGTTGGCTCCTAGATTTATGGGACGATACCCTATCCTAGCTCGTATTAGAAAGGTATAATATAAGTTGGAGCTACCACCAGAGATACATATATTGCATAATATCTTTCACATCTCTATGTAGAGGAAATGTCATCCAGATACTGACCAGACAATCCAACCAGTAGAGGTTGAGTTAGATGAGGATATCTCCTATGTTGAGGGTCATGTGTTAATCCTGGATAGAAGGGTGAAAAAGCTGAAGAGAAAATATATAATACTAGTAGAAGTTTTTTGGAGTCACCATGACATATAGGAAGCAACATGGGAACTGTATAATGAGAGGTGTAGAAATTACCCATATCTTTTTCTATAGGATTTCGGGGTGAAATCCTTGTTAGGGGTTTGTACTTGTAAGGCCCCTAAACTTTCTTAATGAGTTGAATAAGCTTAATTACCATAATTTAATTCTTATAACCTTAATATAACCTTTTTATATGCTTTTAAATCATAATACAAGCTTAAGTTTCAAATTTGGTCCAATTTGGACACTGTTTGAGTAAGTTATGCAATTTTATGTACATTTTGGACTTTTCTACAATTTACCCAATTGAGGAATTTTCTTTGCGATTTGTCACATACATTATGTTTCTTAGATGTCATATTATTATTCTTGAGTATTTGGAGCCATGGGTCTCCTAGTTCATCCATGGTTTGAAGGTATTTTACTCAAGGGTATTTTAGGGTTTACCCCTTCATGGATGAGCTACCTTTAGCAGCTATCAACTAATGAATTATTTGATTGGCTGAGAAATTTGACAAAGGAAATATAATAAGGTGTATACATATGGTGGGGGAGTTTCTTGTGTGTGTGCTTGTATATTCTTACTAATTTAAGGCCATGGACACTTGGATAGATACTAGAACTTCAACTTTTTCTTTTTCTTTATCTTAAAGTTTCATATACCTATCGCTAAGCACCAAAACAAGAAATTTTCTCTCCACCACTTCCCTCCTTCTCCCAACCTTGTTCTCCCTCTGTGCTTCTATGAATTTTCCTATCTAAGGAAGAAGAAAGTGGGGATCTTCTTGGAAAAAGGATCTAGGGTTGCAATTGACTTCTTTTAGGGATTCCTAAAGCTCCTTCCTAGTGATCTTGACCTAAAAATGTAAGTATTACCTTATTTCCTCTATTTATATTTTTTCTCTTCTTCCTCCTATATCTCTCCAGGTTAGAACCCTTCTGTTCAATGGTGAAAGTGGCTCTAGAATCAAAAATCTATCCTTCTTGTTTCATTTTCTAGGGTTTTGCTTCTTTGTGGAGAGAAGTGCCTATTTAGCCATGTTTCGATCTGAATCTAGGTATTTTTTTTGCCTTTTTTTCTCGAGATTATTTCTGTTTGAGATCTGACCTACTCTATAGAGGTGATTTATATAGCATTCTTCACTTATATTGCTTACTAGAAGCTTGTTAGTTCATGTTTATGCTTTAGTGTGATGATCAAAGCATAAAGAAACCATGCTTGTTTAGAATTTTGAATTTTTGTGGCGTTCCCTATTCTGTTCCTGTTCTATATGAACCTATAAACATGTGTATGACATTTCTAAGGTGTAACATGATCTGGTACATGTTGATAACAACAACCTATGATGAGTACAAAACAATTGATGGTTCAAATTAGGGTTTTCAAGCTATTTTCTTCCCTATCACACAACCGATGGTCATACCATTCAACAACCAATGGTTTTGTTATCTTGTAAAGTGATTTTCATGATTAATGGTGTCAAATTTATGGTGAAAACCTATGGTCACCTCCTTAGGTCAGGTTTTATCTCAATTAGACATTTAATTGTCATCCAATAAGTATTCTAATGATGTTATCAATCGATGATGACATTAGCTTAATATTTGACGGTGTTAACTGAATGTATTACTGATCTAACAACCAATGGTGACCTAATGATCACAATTAATGTTGGATAAAGTGATCACCATATACTATGAGTTAATAATGCAATTGTAGATTTGAGTAAACCTTAAACCGATGGTTCCTTAGTTCAATTGATCTAATGGTTAGACCTATACTTTAATTAATAACCTTGAATAATGAACCTGATCCAATGAATAATATTGGATGGTTCAACATCCAATGGATTAGAATAAATCACATGGTATTATATGTGGGTCCTAGTGATGATAATTTGATTGTTCAATACCATTAATTTGTAGTCTTACCTTTGCCATCATATAGTTATATTTGATAAATCACTATAATAAGTGGATGCATAACTCCCATGTGATCTAGCTTGTTACACCTAACCTTAATGTAATTATATGACGTTGATTGGTTATAATTGGACCTCTTGAATTATTAATGTGATAATGAATTACACTCTTCTTGTGTTGAAACCATAATGTAGTACTCTTTGAATATTATAGTGCCTTGCCATGTTAATATCTATGGACACATATGTGCTAATGATATTTTGAGCCTTGTCTAACGCATGGAATGATGATGATAACCATCCTATGAATATTGTGACGGTCTTAACAATAGTTGGGCATGTTTGAAGCCATGATTGAGGTGAAATCCTCTTCATGTTCCAATCAGGGTTAAAACCCTGGAACTTGTGATAATATATTGGTATCTTGTAATAGTATGATGATAAGTGTGGTCCATTAATTTTCAATGAATGACAGCATGTGGTATTGTAATTAAGATTTATATCTCAAATGTTTTATATCTTTTAAAGTTGTTATACATATACTCTTGTTAGAAAATAATTAGGGTTCGAATGTCCACTTGTATGATAAAGCCTTAATGCATTCAATTGGCAATACTTAATCAAGTGTAACTTTAATCATGTAAAGCCATGTGTCGTAGAGCCATCTTTAGTGTCAGAACTTACTAGATGGTGAAATGAGTATTCCCAAGGGAAACTCGGAGTGCATACTGTTGAGTATGTGGGGGTTGCAATTTGATGATATATCCTTGTCATCCAAAATTGTAGGTTATGGAGGATGGCTATGGTCATCACTCTGACGTTTGATGTAATTAAGGACAACTGTGGTTGTACCTCGAATTATAGGGTTTTGTATACCCTATTTTCTAGTGTTGTAACTTGTACCAAGTACAAACTAATTATTATCAGTTGACTATATGTCACTGTTGGCAGTTTGACTGGTATGTCATTGTAGTTTAGTCGTACTGACTGAGGTGAAGAGATCTTAGGATACCAACACTCCTAGATCTTATAAGTAATTGAATAGCACTTCACAATGATCAGTTGGACTTTGAGTGGTACAACTCAAACTCCCTAGGGTATAATAATAAAATATATAATACCAGTCATGTAGTATAATTTCTAGGGTTTAAGACATATCACATTGGTTGATTAACCCTTGTCTTGTCTTTACACTACATAGTTCTTACATGATGCAAACTTATGAAAATTGTGTAATTCTACTTGATGCTACAACTTATTTTCTTAACTACTTAGTATGCTTAAGCTGTTCAGTCTGTTCATATTGCTTATTCAATACCCTAACTTCTCAATGTATTTACTGTTAATTAATATGTTATAAGAAATATATGTTGGAGAAAGTTATATCTATCCTTGGGATTGGGTCTCACCTGTGGGTCACCACATTTTTTAGGTGGTCACGGGCAACGAGGCTGAGGTCGCATTGTGGAAGAGAATCAACCTGGTGATTAATAGATTTAGAAGGCTGGTAAGTTGTAGATGTTAGTAGTAGAGTCCTAGTATCATCCATGTACTCTGAGGTCCAGGTATGGGATGTGTTTTCTAGATGATATACACATATCGACATGAGATTTTGGTAGTATGCCAATGTTTGTAAATATATGGCATGTACATGTGAAATATCTTTTGTATGCATGATGCGAATGAGGTCTTTGGACCCATATGTAAATACTGATTACTATACATTAGAATGGAATGATGGACCTTTTGTAAATGTTCTAGAGTTTATTTACAATGTTGGAGTTGGTTTTAATTATCCCACATTTTTTACTATGTGACGTGTTTTGGTGTTTGAGTAATCTCATTTAGCATGATGAGGTGTCACAACAACTGTCACCACCTAGGTCAATATGGATAAAATATTTGTTGACCGATACACTTGGAATCTAGACTAAGTGCCCAATAAGGAAGATATAGAGGAACTACAACAGAAGGTAGAAGAAAGCTTCTTTGAGATCGTTGAACAATGGAGGGAGCTAGCCACCCATCTAGAATTTAAGCCTACAGATAAAGAGCCCTAGACATGCTGATCAGAAAGAATTTCCCACCTTCACAACCTTATTATCCATATAAAGGTGCAACATTTTCCCTAAACTAATCCAAGCAGGGGTTCGGATTGATAATTTCATTAAAAGAAGGGTCTATAAAATACAAGCCTTACCTTTCAGCCTCAATCCACTACCACCACATCTAGTTAGAAATCCAAATAGGTGAAGACCAAAGAAGCAGACTCGGTAGTGGGAGAAATACTTATTCTAGCCAGAAATAACAAGCAAAAGTGATTGGTTGTGTAAATATATCTGATTTAATCCTAACCGTCACAAAATTTCACTGTCACGGTGTCGAACATCGACAAGAATAGACGCCGCCACCCAACTATCATCCTTAGCACATTTTTCCACATTTCCAATGGTTACTAAGAAACTTCTTTAGGTAACTTCCACTGCCATTTCAACCACCTATGCAACAAGCTATGACAAGTAGACCTCTTACAACAAGTTAGCCGCCATGCCAAGATGGGCTAGGAGCATCTGCTCCCACATTGTAAGAGCCCCCCAGACCCAAAAGTATTTTTCCCCCTCTGGAAGTATCCCTTATTTCCATCCTTCCATATGTAAAACACTTGTTGAAAGTTCCAACAATAAGGTATCCTTTGAATCTTACGTAATCATTACAACATCAACATATCTTGTGACTTGCATCGAGGAAAAGGGAACAAGACATAATAGGGAAATACGGTTACATAACATGCAATGAGAACAAAAAAAATTATCTACGATATTTTCCATGATCAGCATACCACGATAATAACTATAATATGAGAAGCATGGTTTCGAGGATATAGCTATCCCTGGAGCAAGTCCAACAATATCTCCTTGTTGTCGTAGATGCACAACTATCACCTAGTTGCACTAGGAATCATCTGACTGGTGTACCACCTAGTCTTCACCACAGACTACAGTCTCGAACGTCGTCATCTGCAACAACTCTCTCAACTGGTTGATGTTGTTATCCTAGTAGTATACAATGGACTCCCCCCTCTAGAGAAGTCCTTTGATACTTACTTGTATCAAATAAATGTAATTTAATGTTTCCAAATGATTTAATTTGTTTTTAAGAGCTTGTGTTCAGATTTTCTGAATTTTAGGTTTTTTTTACAAGAATCTACATAGCTCGATACTAACAACTTTAGAGTCAGTGATACTGACACATGCTCAGGTTGGAATAGAGAAGAATCATGAAGACTCAGTAGTACCGACTCTGCATATGTCAATACTACTGACAACATCACAACATTTTGATCAAGATTAATCGAAGCAACTTGATACTATCAACAACCAGCTCAGTAGTACCCACAACTTGCCAGAGGGGCACATCAATTGAGGAGTTGGTAGTACCGACACCTATTGGTAGTACCAACCCATTGGGATCAGGTAGATCTGAAAATAGCATCTAATCTGATGGTGGAGGAATTATTTCACCCTAAGCCACTTCTATGACTTAGAGGGAATTCGGCCAACCCTATCTATCACATTCTTTTGCATTGGATGGTAACCAAGAGCAAGGAGAGGAGAAAGTAAAGAAGAATACTATGTCTTGGACAATCCAAACACTTCCAGCGGACATGTTTGCAGTTAGAAGGTAGCAAATTAGCACGTGCTCGAGAAGGGATCTTTTAAAATGTCTACTTCAGGGGTTCTTTAATTCTATTAATATTTTTCATGTTTTTCTTCTTATCTCCTTTGTTTTTGACCATAGAAACCATGCAGTGCTAAACCCCTTATTCCTTAGGACCTGAGAGTAGCTCGATGATGCATTGTAATTGACATTATGCATTAATATTTCAATTTCTCTCAAATTTTGGACTTTTTTCTATGCGATTACAATGAACTATCCATTCTTGATCATCATAGCTAGTTAGCTAGACCTGAATTACTTTGAAAAAGGAAATTAACTGTTAGAAAATCATATAAATACACATTTTATATCATCCTTTGAGAAAGGTGACTTACGAACGTGAAGAGATAACCCAAAAGTTTCTTTAATACACCTAACTAATAGCATAATCAATACAAGAGTGGTATTGGGATTAGATTAGGTAGTGGATTACACCACGAGAGTGAGTATTTCTTGCTATAGGCTCTTAGTCTAGGGTTAGGAAAGATAATTATTATTGTTATAACTATTAATTTCAATGTTAACCAAGGTGAAACTAGAATCCTAAGGAATTCCATCCAATTGCAATCAATCACCATTAATTCTAGATTTAATTTCTGCATTCATAGTTAATAACACCATTCAATCAAAGTCTTCTTCGGCCTAGCTAAATGTAATACAATTAGTAGCAGTTTTTGAGTTTACGTTCTTTGTGTGAACATCCAGGACTAATTGTCCTATATTACTCTGATAGCGTACACCTCCATTTTAGGGCGTATAGGAAATACTTATCAAGTTTTTAGCGTTGTTGATGGGGAAATAGGAATTTTGGCACTATGACTGTTGTAATCGGCCACTCTAGGCCACACTTCTCAATTTTCTTTTCATCCTTTCAAACTAAATTGTAAATATTATTTCTTCAAATCATTAGTATATGTCCTCACATCGATTCAACTATTTCAGCTACTAGTGTACAGTGCAGACAAGAAGCACACACTACGAAGAGTCAACTCCACAAAATGTCACACCAGAGGACCTTCGTTGATGAGCTCAGGAGTGGTGTGACTCGCTAGGAGATTTCATTCAAACTCCACCATGGCCTACTCCAACACCACCTCCTGAGGGTCCACAATAACAACTAGAGATGGTAGAAGAGCAAACAATTTGGGAGAAGATCAAGGCATCTTCCTCAACAACTCATCTTGGGCCAATCAAGTGACAAGCAATAAATGTGGACAGCTACCAGATCGATCCAGGGCTGGTGGTGTTAGTCAAGCAACATGCCTTCCATGGCTACAATTCTGAAGACCCGATGACACACATTAGCAACTTCATTGAAAGTTGTGACATGGTGAAGATAGATAGAGTGGCATCGACTATGATATACTTAAAGATTTTTCCGTCATCACTGGCAGATGGGGACAAGTCTTGGTTCTACAATCTGGAGGATGAATCTATTGAGACTTGGGATCAAATGATTGAAGGCTTCTTGGAGCACTATTTCCATTCATAGAAGATGAATGAGTTGACAAAAAAGATCTACAATTTCAAACAACAAGTAGAGGAGTCATATTTTGAGGAATGGGAGAGGTTCCAGAACATGTTCAGGAAAGTCCCTTACCATGGTAAAGAACTACACTAGACAGTGTCAGGACGGGCTTCTTCCTCAACAATAAGCCATCCAAATGCCATGAGATCCTGAAAAACATGGCTAAGAACCAATCATGGGGAGAAGAACACAAATGTCACGAAACTGTTAATAGCATTGGAGAATCCAAGGTAATTTTCACACTGAATGAAAATTTTGACCTGATCCCCAAGAAGTTGTGTCAGAAGGATGGAAACTCTTCAAAAGGAGAAGACGGGGAGTGCAAGTTTGCATGACAAAAAAATTATAGGGGCAATGATTACTCACGGAGAAAAGACCCCAAGTTTTCTTGGAGGGATCCCATTACTTTCCAGCATGACCCCTCCCAAGCTCAACAAGGCAAACCACAATAAGGTGTTCCACAATAGCAATACCAGAAGGACATGGACCCTAGAAAGATAGATTGTGTAGAGGACATGGTGGGCAAGCTAGTCAGCCACAATGAAGTGCTCATTTGCTAGACTCAAAGGGAGCTACAGAATCAAGGAGCACAAATTCACAACATTGAGATACAAATTTCTCATATTGCGATGGACGTTGTTGTTAAGTTATTGAACGAGAGAATGCGACGAGTTCGGCAGAAGAACAAGATGAGAATAGAAGAATGATCACACAACCAAAACACAAGATTTACGTAGTTCGATCAGATGACCTACTCTACGAGAGGAGAGAGAATTTCACTATTTCAAGAAGATTACAAAGGAGAGATACTCTCAAAGAAAGACAACCTGAAAAGGTTACACCCAAAGAAGAGAGAGAACTCTCTTCAGTACAACATTGTACATTGGCACTTCTCAATACAAGAAAATCTCATGCCCCTAAGGTCCTATTTATAGGCTCCATGCCATAAGGCTTCAACTAGGAATAAACAATCCTAATAGGTGTCTAGTACACAATAGGAGTCCAAGTTGCATGAAGATAGAGCCATCTACAACTCCAAATAGGAATACTAATCTAAATCCAAGTAGGAACATGGGTTGGACTCAAACCAAGGCAAGACCCAAAATAGGACTGCCACACCATGTAGGATTAGGATTAGGACTAGGAGTCTTCGAGACATAACAGTTGCATCCTTGAAGAAACTGACTCAACAAGGGTTCCCAAGAAACACCAACATACCTACTAATAATCAACATGTAAAAGCAGTGATGTTATGCAGTGGGAAAAAGCTATTGAATGAGAAGAAAATGGTTCCAGAGTCAAAGGGCAATGAAGATGATAAAGGCTCACCTATGATTACTACAACTATTTATTTAATTGAGCCAGATAATGTAGCAGAGGGAAAGCCAGTTGATGCTGAAAATCATGAACTTAAGGAGCCAAGGAAGGATGCATATGTCCCACCTCACCAGAGGAAGGTGGTGAAGCCCGTGCCATTACTGAATATCTTGAAAGCTCATAAGGTTGACAAGCAATTTTAGAACTTCCTAAATAGCTTTAGGAAGCTTCATGTCAACATTCCTCTCATCAATGCAATTGAGCAGATTCCCTCCTATGAAAAAATTCTAAAGGACTTGATCAACAAAAAGAGGAGGATAGACGATTTTGAGGTGGTAGTTCTGAAGGAGCAAGTCAGTGCTTTTATTTTGGAAACATTTCTACCAGAAAGACTGGATCCAGGCTATTTTAACATATATTGCTTTATTAAGAGGATAGGATTGGAGAAGCTTTATGCAACTCAGGGGATAGCCTCAATGTCATGCCCTTGACCACTTTAAGAAGCTAGGTCTATAGGAGTCTGTGAAGAGTAATATGTCCATACAACTGGAAGACAACTTAGTGGTAAGGCCTTATGATATTTGTGAGGATGTTCTTGTCAAGGTTGACAGATTTGTGTTTCCAACAAGCTTTGTCATCATGGAGATGCAAGATAGTCAAGGCAATAATTTATTACTTGGAAGGTCATTCCAAGCCACGTATGATATGATTTTGGAAATGGGAAGAGGAAGACTGACATTGGGCAATAGAGAAGAGCATTTTGAAATCTTGATGCCCGCGCCTACATAGACTGCAAAAGGGAAAGAATAGTGTCACATGCTGTAGTAGGTCTAAGAAAATGTGTCATTACTTCTGGGGAAGTCATTTCTTAATATGGATCATGTGATGACACAAATCCACAAAGACACACTAGCAGTGGACTTCTTGGAAAACACAAAATAGACTTTTTTGAGAAAGGTGGTTCAACATCCTGACAATAAAGAAGAGGACCATTGTCCAACAATGATTGTGATGGTAGCCTCTACCACTCTTGTTCAAGCATATCTTCAACTTCCTCCTTGTTTAAGAAAATCCACAACTACCTTTGGAGGCATGTCTCATGAATCTGGTAGATGATTATACCAGACGTTGATCTTTAGAGGAGTGTGTTTTACTTACACTAGTCACTGGGAGGATCTAGGACCACCACCTCCACCTTTGGTCCCCTCTCTGCTAAGTCATCTAGAGCTAGAGTTGAAGCCACTACCACCACACTTTAATTACACTTTCTTAGTAGTAGAGGAGAAGCTTCCATCCATCATTTCATCTTCCCTAAGCATCAAGGAAGAGGAGCAACTGCTTGTAGTTATGAAAAACCATTGGGAAGCATTCAGATGGTCTGTGGTAGACATAAAGGGGATCTAGTTTCTGCCAGCACAATATCATACCAGAGGAAGGATCTAAGACAATCATGCAACCTCATCGATGAATCAACCCAATCATGACTGAGGTAGTAAAGAAAGAGGTAGTAGAACTTTTATCTGTAGGTATTATATATTCTATCTCTGAGTCAACCTAGGTAAGTCCAACTCAGGTGATTCCTAAGAAAGGGGGAATAATAGTCACAACTAACTCAAATGATGAATTAATTTTGACTAGGTTGGTGACTGAGTGGCGTGTCTGTATAGATTATCAATGTCTCAATTCTGCCACTTTGAAGGATCATTTCCTGGTCCCTTTTATTGATTAAATTCTTGAGCGGCTTGCCGGTCACTCTCATTTTTGTTTTCTTGATGGCTATTCAAGATACAACCGAATTTCCATCAAAGAAAAAGATCAAGAGAAGTCTACATTAATTTGTGCTTATGGCCCTTTTGCGTGTCATCAAATGTCGTTTGGTCTTTGTAACACACTGACCACCTTCCAGCGATGCATGCTTGCAATTTTCTATGATATGATAGAGTTATTTTTTAAGGTTTTCATGGATGATTTTTTAGTTTATGGGGAATCATTTGATGATTTTCTTTCTAATATGGATAAAGTGTTGTAGAGATGTGAGGACACTCACCTGGTTCTGAACTGGGAAAATTTTCATATGATGGTGAGTGAGGGAGTTGTTTTGGGACACAAGGTGTCTAGTAAAGGAATGGAGCTTGGTACGGTTAAGATAGAAGTAATCTCCAAGCTACCTCCACCATCACGAGTGAAGGGAGTAAGGAGTTTCTTAGGACATGTTGGGTTTTACCAAAGATTTATAAAGGATTTTTCAAAAATCATGAAACCCCTCTCTGCATTGTTAAAAAAGGATGTTGATTTTAATTTTGATGAGCGACATGTAAAGTCGTTTGAGGTGTTGAAGGAGAAGTTGGTCTCTACACTTGTTATCTAGGATATAGATTGGATCCAACCTTTTTAGCCGATGTGTGAAGCATCAGATTATGCAGTGGGGGTTGTTCTAGGCCAACACTGAGATAAGGTCCCCACGGTCATCTATTATGTATCTAAAACACTTATTGATGCCCAGTTGAATTACACAACTACAAAAAAGTGCTATTGGGGGATTTTTTTATTTTGAGAAGTTTCACCAATATATGATAGGGGCTAAGGTTATTTGTTTGGACTGATATTGTGAAAATCAAGTATTTGTTGTAGAAAAATGATGCAAAGCCTAGATTGATTAGATGGACATTGCTATTGCAGGAATTTGATTTTGAAATAAAAGACAAGGTAGGCACTAACAATGTGGTGGCTAATATCCTATCTAGGCTTGAAAGGGTGGATGAAAAGGACATTGACATACCTATAGTGGAGGAATTCCCAGATGAGCAACTCTTTGCTATGAAAATCAAAGATCCTTGGTTTGCAAATATTGTGAGCTACTTGGCTTGTTGAGAGCTTCCAGAGGATTGGGGTTACCAGGAGAAGAAGAAATTCTTCCTCTCATTGAATTATTATATTTGGGATGATCCCATTTTGTTCAAACAATGTAGGTGTTGATGAATGCATATTCATCTATCTTGTTGCATATTTTTCATAATCATTTTTATTAGAAATTATCTCCTTTTCAGTAATTTCTAGGACCAAATTGCAATCTACTCACTTATTGATTTATTTTGCAAATATTTATCTACTTTCTTAATTTTTGTAGTGTTTTCTCTAAAGTTGAATTTTGACCCACTGAGACCACAATATGGCCATCACACTAGTCTTAGAAGGTCGTCTCACATCCAGAAGACCCTCTCGTTCAGAGCCAAAAAGCCACTTTGGCCTCGGCTCAACCAACCACTTCAACATGCCAAACATGCATCTCGATTTAGCAATATGGTCGTCTCTTGGACCTAGCCCAGATGGCTAGGTCGCTTAACCTATAGGTCACCGTCACTTGATTAGGGTTTCAACCCTTTGATTACATGCACAACAACATGATACGGGTGTCCCACATCAACCTGACGACTGTCTCAGACATGTCTTCAAGCCCAAGTTTGCAACCAAATGACACTACCACTACCTTCTTTAGGGTTTGACCCAAAGATTCTAGATCCAGACATGTCACTACTAGACCATGATCTTGCCTAGAGAGACAGACGTTTAGCATCCCATGACTAGTAAATTCCAGCATCCACCATTCTTTTGTTCTCTTCCCTCTTGTAGGGTTTTCCACCCCTCCTTCCCCTATAAAAGGTGGGGAGACTCCACTAAGAAAAGGGTCCCAAAAATTTTGTACTTGCATTTTTATTTGAAACTCTGTTACTTTTATTTTTAGTGTAATCTTTAGATTTAAGCAATACAATTAGTTCTTTGTTCTAGATATGGATTTCCTTCTCATTCTTGTTTTTCTTTTCATTCTTTCTCTTGGAGCGAGGGATTAAGAAAGCAAGATGTTTATTTGTCACCACCTTTGGTATCTTTTGGAGATTCTGGACTTGTGGTATATGGCTTCCTATCTTCTTCCCCTTGTTTCTCCATTCCTCACAATGACTAGTGAGTAGTTCCTTATTCAGACAAGGGGAGTAGCCCCTTAGCCATATGTTGATCGTATTGGGTTTTATAGGACAATTTTATATGGATGACTTTTGGTTTAGAAAATCATCAATTCAAATGAAGTGATAATTGTTTTCATCGTGACTTAATTCTGGTGGATGTGACTGTGGAAATTGGAATTTAGAAAGACTAAACCAATTGCATGGGGATTTGGATACGACTGTGGAAAAATTCCCATTTGGATGATGAACTATGAAGTTTGAGAGCTAGGACCAATGGGCTAATGTGGAGTTTTCCTCTTGTGTTTTCTTTATGAATGATTCACATACCCACTTCTTTATTTAATTATCATGTATTTTGTTATCTTGTCTTAAATTTATCTAAGGTGGTGCCCCTAAGCCTCGATACTTTCTCCCATTTGATTTTAGCCATTTCTTCAATGCTTGCTTCAATTTGCCATTTTTAATTTCAGTACTTTACTTCTTGTTTAGATAATCATGTGTGCTAACAATCTTCTTTCTTTACTTCCTTATCTTAGAATAATCTTTTCTTTTCTTTGCCATAGTGTAATCTTTGACTTTCTTTGCACTTAAATTTCTTATTCTAGCATTATCAAATAACCCCCAACTGGATTTTACTTTATATTCTTCATTAAAAAATACCCAAAGAAATACTTTCAAAAATCAACCAGGATATAAGAGAAAAATATTAAAAATTGTTGTCATGTGGGATCGACCCTTCTATACTAGCCTTAACTAGAAAGTAAAAAAAGATTACACTATAGGATATATATTTTTATTGAATTGGTGTGCCCTTTGACACATATCAATTTTGGTGCCTTTGTAGAGGACAACAAATCATTTTGTCGAACCTCAAATTTTTTTTTGAATTTTTTATGCCTTCCGAGTAACATTCTAGAAGTGATATCTCCTCTTTCTGCTAAGTTTCCATTCCAACAATATATTTTTCTACACTTGATTATTATCTGTCAATATAACTATTCATGCACCATCCGCCACACACTGATTCTACGCCACTGATTTATGATCCCAATCTAGAGAGAATGTTCCATTGGTTGAATAAATAAAATAGACTTAGGATGGACGGGGAAGAGGTTGCCCATAGGATTGAGTAGGAACTTATAGGTCAAAGAGAGCTTATGATGGTTGAACATGCGACCCATGAAGCCAATCTACATGCAGCCTATATAGATGAGCAAGAGGCCCTTGAAGCCACTAAGAGGGACGTCGAGAGATAAAAAAAACTAAAAGATTTTTCCACTCTAAAAACTCGATATGCTCAACACCCAGTTCTGTCACCTGTGATTATCGCCCCCCTATTTGAGATCCACACTTAGTGGATCACCATTCTCTAAGACAACCCATTTTCTAGAAATAAGGGTTTGAGTTGTCAAGATCATCTCCAATGTTTCATTGACCTTTGTTCTTTGACCAAAATCCCTGGTGTTTCTGAAGATTCCATTAGATTTAGGATTTTTGAATACACTCTCTCAAGGCAAGCTAGCAGTTGGTATAATGCCATGGAGATCGAAGACCATGTCACCACTTGGGAAGCTCTTTATACAAATTTCTTGGAGAAATACTTCCATCCTTCCCTTATGAGATTAGGGGACAAATCATTCTCTTTTCAATGGTCCCAGGAGAAACTCCAGGAGAGGCTTGGGAAAGATTTAGAGAACACCTTTGATGTTTACCTCATCATGACATTTCACAATCTCAACCCATTGATATATTTTATTGTGTTGTTGATGATGACACCAAGAAATTTATAGATTCCTCATTTGGAGAAAAATTCATGTTTCAAAACCTGAGCAACGCATGGGGGGTTCTCAAAAGAACATCTGAGACCCAATCTAGATGAGGAACTGGTGGGGTCGTCAAATTTTCTAAGGATGAGGTAAACCTAGATATCCATACCATTTTCAGAGTACTTAAAATTGATCTCCTTGAAGTAGGATCACCTAGAATCTTTTTTCAATGCCTATGAAAGGCAACTTAAACAAGTGAGGGATGTTGAATCTCTATGTGGGATATGCCAAGGGTATGATCATGCTACCCTCCATTGTCAATATCTCTACAACACTCCTATGGAGCCTAATGTTGTTCAACAAGTGGAGGACCTTAACTCAATCCATAGTATTCTGGGCTAGGCTTAATATAATTCTAACCAAGCCAGAAATCATCCCGTATTTCAATATGGAAATCCTTCAGGAGCTGAAAACTCTTCTCAACTTCCCTCTCCACAAAGACCCCCACAACCCCAAGCCAACTATTATCAATCACTGGGCTTTCCATACAATAACAACCAAAAGAGTTTTGGGAACCAAAGGAACTATAGGGGTAGTTTCCAAAATTGTGGACCTTACCAATGACAACAATATCAAAACCTTCATCAACCACCACCTCAACAGAATGTCCCCACTCTTGTAACTAAATGATAGGTTAGTTTCCTTAGAGAAAGACATAATAGCAAATTATAAGTTGACTAATGCTTAGTTTTCCCATCTCTTTGTTCAACAAAAACCTCCTACCAAAAAATTTGCCGGCCAACATGAGCCCAACCCTAAGCACATGGAACAACTCAAGACTGTAACTATTGTATCTGACATTAGCACTGCAAAAAAGAAAACTTACCCCTCATAGATTTTGACCAAGGGGAAGATGTGAGGCTATTGTACCACAATCCTTGACCACTCCCACCACTCATGAGGAAGCACCTATCTATAAACTGCATATACCCTATGTTGGACGTTTAAAGAAGACGCAGTTGGGCTCTAGGTTCAACAAGTTCAATGAAATCATGAGAAAGTTATGCATCAACATCCCACTTTTGGATGCTATGACAGATCTACCTGAATGGAAGAAATTCTTTAAAGCCCATTTGAACCGTAAGAGGACAACTAAAGAACCTGAAACTATAAAATTGGAAAGAACTACATCTGAAATTATTCAGAGCAAGATGCCAAAGAAATGCAAAGACCCAAGGTCTTTTAGGATCACTTGTTTTTTAGGAGATTCCACCAGTCATTTAAGATTATCTGATCTCGGGGCTAGCATATCCATCATCCTTCTGAGCATGTGCACAAGGTTGGGTCACACAGATGCTAAACCCACTCCTATCTATATTCAACTTGCAACTTCTTCCATTACCAAGCCCCTTGGAATTATTGATGATGTTCCAGTAAAAGTTAGAAATTTCGACATCCCGTGTGACTATGGTGCTTGATTTAAAAGAAGACAGTCACTACCCTCTCATTTTTGGTACTCCTTTGCTTAGTGTTGCCAGGGCACTCATTGATGTTAAGGCAAGACTTCTAACACTACATTTGGGAACACAATTCATAAATTTCCATGCCTATGGGGGTAGAATGAAGTATAATCAAGAGGAGGAAGTCAATTTCCTTGAATGCATGGACCTGTTCAATAAGATGCATCAATGTTTCCTTAATTTTGAACCACCACCTATTATCAAAACTCAAATTTCTCTGGTGGACAATCAAGATGATATTCAGACTGCCCATGCCAACCCTATCAAGATGGAGATTACCCCTCCCATTGATCCTATTTTGGGAATAACCAACATCACCACTCAAGGAATTTCCCTCCCACAACCTCCTTTCCCATCTATGACCATACACATTTCCTCTCCTCCCTCTCCCTTCAAGGCACTGATCTATGACACTCATCAAACTCCTTCTGAATCATCATTTCAAATCACAACCCAAGTGGCATAGCCAAATTTCATTGATGTATATTTCCCTTCTCCTTCCTACAAACCACCTTCCATTGACATTAGTGGCCATTATAGGGAAATAAATGAATATTCATACTTATGTCCATCCATGCCTCCCATAAATAATCATCTTTTGCTTCCCTACAACTATCCTCCACCACATCCCAAACTGTGGGAATCTAATAAGACTATTTCAAATTTTTGTCCTTGGTATACAGATGTACGCCAAGCATTCCAGGATACGTTTCAAAGAACTCAAACAAAGATGATGGATTGGTTCCAAGGCAATCAATCAAATCATTACTGCAACCCTATCTTCTCCTCCGCTCCTCCACCGCCTTACTATTTGCCACCACTGTGATCTTCTTCCCTCCATCTCGGGTTTGGGTTTTCTCTAGATGAGAAAAAATCTAAGTCCGAGGTGGAGGTGGGAGGTATGCTTTTGTTCCACCCCTATATTTTTCCTTATTTTCTTGATTTTGCCTTTTTATTGTTTTGCATGTATTTGCTTTAGTTTATGGTCTTTATCTAGTCAGACACACCATTCTATTTTACTTAGTTATAAAAGGCCATTATCTAGTCAGTCCATTGAGAAGACATCTATTGTTGCACCCCAAATTGAATTTGGTAAAACTATTTTGCAAAATCTATTACAAATTGCAATGTCTAAAACCATCATATCACCTAGGACCCCAAATAACATCACTCCTTGAAATATTGACAAGTCATAAGGAATCAATCAAACCAGGCATAATTTTCCCTATATTTAAACAAATGGATTATCTTATTATAAAACTTGTATGATGTGAATTATAGGAATTTTCTAACTAGAGAAATGACACTCTTTGAAAAAGCAAAAAAATATATATGTTGAAGTTATAAGAACAAGAACATCTCTTCCTTCCCTCTATTTTTCTTCTAAAAAAGAGAAGAAAAGAATCACCACTAGACAAAAATAAAGTTCTAGGTGGCATGCTTCCCAAAATAAAAATTCCATACCCCACAAATGGGCGTACCATCAAAAGATGCCAAAAAAGTGCAAACGAAAAAAGTTATGACCAATGTAGTCACAACTCCACAAATTTAATTCATGAGTTGAATAGAGGAGTAATAAAAAAAATTCATCACTTCCTTCTTTATTTCTGCACCCCCCGAATTTGTCCTTTTTTGTGAAACTTGTAAAAAAATAAAAAAAAATTGAGAGTATCTAAGAAAAAGTAAGAGGAAGCCTATTTTTCTACAAAATCTCATTTCAGAAGCAAGATGTGATAATTGTTTTGATAGGGAATATATAACTTTATGCTATGTGGTTCTAGAAGATTGGGTCACTTGGCCAAAATTCATAGGTAAGGATTATAGTGATGTTACAAAGGTGAGGATGACATGTTTCTAATGTAAATAGGACATTATTTGTAATTTAATTTCTATGGATGAGAAAAGATTCAAGTCTGAGGTATTTTGATGAATGCATATTCATATATATTTTTGCATATTTTTCATAATCATTTTTATTAGAAATTATCTCTTTTTCAGTAATTTCTAGGACCAAATTGCAATTTACTCACTTACTAATTTATTTTGTAAAGACTTATCTACTTTCTTAATTTTTGTAGGGTTTTATCCCAAGCTGAATCCTGACCCACTAAGATTGTGAGATGGCCGTCTCACTACTCCCAGATGGTCGTTTCACATCCAAAATGCCCACCCCCTGTTCAGAGCAAAGCAGTCACTTTGGCCTCGACTTAACCAACAACTTCCACACACTAAATGGGCGTCTCTCTTTAGTGAGACGATCGACTCATGGATCGAGATGAGCACCCTAAGAGCCCAGACAGCTAGGTCACTTGAACTAGAGGGTGCCTCCACTTGATTAGGGTTTCAACCCTTTGATTACACACACAACGACACAATATGGGTGTCCCACATCAGCCAGATGACCGTCTCAGACATTGCTTCAAGCCCAGGTTTGCAACCAAATGACGCCGCCAATACCCTCTTTAGGGATCGATCCAAAGATTTTAGATCGATGCCATGTCACCTTCAGACGATCGTCTTGCCTTGCGAGATGGCTTAGAAAAGGGTCCCAAAAAATTTGTACTTGCATGTGTAGTTGAAACTCTTTTACTTTCATTCTTAGTATAATCTTTACATTCAAGCAATAAAATTAGTTCTTTTTTCTAGATCTGGATTGCCTTCTTATTCTTGTTCTTTCTTCTCGTTCTTTCTCTTGGAGCAGGGAATTAAGAAAGAATGACATTTAATTGTCACAACCTTTGGTCTCTTTGGAGATTCTGGACTTTTAGTCTATGGCTTCCTATCTTTTTCCCCTTATTTCTCCATTCCTCACTATGACTAGTGAGTAGTTCCTTATCGATGTGAGGGGAGTAGCCCCTTAGCAATGTGTTGACCAGATTGGGTTTTATGAAATGGTTTTATACGGATGGCTTTTGGTTTAGAAAATCATCAATTTAAATGAAATGATTAATCGTTTTCATCGCAAGTTAGTTTCGACAGATGCGAGTGTGGAAATCAGAATTTTGAACGACTAAACTAGTTGCATGGTGATTTGAATGTGGCCATAGGATGATGAACTATGAAGCATGAGAGCCAAGACCAATGGTCTCACATGGAGTTTTCCTCTTGTGTTTTGTTTATGAATGATTCACATATCGACTTCTATCTTTATTTATCATGTATTTTTTATCTTGTCTTCACATTGGATAAGGTGGTGAAAACCCTTAAGTGTCGATGCTTTCTCCCATTTGATTTCAACTGTTTCTTCAGCGCTTCTTTCAATTTGCCTCTTTTAATTTCATCACTTTACTTCTTGTTTAGATAATCCTATATGCTAACAATGTTCTTCCTTTACTTACTTGTCTAAGAATAATCTTTCTTTTCTTTGCCTTAGTGTAATCTTTTACTTTCTCTGCACTTTAATTTTCTTGTTCTAGCATAATCAACAACCCCCAACTGGAATTTACTTTCTATTCTTTATTCAAAAATATAAAAAAGAAATACTTTTAATAATCAATCGGGATAAAAGAGAACAATCTTAAAAATGCTATTTTGTGGATCGACCCTTCTATATTAGCCTTAACTGGAAAGTAAAAAAGGACTAACTCTAAGATAATAATCTTAGTGAATTGATGTGCTCTTCGACGTATATCAATTTTGGCACCATTTTCGAGGATAGTGAATCATTTTGAACCTCTGTATTTTTTTTAAATCATTTTTTTATTATTTTTTATGCCTTCTGAGTAACATTCCAAAAGTGCTATCTCCTATTTCTTCTGAGGTTTCATTCCAATAATACATTTTTTCTATACTTGATTATTATTTTCAATATAGATATGCATGCTCCGCCTTCCACATGTTGATTTTGTGTCGCATTTTTTTATTCCGAGTGAGAGAAAGTTTGATTAGTTGAATAGACAAAATAGACTTAGGATGGATGAGGAAGAGGTTGCTCGTATGATTGAGAAGACGCTTGTCACTTGAAGAGAGCTTATGATGGTTAAACGCATGGCCCAAGAAGCTAATATGTGTGCAACCTATATAGCTGAGCAAGAGGCCCTTGAAGCCACTCAGAGGAAGGCCAAGAGACAAAATAAAAATAAAAGAATTTTCTACTCCAAAAACCGGATATGCACAACAAGTAGTTGTGCAACCCACGATTACTGCCCCCAATTTGAGATTTGCACTCAGTGGTTCATCATGCTCTAGGCCAACCAGTTTACTGGGAACAAGGGTGTGAGTTGTCAAGATCATCTCCAACGTTTCACTGACCTTTGTTCTTTGACCAAAATCCCAGACATTTCTGAAGGCACCATTAGACTTAGGCTTTTCAAATACTCTTTCTCATGGCCAACAAATAGTTGGTATAATGCCATGCAGAGTGAAGACATTGTCACCACTTGGGAATCTCTTCAAATAAAGTTCTTGGATAAATACTTTCCTCCTTCACTTACTTGTGAGTTCAGGGGAAAAATCCTTCTCTTTTCAATGGTCCCAAGAGAAACTCTAGGAGAGGCTTGGGAAAGATTTAGGGAACTCCTTCGACATTACCCTCATCATGACATTCCACAATCTCAACTCATTATGATATTTTACCATGGTCTTGATGATGACACCAAGAAATTCCTAGATTCCTCATCTGGCAAAAACTTCATATTTCAAAACATGATCAATGCATGGGATGTTGTCAAAAGAGCCTCTAAGACCCAAGATAGATGAGGAACCAGTGTGGTCCTCAAAGTTTCTAAGGCTGAGGTAAACCCAAATATCCATACCATTATCCAAGCCCTTAAATTAGTCTCCTTAAAACAAGATCGCCTAGAATCTTATTTCAATGCCGATGAAAGGTAACCTCAACAAGTGAGGGTTGTTGAATCTCTATGTGGGATATGCCAAGGGGTATGATCATGCTGCCTTCCAATGTCAATATATCTACAACACTCCTATGCATCCTGATGTTGGTCAATAAGTGGAGGACCTTAACTCAATCCATAGTATCCCAGGCCAGGCTTACTACAATCCTAACCAAGCCAAAAACCATCCCCGATTTCAATATGGAAATCCTTCACGAGCAGAAAACTCTTCTGAACTTCCCCATCCACAGAAACCCCCACAACCCCAAGACAACTATCGACCGCCACCAGGCTTCCCATACAATAACAATCAAAGGAAATTTAGGAACCAAGGGAACTATAGGAGTAATTTACAAAATCATGGGCCTTACTAAGGACAACAATATCAAAACATCTTGAGAATTTTTTTGTCAGAGTGTGAGATTAAACACATCTTGCCACATTTCATTTGTTACTTACCGGGGGTCATCATGCTACTTATAGCACAGCGAACAAGGTTTTCGACTGTGGTTTTAATTGGTCAATGCTTTTTAAAGATGCATATAATTTTCTTTTTCATTGTTATGTGTGTTAACACGCAGATAATATTTCAAAAAGACATGAAATCCCTTTAAATGTTTTTCAAGAAGTTGAGGTGTTTAATCTGTGAGGCATTGATTTTATGGGTCCATTTGTGTCTTGGGACTCTAATATCTATATATTACTTATTGTGGACTATGTGACTAAGTAGGTGGAATCAATTCCAACTCACACCAATGATGCTCAAATTGTATGAAAGTTTGTGAAGGATCACATTTTCTACAGATTTGGGGTGCCCAGGTTAATCATTAGTGATGGTGGACCTCATTTCACCAATAAGAAGTTTGGGGCACTTTTGAGTAAGTATGGAGTGAGACACAGTGTAGGTACTCCATAGCATCCCCAAATCCAAGGGAAAGTGAAGGTGTCTAATAGAGAGATCAAGAAAATCTTAGAAAATCCACTCCCACTAATAGGAATAATTGGTTCATGTTTCTTAATGATGCTCTGTGGGCGTATAGGACAACCTATAAGATACCTATAGGAATCACTCCTTTTAGGTTGGTATATGGGTGAGCCCGTCACTTGCTTGTAGAGTTAGAGAACAAAGCTACATGAACATTAAGGAAATTGAACTACAATTTGGATGCCACAGGAAGAAAGAGGATGTTGGAGTTGAATGAGCTAGATTAGATTAGGTTCGATTCTTATGAAAGCTAGAGGATCCAAAAAGTAAGAACTAAAAGACATGGGATCCACGGGACTGCAATCCAATGATTGAGACTCTTTGCATCTTATAGTCGATACCACTGATCCGTGGGACGAATCGGTACTCCGACACAATATCAGTGCTACTGACAACATACAATTCACACGAATGACATCAACAAATTGGGACCATTGGTAGAACCCAACACACAGATTTGAGACAAAAATTTGGTCCTACCGACACCTCGTCAGTAATACCAATGTGATGGAAGAGCGGCGGTTGCACTATATAAGGAGGGGTTGTGATTCATTTCTCTTCACACCTTTTCTACTCCTCCTTCATGGAAGCACATGCAAACATCTTTGAGCATTCAAACTCTACATCGAGCTCTCCTTTTCTCAAACCCCTTTCTAGTACCAAAGATGGTGCCAAGGCGAGAAGCTTCTTCATCAGTGGGGGTTCCAAACTTGGTTCCCAAACTAAGCCAAATCTCACACCCCAACACCAACATCAAGAACATCTATGAAGATCTACAAAAAAGGGAGATGCATGAAACATGGTATGGTGACTGTGATTTCATCGCCTCTATTGGTTTCACTGACAAAATGCACAAAATCTATGAGCGTTAAGGGCTGGTTGGTGACCATTCCTTCTTTAACAACTGGCTTACATACCCGAATCTCATCTGCGAGTTCCTTGCTTCATTGGAGGTCTACATCATCCCTGAGCATGGGGATGCCTAGGGGAATGGCCGCATCAACTTCATCCTTTACAACATCAACCATACTCTGACGCTGCAATAGTTCAACACCATATATGGATGACCGAGTGAAGGAGATCATTACTACCCCTACAACTTTAGTTCAAGGTAGAATGGGAGGTGTTGTTAGAAGGCCAACATATTAGTTAGCACACAAACTCTATCAACAACATCAAGCATCCCTTTGCTCACATACTCCATCACCTCCTTAGTAACACTTTTTTTGCCAGATCTATCCAGGGGAAAGGGAAGGTTCATAGGGTTGACCTTTACTTTCTCTACAAGCTATTGGAGCTAGGACTAAGGAGTTTGGTACACATGATGCGGTGAAGTGATAGCTATAGAGGAAACCTCCCATTCATTTTGGAGGTTTGATTATGCCAATATCTCTCCATATCAACCTTTACCTCTCCAATGCCAAACCTCTAAAGGTGGAACTAAAGCTCGATCTAAAGCACTTCAAGAGAGCAAGCCTCATCAACATACGCCAGGGTATTGTACATGCTTGTTGGACAATAGGTACCCAGTATAAGGAACGGGCACTACCAGATGGTATCTTTGACTTGTAAGGAATCTACCTTATTCGGTGGTCTTTTGATAGCTCATCACATGAGGAGAAAGAAGATGACGCAACAGAAGACCAGGAGAAAGATGAATAAGATGATGAGAAGGAACCAACCATTCCCATCACGTAGAGGTAGGTTCCACACAAGCATCTTGACCTTACACAACCTTCAGTTCTTCTGCTCCACCACCATTGTAGGAGGATGATACATATTCTATGATGGGAATGTATGAGATGAAATAGGAGATACAACACGGGCAACGATAGAAATAATGACATTGGCAGACATCCACGATGTGCAAGGATGACTGTACCACAATCAGAAGGAAATATTTGAGAATGAACAACTTCTCTTGGCTAACCAAGAGAATATGCACATGCACGTGCAGAGGATGGAAGGATACCAACAACTGTTCTTTGATCACTATTGGAGCCAAGGGTACTTTGGTAGTTATACACAACCTCCACCAATGCCACAACAACCACCAAGTTTTTAAGGGATGTTCTACCCCCTTTGATCCCACCATGCCACATCCTCCACCACCACCCATGTGATCCAGTACCACTGTTCCACCTTTTAAGTTAGAATTTTGACAATGTGGACATAGTCAAGTTCAAGCTTGGGGGTAGTTAGAATAATATCTATCCTTAGTTTTTATTTTCTTTAGCTTTCTTTGCTTTTCAACTAAGTTGTGGGATCCCATATCTATATAGTGTAGAAGTGGAGCTTAATTAATGGTTCATGTCAATGTCATGTGTTCTTAGTTGTATTTAAAAGAAAATAAAAAGTAAAAATTTGACTTAGTTGCAAATTTCTTGAGTTACACCACTTAGAGGAAGTGTATGGACTAGTCAGATTAAGGACATTTAATATGAATGGACGTCTTAATTATTCATAAAATGTGGATGAAGATGGGGTTTGAGCCTAAATTGATCGAATAGTTAACAAGATCTTAAATGGAAATTTAAGAAAGAAACCATAAGGTTACTCTGTATATAGGTCATTAGACAGGGATATATCATAAATTCATGAAAGGCATTGTCTCTTAGTTATGTGATTCCATTCATTTTGACTCACCACCTCATGATGATCAAGTAGTTCGATTATTTTCTCTTGTTTGCATTGCATGGAATAGTAGGTGACATGATAGTTAGTTTTCTTTTATTTTTATTCGTTATATATATGTATATATATATACATTCTTGGGAATAAATAATATTTGTGCATATCATTACAGTTACATAAACAATTTTTTTTTGGAACATGCATTTCATATTATTCATTTCTATATCATGTGGGTATCATTTTCCTTCAAACTTTGAGTGCAGGGATACACATCCATACTCTCAAAAAAATAGAAAGAAAGAAAGAAAAATAAAATGAATGATATGGAGTAAAGGCCAAACATAAAGTTTCATCATGCTAGAATAATGAGCTAATAAAAAAAGAGAAAAAAAGAAGAAGAGGTTTGTTAATGTTTTAAAATTAAGAGGGAGAAAGGATGCATTTGGGTCTTCACAAAAATATAGAAACATTCACATGATTCATTCTTTTCTTTAAATTCATGATTCATCAAATTGACAAAATATTTTGATTCATGCATCATTCCACCAATAATAGTAGGCATTAGGATTCATGCATTTTTCATTCTGTTCACCATATAGGTTCATTAAGTTTTATTTTTGCATAAATAATTTTGATGTACTTGTGATTATTCATTTGCCACCCATTTCATACCATTCATTAGGCCACTTATATGATTATCTCCTCATTCATTCTTATAAGGAGAACTGTTGCCAAGTAGTTGGTATTTATTAAAGAGTAATGTAGAATAAGGAATCACATAATGCACCAAGTGAATGCATGGTTGATTATGATTTTAACTGCTATCTTGATATTGTTCATTGATCTAAGGGTGGAAAACTTTTATGGAAATTTTTGGTCACTTAAGAGCATTTGATTGTTCACTGATTAGTAAAAGTTGATTTGGGGCTACCAGGTGTTGATGATTGAGACATGAAATTCATAATTTACATTGATTTGTCTCAAGAAGATCTGAGCGTGTGTTGCTAGAGGACGAGAAACATTTAATCTTAGGAGAGTTTCATGCACTGATTATTTGTCATTTTCACTAGCTATTTTATATTGATTTTTTTGCACTATTTGTTAATTTTCATATTAATTGTGTATGATTTATTCTCATTATCCTGTGATACTTACTTGCATCAAATAAGTGTAATTCTAATGTTTCTAAATTATTCAATTTATTTTTAAGAGCTTATGTTCAAATTTGTGAATTTTAGAACTTTTTACAAGAATCTACACAGCTCGACACTACCAACTTTGGAGCTAGTGTTACCAACACATGCTCAGGTTGGAATATAGAAGAATTGAAAAGACTCAGTAGTACCAACTCTTCATGTCAATACTACCGAAAATATAATGGCATTTTGATCAAACTTAATCAAAGCAACTCGGTACTATCGACAGCCAACTTGATAGTACCGACAACTTGCCAGGTGGCTACAGTAGTTAAGGAATCCGTAGTACTGACCCATCGGGATCAGGCAGATCTAAAGATGTCACTTAATCTGATGGTTGAGGAATTATTTCACCCTAAGTCACTTCTATGACTTAGGGGGAATTTTCACAACCCTATCTATCACAGTCTTTTGCATTGGACGACAGCCGAGAGCAAGGAGAGGAGAAAGTAACAAAAGAAGACTACGTTCTAGATGATCTGAGCACTTCCAGTGGATGAATTTGTAGTCGGAAGGTAGAAAATTAGCACATGCATGAGAAGAGATCTTTTGAATCGTCTACTTTAGGGGTTCTTTGACCCATTAATGTTTTCCATGTTTTTCTTCTTCTCTCCTTTGTTTTTGACCATGAAAACCATGCAAGGCTAAACCCCTTATTCCTTAGGACTTAGAAGTAGCCTGATGATGCATTGTAATTGACGTTATGTGTTAATGTATCAATTTATCTCAATATTTGGACTTATTTCTATGTGATTGCAATGAAATATACATGCTTTATCACCATAGGTAGTTAATTAGACCTTAATTGCTTTGAAAAAGGAAATTAACAGTTGGAAAATCATAGAAATGCACATTTAATATCATCCTTTGAGAAAGGTGACCTAAAAATGTGACGAGATAAACTAGAGGCTTCTTTAAATCACCTAACTAATAACACAATCGATACAAGAGTGGGATTGGTAATAGATTAGGTAATGGATTACACCATGAGAGTGAGTAGTTCTTGATAAATGTTCTTAGTCCAGGGTTAGGTGAGATAATTATTATTGTTATAACTCTTAATTGTAATGTTAACTTTGGTCAAACTATAATCCTAAGGAATTCCATCCAATTGCAATCATTTACAATTAATTCTTGATTTCATTTCTACATTCATAGTTAATAAAACCATTCAATCAAAGTTTTCTTCAATCTAGCTAATTCTAATACAGTTGGTAGTAGTGTATGAGTTTATATTTCCCATTTTTGACATTCGGGCCTCATTGGCCTATATTACTCTGATAGCATACACTTGCATTTTTAGGGCGTATAGAAAATACTTATTATGAGGTGGCCGTCTGGCAGTGTAGCTAGTTGATTTGTTGTTTGAATCAATTACCTAAACTTTTAGCAATTAATTCAAGCATCATTCAAGATTAAACTCCTCTTATATGTCAATACCTATGTGTGTGACCCTATAGGTCCCATATTGCATTGGCAGTGAATGTCCATAACAACTTGTGACATCACAAGGAATGAGTGGTGCCTAGTCACACATCAATGCTACCCAAGTAAATGGAAATTTGGGGAATGAATTCAACCTACAATCTTTGTATGGTGTTACAATGTTAGTATAGTTGCTTTGTCACTGATATCCAAATTGAACTCGAGGCATGGAGTAGTCACCCTCTTCAACATTCAATCTTATTATTTTTTTAACCAAGAGTAGAATGTATAAGATATATGACGAGCTCCCTGAAAAGGAGATGCACCTTGGTAATATAGGTAGTCCAATCATTACTTATAAGATCCTTTGTCACCGATATCTAGGTTGAACTTGAGGCATGGAGTAGTCACCCTCTTCAACATTTAATCTTATTTTTTTTAACCAAGAGCAGACTGTCTAAGATATGTGTAAGCTCAACATCATATTGACTCACATGTGCATGGCCATACATTTCTCAGTCTTGCAAATCAAGAGGCCTAGGATATCACACTCTTATAGGAGGGACAAATCCCATCTCTATCACTCATCATAGTAGTACTCCAAGCTAGGATCAACTTCCCGATTGGTCACCCATCCAAGTACTAGTCCAAGCTAAGCACGCTTAACTATGGAGTTCTTTAGTGATAGGCTCCCTGAAAAGGAGGTGTACTTTGGTGATATGGGTAGTCCAATCATTCCTTATAAGATCATTTCATTCAAGGCCTCAAATCCTAGGATGTTACAATCTCCACCACTTAGACGCTTGACATCCTTGTCAAGGCTCAACTACATGGCCTCCTAATATTCCCCATTTTAGTGCAAACCCTACATGGTCATGTACATCCATCTCCTGATCATGGCTACCAATGCAAGAGTGACTCCATCAACAAGGATAGCCCTTTCTAATATGCATGGACCGCACGGATCAAAGCTTGGCATGCCACAGACCCAGTGGGCTCCACCTACTGAAGGGCAATTCACTCTCATACCATTTGTAATGACCGGACCCACTACCAAAGGCTCTAGTAGAGTTTCAGGAATGACAAATGGCCCCAAAGATCACCACTAGCCTTAACTGTGTGCTTTTTCCTCACTCACACATAAGCCAGGATCAACTTCCTGACTGGTCACCCATCCTAGTACTACTCCAAGATGAGCATGCTTAACTATGGAGTTCTTTAGCGATGGGATCCCTAAAAAAGAGGTGCACATTGGTGATATGGATTGTCCAATCATTCCTTATAAGATCATTTTATTCAAGGCCTCAAATCCTAGGATGTTACAATGTCAAAGCGTACCGAACAACATGTGATGAGTGTAGTGATTTCAGGTCTAAGAACCACAAACACCACCATCACTATGAGAGCTAAGTATGACTACCATGGTGATGGTTTCCATGTATCAGTCTCATGGTGGGTCTGTCTGATACACTATTCTCTAACATGTATTTGTGTGTTGGTTTGATATAGCCATAGCATGACTAATGAGACTCTGTCATCAACCAATTCACACTCTAATCTTATGTGTAACAACTAATTAGGGATATAATGAGAATATATATATGCACTCTTAACATTCGTATGATCTCATTCTTTCAAGTCATGTACTTGAAGACATACATCATTGAGTAATATTACTCTGCATACATTTATAATGTTACATCATTATCTCATAACTGAATTAAACAAAATAAATTGGAAGTTTTCCTCTATTTATTAATCAAATAGATTACAAATATCTCATTACAATCATCGGATGATTGGCTCTCTGGTCATACATACCAACAAAATATTCATGCCTCACACTTAACCATGCCTTGAAAGATTTAACCGAGTCGGGTGAGGTCAATGTAGTCACACCTGAGAATATTACTTCACCTTGCAATATTGTAACCGTCATATCATGACTAGAAAATCCAACATGTAGGATTATCCTTCCTATAGAGAAAGTCATTAAGAATAAGTCCTAAAGTATGTAGATCATTGCCTCTATCCAAGAGAGATAATTAGTGATACAAGTAAGCTCTAGAAGGCCAATTAGCATACCAAGATCTCTCTAGAGGCAAAAAATTTGAATGTTGTGGGTTCCTAAAATACATGTTCTAGGAAATGCTCAACATACTTCAATTCCTTGCCCCACAATAGCGATGCAGTTAAAAGTTCCCAAGACAATAATGAAAATAAGGGCAAAATAGGATATTGTCCCTATAGGGACCCCTTCACCACTTGACAAGGGTAAGAGAAGGTAACCACATATGTAGCACACCATTAGAGGATATAGACAAAGTCTCCATCATTGCGGTCAACACTAAGCAAGTACATTCCACTCCAAACTTGGCAATGAAACTAATCTTGAAGGCTCAGACATAATTAAAATTTCTAGAGGAGACGCAAGGAGAGGTACCTTTGGAGAAAGTTTTTTATAGATCACCCATGCATCGAGAAGAAGTTATGAAGACACTTGAAGGTGATTAAATATTCAAGGATGTAATATGGGAAGGGCTTTTCGCCACCATAGGATTAATCACCATGCACATCTAATCTAATTTTCTAGAGATGAGTTACCCATAGGAAAGAGTCACAACAAGCCCCTACTGATCACTTCCATCTACAAGGGGCTCAAGATTCCTTCTTGATCCATCAATAATGGAACATGTCTCAACATGTTCCCCCTCAACACGCTCATCAGACTAGGAAGTGACCCTTTCAACCTACAACCAACAGTGAAGAAAGCAACCATCTTCATCATGATAGTTAAAGATATCCTAGGGGAGATCACCGTTGAGCTACATAATTGGGCTAGATACATTTGTAGTCTCATTTATGGTCATACATCTGAGTCCCTCCTTCATCAGGGTGGTTCCCTCATCACTACATTATAAGTAGAAATATCAACTCAGACATGCAATATATTATCATAGTCCAAACCAATAGCATTGGCACCATAGCCTATATTCAAGAATATGATCTCCAATTTTAATTTGAGATGCTTCATATTGCCAATATAAGATATGTTCTACCATGAAGCAGACAATCTCTCTATCTTCCAAACAACCCTACATTATTTTCCCAATGGATGCAAGAGATGCACATTTGTCTTGATGAAAGTTTGGGACCCAATTGCCAAGCATGAACACATATCATCTAGATTCCTCCAAGACAAAAGGGGTTGGGCCTGTGATTCTATGGCTAATCCTATACATGAGCTAGGATGTCCATATGGACATCATATTGAAAACACACAATGTTGTGGCCCACTACAAAATTCTTGAGTAGGAGAGGCTACCTCAAATGTCTATCACTAGCTTAGGATCTAAGCAGAGATGCCAGACATAGTCGGCTAGATGAATAGCATTGAATGGTTTTGTACTGATGGGACCTTGGCCTTGAGCATAAAGGTCCATATCCATAATTCCTACACAACAAGACATAACCAAATAAGATGTCAATGTATCCAAGGCTAGCATCCCTTTGACAATGCCCTACCTCTTGCAAGAGGTCAATGATGACAACTAGGAAGATTACCTTGGGACTTCCATCAACATAGGGGAGATTGCCCTCATCATTGAGGATATCTGGGGTGTTTGTACTGCCAAGAACAACCAACACTCTGAAGACAAGACATCCCTCTAAGATAGGAAGCAATCAATCTTATACCAACCCACACAGCCGACCAGCCATGCCCAGAGCACCCCAACATAGGAGAAAGCAATGAATGATACCATGATAATCACGTTGGTAAGGTGAAAATCACCAACCCGATACATGAAGAAATGGAGGCATTGTCTGATAAAGAGTACTATGATCCTATTTATACTCTTTTTTACTAGCAATGCCAAGATGGACCCAAGATTATGGGTCCTGAGGATACAGGATGAGGACTATGGTGTCTCGTGGGATGACTATTATGACGCTTATGACATGATTGAAGGATTTGGGGTCAACACTATCTTCTATAATGAAGTTGAAAGTGACTTGCAATCCCTCGTCCTATTGTGTAGAATATTATTGAGGTCCATAACTAGTGTGTAAATGATGACAAAGTCTTGAGGGACAAGGTCACCTCACACACCCAAAAAAATATCATTAGAAGAAAGGCATCCTAATATAGTAGAGATCCCAACTTAGATGTTTAGTCATGCTCTTCCACATCCCTCTTCTCCCCTAAAAAATCCTAAAATTTTAAAAAATTCACCAAATACCACAAACTCATTAAACTCAAAACAATCAAAGATGAGATGGCTCTCCAAGAATTTGCTAATTATTTCACTAAAGTAACAACGATTTACAACAATGAAGACACCCAGTTTGAAAACATTCCCATCCAAAATATATGACAAATTAGCATCAGCATTTCCATATTGAAGATGCGATGGAGACAATAAATATTAGCTTGGGCCCTAAGTAATGCAAAGTCAAAAGTAGGGGTGTTTCGACATCAGAATATTGAAGGCCAGATGATAAAGGTCTTATGTCACTGCATTGATGGCTTTGCATGGAGCTATTAGATAATATTGGGATTAAGATGAGAAGATCACAATTAGTTGAGTCCCTGTCATCCCTGGAGTTCACCCAATCAAGCAAAATTCTTATTGAATGCGATTAGAATGGATCCTCATCATCACGAAAGTAGTTCATAAGATGTACTATTCTAGTTTCCTAGAGCCAGTCAACTACCCTACATGGCTCACCAAAATTGGACATGTACTAAAGATGGATGACAAAGTACAAATATGCATGAACTATTGTGAGCTCAACAGGGCATCCCCACAAAGATTACTTTCTTATTAAACAATAGATGTACTCGTGGACAATATATTTGGCCACACACTCCTCAGTTTCATGGACGAAATTCATTGGATACAACCATATCAAGATGGCAAAGGAAGATAAGGAGTAGATATCCTCATCATAGAATGGGGAATGTTATGTTGTCAGGTAGTTTTGTTTGGTCTTGAGAATTTTGTGAATACATATCAAAGAGAAATGGTTTCTTTATTCCATGAAATGATTCTTAAGGATGTGGAGGTCTATGTAGATTACATGATAGCCAAATTTACTACTCTAGAAGATTAAATTGTCTACTTAGAAAAACTTTTCCAATGACTATGATGATTTTCTCTACACCTAAATCTAGTCAACTGTACCTTAGGTGTTACATTTGGTATCCTACTTGGGTACATCATTATCCAAAGAGGAATCAAGGTCAACCCTAGAAAGGATTGAGCTATTTGAGAAATTCCTTCTCGTAGGCTCAAATGGAGATACGATACCTTCTCGGCCGCCTACAATACATTAGCCACATAATCACCAAGCTTGGACCCATGTGTGAGCCCATCTTCACGATACTCAAGAATAATTCTTACCCGATATGCAATGTCTGAAGAGGCAACCCAGAAGATTAAAGGATACCTTACCAATCTACCAATTTAAAACTAGTAGCTAGGGTACCCTCTCACCCTTCAATTATTAGTCTGCACCATTGATGGGAGGAGTCTTGATTCAATTCACCATCGAGGGTGAACATGCTATCTACTATTTGTTTAAAAAGATTAATGATATCAAGACTCACTACACTACAATTGAGAAGTATTGTTGGCTTTGATACATTCAACTAGGAAGATGAACGACTATCTAATGGCATATCCCCTATAGTTGATCACATAACATGACATATTTTGTAATTTTTGTGATCTCCCTACCTTAAAAAGATGATGCACCAAGTGGTAGGTAATGCTATCAGAATTTGATACCAAATCTAAATATTAAGACAGTCAAAGTGCAAGCTCTACACAATCAGTTAGAAGCTTTTCCACTCTTGAAAGAAGCAACACATGGGTATGGGTTCCCAGATAATGACATACGGATGATCAAACATCATGATGTGGTTATTCATTTAAACTATGACCCATGGACAATCTTCTTTTATGGGATAGTCAACCAAAAAGGATATAGTATAAGAGTAATCCTTCATATGCCTAAGATAGTAAAAATACTAGTAGCAAGATGATTGGAATTTAACGCCAAAAACATTGTGGCTTAATATGAAGCCTACATACTAGGACTCCATCTTTCTAGACAACAAGGGGTACATCACCTATAGGTCTATGGGACTCACTTCTTGTAATATCCCAAGTCTAAAATAATAGAGGGTTGTCATCAAAACCTGATTCCATACCAAGAATTGATACATGTGTTCTTTGGCTCAAGATTTAAAACATATCTCCACTTCATAAAAAGATAGTACAACACATTTGACGATGATCTAGACACCCTTTCTTCCTAGATCTACATTCAAGGGGACCATACCTTCTCTTTTAAAGAACAAAGACTCCCTCAACATGCCTATTGCATGGTCATTGACAATGTAGACAACATAGAAGAGAAGGCTTGGTTCCATGACATCAAAGAATATATGGAAAGGCAACCATCCCCGAAGGCCACCCACAAAGAGAACAATAGGCTCTCAAACAACAAGACATGCATTATATACTAGGGATAGGTCACCTGTGTAACATATCTTAGAACTAGACTCTCCTTTGATGCATCTATAATTCATAAACTGAAACCTTCATAAAGGTGTTGGTATTATGCCCAAAGATCCTATTATACAATGATAGTAATGAGGCATCATGTAATAGATTTAATTAGTAATACATGCAATCTTTAGTCTATATATTTGATCAATTATGAGATGATGGAATAATATGATAGATATCTAAAAGAATATTCAGAGAATGATGATTCTAGTCCTCAAGTTCAATCTAGACATTAGAGACAAAGGAACTATACGATCACTGTAACATAGATCACAGATGTAGGCTAAAATTATTCTCCAATCTTCCAATTACTTGGGTAGCAATGATGTGTTTCTAGATACAACTCATTGTCATAATCTAGTTATGGACATTCACTGCCAATGTAATTTAGGACCCATAGAGTCACATGCATATAATGTAACTAGAATATGAGTTTACTCATGAATAAGATTTGACTTGATTACCAAAGTATTTGGGTAGTCAACTTAAATAACATTGGTTGATAGTTGGCCGAATGGATTGTTTAATTGAATGATTGAGAGTGTAGATCAATCGATTGGAGTGTTCAGTTGATCAACTGGACGATCAGTAAGATCGGATCAAGGATTGATATTGACGTCATGTTGTGCATTGATCGTCGCATTGAAAAATAATATGTTTACAAATAGGAAAAGATACCAATAGACCTATTGGATGTTCCAGTTGACCAAATAGGGTGCCCATTGATTGACTGGGAGTTCAATTAATAGATTGACTCGTGATTTGTAGTACTTGAAAATTCATGAAATTTGTCTACTCATGTCACCACTTAGTGGAAACCCCGACCCATCGACTCCTATATAGGGGGTGGGTGGTCAAGGATCTCAGTATCAGTCAATCTCAAAATTATGGTAACGTGAGAGCTTGATGCATCTTATCCATAGAAGGGAGAGATATCCAAATGCAAGAAACTTGACACAAGCACATTGACGACATGGGGGACAATTCCATCCCATCAGTTCTAGAAGAACTACAGGACATCTGAATGGTCTGCATGGACTATGTAGAGGTTTTGATGTCTTTTCCACCATGCTAGGAAGATGTTGTCAACCACTATCCATGGTGCTACACCTTGAGGCCACAGATGATGACATTCCATGATACTTGAAGAAGAAGAATGAATCTGTGAGGATTGTCAAGAAGAATGAATCTGTGAGGATTGTCATTGGAGTTGCTTCACGAACTTGTATATACCTTGCAACCTTTATTCTAGTTCGTAGTTATTGATGTGATCCAATAGTTTATGTGAAATATGGTAGAGAAACTTATTATTTTAGCTGACATCTTTATTGCCATATTTTTGTATAAGTATCACAGTGATGTCAATTTACTATGTTTGGATTAAGTCGATATGATTGGTTTTGGGGTTTTATCATTTATTTTATTACATGAAAGCGGTAGAAGCAACAAAAATAAATTTTTATGCAACCCAAAATAGGATCTCATCGACAATAGTGTGAGCAAGCCATGTGATGTCCCGCTGCATGATGGTGTGCAACGATGCTGGCCTATACAAATGGTACTTCTCTCCCATTCGTTGAGTGCATCGTGGAAAGATCTGACGGTGCTCCTTTCGTACGGTGATGTATGCCGCTCATAGCATGTATGGATGGTCATTGACGTCTTCCGAATGCATGTGTCTCAGTGTCTGGGTCTGCGTCTGCACTTCATCCACACAGATGGATTGGAACTCGACGCTGCTCTTCTTGAGCCAGTAGGAAGGAGTAGCCTCTGTGCGGCAATGTGCTAGCGTCATGATGCTCTCCTTTCTCTCCTGAGGATGGTGACGGCTAGAGTTTACATACGTGAGTGTAAACTAAAAAGCATCTCTCAATATCTCATATAGATATCGGTCGTCAAGCCCCCTTAAATGGGAGACGAAAGGAAGTAGGGTTTCTTAAACCCATCGGTAAACAGAAAGTCTGCATTAATTTAAATACTCGTGGATTAATTAAAATATTCTAGAATTAATTAAATTAACCAAATAATCATATTAATTGATTAATTAATTAATATCTGACTCCATGCAATTGCTCGGGATGGCTCTCTAGGCATATATACCAACAAACTCCCACTTGCACTTAGATAAAAATCTCAAAATTTTAAATACAACCCATGTTTTATGCCTCTAAAGATTATAATGCGCATTGCTATTTGAATAGTTGATATATATGTAAATTTTATTATATGATTCTATATAGAGAAATAAACATGATATTGATAAGAAATGTTCACATCAGTGTATTTGTTTTGATACCAGTTTTACCATGGACATGAATAGTAACTTATATTTGTGTTTGCTCAATAAAAGGACCTTGACCTTATCAATATTTATTTAAAAAGGGAAGATGAATTCCACAAATAGAAAAAAAGAACTTGTTTCAAGATTCTTAAATAACATGTGACACAAATCTCAAACTGTTCCATTTTCTAACCTCATCCAGATACATCACATTCATTCCCCATTTCCTGTAACAACTATGATTAAATTAGAAATATTACATTGTACAAAACCTAATAGAAGAATGAGTAATGAACTGGATGATTAATATGTACTATAGTACTCAGTTCATTTTGACAGAGTACTATAAAGACACCAATAATCAACAGCATAAATTTATCATCAAAAATTACGAAAATCACTAAGTCACTACATCAAGAGATTCTACTGCATTAGTATTATAAACATTTGAATAGACTAATACTATTACCATACTACAGATGCATAAACACACATATCCCGATTAAATCAATGAAGTGTACAATGGTATGTATATATACGCCATCTAAGGAAGTTGTCTCAAAAGTTGATTCTGAAACAAAATTAGAGTAATGGTGAAGACAATGAACAATCTGTAAGATTAATGAATATGTCATAGATAATGCAAAGTGAACAATCACTATATAAATGGAGCATAAAATTAGAACGTTTTGGTGGTTTATCCTGACTAATAAGGTACGGTATCATGTTATTTTGACTCAAACACGATGATGAAGTTGGTCGATAATAAGAAAACACATTATGTTTTCCATTGAAAATAAATACTGATAATTTTAATAATATCCAAACTGAGAAAAATGGTTAATGAGATGACTCGTAATCAGGAATTGATGTATATCACGTCTAAAAATGCTACTTCAGGAAAGGCTGACTACCAAACACCAAAGAGCTTATATGCAAGAAAATTGACCTATTTTAAACTTTTAGACTTTATATAATAGTTATATGTATAGCATTAGCATTTATAATATTTTGAAAAGTCAATACGAAACCATAGATGTGTTTCCGAATGTATGTCCTATGTTAGATTTCAGACAATTTTTGAGTTTTCCTTAATATTATTCAAAAATTCCACAATTTTACAATCTTCTAAGCAACAATTGGATTTAAAGAAGATGGAAGTAAATTTTATTGCAGTGAAGTTAAGTCATTAAAATCTGCATGTAGCAAACCATGAAAAACTTGTATTCTTCGTAAGAAAACAATAATGTAAGGGCACATACATATTTTTCGGTTGCATCAGAGAAGTCAAGCTGGCTGGTTTTGGCATGACTAAACACATAAGCCTAAAAATAAAAATGTTGCATGGAAAAATTAGTGAGAATGTCACATAGTTTAGATAAGAGTTAAGAAGTGGTAAAAATATAATGTCATTTGACTATGACATGTTCACATAACAATAAAATCCTATTAGTCACGTTTAAAGTTGTGTGAATTCTAAAGTAGTGTAGTCACTCATGGATGTCTTTGACACATTCATTATTGTACTCTGATGTATATGAACATAAGAATCATTATTGCAAGAGTAGAAGGATTTTAGCTGATTGCAATTATTATAGTTGAAAGACTTCTATCGAGACAGGATGTTTCAAATGGATAAATGGATATAAGGTTTTGTAAATAAATAAATAAAGTTCCCTAATTTTTACTATACAACTCTCGACAGTCTTCTTTTATTTGAACTTAATAAGAATATGGCAACCTATTGTAGAGTATTCTAATGCATATGGAGTTGGTCATTCACTGCTTTAGATGCCTGTCGTGTTTTAACTGGAGCAGTTTTCATGAATTGACTTTTGTATCGATTGCACATTATTGTTAAATATAAATCCATTGCCATTTTGAGTATTAAAAATTTATGATTATGGCCTTATTGCTGATATGTGGAGCCTTGGTTGTACTATTATAAAGATGGTTCCTTTTGAACCACCATGGAATAGCTTCACCAAGGCTAGTAACCTTTCATAATTTAAATTTTCAGTAAAGTTTACATTTTATGAGTGTCGTAATTGTCTTTCTTTGAAATCAATAGGAATTCATACCTCTATACCTTTTCATTTGTTAGATAGGTCCAAATGATATCCAAAATTGGTCATGGAAAGGATATGCCAGATATTTCAAACAATCTTTCAATTGAAGTAAGCCTTTTGTAAAACCTTACTTACCCGGCCTACAGTTGTACAACCTTTGGATCACTTGTTTGTTTACCAATAAACAGAAACAAACTTCTTAATGGCCATCCCAAAAGAAAGTCAAGAATTTTCCATTCACCGTGATCTATGAAATAGAACACCCTTCCTACACTCTTTTTGTCAGTCAAACTGACAAAAGATCTCACCCGGAAATCGAGGCCAAGCGCAGTGGATCTCCCCTGTCTTCAGAGGCACCAACATGTTAAGTGATCGACATACGTCCTGACTCTATGCGGGAATGACATCCCACCTCCAGAATATGAGCTTGTCTCCCTCCATGCGGATACAATTCTGATCGGCCTTAGACATGATAAAGTTGGTGTATGGCATGTCGACGAACCCCACTTGGTTTCGGCTTGCGTCCAGTGTTGTACCCCTCCAGATGAGGGACACGGCAGAGGGGGCGGGAGTGTTCATCATCCGCAGGGCAGCAACACTCACGTTGGTAGATAATGACGGTCTGAGAGCAGAAGCAACGCTCGCAGTTGGGGACGTGGGACTGGGAGTAGTCCTAAAGTTGCTAGCGCAAAAAGGGATGGGTGCCATGGAAGGAGTCGGGAGAGGGGAGAGATGAAGCATGGTGAAGTCGATCGACATGGAGGGAGCGTAGGAGGGGCGGATGCACTACATGGACAATATCGAGGAATCCTCTTCCAAAATATTCTTAGAAAATTTACACCAGAATCACAGACGACACGCCTCTTTTCTATATTGGCAATGCACACAAGAGCTTTTTGTAATTTGATAAAGTTTGGAAAACATTACATGAGTAACCTTGAACGGCCTGTCTATAAGTAAAAGGACTCGTTTATAATTTGATAAAGTTCTTAAAAAAATTGCACCACAAATCATGAACGGGGCTTCTTATATAGTATAGAAGCAATCATTTGAATTCATCCATCGAGTAAAACGTAGACTACTGCCATTTAGAATAATATATATATATATATATATATATATATATATATATATATGTCTTTTCAAATGTGAGCATGCAAGGGTTTGTTCCTCGCCACTCGTTTAGCTATGCTTAAGAAAAGACGATCTTTCCAAATTAGAACTGTTATATTGTTTAAATTTATCCATTCCTCCGATGCATCCGTCCACCTATCATTCATTTCAAATAATATAACGCTCAAATAAAGACTGCCCTCCACGCACCAACTGCGACCATTATTTTTTATTATCCAATCACCCATTATTTAAACTAACATCTTCCTCTCATCTCACTCATCTCAATTTTTTTTTTTAAACCTAAAACTCATTCTCATTATTTCTTCTTTTCTATTAGCGTTCTCGTTTGTTTTCCATGGTATATTGAAGTTTGCTATACTTCTTCGTATACTTCTTTGTGTACCTATACTTAAGTATGACCCTGCCAGCGTAGTTCATGTGGTAGGCACGGTGTCTCCCCCGGGGGGATCCCGGGTTCGAGCCTCATGCTAAGCATTGTATTTATCACCTGCCAGCTATCCAGACTACGGCTGGACAAAGGACGCGGGGGCAACCTGTAAAGGTTGTCATAATCCCTTATACTTAAGTATGTCAGAACTCCAATTAAAAAGTCATATGCCAGTTGAAGCAAGTTGTTCAAATAATATCCAACACTAGTCTCTATCTTTGTAAAAAAAGATACAATAACTTGCCACCAACCGAGTAGAAGTCTATGGCGACGGTTCCAAAGAGCCAGCCTGATTGCAACCGAAAAAAGAACCGACACTGGTAGGATCTATAGTTGTCAGTTATGTAAACAAAAATGACGCTTATCCCTGCACATTGTTGTCGGTGATTTATGTAAAACCGACGACTAACTCTGTTTCCAAACAAAAAGTGTTTGGTTAATAGTCAGTTCTGGTTCATTAACCGACGCCTATGTCAAGGCATAGTCGTCGGTTTCTTATAGAAAACTGACAACATATATTTTTATTGAAGGTTATTATAAATAACCAACGACTAAGTTTCATTTTTTTTAATACTAGTTTGCAGGCCTACTGTCCGGCTGGTAGTTCTGAACTGCAGGGTTATAGCATCCTGTGATTTCAGCCTAACAATAGGCCACAAACCTGCAATAACAAGATGATCAAGACTTGTAGAAACCTTCTGTTCTATTCATTTATTTATACATCATGTGATTCACACACATGTAGAAATACAATTAATTAATTCACATGATTCACACACATAAAACTTACAGTTTCATTCATTCATCAATTTTTTCATTCACACACATGTAGAAACTTGCAGTTCCATTAATTTCATCCATTTTCACATTCACACACATGTAGAAGCACATTCATTCATTCATCTTCACATTCACACACATGTATATAGATCAAATTTCAACAAGACAATTAAAAAAAGTCATTCACAAATGTATATATAAGCACCACATACATACATAAATAATGACACCAAAGTTTAGAAATGTCATTCTTTATCATCGGTACCACAATCATGATAAAAAAATTGCCTCCCTTTCAAAGGATTTTTCTCATTGTTCTCTTATGTCATCTAATTATTCTATCGTATAGGGCATATATACATTTAACAGCTTTTTCCCTATAATGAAGTCACTAGTTTTAAACACATGTAAATAGAATGATGTATATATAAAATTAATAAGTTTGATATTTTCATATTATCTAATGAGACTATATGTACTTATGATGATCAAGACTATATATTATATGTTCTATGTTTTCGATGTCCTGTGCAACATATTTGACAATCATGTCTATATACCGCATCACGTACTATGCACATGCCCAACCGTTGTCTTGTACAACACATTATAAATTTTAACATATAAAATATTAATAAATAAAAATAATTATAGTTCACATAAATAAAATATATATTAGAGTCAGGAAACTACATCCACATTCTTCCAAACTATCGCTTTCTTTTTCTTGTCCACATTTCCTCCTGCATTTTTGAAATCTTTTAAAGCCCTATGCGTTAATGTAACACATTGAATTGCATTGGTAAATAGTCATGTAATAATAGATGTTAACAGATATAAATATAAATAATTTCTCACATGTATAATGGCCTCTTCGAATCATATCCTGAACGGCCTAATTTGTTCTCCTTAAAATATAGATAATAAACCATCAACTTCTCGGGGATAACAACCAGTAACTCCCAATACTTACCTCTAGTGATAAGAAAGTAAAAAATTATATAACTCAAAATCCACAATGAAATGTAATTTTCTTAAGTAAAAAATATAAGCAAAGTAAACTTACCCAACATTATATGGAGCTATGATGAATCCTCCAGATTCATTTGCACAGTCGCCAATTCTAGGGATTTTATTTCTCATATTGACTGATTTACCCTCGCTTTGGTTCACTTTGAGTGTTTCACTAATTCCTTGCAAATATTGCCTAAATAGTTCTAATTACTAGTATATTCGATGATATTATCTCTTACACATTCTCCTTTCCCTCTGCAGATCACTCGCAACCACCTGATCGAGATCCAACGGTTCCTTTTCATCCAACCACTAAGGAAAATCAAGCAACTCCATGCATACGGTCTCAAGACCGTTTGGATCCTCGCGGTCTCAAGACCGTTTGGATCCTCGCGGTCTCAAGACCGTTTGGATCCTCGTGGTCTCAAGACCGTTTGGATCCTTGCGGTCTCAAGACCGTTTGGATCCTCACGGTCCCAAGACCGTTTGGATCCTCGCGGTCCCAAGACCGTTTGGATCCTTGCGGTCCCAAGACCGATCGAAGCAAGACCGCGAGAGCAAGACCGCGAGGGCTGGAGTAATTAAGACCGTGAGGCTGAAACCGCGAGGCTGAAGTGTTTAAGACCGCGAGGCTGAAGTAAGTAGGAAGACCGCGAAGGCTGAGGTGAAGACCGCGAGGGCTGAAGTAAATATCAAGACCGCAAAGAGTGCATGCATGCACACAGTGTGACCGAGAGAACAAAAACCGAATGGAAGAGAGTAAAATGTAAACCGTTTGGATAAGATATTTTCGGTCTGGAATCACACAAAAAAATGTGAGAGCCAGTCCAGTGCCTATAAATAGGACCCCAAGGGTCCCCATTAGGATCCTATCTCACTACGGCCCAAGGCTTCCGGACTGGGACCAGTGCCGGAACGCTGCCAGATTGCCCGAGCACCGTTTCCGACCAAACTTCACCCACAACCTCAGAATCCCATCCTGAGCCCAGATCCGGTGAGCAGCCAGTCCGGGCACAGGTCTAGTAGGCTGTTCCATCACCATCTCACCATTTCTCACACCATAGCTCCACCTCATCCTATTCTTGCTATTCCGGAGGTTGACCCGAAGATCGAGGCGGAGAAACGGACGACATCGACCACGACGGAGCAGTCCCGGAGACTGTGACAATCTACATCGGGCTGTCACAGATCTACTCTTCTGCTCCGACGATGCTTTCTTTCTCTCTCTTCTCCTTCTTTGTTGCTCCCTCTATGAAGAGAGAGTAGTTCCATCCACTGGGGTGCGGGGACTAGCCCCGCTTCCCGTGTTTTGTATCTTGTACTAAAAAGATGTTATCATTTCGTTTCAATACTAAATCGTTTCATACATGCTTGAATGTTGGCCGCGTTCTTATATGCATCTATTGTCTTTCATTGTGGTTTGTCTACGACCGCTCTTGAGACTCGAATACCGATTTAGTTTTGGTTTCTGGTGCGTGTATCCACCGCGCACCCATTTCGGTATCTAGGAACGCTTTCTAAGGAGTGGAGTAAACTCACCTCCATCGTTGTACTTTTGTACTATGAAATGGAATCAGTTGACGTACAAAAGTGCGACCTTGACAGGTCGAGGAACACACTCTGAGGAGAGAGTGGTGCAAAGTACTTGACCATTCGTTCGGGAATGGCTGACGTTGCAACACTCTCACGTTTCTCGTAGCTATATCCTCGAAAGAGGAATAGTCTATAAGGGTACTAATCGATTTGGTAATTATCGCTCGCTTGTTAGTTTTCCGATGCACGTTTCATGAGGTTGAGTAAGATTTTCTCTTCGGAGACTACATATCTTCATTGACACGTAGATACGTACCAGATGAGTGTTACTCAACCCATGAAGGATGTATGCATTACTCTTGTCCTATAAGACATCGGTATTGTACAACATCCATGTGTCCTGCTTACAAGTCTTGCTACGTTTGGTACAAGTACAATTCATGTGTAGTGGTGGTGAATACCTGCATCACCCCAGTGATCCCTCATCATCTGCTAATCTTAGTTTTTAATCCCTAAACTAGTTTTTATTCTTGCCTTTACTTTTGCATGTTTTAGGTTAAATAACTCAAATCAAACTTCTGGTCTTAGATGATTAACTTAGATTGATACGAAACAAGAAAAAGACACTCAGATTCTTAACGTTGTCCTTTGGGTTCGATCCTAAATCTGTACTATGATAAGGCTTCCACACTCTTGTGGGGTTGGAGCATTTATCTAGCACCAGTTGTAGGTAAACCTAGAGAGAACATCAACTCTCTAGGGTTTTTGGTGCATATTAGGACTTCCATTGGAAGAGTAATTTTTTGGTGTAAGTTCTAGCTCTCATCAAAAATTGGCGCCGTTGCCGGGGACAACGGTATAAGAATCGTCTTTTTCAAATTTTGTGTCGATTTAGGTTTCTCTAGGGTTTTCTTTTTCTTTTCAAAAACCTAAAAAGTAAAGGACTTAATCTTGCATATCATCTTGGATTTGAAGTGGTTGGTCAAACTTGATAAACTCTTTCTTTGATTTCAGGTACCAATTCTCTTCAAAATGAAGCAGTCAGTGCCACCAACTAATAGTTGTCAATTCTGTGGCGACTATTCTCATGCATCGATCAACTGTTTCAACGTTCATCCTCTCTACGTGATGTCCTTGCGTCAAGTAATCATGAATTGTATAGTCGGGAAACTCAGAGTAGCCACTCCATACAACTATGGATATAACGCAGGTTATATTCCATATCACCCCGGAGGCTACTACGAGAAACCTAACTATGGCGAATTTCAAGGCGTAGACGGCAATACAGGAGGGCAATTGGAAAGCAACACAAATCAATACTATGATGAGGGAAGCTATTATCAACAATCAAACGGAAGCCATGAAGAGCCTTTTCATGAAAATCAACACATATTGATGGAGGAACTACGTGCCTTACAAACATCGGTGGCTCAACAACTAGCTGATCAGACAGCTACGACCAAGAAGTTGATAGCCGACCTTAATCAACTTACGCTACTTGTCAACGCTCCTGAGCAACATGCAGAACAGTCGCAAAATTCAACTAAGCACATCTCTAGTCCACATGTTGCAATAATTTATGATGATGATTACGAAATCATGTGGAATGTGCCTCCCAATGATTTTCAAGTGCCAGTACAGGGTGGGGAATCATCCTCAGAACCAATGACTGAACTCAAGGATGATACCTTCACCACACCACAAGAAAAAGAATCATTCTTCGAGCCAAAGTCTGACCCGGATAATGACTCTTGCACTATGCTGGGAGATAAATTGGGAACAAATTTTAATGTTTATCCATCTTATTCCCCCATAGACTCAGATCCGACCATACAGATTGAGGGACAATCATCAATGATTGACTCCCTATATGACAAATGTTCTTCAACTTCAACTGTCTTGTCGTTGAATTCCAATGAAGAAGGGTCTACGTTGCACGAACTCTACACTCCTTCTCAGTCAGACATAGATGAATATGAGACTGATTCAGATGAGGATACGTCTTTTATTCAAGAGACTCAAATGATTCCATTACTGGAAAAGGATCTGATTTGTCCTTATGAAGACATTTCTGATCATTCGGTTGATCTAGAAACAAACTTCGAGGATGGGACGGACCAAGATCATGATCCTGAGACGGACCATACCACTCTCACTGATGATGAAACAGAATCAAGGGAGGATGAGGGGTCTCAAGATGAAAATCCTATGACCGGTCCTTTCCATGAGATGACACCACCACAAGGAGTTTTGACGGAGCCAGTCCTCGAACAAGAACATGATTTTTCTATTGAATCTCCTTCTAGTCACTTGAACGAGTTGAAAGTGCACCATGAAGAGAAACATGAACCATCTCTTGACTTTGGGATGGATTATGATATTATCATAAACTCTTGTAATAACAAAAAGGACCCCTGGGATGACATCAAGCCACAAACCTATCCCTTTATAGCCACTCATCCCTATGAAGAAGCCCCCCCCTAACATTCATGAAACTGAGATTTATCCATTACCTGAGCTAGTTTCCATTCCTCTCATAGAAACTCTTCCCAAGCACTCAATTGAACTGGAGGAGTGTTATGAACAAGAACTGGAACAACAATATATCAGTCCCAATATTGAAGAAATGGGTTCATCAAGGGATTTTAGCCCTCAAAATGATATGTCAGGGACTAATCCCTTTCATGAAAAGACATCACTAGAACTCCTATCTCAGGATCCCATGATTTCCTCACCCGAGAAAGAGTTCATTCTACCAGTCAAATCCTCTTCTAGTTACTTGGATGAATTAAGGATGTTCTACGAAGAAAATTCCAAACAAAACCTTGAAAAGAAGAATGACGCTCTTACCAATTTCAACATTGATAAAGATGATGATACTTCCCAAAATAACTCCTCTGATGAAGAAACGTCATCATGGCTACCATATCCCACACAAGAAAAGCCAGGTGATGAAATGAGGCCGGAACCGGATCCACCACCTGATCCTAGACAGGAGGAAGTTCAAGTGGCCGACCTTCAATCAACTTCCCTAGATTTTGAAGAAAGTAGTTTCACTTTGAACTTTGAGGGTGAGCCACAACTGGAGGGCACAAGTGGGCATAACCTTGATTTCTCGCATAGTCCTCCAGTTTCGACTGCTTATGTTCCACCTCCCTCGCTGATGGGGGAAGGTCTCTGGATTCTTCTGGATGGACAACGAGGTGAAAGTGATGTGCATCCAAGTCATCCAGAAGATTCGTTCAAGTTGCCACAACTTCCCAGCCAACAAGTTGTTCAGACCACTTCCTTATTTTCGGCACCAGCTATCGCAAGACATCTTTGCCGGACCTTCTTCCAACTAAGAGGACCGCCTGGTTAACATCGCGCAACCCTCCCCTCCACCTCGAATCTAATATTTGTTCAGAAATGAATGAATTTATTAGTTCGAGGTGGAGGGCGGGTGGTATGACTTTCACTCCACCCTCTATCTTTATTTCTTCCTGCTTTTCCATTCTAGTTTCTTTTTCATAATTCTTTCTGCCTTTTTGTTAATTTTCTAAAAATAAAGCCTTTATCTAGTCGGCTTTTGCTTTACGAATCTGTGATCATCACCTCTTTTGCGTTGCAAATTTCCTGGAAAAGGATACTTAAAACTAGCCAATGCGTGTTTTTCATTTTGATTTGTCTATGAATCCTAATGTTATATCTCATACAGGAAAAGATGATACACTTCAATAAGGTTGAGATAGATCAAATACATCACGCCTTTATCTGATTAATGGATCTGTTGTATGGATTTCTCATTTGATGTTTCATCATGTCTCTTTTGGAGCAGAGTGTGATGGAGAATAGAGACCCGTCGCATGGAATCGCTAAGCAAACTGCATCATGATCCAAACTCTCTTCTACACTTCTTCTTTCATTTTCATACCCCTCTGTTCATTAACCATGCCAAAGTTTTAAGTTCGGTGTGGCACTCCACACTCCTTTCTAGTGAAAACTAGAACATTGCCGAACTTTAAGTTCGGTGTGGTAAACCACACCTCTGCAAAACTCTAAGTTCGGTGTGGTACACCACACCCCTCTCTCCACTACCGCTTCTTCCATACCCCTCAATACATAACGGGGTGTACCACCTTCTCAAAGAGTATACAATGATGTTTGTGCACATACCGAGGTTGGTGAAAAACCTACCCTGATTCCAAAAAGAGGCCTGACAGCCCAAATATGAAAAATACAAAAATACCCTTTGTCCTAAGCCAGGTGAGAATGAATAAAAGCCAGAGCGTGAATAAAAACATGAGAGTTGTGCCTTGAATAAGGATAACCGATAAAGGTCTTGCTCGGCCGGTACATTAGCTGCCCTCATAAAGGCAGATGTGTCGTGACCGGTAGTGAGATCCTAAGGATCCAAAAATAACCCCTTACCTCCCCTCAAAGAGGTAAAATAGCCAAAAGCCTTAAGCCAACCTATACACACTTCTGAGTTACCTTTAGAAAAAGAAAATAATCGGGTGTAAGGCTAAGCCAACCAGAGTTGTGCATAAATCATTCAAAGTATCTCGATGAGTCAATTAATTTTAAGAGTCTTGATTCAATCATAAGAGAGATTTTTATCTTTTGATCACACCCCCATTCTCTCTTCTTTCAACACCAGTGACAGATCATATGCATTTTGTTGATTCTATGGGTCTATTCAAAGTCTCATAAACCTCTTTAACATGACCGAAACAACTGAGAGTGAGAAGGAAGTACTTCAGCAAAGTGAAATCAGAAACAAGGATATCATAAGATGTATTCCGTGATCTAAGGAAGCCTTGATGCTGTATCAATCTGAGCAACGAACAAATCTATCATATGACATAAGAATGAGGCAAACACGAGATGAACCATTTCATTGGCGACTGTTTTAAGTTTTTTGTTCCTCCGGACGAGTAACGCTTAAGTTCAGTGTGGCGATGAATCCTCCGGATTCACCTTCAGTCACCAATTCAAAGGATTTTCGACATCTTTGCCCCTTTTTTGTTTTGCATCTTTTTCTTTTTTTTCATGAAAAATCTGACATTTACATACATATGAGGTAATTACGAGACGAACGAGCTTTTTTTCGATTATCTTAAGTTTTTCTCCGTTCCTCGGGACGAGTAACGCTCAAGTTCGGTGTGATTATGAATCCTCCAGATTCATCTGCACAGTCGCCAATTCTAGGGATTTTATTCCTCATATTGACTGATTTACCCTCGCTTTGGTTCACTTTGAGTGTTTCACTAATTCCTTGCAAATATTGCCTAAATAGTTCTAATTACTAGTATATTCGATGATATTATCTCTTACACATTCTCCTTTCCCTCTGCAGATCACTCACAACCACCTAATCGAGATCCAACGGTTCCTTTTCATCCAACCACTAAGGAAAATCAAGCAACTCCATGCATACGGTCTCAAGACCGTTTGGATCCTCGCGGTCTCAAGACCGTTTGGATCCTCGCGGTCTCAAGACCATTTGGATCCTCGCGGTCTTAAGACCGTTTGGATCCTCGCGGTCTCAAGACCGTTTGGATCCTCGCGGTCCCAAGACCGTTTGGATCCTCGCGGTCCCAAGACCGTTTGGATCCTCGCGGTCCCAAGACCGATCGAAGCAAGACCGCGAGAGCAAGACCGCGAGGGCTGGAGTAATTAAGACCGCGAGGCTGAAACCGTGAGTCTGAAGTGTTTAAGACCGCGAGGCTGAAGTAAGTAGCAAGACCACGAAGGCTGAGGTGAAGACCGCGAGGGCTGAAGTAAATATCAAGACCGCGAAGAGTGCATGCATGCACACAGCGTGACCGAGAGAACAAAAACCGAATGGAAGAGAGTAAAATGTAAACCGTTTGGATAAGATATTTTCGGTCTAGAATCACATAAAAAAATGTGAGAGCCAGTCCAGTGCCTATAAATAGGACCCCAAGGGTCCCCATTAGGATCCTATCTCACTACGGCCCAAGGCTGCGGGACTGGGACCAGTGCCGGAACGCTGCCAGATTACCCGAGCACCGTTTCCGACCAAACTTCACCCACAACCTCAGAATCCCATCCTGAGCCCAGATCCGGTGAGCAGCCAGTCCGGGCGCAGGTCTAGTAGGCTGTTCCATCACCATCTCACCATTTCTCACACCATAGCTCCACCTCATCCTATTCTTGCTATTCTAGAGGTTGACCCGAAGATTGAGGTGGAGAAACGGACGACATCGACCACGACGGAGTAGTCCCGGAGACTGCGACGATCTACACTGGGCTTTCACATATCTACTCTTCTGCTCCGACGATGCTTTCTTTCTCTCTCTTTTCCTTCTTTGTTGCTCCCTCTATGAAGAGCGAGTAGTTCCATCCACTGGGGTGTGGGGACTAGCCCCGCTGCCCGTATTTTGTATCTTGTACTAAAAAGATGTTATCATTTCGTTTCAATACTAAATCGTTTCATACATGCTTGAATGTTGGTCGCGTTCTTGTATGCATCTATTGTCTTTCGTTGTGGTTTGTCTACGACCGCTCTTGAGACTCGAATACCGATTTAGTTTTGGTTTCTGGTGCGTGTATCCACCGCGCACCCATTTCGGTATCTAGGAACGCTTTCTAAGGAGTGGAGTAAACTCACCTCCATCGTTGTACTTTTGTACTATGAAATGGAATCAGTTGACGTACAAAAGTGCGACCTTGACAGGTCAAGGAACACACTCTGAGGAGAGAGTGGTGCAAAGTACTTGACCATTCGTTCGGGAATGGCTGACGTTGCAACACTCTCACGTTTCGCGTAGCTATATCCTCGAAAGAGGGATAGTCTATAAGGGTACTAATCGATTTGGTAATTATCGCTCGCTTGTTAGTTTTCCGATGCACATTTCACGAGGTTGAGTAAGATTTTCTCTTTGGAGACTACATATATTCATTGACACGTAGATACGTACCGGATGAGAGTTACTCAACCCATGAAGGATGTATGCATTACTCTTGTCCTATAAGACATCGGTATTGTACAACATCCATGTGTCCTACTTACAAGTCTTGCTATGTTTGGTACAAGTACAATTCATGTGTAGTGGTGGTGAATACCCGCATCACCCCAGTGATCCATCATCATCTGCTAATCTTAGTTTTTAATCCTTAAACTAGTTTTTATTCTTGCCTTTACTTTTGCATGTTTTAGGTTAAATAACTCAAATCAAACTTCTGGTCTTATATGATTAACTTAGATTGATACGAAACAAGAAAAAGACACTCAGATTCTTAACGTTGTCCTTTGGGTTCGATCCTAAATCTGTACTATGATAAGGCTTCCACACTCTTGTGGGGTTGGAGCATTTATCTAGCACCAGTTGTAGGTAAACCTAGAGAGAACATCAACTCTCTAGGGTTTTTGGTGCATATTAGGACTTCCATTGGAAGAGTAATCTTTTGGTGTAAGTTCTAGCTCTCATCAAGCTATTATCACACTCTTTTTTTCTTCGCCAAAATATTTGAAAGCGATAAAGCAGTATAAGGTAACTGATGTAGGGTCTTCATTTACAAGACTGATGGAACTAGAAATCTCACATTAGTCTTTTCAATATCTTTACAGATCTTATGTAAGTGGATTCAAAACATATATTACATGTGCATTAATATATAAGAAAATAGATCACAATATATAAAGTGAGGTATATATATATTTAAATAAGATATCACCATATCTATTGTTCTATCATTAATGAATTCAGCCAAGCATAACTAAACAACTCTAAAATATCTTCTAGAAATATATTATTGTATGATTGGCCTATATCATCTTCCTCCATAGAAACAACAATAGGTGAAGTTTTAGAATGTTCACCTATCCATATTGCCATACCCCTACATTGAGGACCTATCGAGTCATATAGGTCCTTTGGAAGCCAACTAGGTACTTGAGGAAGAGATAGAGGTGGAGGAGGATGAGTTATAGAAGATTTCTTTCCTTTCTCCTGCATATATAATTTATATCAATTGTCATATAAATACACATGCCAATTAACGTAATGTAAATGTACCATACATGATCAATATAGATGACTCCCTCTTCGGGCCACAAGACCACTCCGCCTTCTGCTTCATCGAGTGTGTCAAATCTAGGTGGGCTTATGAAAATGGATGTTGCCTCCTAGGGGGAACAAGCCTCAGTCTCATACAAACCGCACCATCATGTATTGAAGTGCCCTGAATTGTATGTCTTAGAAGGCATGGGTAAGCCTCGCCCTCTGCAATGATGAACTCTTTCAATTTCAAATGACATAGCCTCAACCCCGACAAATTTACATAGAGTATTTTATATACATACATAAACATATAAACTTGAAAAGACTAGCTACTATGTCATAAAAATACTTACAATGGACGTGCTAGGTGGTGGGTCTACATGATTACTCCCAACCACCTCTACATGATCACTCCCAACCACCTCTATCATAGGGGAAGAGTGGCACATCACATGTACTATTAGAGTGACAGCCTGAGATGCCTACCACTTGCTCAATGCTTCTTGGACTCTCTTATCAACTAACTATTCTACCTATACAAGGCCAAAAGAAACACTTTTTTATTCTTAAATTCCCTTTCTAATAACATTCTAAAAAAAGAATAGGTTATCTCATCTTTTGAAAGTCCCCCTTTTTGGACATGTTTGTGTTGTGATGACCCAAAGAACGCTCTTAGGCCCACTCCAGTGCCTGCAACCCCCAGGATGCTCTGGGTTACCAAGAGAAACTATCAATTAATCCCTTGTGCCCTCAAGGATGAACATGCCTTGCTCCCTCTACTCGTGAAGATCCTGCTAATCATCATCAATAGAAATTAGTAAGTAAACATAACAATCATCAATACTAATTGCTTAGAGAGTTGAATTTCACCATTTTTTGTAGCTGCTTTCGCCTCCCAGCTATCCACACATCATGGTGATGCAGAGGTGCGAGAATAGTAGAGGAATCAACAGTCTCAGTAGTAGGAGGCTATTGAACGACGTCTGTAATTTTTGGCGAAGGGCTGCATAGCCACCTAGACCCGTCGTGTGGTCATGCACATTCAGTGCACACCTTGCTCTTTGAGCATCACTCATAGCCTGTTTAGTAATCACATTGAATTGGTTAGTAACAATCAAGGTCAATCATGAATAGGTGAATTCATAAGAATGTATATGAATTCAATTGGGAGTGATGCTTAATACCTTGAATTCATCGATATTTCCCTTAGAAACAAACGCCTCCCACTCAGTGGGGTCTAGATAGTTCCATTGCTCAAGGGATGACTTCTTCCTCTTATCAGCCTCTGATATGTATTATTGATTGAGAGTTGTCCTATAGTTCCTTAGGACCCTCCCACAATGTTGCAACACCTTTTTATGGTGTAGGCTTTCATCCAGTTCAAATATACTCAGCAAAATTTCATATATTTAATAGCGTATTCTAAAAAAAGTATTATGCAAAATAGAATTACAAATGATAATATCTCAAACATAGTTCTTTCCATACTAAATATTTCTTCCCTTTAGGAACTGTATGCCAAGATTCTTCATTTACACTACAATGGCTATGAGTAAGAACCCCAAGATATTAAACAAACGAGTTGCGGTTCATTCCAACTGGATTTTCTACATGATCAAAATCCACAACCAATTTTGGTGCATTGCCCATTTGTTCTAGTAACTTGTTCATCATAGTGATGCCCCTGATTTTTTCAAATTTTTATGTCGCTCATCAAGTGTCACAAGGTTTTCAAGAGGTACATCCTCAATTTAAAAATTGACAAAAACCACATATAGGATATACATTATAAATGGACATATATATAGCTAGATATATTGTAAAACTTACATTGCGACATAGCGCCTCACCCTCATGGTAATCATCATCACTATCATCATACTCATGGTCAACCATCTTAAAGTGTCATATAAAAAATCAAACATTTAACGTTCAACATTTAATGAAATAAATATAATATTATAAAGTTCCCATTGATCTAACATTCAAAAAAAAAACATTTAAAAAAAATAAAAATATGCCTCTAATATTGAGATCTTTTATCAAATAATATTCATTCAGTGCAATTTCCACACACATATAAGTCATCATTAGCTTCAATATTTGGTGTTGGCAACCCAAATGAGAATTGACTCGAATCATCATAATTATCATAGTAGTCTTCTTCATCTATAGGATCTTCAATGAACTGTCTTTTACCATGAAGAACAATGGCCATTTTTCATTTGTAGGATCATCGATATAAAAACTTGGTTTGCCTGTGATGCCAATATGAATGGTTCACCCTTCTCACCAATCTTTTTAAAATTCACTAATGTGAAACCCAATTCATCCACTATAAATCCTTTGGTGTTATCAACTCAATGACACTTAAAGAGTAGAATTCTAAAATCTACGTAGTCAAACTCCCATATTTCTTTAATGGCACCATAATATGACATTTTAGCTTCACGTGGACTCTTATCTTTTGAACTAGAAAAAAAACTATGAAGACGCTTGAAGGGTGACCCTACTATTTTAGATGACACTCTTATCATCTTGACGCTTTGTGTAATATGAGAACTCATTTATGTCAAACCCTTCATAAGACATAACATTCATTTTTAGTTTAACGATGAGGCATTTGATATTTTTAGCAATATTATTTGGTGTTTGACATAGTTGATGTAACACTTTATCTTCAAACCACTTAATAAATGACTTGTTATTCTCTCTAGAAAGCCACATTGAATTGGCTTGAGGATATTGTTTCTTGATGAAATTGGTATGTTCCACAATATAAACACTCAATTTGTCCATGTTGTGTAAAATATACAAGTGAGCTTGTTCCCACATCTCATAGTTGATTACCTTCATTCGTGTTTCTATAGTCCCTTTTCCAGAATGGTCCTCAATATTCTTTTCATTTACAGGAGTTCATTACCACTCAGAAAGTCATTAAAAAAATTCCATAACCTCTCTCGCCACATAACCCTCAATAATACTCCCTTCAGGCCGATAAATGTTTCGAACATTACCTTTAAAAACCCTCATGTATCGTTCAAAAGAATACATTCAATGCAAGAAATTGGTCTCAATATTTTCACTCCCGTAGTCAAGTGGACAACAAGATGTACTATGATATCAAAGAACGAAGGAGTAAGATACATCTCAAGTTGACATGTGATAACAACCACTTCTCTTTGCAACTTATCGAGATTCTCAGGATCAATAGCTTTTTGCATAGACTGTCAAAGAAGAAACAAAGTGTGGTGATTGCAAACCTTACATTCTTTGGCAGTATAGATCCAATTGCCACTGGCAATATTTTTTGCATTTGAGTGTGACAATCATGAGATTTGAGACCTATCATCTTTAGATTATTTATTGATACCAATCTATGGATGTTGTATGAGTAACCTTATGATACCTTAACATTAACCAAGCACTCACAAAAAGCTTTCTTCTCCTTTCTAGATAATGTGTAACAAACAAGAGGTAAATATGTTCTCTGATCACTACTAACTACTTCTGTTAATTTTTTCCTTATTCCCATTTCATGTAGGTCCATTCTGGTTTTGATGTCATCTTTAGTCTTACTTGGTATATTCAACAAAGTACCAATGATGCTATCACATACATTTTTCTCAACATGCTTGACATCAATATAATGCCTAACTGCCAAAGAACTGCAATAAGGAAGATCCCAAAATATTGACTTCTTCTTGAATAAAGATTTGTCACTTTGTGTGGGAATGGTACATTGTGATCTCTTACCAAATTCATTGACAAATTCTTTTACTCTTTCATAAATAACCTCCCCTGGTATAGGTTTAGGGGCACTTTGTTCCTCATTCCATCCTTTGAATGCTTTGCGCAACCTTTGATACAGATGGAATTTTGAAAGAAATCTTTGATGACCAAGATATACAGTCTTACCACCATGTTTTAGTCATATTAAATCAGTATTCTCTTCACATATAGGACATACTTTGGATCCTTTTACATTGTATTCAGACAAATTTCCATATGCTAGAAAGTCATTAATAGTGAAAAATAACATAGCATGTAAATGAAATATTTCTCTATGTGTAGCATCATAGGTCATCACACCTTCACCCCTGAGTTTCTTTAAGTCATCAATCATAGGTTCAAGATAAATATTAATATCATTTCGAGATTGTTTAGGTCCCGATATCAACAATGACAACATAATGTACTTATTTTTCATGCACAATCAAGGAGGAAGATTGTATATAACAAGCATAACAGGCCAAATGATATGTTGGATGCTCATTGTGTCATACAGATTCATCCCATTGCTACAAAGCCTAAGTCTTAGACTCTTGACTTCTTCACCAAATTTAGAGTACAATAAATCAATCTTCTTCTATTGTGAGAAATTAGACGCATGTCGTAGGATCCCATCATTATTTTTCTTAACCTCTACATGCCACCTTAAATTCTCCGCATCTATCGGATTGGCAAAAAAGCATTGAAACTTTGGGTTTTTTTAGAGGAAACATGCATGGTGGAAGCAACAAAAATAAATTTCTATGCAACCTGAAATATGATCTCATCGACAACAGCGTATTCAAAAAGAGTATTCATGGGATGTACCTTATCACGGAGCAAGTCCTGCAATGCTCGCTGCATAATGGTGTGCAACTATGCTACCCTACACGGACGATACTTCTCTCCCATTCGCTGAGTGCATCATGATAAGATCCGACGGTGCTCCTTTCGTACGGTGATGTATGCCACTCATAGTGTGTATGGATGGTCGTTGATATCCTCTGAATACAGGCATCTTAGTGTCTGTGTCCCTACGTCATCCAGGAAGATGGACTGGAACTCCATGTCGCTCTTCCTAAGCCGGTGGGAAGGAGTACCCTCTGTGCGGTGACATGTTAGCTTCATGGTTCTCTCCTTTCTCTCCTAAGGATGGTGATGGCTAGAGCTTACATACGTGAGTTTAAACTGAAAAGCCTCTCCCAATATCTCATATAGATATCGGTCGTCAAGTCCCCTTTAATAGGAGACGAAAGGAAGCAAAGTTTCCTAAACCCATCGGTAAACAGAAAGACTACATTAATTAAAATGCTCGTGGATTAATTAGAATATTCTAGAATTAATTAATTAACCAAATAATCGTATTAATTGATTAATTAATATTCGACTCCATGCAATCGCTCAGGATGGCTCTATGGGCATATATACCAACAGACTCCCACTTGCACTTAGAGCCAGTTACTCCAATTGATTGGCTCAAATATTTTAATATATTCAAATATCATTTTAATGGATTACATAAACATTTTACTAATCAATGTGATTCGAAGCAAATCCACAATTACACTCTCATTCCAACACATCCTATGTGTGTGATCCGGTAGGCTCCAAATTATGTTGGTAGTGATATCCATAATAATATTATGATTTTACAAGCAATGATTGGTATCTAGCAAGACTCCGTTGCCACTCAAGTAATTGGAGAAGTTGGAGAACAACTTAACTTATCATTCATGATTGGTGTTACAGTGATTGTATAGTTCCTTTGTCATTGATATCCAGATTGAATTTTAGTCATAGAAATGTTATCTTCTTCAACATTCAATACATGTTCCTTGAAATAGAGAAAACTATCTGAGATATATGTAAGCTCAATATCACATATTGACTCACATCAGCATGGCCATGCATTTCTCAGTCTCGCTAGTCAAGTGGCCGGAATATCAAACTCATGTAGGAAGGACAAATTTCATCTACATCACTCACATTCATCCCCATGTATCACAGTGCACCCAAGCACCATCTTTACGGAAATCCTTATTCAGGACCACGGTGGATGATGTCAAAGTACACTGAACGACATGTGATAAGTGTAGTGACTTCAGGTCTATGAACCACAATCACCACCATCATTGTGAGATGTGACTCTAACTACCAATCATGGTATCTATGTGTCACTCTCGAGGTGTGTCTGTTCGATACACTGTTCTCTAGCAAGTATCTATGTATTTGGTTTGATATCTCCATATCATGGATAATGAGATTCTTCCATCAACCAAGATACATTCTAATCTTATGTGTTACTGATGTCTATGTCTATTTCCATAATAACAATTGACTAGGGACAAAACAAGAATACATACTCTTAGCATACATATGATCTCACTGTTCAGGTCATCAACCCGAAGACATATGCCATTGAGTATATTATTTTGTAGACATCTATAAGTTTTGTGGTCATCTCACAATATAAAACGCAAACATATAGATTGGAAACTTGCCTTTATTGATATGATCAATGTAGTATTACAAATTATTTATGTAGTATCCCATTACAATCATCAAATGATAGTCTCTATGGGCATACATGCCAATAGATTCCCACTTGCACTTATACCCAATCACTCATGAATCGCAATCCAAGTGATCGAACATGTTCATCATGTTTCTGTTGTGAAAGTGATGTTGTGAGCGGGTCATCCACATTGCTTTCTGTAGATACTCTGCAAATCTTTACATCTCCTCGATGTACAATCTCTCGTATGAGATAGAACCACCGTAAATATATTTGGAATTTTGGTGCAATCTTGGTTCTTTAGCCTATGCAATTGCTTTTTTGTTGTCGCAAAACAACTCAATTGCATCACTAGTGCTTGGAACCACTCCAAGTTCAGAAATGAACTTCTTGATCCACACAGCTTCCTTTACAACATTAGATGCGGCAATATATTCAACCTCTATTGTAGAATCCACAACCGTCTCTTGCTTGGAACTCTTCCAGCTCACAATTCTGTTGTTCAGGCAAAACACAAATCTAGATTGTGATCTAAATTCATCTCTGTCATTTTAGAAGCTAGCATTAGTGTAACCCTTTACCACGAGATTTTCCTCACCACCGTATACTAAGAATTGATCCTTAGTCCTTCTCAAGTACTTTAGGATGTTCTTTATGGTTGTCTAGTGACATTCACCTAGATCTGAATGATATCGGCTCGTCATGATCAAAGCATACAATACATCAGGACGAGTACATAACACTGTGTACATGATAGATCCAATTGCTGATGCATATGGAATCTTACTCATGCGTACCTATTCATCACATGAAATAGGACCTTGGGTTTTAGAGATTGTAACCCCATGGTACATGGGCAAGTTACATCTCTTAGAACCCTCCATTGTAGACCTCTTTAGTACCTTGTCAATGTATGCACTCTGACTTAGGCCTAGAAACCTTCTAGATCTATCTCTATAGATCTTGATTCCTAGTATATAGGATGCTTCGCCTAAATCCTTCATAGAGAAGGTCTTCCCCAACCAAGCTTTTACTGTCTAAAGAGTAGGGATGTCATTTTCCATCAATAGTATGTCATCCACATACAATATGAGAAATATAATTGTGCTCGCACTAACCTTTTTGTAAACACAAGGTTCATCTTCATTTTGACTAAAGCTAAACTTTTTGACTACTTTGTCAAAATATAGATTCTAGATCCTTGATGCTTGCTTCAATCCATACATTGACCTTTGTAGCTTACATAATTTATTGGCTTCTTTGGATTTATAAAACCCTCAGGTTTGTGTCATATATACATCCTCGAGTAAATTCTCATTAAGGAATGTTGTTTTAACATCCATCTGCCAAATCTCATAGTCATGATAAGCTGCAATGACAAGCATGATCTGTTTGGGTTTAACCATGGCAACTGGTGAGAAGGTCTCATCATAATCAACACCTTGAATTTGACAGATTCCTTTCACAACCAATCTACCTTTATAGATTTGAACATTTCCATCTGTATCGATCTTCTTCTTGAAGACCCACTTGCACCCTATGGGTTTTACCCCTTTGGGTGTATCCACCAAGGTCCATACCTTGTTGGTGTACATGAATTCCATCTCAAATCTCATGGCTTTAAGCCATTTCTCAGATTTTGGTCCCTTAGTAGCTTCTAGATAGGAATTTGGCTCATCTGCTATGCTCAATTTGTCATTGTCTTAAGTCATGAGAAATCTAAATCTCTCAGGATCAAGTCATGTCCTACTAGACCTACAAGGTTCTTATGTTATATTTGGAACTTGAAATTCCACAACAATTTTTGAGTCTTCATGTTCCTTATGTACCTCCTCGGGTTCTCTACTTTCTAATTGATCTCGAACTTCTTCAAACTCAACATTCCTCCCACTGATTCCTTTTGAAATAAATTCCTTTTCAAGAAATACAACATTCCTAGCAATAATCACATTGTTGTCATTTGGTGTGTAGAAGTAGTATCCCCAAGTTTCCTTAGGGTATCCAACAAAATAGCATTTTTCAAATTTGGGTCCAAGATTTTTAGGAAATTGTTTCCTAACATAAGCTTAAAATCTCCAAATCATTAACATAAAAAATGGGATCATTCCCATTCCATATCTCATATGGTTTCTTTTGAACTAATTTGGAAGGTACACGATTAAGTGTAAATGTTGCAGTTTCAAGAGCATATCCCCAGAATGATATTGGAAGTTTAGATGAAGTCATAATTGATCCTACCATGTCTAATAATGTACAATTCCTTCTTTCTAACACACCATTATGTAGTGGTGTACCGAGTGGAGTCCATTGTGATATAATACCACGATCTCTCAGAAGGTCCTCAAACTCTTGGCTTAAGTATTTTTTACCTCAATCTAAATAGAATGCTTTAATACTCTTACCAAGTTGGTTCTCTACTTCATTCATGAAATTCTTGAACATTTCAAGAGTTTCTAACTTGTGTTTCATAAGATATATATAGTCATACCTACTGAGGTCATCAGTGAAGGTAATGAAGTATTGATAGCCTCCTATAGCACTTGATCTAAAAGGTCCACATACATCAATATGTATGAGCCCTAGTAGATCATTGGCTCTCTCACTGTGTCTAGTGAAAGGAGTCTTGGTCATATTTCCTAATAAACATGCCTCACATGTTTCTAATGATTCAAAATCAAAAGAGCCTAGATAGCCATCCTTATGGAGTCTAGATATGCGCTTCTCGTTTATCTACCCAAGATGACAATTCCATAAGTATGTTTTGTTTGAGTTGTCAAGTTTTATCATTTTAGTATTTACATTGTATATGCTAGTCTCAAGTTCTAACAAGTAGATACCATAAGACATAGGGGCATTTCCATAAAAGATCTCATCTTTAGAAATAGAAATCATTCCATTTTTAATGTAAAATTCAAATCCACTCTTGTCTATACAAGATACAGAAATAATATTTCTATTAATGGCAGGTACATAATAGAAATTCTCTAATTCTATTAAATGGCCCATAGGAAAAGATAAACTAATAAATCCAACTATGGTGGTAGCAATTATTTCTCCATTAGTGATCCATAGCTCGACTTGGCAGTTTTGTAAAGGCTTACTTCTTATCAAATTCTGCATATTTGAACATATGTAAGATCCACATCTGGTATCCAGTACCCATGATGAAGAAGTATTTAAGTTTATCTTAATAACATATATACCTAAAGTGGATATCTCTATCCCCTACTTATTCTTCCTCAGTTCCTCTAGGTAGAGAGGATAGTTTCTTTTCCAATGTCCAACATGGTGACAATGGTGGAAACTGCCTCCTTTGAAGATCCCACCTTTAGCTTTGAGTGTGGATGACTTTGGCTTCTGCCCGACTTTAGAACCATTCTTAGCCTTGCCTTTGCCTTTGTCTTTTGACTTTCCCTTTGTCCTACTGATAATCATCACAGACTTGGGATTGTCTTTCTTTATATTTGCTTCAGTTGTCCTCAACTTGCCCAACAATTCTGACAACTGCTTGTCAAGATTGTTCATGTTGTAGTTCATGACAAAATGACTATATGATTCAGGCAAACGATTCTAGAATCACATCAGTGGCCAAATCTTGACCTAGGGGAAATCCCAGCTTGGATAGGCTTTCCACGTACCCAATTAAAGTGAGTGTATGGGTTCCAATTGAGTCTCCCTCTTTCATCTTGCTTTGAACAAAGCCTTAGAGACATCATATCTCTACTGTCTTGCTTAATGTTGATACATGTTCTTGAGATGTGTTACCATCTCCATGACATTCATGTTCTCATGCTTCTCTTGCAACTCATAGTTCATTGAGCACAACATCAGGCATTTGACATCCACGACATCATGAAGGTGCTTCTTGTAAGCATCCTTTTCAGCCTTGGGCGCATTTGAGGCAGGTTCCGCTAGCACTAGTGTTTCAAGGACATAGAGCTTACACTCCTGTGTGAGAACAATTCTCAGCGTCCTAAACCAGTTTTGAAAATTGGTTTTGGTAAGTTTGTCCTTCTCAAGGACCGATCGCAATGAGAACGTGTAAGTGTAGTTTGCCATTTGATTGCTACAAAAGAAAAAGTTTGCATTTAGTCTAAAACATTTTGACTTGTAAAGATTTGATAAATGAGATTAATTAGGCCTTTAATTAATTATGCTCACACTATTTTATTTAAATTGATAGCCCTCACTATCAACTTGGAATATTGTAGCGTACAACCTTTGAGTGAGAAAAAATCTAAAATAATTGGATCAATGCCCAGCCAACGCTGGCGTCAAAGACCAAATACTAAGGTAGGAAACTTTTTCCAAATGCATCATATGCAACTCTTGGATAGATGATCATGCACAACTCCTTGCCATGATGAATATGTGTGACTCTAGGTACTTGATCCTATCAAGGTTCCCTAGTTAATTCCAACCCATAGGCCAACACGATAAGTGTGCTCCCTGTGGAGGCAGACCCACACACCCATCATCACACTTCCACAAGATAACAGTGTACCACACAGAGGTGTGCCCACACATAATCAATCAAGCTTTTCATGTGTGTTTCTTTATGGAAGGCAACTAAAGCTTAATATTATTGATTGAGGGGTTTTATTAATACATATACATATCCAAACACCACATACTTATAGTATCTATCATATACTACTATATCCACAACCACAAATGATAGACATGGAATCACAAACACAAATACATCAGTTATGGCCATACTATTATAATCCTTTGGAGCAACAAAGGATTACAATACACCTAAGGTCTTATGCATCTCATGCAACAACACCTATGAATCAACTTGTAAGGATTAACATTGCAATGAACAAGTTCATGGATGCTCCGTGAGGTTGGAACTTCAAGTTGCTTCTTAGAAATAGATCTTCATGTTGCTTCTCCATGGACGCTCCTTGCAGTTGGATATTCAATTTGCTTCTTGGAATTGGATCTTCATGGTTCTTCTCTATGGATGCTCCTTGGAGTTGTATCTTAAAGTGGCCTCCTTACATAAAGTTTACAAAGAGTAAAAATAATCCTATCTCTATTACATTATATGAGTACAAATATAAAGAGAAATAATTAATTACACTTTGAAATAAGAGATGAGGCTCAACATGCAAGTTGAATACTTTATACAAAATATCCACATGCAACCATTATACATCCATAGAATTCTCAAACAAACATATCCACAAGATTCACAACCACATTCATTTAGAACATCCACTAAAGGGGATTCTAGGCCATAACAGTGCATGCATTCACCACACAAAATAGATTTTTAAGGCGACGTGTATGATATCATAGGTATATCTACATATACGTATATACATATTAAAATTATAGTCCTTTTAATGTGGGATATTTCTCATTAAAAAAAATTGACTCCCACGCAGACTATGTGGTACACAGTAGTAGTGCCCCTGTGCGGGAACCACAAGTTTACCATGCATAGTATGCAAGCAAACATATCGAAGTGATAAGGCCTTGTGAGGCCCGAGTCGAACACAGAGAAGAATTTCTCCAGTAGACTACTACTAACTGTGATCAAATCAGCTAAGCCGATTGCAATCGGTTGAATTGGGTTGAATGAAAGAATAAAAGTATAAATAAAATGAATTAAAGGTGGAATTAATAAGATATGGGGTGAATTTCTTAGGATAGTGGTTTCACCACGGACAACACTAATAATCGATCTCACACACATTGACACCTATTATCTCAATCCCTAGATAAGGAACCTATAGCCAGAATTACCTATTCTCATAGTGTAATTCACTACCTAATCTAATGCCAATCCCACTTCCGCAGTTATTGGTTGATTAGTTAGATGCTTTACAATCATTCTCTAGGTTTTTCATCCCGTTTACACTCCACTTTTCCCAAAGGGCATTGTAGACAGGTAAATCTACACTCTCTGACCTTTAACCTCTCTGTCGAGATGACTAAGTGTCTATCAATCCACTCATAGTGATCAAGTACAAGTAGAACATGAAGCTTTCATAGATTTATATCTAGTAAAAAAAGATAAAAATGATATTAATGCATGGAAATCAATAACAGTGTATATCCATGCTACTCCTGGATCCTAAGGAATTAAAGCTTTTAGCCTTACATGGTTTTCATCCATGAATACATGGGAGGAAAGAAGAAATTTATTGGAAACATGAGGAAACTAAAGTAACCCCTGAATATCCACTTGTCTGGAAGATCCCCTCTGTCGTACGAGTGTTCTGCTATCTTTTGGGTGCAAAATCATCCTCCAGAGGCTCCCAGATCTCCACGGTCAAAGCATTCGATCCTCGATTCTTCTTTTCTCTCTTTCTGATCATCGTGTAATGACTGCCTCCTTTACTTTGGCCATCGTCCCCCTAAGTCATAGGAGGCACTTAGGGTGTGAATTAATGCCCACCGTTGGATTATAGACAAATCTACGACTAGTATGATTGTGTAGACTTGGTAGTACCAACTAGGTGAGTCGGTAGTACTGAGTCACATAGGTTTGGTCATGTGATCCTGATCCTGTCAGTACTATCGCCTGGACTCGATAGCACTGAGTTTTGTGGTTTTTGAGCTGGCTCTTTGATGTCAACTTGCTAGCACTGAGTTTTCTCGATTCATACACGGGCTTGCTAATGCTAAATTGGTAGCGCTGACTTCAGTTGTTAGTAGCATCGATTTTGGGTGAGTTTTCGATAGGTCTTTGATGTAAAGTCGGTATCACCGAATGTTTCCAGCTCGGTACGACCGACTCTGTGGCTCTTACTTGTACCTGAAAACACATAAAATCATCATAAGCAATGGGGATGCATAAAATATTACATAAAATAGTAAAAATCATAAAATTTGATGCATTTAATAGAAACATGTCGTCTAAGTCATTGCATGCATAATAAAACAAATAAATGACTAATATACACATAAAATCAAGAAAAAATGTGCCTAAAATAATGACTAAAAACACATGCATCAAACTCCCCTAAGTTTAAATGTTTCTCATTCTCAAGTAACACTCTCTCAGATCTTTTCAACAAGAGTCAGCAGAAGGACATAACACATATATTCCTTTTTTAATGAAATCCACCTATCCAACCCTAAACCGGCCTTCACTGACCACTGAACCAATAAATGCTCTAAAGTGACCAAAAACTTCCATGAAAGATGTCCAACTTAAGTCAATGACACTATCAAGAAAGTAGTTAACATCATAATCACTCAGACGTTCGCTTGGTGCATTGTGTGATTCCCTATACTAAATTGCTCTTTCCTAACTACCAACTATTTGGAAGTAGATCTCCGTATAAGCATGAATGAGGAGATAAATCATTAGAGTGTCCTACCAATAAGAGAAATTAATAGTTCAAGATGGGTGGCAAATGAAAGTTCATAAGTATATCCAACCTATTTATGCATATAGAAAAATGAACCTAAATGGATGAAATGAATTCCATGAATGAATCCTAATGCCTAAAAAAACGTTTTTCTTTTCTTTCTTTTATGAGATGATTATGCATGTATGAACGAGTTGATTCTATTTGACAACTTAGAAGAATTCACATGTGTATTAAATCATCACTAAAACAAACATACGGGATACACTCTTCTCCTTATTTATTTTAAATAAAAAATTATTTTTTTCTTTTTTTTCTAAAGGCTAAGTTTCATGCTTTTGCCTTTATAATTCTTCTCCTTTATTTTTTTCTTTCTTTATTTTCTTGTAGGTGTATCCCTGCACTTTTAGCTTTATAACTCAACATTAAAATCCACATGTTCAGGAAAATATGCATGCAATGCTGAAATGTATGCAACTACATGAACAATGTTATGCAAGCTAAAGATGGTATGCACTAAAAGTTGATGCATACAAATGCAATGTTTTTCTTCCTTTTTCAAATGCAAGAAAAATAACTAATATGTTACTATCATTCTATGCGATGCAAGAAAGGAAAATAGCTTGGAGTACTCATGAATTTTTTTGAGGTGGTGAGTAAAAAATGAATGGAAAAGAAATGAAATCACACAACTAAGAGACAATGCCTTTCGTTACATTATGATGTGTCTCTCTTAATTGAACTTTGTTTAGGGTGATCTTATTAGGTTTTAGGGGAGGCAGAGAAGGCAGCAGAAACAAAAAAAATTCCCCGAACCTAGTATAAAGGAATCGCGTCAATGTCTATATAGTAGGAAGGATGGTTTGTAGAGGTGTACCTTGTCCTGAGGCTTGATCAGCGACATTACCTCGCAGCTAGTGTGGTCTTCACCTCCGGTCTTGTACGGTGTCTTTGCAGCTCCTGGTCGCACCCAGACTGACGGATTGACAGCTGTCCTCCGAGCGGCAGAAATCTCCCACCTCTGTAGTAGTCCACACAGACCACCTGGAACTCCGATCTTATTATCCCACAAGGAATCAGAAGGAGTCGTACCCTCCTGTCGGCATACTAGTCACTAACACACTCTCTCGCCACCAGTCGCCTTTCTATAGTTGTCTTTCCCTTGTTGTGCCTTTCTTATCAGGTAGCAGTTGCTCAGGCTCTCCTGGTTACCACAACTAGAGAGAATGACAACTTTGTAGAGAAAATGGTGTTCTGAGTTGTGCTTGAGAAGCCCCCAATACCCCTCTATATATAGGAGGGGTCAGGGTCAGGGTTCTCTACCTCGGGCAATGCGGGACTAAAGCAGGAGTAGAAGGGTCTGGAATATCCACAAAACAACCAACTACGCCAGATCAACCGATCGTTTCAAGCATGAATCGGTCGGTTGGGGACCTGAATCAATCGGTTCACACCTGAACCGATCAGTTAGGGCACATGAATCGGTCGGTTCACTTCTGAACCAGTCGGTTCACTTCCCTGGTTAGTTCCCAATTGAGTTTTCCTCTTTTGTTTTGAATTGATCCAAATACCAATCCTTGTTCCAATCAAATTTGACAAGTGAAACGAAGAGAAATTTCTCACCAACCTGTCTTTCCCAACTTGGCTCGTTTGGACTAGTTGAGCCGATCGGTTCAACCCTTGAACTGATCGGTTCAGCCTGTCCTGAGCCGATTGGTTCAACTACTTGAACTGGTCGGTTGGAAGTCTAGATTGTGCAGAAATTGTCAATGTAATTCTCAATCAATGTGACACCCAAATCAGTTAGTCCAACACTTGAACTTGGTGATTCTGAGTCAAGTCAATTAATTGAATGTTTAATTGAACTACTAAACTCCTTTAGTAATCAATCTAAACATGGTTTGTGGATAAACTCCTCTTCCAGGTTAAATCCTATGTGTGTGACCCTACATGCCCATTTCACGTTGGCAGTGAAAGTCCATAACACTTATGACTTCACAAGCAAAGAGCGGTGCCTAGTTGCACATCAGTGCTACTCAAGTGAAAAGGAAAGTTGAAGAACAACCTTCAATCCTACAATCTGTGAATGGTGTTACAGTGAATGTATAATTCCTTTGTCACTGATATCCCGAATGAACTCGAGGCATGGAACAGTCATCCTATCAATGTTCATTCACTTTCTTGCTCTTAGAGTAGATTGTAGGAGATATTTATGACATCAATATCACATACTGATTCGCGCATGCGTGCACACACCTATCTCAATCCTACTCGTCAAGTGACCATGGATATCAAACTCCCTCAGGAGGGACAAATCCCATATCTATCACTCACCCCTCAGAAGCCCCATGTGTCAAAGCCACCCAATCATCACCTTTATAACAACCCATGTTTTAGGACTACGTTTTATGGTGTCAAAGTGTACCCAACGACATATGTTGAGTGTAGTGATTTCAGGTCAAAGAATCACACTCACCACTATCACTGTGAGAACTGACTGTGACTATCATGTCATGGTTCCATGTGTCAAACTCACAGTGGGTCTATCCGGTACACTTGTTCTCTAACAAGTACATATGTGTTTGGTTTGATATCTCCATATCATGACTAACGAGATTCTATCATCAACCAACACCATAATCTAGTCTTGTGTGTCATTACTGTCAATCTACCTTCCACAATGACATCTGACTAGGGACATAATAAGAATGTACAAACTCTTAGCATCCGTATGATCTCATCGTTCAGGTACTGAACCTAAAAGCATACATCATTGAGTATTGTCATTCTCTATACATTCAATATGTTCTATCAATATCTCATATGACGGAACCAGAAAGAATTGGAAGTTTGCCTTTGATGTTTATCAAATCAATCTTAATGTATCCCACCAATCATCCCATGATTGGCTCTCAGGGCATACATACCAATAGACTCTCACTTGCACTGCGAGCCAATCACCATTGAATCATATTCATAGTGATCTTCAAACATGTCCCACATGTTACTATGCTCTAGTGCTTACGCAGTGAGTTATGGAAACACCTTGCCAAAGTCGATATTAACTGCATGTCTCTCATCTCTTCATTGTACGTCACACGTATGAGATGGAGTTGTCGTAATATGTGATCTAGTATTCCTTTGCTAACCTTTAGCCATATTGCATGACCAAGTACTCCTTACTTGTCATCAAAGATCGGAATATCTATAAGTTCATCTCATGAACTTCCATATCCATATAGTATCCACTAATGTTCTCTAAAACACGGATACTTGGCTTTTCCTTTTAAGCAAATTTATTGGAACATTTCCATTTATCAACAAACATTCACTTTTATATATCCCATATATATTTTGCGATTAATTTTCTGTCCTTTTCAGAAGTTCGTATCAGTGTAACTCTTTACAGTGAACCCTTCCTTATTTCCATAGAACTAGTACTTCTCAAGTACTTATCAAGTTCTTATGGTATTCTAGTAACCCTTACTGGAACTAGACAGACATCCACTCGTCATGTCCCACATACGAGTTATCAGGATGAGCACATCATATTTTCATGTCCTACATACAAGATGATGAATGCATTTTATTCTTGCTATGTCCATACATGCAAGATAATAGGATGATTACATGCATGATGGATCCATATCTATTCTTAGTGTTCCCATTCTTCATAATAATTGGACATTTGGCCTTGGGATACTAACTCCATGTAACATGGACAAGTTTTCTCCCACTAAATTTGTGCACACTGAACCCTTCAGTATAGATTGCCAATGTATGCTTTCTCTTTTCAGGTCAAGAGGTTTTCGAGAACTATCTCTATAGATCTCTATTCCTATTATTTAGGAAACGTCTCTATCTTCCTTAAAGATAATTTCCACTTTGGATTTCCATTCTAGAACATTTCCATTTCACATCAAAATGTGGAATGTGAACACGATCCCACTAAATCACAGATCCCTTCTTTATCTTTGTCATATCATTCAAACCCTTTGACCATACTATCAAAGTAAAGATCCCAGTTCTGAGTTTCTTGTACTCAATCAATCACATTTATTAGTCCATTGTAACTTATAGACTTCATTTGTATTAATGGATTCATAAACCTTATAGATTGTTTCACGTACACATCCTTGTTTTATTCCTCATAGGAATGCAGTTTTAGTATCCATATCCAAATCTCTTAGTCATTAAGTTGCAATCAGCAAGCATCATACTTATCAAAATGTTATCCATGAGTCTTAACGCTTAAGACTCATTCGCACTTATGGATTTCATCCCAATGGGTGCTACCATCAAGGTCATACCTTATGGTTCTTATGGAAGTTATTTAGGATGTAATGGTCATAAACCATAACTCAAAATCTAGTTCCTCATATTCATCTAGATAGTTGACTCATCACATGACCAATTCATCACATAAATAATCGAGGTGTATCTGTCAAGGATATAAGAACTCACAACTCCGTGTGATTCTTAATGTCCTTTATTAGTGTAGGGTATTCTTGACTTAAGAAGAATTTAGTTATTTAATAATCATCCTCTAATTCCTTAGAGTATGACTCCTTGTTGATTTAGACATCACCATGCCTTAATCATGAGTTTACTATGATACACTATCATAATCACTCACAAGGTTCTCAAACTTTTGGTCCAAGTATTTCATTCATTGATCTCATCAAGAATTAACACTTTACCAAATTCATACTTCATCTATGATATTCTTGAACACTTCAAGATATTCATATTGATATTTCTCTAAACACCGCTTAAATTATTAGCATTTGCTCCAATAGGTATGTAAATACATCGTATGTATTATACCTAATAGGATAATCATTCTCCCACTACCAGTAGTGAAGATTGATTAATCATGTCTAAGAGATTCATGTCTCTTACTAGTTTTCTAACGAAAGGAGTCTAGCTTTATCCATCATATGGATACTAGAGATGAATTTCTCATGATAATGCTATTTCATTGTTTGAGTTATCAGTAACTTTTAGGTATCATTTTATCTTATGCATACCAAGTACCACAAGATAAACAAGGCATTGCCACAAAGATCATATCTTTGAAACATCAACTTTATTGATAGTCATCTTTGTCTCAACAAGATGCAACAATAAAGTGTTTCTATTGGCAAATTGAAATAGCAGTTCTCAACTCTATTTCATGCCCTTTAGGCTTAAATAAACTGAAAGGTACTCCTATCTATGGAAGCAACACTTGATCCAATGATGAGTACTTCTTTCTTGGTCCTTTCACAAAGGCCATCACTTCTTTGTGGATCCTACATATCATATATGTCAGATCTTCATCTTGGTATCATATACCTCAGAAGCAATTCATTTCATGATACCTTAGGTGGAGATCTCCATCCCCTCCTTCTTCTTCTATTGTTCTTCCAGATATAGAGGGAAATTCCCTCGTTCACCCTCCCATGTGCCTTGAGGCTAAAGACAACTTCGACTACTTGCTAGCATCAGAACCCTTCTTAGCTTTGCCCTTGCCCTTGCCCTTGGACCTGCCTTTCTTTATGTTGATCAACATCACATACTTAGGCTTGCCCTTCTTTGTCTGTGCCTCAAGGATAAAGATGGCTAGGATTGCTGGCTAGCATCAGAACGCTTCTTTGCTTTACCCTTGTCCTTGCTTTTAAGACTTACCCTTCATTGATCACATCAAAGATTAGGGTTTGTCTTTCTTTATAATTGCCTCTACCATCCTCAACATGTCCAACAACTCTGTCAACGCTTGTCAAAGTTGTTGATGTTGTAGTTCATCATGAATTGTATGATTCTCGCAACATTTGCAGTATCATACCAATAGCCAACTCTTGGATCAGAGGGAATCTTTCTTGGTCAGGTTTTTCCACATACCCAATCACATTGAGTGTGTGAATACCTACTGGATCTCCTTCTATCATGACATAATAGGACAGTGTCTTGGAGACATCATATGTCTCATGTTGTCTCTACAACTCATAGTTCAGAGAACACAACATCAAGCACTCCACATCAATGACATCCTTGGTATGCTTCCATAAGCATACTTTCAGCCATTGGTGTGGTGGGATCGAGTTCATCTAGTTCCGTTATAACTAGGAATTAGAGCTTTCGCTCTTCGATTGAGAACATTTCTCAATGTCCTAACCAGTCGTAGAATTATTCCCATTTAATTTTTTGGTCTCAAGGACCGATCGCAAATAAAGTGATTATTGTTCATTAACCATTTATTGTACAAAAAGGAAATATATGCAATTTAGTCCAAAAACTCCTTTTTGACTTGATTGATTTGAAAAGGGTTTTACGATATAGTTAGGACTTTAATTAATTATTACTCCCACAATTTTTTTCAAATTGATAGCCCTCACCATCAATTCGGAAGATTGCAGCGTACAATCTTCTAGTGGGTCAAGATCCTGAAATCCTTTGAGTCATGGACCAGCTAGGGTTGTCACCCACAACTTAGATCTGCCAGGTAGGCAACTCTTTCCAATTGCATCATATGCAACTCTTGAAAGATGTCATGCACAACTCCTTGCCATGATCACCTCCATGCCTCAAGGTGCTAGATCCTATATAGGTCACCTTATTAAGTCTGGCCCAAAGCCAACATGATGAATATTCACCCTGCTAGGGCAGACCCACATATCCATCCTTCACGCTTCCACGAGATAGACGGTGCACCACGCTAGGGCATTCCCACACTTGGGCGATCAAGCTTTTCACATGTGTCACATTTGTAAGACATCTAAAACTTTAATATTAAATGAGGGATTTGGTTTTATAGGTACATATACATATCCAATCACCACAATACATAGTATGCATCATATACATGCTATATCCCACAGAAAACATGTGAAACGATAAAAGCGATGATTATGGCCATCCTAATGTGATTCCTCGAGCCAAGAGGAATCACGGTCATCTAGGTCCACATCACATGCAACCTGTACAAGATGAACTTTGTGCTTTGCTGTTCTGGGTTTGATCAACTCATCTCCATGATTGATCGACTCACCATCAGGCCGGTCGATTGGGTGCCACCAACCGATCGATTGGCACCTCCAGCTTATCGGTTCACTGGTCGTCGTGCATCTCCTCAGGTCACCACCCGCTCATTTCGCTCCTCGAACCAGTCATATGGAATGCCAACCGATCGGTTCACGCCTTGAACCGATCATCTCAGTCTTCATCAGGTTGTCTGTCGTTCTTTGACATAATAGGAAATAAAAGATCTATCATATTTACATTTGAATAGGGAAACCCCTAGTTACATTCGGGGGAGCAAAGGTAGGAAAGAAATCTCGAGTTATCTCGAGTTACATCAAGAAAAGGAGGTAGGGAATCAGTATGCAGACCGAGATGAAAGTAACAACAATCAACCACACACAGATATAGGGTTTATTGTCCATAACCACGCTATACATCCACCACAAAACTCATTTAAGGGTGATGCATATCGAGTGCATTCATATTACATATCATATATGTATATTGGGATTTGTGGATTTAGGATTGGACATGCAAAAACCCAATTTTATTCGCATCGTATGCAATAAATAAAGGCGACAAACCAAAATTGACCGCATCGATAATCCTAAAGTATAGAGAAGTTCACGTGGCTCTGATACCACTGTTAGGTTTTAGGGAAGGCAGAGAAGGTAGCGGAAATAAAAAATATCCCCAAACCCAGTATAAAGGAATCGCGTCAACGTCTATACAGTAGGAAGGATGGTTTGTAGAAGCATACCTTGTCCCGAGGCTTGCTCGGCGACATTACCTCACTGCTAGTGCGGTCTTCACCTCTGGTCTTGGACGGTGTTTGTGCAGCTCCTGGTCGCATCCAGACTGAAGGATTGATAGCTGTCCTCCGAGCAGCAGAAATCTCCTGCCTCTGTAGTAGTCTACACATACCACCTGGAACTTTGATCTCCTTGTCCCACAAGGAATCGGAAGGAGTTATACCATCCTGTCGGCGTACTAGTCATCGACATACTCTCCTGCCACCAGTCACCTTTCTACAATTGTCTTTCCCTTGATGTGCCTCCCTTGTCGGGTAGCACTTTCTCGGGCTCTCCTAGTTACCACAACCAGAGAGAATGACAACTTTGTAGAGCAACTGGTGTTCTGAGTTGTGCTTGAGAAGCCCCCAATACCCCTCTAAATATAATAGGGGTCAGGGTCAAGGTTCTCTACCCCGGGTAATGTGGGACTAAAGCAGGAGTAGAAGGGTCCGGAATTTCCACAAAACAACCAACTGTGCTAGCTGAACCAATCGTTTCAAGCATGAACCGGTCAGTTGGGGACCTAAGCCGATCGGTTCACACCTGAACCGATCGGTTGGGGCATTTGAAATGGTTGGTTCACTTCTGAACCAGTCGGTTCACTTCCCTGGTCAGTTCCCAATTGACTTTTCCTCTTTTGTTTCAAATTGATCCAAATACCAATCCTTGTTCCAATCAAATTGGACAAGTGAAACGAAGAGAAATTTCTCACCAACCTGACTTTCCCAACTTGGCTCGTTTGGACCAGTTGAGGCGATCGGTTCTACCCTTGAACCGGTCGGTTTAGTCTGTCCTGAGCTTATTAGTTCAACTCCTTGAACCGGTCAGTTGGCAGTCCAAATTGTGCAGAAATTGTCAATGCAGTTGTCAATCAATCTGACACCCAAATCAGTTAGTCCAACCCTTGAACTTGGTGATTCTGAGTCAAGTCAATTGATTTAATGTTTAATTGAACTACTAAACTCCTTTAGTAATCAATCTAAACATGGTTTTTGGATAAACTCCTCTTCCAGGTTAAATCCTATGTGTGTGACCCTACATGCCCATTTCACGTTGGCAGTGAAAGTCCATAACACTTATGACTTCACAAGCACAGATCGGTGCCTATTCGCACATCAGTGATACCCAAGTGAAAAGACCCAAGTGAAAAGGAAAGTTGAAGAACAACCTTCAATCCTACAATCTATGATTGGTGTTACAGTGAATGTATAATTCCTTTGTCACTGATATCCTGAATGAACTCGAGGCATGGAACAATCATCCTGTCAACGTTCATTCACTTTCTTGATCTCAGAGTAGATTGGAGGAGATATGTATGACATCAATATCACATATTGATTCACACAAGTGTGCACACGCCTATCTCAATCCTATGCATTAAGTGGCCATCGATATCAAACTCCCTCAAGAGGGACAAATCTCATATCTATCACTCACCCCTCAAAAGTCCCATGTGTCAAAGCCACCTAATCATCACCTTTATAACAACCCATGTTTCAGGACTGCGTTTGATGATGTCAAAGTGTACCCAACGACATGTGTTGAGTGTAGTGATTTTAGGTCAAAGAATCACACTCACCACCATCACTGTGAGAACTGATTGTGACTACCATGTCATGGTTCCATGTGTCAAACTCACAGTGGGTCTGTCCGGTACACTTGTTCTCTAACAAGTACTTATGTGTTTGGTTTGATATCTCCATATCATGACTAACGAGATTCTGTCATCAACCAACACCACAATCTATTCTTGTATGTCATTGTTGTCTATCTACCTTCCATAATGACATCTGACTAGGGACATAATAAGAATGTACAAACTCTTAGCATCTGTATGATCTCGTCGTTCAGGTCCTGAACCTGAAAGCATACATCATTGAGTATTTTCATTCTCTAGACATTTAATATTTTCTATCATTATCTCATATGACTGAACTAGAAAGAATTGGAAGCTTGCCTTTGATGTTTATCAAATCAATCTTAATGTATCCCACCAATCATCCCATGATTGTCTCTCAGGGCATACATACTAACAGATCTAAAGGTTTATTTCTTGTATTTTCATTTAAGATCTTGTTATGGTTTGGTCAATTTAGGCTCAACATCTTCATCATTCACATTCCCAAGTTGATTTAAACTTTCATGTGTACCCTAGGTCCTAATGCTGGCTAGTCCAAACACTTCCTCAAGTGGTGTTACAAAAACATTTTGCAATTTAAGCTTTTAAGGATATGACCATTTTCATTGAACAACCCAGAGAGTAAAATATATTCAAAAATAAAACCATGCATTTACTACTCCACAATTACACTAGATAGATGTGGATCCTACACTTGCACAACTAAAAATAAAACAAACAACTAAAAATAAAACAATAAAAAACAAAGATAGAATATTGTTTTAGCACCCCCCAAGCTTGAATATGACTACGTACGCATAGTCAATACTCGCACGAAAGAGGTGGAATAGTGGTACCATGGCTCATAATGGCAAAGGTGGCATGTTGGGGTCGTATGGAGGGAACATCCCCTAGAATGAGAGGTTTGTAGGCAACATAGGTGGCGGTTGTGGGTACTCCCTGAACTATCCATGATTCCAGTAGTTGTCAAAGAAAGGTTGTTGCTACTACTCCATCCACTGTAGGTGCATGTGAACATTCTCTTGGTTGGATAAGAGAAGGCATTCATTCTCGTAGATAACTTGTTGGTTCTGGTACATCCTTCCTTGAATATCCTACACACCTGCCAGTGTCGCCTGATGTTGTTGCTGTCCTGTCTGGATCTCTTGTAGTATTGTATACATACCCACCATGTTGTACATGTCTTGCTCATCCTGGGAAGGTGGTGGGGTTTAGGAAGTCTAGGGAGCATATGTGTGGCCCCTTTTATGTGGGACTTCTCTCTTGGTTATCGAATGGTGGGATCCACCTCCTTAACTTCATCGTCACTATTGCCACTATGCTTCTCGTTGTCACCCTGAGTTGCTGCCCTAGGCTGATCTTCAGCTTCCCCCTCGTTCAGTGGCCACCTGAGATGTTCCACCCCACGAAGGTTGAAGATAGGGTCGAGGACCCTCCGCTCCCAAAATATGCTTCGGCAGTTGTAATGTGCATAGAGTATATTACAGTGGTATTTGAGAAAATGCGCTTTGTGGAAGTGAAGGAGGTCTAGCTTTGTTGTATACTCCAATGGCTTGAGGGTGGATATATCAAGGCACATTCCTTATCACATTGTGCCTCACAGAAATCATATGGAGCAACAGAAAAGCTCCAAAATTAACTATCTCCCCCTCCAGTAGCTGGTAGAGAAAGTAGAGGTCCGCCTTCTACACCTTCCTTTGAGCTTGACTGAATCAAGTGAAGATAATGTTGATGCAGAGTCAGTGAAGCATACAAGCAAAATGATGCTCAATATCAGTCATAGAAGTGATGTGCCGATTGGTACAAAATCCCATCATCACCTCAGTAAGATGCTCCCAAGCCAAGTCATAGTCGAAGTCCAATGGCACCGAGCGTTCTGGGACATGAGCCCAGTTGAAGATATGATTGAAGGCTCTCAGTGTGTGAGAGTAGTTGTTGTTGAAGAGGCAGAAGTTGACCTTTCCTTCCTGTCATTCACCTCCTATCTTTTGCTCGATGGCAATGAGAACATCAAGTGATACTAAGAACTCCAAGACAAGATCTGGGTAGGTCTTCCAGTCGTTGAAGAAAGGATTATCTCCCTCCATTTCTTACTTCTGACATACCCAGTGCATGTTGTTCATAAGGCCTACCATCTCGATCAATGTGCGATCACCATATCTTGTCAGGATGACCTGCCTCGTATGCAAATCCTCATAGAGCTTCCTTATCTCTGAGGATGGGTGCTGAATGGGGGTTGGTCGGGGGACCAACTCACCCTATGGGGGAACAACTCCTCTCCTAGGAGCCATGTTGTTGATGCAAGAAGGAGATTAAGAGAATGAAAGCTCAAGGAATACTATCAGTGCTTGATGTATCCTTGCTCTAGAATGTAGGAGGAATGGATGTTGAGGGTGTGAATAAAATGGGTCCACCACCCCTCCTTTTATAGATGATCATGACAAGGTCAATACTACTGACTTACTGAGTCGGTGGTACCGAGTTGGCTAGCAAAATCCATGGTTAGTTGCATCAACGACTTATGGTTGGCTGGCATAGATGGCACGGATCACCCTGAGTCAGTGGTACTAACGACACGTCAGTGGTACCGACTTGTGTCATGGATCGGTGCCACCAACCGCTCGATGAAGTGTGTCATGGCTGTTGGATCGCAATTACCTGGATTGCTGACATGGAAAGTTAGTAGTACTGACTAGGTGAGTCAGTAGTATTGAGTTCTGGGATTTGTTGGTACTTTTGTATTTGTAGACTCAGTACACCGAACTTGGGCACACCCAAAAGTTGGTAGCACTGATTGGAATACTCAGTGGTACTGAGTCCTTATCAGTGATCCCTTGAAAGATCTTTAGAGACTCAGTGGTACCGACCGTTAGAGTCAGTGGTACTGAGTTTGTGATGTTGATGTGGATAGAACGCTGACCTCATTTCGGTGCCACCGACTGCAAAACTCAGTGGTACCGACTTTAAAGCCATGCACACTCCAAAAATGAGTCAAGGTACCATTTTTATAGAAAATTGAATTAAAGTGACAACTAAAAATGAAAATTGAACATAAAAGTAAAGAAAATAAAGAATGGTTTGCCTCCCAACAAGCATCAATATTTCACGTCCAAGAGTAGACGGTCTATAGAGCCAGAATCTATGAAATGGTGTAAAGTTGCACCTCCTCTATCTGGGGCTCTACCTTACCTCCAAAATAGTGCTTTAAACTTTAGTCGTTGACAAGGAACAACCTGTTCTCATCTACAATGTTCACAACACCATGGGGAAAGACTTTTTCAATAATAAACAGTCCACTCCACTTAGACCTTAGCTTACCCAGATGTAGCCTAAGCCTAGAATTGAAAAGGAGGATTTTTTTCCTGGAAGAAACACCCTATTTAGAATGTGAGTATCATGAATTTTCTTAGTCCTTTCCTTACATATCCTAGTGCTTTCATAAGCATCCATCCTAAGCTCATATAATTCGTTCAGCTCTAAAAGCCTCTTTCTACCTGCTTCATCTATGTTGAAATTCAGCTTCTTCATAGCCCATTTAGCCTTGTGCTCAAGCTCTACGGCTAGATGGCAAGCATGGCCATAGACTAGCCTAAAAGGTGTTGTTCCTACTGGGGTTTTGTAGGCTATTCTGTAAGCCCAAAGAGCATCACCTAGAACACGGCTCCAGTTTGTCCTATTGGTTGAGACCGTCATTTTTAAGATTTTCTTCACCTCTCTATTGGACACCTCAATCTGTCCTTGATTTTGTGGGTGATAAGGAGTTCCCACTCGGTGCTTCACCCCATATTTTCTGAAAAGGGCTCCAAACTGCCTATTAGTGAAATGGGAACCACCATCACTACTAATTAGGTGGGGGACACCAAACCTATGGAAAATATATTCCTTCACAAACCTGCACACTACCTGTGCATCGTTGGTGTGGGTTGGAATTGCTTCCACCCACTTAGACACATAATCAATTGTAAGTAATATATATAGATTGGAATTAGACGACACAAATGGGCCCATGAAATCTATACCCCAAAGATCGAAAACTTCAACTTCCTAAAACACATTCAAGGGCATCTCATGTCACTTAGAAATATTACCTGCACGTTGACATGTGTCACAACGATGAACAAAGTTGTGAGCATCCTTAAATAAGGTAGGCCAATAAAACCCACTCTCTAAGACTTTAGCAGCAGTCCTACAGCTTGCATGGTGTCCACCTGTGGGTAGAGACTGACATGTGATAAGATGCTCTCTACCTCACATTCGGGTACACATCTTCTTAATAGCCCATCCATACATTGCTTAAGAAGAACTGGGTCATCCAAAATGTAAAACTTCAATGAGTGGAAAAATCATTATTTCTATTGATACCCCCAATCTACAGTCCATTACTTGCAAGCTAGGTAATTAAAAATATCTTCAAACCAAGGAACTTCAGTTTTAATTACAAACAATTTCTCATCTAGGAATTCCTCAATAATGGGGATGGCTATATCTTTTTCATCCGCCCTTTCCAACCTAGACAAATGATCTGATACTATATTTTTGACCCCTGCCTTGTCTCTGATCTCAATGTCAAATTCCTGAAGAAAAAGAATCCACTTAATCAATCTAGGTTTGGCATCTTTTTTTTGTAACAAGTATTTAATCATAGCATGGCCGGTCCAAACTATCACTTCGGCCCCAACTAGGTATTGGTAGATTTTTTCAAAAGCAAACACTATTGCCAACAATTCTTTTTTAGTAGTGGTGTAATTCAAATGCACATCATTCAAAGTCTTTGATGGATAATATATGATAGTTGGAGTCTTGTCCCTGTGTTGACCCAACATAGCTCCTACTGCATAATCTGATGTGTCGCACATCAACTCAAAGGGCAGGCTCCAGTCAAGAGCCTGCATAATAGGTGCGGAAATTAGTTTTTCTTTAAGAATTTAAAAAGCTTTTACACATCACTCATCAAAGGAAAATTCGACGTCTTTTTCTAAAAGCTCAGACAAAGGTTTGGCAATTTTTGAGAAATCATTGATAAAACGGCAATAGAATCCAGTGTGTCCTAAAAAGTTCCTCACTCCTTTCACCCATGTCGGTGGAGGTAGTGTGGAGATGACTTCAATCTTTACTAGATCCACTTCCATGCCCTTGTCGGACACCTTGTGTCCAAGGATGATCCCTTCACTTACCATCATGTGACACTTCTCCTATTTTAGAACTAGGTGAGTATCCTCACATCTCTGTAGCACCCTGTCAAGGTTATATTGCAACCATTGAAAGATTCCCCATACACAGAAAACTCATCCATAAAAACCTCTAATCACCGCTCTACCATGTCAAAAAAAATGGCGAGCATATAGCGTTGAAACGTAGTAGGGCCATTACAAAGACTAAAAGGCATTCGTCAGTATGTGAACATTCCATAAGGGTAGGTGAAAGTGGATTTCTCTTGATCCTTAGGATCAATGGAAATTTGATTATACCCAGAATATCTGTCAAGAAAGCAAAAATGTGAATGGCCAGCTAATCGTTCCAAGATCTGATCAACAAAGGGTAAAGGGAAATGATCTTTAAGAGTGGCTGCATTCAAATGGCAATAATCTATGCACTCTCTCCATCCCATAACTAGCCTAGTAGAAATCAATTCATTATCTGCATCAGTAGTGATTGTGATCCCCCCTTTCTTTGGAACTACCTGAGTAGGACTAACCCACATTGAGTTAGAGATTGCATAGATTATACCTACCGAAAGTAGCTTGACAACATCCTTCTTCACCACCTCAGTCATAATCAGATTGAGACACATCTTAGGTTGGATGATTGCCTTGGCTCCTTCTTCGAGCCGGATCTTGTGTTGACACAAAGTTGGAGATATCCCTTTAATGTCAGCTATGGACCACCCCAATGCAGCTCGATGACTTTTCAGCATGGTGAGTAACTTTTCTTCCTCCTCATAACTCAAAGAAGATGATATGGTCATTGGAAGATTTTCTTCTACAACTAATAAGCCATACTTCAGGTGTGGTGGTAATGGCTTTAGCAAGTCCGGTGGGCTCAATAGAGATGGGACCAATGGTGTTGGTGGTGGTCTAAGGTCCTCAAAGCACCTTTCATAGTAGCAAGGTACTTCCTTCAGCATCAAAATGCACTCCTCTAGATGGTGGTTGCATATGATGTCCTCCATTTTGTTCATCAAGCATTCTTGTAAGAGTAGCTTGGGTGATGATTGTATCACATAATCAACTATGGATTCTTCTTCTTCCTCAGTAGGGTTGTAGTCATCTCCTTCATCATCTAGATAGAGCACTGCTTGAGTCAGCGAGATCACCTTTGTATTTTCCAGTATGTCTATCACTAGAGTACCTCTTTCTACTTTAGTCATAACATGGGCCATATCCAGGAATGACTTCCCTAGAAATAGAGAAAACTTGTCATGCACGTGCAAAAGCATGTTGTGATGCTCCTTATCTCCCATGGTTTTAGAGTACTTCTCTGACATCTTGATATCGAACATGTTATCTTGGATTCCCATAGATAGAAGTCCTCTTCCCATTTTATGTATCATATCTATTGTAGATTGAAACGGTCTTCCAAGTAGAAGTTCATTGCCATGGTCGTCCTGCATTTCCATCGCAATAAAATCTATAGGAAAGATGAAACTATCCACTTTCACCAGAACATCCTCACATATACCACATGGCTTAACTACAAAATTGTCTACTAACTAGATTGTCATGTTGTTCTTCCTAGATTCTTAGAGTCTAAGCTTCTTGAAGGTAGATAGAGGCATCAGATTTATACTTCCCCCTAAATCACATAGAGCCTCTCCAAATTTTGTCTTGCCTGTGAAGCATGCGATATTAAAGCATCCTGGATCCTGTCTTTTAGGAGGTAGTACTGTCCCCAAGATGAAGGCACTAACCTGCTCTTTCAGAACCACATCATCAGATTCTAGTATCTTTCTCTTCTTTGTAATTATATCCTTCAAAAACTTCCCATAAGATGGTATCTTCTCAACGGCATCTACTAAGGGAATGTTCATAGATAACTTTTGAAAATTTTCTAGAAATTTCTCGAACTGCCAGTCCACCGTGGTTGCTTTCAAAATATTTGGAAAGGGCACCAGAACTACGGGTTCCCACTGGTGGGGTGGAATATAAGCATGAGTTTTATTACCCCCTGACCTCATCAACTTGCTCCTCTGCCATCTTCTTCTATGCTTCCATGCCTGGTTCTTCTACATCCACTTGTATAGTTTGATTTGTAGCTTCTTCAGTAATTGCCTTGTGTAATGTGTCATTTAGTAGTTTCTTGCCGCTACGTAGCAGCACAGCCTTCACATGTTGGTTCTCAGAAGGTACACCGGTGTTTTCCGAAAATCCTTGTTGGGTTGGTTGCTTTAATGCACTAACATGTGCCGCTATCTAAGAGATATGTATCTCTATGATGTGAATATATACCCCTTGATTTTGAAGATCCCTTTGAGTTTGTGCAATATATAGATCATTCCGACTCAACAGCTTACCCAACATTTCTTCAATCTTGTCAAATTTTTGTTTCTCTAGTTGATACATATTGTTGTGGCTTAGGATGTTGTTTCTACGCCTGTGATGGATCCTATTGGAAGTTATTAGGATCCTTCCAAGAAAATTTGGGGTCTTTCTTCCAAGAATAATCATTGTTCCTGTATTGCCCCTGACACACATACTTGCACTCTTCTTCTTCCTTAGTAGGAACTCTATCTGTAGCACATAACTTCTTATAAATGATATCTAACTTCTCATTCAACGCAGGCATCACCTTGGATTCCCCGACACTCTTGATGGTTCCCGGTGGCTCTCTTTCTTCTCCCCATGATTGGTTTTTAGACATGTTTTTTAGGATTTCATGGCAGTGAGCGGGCTTGTTGTTGAGGAATAAGCCTCCTCCTACACTGTCAAGAGTTGTTATCTCCCCTTTGTGTAGGTCATAATAGAAAATCTTGGCTTGCTCCAGTAAATCAATGCCATGATAAGGCACTTTTCTCAGCATTTTTTGAAACCTTTCTCATGCCTCTGAGTATGCCTCATATGCTTGCTATCTAAAGTTGTGAATATTCTTTACTAGATCATTCATCTTTTGTGGAGGGAAATAGAGCTCAAAGAAAACATCTATCATCTGGTCCCATGTCTCAATGATCTCATCATCCATATTGTTGAACCATAATTTTCCACTATTTTCCAGTGACGATGAGAACAACTTAAGGTATATTGTAGTCACTGGGACCCTTTATATCTTTACCAAGTCACAGTTCTCCACAAAATTTTTGATATGTGTCATTAGATCTTAAGAGGGATGGCCGTGGAACACTTGAGATTTTACTAAGGACACTAGTCCAGGATCTATTTTGTAGCTGCCCACATTGATGGCTTTCCTTTTGATGGGCCCTTTATGGGCCATAGATGACAAAGCCTTTATCATTTCCCATACTTTCATTTCTTCCTATCCCTCCATTTATGTTGTCTCTGGTTCTTCTAGTGTAGCATGTCTCTCAGGTGGGGGTGTTAGTGGAGGGGTTTGGCTAAACCTGTCCATAGATCTGCCGAACTCCCTTTCTCCTTATAAAAGCTATGCTTGTCCAAAGCCTGGTGAGGATGGTTCTTCATATTATGTTCTCTAGTACGCACCATGCACTAGTTTTCCTGAAATAGTAAAAAGTAGGTATTAGTGCAAGAAATATCTAATGTATCAAGAAAAATCTAATGATTCAACACAAAAAAATTGAGTAAAAAAAAATAAAATGAAAAGAAAAATTGTCCTAGAATGGCCGACCACAACACTCGTAGTGTTGGATGTTGCCACTTCCCTAGCAACAATGCCAAAAACTTGACACGAGTTTACCGTGCATAGTACGCAAGTGAATGTGTTGAAGTAATAAGGCCTTGTGAGGCTTGAGTCAAACACATAGAAGCGCTTCTTTGACATCCCGCTATCACCAAGACAACAAAACACCATGCGAAAATGTGCATAACCGTCTTAAACATCATATTACCCAAAAACATGGGTTAATTAAAATTGATTGCAGAAAAAACATCAAAACAGAAGAACTCTTACAACTAGATCCACATCCTACAAGAAAACATGTTATATATATACATACACATGGACTTGGTACATGTCCATCATCTCATGGGATCCAGCTGTTCCATAATCACAAGGAGTTCATCACATGTTCATATACATATCAGGCCACACCAGGTCAACAACAGATACCAGAAAACTACATCAAATATACATCGCAAAAATTCATCAAAATACCTCTGAGGACCTGAGAGTACAGGGATGACTCTACGACTCTACTACAAGACAACTGAAACAACAACATATCCATCTCTTGCCTTCTACTGTTCTTCTTGCTGCTCAGCTGCAACACCACGATCACCACTACGACCAGAAATACCACCTAAAAAGGTTTTAAATCAGTGGGGTGAGACACACCGACCCAGCGAGAAACATAACTCCCCTCCGAAACTATAAAACCTCAGAAAGAACTATAAAAGGTAAAACTGATAACTGATGCAAAAAATTTATATAAGCAGCATACTGAGTAGAACGGGCTATATAACATCTTACCAGATTACTAAGAGGCATATCAACAGATAGTATATGGAACATGATTAATAAGACAATCATATAAAAACTTATCATAACTGCAAGATATAACTAGGACAACTATACAAACAATGCCTCAACCAATGTTCTGTATTTGTCCTAAGCAAATATACTATACAACTGGATTACAATTTATTATGCCCTGAGTAAGTGAGTCATACTGCTTAAATCTAACCTTCATTGGTGAAACCCAAACCGACACCATACAAGGTCAATGGAAAAGACAGACTCCACGACCTCACCACTTCGTGGTTAGTACACGAGAACCAACAAGAAGGACCACAGTCTCATGCTTAAGTGGCCTCAGCCACATAGGGTCAAGCTACCCTCTGCCTAGCCCACCTTGGTATAGGTATCGACACTAGAAAACTGAGCCATAGGCCTGTTCACCGTGCTCTATCTCATATCCTGAGCCATGGGCCTGTTCACCATGCTCTACCATACTGAGCCACGGGCCTGAAACCGTGCTCTAGAGTCTACAACCGAAGTTGCACTCTAATCCTCCTATTTTTGGCTAGGAGCAACCCCGCATATTCAACAATATGCGCTCTGGATTATCCCATAGGAAGATCCATTTCACCATCACCAAACTCCTGACGATGATGGATCTATGGTCAGGGCAAACTACACAAAAGATTCCTCTGTAGTTAATTAGTGTATTTTAAGTGGATTGCAAGATTCAACCAAGTTATGTAACATGCAAGAATATCAAATATAAAACCCATTATCTTGTGTTACATTGTCATTAAGGCTTTCAATGTCATCAACATCCTCTTGATCCATCACAAGGATACAACATTACATGTTACCACTTAGCCTCTTTCCAATCATCAAGATCCGTCACAAGGATCAACATCATAGGGATTCAATCCCACCATCAAGGTATTCCAGACCACTCTATTGGTAACACCCATCACACATCACTGGGTTCATCACAACCCTTGATGTTCCACATCATATCACAATCATGCCATCATCATGGCCGCATCATATAAAGTGGTACCTGCATGGTTAGCATAAACATAGAGGTACAATTATATTATCATAAGGAACATCTATCACTTATAAAAAGAGATTTGGTTATGCCATTGGATGAGAAGGTCTATTCATGATTTTACCATATATAACTTTCCAATCAAACATTAAGGTACCAACTGATCATAAGGGTAACAATGTCATTTAGATTTAATCATGCATATGATGAACATAAGAAGAGTTATAGATGAGTATCCACTTTATCATGTATCACATATCATCATGGAAACCGCCCCTAAGATTTATCCGTAAGGATTATACAACCAAAACAACCATCAAGATTGTCAAAGGTTCACTTAACCACCAACCATAGGCAACCGCCCTATCACTGGTCACAACACAACATAGCCAAAGGTGTTCACATACTTGGGGCTATTGGGTTAGGTGCATCCCTCACTATAGGTGTCGCCAACCCTCACTAAAAGGGATATCAGGTAGGGTATCATCCCTCACCCAAAAGGGGTATCGCTCACCACCAAACCCTAGGGTACGAAGCCACATATGGGTTAACAAGCATATCGTGCAACCATGCACAAAGGGTATCGGGTAACATACCACCCTATCAGCCAATACCCAAGGTGTCCCTATCGTACAAAGCTAGGGATAGGACTCCCTATTGGTCAAAGCACCATATCACCCAACAAGGGTCATAACAACCAAGACTCCATATTGGGAAACATCATATCGGCCAAAGACATGTCACCCAACAACTTCTTAGGTAAGGATTCATATTGGCCAACCATCAATACCTTGGTATCGGGCAGCACTAAACAAGATGGTGTCGGGAAAGATAGGGTAGACCATATAACGTCCAAGGTAGAAAAAACCCTTCATCCACCCCATGATGCCCAAACCACTAAGGCATCATATCGGGCAGCACCACAAGTGCAAGGTGCAAGCCATATCAGTCAAAGAAACAAGGGGACAACAAGCCACCCTATCGTCCAAGCTAAGCCCCACTAGTTGCTCAACCCTAACACAGAAGAGAGGGAAGGGATATCGAGCAACCAGGGTTGGACAAACTATCGGCCAAACCATGTCGGTGAAGAAGACATCAAGATACCCACCTAGCATATCGCCCAAGCTCAACCCTAGAAGAGGGATATCGGGTAAGACACAAACTTAGGGTATCTTGCATGAGCCCAAGGGCCATGTCAGGTTGGCCATACTCAACCTCAATACTACCACTAAGAAACCCTAGAAGATCAAGAGAATTGGCTCACCTCTCAACAACCAAGTGAGAGGGGTTTTGCACGATCCTCCATCACATATCTGGCAGCAAAGTGGATCATCCATATCGGCCAGCCCTCATCTAGGTCAACACCAACCAAGGGCTCACCTCTCAAGTCCATGGTGAGAGAAGGGTATTTCCCAAGCAACTAGAGTATAGAATCACCTCTCAACGACTAAGGAAGAGAGGGGTTTTTCCTACACAACTAGAGCTCAAGCTCACTTCTCAAAACCAAATGGAAGAGAAAGGGGTTTTTCCCAAGGAACTCTAAACTCAAGGTTCGGCCAACAAGGTCCAAGAACGCATCCAAACAACATCATAACCACCATATCCAACAAGATTAAGGGTACATATTAAAGCAAGAAACATTACTAAGAAGATAAATATGGCCGATCAAGATAGCATATAAGCATGCAACATAAAAGAAGGTAGTATAGCTAGGGTTAGGAGTTATTTAACCCGCCTTAAGCAAGCTCCAAGCTCCTATCACCAAGCTTTGAGCTTCCAAGGCACCACCTTCGGCCACCACTAGAGGAAGAAGGAGACTCTACCAAGGAGATCGGCCACCAAGCTCCACTAAGGGGAGGTATCGGCCACCAAGGAAGGAGGAAAGAAACTAAGGAGCTAAAGGGTTCCCAAGCTAGCAAAGAAGGGGGTTTATATAAGGGGGTTAAGTGGGCGTCCACTAGAGGATTGCTCCACATGTGCTCGCCCAAACCACCACTTGTCCAAGCCATGCCACTCGCTAGCAAAGAGCACCAAGTGTCACCAATGGTGACACAAATGAAGCTAGGTCAAAGAAGGTCACTTGGCCGATACACCTCATGGGAGACACACCACCTGCCCGACACAACCTCTTGGCCGATACACCCTTGCTCGATACCCCAAGCAAGGGGGGTGGCACCAAGCACAAACAAGGCCCAACAACAAGCCTAAGCTTCAACAAGCTTAAACGAGGCCCAAAAACAACTCAAGCAAAGAGCCCAACTCATCCTCTCAACCTTAGAGGATGAAAAGAGAGAGAAAGACATCTCTTAAGGTGAGAGACTTGCACAAAACCCTAGAACCTGAGTAAATTGCAAGTTGCACCTCAACCTCTCAACAAAGCACAAACAAATCCCTAATCACAAACTAAGGTGATTAGCAAGCATCTAAACATAGGGTTTAGGTAAAGCAAACATGGTAAGCCCAAAATGAAGGTCATGGTCCTTACCGCTTCTCCAGTAGCCTACTACTAACTGCGATCAAATCAGCTAAGTCGGTTGTAATTGGTTGAATTGGGTTGAATAAAAGAACAAAAGCAGAAATAAAATGAATTAAAGGTCGAATTAATCAGAGATGGGGTAAATTCATTAGGATAGTGGTTTCACCACGGACAACACTAACAATCAATCTCTCACACACTAACACCTAGTATATCAATCCCTAGATAAGGAGCATGTAGCTAAAATTACCTACTGATGTAGTGTAATTTACTACCTAATCTAATGTCAATCCCACTTCTGTAGTTATTGGTTCATTAGTTAGATGCTTTACGGTCATTCTCTGGGTTTCTCCTCCCATTTACACTCCACTTTTCCCAAAGGGCACAGTAGATGGGAAAATCTACACTTTCTAACCCTTAACCTCTCTCCCAAGATGACTAAGCATTTATCAATCCAATCATGGTGATAAAGCACAAGTAGAACATGAAGCTTTTATAGATTTATATCCAATAAAAAAAGATAAAAATGATATTAATGCATGGAAGTCAATCACAGTGTATATCCTAGCTACTCTATGATCTTAAGGAATAAAAGCTTTTAGCCTTGCATGGTTTTCATCGACGAATAGATGGGGCAAAAGAAGAAAAACATGGGAAACATGAAAAAACTAAAGTAGCTCCTGAATCTCCGCCCATCTGGAAGATCCCCTATGTCGTACAAGCGTTCTACTGTCTTCCGGCTACAGAATCATCCTCCAAAGGTGTCGGATCTCCTCAGTCAAATTATTTGATCATTAGTTCTTCTTTTCTCTCTTTTTGGTTGACATGCAATGAAAACAACTGCCTCCTTTACTTTGGTGGTAGTCCCCCTAAGTCATACGAGGCACTTAGGCTGCGAATTAATGTCAACTGTTAGATTAGAGATAAATCTATGGCTGGCCTAATCGGGCAGACTCAGTAGTATCGACTAGATGAGTCGGTAGGACTGAGTCACTTAGGTTCAGTCCTGCGATCTGGATACCGTCAGTACTATCGACTGGACTCGATAGCACCGAGTTTTGTGGTTTTTGAGCTTCCTCCTTGACGTCAACTTGGAAGCACTGAGTTTTCTCGATTCATGTTGGGGCTTGCTGATGCTAAATCGGTAGCACCGACTTCAGTTGTCAATAGCACTAATTCTGGGTGAGTTTCCGATAGGTCTCTGATGTAAAGTCAGTATCACCGACTGTTGCCAGGTCGGTAGCACCGACTCTGTGGCTCTTACTTGTACCTGAAAACACACAAAATTGTTATAAATGATGGGGATGCATAAAATTTTACATAAAATAGTAAAAATCATAAAATTTGATGCATTTAATAGAAATAGGCCATCTAAGTCATTTCATGCATAATAAATCAAACAAATGACTAATTTACACATAAAATCAAGGAAAAATGTGCCTGAAATAACGACTAAAAACACATGCATCACATTTCTTTGTAGTTCTCCAAGTACACCGATATACTTGGGCAAATGCACACCAACATACGTACTTAGAGAACAAATAGGGAAGTGTTGACGAAACATCTTGAAAATCAAATATACATTACACACTTACATCCTATGTGAGATTAAGTGTTCAAGAAAAGTCCCAAACTGGGGACTATCCAAGATTTACTCCTAATGAGTAAATCTCATATGGGTTTCTAGGCCACCTAAATACATGCATATATGTTGTCATTCTTATACCTAAGATCATAGTTTCATCATTCATATCCTAAGTTTTATGTAACATCAATCAATTCAATTGATTCTTCCATTTAGGCAAGTCCATTCATGAATCATTAACCCTAATTAATCAATATTAATCAACTACATAATCTTAAAGAACAATTATTGAACTAAGTTAAACCAATCACTAACAAGAGAGAAAGAAAGCAATATTAATTAATTAAATTCATTCATGCATCATTAAACCTAATTAATCAATATTAATCAACTATGCATTCTTGATGAGAAATTATTGAACTACATTAAATCAATCACTAACAACAGAGAAACTAAGTGCAAATGTAATTATTTAAGTTCTTTCATACATCATTAACCCTAATTAATTAATATTAGTAAACTACACATTCTTGACGAGAAATTATTACACTAAATTAAATCAATCACTAACAATAGAGAAACTAATTACAAATCTAATTAATTAAATTCATTCATGCATCATTAATCCTAATTAATCAAAATCTACTTTTGATTAACCACTCACTGCAATAGTGGGGTGGAGCAGGCTACGACGACGAAATTCAGAGGTGGAGGCGGAGGTGGTTGTGCCGACAGGATGGAGCGGCAATGGCTGGAGTAGCAGTATAGGTTGGATGATGGTAGAGATAGAGCGGCGGCGGTGGCCAACTCAACAGTTGCAGGTGATCGAGGCAAAGCGGTGGCAGCCAACTCAGCAGCTGGAGGGCTGACAATAGCGGCGGCGGCTCCGCCGTCCTCCCAAGCTCCCAAGCTCCAGCATCCTCCCAAGCTCTGGACGGCAAGCAAAGGCGACAACGATGGCTGGAGGACGAGTGGTGGCTGATGAGGAAGCATAGTGGATAGAGGGGAAAATCATGAGACCCTATTTTTCCAAAGAGACCCTGAACCGCGATGAAACAGAGAATGGGAAAGAGTCTATTTTGTGTGGGTGGTATTAAATTACATATAGTTTCCATTAGTTGTTTACAAAAATTGACACCTAATATTAATAGTCGTTGGTAACATGTGAAAATTTGATAATTAAGTGCAAATTTAAATAAAAAAAGTTGCACCCGGTTAAGATTTTAGTCGTCAGTTTCTAGATATAACAACTGACTCCTATTCATATATAAAAATAATAAATTTTGTTTTTGTGTTAGAACCATAGTTGTCGATTTCCGAATACAAATTGATGACAAAGAAGCAAATTGGGGGGGTATTTTTGTGGGGACAAGGCACAAAAACACCTAGTCATCAGTTCTTTGTCAAAAACTGACAACTAATGAGGGGATAGATTTTGTTTCGCAAAGGGTGATGAGTCGTTAGTTTTTTGGAACAACTGAGACTAATGAGGGATAGATTTTTTTACGGGGATATGGTGTGAAACATATGTCGTCAGTTTTGGAAAAATCGATGTTGTATTGAAAATTTTGGAGGCAATTTTTTTCCCTGGAAAATTTTATTTTACGTGTAATTTTAGACGTCGGTTTCTTTGAAAAGAAATCGACGTTAAAGTAAAAGTGGTACATGTGTATTTTCTAAATCGGAAGAACTTCATATATGGTGGCAGCTGTATTATTTAGCCGATGTCGTTGTACTATGGCATCAATTTTTTATGTGTAACCGGCTCCATCAAAGGTGATGTTGTATATCATTTCTATACTAATAGTCCCACATTTTATCAAGGTGTTTCTATTGTGATTGTGCCTAGAAGAGGTTTTTTTATGTGGGAATTGTGGAGGGGATAAGCACAACAAGAAGCAATAGTATTTCTACATTTTTCACAAGTACATCTTTTTAATAATAATGTATCAAGAATGAGGGATCTGAGATATGCCTTGTTGCATAGTAGATCCAATGATGTTCCTAATGTGAAGATATAGGTGCATGTGGCAATGCACTACTGGTGACTGATGACATTCTTCTGACACAATTCTGTAATGTATGCATCTGTACGTAGTCCATTGAATGACAAAGAACTCCACATCATACTGCAAGAATCAATAGGGAAGGAGCAACCTTTTTTTCCTCTTGTGTCACACGATGGGGAACATCTCCCACTTCCTTATGTGGGTAAATGTGTTTTTTGTTAGTATGACTAATGTTTTTAACTGCTAGTATACTAAAGAGAATGACAAAACACCAACTAAAAATTCTAATATAATGAGGAATCATATATCTTTAACTCTATAAAGAGGTATGAAAGCATAATTTCACTAAACTAGGGGCATCAACCTATCATTCTTTTATGTTTACACATCGTGTTACTATTTTCCAAGAATAAGAATTAATGGCCATTCAAAGAGTAGCTAAGGTGTAAAATCAAAATTTTTCAGCCAACCATCTATCTAGTCATGCATGCAATCTATGAGGGAAATAGCTTTTCAGATAGAAATAGAAAGTTTGTACCTTGAATAATATTTAGATATTCCAGGCATAGAGCTGCAAAGTTTTCATGGAAAGATTCAAACATTTCTACGAGTTGGTGAATAGAGATATCTACAATTTAGAATAATATGGCTATTATTGGCTTGGAATCAATTGATATTCAATGTTCATTTTGTTATTCATGTCTGGTCTTTCTATCTTGGAGTGCTATTCCATATCTTTCATTATTAACATTTCTAGGGGTTTTAACTAGGTTATATATATTGTCAATATTATATATGAAATTGGTTTATCACATTTTTTTCTAGATTAAATCCTAAGATACTATTCTCTCTCTTAAATAATTGTATTTAGTCACCATGGTCAAATATATCATTTACCAATATACCCTAGGGATATCTAGGGTTTTCTTCCTTGTAAAACAATTCTACTTAAGATAGTTCAACAATTGATTTCTCAAGTTTTCTAAACTTGTTTCTACTAGTACACATATGCCACCATGCATACCTATAATCATCACAAAGTAATCAACTCAATTGTCTGGGTCATGTTACTTTCTATATATATCCCATAGATTTGATTAGTATTTGTACTAGATACATATTTGATTAAATTAGGGCATAGAATAGATGAAACTACTAACATGCATACTCATATACATAACAAATATTACACATACATATATTCCAGTATGTAATAGAAAAAGTTCAACTCATCTAGAATACTATTAGACTATGCCTAGTATACATGTATGAAATATATGTATCCTAATATTGTAAGGTTTTGGAATATAAATAATTTTGAGGATTTTCTAGGTATATTACTAAATTATCATTAGCCATTTCTCTATATTGTCATTTATTCAATGATGATGTTATGAATGAAGTGTATAATAGGGCGGCGAACACTAACACATCTTGTTTGGTCGAATCACTATTGATCACTAACTTAAAACCTACAAATAATCCCTTATAACTATGTTTTTTCCTCCTTCTTTTCCATTATTTTACTAGGGTTGTCTGAATCTAGGGTTGATGTCGATAGCCAAATTCCTCTAATTGATTTTTGAATTACTTGTCATTGGTGAATCAGTAAGCTTATCTCGTGAGTGCTCCTTCACCAGGTCAGAGACGACCCTGGTGCTCTTCTCCATGAGGCTTGGACATCAAGTCTCTCTATCTTAGCATCAGGAAGGTTTCTATAGGTCTGATTATCTCCATGTCATCAGGATCTAGTCACACCATCGTTGAGATCGGAGACAATTTGTAGTTCTATTTATGGGGGGTCAATAGAGTTCATGGGGTAGTAGTGGTTGTAGGCGAGGTTTGAGTGGACGCTGGGTGAAGTTGAGAGAAGAATAAAAGACATATAATATTCATCCCTCGATGAGGCAGTCAACTTTCTATAATAAGAGGCCTATGGTGGACTGAGGGTGGTATATGTTGGTTTGCTGCACGATAGGGAAGGGAAGTATGGCGGCAATACCATGTTGTTGACTTGAGCCTCAAGAGGCTCGTGAAATCATTACACCTCAAGTGTATGATGAGGACATAGTTTACTCCCTCCACCACATCGCCAAAGATGGAGCTAGGTTGTTGCTCAAGCAAGAAGAAGGATGAAGGAGGAAGCATGTGTGGAGCCAGTCTGATTGGAAGCGTCCAATCATAGGGTTCCATTTCAACAGGTTGAATCATGAGTTAGCAATGAAGGAGGGGGAGGGGAAGCCTATAATCTAGACCTTAGGTGAACCTCCTTCAATGTACATCTACAATGCCAGCCACTTCCTCAATGACTTATCCTTAGTTTTCAGGGAGTATTACCTCCTTCAACTACCCTTTAGAGATGGCACAGTAAGTTTAGGAAAGTTATTCTTTTATAAGGTGATACACCTATCTTGCCATTTAGGTTGACGGAGATGAATGTCTAATATTTGTAGCAAGTAAATTACACATACAACAATTTAACTGCAATGCAACGTGAAACTTTAGAAAACATCAAAAGTCGATAGGAGCAATTATTCATAATTAACCACACATCTATATTTAGAGGTGGCTTAGATACAAGAACAAAATGTGCACTTTGTCAAACCACTAATCAATCAACTTGTACTTAATGTTTAACACCCAAGTATTACTTTACTATTCTCAAAATAACACGTAGGTCTAAATTGGGTCATAAGTCAGGGTTTTGGGTTGAATTAGGGTTACATTAGGGTCAAGTTTCACAAAACCCTAATAGTCACATCTTGATCCTTTACAATTTAGAAAACCCTAATTTGATACCCAGGAAGCACTGAATCATATATTGGATCTGATTATCTCGTTTCATAAAATTAGATCAGAGTCTATACCTCAAGATTAACTAAGCAAGATATGATTACAAATTTCATGAATTCAGGGTTTGTACACATTTAATATAATCAAAGTATGCATTACGATGCAATTTCAAAATTTGGGATGTAATCAGTCTGGGAATCCTATTTCATTAGATTCTACTTATTTTTTTGGTCATTTTCATATACATATATTTTCAATCAACTAAATTACCATCTATTTTCTAGGATTTTAACAAATGAAATTGGAATCGACCAATTAGGTACTACCTCGTCAGTTGGATAAGTATTTATCCACTTGTGATGTATCTTGATTTATATCTCATGACAAATACCTATATTACCATTACATTGTGACATTTATGTCACACAGATGGGGGTAAATTGGTCCAATTCCTCCTGGGGTTGTTTCCTCTCGTGCCTGCCTGAGCAAACAATCAACTATGGGGTCAACCCATGATTAAATATGCTGGTAGATGTTTGGAAACTCAGTTGAGGGTCTCACGACCTTCGTCGGGTCCTTCCTAAGATAACTAGCCAAGTCACAATGGAGGGATGACCTGTAATAGGTTCTAGAGGCTAAGGTGGCATAAGAAGAAACAAAGAAGATGATGGATGAATACCTCAATTAACAATGAACCAGTGAATAATATTTAATTATTGTGAATACCATAAACATAATGTCATATCATTTTTTATATCTTAAGTAAAAAGGGAAAAACTTATAGTTAATGGAAGTTACAATATGGTAAGATAGCTTGAAAAGAAAAAAAGTATTTGATGTAACTTATTTTCATTATTGTCATAATAAACAACATATCAAGGTATAAGAAATAATTTCCCGGCACCATAATGCTACCATGAGGATCCATTCTAATTTCACATCGAAGCAACTATATCTGCCAACTCCTCCTACCTTGGTTGCGCTTTTCAACCCTAGCAAGCAAAAAAGGACAACACACATGCAGAGATTTGTATGAGCCATCTCCCATCGCGACGGTACGTACAACCTTAATATGATAATAAGGCCTAATTAGTAATTCAAAATAAAATGTAAATATTGCATGTAACTCTACCCGTGACATTTCATATAGTAAAAGACAAGGGACAATGTGTAATTTGAATAACTTATGACAAAATCTATATTTAATCCTTCCTACAACCTTTCATATTGCCTTATTGAATTACATAAGGAAAATTTGTAATTTAAAAATAAAGTGAAAAATTACTACAAAAATTGCTTCAATAATTACTTCAAGGGATATATATATAATCAATACACAAAACATAAAATTATTGGTGTGTCATTTAAATCAATAAATGAGGAGGAGGAGAATATAGTAGACAATGACGACATAAATGGAAAAGGAATAGAAGGAAGCTAAAAGAATAAGATTTTAATATAAGACTAAGATGGAAATTAGGACTGTCAATGGGGAGGGTATTGTCTTACCCTTACCCTTACCCACTACACTTGGTGGGTAAGGGTATGGATAATTCCCCACTCTACCAATATCCTTACCCTCCCCTAACCCTTACCCTCTTACCCACTGGGTTAACGGGGAGGGTAAGGATGAAGCGGGGAATTCGTATGAATTTTAAAATTTTGTGCTAATATTACCAATTGTGGTCTATTTAATATATTTATTATTTAAGTTAATTATCAAGATGATCCTTAATGGCTATTAACCATTTAACATGATTCTAAGTAATTTCCTACAAGATTATACACGTGGTTTTCATTGTATTGAAAATCTATATTTTTTGCATATACAAATAATAGTACTCCTAACATTGTTTTGTACAAATAAATCATCACCGAAATGAAAAGATGTTACACTAAAATGATGTTATATATCAATACATCACAAAAGTTATTGTTATGAACATAAATATCCTATACCCTTAAAAGTGTTGTATATAAAAATTAATTAAGCGCAAATGAACTAGATAACACCACCACAAATATGTATCGGATGGTACATTAACTATTAAATTTTTGTGTTATCTATTTGTGTGTCTGTAACGTCCCAGGATTTGAGACCTTGGGTAAGATGATCTTAAAAGGAATGATTGGACTACCCATGTCACAAAGGTGTACCTCTTTTTTCAGAGGCCCGTCGCTAAAGAACTCCATAGTTAAGTGTGCTCAGCTTGGAGTAATACTAGGACGGGTGACCAGTCGGAAAGTTGACCCCGACTTACGCATGAGTGAGGAAAAAGAGTGCAGTTAAGGTTAGTGGTGGTCTGTGGGGTCAGTCGTCATTTCTGAAACCCTACTAGAGCCTTGGGCAGTGGGCCCAGGTGTTACAAATGGTATTAGAGCAAATTCTCCCCCGGTAGGTGGGGCCCACATAAGCATGTGGCATGTCAGTCTTGAGTCGTGCGGTCCAGACATGTTGGAAAGGGTTGTCCATGGTTGACGTAACCACCCTTGTGCTGATATTCCGTGATCGAGAGCTGGGTGTCCATGGGTCATTGTGGATCTCTACTGAAATGGGGAAGAGATTATGAGACCGTATATTGAGCCTTGACGAGGACGTCAAGAGTCTAAGTGGGGGAGATTGTAACGTCCTAGAATTTAAGGCCTTAGATAATATTATCTTAAAAGGAATGATTGGACTACCCATATCACCAAAGTGCACCTCCTTTTTTGAGAGATCATCGCTAAAAAACTCCATAGTTAAGCGTGTTCAGCTTGGAGTAGTACTAGGATGGGTGATCAGTCGGGAAATTGACCCCGGCTAGCGCATGAGTGAGGAAAAAACGCATAGTTAAGGCTAGCGGTGATCTGTAGGACCAGTCGTCATTCCTGAAATCCTACTAGAGCATTGGGCAGTGAGCCTGGATATTACAATGTCTTACGACTTAAGATTTTGTATCATAGTCGATCAATTACCACATAAAATAGTATAAAATGGTGCATAAACTAAAATTCTCATTACTACACACACATATGTCTTACACCTTTAAAATGGGGTTGTATAAACACTAAGTTATCAATATAAGAAGTAGATAAGAATGGCATATATTATCTAAAATGATGACTACATAATATTGAATAATATCCAGACTTAAGCAACACAATGACAATATATTTTATATAAATATAGGCGGATAGTGGGTTAGAGGGTATGGATAATGGCTTACCCTTCCCCTTACCCACTAAGGTAGCGGGTTAGAGGGTAGCATGTAAAGGGTAAAGAATAAAAGTTAAAGGATAAGAAAATCATTTACTCTATCCTTCCCCTAAAGAGTACGGGTAAAGAATAAACGGGTTTTGACAGCCCTGATAGGCAGAAGTCAAGGGTACCGGACGATACGCTTAGTTTGTCATATTAACTGAAGTTAAGTAAATTGAAGTAGAAAATTAGTGGCTAGACGCCAATGATGTGCTCGTAAGTGGCATGTCATTGTCCACAATTATGACTGCTGCCGCATAGTGCAATTTTCTTTTGGCATATAGGACGAGGTATTGTACGTGGCATGTCAATAGACATTGTTATTATTAAAGTCAAGAGAGTATCCGCACTGACAGTTCAATTTTTGCAGAACGACAGATTGCGATCATCTCCAGTTCTGCACTGCATATTAAAATCAAGGACTAAATTTTTCTGACGCTCACTCGTGTGACGCGTCGTTTGATGTGTCGAAGAAATTACCACACTACCTGTTTGCCACCTACCAACGTGCCAATATTTTTTTTACTTTTTTGTTTCTGTTGTTTTTAACTTTTAAATCAATTTTTTTTTATGAAATAAAGCATTAGAATCTTGTACATTCTAACAAGACCAATATTGACATATTTTAAAAAATATATAGAGGGAATAAAAGGAGGGTGGAAAGAAGAAAAAAAATCAATAAAAACAGATAAAATAGACGAATATGAAAAGGAAAAGAGGGAAATAAAGAAGAATGTAAATGAAGAAGAGGAGGGAAGTAATGGATTTTTGCTTGAATGCACCTACTATAGATGCAATATACACATTTTTCATTGAACGTGTCCACTATTATTTGAATGTGCTCACCATTGCTTCAATGCACCCACTTTTGTTTGAGTATGTCC